>OZ001257.1:4309206-5776706 GCA_963924015.1 Macrophya annulata | reverse complement strand
CCAGAGAGTAAACGGCAAACGGCAAATGGCAAACGGCGAACTGAGAACGGAGAACGACGTCCTCGTCGTCGTCGTCGTCGTCGTCGTCGAGGAGGAGGACGACGGATCGGCTGCAGCGAGGATTTAACTTAACAAGAAATCAACCCGTGGACCACCGGGGGCGTGGGCCCGCGCGCACCAGAGGCCGGAGGTCCGCTGCGTCTTCATGAATCAACTCGTTCCTGAATATCGGCATAAACTTTCAACGACTGGCGAAACTAGCGTCTGACTTTTCTCCGCTCTCGATTTCATTCCATCTTCTGGTTCAGGGCAACGCGAAACTATTAATACACATTAAAAAAAAAAAAAAAAATAAGAAACGTTAAAACAAAAATCAAAAAAAAAAAAAAAAAAAATTGTACATCGGGTGATTAAACTAATCGCAAATAATAATTCCAACTCCCGGTTTATCCTCTCGTCAATAATCGAAGTTGACTCTTACAACAACCTTGTGAAAAATTATTTCTAATATTATCAAGACGTTGGTATAAAATTTTGAAAAAATTCTTGTTACCATAATCCAGGGATCAAGAATTTCCCATTTATTTACTAACTTCTTGAAGTTAATCGACGTCGTTTAACTTTCGCGTGATAATCAACGCCGTAGGCTTCGAGTTGGTCCTGGAATCGAATCAGTTCGAAGATTGCAGATCGCTATCAACACTGTAGGTTGGTAGATATAGATAGAAAGGTATAGCTGAACAGTATACACATCCCAGTCTGGATTTTAGCTTTACTATAAGCTGCGGTGGACGCGAGCCGGTTAGTTGGAATGACTCGAATCGGTAGGACAGTCGGGAATGTATAGGAGACATCAGGACATTAACATAACCCATTAGGGTTGCTTCATTTTATTTCCGTTTTATTGATTCCTTAGCTGCAAGCGTATAAAGGGCTGAACTACAAGTCGGAGAACAACGTCGTGCGGTTACCACATGCGTATAAATTTTACCGATTTTATAGAATACTTTTTGAATTCGAATAAAGGAATCTAGAAAATAAAAATGGACTTCTTTTTCTCGTTTAGGTATCTGAGCACACCCGATGTGCTATGACACTCGTTTACGCGGGGTTCGAAGTAGACCAGGTTTAACTCGTCCTAGACCTCGTTTTCGTTGTTGGTTGTGTAAGCTAGTGACTTGGTAACTTCCGAGGAGTCATAAACGAACCATAACGCGATGCTTTATTGGCTTTTATCAAGTTTTAATGTAACAACGGATTCCTTTATGGAAATGCTGTTAATTTAACGACGTAGGCATATTTAAACCAGCATCGTAAAATCATACTTCAGTTGCGATAAAGTTAAAACACCTGAGGGCGTAAAGCAAAAGTTTACCTCGTAAATTCAAGTTTCGTTTGACGCATCCCTAAATCTTTGAAAACTTCATTTTCTTTTTTTTATTTTCTCTTTTTTTTTTTATTTTTTATTTTTTTTTTTTTACATAAATCGCGTACATCTCAGAGCTGCTCAACAACCCCTGAAGTATTTTTTAATTATGAACGCATTAACAAATACACTCTAAACCACATCCCGCGATCCTTCAGTATCTTCAAAATAATTATCATCAGATCTTCACGAGAGGCTAGAAAAACGTACAGTAACAAGTTATTTTTCAAAAAAATGTCAAACTGCATCTTATCAAGCTATTGAAAATTCGAAAAGACAAATGTAGGACGTTCCTCGGACTAAAAAGTTTGATAAATCAGTCAAAATTGTTCATTAAAAAAAAACAAAAATCAATAATTTTTATTTTTAATGCAAATTTTTTTATCTTTTTTGTTTTCGAAATTTTTTGGCTGATTTTCAGCCGAAGTGACCACTTTACCCCACACTCCTCTATATTTTTTTAATGAACTATTTTTATTGATTTTCCGAACTTTTTAGTATTAAGAACGTCGACAAATTGTAAAAAGTCGTTTTCCAGAAAAAAAAAAATTCACCCGATTTTTAGCCGAGGTGGTTACTTTGCTCCGCTCTCCCCTACGTACATACATATACGTACGTGTAGGTACATGTATCGTACTTTTGTATGCGTTAAATGATGAACGTGACGTGGAGACAGGTTTGCAGTATGAGTAGAAATCGCGTATAGTTACGGTGAGAACGTAGAGGAGTGAAAGAGGCATCAAGGGTGATCGAGACAGCAAATTTCAGGATTACCTACTGCAAAATGATATAAAAAATTAAAAAGGTTCATGGATTTGACGTCTCGTCAAAACCTCGGTTATATTAATGACAGATCGTCGCTCGTCTGACTTTACACCGCTGACACAAACTGACCAAAGTTTTCACTTTTTACTTACCCAAACTTTCGAAACAACTTGATCCAATTTCAATTGGCAATTGGTTAAAATTGGCAAAAGACATATCTCGTTTTTTATTTCATCATCATCGTTTCGGCGTTTATTTTTCTGCTAGTGCTTCGATTTCATAAAACGTTAAACACTTGATCCTTCTTCCAAAATTCTTTAAAAATCCCTCAACTAGAGATTCATCTTCCGCGTTTCTCTTATCTTTGAAATCAATGCGTTAACCGTGTATCTACTATTCGCCCTGAGATAGCTGCTGGAGAAAATGTTACCGCGGTAGTGTCCATCTGTCTTATAGCTCAGCTAGAATCGAAGTCGTAGAGTAGGTAGGTATAATATTTTATCGGTACTTCAAGTAGAAACTTTGCGGTGGTCAGGGAACGTACACTGCGACTCGGTTGTACCTTATATATATATCCGCTGAGTATACATGTACAGGGTGTCTCAGTTAACCGTCAGAAAGAGATACCTTTTCGAAAAGTTATGGATGCGGATGTAAGTGAAGATTCAGATGAACAAAATTAGTGCAATTTTTTAGAACCAGAAGTCATTCTTGTGCATAAAATTAAAAATAGTCTCATCTTCATCTCCTCTTTTATGCATATCAGCCGTCAACGTATCTTTGTATTTAATATAAATTCTTTGATTCTCCGACGGGAATGTAAAGGAACACCGATTGTACAGACAAAGGTTACGGAAAATATTTCCTGTAAAATGAAGAAAAAAAAAGGAATAAATAAATATAAAGAGAAGCGAGAGAGGGGGGGAAATAAAAAAAATTGGAGCGCGTACAGAACAGTAAACAACGAACCAACGAACGCAGAAGAGTATAAGAATTAGAGAGAAGCCTCGGAGCTGAGAACCGAAGAGAAAATACGTTCCCGGACCTTGGAGCAAAGTAAATGCGCGTTGTCCCCATGCTGGGTCCGATTCTCTTGGTAATATTTCATTCGACGCAACCGCGATGCGACCGGCTCAAAGACTTCAAAGGAGGCGGATGTCCGGCTGGTGACGACCTTCCTAAGAACACAGCCGATCAGACTTTTTGCAATTTTTCGCTGATGGTTTAGATTCAGATACCAAACTCTGGATCTCTCGATCTGGACTTATGTAGATGCACATACGTCAGTGCTATACTAATTTAGTGAGAAAAGAGGAAGGGGGGACTATGGGACGGGGCGTAATTCACAGCGGGTTAATTGGCGACCATTTTCACGCCAAGACTGTCTGTCAAAGTTAGAAGTCTCGCTACAGTTTACAACACAAGTACAGATCTGTTGGGGTGTTGGTTGGTTCGTTATGGTTCTTGTGTTAGCCATCACGACACGCATTCAACTTTTGTACAGAGTAGGTACCACAGTCATGACTGAGACAAGCGTCTAGAGCTGCACGCGTGTATAAATATACAACGTTTTCAGATAAAAAATGAAGAAAAAAAAAATAAAAAAAAAATGGGAAAAGGGAGAAGGAGGAGAAGGAGAAGAAGTTAAGGCTACGTCTCTGTGTCGTGCCGCCGAGCGTCGCGGCGCTGAGGGATGCTGACAGACGCGGCCAAGTGCCACCTCGGTTCGTTAAGGCTAACGATACCCTCCTTGGCAATATGACTTATTTAATTGACCGAACGAACCTTCTCGGGTTGTTTGACTCCGCGATACACGGTATTCAACAAACGGAGATCTCCGCTCGTTCTTTATTCGAATAAAAGCACTGCAGGCTTTTCCCTATCAAGATCAACCTATACCTATACCTATATACACCTACATATATATATATATATACTAAAAATATATAATTCACACTTTGTCGGCCAAGAACTGCAGTTTAATGCTCGTGGTAACGTGGTTACGACACTGTCTACGCTTTTGAAGTCGATTAAGAATAGATTCGGCCGAGCATTAAGTCGAGGGCTCGGAGTTAGTAGTTCGCGGTCTTAATTCAACCGCGTTGAAAAAAACCCTAGCGATAATCTATGGAGTTGATGGTCGTTAATCGAGTCAGCTATTATCAACGACATTATCATACTAACTATTTTTATTCTCCAGAATTTCATTTTTTTTTTTCTGTTTATTTTTTTTTTTCCCCTTTTTTTTCTTCTTCTACCTTTGGGTCATAGAAAAATCGGCGTAGGGACAAGGCGGCATGCGTTAGCAACGCGCGTGCCAGAAATGCTTCTCGTATGATTGGTCGTTCCCTGTGTCGTATGGAATAAGTAGAAGCGAGAATCTTATTTATAGATTAGGTATTAACGAGAGGCCAGGAATTCCAAACGCCACGCGACATGGTTTGTGAGCTATTTTCAAACCCCGCGACAACCAGAGTACGTCTATTCGGTATATGTATTGTATACATAGATATGTATACACTTGCTGGACCACGACTCGGTCCATTTTTAACAAAATTATCTCCTTTAAGGATCAATTCGCGGAAATAAACTGTGAAAATCAGATAAATCTCGAAGCATTTGCTTTACGGTTTTGACATTTTTTTTTAATCCCCATCCCACAGATGACCGAGAGAAACGTTGCGGATTGAATCGTAAGATGATTTTTTGCACTTCGCAGACTAAGTATAGTGTTAAAATAAATATTACCTGAAGTGATCAAGGCGTATTTAACACGATGGTTATAATTTCTCTCTGGCAATCAAGACTGTGGAAGCCAAAACCGGACGGACGGTGATGACGGTCCCTTATGGACTCCCCGCTGACTTCCCTTGGGACTCTGTAGCAGCGACACTCGTTTAACTAATTATATCAACGAGTAAAGTTTACCTTCTAGGAAAGCGACGTGACCACACGACGTTCTACAACCGTGATTCGCAAGGAGTTGTATATTTATCTGATTTATTATTTCATCGAACGGAATCGGAGCCGCCCGTATACCTACCAACCTACCTACCTACCGTGTAGAACGAGGGATTCATCTGTCGTAGGAAAAAGTGTATTTAATTAAATATCACGAATCGATGACCGCGGTTAAGACAGCCGATGCGGACTAGCCAAGAGACTCCGGGCAAAAAGAACCGCTCGATCTTGACCGCGTAGCGTCAGATGACGAATCAATCAACCGTCCATATACGTGTAGACATAATCGGTGTTGGTGTCGTCTATACCAGAAACTCGTCGCGTCGTTCCGAAGCGGCGGTTTTCGTCGTCGTTCTTTCGTGACCCGGTGATCGCGGTCCTCGTCAAAAAGATACCAAATCGGGGATGCGGTCCCCGTTCGGAGTTCCCACCGGGGGGACGTCATATGGAATCGGGTTCGGTTTCGCGTCTCAATCAACAAACCGATCCACGGGACTCTCCAGGCTAATAAAAACTATCGAATTCGACTAAATGTGCCGAATGTTAATTACGCCAGCGGGGAGTCTCTCCTGCATTTTACTTTACGTTCGTCGTATAAAGAAAAAAAATTTTTAACCGTGTAATCGCCGAGGGGGGGTATTCCGCATAATATAAATAAAAACAAAAAACCAAAACCTGTAACAGGATTATATTAGTCAGAAAATATTAACCTCTTACCCTTTTTTAACCTCCTTCTCGTCATCGGTTAATATACATTATATATATATATATAATTGTTATATATACGCGTGACAAAAATCCCGACTAAAACTCCAACCGACTATAAATTTAATGATATTGTATGAGTGGCTGAAACGTAGAGGAGCCTATGCCCGTCTCCTGTACATATATATAGGCTATATACGATGTGTGATATAAATAAATAAGGTTTATTATGAGAGGGGTGGTGAGTCGGTCCGGGGCAGACGTCACAACAGCGTCGAGGCGCGAAGCGTCAAAGTGGATTTATGATATTTTCCCAGCGTCCTCGGCCGAGTCCTCGTTGTGTGCCTTTGAAGTTCCTGGGGTACGTCCGTTTTTCCTGACGTATAACGTCGGCGTCGTTCGTATACCTCGGAGAAAACAAATCGGTGAGCTCTTTTGATCGCGCTAACGTTCAATCAAGTCTAGCAGTTTCCAGTAGTCCTCTGGTCTCATGCTTATGCTTATGCTTATGCTTATGCTTAGTAAGTAGCTGCTTCAGTGTATAAGGTATATGCATGTTGGTTACCGTGACTAAAAGCGTATACCAAAATATAAAAAAAAAAAAAAAAAAAAATTAAAAAAAAAACAAGTAGTGTAACACACATAAGATATGAGAATCTTAGAAAATGTGAAACATTAACCAACGTACATGGCGCGGCGGGGTGAGTTTGTCATCGAGTTCTTTTCACCGAACATAAGATACAAGCAGCGATCTTGTATAGCCGCATATATACCTATCGCTTATAGCGTATATGAAAAACACGAAACACGAAAGATCTTTGCTTCTTCAGACCCGACTGCGGGCAATTAATTATAAATAATTAGGTGCAATTCGTTAAAATATTTTACGGATTTGGCGCATAAGGGATGTAACGATATAGGGCAGACAAACGACCGGGACTACTACTGTTACTACTACTACTAACGTCTCGTCGTCCCCTCGTCCCCCATTAGTACGTAGGTAGGTACTACTAGAAAACCGACTTCTTCGCCTTTGCCTTTGACTTTGGCTTTGGCTTTGGCTTTGGCTTTAGTTCGGGGAAGGAAACGGCGCGTCACCAAGATCGTTACGTTGACGAATCCGAGTGTCTCTTTGGTCGCGGCGGAAGTCGGCGTGGAAACGAGTGCCCATCTTATTCCCTCGGGACTTCTTATTCGAGGCGCCAATCCCAATTAGGCGTCGGTTGTTTTCATAAAAGAAAGAAACCAAAAAAGAAAAAAAAAAATAAACAAAAAAAATTTTCTATGCCATAGTTTTTTTTATCTCTACTTGGAAGACACACTGTATACACGCAAATATGTACACAGAATTCTATGACGACTTTTTTTTTGATTCTTTAATTTTTTTTTTCCTTTTTTTTTCCTGTTCATATATAATTTTTCATTATTTTCTTTTTGCGATGAAACGGAAAGAAAGATAGTGGGAGGCGAAAGAACCGATGCAGACCTCGTTACCTCACCCGTGTCCCGCAGTGCGACTACATACGACTCTTAGAGTCTCGATGTCCGGCTGGGATGCTCGCCGTGGGACGTCCTCGGACTTCTCCTCGTCAATCATCGATCACAAAGTTCCAGTGTCATCAGTCACCAGGACATATTTATAACTGCCTTACTCTGTTTCATTCCATCCTTTTTTTACTCTCTCCTTTTCTCTCTCTCTCTCTCTCTCACTCCATATCCTTCAATCCTCTTTCTCTCTTATTGTCACCGTGAGACATAACATACCTCTATGATCATCCTGGCTGAATTCTTTACTCTCTCCTCTTGACTCATTGAATCGTAGGCGAGCCGAGGCACCGTTTACAAGAAACATTATACCTACGTAACTGCATAGAGATAAATACAAAGTTTTGTAGATAGATCGAGGAGACTTCCGTCTGGCAAAACGAAGAGGGAGTACGAGATGACATTATACCATCCACGTACATAAAAACGAATGTCCATATCAGTTATCGAGGTATGTGTTGGTGAACGGAACGCAGCAGCATGGCGAGGAGCACAAATCGTCGCTATGTCCTTTTGTGTATTTCGAATATACGATGGTGTGGATGCATTGAAGTCTTGATATTTCTACGTCGTCAACGTCACCGTCAGCTTTGGCGTCTTTCCGACTAGGTACGCGAAGATCGCGACTATATAACATCAGCTTAACTCGGTCTCGTTTTCCCCGTGTGGAACGTGCGCGCGCGAGCGAGCGAACGCTGCAGTCATCAATCACCTAAGAAACCACGTTTATTTTGAGTCTCTCTCTGCCGTTTTTGAGTTTTTAATACACGCGTCATTACCGCGTGCTGGCACCTCCTTCACTCTCTACCCGAATACTGTCGGCCACCAAATGCGTTTTAAAACGAACCAGTTCTCGCTATCTATTTCTTTCTTTATTTCTATACGTCTTTTCTTCCTTCTTCGCATCTTCTTGCTTTCTCATTTTTTTTATTTTTCATTTTTTTTTTTTTTTTTTTTTTTATACTGTGCTCTGCCTCGCTCGCGAACGAGATATTCGACTTATTCATCGCGTCCCTTGGGGGCGATCGAACGGTTTCAAATCCTCGAGTATAAGATCCATGCTTCTCACTCTCTGCAGCTTCGCTTCGTCAATCCGTTGAAAATCTTTCCTCAGGATTTCTTGACTTACTTAAATGCGGCTACGATTCGTTCAACGAAAGATTCAACCAAACTCCCACAACCTCATCCTCATCCTCAAACGTCTATCGGACATCCAACTATTTACGTTGCTCTTTCGTGAACAAATTGAAAAGAGACCCCTTCTCCCAACCCTTTCCACATCTCGACGTGTACTTTGCAATTGATTCTGGCAACGTACCACGAACCAACGAAATAAAAAATAAAAAAATAAATAAAACAACAAAAAATAAAAGATCCTTCGAGTACGTGAAGTAATTTTTAAATCTTTGTTAACGATAAGAAATATATAGAAGAACTAAGTTTACTCTCATTGTCTATCCAGAGAGACAAAACTTGTACCTAAATGCTTTTATGAACTCATTCAAAGACACATATTACGCTTTTAGAGTTCTGTCAAGTGTCTGGCTCGTTGACATTCCTCGAATTGCTACGACCTCATTCAGGAAAGTTTCTATGTTAATCAGATCGAGTGGTCATGCATATTGCACAGCTGTTATTTTCAAGAAACTTTGCAGAATCGATTTCCGATTAGACTAGATACTAGAGTAAGACATTTATTGCCGGAGTTTAATTTTGGATAAGACACCGTATGACGCTCGTGCCGAATGGTGTATTGGATCATTTGATGGAATCAGTTCTGGGAGAGTGATTAAAATTCATTAACGTTTCAGATTAGTGTGGTTCTGGAAATGGACTCTTGATGCGTCGTGGTCCGCATATCAATCGGTAGACGAACGAACGAACGAAGGAACGAATGAACGAATGAACGAATGGACGGGCTAGCGGGCAGTCGCTAATGAGGGCGACAATTCCGTGTGTCGGGCACAGCCGCGTGGAATGCAGCCAGCCTCCGCTTCCAGCATTTAGAAATTTATTCGACCGCCTCTCGGAGTAGTTTTATTGGTTGACTGTGGTGCCACCGCCTGCCACAACCACTCGGTAGGGGTGCCGTTCCGAAATTAACGCGTCCTCTTAATCGAGCCAGCTATTATATTATATATTCATCAATTACTTTTCTTTATTTCACACTTCTAGATCCAAACCCTCCCAGTAGACGACCGTAACCCACCAACGTAAGTAAACGAAAGAATTTTTCTTTGAATAACTTAAAATGAAGATATTGCACGGTGCGAAAGGGCTGATCACACTGAATTTCCGTAAACCTACCTTAAGGGTGCAGGTACGGGAGTTACATAGAAGGCTCAGAGGAAAGCGCGTATTAAATTTCAAACTCCTCGGGGTTGAGTCGCTCTTAACCCAAGTTTTACAAACGGGTTTATCTTAGACAATGGGAACCAGGGTGGTCGGGGTGTTAATTAGGCAACGCTCATATGCTAATATGGGGACTAAGCTCCGTTTATTCCCGTAGTAGCTGCCGTGAGCCACCTACATGCATATTGCTCGCTCGTGCGGTTATAGTTACCCGGGTGGTTGAGCCCCGCGTAGCTGACACCCTACCCTACCATACTATACCCTACCCTGTAGCAAACCACTCCGTATATGGGTACAGACTTGCGAATAGCAACCTACGGAGCTATTTGTCTCGCTAATATCTTCCCCAGACCAACATCCTATACACAGGCTCGTTCAGGCTCTAACAAAGTCACCCCCTCGCCCTCGCCCTCGTACTCGTTCTCGTACTCGTCCTCATCCTCGCTCCTTAGCTACTTGCTACTCCACCCAGGTCTAACCAACGTGTTAACACCTACGCCGGAACAGGATCGTCCGAATATTTTAACGCCGTAATATAAAATCCGTTTTGAAAAACTATTTTAAAAAATCTTTTGGGTTTTTGTGTTGAAGTTTATTTTTGATTTGAGTTTTATTTTTCATTGATTATTTTTTTGACATAGAAACAGGTGAAATGAGGAATATTTTAAGACGTTTTATCCCGCGTCCAAATCGTCTCTGATGTTGCAGGTTCCATAGGATCAGTGAGATAGGATCCCCCGGTCGCAATCTAGATCCGTATCTCCCGGCTAAATAGCTCCGCAAAGGAATCCGTCATTCTAACACACTAAAGCGATGCTCGCTCGCGTTCTTTGGACCCGATCTTTTGCCGGTCTCGATCTTCGAACCCATTTGATATACTCACTTCCACTTTTGGTTTATACCTGCAGCATTTAAGATATTTTTATCCTTTTACCACACCGCCGGTATATGTTTGTATATATATAACTTACCAGTTTTATTGGCTACCCTTAAGATCAAATTAGTGGACTCAGAGATCCGGGAAGAATAAAAAATGCGAATATAGTTAACCCCAAAAAGAAAGACGAAAGAATTATTTTTCTTTTTATTTTTGTTTTTCAGCAATTGAGGGATTTTATGAACTGCACTTTCTTGTGTGTCTCTTCGAGGTATATAAACTAGAGTATGGATCGAGTCTCCATTGTCAATTCGACGACACATCTTGTCTACAGGTAACGCTCGAGCGATTTCGAATGGAGGTGCTTTCGGGCGTAGGAATAGGTAGGTATCCCGATAGAGGTGTAGGAGGGGCAGGACCAGGGTAACTTTTGGAGAAACGCGAGCTGTAGCAAAGCTCGACGAAGCTACACCTAATACCAAGTATTAGGCGAAGGGAAAGAGATGAAGAGAAAGAGAGTGAAAGAGAGAGAAAGATAGAGAGTATCCGCGGGGTGATGTAGGCCCATGCAAGTGTAACCTTATATCCGAACGGCGGCGTCTTTTGATGAGCTGGGACGGCGACGCGACGTCCTTTCGTCGTAGTCCAAGTCCACGTCCCTCTGGGGACAGGGATACAAGGATCTCGAATACCTCGAGATTCTCTTATACCGACTATGTCCCTCAGTCTTAACGAATGCCAAGGTAGTCTATAGGTACCGCACATCTCTTACTCCACCTGTACCCTTTTATACTTACGAAAGTTTTCACGGCTCGTCGAACAGATAGATTTCGCTTTTCAATGTAGGTATGTGCAATCGTAAAGCTGCAGGGTGTTCGCTCCGTTCAAAAAACCGAAACAGTAAAATTCGATCTCTTCTTAATTAATTAAAACTCAAAAAAAAAAAAAAAAAAAACCAAATAAAGGAGACTTTGCTATCCTTTAACACGGAATATTTAAAACTACATCAAGACCAGTTCTTCAGCGATAACTTCTAAAATCCTTTCTCCAAAGTCCTTCTTCCAAGGTTTTCACAGAACTTTGGAGAATGAATTTCCAACGAAAAATTCGCGAGTCGAATTTATACCCTAACGATAAGCCTCCACGATATGTTGATAATGAAAAATCCCGTGTACCTCTTTGTGTAATGATACAGGTTCACGAGCGGGTAGTATGACAATTTAACAATTATTGCATTAGATCGTGGCGTTCGTTATCTTATGTTATCTTTGGTGTAACCATATTACGCATGGTTATCGCATTAACTGCGGCAAACAAACAGGCAGCTCTTCTCTCCCCTGTGTGTACTAGTAGTAGTAGTAGTATTAGTAGTTGCGGTGATGTTGTAAGTAATTTAGCCTGTAATTTTGCGAGCACTAAAGAGTCTGTTGTTACAGATGTTGGTATGTGGTATACGTATGTGTACTTAGTTACTTTGAAGCGCGTTATGCTATATGAAATTGTAAGGTAAGTTTGACGATTGTATATATAAGGCTGACGCATTTTGTTACACTGTATACAGTAATGGTTAGATACATCAAAGATATCCTCGTTAAAACTTATAATGATAAATATATACGTGTGTGTACATTAAGTGATAGACATAATAATGAATGGAAAGAAGTCGATACATTAGTTGAGTATGAATAATAAATATGATTCAGAGAAGTTGTAGTCTGCAGGCTTAAGGAGTTTGAGAGATTAAAACTTGATGCATTGGCGATTTGGGAGTAGAAGATATTCAGAGACTCATTGTCAGAGTATAGAGAGTCTGAAGAGTCAGAAGCTAACGTTGCGCGATAAGAGTTTGCTTCGAGATCGTTATGGGACCGGATGTGTATGTATTATTTCTTGTGATACACTAGCCAATCGGGTATACGAGATGATGAGTCGTGTGGGCAATTCGATGAAGAAATTTTCTCGCGTTGATGAGTCAAGCGAAAGTAAATATTGTAGCTAATCGGTAATTGGATATAAGCCGATGTATATGAGTTAAACAATAATTCACTGTTAACAGTAATTCATTTAATTTAATAGCACGCATTATTTATCTTTCTGTAATCAAGTTTATCTTCAATCGTCGCTCGTTAAACTTCCCTCGTGATAATTAAAGTCGTTTAGATTCTATTTTCGGCCTTAAAGCACAAGGCGAAGATCGCTTGGCAAAAGGAAATGAAAAAAATTAAAGAAATGAACTCCGAACCGAAGTAGATCAACGGCAATATTTTCATTCCTGAAAATATCTCATTATTTATAATTTTCCGTCTGACTTCCGTCTCCGTTAGCTAAATCCGAAAGTCTTGTATCTAGTTCATTAAATAGAAAAAGGCTTCGATCAAACCCGTGATGAAAACGTAGTAGACCAAAGAATAGGTTCAAATTTAAAAACACCTATCCAACAATTAATATATAGGGACTTTCGAGGCGTTCAGATTACCGTTTTGATATAGAGATTGAAGACAATGACTGAAGTAAGCATATCGTTACTGGAGTGGAAATTAACCTGGCCGATATGAAGGACGAAGATTTATCTCCGTCTTCGTTTTTTCGAATAGCCCAGTTTCCAGAGCAAAGAAAGAAGGCAGTTGGCTTAGAAAATTTAGAGGAGTCTTGATTTTTGAATGAAAAAAGTATTTTTAGGTCCTGAGTTTTCGGCCTTAATGAGCCGCCGCTCGTGCTACCACATCTTCGAAACATGGAGTCAAAAAGTGGTTTTTTCGCAATATTACCTTTCCGGATGCTCCTACGACCGATATGGTTATTATTAATGTTGGAGAAGAGATGATTTCCAACAACTTTTGTTTAAAATTTTTTCTCGTAGGTCAAATAGTCTTCTATCTACAGCGACGTAAAGCGGTCGGTATCGCACGAAGTTTTAAAAGTACTCATTGTTACTATAGATTTTTGTAAATTATCAATTAATAATTGTACACTAAGTATTTAACACTCATCACCACGAAAACAATTCTCTTATCGAAAAATGAAAACTCTTTTAAATTTTGTAAGCTAAAATTAGCTGACGACTGAAGTGGAATATCTCGTAACATAGATTTTAATTTTTTTAAAAAATGAAGATGAATTATTTCCTGTACTGTATCAGATTTGTGGTTGCTGCTGTATAATAATAATTTCAAATCACGTATTTAGGCAAAGTTACTTTTTTTTATATGGGTATTTTAATACCGAGTATATTTGGCGAGTGATAAGTTATGCCGATTACGATGAGGAGGATATGAGGAAGAGGTTGGTGCAATACTTATTCTTGAGAGTATCACAGTTTATTTAAGTAAACGGTAAAGTATATACCTAGCTTCTTGATCGCTCGAGGATACGCGTCTTTCCTTTTTGCATAATATTGCATTTTTATTGGATCTGGAGATGTGATACAGCGATCAAGTCACCCTTAACGGCGCTTAACGGCGCAGCACGAGCGCCGGCTGCGGCGGATAACGAGAAGGCGCCTCCTTCGTCCTTTTTACTCCCATCTACGAAGAATAAGAGAAATAGAATAGGAAGAGGAAGAGGAGGATCAGAAGTAGGAGGATACGGGAGAATAAGAGAGAACAGATCTTCCTTCCCTCGTTTCTGTATAGAGCTCGTTAGCCAGCCTACGCGCGATTCACACGAGACAGACCGAGATTTCAGTTCAGTTCATTTCAGTTGAGTTTAGTTCTGTTCTTTTCCTCTTTTCTCTGTATCTCTACACTTCGTTCGTCCATCCGTACTACGTCCGTCAACCGCGAGGATTGCTGCGAGGGGGAAAAACCCCAGCTATTAACTTGAAGCCGGTGCAGAGCGAGCGAGCGGTTGGCGCGGGGTAAAGGCAACTTTATTTAAATAAAAGCGGCGTAAACTCGATATTACTGTTCGGTTTATGTATTCAGGTATAACACGAGCCATTTCGCTTTAATGACCGCACGTAAAACATTCAACTCTGATTAAACGAGACACACCGACGCGGTAGCAACGACGCCCCGATGCGACGCTACTTTACGCTATACTCTACGATACGGTACTATGTTTGTATAATTTTCGACACCTGTATTGCTATTCTATTAGTTACAAGAACGTCTTAGGTTCTCCACACCTCGAAGGATAACGGTGACATGTATAGCTGATTGAAAAAAGTATAATTTCTTATTTCTCAAGTATATAAATGTATGTATAGTATGTATATACCTAATATATACGAGTTCTTTCTGTGGCTTAGGGTCAGGTTAGTTCGGGTTAGGTGACTCGGTTGAGGAGCGTGGGCGGCCCTCGCATCCGGCCTAAACCGAGATAATATAACCGCCGTCTCCCGAGACATTTGCACCATCATTAAAATTCGCGATAGTGGATCGAACAGGCCCTGGTGTGACATCACTCGCTCTGGCATGGCCCCCCCGGCTAACTAAACGAACACTGCAGTCACCGTGTAAGTCCATCTACTGCATTCGGTTGACCAAGAGATATACAAACGGGGAGAAGAGGAAGGAGGAAGGTCGTATTTCGCGAGGATGGTGTCACCGCGAGTCATTGTTGGTTACTCGTTTCATCGCCATTATGATATTGAAGAAAATTCACTCTGCGGGTGTTTTTCAGATTCAATTTAAAACTCCAAAGGATCAAATATACATACGGGGACAAATTCAAGGATCAATTTAGTATTTGATATCTTTTACAATGAGCTGATGTAATCGTTGTCGATTGAAGTAGAGTGAATCGCTAGGAAATATGGATCATTTAACTTTTTTTCTGTTTTTTATTTTTTGGTTTAGTTATTTCGCCGTTTTTTAAGCAGAGCAAAACTCAGTCCGGACTCACATCTTGTCGATGGCGATTCACTTCGGTGAAGATACCCGAGGCGTAACTGATGCAGACGTCTGTTATTATACTGTTATTAGCATAATTGTTCTTCCTAGACCGAAGCGTTACGATAAACTCCTTGAATTGATTGTGCCAACTCGATGGACGCACGATAAATAAATAATCATTATAAATAACGAGAGGTGAGGTCGAATTCTGAAAGACTTTATAATCGCACAATCATTCTTTTGTCCTGTTTTAAGTTTTGAAAAGTAAAGGGAGTAAAAGTGGCAGATCTTTCAGCTCGATTTTCGAGTGAGAGAGAGAGAGAGAGAAAGAAAGATAGAAAAGAAGAAAGAGGTGTACCTGCCCGAAATCTGTTTATACACAATGCCCGACACGCCCGACAAATATTTTCTTTAGTGAAATTTTAAAGGGTTCCCCATCTCAGTAATGCGCTCCCACCGGGATTATCGGGGTACTTGCCAACTCGCCGACTTACCAACCGCACCTTTACCTATTCGGTATTCTATACACCAATCCTCATCACCTCAAACCACAGCGTTAAACAATCCCTGTCACCTCTTTGCCAGAGTTTGGCGTGACGTACCGCTTGGTCAACGGCCTGTCACCGAATAGATCCAAAACTTTAACCTCAACCTTAACCATCTCCAACGAGCCTCTCGCGACTGTATATACACAGGGTGACTCATTAGCCCTTCGTTTCTCCCTTACGAAATTTTTCCAGAAGATTGAAAAAAAAACGCTTAATTCCTTTTCGTTGATTTTAACGCATGAGAGATATCGACTTTTCGGAATTGTATTCATTGTTTCCCCGCAATCTTAGAGTACTTTTTCATCCCTTAATTTCTTGAGAGTTGTCTTCAATTTCCGTCTTCTAAGAAACTGCGTTTACGTGGATCTGGATCATCGTCTTAGCTTTTCTTCGTTACGAGAATTAGTGTAGATGAGAAAGAGAGAGAGAGAGAGAGAGAGAGAGAGAGGTTCGCGGTTAATCTCGAGTATATCACTAAAAGAACGCTCCTTGGTTTCCCCGGTGTTAGAGCTAGGGCATCGGAGTGTACTGAGGGCGGGTTAATAAATAATTTCTCGCGTAGTCCCTGTAGATCTGGCGGTGATAACTCGTTGAAATACGCCCGTGGTTCTAACGGGGTGTGGGTTGCGTCTCTCCCGCTAAGTACTCCCGCAGATATAGACCCGCGCATCATACATGTGCTGCGATATATCCGCGTAAAAATATATGTATATGTATTTGTGTGTGGAAATACATCCACCCGTATATATATATACCCACTGAGACACATGTATGAATGTACCCATACGTGTGTATATCCTGCCTGAGGGAACCGCGGATGGCTAAAGGTAAAGTATAAGAGCTGGGGGTGGATGGAGGATCGGTGCAGAGCCGGAGGTCATTTTAAATACGCGACGACGACACCGCGGCGTAGTCCCTGTTGGTGGTATAAGAGCGCAATTAAAATGCCAGGCTAGCGCCACTCAGAGGGAACCGTCGATAAATAAGCCCCTGCAAGAGCCAGGCGAATAAGTGTGCCTCGACTGCGGCTGCCAGGACTGCCAGGAGCCCGGGTGTAGCAGTCAGGAGGGCAAAAGGGAGTCTCGGTCGCACACAACAATAAAAAGGTGGAGACGTCGCGGCTGTGCGGCCATGTTCCTCATACCACGACGATTCCCTACGTCGTCCCCCTCTTCACCACCCCCTTCCTCATCATCAACCCCTCTTCGTCCCTCTGGACCTTTGAGAGGGAACCCTTAGAAAGAAACCGCGTTACGTTGCTATATGTATGTATATATCGGTTTATATATATATATATATATATATACATATATACATAAAGCCGGGATCTAATTGTTAGAATTATTGTCTCGACGCGTAAGAAAATGGCCGCCATCGAGGTGCCTGGAATTATCTTTAATACAATGCGGTTCAAAAGCGCATTGTCTTTCATCCTCATCCTCTTTCACCTCCTTCTCTCTGTTTTCTTCAGCTTCCGTGCATCGTAGGGTTGCAGTAGCAAGAGCGAATGAGCAACCCTTTCCTATTCCTCGTTTATTCGTCAGTCGATAATGAGATATATATTATGCATCCACCTAACTATTAGTAGGTACTATAAAGGGGCTCTAAATGCCGCTATATACTCTACACTGTTCGGGAACTACCGACTACCGCCTTCAAGCCTAACGAAGATCTGATTTTACTTTGTAATGTTAAGGGGCACGCTCTGTCTTTCCTTTCGATAGCAGGTAGCGGAGCTATACGACAGTGTAGCCACGAACAAGCTATCCTCTATCAAGGTTTATACCGGGCATATACCATCGCGTGTCTGTCCACTCGACTGACTACTAGCCAGTCTTGAAATTGAATAAAATTAGATGAGATGGAAGTGAAAGAAGAAACTAAGTAGGCACATGGAAACTACTATGGTATGGTATGGTTATATACTGCATTTAAACAGACGACAGAACTCCAGAATCAGGTGAAAAATTCACCAACGGTTGTGAAAGGTAAAAGTAAAATACAGAAAGACGTAGATTTCGTGACAGGAAAATCTTGAGAGAACGATAAATGACACGAAGGTAAACTCTGTCTTGTTGTTCTTGGCTGAAAATCACTTCAAGGAATTCAAAGTGAACCGTTTTTGACATATCCTGGTGTAGGATACGTCACCTTTGAGACCAACACGTGAAACGATAGATATTTTGATACTTTGTTAATTTATGAATTTTCGAAAACTGCAGTTTAGATTTCTGAGAAGACGTTTGCTCGTCGATGACGCGGCGCCGAATTGTCCACAAGCATGAAGTAGCCCGTAATAAAGGAAGGACAGGGGGGTATCGGGGAGGCTGGGTTGTCGAAAGAACGACGTCCCCTTCGCAACGACGTCGACGGCCACGCTAACGCCAACGACAACCGAAGCGGACTCGGGACGGTGCGAGGGCGTGGAGATATTTACGAGGTAATAATTTACCCGCCACTTAGGTCGCTATTAATTTCCGAAATTGCTGAGAAAGGAGGAATTTCATCGCTGCGTCTGGGCTTGTGAGTTTACCGCGTTTTCTCAAAAAATCTCGGGCTCTTCTTCGGGTGCAGAGAAGACACTTTATAAAAATGTTTTTTTTATTTTTTTTATGGTTTTTTTTTTTTTCATTTTTATTTTCCCTCTCGTGTAAGCGCAAGAAGTTGTTTATAGGTATATAGGTACCTATACCCCCATACGGAAGAAGCGACGCTCTGACGTGACGGATTGATTAGAGCTTGGATACCATGTTTGCCCGAGGGATTTCAATTATTTCTCACTATTTGCGGAGCTCTCCCTCGCGCGGACGCGATCATTTCATATCGCTGGTGGCGGTGGCGGTGGTTGCTGACGGCGGTCGATGGTGGTCGTGGAAGCAGTGGTGGCGAGTCCCCGGCTGTCCGATATGCGATATTAATACGACGTCCGAGCGGTTGAACCGACCCCCGCTGACCCCTAGTATCGCAAAACTCGGCATTGTGTTTCGCTTGTATCTGTGCAAACGCTAGGCTCAAGCGCTCGTACATATTGTGATCCGTACTTTTAATAAACCCCAGAATTCAACCGCTCGCCTTCCCTCTTAACCAAAATATATGTCACCCCCCTTTCCTCCGATTCGCTCGTTATAGAAAATTGTAATTTACGTCTATAAGAAAATCGCTGCATTAAAACCTCAAGTATTTTTATTCACTATTACGATACAGCCTCACCTATCTCATCGTTAAATTCATCGTTCATTCTCACTTACTCAAAATTTTATTCATACATATTTCACAAGCGTTTCTATTTGCTCATGTAACCTTTACGGTAAGCCAAGCACCTGCATTCACGTAACGTGTATGTGGGAAGAAAAATTCCAGTCCTGTGGTCGACCGCGTCTTTTTCATTCACTTGTGAATGTATGTATAAAGAGGACGATGAAGACGAGGGGGAAGAGGAGGTCAGGTAGATAGAATAGTAGGTAGGTAGGTGGGTTGGTACACTAATACTTCCTGTTAACTGAAACGGAGTGAAAGGAATGCTCTAAAAATCATCCGTTCGAAACTAAACTGGCATCTTCTTCTTCTTCTTCTTTAAATAAAAAAAATAAATAAAAATGTGTAGAAAAAACAGTTTTTCGATCTTCTAGAAGCCGGTACACTATTAGTACGTGTGTCGCGAAGTATAGATGAAGAAAAAGATGAAAAGATAAATCATGTCTATATTTTTGATGTCTCAAACTCTTAAACGGTTCGATAGCTGATGTTGATGTGTGATAAAATAGCACTTCAGTGGATCGATTAGCGGTGAAAGAAAATCGGTTTTATTCGCTATTGGAAAACAGGAGAAAATTGATAGAGAAAGGGAGCTGGTTCAGGCACGCCGCGGGGAAACTAATGGCCCAGGAGTGGCGTCATTTGGTATGTCACGGGTCCGTGAGGTATGGCGGCAATATACTAGTGACTTCTACGGATTATCGCATATCGGCGATATCTCATATCGCACTGGACATCGGCGATATGCGACGAATGAGTACCGCGAGTTTCCTATCGTTCTTTTGCCCGCGTGTCCCGCATTCCCGCATTCCTTAACCCCCAGGTTTCATAATATCACCGTACCGCGTACGGTTCTGTCTGCACCTCGCCCATTCCTTACAATATATTTCACGTTTGTCCGCGACTCGGTATCGCCGTCCCAATATCACCAATAAAGGATGTCTTTCCTAATTCCTCAAGTTTCTATCGTCCTCACTACGTTTTCACTTTCCCATCAATTTTGACCTCGACAGAGATGATATTAAACTCTGAAAGACAGACCTCTCGAATTCCGAAGGGACAAACGTTCTAAACTTTACTCCTCAATGGCATTGACGAAGATCTAACCCTAACCGAAAAATTTTATCAAAATAAAAGCAACGAGATCAAAAATTTTTTAGCCACAGATTTGAAGGGGGGAAAGAAATCCCGTTTCACATGCTGCATATGAGCACGACACGTGGCCTCTGCGCTCCGGTATACAGGGGGTTTGTGGCGAACGCCGAGTCGAATATTTATGTCGACTTACCGCAACAATTAGCGTTATAAATCAGAATTAGGCTTTGTCCGATCGGATGTTTGGAACAACGAATGACCGAGTGAGACACGGGGTTCTAAGAGTCGCGGGCTCCGGTTCTAGGAGTCGTTAAATTTCGAGGTAAATTTTCTACTGCGTGCTACATACGGTTAACGTTGGTTGGAAGTATAGGGCCTTGATTCTGCACCCTAAAACCGCCCCGACGTAGAACGACACGTCGCATTGTGCACGTGAACAATAAAACACAGAATCCCGTGAATAATTATAATTATTACGGACCGCTGGACCCATAAAGTGCACAAAGCCTCGAGTCATGATACTGCTTCTGTGTACTACTGTTCGAGACGTGTATTGCGTCCGCCCTTATACCCCCATCCCCTATACGTACTCTAACGTTGTTTGGTGCGTGCGCGCGTGCCTCTCATTATGGTCATTCACAAACGCCACGCGTTGTTTGCTCCTCATTCTCCACGCGTCGCTGAAGATCACGGTTTTCTCAATGATATAAAACCAAAATGTCTACCGCTATTTTACTGTTTCCTTGCCAGTGGGCCATTTCATGTTTAAAAAACTAAAATAAAAGGCGTTGCGCTCTCGAAATTTCTAGGCAAGTTTAGCTTTTTTCCTTTCGCAAGACTGCGATTCTCTTACATGTGTGTGTTTCAATTTCAAATTAAGATCTTTTGATAATGCTCACAGGTATATATATATAACATGTTTATGTATATGTATACATTTAAATGTTAAAATCTAAAAAATTATCGTGATTTACGATGTCAGTACCGTGTATAAAAATACCACGAGGAACATGACCGTTGCGAAATAATGAATTCAAACGGCGGTAAACAACTCGTGGACTCGGTTTAAGAATGAAGAATGCGCAATCGGAGTTCATTGAGTCTACCGTGCGAGTGTAGGTAGATAGGTACGTGCTTACCTAGTTGTAATATAAGTAATACGTGCTCGTTTTGCAACGCTGCTTCCTGTTTCTCTCGTCTCGTACCTGTGTACGACGTTGTACTTCCGGTGTAACGCAATTTAATAGGTTTTTTCTCTAGTCAGCAAGCGTCCGGCTGTAAATGAACACCTCGTACTTCTCAGAGTGTGAATTAAATAATTAACTAACCGTAACTCGCGCGACCATAAGATAACAACTTAACAAGTCGTTAATTATGAACAAATGGTTTTCGCGGTTAATTTTTAACTCGATTCCAGTAAAACCATCATAAACACATATATCTTCAAAGATATATGAGCTTTAATGCTACAAGTTGCTGTTTTTTTTTTTTCTTTTATTTTTTTTTCCCACGACAATAAAATCGCTCTAAGACCATCGAAAACATTTTTCAGTATAATGGTAGGTACCTACTTCTTCCCTTTCGTACGTCGATTGAATTTCACCTTCCAGACGCGTAAAAGTAACCTACAGATACGGCCAACGTAGGTAATACTCGCCTCTGCTCGTACCTAGGTACAGAAAACGAACATTAATCAAGTTCGAAATGGGAGTGGTCAGGCACCTATCTGTCTACCGTGGCGGCGATTGGACACGAGCGAACGCAAAGGTAATGGAGGCCGCTCACCGATAGATCTTCGGGATCGGTAACGGGGCCGGTAGAGATAAATAACTCGCCACCTATGTAGGCACCAACGCACCGCACCGCGCTAGCCCGTACGTTGCGTACCTATGCGTGCAGACCATACAGACCATGCAATGCAGAGGTGCGGGCGATTCGTTTCGAACTCCTGTCTCTACTTCGTCCTTCCTCTTTCTATAGATTCTCATTCATCGACGTTGACAGTATACCTACCTATCGATAACTTGCAATTAAATGAGGGTCTAAATACAATCCAAGCAACGACGAACGAATAAAACCTATGGAAACATCAAGAATTATTTTACAGATATTCAAGGAAATTTTTTTTTACCTATGACGAAGATTATTTCGCAATTTCTAACGTGTCTTTCGGACGATCGGTGATAGTGGGATGCATTATGGTGGTTAAATCGCAGTCCACGAATGTCTGCAGGGATCGAAGAGGGGATTGAGAGGAAGCTAACACCATACCTGGACCTTTTAATGCGCGCTACAGTTGGATTTATGGGACGTCCAGCGCAGTTTAATTCGGATTAAACTTATGCTGTAAAGAACGAATTAAACGGATTTGCGATTGGACACGTTGTATATGGCCGATGAACGTGGTGGCGTCGTATTGCCTCGCATCGCATAGTATCGTATCGTATCGTATCGCATGGTGTTCTCTGCTCCACGAGGTAGGTAGGTACTCCTATGGGATTCTGTGCTCGACGTCGCACCAGTAAATTTGATTTATACATCGGCACGGTCCTCCAACGTCGACTCCCTCTCGTACTGCACTTTTATATCTCCTTCTGCCTCTAGACGATAGACGGAAACGCTTCATTTATGAATAGGCAATCTTGACTAAAATCTAAGATTTTTTCTTAATCATCTATCAATCTAATTTAAATTTCTCCATAAACCATCAACCGAAATTTGATCTTAATCGGGTGGATGACGGGTGGAGATGCAGAATAAGGGGTGGGTTATAGGTACGAGGTACGTGGATCGAGGATGACCTAGAACTGTTGGGCGGAGCGTCGAGGATCAGCTTGGATGAGCCGGCTTATCCTCTAACCCTGTGCCTAGGATGTCTATAAGTGCTGATGAATGCAGATTAAGCCAAGCTCTAGGTGTGCGCGTACAGAGACCAAGGGACTGATTTTTAAACCCCACCTTCACCGGCTGACTTCCTAAGGGAATTTGTTAATCCTATCCGCAGCGACAAAACAGGACTATCTTCGTATAGCTTTGAGAGAAAATGCAAAATATTTTTCGCTAAAAATCGGCTGATTATTTCCTCGTTTCTTTTTACTCAGAAAATCCATTTGCAAGGTTAAAACTACGATATGAAAATATGGAGGTGATGAGTCCGCAACACCTTGACGCGTTACCGATTTGATATATCTTCAGGAAGGCCGGTGGCCACGTGATCCCCATTGTGCTTTGATCGGTAAGTCAAAGCTCGTTTCACGAAAGGTAAACACGGGGCGGGTCCGAGGCAACGGCTTGGGTCCGGTGGGACCCCCCGTCGATACAGCAGCCCGAACAAGTCGTACTTAACACCGGATTACTAATTATTAATCGCAGATAAGCCACGTCACCTGTGAATTTGACCGTATACTGTATTCCCTGACAACTTTTTTCGAAGCTTCTAAAATCACCGTACAGTCACGTTTTGAAATCGACTAATTTTCGGGAAGGGACGCACGCCAACTGCAAATTCGAGAATTTATTCAAGTCTTTGTTTGTGAGCTTTCTTTGCGTCAAACGGAATAAAAGAATCGGAGTCATAGAATTTGTCATTGTTCAGGGATTTTATACACCTTGAAATTGCAATGCGAGATAGGAAATCGGTATACGGGAATGCAAATAGAATTTTTTTTATTTTATTTTATTTTTTTTTTTTATGACGTGCGATTGCCGACTTCAATTTACCTCTCTGTAACTCGTTGGAGCAGATCTAGTATCCAGTCTCCCCTTCCTGGACAGAAGAAGGACGGGAGTCGTCTCGGTTTTCCTTGGCGATGAAAGTCGTTCGGGAGGTTCGTCCCAGCCCGCAACACTGGAGTCAGTAAAAGAGAGATAAAAATTTTCCCTATCCTTTACTATTCACTATTCTCTTCTTATTTCTTATCTCTTTTCATCGTTTTTCTCTCGCATTCGTAAAGCTTTCTAGTTCCTCGTGATTCGCTCGTTCTACTCGCTACTTCCTGCTACTTCCACCACCGCCTCCACCTCCTCTAGGCTACGCTGGGGGCACAGAGTTTCCAAGGGATGAAATGAAACCCTCAATATCGGTGATTGCTACCGCAAGACGATCGTCTGAGTCTTGAAAAGGAGCAAGAAGCCGGACGATGTTTACTTTCTGCTCGATTCAAACTTTTATGGAGATGCATCCTAATATATCCCGTTTGCTTTTGTTTGACGAAGCTATCTGCAGTATTTTTCAACGAGAAATCGAACTCCGAAATGAGATCCTTGCCTAAGTTTAATTCAACTTTTTTACATTTTTTTAATAAAAAAAAATTTGACGAAAAAAGAGATTCCTATAGATTTCCTCTTGATCGTTGAGTAACCGCAACTTTAAGGAAATGTTCATTTTCCGGGATAAATTTGGGGTAGTCGTTACGGTACTTAACGAAGCTACTGTTTGACCAATTCAACAAGATATAATCCTCCCTAATGCCTTTAAATGATAACAACCCGATGTTAGTTGAAAGATAATACTTCCGGCCGTAACTCAAGAGAGATGATCACCGCGCACAGTATAAGAGGAGCCTGCAGAGCCTGAGGAGAAGAGAAGAGGGCGCGGCTTGTACAAGGTATAATGCGTATACCTACCTATGACGTAGATAAAGATTTTGAGATACGCCTGCGCGTTTCCGTACAACCCTGCGTCAACCCCCCTTAAGGCCCAAAAGCCCGGGGTCCTTTTTAGGTCCAAAGGTGAACGGGGGATCGCTAATTGCCAAGCGCTTGGTAATCATGGGGTTCAATCTTGGCGCCACCCTCTCTCGAGATCCGTTGCATTTAGTTTCCACTGACGCAGGGTCTCATAGTCATCGGACTTTCATTCTGACTGAGCCGTGCAGCCGGAGTTATAGCTGAAGCTTGAGGTGTCACGCACGTGTTGTCCCGAGTCCTGAACCCGCGCAGAGAGCTACCATGGAACAACTACAACGATCCCTCGTTAAGAGCAGATGTCAACGCGATAGCGAAAGCAGCCATTATCCGCGTAGCCGCTCATTATCTCCTTCTGCAGCATGCGGTGCAGGTCTCCACTATGTCTCTAACAATCACCGCGATCCTTGTAGCCGATAAGAAAATTTCGTAAGTCAAATAACGTGACTGGGTTCTCTTCAATTACTAGTTTCTCAAAGACCACCTCTCGAGGATAAGATGATCCTGTCCATTCAT
This sequence comes from Macrophya annulata, assembly GCA_963924015.1. Lineage (NCBI taxonomy): Eukaryota > Metazoa > Arthropoda > Insecta > Hymenoptera > Tenthredinidae > Macrophya > Macrophya annulata. The sequence goes on along the minus strand of OZ001257.1, from coordinate 5,751,140 downwards.
ATCAACGTTAAGTACAGCTCAGTAGAAGTTAGTCCCGATTAGAAGCTCCACCACCTACTAGCGCGAGGACCTTCACTTTTTTTCTTCCCTTCTGTCGTTTTTCTCATGCTTCCTCTTCGTCTTCTTATTCTTCTCAAAGGATAAGAACTTCGAGATACAAGACCTGGTGCCTAGGTACCAAGGGGAGTCAAGATCTCGGCGTCGACGTGGACAGTGGCTAAGGTTATCCATGCGGCAGCAGTCGCGGGTCCTGAGGATTTATGCAGCCTCGCGGCACTGGCGCCAGGACTCGTCCGATGCAGCAATAACTCGCATTGTGTACGCTAGCGCAGGAATCTAACCCGGCGGGCGGCGGGTCAGAAGGAGAGACACGAGGACACGAGGACGAGGACACGGGGTCCACGGGGAAGATGGGGACAGGGGGACATATTATGCCGGATAGGTTCTGTGAGCTTCGTTCGGCGCCGCTCTTCTTCGCCTCTCTTAGGCCGCGCTGCTCCTCTTCTTCTTCTGTGTAATCGAGCCGCCGCCTTAGCCAACGTCACGAGTTCTGCCACGAGAACACGGGAGAAGCATACTCTCCCGGGGCCCATGGCGATAGCTTTGCTCTGTAACAGCTTCTAGAAATTTTTTTAGCTAAAGCGACTTGTATCGATGTCTTCAGGGTGCATAAAAAAAATAAATAATTAAATTAAAAAAAAAAAAAACAGAAGAAATAAAAACATAAAAAATAAAAGAAACACAACCCTCTAAGAATAATTTTTTACGATCACTGTGACAAAATTATTGCAGACATTTTCTTATTGCGAGGGTACAAATTGTCAGCAACTTCTCAAGAGCCACTTCCGGGTTGGATGAGTGTCTTATCGAACCACTTGCAGCTGAAAGTGTTCCTCGAAGAGGAGCGAACAATTTTTAAGATGTTATTTCAAGTGCTACGGTTTCTTCCATGCTGAGCTCTCTGAAGTATAATTTCTCTGAATTTCAACGGCTGGTCCCCCAAGTCCAGCAAGACGCAAATCTTCCTCGAAGTATTGCTGAGCCTTGAGTTTGATCGTGTGTATAATGTAATGGGATTGAGCGATCCTTGTAACTCTAGTCGGGATTCGATGTGGTCCTGGTCTGAGCGTCGCTGCATAATGCATATAACGACCATTTTCTCCGTTTGTTTCACATTTCTTGTTCCTCGTTCCACTTCCACTTCCACATCCACATCCACATCCACATCCACTTTCACGACCGCAGTCGCGACGTCAGAAGCAGTGTTTCGAAGAGATTTAAGGACGGGGATCCCCGAGAGATGTGAGTTATGAGTACCGGGCTAGAGTTGACGCACCTATCCACCCTGATCCGGTGTGATACAGGGCGCATTGTCTCGGTTCTGACGCCTTTCTCGCTCGCGCCGTTGAACAACGACCACCGCAAATGTATACGAAGAGGATGGATAATGAATAAGCGAGATAGTAAAGCGGTGTAGGAGTGCGCGCTATTGTGTAGCGATAATTCCAGCAACGCGCGATACCACGACCCGAGGTGTAATCCTAGAGGAGGACTGCGGGGGCTCTACCGTGATATAACTGGTACCCAACTTGGGCCCCGCAGCTGGGGTGGTCCTCGATCCACGCGGCGGTCCACCAGCATGCGTGGCGCGCATCACGGTAGCAACCTAAGCTAAGCCTAAGGATGCTTTATCTCGCGTATTATCTACCATTCGTCCAGCTACGGTGTAAGAAAGACGAGGGACCGGGCGGGGAGTGTTTCCTGGCTCAAAACTGCATCCCAAAGAAACCGAGGAGTCAGTTTCATTCGGGAGTGCCAGGTGCGAGGATTTCTTATCCAGATTTCATTCACGGGTTGCTAAGGGCTCACGGACCCCGGACAAAGACGGCGAATTATATATCCCATCGTATATGCAGTTACGGAGGTTCCCAACTCCGTTAATTTTTCTCTTCTTTCTTAGGACTTTTCGATTTGAAAATAATGTCCAAAATTAAACGGGAAAGAAAGAATTAGAAAAACTTTCCAACAGACAGGTTTTACGAGGGAATGGACCCGCGACTGATCGTCAGACTTTATCTTGTCCCAATGAAGCCGGGTCCTCGCAGCTGAAGAGAGTTCACACTGCTTCTGAAATCTCCGAAGACCCCCCGGACTCACGAGACGCACAATTCCACATAATACGCGCTCATATCTCAGGATTATGCGTCGAGAATGCCGCAGTCGCTTGGGACCCCGTGATGCGAGGGGCAAGGAGGACGTGGTCCACTCTATCCTGGTAGCGGGAAGGCTTACTCGGAGGTTCGTGTTCACGCGCGAATGCGTGAGCCGACTTACGATAGACGTACATTGAGTTAAAACAGCTAGACAGATATCATAAAACTCGAGGCATATACATATATCCATATAGGTATACCTATAGTGAGAGCATGTGTAATGATCGCTGAACTCAAGATTCTTTTAGGAGTTATGAGAAGAATTACCTCAGAGGTATTCTCCTCCAGGATGATTCTGACCGATTGGATATATTCCATTCCTCGAATATCTTGATCGGTATCTTAACCACTTTAATCGGCAAAGATGTCACCAGCCTTCACTGCTACTTGTACACCACCTACGCTAAGCGTGACACGCGCTACGCGCACGTTCGATAGGTACCGTGGCGTCGTGGTGAGAACGTCGATCAATGCCAGGGGAGTTTTGCTCCCGCCATATATCATCGTGGTCGAACGTCAATGAAGGTTGATCGGGTACATGACGATGTAGACAAGCTGCACCTCGAAGACTGGTTAAAATGTCTTAGGAGAAATCTCTTTCCTAGCTGTTAATTTAAAGATTGAACATCCCTATGATGAATCTACATTCTCCTATGGACAGATCTGAATGAATAATATATCTCAGAATTTTTATGTTCACATTCGCAGTTCGCACATATAGAAGTGTCCACTCTAGGGGGAATATACAATTACTCTAACGTGTGTTCCTGGTCGTATGTTGGACCGGTGAAGAGCTTGGGTTCGGAGCCTGGTAAATACACATTGTGAAACACACGTCACTTTGAATAATAAATCAATTTCGAGGGACAAAGACGAGCCATGATTATGTATGGGCATCGTCGTTGCCCGGCTCGTTGCTGCGAGAACGGGTACAACGGAGTAGCGGACTAGCGGAGTAGCTCCTCGTTGAGTCGTCGGATGTGGGGCTGAGGAGGTAAAGAGAAGGAGTAAAGGGTGAGGGGTTAGGGGTGAGAGAGAATTGGGGAAGAGGAAGGTATAAGGTCTTTGATGTATGGAGTTGGCCCGTGTCGGTTTGGTAAGTACCACTAACCCCGCCGCCCCCAAGCCCCATTCAAACAGCAAACAGACCCGGCTGGCCGGGCTTCGTGTAGCCGACGACCTCGCGAAACTAGCTTATACCGGCATTAGCAGTGACGCAAGGTAGTCCCTCCACGTCGTGGCGTGAAACCCCCGCAGGCTAGTCGAAAGACGTTACTTGTATACATGTATTACTTACACGAACATGTACCCACCTACCGAGCTTCGTACTCTAAATACATTATGGAAATACGCAATATCTACGATATAATGCATTGTTGCAATTCAACTATCATTCATGCATTATTTACGAGCCATTCGTCACGGTTTAGTCTACTTATAACCTGGATCCAAAAGAGTGAAGAAGCCTCCTTACGTCAACGATTCAATAAATCGATAGGTCGATTCAAAAATGGTGCAAAAAATCTTGATCGATGTTCATATGAAAATAATACCAGCACCCATAAGTAGATATGGAAATAATTACACGAATACCAATACATATAACCGTTATGCAATGGTAGAAGAGTTGATCAATGCACTGATGTTTGAATGAAATCCTGTTACCCAAGTAATTCTTTAATCGTCACAGATCAATTTCATTTTGAACAAGTTATAGAGAAGAGATTTTGATTGTTTCGAATGAATTTTACTGCGGTGTAAAATTAATGTGGGAATGATTATTCTGTTGTGATGTGTGCTGAGATAGTTTGGAACTAGGGTATAGAAGGGAAGTTTTACAATACGGGAAGAAATAATTGAAAGAGAGAGCGCTCGCGAGATAAAGGATTTAGCGTCAACACCCTTATTGCGAAATTGTGTTGTATTTGTATAAGCCAGGGTCACGATGAAGGGTTTGCGTGCGTGTGTATAGGTAGAAGCGCGTCGGTCGTGGCCGCAAGTATACTCGGCTATACCCCTGCAATTGATATTGGATTCTGAACGTCGGCGAGGACGGTGGATGGCGCGGTTGAATGGTGAATGGAATGAAATGGAATCGGCTAGGTTTGAGGTGAAGGGGCTGGGACCGGTGCCGGGGGTTGATATTGGGCATCTCTCCTTTTCACCCCCGCACATCGCTCTGCTGAAAGCGCTCACGCACCCCGACACCCTAACAACGCATTAACATGCATGAGCTCTACGTGATTGTTTTACCCGACACCCACAAAATCTGAGCAGGCAATGATCATGGTGGAAATCTGTCTCCACCGACAGCCAACTTTCAAATGCAATAACGTACGATTAAGGACCCCGCAAAGTTCAGTCGAATCGAGTTGTTAGACGATGCTAATTTATACCAATACCATTCCGTAGGTATAACGGTTTTTTCTTTTTCTTTTCTCGTGATCATAAATAAGTACATCTCCATTACAATTTCAGATGTAAATAATATTGATAAGACTTTTTATTTTTTTACTTTTTAAAAAAAATATAATATCATGTACTTACGGAATGTCATCACTGGCATTATTGTTGCTGATTTAAAACGAGTGTTTTTTTTTCATGAGTTTCAGTGTATATGTGTGTGTGTGTGTGTGTCTATTTTCGGCTGACCCACCGTCGACTACGTGTCGTAGGTGAACGACGGAATCACATCGCGTATATATGTTATATATGTATGTACGTCAAGAAAAGCTTTCCGCGTAAGAATATCTCATCCCTGAGGAGACTTTTTGAAAATTCAATATTGTTTGACACGGTGTCGGAACGGGGACGTTTAGAGGCTTATTGCTCGCCATCGATCTGCCATGGCAGCCGTTATCCGATTTAAACAGCTCCTCGATAATACAGTCGTTATAAGCTCGTGCGATGGCAAAGGATGGTTGAGGGTGTACCAGGGGTTAAGGGGTTGGTAAAGGAGGCGGAAGGAAAAACTGGATGAGAGAGATGCGCGTAGGAAGAGATGCCACTTTCGTCGCAAAAGATCGAAGCCTACTCACTTTCGCGTTATAGGTAGGTGCGGCACCCCCTCCGAGCCTATGAATACTAAGCAGTTTATAAAAATGTTGATTTAGGGCCTCTGCCTACTTACCGACTCCCTACCATATCTTATAAGTATAGGTAGGCTTTTTACGGCCACGCTTTCAAAAATAAGTCCGCGATCTAACTTGCTTGCAAATTGGTAAAATCGCTTGAGCGAGGGTTTGCCTCCGAGTATCAGTACGATGATTGGCTGATATTTGACTGGTCCCCGAAAGCTTAGCCAATAGAAAATCGTCGTCAAGCCATCCGCGACCCTCTGAGGTTTACCGATCGGCATTAAATTTGACTAGAGATTCGGGATGCAGAAGACACTTTTTTTCCACTATTTTTTTTTTTTTTCTTCTTTTTCTCCCCGAGTCCAGCCGAGGGAAAAATTTCTTTTGAATCGGAAAATCAAAGAGGTTGAAAAGGAAACTCGATTAATTAGAAAGGTAATAAATTTAGTGGTAGTAGGTATTGATCCACTGAGCCTATGGGTAATCGTTCCTTGCCGACGACGATGGCCCCGCCTTTGTTTCTGATTTGAGGGGCATCCTTAAGGACGGGTTAGCCGCGCCAGTGATCACCGACGCTAATTACAGCGGATCAGTCGAGGCGAGTTAAAACTCATTCCCCCTTTTAAGCAGCGCAAAAGGGCTTCCCGCTCGACTTCTGATTGGCTCACCGTGATGACCCGAAAGTGCTCAACATGGCGACTTATCTGATTTCACTATAGTCACGAGTGCGTTCATGAGATGGATGCACGAAATAAATAAAAAAAAAGTTTTCAAAATTATATTAATAAACGTTGATTTCTTAAAATTTATTTGTCTGCGTAGTTGTACACGGGTGTCAATGAAGTCGGGTTGACTATTATGTGCGGGCACACACGCGCGCGAACATCGGTTCTCCAGCCAATCTGATTTGTCAGTAACACAAAGCGACAAATATCCCATTGAATTTTGGAAAGTTTCCTCCCTTTCCTCTGCTCCCTGTTTCTCCCTTTGCTCTTACTGGTGCGGGAATATTTTCCATTCATTCGAAGGAGATCAGATCCTCGGATCTACGAGCGTGACTCTTCGTCGTTGCACGCTGAGTGAGAGTAGGCAGAGCTACTGCAGCAGCCTCCGTTACAACGTGGATGAAAATGGAAATGGTAGTATAAGTAGAAATAGTTAAATAGAATTCGGACAGCTATAGTAATGCCGGGGATACAGATGTCCTGGAAAACAGGCGAGCAACGTTAGTATAATAGGCGTCGGGGATACGAGGACGCTAAGTAGCAATCCCACAGGACGCGAGGACAATGGTGACCTTTTCGTATATTTTGACTTTTTGACAGATGGTACGAAAGGCACACGGAGGTGGGGTAAAAACGCAGGAAGGTCTTCCACGACGAGGATCCCATAGTCCAGGTATAGTTTCGTAGCTGGTAACAACGTGTGCCCCGTCGTGTAGCATCTTCCACGTTTATCCGAACCCCGAACCTCTTTCCAGCTTCCTCTTCCATTTCTATTTCTCCTTTTTCATATCTCTTTCTCTTTTTCATTTTTTTTTTCCTTTCTCTATCGTTCAGAGGAGGAAATAATTGCCCGTAAAACCTTAATTTCTTGCCACTTCGTGAGTTCAATGAATAAGCGACGATCAGCAGGGGAGTATCTGTTGTGACTACGGGCCACAATGAGACCATCCGTGACGTTGCTGCTACTAAACATCCCAGTGGGGTACGAGGATGTGGGTTTTTGACCTAAGGGATGGCCCAGCGATGATGACTCTGTTGGAACTAGGTGCTTGCACGTAACCATAGTATTGTCGGATCGACTCCTGGTGCGTGACTCCTGCTTCAGAGTCCCCATCCTGGACACGAGAATGAAAGAGGATGGAATCTTTCTGGACGGGCCACCCCGACGTTGGAGCGATGATTTATGCGGCTACGTAGAGCGCGAGAGCAGGCGATTCTCTTCTCGTAGAAATATTTTAGCCTCGAGGCGATTGTCAGCCGGTCTGGCGAGGATACGACCAAACATTTTCATCCAGGGAATAAAGAACTGAAGAATAGGTACGGAAGATAAAGACCACGGTGGTAGCCTCACGGTGGTAGTGGAAGCTACCTCAAACCGGCCGTTTTACGTGAATGGAACCAGCCAGTAGGAAAAGTGAAACATCACATGTTTCATATATACGAATGTGTATATATAAATGGTACGTTGAGCTCAGTCGTTGCTTCGCACCGCTGGACCAACCAGACCACCTGCTACGCGCTGATGTCTTCACTCCGAACTCTCGTTCTCCAACAGCAAGTCTTACGGACGAGGATGTTCTTTCCTTCATTTATCAGCGTAAGTTGCTTAGGATGGTATTTCTTTGTGCTTACACCTCGCCTCGTACCAATAGAAACAAAACAGTATCGCAGCAAAGTGTGACAGGAGTTGGTATATGCCTTGAATTTCTTATACCTACTCATAACTTACAGTGATATGATTTAGTAATTTGGACTTTAAGTTTCGAGAATTACGAACTGAGTTTAGGAACGACGACTGATTTGGCCAAGCCAATGAGGCTCTTTTTGTTTTTCTAAAAAAGTAAATCAGGAGTGCGCTTTGTAAAGCTGATGGGTAAGTAGAGGTGGTCGTTCTCGGAGGAACCTTGTGGGACAGACACTCTATGGATCCATAAAAGAGGGATTCTCTATTCATTAGAACGACGCTTCTGCAGTGTGGGTGGTATTTTCTCACTGTGACTTTTTCGCTTCACGTTCTTTGAGAGAAGGAGCCAAGCGAAGAAGAGGGGCAACTGGCTGTCTGTGAATAGATTCCTCTCCACTTCGCTCCTCAAATCGCATTTATTCGCGAGTTACGAGCGACCCTCATTTTCTCTTTGGCTTTTCCCCCCCTCCCCTCTATTCTCCTTTCTCTCTTCAACTGACGTGCCATCGCGTATTCTACGTTTTCGCACCTCGCAGTCCTCATGCGTAAACCTTCACCCTCGTTTGCCATAGAGACGTCAATCAGACGCAGTTTCTCTTTTCACAATAATTCCGCTGGATGTATGTATACGTATATATGGAATTGGCGTAAACACCTGGATCGCTTATTTCTCAGTAATAATAATCCTCGTTTTACTGATTTTCAAAAAAATTACCACATATATGCATATACTCTTTCCACCTCTATACTTCTCTATCTACCCGGACGCGAGACAGACTGCAGAAAAATAGAACAGAATAAGAGCACATAGACACGGGGGTGATTATCGGTGACCTGGCGCAACGGAACGGACAGTTTGAGTTTGCATGACCAGGCAGATGGGCGAGTGCGCTAGTACGTCAGTGTCGGGGCGCAACAGCTTGGGTAACTCGCAAAAGGGGGACTTATGGTACAGCTATATTGGTTCCTGTCAATCACAACCGTCGCCTGGCTCCTCTCTCACCTATGGATGAACCGGAAGTGATCCGCTAGCGTTAAAATATAATCGAATAAATCGTTGTCACTTATATTTATGATATGGTAGGTATGTATGTACATACATACAGAAATATCTCTTGCTCTTTCATGATGATAAAAATCTACTTCAAGGTAGTGATCAACTACGATTAAGATATTGTCATTTTTCACGAAGCGTGAGCGCCTATTTAAGTGTACACGTATCCTTATATATGTATATTCAAGAACTGGCCTCTATATGTATAATAGGGTGGGGCAGCTCGCATCTCGTAGCGCGCGGCTTTGCTTGAAACATAATATTACCAATGAAACTGATTCAATATCGTCGAGTGAACACCCGTCGGTTCGACAGCGAACAAACACATTTTTCACGATCAGACAACCGTTGTCGGTTGGTTAAACGATTATACAGTTACGTTTTGTAATCTACATGCAAAATCTCTGACCAGTTCTTCATTTCGTTAGCTGGAGTGAACACTGTCCCGACATTAATCGACTATAAATATGATAATAATATTATTAATAATAATAATAATAATAATAATGATAATAATAAAACGACGGGAGATGAGAGGGTCGAACTTTCGAACGGATTGAACAATACGGATATCTAGTCTCTTAGGTATACCCACCGTACCTACTCCCTGTGCAAAGTCGTTTGTTTCGCCAACCGTTTGCCCAATTGGCGCAACAAAGGCTTCCGAATAGCGGAGGGTTGTACTCCAAGTAATGGCGGCCCCTATAACGATATATGCTCCAGTCGAAAGCTGGAGAGCTGGTTCCGTTCGTTTCCCTGATGTTATATAGCATAGGTTGGTATAGCGGTATACATCGAGGTACTCTATAGCCAATGCTACATCTACCGCGGGGGTAAATCCAGGCGGGAAGGCATCGTGTGTTCGAGAGTCGGGGATTTATTTGGAAACTATTGCACGACCGAGCCCCGAAGTGGAGTGCGGGCAAACGGCTAGGAGGGAAGGACGAGAACGAGGATGAGGACGAGGATGAGGATATCGGGGTAAAATAGGAGCGAGAGAGAACCGAGCAGAAGCGTTTAGCCGTGCAGGAACCGCCTCGCGGGCTCTAAACAGCTCTAAAACGCCGAAACGTAATATATTATCGTACATATACCGTTCGGTGGCCTCGCGTACGTTTCGATGGTCTCTCGATGGTCCTGTTCTTGTATTTACGGTATTTATCTGGGCATGCCGAAGATAGGTAGGAGGAGCGGTAAAGCGGGGAACAAGTTGGGCGCAGGGTTTCGGGGTAGGAGTAGGGGTAGAAAACGCCGTAAAGCTGGCAGCGTAAAGTATTGCATAAATAAGTGGTGGTGGCGAAATATTCATGGCTAACCCCGGCCGCCATTCCTATATCCTATCCTATATGGAACCCACCCGGAACCCGGTCGGAAACCCCCCCAAAAAGCGAGGATCTATTCATGAGCCAAGAGGAGCTATCAATGTTGGTTGCTCTTCGATAAATTTACTCTCGCTATGTTTTTCGACGGACCTCTGATCCCCCTGAATACACACTATAAATTCTCGGCCTCGTGTTGGCTACCACCTTTATGATACTCTTTGATGATACGTTTGATCGACGCTGTACATACATCGTCACAGTTTCACGACGAATTATCTCTATCGTTGTCACACTGTACGGGTTGAAAACTTTTCTGACTAAAGCATCACCGTGCCCGATTGTATTGCCTATACATACGGCAACGGTGGTGCAGCCTCGTCCATGCGAGGCAAGAAACACACAGAAGAACGGTGATTAATCTTGCGGTCTTCCGCGTCTTCTCGTCCGACTCGAGGCGCGGACGTGCGTTATTGATGAAGACTTCTTCGAGACTTTTCAGCTACTCCTATACACCCCCGTATCACCTCACTTCGCCTCACCTCACCTCAACGCGACACTCTTGCTCTTTTCTCAGCTTTACCCTTTACTTATACCACTCTTCGTTCTCATGATACTTTGTCACCAAAACAGCACCGAAGATTTCTGGCTGTTTGACATCGTAAGAAAACTTTTATCTTCTTTTATCAACCTCGAGTTATGCCCAAGCTAAGAGCTGTTACAACCCAAATCTAATGAAACATGTCACCTGCAGAGGTTTATCCATAATGATAAAAATAAAAAATAAATTTAACGGTCCCTATCTAAAAAGATATTGCTAATAATATCGCGGTAACTTTACCTTCGGAAGTTTCGCTATCGAGCCATCGAACGATATCATTTATTAATAGATAGATTATTTACAGATTGAGGTAGAAGAAATTTTTGGAATAGAATTTGCAGCTATAGTTTCTTTCGGGATTAAAATTAGGATATCATAGAACTATTGAGATTTTATTAAGGTAATGAATTACATTCGACATCCAAAATTAGATAAGAAACGTTGGTGAATCTTGATTTTGGAACGGGTTAGCCTGTAAGGAATGTTCGAGTCGTCAACATCCCGCGAACTATAACTGAGGGATTAAGTTGAAGTGGAGTAACGTTGCGAAGGGTAGTATAAGGTACTAAAGAAGAGGTGGGGAATCTCCCCGCCCCGTATCCTGGCGAAGAGGATCGTGAAGAAGTTCTCTTTCTTAGAGGGAGCTACACCGCGCGTCATTTCTCTTCATCCGCAGCTGTAAGCTGAAGAAAAAGTGAGCGGAGGGGGTTTACGCACTTTTTGCACGAAGCGCCATTAATATCCGTTGAAGCGACGCCTTCTCTCAATTTGTCAACATCTGATATTTAATTTTACGCTTTTACACCGTTGGTGCCTGCACTTGCTTAGTATGTATACCAACCCATCTACACCTCGAAAATATCAAGACAAAGACTTTTCCAATATCTACGAGGAAACAAACGTCGAACTTATTGTCAGACAAGAAAACTACGTGGAACAAATTCTCTTTCTACCAGAGTGTCTAAAACGGAACACAATTTTCCCCCGGAGTATAAAGTCAAGGTCGAGATTTCTACACGTGTTTCACGTTTCAGGATATCGGAGTTGGCCAACCGCCGAGTTCCACCAATGTTTGACTTTTCAAGACGATACCATTTCCGTTGTTTTGGCTACACATTTCCGCTAATTTCTAACACGGGAAGCAAAGCCTATTAGTAGACACGTGCTCTCTCCCGTTGTCAGTCAGTCTACTCCTGAGAAGATCTCGAAAACTTATCAACGTCTTAATCCGAAAGTTACCATAACGTTTAAAATTTTTGATAAAGATTTTAGGTACCAAATGAATTTCAATCGATAGAAAAATCTTTGCGATGAGGCAAAACTCTGGAATCGATAATTAATTTTGAACAAACAATTAGTTTCATTTGGCACTTGATATTCCTTTTCGAGGTGCGGTGGGGTATACTCGCGTCCTGTGGGCAACGGGGGATAATGGACGGCCAGGCGTTCTCCCGGGGGCCGTTAATCATCGGGGATGAGACGGTAGGCGAACACCAAGCCACAGTATCGTCGGTGGTTACGCGTCGGGCGCTCTGGACCCGGCAACGGGAAACGGAAGTGACCGCGTGGGTATCCCCGGGGATCGCGATGATGGACATTCCCAGTGATGTCCGCCTCCTCATTCCTGGATCCTGAGTTTTCTAGTGATGTACGAACGGTGGTTCACCTACGCATCTGGATGTAACTTACAGACAATGTTTCACATGTGAATTTAGGAGAGATTTTTCTTTTTCATCTAAATATTGAGAGGACTAATTCCTTACGAGAAAGTAAAACATAGAGTGTAAAATAACCTCTGGTTGGTCAATGTATGCGGTATCAATTGGTATTAATGCGGGAAATGGAAGTCAAGGCTGAGATAAATGACTGGGTCGATTTACAGACATATTCTCTCCTTTCCCCCATCCGAATGGGAAATTGATATTAATGGGAAGCGAAGACCTACCAGTGGTCACTCGTGTATATTCGCTCGCTCTACCCACCCGTTCACCCTGGCTCCGGACTGACCTGGTATCGTTAACGTTGCTGGTCAGAGTTCAGGGGTGAAATTGATGTTGGAAGGATGGACGGACCGGCGGATGGTCGGGTGAACTCACCAGAAATGCCTATAGCGGTGTTCCCATCAACCGACGAACTTTGTTCATGATTATATTAACCCGAAACTTGTGGCCCACGACCTTAACGCTTAAACGCCTTTTGAGTACAGAATATTACTAGCACGAGTTAGTTCAGTAAAATAAATTCAACTCGGACACTCGGTATGTATGAATTAAATTAAAGCCAATTTTTTACCAACCAGTTCGATTCTTATGGTACCCGGTAAACCTAGTATAGCTGGATGAAAAATCTTATATTGGACGGCTACCATTCGTGTCTGGTGGTGGAGTGGTAAAGTCGAACGTCGCTAAGGGAGATAAGCTAATGTGTTTCGTGGTTCTAATGAGGTCGATTGGCGGTGACTGCTGCATAGCATCGTCGCACCACGTCTGAAGGGTCTAATTTCTATCTCTCTGGTTTTGTGTGTACACCCCTGTAACCTGTTCGTTCTAATGTACAGATTATTATTTACTTAAAAAGCTGTTAGGTCAGGTTTGTAAGGGTATCGTCCATTCGGATAACGCTCGTTGCCTTACAGTGGCCTTCTCTTTTCATGCTCGGAGATTAAACCAGCTTCTGACCACTGTATCATTTCGTGAACACGAACGTTAAGATTGTATTCATACGTAGGTATTTACGTGATGAAGAGAAAGTTCGAATCACATATCGCTTGATACATTAGTAGGTATCAGTACCAGTACAACACTTTTGTTGAATTCTTGACGGAAAGTAGAATAACTAAAGGTGATTAAATAAAATGACATTTATAACCATCCACCGCATAAACGTATCTAGCTTCCGAAATACGTGGATGGGATTTTATATTATGGAGTTCTGATTATCTCGTATGAAAAAAAAAAAAAAAAAAAAAAAAAAAACACGCTTCGTCTCAGCTTATGAAATACAGGATTATGATAATGTAGATTGCGTGTTCGTCGAGCGTTGGCTGGACGAAGCAGCCAGAGACCACCACTCATCGTTAGCCAAAGGGAGTGGTAAGAGTGGTATAATTTAAATCTGGCGACTGCAGAACGCGCTGGACCAGGCATGAAGTTTTCGAATAAATTCGGAGGCCAGGAGGGTACCGCGACCGTAAAGAATAGCTGAGCAAAACCTGAACCACTAAACAGACTTCGCCAGAGTTATAGATAAACTCTAAAAGCTTGGTTCAAGTCAAAGTATTAGATAGAAAATTACGTCCTAATTGTCACGTGAACGTGTCCCATCGTCGTATTATAAGACCTGATGAATATGGATCAGGTTCTAATGGACAGTTTTCTCATCATCTAATGGAATACAGACTCGCCAACTGTCGTGCAGATCGTTAAACTTAGTTTCACCATGGATGGTTGGTAGCGATCAGTTTATTACCCAATTTGCCAAACACCTAGACGACCATTTCCTTCAATGAATGTCCAATAAATACACCAGTTTTTCTCAGTTTATTCGAGTTTATCAGTACCTCTGTTCTTCTCTGACTCATCTTTCGCTCTAGCTACACTCACTCATGTGATTAATTTTCGATGTCAGAATCGATCACATTCTTCTTAGAGCCTAACGGGGCGATCATTTCCAATTGGCACAAATCTTTCGACGAAATCTTTCGATGAATGCTGCATGCCCTCGTTATATAGCTGCAAATGTGTACATTATACGTGTGTACCTACTATGTATCTTTATAAATGAAGATTGCTAGTTAATCTATGCGTAGGTAGAGCCTGGCTTTTGTCAGTATCCGAAGCTGGCACACCAACAATTGGTACGGCCACTTAAAGCCTTGCCACAGGGATCCTATCGGTAATGGGATTTAATAGGTCGAGAGTGCGGTGCGGTGCGGTGGATTCACTCAGCTCTCGGTTGACCACGTCATGCAAAGATCCCAGTTCCCAGTTGCCTGTACCGCAGCGATGTAGATATAGAATTGTACCGATACGTAGCAGCTACACGTTTCGGCCGTTTCACCCTGACCCCACTAGGCTTGGACTTTGGAGGGAGTTTTCGAGTAAGAGATGAGGGCTGTTTACGGACGAGCAGTCACAGATGGCCAATTAACTTCGACAATAAACACAATTTAATTTTATATTCATTCCACTTAGCGCTTAGGAGCCCCGATCCATCACCAAGGCTTACCGTTGCTATCTCTTGCCACTCTGTCCGTTCATAACGCTTTCCGGACCTCCCGGTCCTTCTTTCCTCCTCGCGTTTACAATACCCGTGCTACGTAATCCCGGTACACACGTGACCCGTTGATTATACTGCTCTCTACTTTTGTACTAGAGATCGTTGATACGGACTAGCTTCTGAAAGTTTAGAGAGTGACATCGAGAGATTGGATTTAGTCGGTAATCCAGATCGCGAAGCTTTATTATAATAGAGATAATCCAATTGGCTCTGATTATCATACCCCGGAAATATTTTTCTAATCGTGTATCTCACGGTGGAGTAATTCCATACAAAATCAACGAGTGTCACCATGGTCTGATTGAAATATGAGAACATATGGAATTCGATGTAAATACTTTATAGTTTGATAGTAGAATTTTTAATCGTTTAATTAAGTGTCGTATAAGTATTTTTCTACAAAAATTTTCAACACCATTATGTAATTTATTTGTTGAAATTGTTCCCTCGGTTAGTCATCACGAAACTGTTGTAAAGGACTCGTGCAAAAACATTCGGTCCTGAAAGTCACGACCTTCGCGTATAATTTTCATTGCAGAAAGTTGTCGCTTGAATAATTAAAACACGTTGAAAACACGAGGAGTTTTTTTTTTTTTTTTTTTTTTTATCCACTTGATTTACATAAGTACCACCAGCACCTGCAGTTATAGCTTAGACGTTCTCATACATACGAGATACACGAGGGTATAAGGTGTTCGTTTTTTTCATTTTGTAATTGTTTTTTATTTCCTCAAATAACAGCGAAATATATTTCTACCGGAAACTGGTGCGTCCGTTTTTCGCGTATTCGGTGATCGACCTGATAAGTAGAAAAGGGAATATCGAGTATAATAAGATTAGCAGGCGTGCTTATGATGCATACAAGAGCTGGTGTCGCGACGTTTTACAAAACGGGGAACGATTTCGTTCTAAGAACGACGCGAAGCGACGTGGTGTGGTTCTGGTTCCCGAGGGGCTTTCGCCGCCGATTCTCAACACCAATACACACACCCCGGTACGTTGATTGTGGCGGCAGCTGTGTTTTACGCGCTCACGTCTTTATGCGACTCGCACGTTCCTCTTGTTATTACTGTGTTAAGAGCCGGTACAAACTCTGAATATTACCAAGACCGTACGTCGCAGTTGGGTTGAGGGTTAAACACTTCCGCTGATTTAATAATATCAGCAATTTGTGTCAGCCGATCAAAACGTTCGATAATGTTGCAGGACGCTATTTCTACATCGTTATGAAACAAAAAAACAGAAGAAGAAAACAAAAAAAAAAAAGAAAAAAAAAAAAAAAAAATAGTCGGAGCTGCTTTCCATCGCCCTCCAACATAGGAGCATGATATTATAATGGTACGACCATATAATATACACTCGTGTGTGGATGTAAATGCTCACGTATACCTGCGACGGCGAATATTTCCATTTCAGAAACGTACCTACATATCCAGAGGTTGGGGTATTCATTCATGCCCAGAAGCCAGGAGTCACTCTTATTTATGACGATATTAATCCTTAAATGGTATCTAATGTCACACCAGTGCGGCGGACCTATCTGATGGGGGTCTTGAATTGTGTGTAGGACTGGGCATTGTCGTAGGTATTCATGCGTGTTTTTGTGTTCGCCTGTGTTCGTTCCTACAAACTGTACAGTGTCGAGTTACCGGATGGCACTCCACGGGGTGCCTCTGACTTATCCCTCGACCCCCCACCACCGGTACCTACCACTACCACCTATACCTACAACTGAAAGCAACTATTCCCTCGGTTAGTGAAACTTCGCGTGCGTCCCTAGCTACGGGATATGTTTTGCAAAACGAAACACCACTGTTACTTATTATAGGGATGTTATACGCTGATTCCAGGTAGGTCGACCCACCCGGCTGGCCCGACGATACAGGGTATCGCGTTGCACCGGATCCAATTCGCCAGATTTCGATGAACAAAAAAGAAGAACTACAATTACATTTTCGGCATCGTTTAGTTTCAGTACTGAAAATTCTTTATTTATCGGTTAAATAAGTCCGCGAATTTGATAGGAGCATTCTACTTTCTTTTTTTGTTTCCTATAAAGATAAAAAGAGCAAGCCACTTGTTCGCTACAGTGTATACTATCAAACAATGAGAATCGTATTTGCTAAACGTTTCGTTGTGAAGGAGATCAGCATTTGCTGTATTATACCTTGCTTATGGTGTATAATAACGCTCACCGCAGGGTGTCGCGCTGGATTCAGCAATAACAAAAATATCACGAGAGTTGAACACACAATGGCAAAAGAGGAGGTAGAGTCAGTGGCAACCGACCGCCCGTTTATTGAGGTGTCACAGCCAGCACCAACAACGTGTGAACCAACCGAAGTGAAGCTAATGAATGACATCCTTCCCATTCTTTCTCTCTGAAAAATTATCGCTATGCCTTATATAACCCCGTACGTAGTATGCATTTTATAGCACGACCCACCGCCACGTAGCCTGCGCCCCGCGGCGAAGCCAGCTGGTTTTCATCCTCGTCCTAAGGCCACGAGGCGAGCTGGCCTAGCGTCTCGTTTATAAGCTGCAGCATCGAAACGTGTAAACGGTACGTGTAGCTCTTTTTATTCTGTGTTAGTAAATTTAACACTGTGTTGTATTCACATCCGTGCGATTTTACATGTTAGGGTAGGTATATGCGATATAACGTGTATAGCAAGCAGGAACATTCGCACACGAATAACCGTCTCCCGGGTAGACAACGTGCAGGCCGCACATTTGTCTTGATAAAAGAGACGAGCAAATTAAAAGTAATGATTTGTAGAAAAATATATATTTTCTTTTTTTTTTTTTTTTTTGCCCCACACCCCTGGGGAACCCGAAGCCATTACGATGCCTAATGCTTCATCTGTTGGCAGTGCGAATCCGGTCCGCTCGTGTGGGGTTATGCTTACATCGTTACATTTATAAACCAAAGGGATATACCCGCTTCTAGCTTCAATTATCACGGAAGTCGACGGTATATCAATTAGAAAATTTCATTCACACATTCGACCGAGACTGTTTACGATTTTATACAGACTTCCAAAGCTTGTTGATTACATTTATAACGGGTTAATAATTTGTTTTATTTAGATTTCAAAAGCCTCGGTCATCCTATGATAGAAATGGGAACATCCTGTAGCAGATAGGTCATAGAACCCGGATATACGTTCGTAATATGAAGGGAATGATTAATTGCGATGAATAAAAGCGCGAGATGTACGAATGTATGTTTGTTTGTTTTATTTTGGTATTTATTTTATGTTTATCGTACAGTTTGGTATTCTAGACGTATGGATGTAAAGAATTTTACTTCCCATACCTATAGCTGCAGCAGTAACCCTAAAACGATGCGATTTAACGTAACAGGGTAAAATTTGAACTCGCGAAACTATGTATGCGGATGCGCTGTAATCAAATAAAGGAGGAACAATGTTAGCGAAGAATGCGAGTGAGCCAGCTCAGCAGCACGAACTGAAACCCGCCCGTTCCTTGTCCTGGACACACCCCTGCCGTAACCGCTGGGTTCAATCCGAGAACCACCCCATCCTATCCGCGGAAACTCGATCCAAATCATGCCTACCATTCGATATAACCTTCGGAATAGCATTTCCAAACTGTCGCCAGTTTGTTTCGAGTAATATCATCGAAATATCCCGATATACGAGTACGAACAAAATAACCGAGGGAAACTCGGTGTGGATCAGGCTGTGATACACTTTGAATTTGATGCAGAAAGATTTTGGGAGTATTCATTTTTTTTTTCTATTGCTGTGTTTTTTTTTTTTTGCAAGGATATCATTTGTCACTTGTCCTTTTGAGGGTTTCATTTCAGTCTCGAAATACCCTTGGAGTGGTTCTTGCGTTCTGAGGATGGGTATCTAAACATAGACCAAGTGGAATACGTCGATTTTACGAGTTTCGATTTGGGGCTGAACGTCAGAGCTGAGAAGACGAGGCATTGAAAAGACAAGTCTGTGAAGACTGAAGCGAGTGGTAAACGTTGGTATAGTTTACACCATAAGTAAGTGCATCGTATGGCGAGAACCGTTCGCACCCTCGAGCCAAAATTATCTCTCTCTATGCAGAGATTAGGGAATTCCCAGGACGGTTAGTTGACGAAAGCCAGGACGCCGGAGCTCTGCAGGACTCTATTTCCCTGATCGAGACATCGTCCTCGAAACGAGAAGGACGAGCGACGACGCACCCTCCTCTGTTTATTTTAGTTTTGATGAATATTCTTTAGGGTAGGGGTAGCCCGAGATCCACTGATAACGCACTACCTCGATGCTACGTACCAAGCCGTTTGTCTCCGTTGTGAAAGCGAGGAGCTTTACGAACACAAACAGCACCCTGAGAGGCTGGACTAATTAATTTACGAGTTGTTATATGTTGTTACGTTGTTACCCGTTGTTATGTGTAGTAACAACTTTTACCCCTGAGCAACACTGTCCGTGTATTAATACATGTACGTAAACGAACGAGCACCCGGTACTGCGTGGTCACTATACAGTCCTGGAATTCATTATTTACAACCATTCCACAGTACACTAGGTTAATGCTCGAGGGAGAACCTCGAGCGACTACAGGACGCCATGCGAACTTTTAAAATTGCGAAATTCAAGTTCTTGATTATCCGCATCTCCCAACAGACTAGAGCTCCGATCATATCGAAATTTATCAAAAGATAAAACGAAGTACGATTTTTATTTTTAGAATCAGACAATATTCCCTAGATTTTACCAAAGGTTTTTTTTTTTTTTAAGATCAATTACATTTTATTCTAACATCGCTTGTTGCTGAGATTACGGTATTACTTTTTCGATGAATTTTATTTTCGGTTATTTACACTGTTCAACAATTTTTCTGTTTTTCAAAATTTCACAATTCTTTCCAGCTATTCGTTGATTTCACTATTCCGTTAATGCTATTGTCAATCTCCACTTGACAGAATAGTTCAATTTGAGTTTTAAATTGAATCAAAAATTCTATTCATACCCATTCCGAAGGGTATACATTTTAAGCTGTTCCATTCTGATAATTCGTCATATACCTTCGTCAAACGTTATCTTTGACCGACGTGATCAACGTAAAAGAAAAAAAACCAAAAAAAAAAAAAAACATCCCTAAACTATATATAGTTTGTAGAAAATGAATATAGTCCAGGTTTTTCAGTTTCTAAGAAGCAAAAGTTTAATATTGTTTAACCATAGTCGATTTTTTTTTCTCCTTCATTCCTCATTCCTCCTTTCTTTATCCTCGAACAAGGAACAACTCGAGCGTCGTCGTCTGGTCGAGAGAATTTGTTGGCATCAGAAGAAAGATTGATCGCGAAGACCGGATAAAACGCGGAGCATGTACACCGGGTAATAATACCTAATCCTGGAGGAAGGTCTCGGAGGGATAGCGACGTACCTACTACACCAACCTGGTAGACCAGCGCGGACACTCGCCACTCGGTTCGCTGACAAATGTCTCGCGCGTCCCCCGGGTACTCTACAGGGATGCTGGAGTCGCCGCTCTCTTCTTCCTCCCTCTTCACAACCCTCATCCCCCTGGACATGGCCTGAGTATTCAATTACTCTGCCCAGACGGACCTACGCCACCTCCTTTTCACTGACCTCTTGTCCTTCACTCGCCTTTACTTTACCATTTTTTATCTTTTCTATTTTCTCGCCTTATATGTCATGTCTGAATAATCTTAATGAGTTAAAATTGTTCTATCATTACTTACGATCGAAGTTTTATGGATGTGGTATAAGCGAACGTTGCTGACGCAATGTTCCTTATTGTCAAGTAAACGGGGTTGTCGTATAAGCCAAGTTGAATTTGACGGTCACTTGACCACTTTGCAACGAAAGCTATAGCCAATGTATATTTTGCGATACGATGCGATAGGTTATATATAGATACATGAACTGTGTTCGAAAACAAATATATGTGTGTATATACCTATATACAAGTGTAAATTTATATATCAGTATAATATATATACCTATATGTATGTATATGAAAGTGAGGGATGGGAATTGCGTTGACCCCGCTACTCCGCTCGGGGTTCGAATCAATAAAGATTTCCCAACGCGAGGCGCGGGCGAACAGGCTCGACTTGGACGGGGAATATTTCACCCCATTCTACCCCCTCGCCTATCCACTTATTCACACTTTTATTATCTCCACGCGCGAGACATTTTTTATCGACTGCCCCGGACGGCTCGGACACGGGCTGTAAACTCCTACGCGCCTTATGTTACAACGGATCCCTACTGATATCTCTCCTCACTTCAATTCTCACCCCCCTACCACCCCCCTCTATACGGGGGTGGAATAAACTCCGGGTATTTTTTTCCTGTCTTATTTTCCATTTTCCCGTTTTTCCTTTTTCTCTTCTATTCTCTCCTCTTCTTCAGCTACGCGAGTTGTGGTCTCGGGGCGCCAACTCTTGAGACTTAAATTTCGCCAGATATATATAGGGATGTATCGAAACGCAGATAGACCACTGATTGCTGGGTGGTATACGTACCGGGAAATAGGGATCACCTTTACGTCACCCTCTTTGTTTTTACGATCGTAAAATAAGGAAAATAGCATCGAGTTTTATTTTTAGACAAAATGAAATCAAGTATTCAGAGTGTTGGGCGTGTTTGAAAGGGTCGCTTATATAATATCACTCGATGAATTTGCCTTGGTGAAGCTGGATAGCTATATCTAGGTACAGGCGGAGGCGTATACCTCCATCTGGCGACTTGGCGGTGCCTATTAATTAATCGACGCGCAGCCGAGACTAACTGCGAGTTAATAAGCAAATTGCTACGCAATAAAGTTAGCGCCGAGTCGACTCCTCGCCCTCACCCTCGTCCTCGTCCTCGTCCTCGTTCTCGTTCTCGTTCTCGTTCTCGTCCTCGTCCTCGCGCTCGCCCTTATAACGGTTACACCCTCTACGGGGCCACAGATGCGGCTTGCTATTTTCAAGCCTTCACCGAACCCCCTCCAAGGGTTTATATAATTTAATGTTATTCATCCAGTCCGCTTAAATTATATACCTACCTATATTAAAATCTGTTGAAATTGTAGCTCAAACTGCCGCAGGGACGTTGGTTCAATGAAGTAATGGATTTCACTCAAATAGTAGCGGTATCAATTTTATCCCCTTACCAAACTCCACCACTCCACTCCTTCGTTTCATCGTCGTCGAAGCTCTACTCGATGGAAGAAAGAGTTCCATTTTATTTTCGTTTTCATCGTCGTTACCGAGCGCCAAACAGGTGCCATTATACCTAGATGCAGAAGCCGAATAGGCACGGTATTACAATTCGGTTTATTTCTTTTCACAAAAAAAAAAAAAAATAAATAAATAAATAAATAACAAATAAAAAATAAGAAGAAGAAGAAGTTTTACAACAGAATAATATCGTAGCGAGATTTTTCCCGTGGCAACAGCCCTTGCGCACTGTTATCGAAATAATAATAATACAATACTTTATGCAAATCCTTTAATATCTGTTGATGAAGCTACACAACCCCCGGTCATGACTCCCCCGGGATGTTAGACGCAGCTAACACTCCGGTATACAAACCCTGCCTCTATTCCCTCTCACCCTACTCATCCCACAAATACACACCCTTATATACGTTTGTACACACCTAGACTTACCCGGCCTTTTAGTCAGTCGACAGTCCTTCAATTTGGTGCAGTTGACACTCTGAGAAATGACAGCCGCTTCGTTACATCATATTATAATATAGAATTACCCCCAAGGATCCAGGGTCCAAGTATTTGGGACATGGCTCGCAGTTTCGTATTTCGTTCATCAAATTTGAAAGCACGAAACTCCCAGCCAGTCAAAATCATAATCTTTTATCAATTTTTTGAGATTTTAGTCCTATGCATCAAACAGAAATCTTATGAATAGAATCCGCGATTTACTGAATATACATAGAGCCAGTTAATTAATTAAACTGGTATTTGATCTCGTCTGCACCGTTGTCAAGGGTTCCGGTTCAACCTGATTCTCCAGGTTCTCCCGGCTTCGGATCCCCTGCAAGCAGCTCGATGTAATACCTGGATATTCTCGTTAGCGAGTGTGTTTACCACGTCAAATATCTCCGTACTTACGTTACCTGTCAACCCCCTTTTGATACCTGTTCATACATACATACATACATAGATACATTCGCATATATCCTCCAGTATCTAGATACGCGTGTACTAACGACAGCCGGTAGGTAAATACCAGCTAATACTAGGAGTTACGCCGAGCTAACGTCGAAGCGGGTGTGCCCGATGCATAAATCTCCGTCAACATCCTTGCAGTTTATGAACGCCCACACCCTGCCCACGTATATGCAATTCTGTCTACCACTTACTGCTGATTACCTCCTCTCGTAATTATCATACCTAATAAATCACGCTTTCATTAGTTGGAACTTTGTCGAGCGGAAGAAAAAAAAAAAACAAAAAAAAAACAACAGAAAAAATAAAATTGCAAAAGGAACTATCAGGGGATTTTTACACTGGGTCAATCTTCGACCGTAGTGGTTAGCCTCTTTTTTTCTACCACCAATTCGGACACCGAATCCTGCGGATTGTATCACTTCTTAGCTCTTGGTTACAGCTGTATAAAGGAAGGTCCTGGCTTTGGTGCTAGTCTTCGCGCAGAGCTGGGGGTAGGAACGGGTGGAGCTGGGAAGACCGAGGCAGGGATAAGGGGTTGACACCGCGTGGCGAAGTAGCGTTACGGTATTGATTAAGGCGTTCAACTCAGACGTTAGAGGTTCGCGAAAACATAACGGGAGTCTGTGTGGTCTACGGGGTGTCTTTTGGGAATTTGAGCAAAAAATTTTACTTAATTTAAGAGGAATTTGGTCGGATTTTATAGTCGCAAAACTAGCAACGTTTAGGCACGTCATTCCTGACTATTGAAGTGTATTCGTAGAGTGATCCAGCTGCTTCTTTATGTCTAATATCAACACCGAAGTAAAGTGATTTTTTAGAACCACCCCCTGGCTACGAATAATAATAATAATGACAGTAGGCTGCGTGGGCGATAAGTGTCCGGTGTAGCGAATTTACCAAATAAAGGAGGGTAACACCAAGTCGGCAGTCCACATCGTGAAGTTTATACGACGCCGTTCGAGGAGACGGCAAACGCTTACACGAAGTTAATGACGCCATTGACGCCGGTGACGTAGTCTATGCGACCACCCTGACCACTGCGAGTCATTACTTACACGATCCGGCAAGAGTCGAGAGATGATCAGAGTTGAATATTGTCGCGAAAGTTAGATGGAAACTCGGGATTAGGTACTCGAAAAATCTGTATATCTTTACCAGCTATTCGGCAGTTGCAGCAGACTCAGTCCTCGCTCGTAAAGCTTAAATAAAGATAACCAGAGCTTAGGGTTGGTATGACGGTGAAATGGGGACGTGGGGGAGGCGTTACGGCTGGTTGAGTCAACGGAATCAATTTATTCCCCTTCTCAGTAGCTACGGAGAAGGGAACCGCGATCTGGGGTCTGGGGTCTAGGGGCTGGGGCGATGAGGAAAGGAGAAAAAAGTGGGCTGGTTGTATCCAACAAAATGCGCCGAGGTAGCCGGATGGTTGGCGAGGTAGTCGGCCGGGGCGGAGGACTCATCTGGTTTAATGCCACGTTTATTTGGGTCGATTCCCCACCTTTTAATCAACTGGATTGCCTCGACCCGCAACCCACCCCTGTACACGGCTGTCGCGGCGTGTTGCTTGGCGCTAAAGTCATCCCCTGCGAGGTGGGTATATATATGGCAGTAGCTATAAGGTGAGGTGGCCTCCTCCTCGTCCTCATCCTTCTCTGGTTTCGTCCGACAGTCTCACCTTGGACTTAATATATATAAGTACGTCGTCGAGTGCGGTGGTATTCCTTGGCGGTTGTTGGTTGGTGGTTGGTGCCTGGTGCCTGAAAGCTGTGGGGAAGCAGTAGAGCCAAGAAGAGGTTATTACTAGAGGGCTAATCCCTGCTCGGTCGAGGAATCAACCTCCTCCCTCGGAGTATAAACCCCTCCGAGTTCCTCGAGAAGAGTGTCCCGAGACGAGCCACTTAAACAGGCTGTCTTCTGAGCCAGATTGAATTACAGGACTTTACTGCGAATCATAAATATCCTTAATTGTTATAGGATCGTGGTGGTTGCTAAAAATTCAGGAATGTTAAAGAAGTCATGTTTGAATTTTAAAATACTTGGAATTAGATTTCCTACTTCACTTCATCCCGAACAAAAAATTTATTTTACTTTTTATTTTTATTTTTTTATTTTTTTATTTTTCTACTCCAGCTTCGCCAAGGGGCTTTTTGATGTTCTCACCCTAGAGGAAAAGAGTAAATACGTTAGTAGCTGACCAGAGCGTAATCCCCGTGACAAGGGTTGCCCTGACCCGCGAAATGTACCAGATATCGACGAGCAAAAAGACATAGAGTGAAAGAGAGAAAGGGATCCGAAGATAGAGCCAATAGAAGCACCAATACGGGAGAAGACGGTCAATCCGATTCCAGTCCCGTCCAATATGTTATTGGATCCCCCGCGCGCGATATTGGACGGGGACGCGGCCGGACCTTCTTCGAGATTCCTGTTCCTGGACACGGAGCCACCCAGCTCGGGGCGGGGTTGCCCAGCTAGAAGCTGATATCGTCGACTTTAGCAGCGAAAAGGAAAACTCCCCGACCGGCAACATTGCTCGAACAGCTACGCTACCACACTAGCCAACTGTTATACTAGCTGGGGCTGGACGGGGTGGAGAAGAGAGGAGTATCTTCTATTATTGAGGCCACGGAGTGGAGATCGCTGTAAGACGTTAGACCGCCGGACATCACTGTCCCCGTTTTCCTCTCCGTGGGTAGCGTGGCTACCTTAACTACGTCTCCAACCCCTAGACCAGAAATAGACGTCTTGGACGACGAGAACGAGGTTGAACCCCGGGGTGGAAAAGCGACACGGACATCCTGTGACAATGACGGGAATATTTCCGGTGATACAATTTTCTTCTTGCATCGACGGATTTACCTTATAAAGTATATTCCAAATATTTTTCAAGAGTAGCAGCTTATAGATATGCTTCAATTTTTATCTTCATATCTCGTTTTTATTTTTATTTTTATTTTTATTTTTATTTTTATTTTTTTTTCACACAAGCCAAAGTGATCCCGGAGAGGAAGAACCCGAGAGGAGACACTCGGGACACGGAGTTGGTCCACCCCACTCATTGTTGGCACAGCCTTTTCAGAGACGCATTTGTTATCCTTTGAATGAGGAGCGAGCTATTATTTATTCCATTCTTATTTTTTGTCAGACCCGTTGTGTAGTAAATGGGCATAAGTCAGCGCGGGCGAGCAGTGCCTCTGTCATTTTTATCGCCTCGCTCTGAATTAAGAAGGTGGAGCCTCTAGCTTTGGCGTCTCTTATTTTCCGGATGTCTCTTTTCTTCAAGCACAATCCGTGGTCAGGAGGCTTGGTGGCTCGCCATATTTTTACCCGCACATTTTTCGCTTCTACGTCACGCTTACATATATCCAGACTGCAGTCTCAGATTCGAAGGGCGTTACCATTTATCTATTAATCTAAAAGATAACCTTAGTCATCTACCATCTCACCTCCCTATCGATTATCTCACGATTGAACAATCACCGAAATGAAACATGCAAAAATATCTATACAGTTCAGTTCTATTTCCTTCAGCTCCCCGTCTACAACCCAGTAAAAGCCTAGAACGACAGGCAGAAGAGCAGCACGCAGGAAGTTATCGTTCTGGGGTAGGTATAAGTACAAAGCGAGAAAATCCACGTCAGTGAACAGGAATAGTGGCAGTAGTTTGACAGAGGAACGACCCCTTTCGAACTATACCATGGCCCGTACCTAGTTGGTTATATTCTCCGGGTGGCATACCGTGTATACGTTGTATGGGATAGGTACGAAACGCACAATGCAGCGGTAGCGCCATTGTGTTACTAATCGGATTAGAGTCTGCAGTAAAAAGAGCAAACGCCCAAATCGCATTTATATTAGCTCGGTGAATAAGTTGTAAATATTTATGCTGCAGACCTGGGGAATAAGAGTGGCGCGCTAATCGGTTCGCGTTGGTATATTGTCGCAATCGGATTTGATTTTTTTTTTTTTTTCATTTTTCTTTACACTTTTTTCATTTTTGTTACCTTATTCATCGTCTCGCCTTTTTCTCTATCCACTACGATTAGAGATTTTCAAAATTTTAACACCCTAAGCTTTGCCATCATATTTATGTACAGAGATACTGCAGTTTCCGAATTACGGCCATTATTTATTGGGCAGAATATGTTGACGAGTAAATTTAAGAAGCTGAAGGACCTTTTTTACGGTTACTTCAAGGCTCAGTTTGAATACTAGGGAAATGGGATATTCGTGGGGCGTCCAGCCGAGCCGTTTGACCCGAAGAAGAGGTGAATTCTTAGGGGACGTTTTCTCAGGGACAATCACCGTGTTTATATACAATATTTACCCACGGTGTATATATAAAGGCTCGTTTAAATCCGCTATTTGTACGTGTTCAACTATTCGAGAGAATATTGTCCATTTCATAAAAATTTCGTATAAAAGTGACCCAAGTAATCCTCGCAATTCACATTTTGAGGACTTTATAGCAAACATCATGCTAGAAAAAAACGACCACTTTTTTACAGAGAGTTTTTAAAATCTTTAGCAGGCATTGATTTCTGGCTTTTGTTGTCATCTACTGTCCTTGATCAAGGATTACCTTAACGTAATATGATGTAATTCTAGGTAAGGTTATGCCGAAATGATGAACAGTGTAACCGTGTACTGTATCTACGTTTAGGTATATAAGTAAGAGAGTAAAAAAGGCAAACACCTTCAGCGGAGTGTCAAAGAACCGCCCCTAATTATTCGGCATCGGTGAGTCTTTAGTTTGGGGCCGCATCAATCACCGCGACGATGTCGCCTAGCTGGAAATTTGGTGTCCATTTGGGAGGTCGTCACCGTCGACGAAGACTAAACCGTCCCGTTTGGCCGTTGCTCAAAACTTTTCCACCCACCAGGCGCGGCTGCAAATGAGTTTATAAAAGCAATATCTCCGCGAGCGAGCCTCCACGGATTCTCTCCGTCCCCGCACCCACCGCGCTACGACCACTACCACCACCGTAAGCACCACCACCTTCATCGTCGGCGTCCCGCCCCCGGCCTCGCTAATAATAAAGTTTCCTTCGTGGTTCGACAACGCGTAGACAGATTTTAAAATTTCCCGTCACAAGGAACCCTCTCCCTTTTTCTCTTCCTCTTCATCTTCCTCTCCATCTCCTTCTTCTTTTTCCTCTTCTTCTCGCTTATTCCTGCTCCCTTGAGCTGCCTCTTTCACTCCTAGCACCCGGAGGAGCTTGAGCCTCGTACCCCGACTACCAACGCTCCCCCAAGACCGAGGGAAAAATTAATAAAGTTCAGGAACAAAGTAAGTTGGGTGGCATAATGCTCGGGGGTGGTGAGGGAGGAGAGGGAAGGCTTCCAACGGTGGACTTTATTATAACGGAGTGTCGAGTCTTTTATGCCTTCAGACGCTCCTTCGCCCTCGGACCCGCCAACCCCCTACAGTCTTCACCACCATCTTCATCTGTAATATACACGCAGGGTTCTTTCGTTCAAGGTGCGTACCTACATAACAACGTCGTCTCCGTAGTCAGTCAACCAGTTAGCCATTTGCGACTTTGTAAGATTATTCCATTTTCCTTTTTCTTTTTTTTTTTTTTTTGACACACCCTATCCCTCTCTCTCTCTCTCTCTCTCTCTCTCTCTCTCCCTTGGTCTTTATCTCCGTTCTTCACAGTGCCGCTAGTTCATAAACGGGTAGAGCTTAAAAGGAATCTGAGCGATCGTCCTTCTTGGGAGATTCGCAGTGACCGTTTGCACGAAATACTGTTCGGAAGAGTCTTAATAAGTCCGATAATTTTTCAGGGTCTTGTGAGTAAAAAGTCGACTCTTAACGGTAGCGGAAGAAATACCATATAGGTTTAAAGGATTGAAAAAAATCAACTTTAAAATGGCGTCCAATCCGCAACGCGTTCTTCCCATGTAGTCGAAGTAGAACCCTCGACGTTCACCAGGTCCAGTTGGTTTTCGCGGGATTCTAGGCTCGCTGGTGAGCTGCAATGCTGGTGCAGGTTCACCTGAAAAAGGGCAAAGACAGCTATACCAGCTACACGTGAACCGCGCGGAATGTAAGATTAACGATCACTCACTGCCGCCGATTGGTTAGAGCGAAGCTTTTAATCTCCAGTAGCCATTGTTCTCGCCAGTCTCGTATAATACTTGCGAGTCTATACCACGTGCATCTCCGATGGGACGTGGCGCACCGACGCGCACCGACGCACACCGACGCGCATCGTCGGCGTCGCCATCACAGCCGCGTCGGGGATCGCTCGCCCCGTGATGGACAGCGGCGCCAATTTGACGCTCGGAAGGCTTCGATGCTTTTTTCGGTCCACGCTGAATATTGCATGGGGTGTATTCAGGGGTGCACCATCGCGTTGCATATCGCGCCCCGGTAAAACGGCAATCCACGAACGTTCCTCTTTGGACACCATTTCACTCACCTCTCTCCAAAATCTATTCACCTACCTAGAGGTATACCTATACCATACAGATATCATACCCGCTCATTGATATTGGCTTTAAAAAATTCTGCATTTCCATACATTCAAATATGTGGTCATGTGTCTGTATAAATTCTTTAATTGTATTGATCTTTGATCTTTGATCTTTAATTGTATTGATGACCTCTTATTCATTGTGCAATGTCTAGAAAACATCTAGACATTTGGTTGAGAAATATATCTCGGCTTGGCAAAGAGCCTGAGAAATTTTCTGCACACTTCGTGGTTATTTTAATGACACTGTATTTCTCAAGGGTTCAAGGTAAACATTATGGAAAAAGGTTAACAGCAAAAAAGTTGTCCAAGTATTGAAGATTTTTGAATATTTCTGTCAGAAAGGGTGTGATTTTGTTTAGTCACTGCGAAGAGGGTTGATATGACGAATCGATATGATTTCGATTTAGTAAATGAAGAGACTTGTGGCATGGGAAAATTGATTGAATAAATCTCGCGTGCACCACATGCCAGTTCATTTGAAGCTGTAATATCATCGTGAGTCGTGATGTGAGATCTATAGGCGTATGGTATGCTATATAGTGTGTACTACAACAGTAATAGGTATAATGTGTTGAAGCCAAGACTCTAATAAGCTACACTAAGGTCCATTCAGTCAGAAATTTATTCGATTACGGTCACCCGGGCTAGCTTTGACTCCTGCACTCCTTGACTACGCTCATTGGCTCCGTAATTGGGGAAACCATTAGGTCTATTAGGTCGGGGAGGACCTCCGACCGCCCTTTAAACTCCTTAATTAATTGAACCCAGCCAGGACTGTATGGCACAGTACCCTCAACCAGCAGCAACCCGGTTCCGGCCGCGATATCTCAATAAAATAAGTCATTCCATGGCGACAGAGAGAGAGAAAGAGGGAGAGAGAAGGATAGTACGATACAGTAACGGGGTATGTTTGTAATCGAATCTGTAAACAGGAAGGGTTGAGGAGGTTGGGCTTGAACATTTGGCATAACAACCCATGCACTGAATCCTATCGCACATGTAACAATATAAGTAGAATTAACCAAACAGATATTGCCATGGCTCGAGGCACTGTAATGTGCGATTGAAGTAATTGTTCATCTCCCTAACGGAGGAACACATTGATGTACCAACTCCGTATTTTGAACGGTAAAAGAAACCTTTATCCTTGTTTCTTTTTTTTTTTTTTTATATGCGTTAGACAATTCGGTAACGAGAGATAGACGAAAAGGGAAGAGATCAATTTTTTTACTTTTTTGAAGCTCCGTTTGAATCAACCTGATGGAAACTGACCGACCCGAAAGGCCTATCGGTCGTACTGGATTATTTTATTTATGGTTAGCCGGTCATAGATGAGTTTGGGCAAAAGTACGATACGGTGAGATCAGGATGCGGGTAGCGTCGCGGCGCCTAATGAACCCATCAGCTTGGCGCGTGCCCCGGGCCTGAGGCGTGATTAGACTGGCCTCGGGTTTTCTCTCATACTGTGAGGCTACAGTGCTCTGTGTAATGTAGATAGTATCTAGTACGTGACATGGAGAGGATACTGTATAGTATTTTATGACCAGTATAGTATCCGTGTATAGTTAGATTAGTCTTACGGATTATACTAAGCCTATTTGTAATTTACTCTTATCGATTACCGGTCTCATTATCAGTTGGATTTAATTTAATTGCCCCTTTAAGTCTTTAGTTTACAGAAACATTATCAAATGAATTTGGGTAGACCAACTCTATTCGGAGTTATTTTAATTTGACAAACTTTCCTCAGATTATTTTTATGACATAAAAAATCACGAGAAATTCCTTCGAAAAAGAAAAAAAAAAAAGAAGAAATTCCAACAATGAAAAGCGAATGATCGATAAGCGATTATATTGACCGTATACAAGCGAATGGTAAATATTGACATGTTTTGAAACACTTTAGTGTCCACACAATGCGCATGAAATTCGTTGGGTCGCTCTGCCCGCCGCGGGAGGCCTTGTAGGGCCCACGAATGGACACATTTCACGAGTGACCGTGTAATCGTCAATGATGGGGGTCCCCTGGACAGGAGGAAGGTATTCCTGGATGACTGATGACGTGCGCGGACCAAAGCGGAAACAGATAGCTCAGCTTCTTTGGTCAGGTAGCAAGTATAGGTGTGGATGTGGGTATTATAAACCTTTGCATTCACCCAGAGGGTCGACCCGAGTCTCCACGACTGATCTGAATGGGAAAGAAACTCTTCTCTATCTTTCTCGTCCTATTTGGTTCTTGGCAGCACAGTGCATCTCGTGACGGATGTACGGTATTTGCTTTAGCGTTTTTGAATGAGCCACTAAAGAGCTCAGAATTGTTCGTAAAGAAATGTTTTCTGGTCACCAGTTATTCTGAGTTTGTACAAGAACAGAACTTCTATGGTGGTCTGATTCACGGAGTATTTACTATATAGTAAGGTGGCTATTGAAGGGATTCTTGTTACACTTGTAAAGTGAATGAAAAATACTAAGTATAGAATATATACGGAGCTGAAAAACATCTAGAAAATGACGATGATGATTATGACGGTGATTATGAAAAAATGAAAAAGTCAAATGGTAAAGAATCACGTGAAATCGGGGTGAGAGTCGCATTGTGGACCGTATCGCACGCGGATAAAGCGAGGTGATGTATTGCCTCTGCCTCTGCCTCTGCCTCTGCCCTGGAGGCAGAGTTCGCATGGGGTAAATCGTACACCACACACACGGGTATAATATCCAACGCGTCGTACGTAACGTGGCTAATATTGTCTCTACACATATGTACACGTGTGTATATGTTGTACATACAAAGTAAATACGTTTGCGCCGAGCACACGTTTGGTCACGGTGGCAAGGCACCCCGACACTGTCGGCCACTCTGTGGCTAAATAAGCCCAACGTACCCTCAGATCATTATTATTACCATTATCGTATACCTAGGTACATACATTTGTTTCTTTGACTTTTCATTTGACTTGAGTTAAAAAAAAATTTGATCAATAAATAAATATTATCGATAAATCGATCCATATATCACTGGCAAACATTCTAAGGGTGAAGAAGAAAACATACTTACGTATGTCTATAAGGAAGAATTAAAGGTTGAACCGAATATATAGCAAAAGGTTGATGGCTTTGGGTAAAAGCTGACTACAATACCTATACGATGTGGTTTAATTACTTTGTGATTTCCAATACTTTCGGTCCGTAAGACATTGAGTAAATATTTGCGTGGGTGGATTGTGAGGACGAAGGCGGTAGTAATTAATCCCAGAAGTGTGTCGACCGGCACGGAGGTCCGTGACTACAGTCAACCAGTAGACAAGGACCAGGAAGGGATCGCCAGGGTTGCTGACGGGGCCTTCTCTTACGGAGGGAAACTTCTGGATGGCAATTGCAACGGGGTCGGGGATCGGGGGGTCGGTGATCTAACACATACAAACTACGTAGGTATATTAGATACACTGAGATCCTTACACACATAAAATCGCTGAGGCATAAACGCTCGCTCAGATACGTAGAGTGTTATTTAACTTTCATTATTAACGCGTAAGCTGAGCTATATCGATGTTTGTTTAGACTAGTGCGAGCCGCAGATGGTGTACCGCGGTCACGTATGCAATCAGCTTCAAGTTATCCTTTCCAATGTATATAAAGTGCCTTAGGGTATGCATACGTGTAGTAAATCTTTACAAGATGTATTCACTTCGTGATTAGAACAATATTGCAGAAGATATGATCCAGTCCAACGTCTCTCCTACTATATACCTATCAGAACTGCACATCTCAAATTTTCTAACTGCTTTATTTGTGATTCGAAATTTTACTTCTATTCTTTTGTTTTTCCAAATCCAACTGGTGATCTTGTCGAAAAAATTTGAAACCTATTAGCTGATATTGCATCGTTGTTTGTCTGTGCTAGAAACTAGCACCGATCCATCACATCATACAAGATGTCATCAAAGTTATTTCTATACTGTACTGAAAATATCGAAAAATAAAAAAAAATAAACTGATATGCATGGGGTCTCCTTCTAAACGAAAACGTTCCTCTTCTATCAATATTTTGTATCAAATTTCATTTTGGTCCTTTAACAATACAAGTAGGGAAATTTGCGTGGGTTGGGATCGTGGGTTCAGGATGCAAGCTTTGTTAATTTGGCACGTTTATAGGGAAAACAGTTTTGGCGTGGGAGGAGCCTTGAAAGCCAGCCAGTTATCTTGTCGCGAAGAGGGCAAGAACCATGCCGTAGTTAACTATATCCTTATCTTGTAAAGCAACGCGCTTAAGATTGGCCATTGGCTACGTAGTAACTGTTCTCTCTTAGCTCGCGTCGACGCATTGTCTAAAGATATTTTTGAACAGGTTTTCTCGTTGGTGTGGGCGGACCGGATATTTGGTCAGGTAACCGTTGGTCATCTGATGGCAGCACTGACTGGACTAGAAGATTCAAGGATAGTTTTTAGTCACTGACAAATTTCTGTGCGAGTTATAAGCTCGTAATTTTGTCAAATCGTTTCCAAACTCCAACGTCATTGATATGAAGATTTTTTTCACTCAATTCAAGATCGAGACGGATGAAAATAAGCGAGACTTGGTGTTCGAAAAAATTTCAAGAAAAAAACCAGTGCGACGATTCTGTGTTGGTAAAATTTCCATTCAAAATAAATCTCGCTTCATAAGCGGAGAGAAAAGATCTTGACTTGACGTTTTGCCCTGAAATTTTGTTTTACCATTATTCCAATTTCGAAGAAGGCTATAGAAGGCCAAAGTTTCGACAGAATTTGACAGAATTTTGAGAGAAAAGAAAAGTAAAAAAAGAAAGAAAAAAAAAAAAAAGAGGAGAATTGAAACGTACGCCACGTGGTTGCTGACACGACCAACAGGAGTAGACGCATTAACTAGCAGGGTGTTCCGTTACGAGCAGAAGGACATATATTCTACGGGATAGTCCGAAGGGACAAACGGACAAACGGCCATGACCGCGACAGACGGATAGACAGTCCTGGCGCAGCAGGTTTGGTACGAAGTTGACCGCTGCGACTAATGCCTGGTTGGTTGCACAATACTGTTTTTCTCCCAGGGCTCTCTACGCTTGCACCCTACGCCACCCAAAAGCCCCCCTGCCGGCAAAAGCTTTTAGCCTTTTTCCCCGTTGCAATATGGGAAGGACATTCGTCATTATTTTCTCTCTCGCACTCGCACATATCGACTGTAGTTAAGGTAAAATGTCGAACGTTAAATAGTGTCCATAGGATAGCGCAACAAATTGGCTTGGGAAAGTTGTCTCAGATTGTTATTTTATTTATTTTTTTTTGTTTTTTTCTTTCGACTGTCTACAACTGCGAAGAGATCTCCGATGGAGGATAAACTGATATATGTGATTTACGAGGACTTCGTATTAAAAGTTGAATAAATTTTAACACGAATCAAGCTTAGAGACTAGTTGTTTTTTTTTTCCTCTCTATTCTCTCATTACTTTTTGCATTGAAGAAAATTGACTGCAGTCAAGATAGATCCGTTGCGTTGTCTAAAAAAGTATGTCTCGAACATTTTTCAACTTGAGATAATAGTTTCTGATTTTTTGTCAGTAAAATGAAATCGATTTTTAAAATCGGCTACCGTGTAACGCGATGGATGAAAAATCGTTCTGTTCGTTTGTTGAGGAGGGTATAGGGATGCGGAGTGGTCAGGGGGCTTGAAGGATGAAGGAATAGAGGATCTACGCTGGCCTCGTTAGCCCTAAAATAACCGGGGCTCTACTAATTCAGGCTGACATAATTGGGAGTGTTTGTTACCTGAACACCTTCCCCTACTCCGGCTTGTACAGCCCTTACAGAATCCCCAAAAGAAGGTTGCACGAGACAAGATAGAAAGAAGGAAGGAACGAACCAACGAACGAAAGAACTAAAGAACGCCTACAAGATCGTCTAACGACGAAGAACACGGAAAACCTCTTCAGGCGATCCTAGGGGTCGATAGGCGATGCTATCGGTGCTATCGCTAGCCGACAGCTTGTAGCCCAGCGTGGTCTCTTCTCTTTCTTTCTTCTACTTCTACTTTTACTCCTACTGCTTAGTCTTCTTCTTCTTCTTTCAGCTCTGACCACCCTAAAAACCCCCTTTAGACCAACTACCCGATACCGACAGTCTACAGACGAAAACGTCCTTCCCTATATACACGTATATGTATACCTACCATATATCTACATACATATAAACGTAGTACATATTTATACCTATACCTATATATTATACCTAGCCAGAAACCCAGCCGATGACCTCCCGATAGCCACGAGATAGCCGCCAGATATTCGCAGAGACCGGAGACTGTCTCCAGGTCGCGATACACACACACACACACACACACATAGAGACAACATGTATCTTCTACCATTCTCCACGAAACACTCACACTTAAAGTTCGATACAAGACGGGGTACAGAGTGACGCAAAAAAAACTTGTCCACTTTTCGACAAAGTTTGTTTCGATGTTTCTATATACTTAGATATAGGTGTATACATATACCTACATGATGCTTGTGTCTATTTTTATACCTCCATATGTATACTTACACCCCTAATGTCGACGGACTGGAAATGTCTGCGGCAGGATGCTTAATTCGTCTATGCCATTCGTTTCGATAATAATATACTTACACAGCCTTTTAGTTCAATGTAGAAAAATAAAAATAAAATCTTGACTATTGTATGTTTGAGGGATGTAAAGAGGAAAAGAAATATGTCGTAATGAACAGTGCTGCAAGGAATATTACAGTTTTGTTCTATCCCAAAATATAGTAATCGATAAAGTATCATGAATTGATTGTAAATTGTTTTTGAATTTTGAAATTCCTTTTCTTGAATTTAGGTAGTTAATAGTCAAATAACAGAGTAAATGGAGTTACGAAGGAAGGTTTCACCCTCGGTAGTCTTCAGTAATGGATGTAATTGTATACGTATAACAAATACACGTATAACTAAATGCGTGTAACACCTGCGAGAGTCTATAAGGTATTGGTTGCTAGCTCGCGAACCCTGGCTTGATTTACCGCTCGGCTTCAGGCCAGATCCCACACGATACTTAACATACAACGCATACAACAAGGCACGTTACAGCTACACCCTTTGGATTTTTGCATAGAATTTACACTCTACGGTATACGGAGCTCCGAGAATTAATATTATCACTTGTTTCTTGTGGATTTTTTTTTCTTTCTTAATTTGGCCACGCAAAAGCACCCCAGGTTCAAAATAAGTCAAAAAATAATATCAAATAAAAAATTGTGACCAAAATAATTTGGGATTTTTGATTTTTGATTTTTATCCTCGAAACAGTTGCGACTACTATTAGACTGTGGCTTACAGGTGGATATCTTTTCGTCGACTAGGTACATACCTGGTAAACTGGCCTTTTTGGTGTTTGTAATCGAGAGGCCAAGTTCGTTGTTTGTTTCCGAAGACATTTTGACGTGCGGTAACCAAAGCCGCGTCAATTTGCCGCCAAAAGAAGTTGGCCATGTCAGAAAGGTGGGAATAGGGGGCTAGAGAATAAGAGTGGGGAGTTCCGCCCCGGTTGTTTCGCAAATAGCTCTATCCGGTGCAAACAAGCAGTGGCACCTAGAGCAACACGAGGGTCAAGACTTAAGAGGGACTGAAAAGTTTCGGTTTTTTCTTCACTTAAAAGTAAGACATGGTGAAGAACCAGGTAGACGCTTATACATATAAAAAATAAACTATACTAGCCTCACTCTCATCGAAATATTAAACACACGTACACATTGGTATGTGTTAAACTTGCCCATGTAACACATATACGCGATCTTACTATCGGTTAAGAGTTCTTTCAAGCTGTTCAAGCAAAGCAGCGGATTTAAACTCGAGTCAAGTGTTGGCGAGTGTTGATAAAACTCTAAACATTGCACGTTCATGTAACCTCCAAGTTCTCCTCCCCATTACCCCTTCATTCAACGTTACCAAACCCTCTTGAGCGGCAGAAACTCTAACGCAAAACGCCGAAGTGGCCCTAGCCTTTTTCTGAGGTACCTTTCTGGATCAGGTCACTGGCTGCAGTCCTGTGATGCAAAATATCATTAGAGATTATTGTGCAATTTGGAAGGATTAATTTAGCGTTTTTGAAACTTGGAGGTATTCTCTTTTCTTCAGATTCGGTAAATAACTGCGCAATTTCGTGGCTACTTGGTCTTCTTTTCGCGTATTGTGTTATTGCAAAAGGTTTTATGAGAACTCGTATAGATACGGTCCATGGAGCGTGTCGGGTCGTAATACTTTCCAGGCAGAAAGTGTCAAGTGGTTTGGCACATGTACAGATAATGGCCAAGGGTAACCCAACGCGATACCAATTCTGGGCATAGAACGAAACAATACTCGACCACCCATCGGGCTACACGTGTTCTCCAAGTTTCCAAGAAACTGATAACTCCGGGGGTAAGAAACCCCGTCGTTCGGAAAAAGACTCACCTACCTCCACAGAGACCAGGGACGCTATACAACTTTTTTTTACTTTTTGTTTATGCGATACTGAAAATTGAAATCCAACAGTGTTGTTAACACGTTCATAATTAATATACAGGGCAGTGCCTAGAACAGTCTATTTCAAAAACTAATACAGTGCTTTGACTGTCTCAGAAAAAGAAGAGACAATCCTTAAGACGAAGTAACGTACGTTGATCTAGTAAATTATCAAAACAAATAGAGTTTATTCTATTTCATCTCATGTTGTATTTTTAGTATTATAAGATTAACCGCAAAGCCGAAAGACTAACGCATAAGTTTCCCAAAGCTTATAAATTTCGGCTCAAGTCAGCGTTCGAAAAATGAAATAAAAAATGATGTTGGAGTTTTGGCCGTCCAGCCAGCCTCTCTTATGCGTATCTTAGTCAGCTGAGTTAGAAGTAAAGAGAAATCTCACTTTATCGATAACGTAAAATCAAGGTTATGTTAAAAATTCGAATTGGGGGTTGATGAATGCGGCCCTGAGTACCTCGTGTTTACAGACTCATCGCTATGTGTTTCTCTTTCAAAACTTAATGCCCATATTTTGGGGCCCAGTCGTAAAAGTGACAAAAAATGGAAACATTTGTGAGCGCATGTTCAACGTCTGTCAGCGCAAGAAGGTCGCTAGGAGTGCGGGGGCGAGAGCGGGATGGACATTCGTTATTTTGACACTTCTCAAGCCTACTTCATCCTTATTCACATCTCTGTCTATGCGATGAAAGAACGGGCTAGTCGAATATCTCGACAAAGTGTTTATTTTACATTAAAAACAGAAAATAAAAAAAAACTTAAAAAAAAATCTTCAAACAAAAAAAAAACCAGCTATGACACGGAAGAGATTTTTTTCTACACAACAAACCACGAGCTTATATCATAACTTACCATCGAACATCTTTACCTGTGTCGTAAGATTGGTGTACCTTTTTTTTTTTTTAATTTTTTCCATAAGTTTACCTTTTTCTATTAATATCTAGAGATTGGTCTTCGTCCGCGAAGCCACGTTATCGCCTTTTGAGAGCATTGAAGAGCTCTTGAGATATCGAGAGAATGAGTTTGAGAATAACCAGAAGTTCCACACATTTCCTCATGTTTCTCTCGCACCTTATGTCGTAACCATTAGAGTCGACACTGACACCGCATCGACTGCCAAGTATCCCAAAACAGCAGAGAAACTAAAATACTCTGAATTATTGAACCGGAATTTCAACGAATCAAGCATTCATCAATGGCTGTGGTTCTTTTCTTCAAATTTTTAGGTTCTACTGATTTGGTTATTAGTTGAACATTCGAGTCTTTAATTCGTGGAAATCGTATAACGTCCATATAACAATCTCGAAGCTCTCCAACAAGGAGAACTTGATATTCCAAGAATGA
This sequence comes from Macrophya annulata, assembly GCA_963924015.1. Taxonomy (NCBI): domain Eukaryota; kingdom Metazoa; phylum Arthropoda; class Insecta; order Hymenoptera; family Tenthredinidae; genus Macrophya; species Macrophya annulata. The sequence continues at coordinate 5,711,661 of OZ001257.1, read as the reverse complement.
AAAATGACTTGATAAAAGGGCAAAGAGTAAAAGAGGCCACTGACGTCAATGGAAAGATGACAACGTAGTTGGGATCCGGACAATACAGAGAGTAAGGAGGTTTTTCTCTCAAAGGCACAGAGCCTGGAGCTCCAGAGTCGTTACAAGGACCGAGAGACCGCTTGTTATTTATCGAGCAGATAAACGGAGCTGTTAAATGTGTCGGCTTAACATAAACATCGATAAGTCGAGGCGAGAGCGAGCGACGCTAACCAGACGCCAACTTGCCAGTCTTCTTTTTTTTTTTATGTTTTTTTATTTTTATTTTATTTATTTTATTTTTCACTTTAAGTCCGCTCTGCAACCAGAAGATGCACTGCGCGATGCAGTACATATACACCAAACTCGTTACTTACTGCGATTAGTTATTTACTGTGAAAATAACTACTGCCCACCCGCAAATGCACGACTTGAAACATCGGAGAGAAACGATTAAAATAAAATTGAAAAAAAAAATAAAAAATGATCAAAATTTATAAGAATTTGTGCAAATAGTCGATGGAAAATGATGTTTCATACATTAAACGGGTGCATACGTATGTATGTATATGTAATACGTATACGAATGTTAATAAATGTATGTATCGTCCGTTTTGTACAGGTGGCATTTAGTATCAGCATTGAAATACTGGATCGTAACGCCCACGCAGTATTCGCGTTGTTTTACCGTATCGTCGCGACGTCAGCATCGGGTTTGTGGGTAATAATTTACGAGGAACTATATTTGATTATCACAAATGCTCTGCAATTAGCACTCAATTATTACCAATTACGTGCTTATACATACAACACATAGTATACAAGTCTATAAATTAACTCACGTCGATTCAGCAGAGCTTATATATGTAGTTCTACACGTATTCCAGGTATAATTCGTTCACTGAACATACTCCTCGTATTTTCGTATATACCTACACGCCCACCCATCTATGTACGAAAGCAACCAAACACACGACTTACAATCTTACATGAAGACGTAGGTATTATAAGCATATCTAATTACGGCTGAATTCAGGAAGTAGGAAAGCTTCAATAAGCTCGTAATTGGCACTTAAGGATTACTCAGTCAAAATATAAATACAAATAACACACGAATTGTTAATTACTATTTCAGTATCGATCCCTCGGACAGTTAGTTACCTTAGTAGGTTAAAGCTGAAGTCAATTTCGTCAACCTGGTACTCGTTGGGGAGAATTTTGAAAGCTTTGAATGGCGCCAACGACCATCGACCACTACTGACCACTGACCGACCATTCGCTTGCTAATTAAGCACCGGGTCTATAGCGTCTGGCATACCACCACCGTTACAACGACTGTTGTAAGTGTAATACGCCTCTTGATGAGGTCGATTCAATATAACCGACAAACCGTAGGCATATATGTATACATTAATACCATACAACAAGAGTTATGTCAAATTTGACAGCATGTTTATTCAAGTTTTATTTTTTCTCCTTTAATTCACGTCTGTTAAGCGTGTGCGAGTAATTATAATGACAATTGTAACTACACAAGATAACGAATCATTGTCCATAGTCTTACGAAACGAGAATTTACATCTTCTAGTTTACATCAGGGAGCTAAGAATCGATAATAATTTATAGTCTTGGAGTACGCGAGTTGTGGGTATAGACAGTTATTCGTTCGGTAGTAATTAAGGATTTGCAATGGGAATTAATTACTGTGCCTATTAAGATCACGTTATTTATCAAACTATCACTACATGATGATAATTATTTATTGATATTGCACGTTTTGCTACAATCTTCTCATTCATTTTCACTAATTTCAGCAAACTTTTATTCATCACAGTTTACGAAAATGAATAATATCCATTTATCGATAGCCGAAATCAAGTTTATAGATAAAATAAAAGCTTTAATTACACGACTTGCGGCGACGTATTGTCAGTTTTCTTAAATTCCATGTTTTAATCGGATATATGATGTTATTTGGTAAACGCGTCATACAGTCTTCGTTATAACGTAATAAAAACTGATTTTTGTCGTAAACGATGGGAGTCTTTTGAAAGTTAGAAGATTAACGACGAACTGAATATAACCCATTGAGGGGAACCAAAACCTCGTAAATTCAACCAGGTACGTATGTCTATAGATATAGTCGAAGCGATAATTGAGACTTTACGATCAACTTGATATATATACCTACTTGGAAATTGTTTGACTTGTCTTACGGCTGTAAGCTCAAGCCATAATACGTAGCTGTAAGCTAGAGGAGTACGTATATCGCAGACTGCATGACGTCGACCCACACAATAACCCCAGTGTTTTATAAACTGTTATATACACAGCATCCCAAAGGATAGATTAGAGCATTGTTTCAGAATTTTATTCTAGTTTAGACAGTACGATGTGATATCTTATCCGGTTTTATTGTCAGAAGAAAATTTTCATTCCTCTATTCTATAGTTTACATTTTATATACTTACCTACGTAATGTTCGTATGCGAGTTTTGCTTATGGTTTAATACCATAACGTTGAGATTTAATGTATGAAGATAAGGCGTGGCGAGACGAGAGTAGCCAAGCTTACGAATAAATTTTCAATGTTTGCTTATAAAATATAATCTGACAAATGTGTATAGACTTGGTTTAAGAGTGCGGTTAGCCTCCAGCGTTTAGCGTTTAACGTTTAACGTCTGGAGTGTACTCGAGCGTAGCCAGTGGCCATCAGAGAGTAATATATTGCGGCCACACTTCACGAGTGTTTGCTAAAGCTTAATGGCTTGGTGTGTTTAAAGCGGACCAAAATTATTCGAGCTTCGTAGATAGTTTTTTTTTTTTTTTTTTTCTTTCATTTTTATTTTTTTTCAACCCCCCTTTACTCTTTTTCACTCTCTTCCTCTCCCGATCTCTGCCCCTTTTAGTAATGGTCATTTTCACGCGAGTGTCACGACGTTATAGTTACGGTACGCAAATTGTCACTGCAAACGCGTCATTTGAACAGTTATAATAATTATTACAGAACGAGGGAGGGTATGCTGCAGTAAGTCAAGACCCGCAGTTATTACAATTGACAATAGCGACCGAGGCGAGGTTAAAGTTCAAAGTTAAGTTTTCCGGGGTAATTTTACTCGGGGATTTCGCACCCTTGAAGGGTACCATCGGTTTGGGGTATAAGGTACCCGGTTACGGTGTATATACACAGACTATAATCGAGTGGAGGAAAGTAAAGTGAAGTAGAACGAAGTGGAGCGAAGTAAGTAAGTTGGGTAGCATTAAGTAATTTGTGGTGTTATTTATCGTGGTGGAGCAGAACCTAGCGGTAAACTCAGTTTGTCGTTGAACGCGGGGTAAAGTGTAGCTGACAATCCCGTATTTCTCTAATGAAAATTCTCGTCCCCCTTATATATATATATATATATATACGAGAGAGTTTTCGGTAGGGACGCGAGGTGCGCTTCGTCGAGAAACAGAGCCTTAGGATGAAAGGCCAAAACCAAGACTAAGACAAAACAATCGCTTCGATACGTGTTATTTTCTTGGGTAAAGTTCTTAGCTTTGCTACCCTATTCACCCCGAAACTGAGAGACCCTATATACCCACAGCCCACGTCGCCTTGCCTCGTCTTGCCTCGACCCTCTCTTCAGAAATATCCTTACTTAGTTTGCGATCAAATTTTATTTCCTATTCAAATTCTCTGCTATCATCCCACCAGCCCGACAAACTTACATTAAACTGATTGCTGTTATACGTTTTTATTATTTTAGAAATCTTCACGATTTCAACGCGTCGACATCGGATTACGTACGTTCTTTGAATAAAATTTATCGTTTACGATCGTCGCGCCATTTCATCATATTTAATAAACAGTATTTCAAAGTACGCGGTAACCAACTTATTTCCAGAAGTTGATAACCAAATGAACATTTCTTCGAAGCGTTGACAGTGCTGCTGTTATATATGTACGGAATTACTCGAGGCAGATGGTCAGCTACCTCTTTGTCGCTATTACCAAGTACACTGGTTATCGTGTAACCATAACTGCTACTAGAGGCTACTTTTCGTACCAATAACAATAACCGTTAACAATTCAAGATAAGGACACTCTTGACTTGTCAATGAATATTACACGAGGTCAAAATACAAGCTTGAATGAAATAACGAACTCGTGTTATACACAGCTGGGGAACTGGTGAACGAATGAATGAAAGCTATTTTCGATTTTATATATCGTACAGAATAATACCAAGATACGGTTAAATCTGTAGGCAGTTTTACTCAACGTGGGTTTATTCTCTTGAATGAATCCCTTGTTTGATTAGGTTGATATTTCACGAGAACTTCATCCTTCGCTTAGCACTGCTAGTTAAAATTAAAATTTATTAGCTTTACACTTGCTTCTAAGATACGGAGAGAGATGGGATAAAAATAATACCTCAGCGTATCGAGTGAAGTACAAAAATTTGTCGATTTTCTATCCATAAATTTTCTATTCCCTTCATGTAATAATAAAAGAATTTTTTTTTTTTTTTTTTATAAATACTAACGACAATTATTACTGACTACCTAATTATGGTATAAATTTAAGAAAATCTTTGTTTTAACAGAAAATTCTATGTGCTGGTATCAAAGTATTTGTGTAGCTATAAGTCGCCTGCTGCACGGATCTGGTGGTTCTCGTAAATCTCACCAGTAGCAATGGCAGACATTAATTAAGTTCTGTTAAGAGTTTGTATAGCCCCTCCTTTCGGCCCCCAGCCCCCAACCCCTGGCCTCAAACCCCAAGCCGTTCCTCTCCACCCTCGGTCGACTCTGCAAAGAGATAGTGAAAAGGAGCGAGTAGGGAAGAAGCAAGAGAGCCAGAGAGCCGCGGAGGAGAGACCGACTAGCAACCCCCTTCGTGGCGGAGAGGATTGTAACGAAAGGATTTGCGGTAATCCTCGATCTAATTTGCATGCTGATGGTAATGGATGTGTATCTTGCCTTATTCCTTGGTTTTCTTGGTTTTCCTCCTTTTCCACGCTATTTTCTACTGCCTCGGGTTCTTCTACCATTCGACTCATTTCTCCTTTCTCGTTCACGATCCTCACGATTCAACACAATAGTCGTGGTCGTTCCCAAAAGTTACGATATTTTCTTATATATTTATACTCTACAACCCTGCAGTGACTTACTGAACAATCATTTCTTCCTAAAGCTCGCAAGTCAACGGGAAATCGGTCGACGATTTTATCCAAAATTCGCAATGAGCTGGTTCTAGTACATTTCCTTGACCTATCACTGAAAATTCTTAATAGTGACCGGTAGCTCTTACAAATACAGTTTTTCTTTGCTCAGATACTTGAAATCAATTCAAGATTGAGCTTTTTCCAAGTTGGACCATGATAGCAAAGGATGTGATCCTTGTGTCATTTTGTGATTTGGCTCTTTTGCTATACGAATGTTTAACAAATGTGCTGCAAAACTGAATAAATTCAAGCTGCAAGGTGCTTCCCATTCCTCAAAGCGATTCTGTGCTTGTAGAATTGGTACCCTGAGGAGCATGAAGGAAAGAGGACGACGGACTTGGACTCAGACTCTGACTTGGACTTGGACTTGGACGATATAGCCAAGGCGGAGCGAGAGTGAAGAAAATAGGAAAAAGAGGACAAACGCCCACCGAAGTCCGACGAGCCTATCGGGTTCGTAGTCGATGAGAAAAAACGTGGTAGTCAACAAGATGGAGTTGGGACTTCGCGGTCGTTCGGCGTTCGGCGTTCCGTCGCGGTTGGACGGTCGTATGCGGTTCCTGTCGTTCTTCTGCGGCCGCCGAAGCTGCCGACCCGATCGATCGGCGGTCGCGCGCGATCGTTGCTACGTACGGCTTCGCGGTCCGCGCACTCTGCCTCTCCTTTCCCTCCCATTTTCAACATGGCCGACTCTATCCACCTCCTCCTACTCCTTCTCTCTTTTCCCTCCGCAGCTAACAACCTTCGACTACGTTACCACCACCACCTACGAAACCTCCTTCGAGTCCACCTCTCTCGACCTAACGCTCTCTTTTCTCTTCCTCTTCCTCTTCCTTTTACTTTTTCTCTTTCTCTTTCTCTTTCTCTTTCTCTTTCTCTTTCTCTTTCTCTTTCTCTTTCTCTTTCTCCTTCCTCTTTCCTCTTTCCTCTTTCCTCTTTCCTCTTTCCTCTTTCCTCTTTCCTCTTTCCTCTTTCTCTTTCTCTTTCCTCTTTCCTCTTTCCCTATCCCCGCTTTTGAGGTATCCGTGTAACGTGGTCGGCGGACAACACTTTGCCCCGACATTATCAAGTACACGGCGCGTAGAGATAGTCCTTACAAACAGCTTCCGTGGTTGGCGTACTATACCGGCTTCGTAGTTGGTCCCGACCCCACGATTTACTGGGAACTTGACAAGACCCGAACAAAATTTATACACATAGGTATATATATATGTATATATAACTGGTTGATATCTAAGTCGTATATATTCCTAGTTGATATGCTATGTCATTTGCCTAACTCAAATGGTAGCCATAATTCACTGTTAAGTTCGCAAATCGCTAAAAGTAGTTATACAGGTATAAGACCACTATGACTTCTTATCAACGATGTATGCACGCATGTATGCATGAATGCACGTTAACTTACTGCACGTATCTAGTATACACTTATACCCACATTGCAATTACGGTACGGTATGGAACGTGAGCAATTTAAAACACGTCGGAGTCCGCGGGGTTGTACGACCAAGACTTAATTTCATTCTTGGCGAAATACCGTGCTGTTACGTGGTGCTGTTTGGTGGTACTCCCTCGGGCAGTTGATGGCCCTGACACCGGGGGACCGGGAGGCCCGGAATTGACTCGACGCTCGCGACCCCCATGTAAATTGCTTCATCCACCGTACCACCGTCGTCTTATATTAGGTTGAGATGGAGAAGGAGTTGGAGATGGAGGTGGAGGTTTAGGCGAGCTTTCACCGCGAGTGGAAGAGCCAAAGGTTACCTACCTCTTCTATAACTTAGTTCAAGAGGGGTAAAATACTGTGAGAGAAAGCGAGAAAGAAAGAACGATGAAAAACCACCGGGAGGCGCAAGCCCTCAGCTTTATGACTGGTATATGACTTGCAGGGTCTAGACTTTATATTACTTTGCTCGACTCGTTCAGCGCATTTCGATCGATCCGTTAAAGACATGCGTGTTTATTTGTCCAAAAATTATACGAAGTACTTTTAAATATTTAATTATTACACCCCCGAATCACATTACTATAATACCACCAGAGTATTCCATTTCAGCATTAGACCTGCAAGAGTATTGTACAACATCTACATGGCAATGGTAGTATTAGTGGAGGTTTCATGCGCCATGCGGAGCTCAGCCGGATGGCGCTAAAGGCTGTCCATGGTCAGACAATTTATTCGGGCATTGTGGCGGACTTATAAATGTAAAGGAAATCTGTATCGCGTAGTCGATGAGGCGTACAAGAAGAGCGGTTCCCGCTTACTCCACTCTGTTAAATGGAATCCTACATCAGATCCTTGTATACCGTGAAACAGAGTAGGTATTTTTCTTTACTGTATACTCATGGATGTGCGTGTCCTACGTTGAGTGAGTTTGGTAAGTGGGTATATGTAGAGATGAGTATAAGGTACTGTTCTATGCATCGATTACACACATGTGGGGTACACATACATGGGGGACGATCGAATTTAAAACGGACCGCCGCCGATCGAACGACAAGTGGTGGCGGTACCCTTCAAAGAAAGGTCCTAGCGCCCTCCCAATCCACACCTCGATCGTTCTCTCTTACACTCGGGTGAGAATCGGGTGGCAACTTCCCCGCAGGTAGGCGCGGGTATGCTTCTAAAATGTCTTCGGCTCTCTTGGGACCTGCCCGTCCCTTGATGTCTCTCCCATTAGATTAGGTACGGCTGTTCCGGAGAGCGCGTCTCGCGGAGGACAAAAAATCGAGGAGTAACGGTGCCGGAGAAGGTGGAGAATAAAGAACCGCAAAAGTGAGAAAGAGAGAGAGGAGAGCAAAAAAATCCATAAAAAATAAAATAAACAAAAACTCGCTAAGAAAAACTAGATCCGGCGACATGGTCTTTGGTTCCGTCCTAATGATACGCGCCTCGTACTTGCTTCTTAGAAGATCATCGACAAACGACCGAGAAACAGTAAGCTGTTATAAAATTTTCGCCACTTTGCTGTGATCTAGAAAATTCACGATGTACAAGTCGTAACTTTTGAGTATCGTGCAGTCTTCGAGGTAGCATTGCACCGATATACCTAACCACTCTGTCCTCTGCATCTGTTACCTCAATAATTACACTTATACGAGCGAACCAGCTGATGTAGTCGTATAAACCAACCTGTATGCAAATTACATTCATCCAATGGGATGGATATCTCTTATGGTTATGGTTCAGCTATTGCAATGTATGTATGTATGTAAGTAACCTTTACGTCCACGTATATGTATGTATACATATATACATACTTTCGACACCAATTTATTAAGGATCATTCTGTTTTCAAGTGTACTTGTCTATTCGACTCATTCCAAACTATGTCCTGTAACTAACATAGTCGTACTGTTGATGCATACGTCGACCCAGCTTACGACTTGTTTATCGACTGCTATCAGGTAACTGTGTATACGTAACAAGGCCATTACACTGACACAAGCAAATACATGACCGGTATAATGATACAGTAAAAAGAAAGTGAATTGGTGTAGAAACTTGCCAATCAGCTGTTTATGGCCTATTCCTGAATTCCCAAGGTTTTTATTAGCATTTATTAGAGAGATGAGGGTAATTCTGTTTGGTAGTAGAGTTTCAGTTACTTGTACTCTACGTGATATGTGTACTTCAATTTATGTAGAATTGGAAAATAGGTTTGATATCAAGATTTTTTTTTTTGTCAATGGAAAATCGAAATCGAGTGCCATTTGGAGAGAGAGAGGGTGGTGATAGAGTCGGGTGAGAAAAGCAGCTTTATCGCTAATATGTCTTTGTCTTAGGAGAAAGAGTCACTGCAGGGTAATTAGTGGTCGCAAACAGAAAGATAATTGATATTAATTACCGTTTCTTACTTTCCACGGCATTAAACGTCTCCTCGGTCTGCCATCCCTCATTGTTAGTTCCTAAAAAGACGTCATCCAGTTAAGTATAATAAGTACGAAGTCCTCCACCTCCGGTACTCCACGCCGGCCCCTGTTCCTCTTATAATCCATCTAAATTTTAAGAGCAGATTAGTAGATTCCGGAAAACTTTCCACCGGAGTTCGCCCGCGCGGTAATCCATTTAAATAATTTCACTCCCTCTAACATCCTTCAAGGGTTACCAAAGGACACCTTACTTGTTACATCACATCGTCTACACAACTCCTCGAACTTCCGATGTAGGTGAAGAGTAATTTTTTCTTTATCTCCATCTTCAATTCTGCTTCTTTACGATAAAAGAAAACACGGAAAATGACGAGGTACATCGTTCCCCCGTCGACTGGGATACAGTCCAAGTAAATGAGACACGGTTAATGTCGTATGGTAGTAGTTTGGCAGAAAGATCTTGGTGTAAGTGGTATGCCTGGAGCTGAGGCACGCCTCGACAACAAATCATCGACAAGGAGTTTGGCTGTTTACAGCACCGAAGAACTCCGCGAGAAGTAGTGACGGATCCGGAGAAGCAGATTCATAGCAACTTCGTGGACGGGAATAGCGTCGTCGACGAGCACATTGACGCGTCGTCGTCGCCCCGGAATGCGACGGCCCCGGCTGTTAACCCCGTCCTTTATTTCTGCTCAACCGCGACGCCCGAATGAGTCGGTAGTCCGTGAACGTCAGGGTAACGTTTCACAAATTCGCACAACTCTCTTCGGCTTCCTATTCTCCATCTTTTTGTCCCCTTCTTTTTAAAAGCAAACCTCGCGGTTGTCTCGAGAGAATGACCCTAAGGGTCACGTTCCTATATTTCACATTGGCATTCAGATGTCTATCCACGCCTCTCAACGTCGCCGTCGTTATCCGGTCGTTCAGCTAGTAAAACCAATAGGAAATACTCGAATCTTGTACGGAGGCAATTAGCTGTGACTCAGGAATTGAATTGATCCTATTCTTCGTGATAAAAAATCATTCAATCTCTTAGACGCCATGAATTAAACGAAGAACCTAAATGAAATCGAGGTCTGAACATTCGGAGTGTATTTTTGGAATTAGGCCTATAACCGTCAGACTTCTTGACTTTCGAGTCTGCAGGCGTTTCAGAGTGCCAAACGAGGGTGAACTAGACGGTTGTAGGTGGCGGAGGATGAGAGGAAGAGGTTACCGAGGTTGGGTGGTTGGTAAGCCATGCCGGCGACCCGTGTCGTCGAGGCTTAGCAGCTTCTCTCCGCGGGTTGGTGGGTCATCACTCACCGTTCTCTTAGAACCTGGCAACCAGAACAAACAAACTGTGGCGTCCTGACCCCAGGGCTAAGACCGACGTATCTACACGGGTAATGTTATCTCAACGGGAGCGACACTGAAGAGAAATCCGACGGATTCACCGTGCAAACAATACGACCAAAATAAGATTTCATTCTTCAGCTGTGATCCAACGATGCCGATGGAACTCGTCCAAAATTCTGTCATGCAGCATCGGCTTTTATACCTCCGAAAAAAAAAAAAAAAAAAAACATCTCGTGGAATCTTGAAATTTTGAAACAATTTAGAAAATTTTATTTTATCATTGAATGAATTAAGGAAGAAAAGGAAAGAGAAAAAGAGAAGGAGAAAGAACAAGGGATGAAGTAGAATAAATATTCAGCATGAAATACTTATTAATAATTAATCAGGTAGTAACAGATCCGCGAGAGAATAAGTTTCGCTGAGGAAGTGAGTTTTCTTTTTGTCGTTATTCGTCTTTTTCTATTTTTTTTTTTTTTTGCTACTTCTTCTTCTTATTTGGCAATACCAGTTAATACCAGCCTTAAATTAATTAAACTTTTCGCACTTTCTGAATAGCGGGAATAAAACGCTTGGTGACACGTCAGCTAAGGCTGTTCACGTAGCCAGAGCTCGTGCCCGCGACATTGTCTTCTTAATGGGAGAAAGAAAGAAAGAAAAAAAAAAAAAAAAAAAAAACGTAAACGAATTCTCACGCTGTACCGTTTGCAGGCCAATGAAATAAAATGAAAGAGAAATAAAAGAGGAAAGTCGCGAGGGGCTGCAAGTAGGGACAGGGGGCAGGGAGCAGGGTGGAGGTGAAGGGGGATAAAAGCGATACGGGGAATACGAGGGAAAGAGAAAAAGTACAGGCTTCGCTCTCCGGTACAACACCCCTTCCTGATTTACTTAAAATTCTTCGCGGTTACTCAGTGGCTTCGTAAAAATTAAGCCGAGAAAATCCTCGGCTCTCCAGCGCTTACGTAGTCGGCACTTTGTTACTTTCTCGATTGGATAAATTTCCATTTAATTGGCACCAGTTAGTCCGGCTTGCGTATACCTTATTCTTTCTAAAGAATAATTCACACCGAAACCATTACCTTTAGGGTACTGAGAAACTAAAATCCCGTAAACGCGCGTTACACAGCGATAGCAAGAAGTTTTATTCCTCAACGCCTGACGCGCGAACCAACTTGGCGCCACCTTGGCGGCGGTACGTTCCAAGGTCCACGTCCACATCCATGTCCAGGACCAGGACCACGACCAGAACCAGGTCCAGGTTCCACGTTCCAGGTTCCAGGTTCCAGGGTGGCAACACCATCGAGTCGAGAAGCTACGAATCAGAGGCCATAAAACAATCGACATGCGCTCAGAATGAAAGAACAGGCGACGGAGCCGTAAACCTGTTTCAGCCCATCGACATCACCATCTTCAACCTTGTCTTTGAGCTCGACGTGTGCTCCATCCGACACCATACTATAACAAACATCCGCAACACTTCGCGGATTAAATTCACGGCTTATTATTACTGGACGCGAATTTATTTCTACATACAATCAAAAAGCAGACCAGTAGCTACACAAATAATTAGCAGTCACTAAATCAACTGACAACACCCAATACAGGTTTACATTTTATAAAACACAACGTCTTGTACACGTTGAATGTCGATCAGCATATTCAATCCTCTAACGTTCTTCAATGTACTCGTGAACAGTGAAAGATAACTGCTCTATTTTTTGATCATTTTTCGTTTTTTTAAGTTTATAGGTGTAAAAAGTTGTTAACTGATGTCCCGTGGCAGAAATAGTGGCATATTTCGGTGCTCCTGAAAGCCGTGCGAACTCACGTTTATAAATCCTGGTGAAACTGCAGGAAAGAAATCGTCGATTCTGACAAAAAAAAAAAAACTCTTCTTTATCTCGCGTTCTCACTCAGTTAAAAATTCGTCTCTGTCTTTTACCGCCGTTTCACAACCGCGTATAGGAGTCGACCTCGGAATTCCTAATTCTTCGAAAGCGTCGGAGAATTCCCGAAAGGTCCATTGAGCGGGGTTCGGGCATATCATTAGGGCGACTTCCAGGTACAGGGGCACGACGTGAATGGGCGAGATCCCGCGCGCCCACGTTCTCAATGAGAGACCGCATAAGAGAGAAGGTGTTGATATTTAGTAGAGATTCGAAAGACTAGAGGCTAGCGGCTTCCCCATGAATGTTGTATTATAGTAGGTATCGAAAGCTCCGGAGAATGGAGAACCTCGAATCGTACCTTTTTCAACGTGGTACGTGTGGCTGTGGTACATCCGGCCAGGTATAAGAAGTAAGACCTGCATGGCAGCCCATGGAGCCATATATATGTCTGTACACGTGGTATAGCGAGGATGGTACGAGGCGAGAAACCGAACTGAATGGCCAGACGGCGGCTCGTTAGCCGCGTCCTTGGCGCCGCGAAGATGCCCGCCTTGATAGCTGTCCCATATTCCTTAAACCGACACCTAGCCTCACCTTTTGCACCTCGTCTACTATACAGCATCGCTAAGGGCGCGCTTAGTCTCTCGATATTCGTTGAGTTTTGTTTTTTCGACAAAACGGTAGTCTTGCTAAACTTTGTATAATGTCCTGAAAAAATTTTAACTTTGAATTTGAAAGTTTTTCAAAACGGTTTAAACCATTCAGAAATTTAAATAACTGTGCTATTCTTCGATAGAAAAAATTATTAGAAAAAAAAAGTCAGAAGGATTTTCAATAACAGCTTGATGAATTTGATCGGTATAAAATAGAGACACCTTTTTCTTTTTTCAATTCGTCAAAATGTCTTCAAAAAAAGTTACACTAACGGAATTTGATTCTTTTTTTTAATCAAGTGAAAAAATCGCATAAAATCTATTAATATTCGTACGGTTTTTCCATCTCGATCCCCTAATTGTAAGCTCGGATTCTGCACCCATCTAAATCTTCACATATTTATTTTAGCAAAAGAAAAATCTCCGTGTGTGGTCAGTGACAGGGGTCAGCGGTGATCAATGAGTCCACTGTCCAACATCAGGAAAGCTTATCAGCGAAGCTCGTCGTAATAAGCTGAGACGATATGGCGCTCTTCGTTATCGTTTTTTGATTCTTATATAGAAAAGTAACAGTATGTAAGTATATCTAAATCAAATTCGATTATCGTTGAGTGACTGTCAATTATAGTAATTCTGTTTAGATTATGAACACAAAATTATAGAATCAAATGCGACCCTGTTTCGTTTTACAAAATAACCAAAAATAATTAAGATTCGAGCCAAAACTATTTGCGAAACATTTTGTTAGATGGAATTGGTTCTTTGGTGCTATTCTCACCGTACGAATTAATGTTGTCATATACCTACCTGTCCAGAAGCTAGATATAACGTGTTATTTTCACCTATATATTCCCCTTGGGTTTAGAACGTTCCAATTAATAGCGGTGAGTGACAAACCGGGCAGGAACGATAATTTATAACTCCCACTTCGGTCAGTAGTTGTTCTTCCATGGTAACTGTGCTGCGTGTAAGTACGCGTGTTCGCGGCCGAGTAACCGCGGTATGGCCAGCTTACTTCTCTCTAATCATCACCCCGATTCAATGCGGGTTCCATGACTAAGGAATCTTTATTACTGACTGCTCGTTAGACCTGGGTTCTGTTTTGATCTTGGTTGTAAAAGCGAGCTTATTAATAGTAAACACGTAGTCACGTCTCTTGAACTACAGAAATATCATGCATTCACTGATGTTCTGCAACCGCCGTGTAGCCTGAGTCTTGCCACTATATACGCATCCGGTCTTTACTTTCCTTTTTCACCCCCGCAATATCTCTCTCTTCAACTTAATTCCATCTTTTATACCTTTGAGCAAATACAAATAAAAAAAAAAAAACACTAATGCAAAGATAAAAATCTTCAAATAAATTATCTACACCTTTTTATTTTACGACAAAATAAAAAAAAAACCAACACAAATAACTTCATGAGTTAAAACAAAACACCGTTTTGTGCCGATTATATATTATCGCATTAGTAAAAGCGAAGGATAATTTTTCAAATTTTTTTAACTTGAGATTTGAGTTCATCTTGTTGGTGACTATGGGCTGACCTATGACGGATTTATTCTACTAAAAAAGAATAAGTCTTTAGATATTAATCATCGCTGTACCTACCCACGCTGCGTCTGCAGATATATTTAATCTTCATGCGCACCTGCGCAGGAGCAGCATATGTTGATCTATAGGTATAAATATAGTGTAATTAACAAAAGTATTTCGTGGTTGTCTATCGATCGGAAATGATCGATCAATACTGGTTAAATAGTGGCATAACCGTTGGGAGTAAACGGCGTAAATTATAGCGGCTCATTAAAGGATTCGGTGAGGATATCCGCACTACGTCAACCGTCGGGCACGAGCCGAACTGAAACTGAAACTGAAACTGAAACTGAAACTGAAACTGGGAGGTCCTGAGACCCTTAGGCGTCATAACTCTGGAGCACTTTATACATGAGCTAATTGAAAGCGGGCGTTGACGTAGTCGCCTAAGTTTAATAATAACTAGGATGGCCGGGGGTATGGTGATGGCGAACGAGGGAAACGGTGTCCACGGAAGATAACAGGAAAGGCTTCGGGTAATGGGCGAGTACCGCGAAACCCAGGGTGAGTAACTAGCGACGCGAAACGCGGAGTATGGAGAACATACGCTTCATTAACGGATCATCTCTTGTTAATATCTACTTTATCCCCTGGCTGACCGTATCAGCGGTCGCCAGGCGCGTCCCGACGCCACGACCGGGCCACGCCACGCCGTTCTCTACAATCTCTGTTATCTGGTTACCGCATCGATCTGTATATATATATACCGTATTACGCGACACTTCGTTCCCACTGGTTAAATGCAATTTCCATGGATTATGCATATTTATAAACACTTATTAACCCAGCGAAGTTGCTTCGAGGATGTCTTATGGTGTCCTCGTCCTCGCCAACGTTGGTGTTTTGCCTGCTACGAGTTGAGTTACGATCGCCAAGGGTCTCGGTTCGCGTATATGTATATACCACCATAATCGTAATAACGACAGTAATATCTCGTAAAGTCTTTTTACCTTATCAACATTAGTCTCAATTTCATATCTAGGGGAATGAGGTGCGTGGTGGTGGTGGTGATGGTGGTGGTACGTCCTGCACCACTGCTCGATGACGTAGTGGGCTCACCACGTGCCGCCTGCTACAAACGCGAGTGGAACGACTAAGGCGGGGTGGTTAGACAAACGATCCCCTTGTGGGGTGTTCCAAAGGATACCAACCAACCGAGGCATAGGTCCATACCCAGCGTAAGTAGGGATGTGTAATGGTATGTACGTACTCGAGTAATATTAGTGTTCCGCAGTTTGCTGTGGGGGCGAGTTTACAATATACATATATACATATGTATGTACTACATAGGTATAGATGTATTTCTATACATATGTGTGGATGTTACACGAGGTGCGACTATAAGCGTGGCAACAATATTACAGACTCTACCTCCGGTGGGTTAAATCATTATCATTAATACACAAGTTCTTATCTCAGGGATATATCTTCTTAGAAAAAGTAATTGTGAAAAAATTATACCATTTTGATAGGAAAGGAAATATCATTTTGTTATTTGTTCTCATATTCGGTCACTCATCAGGATCATTTCCAAGATGAGATTGCTGCATTAAACGAAATGGACGTCTAAGTCCTGCAATTTTTATTTTTGTGAAAATCAAATAACACTTTTGAAACGACTACATTTTAATACTACGTCGATTTCAGTTTTGCGTAGATTTTTCCAGGTCGTTTCTATTATCGAAATCCTGTCTTTATCCTGGGTTACAAATATTTGAGAAAAAAAATTTCTTTGCAATAAAGAAAAACAAAAAATAAAAATAAAAATAAAAAAAACTGGGAAAATCAAGTCAACGTATCCCTGTAACAATTTTGACGTATTCGGTTCTTAACGGGATAGAATTGTAACAGAAATCAAGCCTCTCTGGAGGTTGATAATATATTTAATGATAATATGAATTATCTGTTTTACTCTCGTCTCGACTAGTATACGAACGTCCAGCGACGAGGGATGGACGACAACGTAAAGTTTCTACCCTCTCTCCATTCATCTCACTCTCTCTCTCTCTTTCTCTTTCTCTTTCTCTCTGCTTACCAACCCCTGGACGGTCCGGACTCGCGGCGCGGTGGTCAGCTGCTGTCAGCCGTCCGTCCGTTCGTCTGTCGGACCCGCTACCGCCGGTACCTCCGCTGCCGCCACCTTTCGTGAGCTCAGGGGTGGATACACGCTTTTCTACTTAGCGTAGCTTCCCTCCTCTTTCCTCGCTCTCTCGTTTCTCGTCCCCCTTTATCCCGCTAACAGGGGGATGTAGGGTTGAGGGTTGAAGGGTGCGAGGTGCGAAGGGTATGAGGCAGAGTCCCACCCTAATTGCGAGCGAGAAACCGGACAAAGCGCGACTCGTGTATATATACTGTAGATACGTGTGTATACGGGGTGTACATATGTATCTATACGTATTGTACATACGTATGTATGTATGTATGTATATATGTATATATAGACCGCGTGCTTTCGTAGGCATAACTGTGTGCGTATACCTACCATGGGATCATGTTGAACGTGTACGGTGAGGTACGCCGTTCGGACGAAGACCTGCCCTCTGGCTGGACACGATGTACTACAAAGTTTGGCGGGCTGAATAAACTCGACGAGAACCCTCTCGCGACTTAGGAAAGCTCGATTCCGTATACGCAGTCAGTTCAAAGTGAAAAGGCCAATTTGAGTTAAAATTACGAAAAAATTCAACGCCTCTCTTTAAATCGTCATCCCCTTCCAATCAGAGAAGTAATGTTTTCCGTCCTACGTTTTTTTCACTTACTCACTTTTTATTTCACAACCTTTGGCTTTCGCTTCTTTTAATTCCTGATACTGACATTTGGTAGAAAATTTGCTACATTTTTTCAAGTAGGTATACATACGTATGTATGTATGTAACTTTCTCGTTCCTTTTGACAGTAATATCGTGAACAGAGTCAGAAAGCTATTTAAAAAAGCTTGTGAAAGTAGGAATAAAAGTGAATAAAAAATAAAGTTTTATATAATATCTACCTACCTACATACATATAGCTATATACCTCCGACTGGAAGCACGACACTGTAATATTATTGCACAAGTTTCATTCTGAATTCGTGAGATAGTAGTAGTAGTAGGTAACCGTAGTGGTACGGCCGGTATAGTTGATACACTATACGTTATCTGAGACTTTGAATAAAATAAATATTAAGTGGAAGATTTGTACATACAGTCAGAGTTGATTATCCGTCTGCATACCGGTTGCGGTAGTGTGTAGGATGGTGCTCTGGAGGATTAAGCTCGACAGATGAAAAAAATTAAAAGATAATCAGATACGAATTTTAATGAAATGCCAAACAACGGCGAACAAAAAATGAAAAAAAAAAAAAAAAAATCAAGAAAAAAAAAACACCAAAAAAAAAAAAAAATTGAACAAGCCTACAGGCTGTTCCATCGAATTTAAACCGCATAAAAATCTCTTTGTGTGTATCCCGTGTTTCCAATACGATCACTGGTGTCAATTTCGTAATGATGGAATCATGTTACGCGGTTTATGTGACGTGCATGTGACGTAGCATAATCCAGTACCATGTGAGATGAAAGAAATGTGACAACCTTCAAGTTGGGTATACCAACATCCCACATCGATATGGTTTAGTGTGGACATATGTGGACCTATATTATACCAGATCATACGAACGTCGGGCAACTGCAGACAAGGAGACAAACATACTGCTGCAACGACGACACCGAGGAACGAGGAACTCCTGGGGGATGATGGTGGAAAGGCGGAGTCCGAGGTGCGGCTTTGTTAGTAACGCCCACGAGCTTGAAAGCTGTTTCAAGAGGTGGTAGGCGCCTATGGATCTTCGGAGCTTGCAAGCACTGTGGCGCTCCCTATCGACATTGGAAGAAATTTACCCCAATCATTTCTATACTCGACGTCAAATATCGTACACGTATCGAAAACTACCCCCGCAATCATACCCAGGATATATACATATATATCATCATTCATATTTATTGTATGGACGTACCACACATCCCCAGACCTATACCCGTACACAGTGAATTCGAATCGCGTTATTCAAATGACACTCATTGGTACAAAACGGACATTAAAGAATTTTTAGTAAAGTTCTGTTACAAAGATCATCACGAAAGTTTCAAGAATTTGAAAAACAAATTTAGCCATGGATCTTCCTGTTTTAATGTCTCATCATCACAGTCGACCAGATTCTATTGAAAAGACCGAGAGAGCTTAAAATTTATTTTTTAAACGTTCAAGTTTGACGTTAAAATGTCTGGCACGTATAGATACTCTGTGGTAAATTGGATCGTAGGACAAACAGGACACGGGAATCTACTATTGAAAGGTTGTATGGGTGTTGGATGTTCGGGTATATGGGTGGTGGTCGTGGTAACATTATAGGAATTGGCCGGAGAGCAAAGCGCGGTTGAAAAATAGGCAACCTTTTAGCAAAACGGTTTCGGAGTATTTCAGAGGCTGGTGCAGAGGGAATGAAGATCAATAAAACAGCGAGCTAAAAAGAACGAAAGAACGATTTGCAGGGGTAGCTCACTTCCATAATGGGAGGAGGACGGGGACAGGGACGGGTACGGTGCAAGGGGGCCGGCACTTCATTCAATTTAAATTAAACTCGTATTAACGGTGTGAAATCAGTGAATTCATTAGGAGGGCTTTTATTAATACAAAATGATTAATTAAACAAAACCGTGACAGAAGGGAGCAACCCGAGAGAAACGTGAAAGGATTGTTACGGAACACCAGATGTCACTGGCATCAACAAAATTATTAAACGAGTCAACAGAGTCTCATCTTATGCACCCTCGCATAGTTTTACGTCCTGTATCCAGAATACACGTCGTCAAATACGTGTCTTATGTCCATCCCCCAAAATCATTTCAAATAATGATACATAATTTTTATTCCCGTTGGCAAACGATTCATTCGCGAGATATTAACTGGATCAATTTTTTCAGAATTTGTAACAAAAACAAAAAAGCGATTCTATCCGGTACGAATTCATCGTCTGAACCAAAATTTAAACCATCGTGTCTATTTTAATCGTACAGAAATATATAACGTGCGGATGGGTATCGATATACGTCAATCATTCAATATTTGAAAAATATTTCTGACTGTCGATAATCCTAAAAAATATTTATCGATGACAAGAGAGTATAAACCCAACCCAAATCGTGACTCGTCATTCGTGACAGAGTTTAACCCTAGAATACGTTAGCCAAGAGATTTTTATATAGAATATCCATTGTATTCATGTCTCAATAAACTTATGAAAGTATAAGATTTTTTAATGAATTTTATTCCTTCGTTGAATGATCGATGGTTAAATCTTGCTTTGAACTTTGAGGTAGTAGCAAGCAGAGTTGAATAATGAAGAATCATCTCTTTAGAGCTTGCGTAAGGACTCGGGTTCGGGCACTTCAGTTTCATTTTAAGATTTGTAAATGTTCAACGAGTCACGTAGGAGCATGCATACTTACACCTACTTCTGTGGGCCTCGGAATCCGGCTTGAGTTTTCTCTCGACTTGCTCTTGAGTCGACAGTTGGCCAGGTGCGAAGATTAATCCTCGTTATACAACCGCTTAGAGCTATTTTACTGGTCTCTGTTTACTTAGGATCAGAAATGCTGAGGAGTAACTGGAACGGCACTTACTTTTGTTCTAGTCAACGTTGCCGCCCGTTTTAACAACCTCGTCTACGAAACCAAAAATAACTGAAAAAAAAAAAAAAAAAAAACAGGTACCTATCGATGTAGGTACCCAAGAAAAATAGTAAATTTTTATAACTGCTTTAAAAAAATTGTACGATTTAAATCCAGACGGAGATCTGCATGTGGCTTGTGTAGGTATATACATATAAGTATGAATGTGTGTTACCACGACCAAAAAAAATTTTTTTCACGTCGCTAAATTTGAGGAAACTTTTTCAATGAAGATTATTCCAAAGTCTGTTAACTACGGTCTGCTATCCCTGGAGGGTACCGTAACTTTTTTCATTCACCTAACTTTACTGTACGCGTAACTACCGCCTACGTATGTATGTACCACGTAGCTACGAGTCACTTTAAGTACAGGGACGAGGAGTCAGAAGTATGGGCAAAGGATGAGACGACATGAAGAGCCGAAGGGTCGAGCGAAGCGAGCCCTTTTCCTCTTATATACTCCTCAAGGTTTAATAATTCATTAATGCCCTATGTAGTATGTGCGCAGTCAGTAAGGAGGATAAAAATTCAAAAAGTTCAAAGTAACATGCGTTTATTAAACGCGAGAAGATTCGATACGAGAAACTAGCTTTATGGTTATTCAAGTGACTGCAGTGAGTTAATTAGTTTAAATATGCTAAATCAACGTGTGTACAAGGTCCCTTTCGAAGATCCCTTGGAGTAAGGTATGTATGTATGTACATACATACTTTGTGAAAATACCGAGTCATGACCGATCTGACATCCACTCAGCATCATTTGACGCTCATTCATCTACAACGGTGCTCCCGCAGCAATCGGACATAGTGCACAATGCCGGACGCAACGGGGATCAACGAGGCATGACGTTGCACGCGTCTGTAATTCACCGTTTCAGTGGCTGTCCACGAAGATACTAACAACACAATTTCAGCATTGAAGCTTGAAAGCACAACTACAACGTTGACTGTGGGTTGAGTTAGAATAAACCGATACTTGTACCTGCGCTATGGTTATCTATGAATTGATTCGAAACTCGAGAAACAATTCAGGATAACGAGGCTAGCCTTTCACCTCCGATGACAAATCCGGTACGGTAATAATATTTTTAAATTATTCATTCTTTTTCGATAATTAAATGAAGGAATCGCCTGCAGACTTTTGTGCATGTATTCAGATTGGCAACTAATTACAAATGTATGATTAATATTTGCACATTTACACACGTGTGGTTTTATATTTGATGTATGTTACCTACTCCAGCCAATAAACGAACTTCAGAGAGTTTTCGCAACTAAAATATACCCGTTCGTATATATCTCATGAATGCATACACTTGATATAGGTATGTATATGTATTGGCAATCAAACATCACATTTAATTTCGGTACCGTTCGGAAATGTCAAACATTTTGATCAAACATTTGACAAACACTCGTCGCTTGTGCACCGCGCTGTCGAAACAACTTCGCTGCTTCTGCAAACAAACGTACCTACAGACATACAGACATACAGACAGACAAGCAGATGCATCCAACCGAGTCATGGACCTAAACCATTTCATTTGTTCAGTTTCATCCGACTCCTCTGCGCACTCAGGTGACGTTTGGGTTGCCTATTGACAGGCTGATGTTTTCTTGAAATTTTTTTGGTATCTTATTACAATAATTTAAGGTTTCAAAATACACGAATTTTGTAAGAAAAAAAAAATTCTACACCTCACTTTAATACCATGAAAATTTACACCCCATTATTTGTTCGACGAAGACAAGGACCGGGGTAAGAATAGACATCGGCGAAACCTGCAGTGCGTGTGCGCGAAAATGAGGGATCCCTGCAGGATCCAAGGTGGGTATTAGGTTGTCGAGGTGGCTGGCTGCAGTCACTCACTCTGAGTGAAAGCGGACAGCCTGAATCGATCTGTTAACAACTTGTTTACATGCTATCCCTGACGTCTGTTCTACTCCCTATTGTTAAACCGAAATTAAATCTGTTCTGGCTGTGTTATTTGCTCTCCGCAGGTTCATCTACCGCCGCCTACTCGCTGTCAGATATTTTTCGACGTTTACTCTATACAAGAATGATTATTCTTAAATATTTTCATTCCACTCTCCGTATAGTAACAAAAAAATTTCTTAATCATACACCAAGTAAAAATCCTCTAAAATTTGGCCTTGTAAAAGCTTCTATAATCGTTGATAAGCCAGAGAAGCTTAACGGTAATTAAGGGTCGATTAGACGCGTGCCCAATCTCTAGTCTCGGTAGCACTTTGATATATCAGTCAGAGCACGTATGTATGTATGTATGTATGTATGTAAAGGAGGTTAGTGTGAGGGAAGAGGATACCTACTCACACATATGTTAAACTATAAGGACGAGATGGATCGGAGTTTGAGATAGTGGCATGGCAGGATGGAATTATTATTGCAATCAGCTGCCAGGGCTCAACCATGCCAACGTTGCTCAGAGAGATCAGCGAACTAGAAACAAACACCAATTAATAATCACACATGGGTATATATATATATATATGTATATATAATGCAGGTTGTCTAAGTAGTGTGCATACGTCAGTTATCGCCAGGTATTAAGATACGTAGGAGCTTCCGGAACGTGGTAATTAACGTTCCTTGAAAATTACAGGAATTAAAGAAAAATATTCAAAAGACAGCGAAATGGAATCTCACGCGTTATTAAGGACTATAATTGGCAGTTATTACCTTATACAAGAACCATGATACCGATGTATGGGGATATGTTGAACAAATTTTATTTTATTTATTTTTTTTTCTCATTTTTTTCAACGGTACAACATCATACGCGGTATGAATGAACATATACGGCTGTATATTATACTTATGTGGAATATATGGACCGAGTTTAGAGAGCAAAGAATTTTCTCTTAGGCTTTTCACTGATGAAAAAATGATCCCTATTCTGTGTAAGCACTTTTACACGTGAATAATTCCCGACGTTCCAGACGGTGGTCCTGAGGAGTGAGATGTGACGAGCGAAGAGCCGAAGTCGCCCAGGTCGCTTGAGGAGATGAGCGAAACGGGAGCCGCTGATGAGTAGCTATACTTTTACGTTCGGGTAGGTGACAGTGGGTGGCAGACATACCTCTCTTAGTCTTTTCCTTCTATTTCACTTTTTTCATCGTATTCTCCTCGTTCTTCTCACTCCGGATATGAAATATTCAGCGGCCCCCCGAGGAAGGCACCCGGAGGCAGGCCCCTGCCACGGCTGTCACAGCGCGCATTACACCGGTTCCCGCCTGCCAGCCATTTAGCTGATTTAGAGACTCTGAGAAAAACACCCTCCGCCACTTTTCCAGCACTCCGTGTTTCACGGGCTGTGACACGCGAATCGAATTTGTCAAAGGTGCCGTATTCTCTCCGCAATGAATCCACCGGATAAACCAGCTGTCGTTCTACGATTCTCATTCTGATTCTGATCCAACGGCTACTGTTCAAGTTTCAGTTCAAATATCGGAACACTTTTTCGACTTTTGACAGGTTCAAAGAGTCCTTGAAGAATTGTACGTGCAGTTGATATCCGGATGGTAGAGTAAAGGGAAAAGACCTATGACAAGTGAACTTGAAAATCCCAAAAGAGACAAGCGAGCCAAATGACAAACGATCTCACTTCAGGCTATTTCCTTCGAGAGATTAATACGAAGAATTCCCATTCCGCACGTATATAGCCGGCATAATCGAATGAACGTTTGTTGATATGCGTATAATCAAATAAGAACCCCCCTCCACTCGCCCCAATCAGCATACATTTGTATGCACTTGCACTCATGGTGAAAACGAGTTCTAAATGATGGGTAATTTGAGTCTACGTTCAGCCCTATATAACCACCCCCGTTGAATCTACATATATACATGGATGTATGTATATGTATATTGAGCATTTACACAAGTATATATATCCAGATCTGTATCCCTGTGTATATTACAGAACCCCATAACTGTGAGTGGCATGGTGTACGCGTAAGTAACGTATAGCTCCCTTCTTCTCTTGCGGATCCCCTCGAGCTCGTTGCCCTTCATCGAGGGTTATTTTCACGGGGTACAAAATTCAGCCATATACTGTAGGAACCGTCTTCAATCTAGTAGAGATCATGCACGGTTTTACATAGCGTCAAACTGAGTATCGTCGAGGAAAATGGGATAGACGACATCGTTAGTTATGATCTGAGAAAATTTTTTCATTTTCATCAATGGCTAGGAATGATACATGATGATGGTTGGGCTGAGCAGCCTTTGAACAATCCTAGACACAAACGTGAGTTTTGATACTGGAGTTTGCGAATGAAGATACGTATACCGGAATAACCAGCCAGCCAACCGTACAAACAAACAGACAAACAGAAATTGGACAAATAAGCAAACGAGCAAACAGACTTTACGGCGACAGCAAACACACGCGACCAAAGGGCACAAACCACGAGCCAAGACTCTCTATCAAATTAATCATTTTACGAGCCATCAAATCTACACATCTTTGAAAATGTTTTCCCGTGAGGTATAGACGTAGACTAGAAGTGATAGAAATAGGATAGGGCGTGTGTATATAATATAATCGAATCGATATATCTCGGCAACCATAAACGTGTACAGGTGAATTATTTTTTGTTGAAAAAAAAAAAAAATCGTAATTTTTTATTTTTTTTTTTATTTATTTTTTTCTCCTGGATGTAGTCCGACCACACAAATAGAATTTCGCAGCTCTGGTGGTTCGCAATAATTCGCGTAATACGGCGCAATATGTGGTTGTATAGAATGGATTGAAAAGCTCTGTGCGACAGGGGGGCGGCAGACGGTGGCAGAGGACTGTTTGCGAACGGTTTTACGAGGCCACCAATACGCTCAACACACCAGCGCGTTGTAAAACAATTATACGGTGTCGCTGGCCAATCAATAAATCATCAATTCTATTGTCATTGCAGGCAATCCACCGTGTCATGATTATTGTTGGCACTCGAACTCGCCCCGTGCTCAGTTACCCGGTACCTACATACAACTGGGTAGGACTGTAGGTATGTATGTATGTATGTATGTACGGCATGCAATGAATTCCCGATACTACCAAAACGCTGCTGATAAACTGCGTTTATTATCAGACACTGATTTTACATTTCTACGATTAATGACGACAACGATTTTACTAGATAATTCGATTCCACAGATTCCACTGACACATACGCGGGAACATTAAACGAACAACGTATTAGAATTTCACCGAAAATAAAAAACAAAATCGCTTTCATTGCACAGAAACATTTATTTTTCATATAACAACTTGCTTAGATGTTTTTAAGAAAATTGCACAAAAGTCTTTTTTTTTTTTATCCCCTTAGTGTGACTCGAAACTATGTCTCACAGCATATTCTGTTACATATGTACACACACGATATATCCGCGTACCGTAACCCCGTCGTCCAAAGACCAGGAACAACGAACAGGTGTTACCCGTGCCTGAGGGAGAGATTTGTAGTTTCATTAGGCAACGGCTGCTGCTTACGACGACGGGGCTGTTGTCTACAACCACTTACAACACTACTTACCTGCCTCGTAAGTTAAGTAAGCAAAAGCAACCCGAAATTCTGTTTCTGTATCCAGAACACTCTGATGGATATATTTTAGGGTGTAAAAGAACAAAAAAAAAAAAATAAAGAAAAAATTACTCAGAACGTAAAATTTTCACGAAGAAAAATCTCTGAAAAGGATATATAAGCGTCCTACTTATCGAGGGTATAGAAGAAGTTCAGTTGATATATTTTCAGCTCACAGTGTCTTTGAATAAGAAGAGAAAAATATATATTCTTTAGGTAAAGCGACGCGCAGCTATGCTGCTATTTTCCTTCGGCCATTCAAACTTTAGACATCTTATTCTACTGCAGGATATCAAACGAACGACTTTTCTTTAATAGTAAGGATCATCGTGGTATGGCGTAACGTTTCGTTTCGTTTCGTTTCGTTTCGTTTCGTTGCGGCCTGATGCAGAATTTCGTTTAGCATACGCATACCTGCATCTAGTATAGTAGCCGGCTATTCAAGATAGCGAAAAATAAGTTTAGATACGAAGCTGAAGGTTGTGAACTGCATCGGTGAGCTTGTACAAAAGAGCGAATCTATCCAGAAGTGAACAATGCAGTTGCGCGCGAGACGGCAGCTGCAAGGATCATCCGCGGGCGTTAATCCCGACTCTTTCCGCGTCGTAGCGCAAACACAAACGAATCTGAAAAGCAGATTTCTAGGTTTTTGACATCCCGACGTTCGATCGACGCTCTCAACGTACCAAAGAAATTTCCCATTACCCAGAGTCAATCCCCCCACCTTCGCCAACATCTCGCACACCTCTGACGTTACCGCATTTTCCAAAACGTGACAAATCCTCGAGGCTGAGGATTTTATCTGACGCCGGTTACTCCCGCTACTATACCTCACCTTACATCCAACGGGATATTCTTTTCAGTCGATATAAAACTACGGACAACTATACCTTACACCCTATAGCTCTGTCAAAAACTTGACCACATCGTAATTATAATATGTAACACATTTTTCTACCGATCTGTGTAAACATGTTTTCACACTCTTGGAAAGACGGAGAAGGGTCTTAGGACTTGTCTGGATTGGGGTAGCAGCTTGAGATTTTTTTTTCATTCAGTGATCTCGTCAAAAGGATTCAGGTTTTGGGAGTCGATCATTATTTTGGATCAATAGAATCCGAGATTTTCGGTCTATGCAGAGTTTAAAACATAATTTCGAGTTCATCTGGACATTTTTTTTTTTCAAGTAGAAGACACGTGTAATTATTGTGAGATTCTTATTACTATAATGCGAGAATGAGTCTTGAGAGGAGAGATTTTGAGTCCTTGATCCAAGCCCATAATCAGACGGGTACACGTCGAACTCATGGTAACCGTGGTTATCTAAGAATTTGAGTTAATTTCATAGCTGATCACCCAGGGTAATCCTAACGGCGGGAGCGTCACTGGAGCAGAAAACAAAGCTGCGGGTGATCCCCACCGCTTCCAATCGCACGTCATAAGTGCTTCCTCGCCCCATTCGTCATCTCGTTCAGGATCAGAAAAGGGAGAATATAGCTGGAAAGATTTCTCCAACATTTTGTGTTCCCCCATTGTTCTTCTATCTGCACTTTGGTTTTATACTTATAGGTATGTGAAAAGAAAACTGTTAATTTCATTATGAAAATTAAAGATTATATAAATGTGTAATCTGTTCTTGAAGATATAAGACGGGATTTTAACGAACAACGTGATTTACGTACAGAGTTGGTCTGAATTACGGATCCGTACAAAGCCGAAGGGTGCTTAAAGTAACCCGCGTCAGTTATACACCGAGACATGGGTAAAACACACTTAGCCGGCTAATCCGGCGCGTGGCGAGTCAACTGGGGGCAATTCGTCGCGGTGTTGTGTGCTACGATAAATAAATCAAGTCGTAAGCAGCCGATTTTCGACTACCCCATATACACTTTCCCATTACTTAATGGCTCTACAGTCATGCCGTGCTACTGTCATCTCGCACGCCCCCGTATCAACGTTTCACACGTTCACCTAAGAGCTGACGCACTATACGATTATGCATTTATTCCGAGCAAAGTAATTATTTGATTATAAAACGAGGATCTACTCAATTCACTTTCATCAGACTTACGAAGCTCCTCTTTTCCACGTCGATGGTTTTCTAAGTTCAAAATTTCACTAACATTCTTTTCTTTCAAGATTGAAAATTTGCTGACCACTCCTAACTTCTGTCCACTGACTGCAGTATATCTACGAAACAGAATAACGTATGTAAAGCTGGACACGTTGGCGTGTAACGTGGCGGTATATGGTATGCGAATAAGAGAGAGAAATGGTGATCTGTGGAGGGGTAGGTATAACGCGTGTGATCCTTGAATAGGGAAGCTGTAAATAATTGGCTGATGTGTTTGCACTGCGTCAAATGACGGACCAGATTTAGTCGGTCTCACGCCAACGGTATAATACACATAATACTATACGTGGATGAAAAGGATCGGCTGAACCATACATACATCTATATACATTAGTCCACGCGTTGCACATTATTTATGAGATTACCGCAGATTATGGGGAAACGTGATTTTAATACAGAATTGTTGATCGACCCTTGCCGAAAACCACGAACCCGTTTCACTTGGATCGAAGGTTCTTTTTTTTCTTGCTGAAACAAAATTCGAATCTTTCTTTGGTAAGTACAGAATGACATAATGAATATATCCTATAGCGATTTTTTCTGAATGCAAAATGGTATAAATTTGTGCGTATGGAAAGTATCTCCTTCTCGTCATCCAAGCGCTGCTGGGGGTTTGGTTTTTGGTAAAAAGCGAAAATATATCTAGGGGACGAGAGGAAAGGGTCTGAGGGACGAAAAGAGTCCGGAGTGGCTTTCGTTCACGTTTCGTTCTACACACGGGGATTCGTTGACACGTCACACTCGGCAAGTATCTGGCAGCCACTGGTATATACCTACTCCTAACTTAACTCCCACCTTAACTCCAACCCTTCGCATAAACTCACACATATAACAGGGAATAACGCGTGCTCACGGAAACACCCCATACTATCTTACGACGAGGTCCCAGTCTTGTCGAAATCCTTTCAATATATCAGCAGCCCAGAGGGGAAACATTCTGTCATACGAGATGCTGCGAGAACGGGGACAAAGGGACCATTTTATTATTGAGTATATTGAGAGCCGAGTGAGAATCTCCTTTTATTTTCTCTCTTACTATTTTTTTTTTTTTTGTTCCATTCTCTCTTTCTCTTACCATCCCTGTCCTTTTTCGAATAGGGGAAATGGAGAAGAGGGAAGAAGAAAAAGGATGAGGACTCGACACTGCGTCGATTGCTGCTGCAATAATATTTATTCGAGATCTGCCCTATTACCAACCGTTATACGTTCCTTTCCGAATCTAACCGAACAAAATTTATGTCTGGCCACACTCTGTTGTTCTCTAGTTCAATTGGAAAATTATTGGTTCTATACGCGGGGCTAATGTCTTGTCTGGAATAGACTGCCACTGTTACTACTACTCTAGGTATTATAGTATAGGTATAGGGGACAACTGTAATAAAAATAAACGAACTCTATAACCGTCTCCAATCCAAAACTAACATAATCTAACCTTTGCAATCAATGCTTACGGAAATTACGATCGTTACTTACAGTCCTACCGACGCACGACGATTCAAAACGATTTATTATACCTGATTAAAACGATTAAATCTATTGTTATACCCTAACGAGGGAGGTGATCTTCAAAGCAGAAAATATATCCGGTAGATAGAGTACGTTTTCTTGCTACGAATCTAATTAAAAACCACCAAATGTGTGGGTTTTTTTTTTTTTTGGACGTTGTGATTGTTATTTTATTTATTTATGTTTTTTTTTTTTTTTCTTTTCTAGTGTGTATATAAACTCGTTTTTTGAAAGATGGCTTTCAGACAGACAGAAATATTATGACGTAGTTGAAGTGGCCCATGGTTTACCAGACCGGAGTAGGTAGGTATACGTTTCGCTTTGAATATAAAATGACGGCAATAATTTTGACAAACGGGCAAGCCTGGAGCTAGACGCCCCCGTTTGTGGTATAGATGTGTTTTTCATTTAACAGGAAAAACAAGCGGACCTCGACGACTAACAAACAGTCAAAACATGAATACGCAGTCCATTTCTGCCCGGTAGTTGGTGTACTCATAATAAAACAAATCATTGTTTCCGTTGAATAATTTCACGTCGTGTCAGCATGGTTGTCCTTCATGAATGTAACCTCACCACACACACACACACACACACACACACACACACACACACACACGCGCGCGCGAATCTACATGAAAAATAGTAATGTTTAAATATTTTCATCTCTGACTTGATTCCTCCTAATTCAATGATTTGCATTAGAATTTCGAAAAAGTACCATCAGACTTTTGATTGACGTGAATTTGTACCGGCGTGTAACACAAGCCAATCGATACTGATCAGTATAAACAGCATAGAACAGTAACATTTTCTGAATAATTGTATGTCGATAACAAAATGATTGAATAGCTGTTTGATAGAATTAAATGACGGGACAGATTTCGGATGACTGGGACAAGTTGTATCACACGATCCTACTATGCACAGAATCATTGAATGACCGAACGAACGGGCGTTTACCACATTAACACTGCAGTCAGCTAGACTCGTGTTCGATCACTAGCAGAGTTAGAGCTAGCAGAAATTTCCGTGTATAGAGAGAGTGCCCGTATACCGATATATGGGTGTATTCATGTGCGTACATATACAAGCATATTTATACACTGCAGATCCTGCATCAGCGTTAGCGAATCTCGTTCGCAGTGTTGTAAAACGACAAAATGATCGCGTTTCCAATGCATCATTCTGAACGTAGGTAGGTATACCCGAATTGCTCCTATTATACATATACTCCAGAGCTTGTAATCGATAGCAGTAATTTTCATTGTGAATTGAAATTTTTCACCGGTAATTCGCGGTACACGTTTGCACGGATAAATGAATGAATGAACCGAGGTCATAAATTGTTTGAATTTTTTTTCCGGATCATAAAAGGTCGAAAAAAAATTAAAATAAAATAAAAAATGGTAGATATGTACATACATAATCTGGTATATAGGTATATACATATATATCGGCAGGACTTCTGCAGGGCAATACAGAAAATCAATCGTTATCCCAAAACGCGTTTATATCTATGTCCCCTAGCAAAGCAATGAATACGAATAAGACTCACGATACCATCTCGATCCTGGGGTTAAATTAAATGATTTGCATAAGTAGGTGGGTGTCGACACTCGCTACACACTTGCAAGCACAAACGGACCCCCCGCCCGCCCCGGGGGATGGGTATGATGAGGGGGTAGTTTTCGCCTAGCTAGGGTACAGCGTGGATACCCTCAAAATTTATAAGAAGAATATATTATATTACGGATAATAGGGAACAACGGTATAGAACTGACGATAAGGTCTTATAGCCACGAGCCGGCACGTGTCTACAAGTCTGCCAGCCACTGATACAGGCATTCGCAATTATTATACGAGTATTGAAGCAAGTAGGTAGTAGCAGTAGGCAGTCCTCTACATCACCTCCACATCCATACTGGCGTTAGAATAATAATAATAATAATAATAACGAATGATCGAAAACTTGGTTTCATGATTTGAAATAAGGGACTTCCATGGTATAGTGTGGAAGATTATGGTGTAGGTGCCGTGTACACGAACTCGATTGCCTTCTCGATGTAGCGGTGGGTGTTTGTTGATGTTGCGACAGCACTGGCACGTGTCATTTCGCATTATTACTGTTTGCAAAGAGACAGACGGATCGGATCTAACCGAATATATCGTACTGGACCGTACAAAGTATACGAGGTACTATCCCTTCGTGGGAAAAGCCAACACAAACAAAATAAAATGGAGATAGATAAAGTGACCGGGCAAAGGGGGTGGAGGGGGGCAAGGATATCCCCTAATATTCCCGCGCGTTCTAATCTCGGATTGACTCGTGTTGCTTATTAATATTTTATGCAAACACTGAATGATTTACGGTCCCCATCCCATCCTATACCATCTACATCTACATTGCATTATACCGCATTACTTACGACTTATACTGCGGGCATGGAGTTTCGCTAAATGCGATAACAGGGTATCTTCTATCCTCGATCTTACTCTTATTCTATTAATTTTTATTGAAAAAAAAAAGTTAAAAAAAAAAAAAATGGAATTGCTGTGCTACCTTACCGAGTATAGTTATATATACCTAGGTGTAACGATAATGCAATCCGTTTATCTATACAGCAAAATTCGAGAGAGTGAGAGTACGGCCGACCAGGAAGCTCCGAGAATCGGAAGGAATGACGGGGTTTGGGTATGCTCCTGTAGGGGTGAACGTGGATGTAGGGGTGGTAGGTGAAAACGGGAGAGAAATCTGCAAACCAAAACGAATCAAAGTAATCCGAGAGGAGCGTTCTAAAAAGGCCGCAGCGGTTCGCGGTCGATGAGCATTTCGTAAATGGATCCCACTCTCTCCTCCCCCTCTCTCTCTCTCTTTCTCTCTTTCCCCCAATGCGACAGTGTCCTCCCAACCGTCGTCGTTTTAAATTGCTGATGAGCATTTTTAGATTGGTTACGTTAAGTGAATTGGTACATAGACGGCTCTGTGTTTTCCCGATAAAAGTCTTAATGAATCCGGGAAGATCGCTGGAGGCGAGAGTAGCCGTTAAAAAATTGTCCTTTGCGATTGCATAGCCAAAAAAAAAAAAAAAAAAATTCGACAGATTTTCATATCATTAATTAAAGAATGTATACTGTACAATTCCTCTTTTCACGTAGTTTTTACAGCAATTTGTTATCTTCATTTATTTACTCATATTCATTGTTCAGGGTCTTTTTTTGTTTTCCAAATTTTCACAAAGGACGGCTGACTTATACTCTCCTAAAGTTAATTTAGAAAATGTTTAACTCGGTCCTCTTAGTCGGAGGACATGACTTTCTCCGAGATACCCTCCAGGGTTTTCAGGCATAGGCGTTCGTCCAGCCGCGACGGTGTCGGGCCAGTCGAAACAAACGTAAATACGAACGCGAACCTGGGATGGAGATGGAGGTTTGGGGTTAGGAGTTGGGGTGGAAATTGAGTTGAGTTAATTAACGCTGGGTGAGCATTAGAGTAAAACGTAGAATCCGTTGCACGGGAAAATCTGGTCAGGTTCTACCTCCAGGCTCCATGATCCGATAAAAGGAATGGGTAGAGGAATGGTATAATACATATAGAAGCTGGTCCAGAGTTGTGGTCAACGAACGACAACTACGTTGAGACAACAATAGCGTCGTCGACAGTTCGTTAAGGACTTCTTTCAATATGGATTGTAGTTTGAACTGTTGGTAGCCATAGTCACTGCATCAAGGCTAACTCGAGTTCCTCCCATGAGATGACTTTGGGCTAAGGTGTGAACCGCAGATAACCAACTGGTGTTATGACATCACTTTCAGGCGCCCGTTGCACGCGTGACTTCGTCACCTGAGATAATATCACCCCCCTCCCCCCCTTCCCTCTTACTAGACCGTTCATCCATCACCTCTGGAATTGCTCTTCGAGCAAAGCGAACGTATCCTTATTGTCGAGTCACTCTTTACACGCCTTAGCTTCACGCTGAAGAAGAATAAAAAGAAAAAACGTAAAAGAAAAACAATATATCATTCCCCAAATTGGCAACAGAGGAGAAAGAAAAAAATCTCGTCAAAGAATGTGTGTCGATAAATTTGACAAAGGTAGAAATGAAATTGAATAAAGGAAATAAGGAGTAGTTGGAAGAACTCCGCGTGCACATTTCTGTGGACAAGGTTCCGGTACAGAGATTACTGGGCTGACCAGTTTCTGATGGAAAAATATGTTTATATTTTATTTCTACTTGAATTCGTGTTACATTCTGATACGCTGATTGAATATTATTGACTGGTTTGTTCCCAGAAGTGAGATCGCGAAAATGAAGACATTTTGATATTTCTTTAGGCTCCAGCTCCTACTCGCACACGACAAAAGGCACAACCAACCAACGTCCGATGATGACGAGGCTGTAAGTCGACGTTACGATAGAGAAGAGATCGTTCTTATACCATCCGACAAGTTGATGGATCGTTAGCAAACAATAAGTCACTGTGGTCATCGCATGGCTACTTACCAAATCGTCGGTGGTATAGACTGGGGTCAAAAGTTGAGGTCAAATACCCTCCCTGAAACTGTCCGCACAAATTTTTTCAAACTTGATCTAAAAGTATCAATAATTTTATTTGTATGTATGTACATACGTACAAATTTTCTTTTTCTTTTCATATTTGTTTCAATTGTCTATCCAACAGCTATAGGCATCACAGACGTCGAGTATTTGACGAGCGTCCCTTTAGCTTGTCTGCAGGTCGCAGAAAACTCTCGCCTCGTAAAAGTTCGGATCACGAAAACGGGAAAACACGTCAATCAAACTGTACGGACCCTCGCCTCGTGGGCCAGGGATTGGCCAGGCCGCATCTGTCACCGAATACATTGCCGAGTGAACAGTCTCGTTAGCGATGAGATCGACCCTGCTAAAAATTTGCGAAGTTATACGGAGGGCCGCGTCGTGTCCAAAAAAATAAAAAAAATAAAAAGCAAAAAACACGGTAAGGATATTTTCATATATTTTTGTAAATTTACCCCAAAAATTGGTAAAACTTTGCACAGCCTTTCTATTTCTGTTATCCAAAAGTTGAAAAAATCTATAAAAATTTAGTTGTTTTGTTTTTAATTTTGTGAGGAATGAGAACGTTATCAGCTGCGGTTGTATTTCGAGGGTAAATCTGTCAGTCTATTCCCAGCATAATTCACTTCCAAATGTAAAGAATTAGAATCTGAAGGGTGTTCGGTTGAAAGGTTTGTCAATGGCTGTATCATAGATGCATGTGTATGTCCCTTGAGAAAAGTAACTGATCGTAGGTTGAGCAAGGCGACAGATGGACTAAGCTTGTCGTCGTCTAGGCTTGAGCATATCACTATTGAAAATAAAAACAGCCATGCCATGTAACAAGTTAATGCTTGAAAAGATTCGGTGATCCTCTTCTGTGTAGTTTGGTGGGGGCCATGAAGTGACTGGAACCTTTACGTCTGAAGTCTAGGTCTACTTCTAGTTCTACGTGAACGTTGTGGCATCATCATCGGTGGCATGGGATGGCGTGTCGTGTTTCCCTTCTCCTCTTCTCCATCCCGCCCTCTTAGCGTGACAGAAAATACGCGCCACTTGGCAGCCTGGTAACCTGGCAGCCGGCTATACAATGGACTAACGAAATGCCGTATAGAGATTTGAAACGTAACACCCGTTACAATGATCATCTCTCTCTCTAGTGCGATGTTTCGTGGGTCGAGGGTTTTGAACCGGGGCTTGGGCTTGGGCCGGGGATTCCAAAGCCCCAACGCATGGCTCCCACTACTCGGAGCGACGTGTTTAATTGGTAATCCGTTTAAAGGATTAGTAACTCGTGATGAGAATTAGGACGTGTCGCCGTTCGGCTGCCATCAGCTTGTCCGCGTCTGAGGGACAGCCCCGAACCACGTATATTGTTGGTACGAAGTGGTCTGGAATCTGGCATTAAACGGGTGTGAGTATATCATGTGACGCTTGTCACGGTAGCCCTCATAGTCTCAGACCATGAAATAAAAACAAATTTTTTCACATTTTCCCCCAAAAAATTAGACTAGTCGATCGACAGATCATAACACAAAAAGGGAAAGCCTTTTTTTTCCTTTTTTCTTCTTTGTTTCATTTACAGACACGACTTATACACGCTTTGAAAAACTAGGGGGGCGTTGAGTGCTTCGTACTGTGTATGTACATCGAATGACATTTGAAAGCGAGACACTATGCATATATACACATTGATTCCTACACGAGCATGTATATGGTTGAATAAGAGAGAAAGAGAGAGAGAGAGAGTGGTACAAACCCGTTCTGCCCCGGGGGCTGCCAGGGCTCCTGGGGATGGCTCACTTTTCAAACAAGCTTACTCTTTACTTTGTTGGCGACTATAACGCTGGGGAGAAAAAGGGTGGAGATCAAATCCGTCCTGATCTAATAGGGATTAAAAGAGTGACAAATGTAAGAGTTAGTGACGGGCAAGGGGTGCAGGTTTAGGTCCTTACTACAAGCCGTATCTTTGTATTCAATGGCGTAAAGGGGTGTAGTTCAAAAGTTTTGTTTTGTGTTGAATTCAGGGGTATCGTGTCCAAAATGTATCGAAAGAAAAGAAATATCCATCGAAATTCCACGCCTTCAGGGGCTTTTTTGTTGTTGTTTTTTTTTTTTTTTAATATACTCAGACACGATTTATGTACATACATACATACTCATACATGCACGTATATATATACAGAATCTTGTTCCGTCAAGCATAATCGAGAGAAGTGAGAAGTTTGACGGGTGAAAAAATTTCATCTTTATTATACGTATGGCAAAGTAGCACACAAATGTATTACATAATGTATAAGTATACGTAGGTATATATGTATGTACATACATACCTACTATAGTATACATATACACAGAACGTTGAGACCCAGGGAAAATTGCTTCTTGGCTAAAGTCTTGAAACTTTTCTCATTTGCCTTGGCGAGAGAAGACCCAAGTACCCCGTCGTGTTAGTCCGACGTCATAAAAAAACAAAAAAAAAAATACTTTTCTGAAATGTTTTGATCCAAGCGTCTGGTCAACCTTATGGGAGTCGACAATTCTCTCCCAGTCACATACCTCCTTCGAGTTTTATGACAATCTGATAAAACTGACTCTTTCCTTTTCTCATTAATTACAAAAATTCAAACCACTATACAATTTTTATTCCCCTCTTTCCTCTTTTATTCCCCGGGTTATTCTGACATCTAAGTCTGAACAAACTCTAAATACCTAAATTTACTTAAGAATAAAAAAAAAAAAAACAAATAAATAAAAAATACAAAAAACAAAAAAAGAAAAAATTTCGGCTCACCGTCATATCATATGCAAATTTAGCTCCTTCAAGATCTTCGATTGAACTTGCTGCCCGGTATTATATTAAGGTGGAGATTGAAGCGGATAGAGGGAAGTGGTCGACTTGTTAAACCGGTGAAATGTAAGTGGCGAAGGAGTATGAGGATAAGAAATAAAGCAGCCGGGTTTCTTAGGTACGGAAACTGTACAGGCTCGATTGGATGAGACATGGTCAATCGTTAGCACTAACAAGGTAAGTTAGATGTAGACCCGAGCCGTGATAACTCGTATAGAAATATACCTTTGAAGGTAAAATTAACGCCGTAGGATCGAATTACAATCCATCAGAATCAACCCGTTCCTTTAGTTTAATAAGGATACAAGTAAACCTAGAATTATCGAGGCACTATACACCGCGCTAAACTCCCGACGCTAAGCCATCGATCAATCCAACACCGGGCGAGGACGACCACCTGGCCCATTTTATCACGGATCGATTTTCGGGCCCAATTTAAAGATTGGCAATCGGAAGTGGCGCCGGATTTTTCTGTACAAATATTATTGAATAGAAATGAAATAGTTTTTTTTTTTTTTTGGTTTTGTGTGTTGCGGAAAATATGAACATTGCAATACAGAATGCAGAAACGACATTCGTTATGTGGATGCGAATAATGGCTAACGAGGCAATTTTAACATATTCCGAAATACCTAGTAGTTAGTTCCGAAAAAAATATGTCCCCGGGCGCGATGCGGCTGCTAAACGTACGTCGAGAAGGCGAATTTAAACCTGGAGAGTTTGCCGATAAATCAAATAACTTTTTCAGTAACGGCAACATCGAGATAAAATGGTAATGAAAACATGGCCGATACGACGCGATAACATTCCGCAACTGAACCGGGACACGCGTCCTCCTCATGCAATATACCAGGTTCTCTATATACATTACATACATACCCACTGCAAAACAGCCCGCCGGCTATACGGCGGTCCGCATTCTCCATTCTCGTTCGCGTTCTCATTGTCTGCGTCCGGCCCTCGCCCTCGTCCACGTCCACGTCCACGTCCACGTCCACGTCCACGAGGACCAGCGCATGCTCGGCGCGTAGTCATTAGTACGAAAAAATACAGTACTCCATCATCGGTCAATATCAATCTCACCGAAGAAACGAGCTACCTACATATTACACACACGTATAGGTATAGTACGTTCATACATATAAACATACAAACATAATCATACGTGTAACTTACGACGTAGAAACATGTGTCCAACATGAGAAATCGATACAATATATACCTATTCCATTATACTCAATCTCCAATCATATAGATAGTGTAAAATTAAATGTCCATGCAGAACTTTCACATCGGGAATTTTTTTCTCAAGCGATTAGTATCGTCGATTCGACAGCAAATGAATCAAATAGTTTTCACTTTGCAGTTTATTTGTTCATTATTTTTTATGTTCCTTTCTTTACGTTTGTTATATATACCTCGTGTGTGATGTGGACATTTGATTATCGCTGTTCTTATTCATTCTGTTTGTAAATGAAAGAAAAGTTTCCAACGGTCCTGTAACTTTGGTGGTACAGGTAGGTATGTTATAGGAACTAGACGACGATAAAATTTATCTGATCGGAGTGAAGATGGTATAGTGGTAATCTATAGAACCAGGTTTGTAACCATCGTCCCAGACCTTATTAACATTCCGGTGGATGGTGGAAGAAGCGGAGTCTCGGCTAAGACAAGCCTGCAGGACCGCTCCTCGGCTGGTACCCAACAACTTTGAGAGCTGCCCTTCGAGTTGGTTTGCTACCTCGGCCAGTTTCAGTCCCAGTATAGTAGTCTTTCGAGGCACCAACGCGTCCGCGAGTTCTTTCGTATATAATTCCACAAGTTCACGCGTATAAACACCGACGTTAGTTTCTTTATCGTGTTACCGAATGACCAACGGCTTGTAAACTGATAGTAAACTCTAGAATAAGCTATATACGTACAGCCTACATATACCTACTAGTGCTAACACACAAGTTACGAACAATTCTTTCAAACGTAGTAACCTCTAAGACGATAAATTACTTCTTCTAGTCTAGGTTATAAAGTACAAGTTAAACAGAGAACAATCCACTTGTATGATATACATATATGTATATTAAAATTAAATATTTATATACCTAAGGTAATCAGCGATCTAATGAAGAAAAATTTGGATACAGCTGCATGGTGTGTATATTCTACTGACAAAGTGAGTGCTGATCAAATTATATCAATTACAAACCAATTTAATTTGTTCAAATTATCTACCGCTCGATCAATCGCTAACTTGCTCGTTTACTAGCCGAGCTTTCGCCATATACGTATGAACGTAAATACAAGATACGTGTTCTCTGTAATCGCCATTAAATCATGCTCTCAAGTCTCACGGGTGTAACTGTAGCGACCGCCTATACCTGACCTACAAGTCTCGTAGCTACTTACATACCTGTACACCTTGTATGTGTAGAATATGGATATATATGTAGTTTGATGAGTGACTATCGTCCGATGATGGCGCCACTTTACACGACTCTCATTTATCCCCCTTCTCTCTTCTTAGAATTTTTTTTTTTTTTTTTTTCAACCAACTATCACATCCCATTTCCGGATGGACTGGATACCCAACATTTAGGATAATTATTACCGAGATTCAACGGTGGGAAGTTCGCCTCAGTTACCTCAAAAAAAAAATATATATATGTATATTCTACTTCAATCGCTTCCACGAATTTTATATGCACTGATAAGTTTCTAAGACAACTTTCGTAACATCTACCAAACATCTCATCAAATTTTTAACCAAATCTTTCAACTTCCGGTCGCTCATACTCTCCTCTTTATCGAAGTCGAGCACCGCGGTTCTCAGGAGTTTTCGTTGGCGCCATTCCTTCATGTTATCGAAGGCAATTGGATTGCTATGCATAACCCCTCTCGCGAAAGACAGACTGCAATTTGATATTCAATATTCAGTGGTATTGTTTTGCTCGATCCGTATACTATACGGGTACCACCAATAAATATACCTATATATCAGTGGCACCGGGTGCTCCATGATGCCCCCCACCAGGTAGGTATGTATATATAGAGAGAGAGAGAGACTGCAGAGCTATAGAGATCGAGGACCAGATTCTCTCGGAATAAAATCTGGGCGCATTATTCAATCGGATCTCATTGGAATTCGTGGATCAAACTTAATAATGCGCGGCGCGCAAGAAGAGAATGCAGATAGTGCGTGGGCTGCATAAGGGATCCGCACAGTGTTCTCTGTCTGGTATATATATAGATATATACATATACCTTATACCATACGACTATAGCGTCACGAAGATCCTCAATTAATACGCCCCACTGGCTTATCTGTATGCGTTCCTTGACGCTGCTTTGATTCCTGTGATACGCAAAATATCTCCTATAAACTCCCGATTTTAAGAAATCTAAAAATCTTATCACGAGCAGTAAAGAGCAAGAGCTACCTACGATCATGCGCTTTGGATACAATCTGGACAACTCAATCGACGGTACAAATTGTCGAGATTTTCATTTTTTTTTTTTTTTTATATCATGTATTCAGCTTCTGGTTCAAAGAGAATAAAATACTGAAATCTTTTCACGACTGTGGTAAAAAAAGGAACAGATCTTTTGAAAAAAGGGTACACTGTTGCCGCGATGACGTGTGCTGGACGGACCAACTCGTTTAGCGATAATTAAGTCTTTATACGCTAATGAGGCTCGACTTTCTTGGTTCTCAAAGTCTTTGATCTTTAGAGATTTTAGGCAAATATTGATGCGCAAGTGGGTCTTGGAACAAATAACAATCCAAAGATGAGAAGATCAAGGATAAGTCGCGACGATTTTTAGTTGGCTAATCCCATATATAGAGGAGATCCATGGTATTTGAGAATTCTTACAAACCGATGCTGGATGAGAAGGAAGAGGAGAAAGACGAAGTACCAAAAGTCAGTAATATACTCAAAGATGTGAGGGGATAAGAGATTGGAAACGTCAACACGTCAAGAGGCAGAAGGACAAACGTGCAGCATCAGCAACAGACCGCGATGAAAGAACAGAACATACTGTAAGATAGACAGCGATACTATAGGTACTGTGACCGCGTACCAGACAGACTAAAGCACAGGCTTTCGACGATCACTCTGTACATATTTGTATTCTACTTTCGTCTGTTTACCGAAACAGATTTTGGCTTGTTCAAATCGGTATGGGATTCGTGTTTGTGCTGGTTATACATTTTTCAGTTTTTTTTTTTTTCATATTTTTCATATTTTTAATTTTTTTTTCAAACAAAACCAAACGAATTTATATTCAAATCAAGTTCAACGTATTGCAGCGAGCGTATCGAACAATCGTTTATAAATTAGTAAAGTCTAATTAATTTTGTACTTTGAAAAGGGAATACGCCCCGAGTGAAAATCACCAACAAGTATAAATAGAACCGCGATAAATCTCGGTAAAGCGTTATGTCAACTTTGGGAAAATGCCTATACATACCTACCTACCTACCTACCTACCTACCTACCTACCTTTACCCTGGACCAAATGGTAAATGGTAGTTTGAAACGGTGCTAGAGCAGCTATTTGAAACGGTTGGAGTATGAGAATAGCCGAAACGGTATATATAAGCGAGGAAACTGGCGGCGAGCATAAGGAGAATAGGTATTGAGGCTAGTGCTTGGGTTCTTCAAGTTTCCCAGAGGTAGTCCCGCAATCATTTGTTGAACACACCGCCAACAAATCCAATACACAGTCGAGCTTGCCTGGTAAAGTACCACAGGTTCGAAAGGTGGATATATGTTTCACGTTTTTATACCCCTTACGTCTATCCCATATACGAACTTCATTTTTTGCCAAAACCTCGGCTTTTCCCTCAGACAATTCAATGAATTGAAATTTTTTTTTAAAATCGATAAAATTATTTCATTTTTTCTTATAACTGGACAAGGTGTTAAACTCACTATCAAAGGTCTGGGACTATGGGGGCCGCAAGTAAGTTTAACAAATACTGATTTTTAGCCCATGTAGGTACTGTAACGTCTTGGGTTAAAAAAAGAGGGATAGAGATAGGGAAAGAAAAAGAAAAAAAAAAAAAAGATTCTTTATAAGTTCACCAAGGTACGAGAGAGCGAGAAAACGTTAGCCTGGTATCACGGAACCAAAGCAAGTTGTCGTGCTTTGTGGAAGCCAGCCGCAGAGATTGGGATGGTACAGACTGGATAAAAATTTCTTAAAAAAAAAAAAAAATGTCAGAGTGTTTATTACGGATTGGGATAAAGCGGTGAAAATTTTTAGTAGTAGAGTTAATTTCGTAAAGGTTTTAATTTTGTCATTTTTATAAAGTTCGAATCGAATTTCAAAATGAACTTATAGGGAATCAAAAGCTTCGATTACGTCAGCTGGATTTTATTGAAGATTTTTTATTTTTTGTTTTTTTTTAACTGTATACTTGGATAAAATATTCATGTATGTACCTGGTCATGTTCAGGTATTAGTATAATAAGTATAATTCTGGAATTACAATAAATAAAAAATTGAAACAGTGGTGCTTGTTGTATAATATGTATATAATCATAAATATACTAATTTAAAGTAAAGAACATGAATCATGGTTAATAAAAGATTGCCTGTGAAAATTCTGGAATATAATAAACGTTAGAATAAAGAAATCGAGTGTGGAAATATAATTAGGTGGTTTAGCAAGACATATTATGTGGAAGTAGACGAGTAGATATATGTAAGTATACGAGTAACATAACGGTGAGACCCAGAACTTATGTGGGATGTTTCGAAAGCTATATTCATATACCACGATAAGAATTGACTAAATTAACATTCTGTACGCTGTATAAAATATAAATTTGTGTTTTATTATTTTTTTTATTTTACTTATTTTGCTTCAATGAAATATTTTCTGAGTAAACAAAAAAAAAAAAAAAAAAATTGAGATAATTGAGAAACGCATATATATCTTAACTCTATAAATAAAATATTTTTATGTACACGTTTTTTAATTGCTCATTTATTTTTAGGTATACAAATTTCACCGACACCGATTCGGAAGAGTAACTAATTTTTTAATTTTCTTATTTTTATATTCCTTTTTATTTTTTGATCAACGTTCATACAGTCTCAAAGCTAACGCATAGATAAATATATACATGTATAGTACATACATAGGTACCTATACGTAGCTGTATAGCGGAAAATATAAGAAAATCGTTCGAAGTTGAGGGGTTGATCGAGGTCCCAGAATCCCCAGGGGTCCAGGGGGGAAAGGGGGGGGGGGGGAGGGGGGTTAGTAAGCAACGATATACACCCCCGCAAACATATGGGGCCCATTGTGCAACCTTATGTATACACACACCCTCGCGAACCCTTATACGCACCCTTGGTCGCTTTTACGCACGCCGTCTAGATACGAGCCGAGATACGCGAACCTTTTTAGAATCTACACCATGTTTCGCAACGGTGAAAAGCCGGCTTTTGCACAGAGGAAAAACATTGGTATGATACTTACTTTTCACGAGAGGAAAACGTGATCAGGAATAAGGCCTTGACGATCAACGAATAAAAAGTTCTACACCGGAATCTGATCGTCTATCCATACCGTAACGGAAAATTTTTTGTAACAAAAGGCAATTTCTGTGCTTCCGTTCAACCTTTAACACAGTTTTTTTTTTCTTTTTTTGTTTTTTAAGCTGTTTTTTTTTGTGATTTTTTTTAATACAGAAAATTTATACCGATTTATTTTATAACGGTTAGTCTTATTTTAAGAAGCGTGTAATAAGCGTCGGATATTTGTACAAAAAAAAAAAGAAAAAAGCTAATGCGTAAGTGGCTTAGAAATCGAGTATCTCTAGTTTGGCAGGCAGGGTCTCCTTTGGGAAGATATAGAAGCGTCTACTTTGCTATCGCTCATCGCACGACTCCCCAGAGTAAGATGTTGATGGTGCACCACCCTGGTTTCGTCCAGGGTTCGTCCTGGCCGCGAGAAACGCGTTGGTTTTGGCCACGAAGCGAAGGGGCTCGGGCACACCCCGCCTTATCACCTCCCAAATAATGGAGGCATATTGAATAGATACCCAAACCCAACCCCTACCAATGTGTATCTGATCCCAAAGTCTCGAGGGGATATTAGAAGTCACCCCTCAGCTTCACCGCCCGTCCTTATACTCTGGAAACTTCACCTCTTCGACCCTCAGCTGGTAGCTAAACTTCACAACCGCCATCGTATAGAATCCTATGGGAATAAATTGATATAACTACTTGCATCCCTTGTTTTAGCTCATTTCTTAGATCGAAATCATTCAATTTATTTTTTTTTTCTTTTTTTTTTTCTTTTATTGAACGAATACTTTATAATGCAGGAAGATTTGTGCGTCTTATTTTATATTCTTTTCATTTTTTTATTTTTCTTTTTAGTTTTCATTTGTATTTCTTGTTCTTGCAGATTAAATAGCCGGTTATATACGTGAAACGGTGTTTTACATACTTTTAGGTATATATGTATTGTGTGTATATAATGTGTTGCTTGCACGTCAAAATGCGAACACGCGAACATCGGGAGATCCGTGAGCCA
This sequence comes from Macrophya annulata, assembly GCA_963924015.1. Taxonomy (NCBI): domain Eukaryota; kingdom Metazoa; phylum Arthropoda; class Insecta; order Hymenoptera; family Tenthredinidae; genus Macrophya; species Macrophya annulata. The sequence goes on along the minus strand of OZ001257.1, from coordinate 5,667,197 downwards.
CCGTCTGATTACTTTTAAAGTGCTTGTGAAACAGCATGCTAAATTCACCATGCTAATATTCATGCTTATACACCTACCCTAAAGCAAAGTGTTCATGTAGTATATATATACATACCTACTTTTATACCTCAATTCTCTCATTTCATTATACCCTTAATCTCGTTTATAATAATCAACTCTTGTTTTGCTCAGCGATTGGTCAAACCGACAAATATAAATCTTATCCCTTTTTCATTCAGATTAAAAAAAAAAATAAATAAAAACTAGTCGATATGGTACGTAGGTAGTCTTAAAGGTACGTAGCTAAGGCATGATCGTTGTGAATCGTTAATTCAATATTTCTGGGAATATAGGAATCAGATATGCGTACGTTAAATTATGTATTGAAATTACAACGTGGTGTTAGGGCAAAAATAATTATTTTAATTCACTCCCTTAGCACGCTATGATATACCTATACCTATAACGTATACTTTACTGTACGAAGATCGTGCGTGTATATACATATCGTATCTGTATAGTAAGTATGTATACCTACCTACGTGAATCAGATATGAAATTATGAAGAGCGTTTAGATTGCGAATGCAGACAGAGTCTCAAATGTATTTACAATTAACAATTAAATAGTGTGTTATACTGTAAATGGTGACAATCGGCGACACGTAATAACATCAATTTATTAATTATACGTTGGTATATACTATATAATTATTCACCCTAATATCGTGTCGTCTACTCATATAATATTGTAAGTTCTACTGTTTTAATTGAAAAAAATAAAATAAAAATAAAAAGTAATACATATAATTCGAATAATCTGCAGCACCTGCTTATTTTTACTGTTTAATTAACCGTTAAATAAATTAGCAACAATTTACAAAGAATATATATATATGTAAAAGGTTAATAAGAAATTCAATTAACGTATAAATTTGTATAAATACCTTAGAAGCTGAGGTGTATATATAATTAATTCGTCGCCTCTTTCTTTGTAATTATAGGGATATTTTAAAATCGATCGTTAAATACGCTGTCAAAATAACTTCTGATGCAAATTCGATTTGGTCGTTCAAATTCAATCCATAACTGACAATTAATTGGTTCGATTTTGACGTGAGGGAATAGAGAATTTAGATTTGCAGTCCAGAGTGCAGGGGTTTCGTTGCGTTGATTTGTACACGATGAATATAATCACGCGATATACTAGAGAGAGTATATAAAAATTAAAAAGAAGATAAATAATAAAAAGGGGGGATATGTATAAGGTAAGAAACGAAAAATAATAATAATAATAATAATAATAATTAAGAAACAAAAAACAAAATCTAAAGTATATTAACTCGTTTCAGCTCACGAAACGCCTGCTCCATATTTTTTGCTACATAATCAGTTTGCACGTAATTCTAATATATTGTGTTCGGCGTCGTTGATTCGAAGCAGCGATGTACCCGGTTAAATATAACGATTACCTACCTCAGGTATGGTGTACACTTAAAATGCGTAAAATTATATAATAAATGTGGAAGCAAACGGGTCAAGCTATTACTAAACCCATTAAATGTAATTCGTTGGCGAGATAACGGGTATGCAATACCAGTATGTAATTTTTTTTCATATACCTCAATTTATACTTATACTTTATATTAATAATCGTAAAAAATTTTAAACAATCCGTAACGGAATAAAAATTATACACGTAAGTTTTTTTTTTTCTCTTCTTACTTTTTTTTTTTTTTTTATATATTTGTTTGAAACTGCATATGGAAAAAAATATTATACACCCCTGCGTACCTATGCAAATAATTATACAATAATTATGTAACTTTGAATTATGCATTTTACATCGACACAATGTGTGCAACAACCACTTGGTTGTAAGAAAAAAAAAAAATTAAAAAAAGATAAAAGACAGAAAAACTAGTGCAATGAAATGCATGTTTAGTTTTGCGATTTCTCATTAAGTTAAGGACATCCTATACCTGTTCATACACTTACTAAGCTAGGTTGAGTGAATTTATAGCTATCTCACCACGCTTACCAGTTACCACCCAGTTTTATATCCCATAGTCAAGAGAGTATTACACTTCAAATCGTGGTACGTATATGTATGTATGTATATACATACATTCAAGCGCATGTTTTACCTTTTCTGTTATTTTTTTAGATAGAAATTTTTTATTTTATTATTTTTTTTTTTTTCATTTTTACATTTCTTCATTTTCTCTCCCTTTTTTCTCGACAATCCTATAGCTAGTTCAGAGACGGTGCATTATGAGTTTCAGATAGCGGTTCACACGCACCTGGCATGCACCTCGAGAATACTTCTTAACAAATAACTTAGCCATATAAGTAACCTTTAATCTGAAAGGTAGCTATCGAACTCGACCATAAAAGCGTATGTCAACGGTTTCCCACTCTTCAGACAAACTGCCCGCGGATACGTAGACGTGTACTACCTACCTCTATACCTATCAGTCAACAGTATATAGATATATACATACCTATACATATACAGTACACGCATTTATATATACATATATGTATACATATACCTACATCTGTTTATTTATACATTATACACATACATGTGAGTAAAAAAAAAGAAAGAAGAACCCTCACGTATATGTATATACACAGTAAAACTTTGAGACGAATGCTGCACTATAACGCGTTGACATTCGACGGGCGATCGTTTCTAAGATACATACGAAATCAGCGGGGACTATCCTCTGCATTTATATCCGAATTAATTAAAGCCAATCGTCCTCACTCTAATTGGACTAATTAACGGATGTTTGGTAACTAGGCATCAAATGCACGGCTGCCGTGTCAAACTACTAGGTTATGCTGACCTGTGCTGTCAAGGTATAAGGGTATACTGTTACGCGATGTTCATAGATAAAATATATTTATTATGACATCCAGCGAATTCCAGTGTTTAAAATAAAAAAAATTTCCATTTTTTCAAATTTAAATAGAAATACTATGTATACACTTTGAATTATTATACGAAAATATTTCACACCCGCGATTTGACCATTTTTATTATCACTTTATAGATTTTCTTTATTTTTTTACCAAATTCACAGAAATTTTAACCCGTCTAAAATAAAAAAAAAATTAAAAAAATTGTGATCCAATATGATGACATCGAATGAACCATACGTCCATGTAAAAAATTTGTATTCGTCATTTTATAGCCTTGAAATAAAAAAAAAAAAAAAACATCTTGCTAGACAATTTAATTAACAAACTTGGCCGTGTAGCTTAGCTTGGTTTAACTTAACTCAAACTACTCGGCGGTTAGCTGTTCAAATTATATTCAAATACATGCATTCAGATGCCACTACTCGTGTCACTGAAGAGGCAAAACCTCTAGTCATCAAGTTATGCGTTTATAGAACCGGCCACGAGAATTTCTATCATCATTTCGATACTTAAAACTGTTTAAGATTGTCAATAAATAATTTCATTATCTTGTTGATTACGAATTGATTGATATATATGTATGTATACAATTTTAATCTTAAAATATACTCTCTTGGTTAAATAAATATATTCACGGATAAAAGACCTCTTATGTATATCTAGTTGGCTGACGTAACCGCCATCAAGCAGACACCTGTTTGCCTGTAACCTGAGAAGTTACGTTATTTGATATTTTACCCACTGGACTCTTTTTACCGAAATTTTTACTCGACAAAAATTTATATTTCACATTTTATTCAAAAAATTATGAGCTTCTAGGTTCAGTAATTATAACCAGCTGCCCTGATCCTCGTTTTTTGATATTAGAATAGAGTTGAAAGAAATTGTGATAATTATAGTTGTAATGATTTTGTGCATTATTATTATTATTTTTTCTTTAGTTCAGGAAGAAGAAGAAGAAGAAGAAAGATGGATGAAATTTGATAATTAACTGCAGTAAATCTTCTGCACAATTCGTGCCTCGATTCTAAAGCAGAATTAGATTTTAGTATATCATGTTTTATATGGCAGAGAAAATATATTGGATTTTAAAGACCCCGATGAAATTGAAGAGCCGAAATATTTGTGCCCAAAAAACAAAACAAAAAAACTTACGGTGAGGTGAATTTGGCACGAGAAACACGCGTTTCAAAGTAAGATAGCCGGAGGTAGGGTCAATCAAAGATGCCGATTTCTTGAATGAAAACGTGTATAAAAATGACCGTAATAACTTCCCGTATATATACTTATCGTATATATAGCTACGTATTTAATTATATATAGGTATATATGTATATCCACCTTGCGATTTGTTATGCGAACTAAAAAGAAGTACAATTTTTTAATGCTCGTTAAAACAATATTGAATGTCCGAGGGAATCAAGTTTCTGAACCTACACTTACATACCGTATATATACTTCGTTGATGGAGCTGGGATATCGAAAGGTAAAAACTTGATGCTGACCAAGTTTATGAACGGAGTTTTGGCGATCTTGAGTAGCGATTAACCGCCGACGAACTACAACGAATATTTTAACCAATAAAACCCTTCGGGGCCCCTTTGGCCATTCAGTTTTAAAGAAAAACTTTACTATATATGTATACCATAAGTGTTTATAAATTCGATCATCGTTTCGTTCGCTTGTTTGAAAACTATGCGACACAAGGTTTGTTCGACGAGTTACTGATCTAACGATCGAGAATAATCGCGGGAACAGGTGCCTAACACCAGCTGCTTCGACCTGGCCTTCTCTCAACTTAAATTTAGTATATAAGTGTATACTTATCTCATCCTCTAAAGATTTACTGCGGCACCTACGTATGTATGCATCTATATATATATATATATATATAAGAACAGATCTACGGGGTATATACGTGTAACGGTCTTCTCTCCTCTTATCAATCCTCCTGCAGCCTCGGGAACCGAATGAATGCTTTCTCCGTCGACTTCGCTTTCAGCTTTGGGCCGCATCTTCTAATCGGATCCGAAGGCAAAGCTGAAATCCCGTTCCACCGTATTAAGAGGTAGATATTACCAGCGCGACGAACTTGTCTCGGTTTTGGCTCGTTCAAAAATCGAACCAAACTCTTGAGATTTGGCAAGGAACTATTCACAAGGATGGAAATATAATCGCATATAGACAAAATCAAAAAAATCAAAACAGGGTGTGGTGATCCTTTGAATTTCTCTGAAACTTAACTCTTTCAAATATTCTGAATATTTTACCCGGAAGAAAAGAGAGAAAAAAAAATAAAGAAGATATTGGTACGACGTAATTTTACAGTTGGGGACCATCGCGATCGCGAGGGCGGCAGATGTACGTTTACATACATACTTACACGCAGCGATCACCACCGCGGTCAAGTTTCACCCTGTTATTCTCCGAAATTCTTATGGTTTGCATAATTTAGATAATTCGACGTTTATGTATGAAACCGCATCAAGGCACCGCTGCTTATCGCTTATGGGTTGGTATATATGTATATATATATATATATGTATTATATATTATTTTCGGGTATAAGGAATCCTTAAGGCTCCCGGGCTTTTTCGAGAATCTGAAATCCCTCGTAATTATTAGCACACGAGAGTTGAGAATCCTGTGAGGTTTGAGGTAAAGAATATGAAATAAGAGTGGAAAAAAAAAAATAAATAAAAAAAAAAAAATTAAGAGGAAAAAGCTTGGAAGAGGAAAGAGAAGCGTCGAGGAAGCTGCAACCAGTCTACTACAGGCACGGTGAAGTCGAGACAACTTTCCTCAGGCTATTTTGCCTTTTGTCGACCATGTCGACCGCCGCATCGAACGACTTCACAGACATTTTTTGCTGGTCCTCGACTGCCCTATCCAACAACGCGACCCCGTCAAGCCCTGAGGGAGCCTCGTTTCATCGTAAACTACAGGATTCGACCAATGCTTAGAAAAAAAAAAAGTTGAAAAAAAGAAGACAACAAAAAAAAAAGTTAATGTAGACATACTCGTTTTGTAATTTAACGACATTTTTTCACGATCTAAACTAAAACTGTGTAAATAAAACCGATCAATAAATTCTTGTCAAATTTTCTATCTTTCCCTTAATTTTTTTTATAATTTTTTTCAATACAATCTTGCAGACAGCCTTAAAGATAAATTTTTGCAAGGGATGATTTAAGCACGTATTGAAGATGACGGGAAGTGACACCGAGCTGAATGAGCCATTACTTCTGTGGGAACAAAAAATAATTATCGCGTAAATAAAAGGATAAGGGATTAATATATAAGCGAAGGATTTTTGTTTTTTCGTTTTTCTTTTTCTTTATCTTTTTCTATTTTTGGTGGATGCAGACGATGCAAATGTGGCAAGAATGTGAAGACGGGTGTGTGCTCTCGTATTCAAGTTACAAAAGGAGTCAGTCATTCCTCCGGCGGGGGTAGATATCGTTGGTATAGGTATATAGGTATATACCCATAACGCGTTGGAAAGCCAGATTGTTTGTTTGTTGGAAGCTCTCGAGCGCACAAACAAGTGGAAACAAATAATATCCTGCATTACGCGAAGGAAGGCGGAGAAGAAGCGAGGTGGTCGACGCTCGGTGCCCTCAGGCGACGGTAACGAGGCCGACGACTGCCGTCGCGTCATTAATGCCGGCCGGCGGGCCTCGCCGCGCCGCGTCGCGACGCGGTGCACACCACGAGGGTAGAGAGACAGAGAAAGTGAAACCCCTTTCCTTAAACCCCGTCTTCGTTTGTCCTTCTCCATCCCCGCGCTTTTCTTCTTTTCGCATTTTTTTTTTTTGCTTTTCATTCTTTTTTTTTCTCCTCATCTTTTCGTCCCTCGCTTTTTGGTACCAAACGTCAACTTTGTCGAAATATATTTATCCCATTACACGATTTCTTCCTAAGAATATCTCACGTAATGAAATTCTATACGTGGAGATGACAGATTTATAAATTTTTTTTTTTTTTGTTTTTTTTTTTTTTGTTTCTATGTGCAAAAGCACGACACATAAGTAACTTGAAGAATTTAAAATGATGATATAAAAAATATAAATAAATGAATAAAGAAGCAAAAAAAAAAATTTATAGAGACATGATGCGGTTGGACTTGTTTCGTTAGCGGAGACACGATACGCGATGGATAACGATCTACCATCGTTGACAATAAAAGTTAATTATGAAGGTTGTTTGCACGGTTCTTTGAAGTACGAAACGTGCCTTAGCCAAGTGTGTATGTATACATACAATAACCATAATTCGAAGAAGGAATGACTGAATGTCCGCCGGCCAAAGCGCATCTCGCGTTTTATATATACCCTTCGAAACGTTGTTCTCCGTAGCTTCCAATTTGGAGAAAAGATCGTAAACTAATAAACCTGCGTATCTATAATAAAACTTACCAAATTAACCAGAAACTGTATATTACATCTACGACTACGATGGGGAAATAAGAAATAGTAGAATTTACGTCTTTACTAACACTGCAAGATCTAATATTGGCAGTTTATCCCGATTGAGGGTGTACCCACGTTTACGATTAATAATAGCTGACCATCTTCTTAGCAAAGTAATAAACTCACGCGAGGTCCAAGTACCTTGATAATTGGACCCAAGTTATCGGTCAAAGTGAAGATAAAAAAGTGCCTCATTGGAGCAAAAACAGAAAAAAAAAACAACAAAACAAAAGAAATAATCAAAACCAAAATCGAAGCAAATTTATTCTTCCGAAAAGACCTACCGACTAATCACGGTCTCCACGCGCCGAGTTAGGTCGCGTCTTCGGTGCTTTTCAGGAGTTAAAAATTTTCTCCAAGACTGCGAAAATGGAAAAATAATATGATGACAAGAGAATTTGATGATGTTTTTTTATATATTTTGTTTTCTTCTCAAATTAGAATATTTTTTTTTTCTTCATATTTTAAAATCGGTAAAGTTAAGACGCGTTCGTAACGGATAACCAGTTAATGTCGTTCCGACTGCAGTTTCTGGGGAGGAGACCTATGCAGTGTTTGTAGTGTTATTGAACATATGTGACTACCGGATAAGGCTTCGTTTTTACGAGCCATATCTCTCTGTGTAACCTCGTGTATATCTGTTATTTATTCTTTGTTCAGACTCGGTCGGTTTAATTGCTCAGCCAACATTGGCAGCGCCAGCTCCATTAGCCAGTATAAAGTGCTTTATATACACGACAATAACTCATGGTCATATGTAGACACCCTGGGTAAATGTGGTTAACATTTCGGTAACGCTTAACTCTTGTCACATGTTGAACTAGCAGTCCACAAGGTCTCATCGCATCTGGCCCTATTCTTTGTCATTTGAGTAAACCGGGCGCCAAAGTACGCGAGGCGATGGTAGGTAGGTACGCTAGTGCCATGACAGAGATCAGTTCTACAATCGGTCCCTACCACCCCTTAGATTTTTATAAATAAAAAAACAACTATAAGCCTTTGGTATAATGTAAACGTAACGTATGTACGTACGTCACCATACCGGCCAACAGAAGCTCGATTCGCTTTGACACGATCTATTGAGTACCCTGCATACACGGTAACACGTCGTCGCTAATGGCTCGCACCACGCCGTTAATCCTACCAAATGACCAACGGCTCCTAATAGTATCATCGATATAGTATAACGACACTCTGCAGGCTCCAGGACACGTGTACACGTTGTACTCCCATCGTCGTATCCTAAGGTCCTTCGCTTTTGGTCGGGTTAGAAGTTTGAAGGAATTAAAGAAAAAAGGCATAAGGAATATCGTTTTCTAACTTATACATACTATATACGTGACCTCTTCACCCCCGGTGATTTATTTTCTGTTCTGAATATACCTATGCTGTTATTTTTATTTTATTTATTTTTTTCTATACGGGGTACCCGCGGTCCCAACTTAGCGAACGCTTCCAAGATCCTTTAATGGAAACCAGTTTGGTTATCAACGATCCATCGGAGACCAGAAAATAAGAGGCAAGAGGCAGATACTTTAACATTTGGTAGCGGTGCCACAAGGGAAGCTCAGGCTTCGTCGCCCCCCTTTACTCCTTCCATAAATCTCTGTTTAATTCAAACCTTATGGGGGCAAGAAACTAAAACAGAGATTTAATCCTTTAACAGGAATTCGGTAAACCTCGTATCATTTTTCGAAGGTTCATATACGAGCTGTTGGCTTTTTATGGATGTGAACTGCAATCCTCGAGGTAATTTCTCGGCAAAAATATCAACGTTTCTTATATTATAACAAGGAATCGAATAAGTACCTACCATAAAGTGGACCACGACTCGACGAGCTAGTACCATTCCATCAATACCTAACCCCACGACGCAACCCTCCGACTGCAGCTTTCACGGACAGACAAAGCTCTTCCCTCTACCGATTCCGCGCTCGGATTTCTGTTCCCATTTGGCGCGTCTGAGCATTGATTGCAAGTTCACAGTCTGGAACTTCAATTGTCACATCTAAGGCGTGCCTTCACACCCCCGACAATTGGCGTCGCTATACACAGTTATACGAATAGCTCCTATTCCATCCTCGCTCTTCGCTCATCACAAGTAATCAAAAAAGCGTCTATTACTTTCGGATAAAAAAATCTGATTCCAAGAATATATAACGTTGACTCTTAACATCGAGGAGAAGCGTTCGAAATGACGCCCAATATAGCGTCAAGTCTGGCAACCTATCATTAACTACACCATACCCTGTTATTAAAGGTGTTTCTCACTTTTATGAAACAAAGAGACGTGAATTAAGTAATAAATTGATCCTTCTCCACCCGGCTAAGCTTCTTGGCGAATAGGGGTGACCGGTTTTGCAGTAATCGGTTTAATCCCCTGCTTTCTCTATTTTTTTCTTTGTTTCTTTTTTTAACCAACCTGCTACCATCGGTACCCATAAGAATTGAAGAGGCAAGGTGTGTCCGGGCGTCTGATAAAACAAGAATATGAACCATAATATTCTCTCGCCTTTCGAATTATACCCACCAAACTCGGTCCTAAGAGACGACATAAAATAGTTTTAAATGTGGATAACGTAATGGCCGACGTAGCCGATAAAATACGAAGCGGTGTACGTAAGTGAGTTAACACGAAGATCGTACAATGGAAACGTCAGGGGTGAAGGGGATGGTGAACTAGGCGGTATGGTAGGGGGATTGTCGCGACAATAGGGCGGTTACTTTGTCCAGGAAGTGTAGCGCCAGTACCCCTACCACCACGCTAATGCAACTTCCGTCAGAAATAAAAATCTAGCTCGGAGGAATAAGAATAAAAGTTTACTTCGTGGTTTCTTTTCTTTTTCTTTTTCTTTTTTTTTTTTTTTCTTTTTTGTTTATTCTTATCACTTTTCCCCGCACTCATCCCTCTCATTCCAATCCTTGACGCGTCTAGCTTTGAGAATCAAGGTGCGCGAAGGGATATTTCTAAAAATCAATCATTGGAATATTTTCCGAAGATTTTCGGACCGTTTTTATTATCGAAAAAGAACGTGGAAACATCCCTTTGAAGCTGAATGAGATCTAAAATATACGTCGTACCACATATCCGGGTGTATATTATCGACATGAATATTATGGGTGTACGTAGTGACGTACTCGTGTAAGGCGGTGGGTAATCGGGTTCCTGTGAACACGTGTCGCCTTTCCTCAACGCCACGCAGCATCACGCCTCCCACACCTCTTTCTATAGTCGACACGAAACGCGCATTAGGCGACTGCATCCTTACGCCGCGAGCACCCCGGCATCATCCCCTAACCACCCTCGGAGTTGGCAGCGTCTCCCCCCTCCTCCCGGTATGTATACGTGTAACATTTCTCATGGAAGAAAAATATACTTTATAATATGTGACATGGACATACGACTTTCGGAGAAGATTCTTCCAGGTCAATTCTGGAGTGACGTGATGATAATTGCAGATATGCAAGATGAATGTAAGACGAGTGAAGGAGGCGGTTTTTTCTTCCTTTCAACTGCAGGATTTTGGGGAAACACCGGTTTCTGCGTTAGCACACGCAAGGGATGTTCTACTTTGCGCCACTCCGACTTCGGGACCAAATAGACGTGGTTGTGTGGAACGAACGGTGGAGCGACGTGGTGGATAGGGGACGTGATCTGTATCGGTAACCACGGCTTCAATAAACCTCCGGATTCTCGGCGACGTCCCATTGTGGCCGGGAACCACCCAACCGATTCTCCACTTCGCGTCTTTCGCGTATTTTCCTCTTCCTTTTCCACTTTCTCATTTTTTTTTTTTTTTTCTTTATTGGCAACCCTCTCTCAATATCCCATTGTTTAGGGTGGTTTAAGGGAAGAACGAGAACGTCGGATCCTCCCAGGTAGACTCTTCCCTTTTTTTTCAGATTCCATAAAACGTGGTCGTCAAACAGTATAATCAAACTGGCCGATCGAAGTCTCAATTAAACTAACATCCCATACGTGTATTCCGCAACTTCGTACGTGGGACGAAGCTGTCGCCTTTGTACTACAAAATACACTACCGTCAGGGAAACTGATGGTCCACAAAGTAATTGAGATGCGAGGGCGTGAGGTGTGAGCTGTGAACCAAGTTCCAATCAATTGGCTCACAAGCCACATCGCGATATGCGAATCACGTCCGATCACCCATCACGCTCTAACCTATACCTACACTTATTCGATCCATGAAGATCCTTGATTAGACTCTCACACTATGAAACCAATGATTTTAACCAATATCATGTCGTTCGTTTCGAAACCTTTTCCTTTTGTTTAAGGCTCTTGATATAAAGTATGGGAATGAGATAGGAGGAACCTGGACCATGGATCTTGGAAAACTTTTAAAATTATACCTACTGGGTAAAATCACTGAACATGATATACAGTCGCTGTAATATAGACGGTAGAGTGCCGTTAGGGTTTTACTGCCACGTGACCAAATCCGCCCTCCGATTTAAGGGCCATCCACAACGTATCCGTCCGCGGTATTATTCATACGTCCATTCTTTGGCCCATTCATTAGGCCACCCCGGGGCACGCGGGCGATTCGATCAGTCACGGGGCTCGCCAGAGTTCACCCCCGCGAGTGGGTCACTCTCGACGTCGTTCGGAGCCGTTAACTAACGAAAACCTCTCTCTGGCTACCTACTTTGTCATATTTAACGCGTGTCGTTCGATATCGAACCCACAATCTTTCATCTCAAAATACAAAAGAAAAAAAATAAATAAAAACATTTCTTAACGGAACGACAAGTTCCGTGGAAGGAAGAGATCGATTGTTCTGTAGCAAGTTTGGTTCTCGTTAAAAACAAAAAAAAAAGAAAGAAAAACGAAACAAAAATGAAAAAACAACAAAAGGAAAAAAGGGTGCCTTGAAAATCCCGAAGAGATATATTTGAAAACGTACAATTGTGAATTGTGAGTGAATGTTAGAGACCTGAAAAAGCGATAACGTTGAAGGAACGTTATAGTGGCGGTACGGCAGTTAGATTAATATTAGCATGACGTGACGGGATTGGGACGAGATATTTTTTTAATTATTATTCACAGACAAATAGAGAAGGACGTCGGTGGTGCAGGGATGAATATGAAAAAGCACTTCATTTTTTAATTGGATATGCAAGCTCGAGCTTTCCGAATGAATTTTAATTTTTATTAACTGGTAAATTATCGCGGTGTATATGTATACCCACCCGTCCTCTCTCGGGGGTATGGGTATAGATGCTAAAAAATACGAGCGACGTGCAGGCTGACGACTGACGATATTCTATTCGAAAACTTCGACCGAGTATATAACTACCGTCCGTTACTGATAATTGTGAGTGACGTGACAACGGACAAATCTACAACGATTTAAAGTGTGAAAACGTTAGCAATTAGCGTCCATCGCTTCGGGCGCTTTTACATCCGCAACTAACAAAACGTTCTCTCTGATATTTAAATCTACCAGTTTTTTTTTTTTTTTTTGTAAACCTGCAGTTTTGAATAACAAAAAATTTTGCCATTCTTGACGCAAAAAAAAAAATCTTAAATAAAAACAAATAAATTAATGCGATGAAAATTTACACCGTAATTAATAGTTTCTCTTACTTAATCTTCGATCTGATGTTAACCAACTAAGAATGTCACATACCTTTCGGAATCGAGTAGGTAATCACGAATTGAAAACCGGTTAGCTATAAATCTGAGAGATAGAAAATATCTCGACGAGTCAAAATGGCAGGTATATGTAAAACGATCGTGTCAAGAAACACGGTTAGGTTTGCAATTTCTTTTAGTAGAGAGAGAGAAAAAAAAAGGAAAAAGTAAACTGATTAAACGAGACCAATTCATTTGCCGTCGAATACCCGTCGCCAAAGAAGTCTCGTCGTCGCGTCGTTGTTGAAGACGGAGACTGATACGAAGACGAAGATGAAGACGAAGACGAAGACGAAGATGGTTCTCGAAGAGATGCTAACGGAGATTCTAAAGAAGAGGCAAATTAATTAGCCTCGGTAATGGGATCGGTTTGTCCCGCGCAGGAGCACGAATTAGACGGGCAATAAAGAGCAAATGCGTGTGGTCCTGGTAGCTTAGAGTCAGATCTTCCAATTAAGACCTCCTCGCTGGTACAGCAGGAACAGCTCGCGCGAGGACCATGAGCCTACATCGACCTACCCGGCGACTTAACCACCGCTACAGGATTTACCCAGAAGGCTACAGGTCGGGTTCCTCTTTCGCGGTCCTCTTTCTGCTTTTCAAACTCTAACAAATTGCGACAAAGATTGAGACGAGACATGAAGCTAAATGGACATAACGAGATCGATTAGTGATCGATAAATTTTTGCTTTATCCTTTGAAACGTTTTTCGTATTTCGTTTTTCCCGAAATTAAGATAAATTTTTTATAATGATGGCGACTGCTAAGTGAGAGGTGGACGCCCATGCGGAATCATTAACGTTAGTTTTTACCTAATTATGATATCCCGTAGGGGGGACGACGAATGAGTCCGTAACAAGGTGGGACCACTGTGCATTCGATGTTCCCCGATGGTGTGGTATAATCTAGGTAAACTATGTGTAGCTATAAGAGAGTAAGAAAAAAAAACATGGCCGCCGTAGTAACACGGAGGAACAAGACCCGCCCTCCGGAAGTAGATTCGTGTCGCGTCCGGTGCCTCCTCCTGCAGGCACCTACCTATTCATGTAACCAAGTATACACCTAAGCGTTGACAACGCGCACCTTGTCGCGTGACCAAACTTTTGGCATAATAAATATCGAACATCGTAGCTGCAGGGTTCGTAAAAATGAGAATGTATTTTATTTTTTTTGGTAGAAGAAGCTTTTTTTCATGTCCGGGTAGCAGAGGATCCGCTAAAACTTGATATTTCACTAGGAAATTGAAGAGTAGATAATAGCTGGGGATGATGAAATGAAATTTGCGATAAGAACGGGGTATACGGGACTCAGGCTCCTGAAAGCATGACTGACACTATCACGGTTAGATTTTTTTTTCATCTCCTTTACCTTTCTTTTTTGTTTTTTTTTTTTTTTTTGGCTGTTCGAAGGAGCTTAGCGTCTCTTGGATTCCGCGGGTACTTGACCACGTATAGAGAAACGAGCTAAGGATCGAAGAGTCCCTCGGGGACGCACGCGACCGCCCGGGTGGTCAGTCTCGTCTCAAAGGATAAAACTGAGTCCGTGCTACACCTTGAGCATCAGTTATTTTAATCCTACGATTAAAAATGTCAGACATGTGTTTGGTACAGCGAGATCTGGTCGAAAGATCATTTCGGGATTATTTCCTTCCTTCTCTCGTTGTACAACGGGTTCCATGGGTTAAAGTATTTCCAATCTGTTGTCAATATAAGAGGATCTCACGACTCTAATACCAACTTCATAACATAACTCGTTCACGTAAGGTCTCCGTCCATTCCCACCACCGTGTAACATAACTTATTATCTTTAAAATGCCTCTCATTTTTGCAGAAGAGACGGTTGTAAGTACGGGGCTTATAGCCAGATCGAAATCCAAAGGACATTAATTTGTAATTTTCATATACGTTAAGAGCTACGAGCATGCAGATCTCTCATCGTGATATAATCAGACTTGTTAATGCACCGTCGACGTGGTATAATATGTATTTCGACAACTACAACCTTCGCTGCATCCATATACCTACCCGACGTACTCTTAAGGGCAGGTAAAAGGCCAGTTATACTCTTACGCAGATAGTCCGAGGATACGTATGTTCATACATGTACATCATACGTGCGGGTACGCCTGAGTGCTCAGTGCGTTTGGATATCGTTACTGATGCAGAGCTGGTGGGCGGGAAAGAAAAGAGTGAGAGGTAGGCGGGTTAGAGGCAGAGGTAGAGGCAGAGGTAGAGGCAGAGGTAGAGGCAGAGGTAGAGGTAGATGTAGAGGGTCCCGAGTAACTGACACCACGATGAGGGTGATACAAGCCGCCATTAGCTCTGCCAAGTGGCGGCAAGTGGCAGCAAGTGGCGCCGTATTTTAGTCGTATTTCACTCCGTAGTCGGCCGCTCGCGCCACTCTGACATATACAATATATTAAGTATACAAATAAATGTGTGTACATACCTACATACCTACCATGAACACAGAGTTGCGTATTACCTCCTTAGTACACACCGAAAAAAAGAACAAGTTTATACGATTATTATGAAATCATCAGGAAGTAAGTGGGAGGAAGTTATTCCCCTGATTTTCTTAAGGATGTTGTTTCGGTGAGACCCAGAACGTTGGGTGTGTGATGGGTGCTAGACTGAAACGGTATTTACCAAAGTATATAAGGTACCACGAGGTAGTAACAGCTTGTCAAAAGTCATGCCGTTCAAGACTCGTGAAATATATGAGATTAAAGCCAGCGTGACGGGTTGCAGACAGCATCGTTATTTCCCAAGAGTCGCAAGCTGAACCAACGCCACTAGGCTGGGCTGGGATATGCTGTGCTGTGCTGGGCGTCGCGACTCCCTGGGGTTCCGAAGGTGAGGACAACTTAGTTAGCACTGAGCGTGTCGCGGACCTATGAACACCTTAGGTGGACAGATGCGTCTCTTTCGAGTCATCCGAGTACAATTCACACTTCATTATTCTTATTCCTATTCGGTTTTCAAGTGACTCAATATAACACCCGGATTATGAATTAGAACCTATCGAAAATCCGTTTTGAATTTTCATATAATTTAATTCATCCCATAGTTATATGCAAAGTTATCTCCAGTATGGGATGAACCGAAGCTGTTGTCTCTCTCTTCAATCTCTTTCGTTTCTCTCGTTCCACGGCTATGGGGAATCTGGCAAAACCGAATCGGTCAGTTTTTTTTTTACCCCTCTTTCCTCCTATATCCCAGCCTCGCTGAGTTACTAATTAACGTACCTGGACTATAAATTTGAAATTGATCGGGGGTTTTTTGCTCCAAGTGATTTGGAGGCTGTCAGTGACGGGTGGACGGCTCAGATCGACCGCTACATAATGCATCGTGGCGGTAACCACCACGGGGACTCTAAATGGACACGAGGTCGAATGGTACGTTGAGTTCCGGGGCCCCGGGATCGATCGAGCCCAACTAATTAGACTATCATTTACTTATTTACGTTGAAAAAGGCAAATACTATCACCACTCTCCATCTCTATATCTATCTCTATCCTTCCCTCTCTTCAGCTAGCGTAATTAGATACATCAAGGTACTAGTGTGAATCCAGTAATTGAACCTCGTTTGCTGCATTCGTACCTTACAGCAGCTGCCATCTCCTCACTATCGCTCTGTCACTTTACTTGAGGAATTAATTCTAATGATAAGAAACACTTAACAGTCAATAAATTAATTTTTTTCTTAACTCAGACTCTGGGTAATTATTTTTCCAAACGTTAAACCCAACATCAAATGTGCGACACTCACGTCAACAGTTTGACAACTGCAACGATATGAAATACACACCCGTATAATACTTATCGATGGACATATCTCAACCCATCATGATGTGCAAGGTGGCGATAGGTAATGTGTCAAATGTAAAATTGTTAATGAGTTTTTTATCGCTCGTCAAATAATGTCAGTAAATTATTTTCTAGTAAATAATATATTTTTAGTTTAGGTTAGTTTGGAGTTATATTTTCAACTTGGTATATAATATGTCGGTTGCAGCAAAGTTCGAGGATCCTTTCGTGTTCCTTCAACCTGTATATAAACGCGTACGTACGTTCCAGCACGTACGCGAATATAAGAGAACTGGTGGTGTATCCGTACCGGTCTGTAGGCATGCATCTGTAGGCATCCTGTATACAAGGCGTATAACTCACGAGCCGCGAATTATGGACCGGTTGGTGGAGTGCACCTGGACCTCTTCTACGTCGTATTCCTTTTTCGGCAAACTCCGAGCTCAAAGTCAGACTGGATAAATACTCGAGCGCGGAAACGAGCCAGACACTACTTTGGTGAAGTTGACTGAAGTTAGGACTAATTGGTAACGTGACCTTGACACCGTAAGAAGCGCGTCTTACGTAACGAGGTGATATGATCTTTCGCAGCTCATTATAATCATCGCATGGTTTTAGCCAAGCGATTTTTGACCCTGATGATATTATTTCCGCAGTATTATCACGGTATAGACGAAAACGTGTGTAGCAAAAGAGTTGTGAATTTATGTCGTTCAGGAGTGAAACAAATGCTGTACCGGTAGTACGGCAATACTCACAATACATGAACACAAAGGTGTGAACTGCAGTAAGTTGCAGAGTGCAAAGGTATCAGCACCAACAGCAACAGCAGCAGCAACAG
Organism: Macrophya annulata; assembly: GCA_963924015.1. NCBI lineage: Eukaryota > Metazoa > Arthropoda > Insecta > Hymenoptera > Tenthredinidae > Macrophya > Macrophya annulata. The sequence continues at coordinate 5,649,490 of OZ001257.1, read as the reverse complement.
CAACAGCAGCAGCAACCGAGGAACGATGGAGTACGTGGTACGAATTGAAAATAAAGAAATTTAACAACGATCGATTATTTCTTCGCGAACAAGATCGCTGCTGCAGCCGGTGTCGATCGTCTCTTGTTGACTTTTTTCAATCACTTTTTTTCTTTCTTCTCTTTTTCTTTTTCTACTTCTTCTTCTTCTTCTTCTTCTTCTTCTCACCCTTTCTTTGCTACCCGGCTCTTGGTACTCTTTGAGCACATTCAGGTACGTGTGCTCTTAGAACTGCATCTAAAGATAAAGCAAAAGGAACTAAAATAAACGTAAAGGGAAAGTTAAATTTTTGAAAAAACATGTGTTAATAAAAGACACAGCTGGGATCTGATAAGAGAAACAGAATCAAGACTCGAGGAGGCCGGAACTCCAGGAGGTAGAACGGTATCGTATAGAAACAAACTGGACGACGAAGGGGAAAATTGAAAGGAGCGGTAAAGCTGCATATAAGGCCGGAGTTGGCACGGTTATAAATATCTTGAACCGCGTGGTTCACAATGCTATCTCTTTGTGGAATCAAATTGTTGAAGGAATGAACATATTTTGCGTGACCTCGGTAACGCGCGCTCAATTCCTCGCAAATACCACGATATATTTGTTACCCGCGATGCCCTGGAACCCCGGAGCCCCAGAGTCCCGAAGCCATGGGTCCTGCAGTGGAGAACGAACCTTTGTATGTACTGTGCGGTACCCACTGTGGCAGGTCGAGGCATAAATCCAAAGTGGAATGTTGCGGTGACCGTGGACCTCGTCCTTCCTCTACCGTCACCTTACCCCTTGACCATCACGTATGTATATTATCCTATACCTATACTCCACTGTAACTTCGTATCTAGCAATTCCTTATCCCACATACATTCGTTTATATTACAATATCGAAAGCTTTGAACAAACTGCAAACATCAATATAAAAAAAATAAAGAAAAAAACAAAAAACTAAGAGTTTCTCATCAGATCAGTAAAATCTCTTCAAGTGCCTTATTCAAGTATTGAAAATTCAAAAGCCAGAGATTGTCCATTTAGTCAGCGGAAGTTCTTCTCTTCCCACAGTTTTCGATTTTAATATCTTTTCGAAACACCATGAAGAGGAAAAAGAGAGAGTTTGTTTCTTTTTCTTTTCTTTTCCTTTGAATCTAAAAGCATTGCATTTGCATGTTGATAACAATGTGCGCTATTTTAACAAGTTGTTCAGTAAATGATATGTTAATATCTGTCTGGTAGGTTCATATCTGTACTCGGATCTTTCGTTTCTTTTATACGTATACACGTTATGGGAATATATTAATTCTTACCTGAGTTCCTCGCCACCAGTCTAGGTATACCTTCCTCGGTAACAACCGCCTACACGCGTTCGCAACGGGTGACAATTTATTGCACCTATAATACGATCGTGATGTAACTTTAACAGAGAGTCACAATTAGGAAAACTTATGTTTCTACATTCTATCTATACATATATAACCAGTCTTGAAAATTTCTCTAATCAAAAATCCTAAGCTTTTATAATAGTCTGGTTTTATATTCTCTTACCTGTTAATTTATCGGCTTTATATTAAATCGAATTTAAATACTATCCGGAATACAGCCTGCACCCATTATCGACATGATCAGAGAACGAAAAGCACCATCCATTAGGCTCGCGTTATCGAAGTCAGTTGGTCAATGGTCTATGGCAATGTGGCATGGCGAAGAAACACGCGCTTTTTAGGTAAACCCTCGGGTTTGCAACGACGCCGACTGACGCCGAGCACATGCCGTCGACTGATAAGGAGTCAGGCACCTGCACAATACGCCATCTCAGTCCCTCGCACGCGACAGTATAGCGTAATCCAAGAATGCAGCTTACGTTACGTAGTAGTGTACGACCGATGCATCGTAATCTTTTTTTTTTTTTTTTTATTCTTTCGTATAGTTATTCAATTACACGTACACACATTGGGGATCATGCTTTTTAAGAAATATCAATAATTAGTTGAAAAATACTTGCCTCGAGGTAACGTATATACCTACATGCGGTATTTCAGATATTATGCACCTGCTTGTTTAACAGCTCTACTTCGTTTCATATCGCGCCTTGTTTCGATACTCTACGCAATTTTGTTATTTTTTTTTTTTTTTTTTTTTTTCAACTACACAAGTCCCGAATTGAGGATATTAATTGGCAGATAATTGGATGAATTATTTTTAACGATACCTAATTGATCGCTATATTATTAAACTGCGGAAGAATATCTAACTAACTGCAGAATACTTAACTGTTTCGCAAAAATTCGTATCGCAATTATTTTTTTATTTTTCGTCTTTTGGCTCCATCGAATCTAGTCTATCTAATCTAACATTGAAATTCCTCGATCAGATTATCACTATTTTCATTAAAATAATTCAAATTAAAACAGACAATCGAAAAGACAAAAAGATACTCGAAATTAATTATTATGAAGGTAAAAACGGGTTTTCTAATTCATATTCCAAAATATTTTCTAAATATAATAAACATCACACAATTTCACGTATACATTTTTGAAAAACATTTTCAAATAAGGTAGAATTCTACGCTTTACAATTCTTCCTTATGAATAGTCTTAGAAAGTTTTTTAGTTTTTTTTATTTTTCCTTCATTGCAAAAAGGAATTTTAATTAAATTAGCCAACAAATTTTTAGGTGCTGAGAGAAAAACAGATAGAGAAATAAAGATAAAGAAAAATAGTGCTGATTATTTCTTCCCCTATAATATACGTATGGTTGTAGTGATAAAAAAGATTCAACAAGACACTTAGCGTGAAAGCATTGAGTATGTCTAGGGTGTATAAAAAGTGAACAGACACGGTATAGCATCCGTTTTAAAAAGGTATTTTTTGCTTAGTAGGAGACTAGGTTGAAGCCAATTTTGCTGAAACTGCGACAGTCGGATAAACTGGCAGTTGGCTAAGCAATTTTCTTATCAGGGGCGTCATTTCCGGTCGTTTATCTCATGGCTTGTAGTTAGAGGGGGGACATTGATTAAAAGCCCATTTTAACTCCGGGAATGCTAGTACTCACCCCTCTCTCACTCGCTGGCTCTCATTTCGTTTCTTTGATTCAATTTACGAGGAAGATAGCGTCAATAAACGCTTGTTCGCTCGTAGCTAGCAGCGTCCGTCTCGCGAGAGAATCGTTCTCGTTCTCCGTTCTCTATTTCTTACTTTCTCTCTTTATCCCTCCACTTTGCCTTCTTATCGTAGGATCAAATGATTCCAGACGCCTTCAAGAGCGAAATGGTGGCAATCGCTCCGTTTTTTTATTTTATTTTTCTTTTCCTTTTCTCTTTCCTATAAAAGATACCAACTGACAACGTTGAAAATACATTATGATCGTGGAATTAACGATCTTTTGACATAGATTGACCCCTGGTCTTTCGGTTTGGTGTTTCTGATACATTTTCACATATTTTTCTTGGGCATGTAGGAACTTACTTACTGGGATGAGAGAGAGAGAGAGAGAGAGAGAGAGAGAGAGAGAGAGAGAGAGAGAGAGAGAGTCGGGGCGAAGTTGTAGATTTTGAAAATACTTTAGGAACAAATTTCCATTTTAATAATCTCGTATGCGCCTCAGTTTCGCGGAGTCGCGACAGTTGACAAGAGTTTGATATCTCTCGCTCAAAAGTCTCGCATTGTCTAAAAGTTGACGATGCCACCCCAAGACGGAAGATAACATCTGGTGCTGCTACCTCCATCAACAACCTTCGCAGCACCCAACCCCCTGCAGCCACGTCTTCGTACCGAAGGAAACTCGTCTTCAATTATTCTTGTACCCCGTCCCTACCCCAAAAACCTACCCCTCTGAGCCAGCCACCCAATTCCTATCCCCTTACTCCCCTGCGACATTCTCTCGTTCGGCTTAGACCTCGACGATAGGTAGCTAGCTGTTAGATATATATATATACGGTATTCACCACCCGGTACCGTCTGCAGCCTACCCGCTTTCGCCTGTCACGCACTTCTGACGAACAACGAATTTATGGAATTACAAAAGCGACGGAATTAATTTGCATACATAAAAAATACATCAAACTTTCAAGCGGGTGATGGAAAATTTCAGATTCTCAATTTTAGAAAGCCTACGGTTAACATACTCCGTAAACCGTCCGATAGCTTCCTGTTGTAGAACGAAATATTACTATTGAAAATAAGTTTTTCATATAATATCAACTATTCTTAAAGTTTTCTCAATCAATTTTCCAACTTGACGTTGTAAAGTAGGTAGGTAGGTACTGAAGATAATTTCTTGGAGAAAACAATACTGTGAATTTATTATATTTTATAGAAAAAAAAAATTTCCATCAAGCTTTTCGGTGGGTATATAATCAGTTAGTTTTTAGCATCGTTTCACTTATTCTGAAGTTTAATAGCAGTGAGTCTAAAAGTGTAGGAAAACTTGTTTTCATAGTTTTGAGGAAGGTAGTTGAAAGGACGGTATAAAATTCGCTGATGGTAGAGGGTTGAAATTTTCATCGAGATAATCGTTACTTTCGCAAGTCGCCTAATAACGGCGAAGTGGTATTAAATTTGAAAGTTCTAATCCTATTAATCAAAATATATTAAAACCGCCCCCGGACTTGTTCACCCTTTTAATAATCTCAGCTGGCGAAAGCAAGAACCGCGGTTTAAAGAGTTCCTTGAGAATAAAGAAAGCCCTCACTGGGCTTGCAGAAGCTCTAAGACCGGAGAAGGATAGGCGGGAGGGAGACTAGGGAAAGAGAAGCAGCAAGGGCTTAGAGCTACCCTCCTTTGAAAGCGTCGTAACTACTTAATTCTCAAAGACACCACCTAGCGGACACCTCGCCGTTTTCCATGACAAAAGAACCGCAGGAAATTCCAATTCCCCGCTACAATCTTTCGGGGTCTTTCCAAAAAATAATAATAAAAAAAAAAAAAAAAAAAAATACACCCCTACTGCAATCCCGTATATAATATACACCCAAATTATTATTAACTTATTTAAACTATAAACTTACTGTACAATTATTTATATTAAAAAAAAAAAAAGATTGTATATACATATTTTAAGACTTTATGGCAACGTTACGTACATGTCTATCTGCAGGAGTCAAATAGTCGACTGTAGACTCAGAGATGGAAAGAATAACTAATTAAAACTGAGTGGAACCAGCGATAAAAACAAAAATACATATATGGTACATGGGCTGATGAGAAAAAGTAAAACGAGAAAAATAAAAATTAAAATTAAAAAAAAAAAACACGGAATACGTGACAAGGGAGCTTCCAGCGAGTAAAATAAACATAATTTTCATAATTACATCGAACAAATTCTGGCGAGTGGTCGGGAGAGACAGGTAGACTAAGGATGAGAGTGGATAGATACTCGTACCTGCTGGGACGGTAGCAGACCGCCAAGACACACGAGTAGGTAGTTATTAGATGTTCAAATATAATTTACTAATTACTATACGGATGCTGAACAACTACGATGAAAACGTAGACATAGACTAAAGACATTGGTTAGACGATGGGTTAGAATTAATTTTCATAAATTGTCTTCACCCTCCGATTAGGACGTAAAAAAGACTTCTAAACAAAAATTTAACAAAAATACAAACTCTGTCGTAATTCTTTACCTTTATCATTCAGAATAATGGCAAAAAAATTGCATTAAAGCTTCTCGCGCTCAGAATTTGCAGTAGTAAAGTCAGTCATAGGTCAGACGTCGTAACTTCGATTTTAAATACTGAACATCTGAAATTGGGTTTGATTCAACTTAAGTAGAAAAAAATTAAAGTCTATATGCAATACACGTGACTTCTAGATCTTACATAATTCCGGTAGATGTAAGCCGCGATTCCGCGTAGCGGTTCGAAAGACGTTGAAATAAGAAGCGTCTCCCTCTCTACCGTATAGGGGTAGGTGAAAACGGAGAACAGAGACCGGAGAACGAAGAACGGAGAAGCAAGGTGGTGGCACGCGGCGTGTCCGACGCTCCTCCGGGGAGCGATCAATGAGGACACCACGCGGGAGGGATGGGGATGGCGCGTCACGTGACCTCACCCGCGGGGAGTTCGCGCAATGCATCACCAACCAGGTTCCCCGTGCGCCCCGCGACACCGCCATTGCCTCTCATCCCCTTTTCCCATTTCCTCCCTGAATCCTGAACTCCAGGACGATCCTCCCGGCGCAGAGCAGAGCAGCGCGGTGGGGCTCTCCTCTACTCCGCTTGGCTCGGCTCGGCTTGGCTTGGCTGGCTCTTCGCTAAGCGGAATTCTTGTTTAGCTTCCGTCTAGGAACTACTGCGACTACCATCTCGCCCGTGTCTATGCGGCTATGAAATAGCGTGTCTCTAATCCGCCCCGTAGAAGATAAAAAAAAAAAACAAAAGAAAAAAAATTTTTAATTACCGGGTCTCGAAAAACTGAAAAAGCTTCGAAAAAAAAAACAACAAAAAGAATCATCCAGACGGATTTCACACACACACATACATACATACACACGCGAGATCGTATCATAGGATTGCGGGATTATGTACTTTACTGTGTTACACTCTGCGTATAAGAGACATAAACGAGTCCGCTAGACGACCATAAAAATACAAACTGGGTATGTCGGACCTCGCATTAAACCACCCGGAGAACAGTCCAGTTTGCATAATAAAAAGGTTTAAAAAGCTCGCTGAAACAGAATAACCTTTTTTTTTTTTTTAATTTTTTTTTTTTTCAAAACACTGTTTCGTCCGCTCAGTCGAGTACCGAGTCCGAAATCTCCCGACAAATTGTTTCTGATAATAACGTATATATCACCTGATTAATCATTCCATGAAATCACGTTCAAAAATTATTACCACTGCAGAAATTTGCGTCACATATATCCATCGAATGCGGTTTATGATAACGATACTGATGGATTTTTACCGGATTTCCGATGATGACGCGGACTTGGAAAGGGTGGCTTATAGAGGGGCAGTGAACGAAGTGGTTTTCGTTAGTCCTTGGACGCGGAGAGCCCATCGCCCTAGATCGTTGTACGAGTGAAACGCGAGGTTTCGCGATGCCGGCTTAAGGAAGGAAGAGGCGCGTGCTAGCTGGATTTATGGGAGTCCGTTATGACGTTGATGTATCACCGCGGTAGAAACGCGTCGTCTGGTTAGTCCAGAGGCTGAAACCACTGCGGCCACAGTCAGTTCAGAGTCCCTTATACCTCCGTATACTCTCCCTAACGCCTGGTCCTTCGACGGGAACAGAGCTTACCCTAAATAAGCCGTGAATATTTGTGTGTGGTCCTTGCGCCCGGCATCCCTTGACCACAAAATTTAACACCGCAAAACTTTATCGCTAATATATGTATCCTGGGTTCTCGACATTTGTAACAATTATTATTATCATTATTATTATTATTATTATTATTATTATTATTAAATTCAGAAGTTTTTAAGGGGTTCGATGAAAACGGAGGTGTGTTGATATTTAAACGGGTTTTGGAATGTTTGTTTATGGTATAATTGTCGCGAAAGAATTTACCTATAAAAGGTTAAATAAAGCATGAGAAAAGCTGGCGAAACAGGAAGTTCGAGGCATGTTTAACAACCCTGGTGCACAGGGTATTCGTATAGAGAGGCTGGGGTTTCGTGTTTGAAATAATAAAAGTACTTATATATGTATATGTATATATATAAGGAGTATTTTTTGGTTAAGTCACGCGATGACGTCACGCGAGAGAAGTATACCATACCCGTGATCGCAAACAAGGAGAAACTTACTTTATAGTATATATCTTAGCTTGAGAACCAACCCCTAGGCTTACTCCTTAAGGAAAACGCGACGAGAGACGACGCGACGCGATGCCGGGAACGTTGAAATATCGAATCTTCAAGCGAAAGTCCCGACACCCACGAGCGTATAACGACACAGGAGTTTCAGGCACGCGATCTATTTGTCTTAGCGAGCTGTTTACACCAAGGAAAATTACTATTGCGGCGTTTAAGCGGTTTCGTATTCATATTATTCAACCCTATACGTACATACATACAAACTCGTTGCAGCAGTTCACGATTTGCAACTGCGAATTCCGCTATGGAATTATCGTTATGAAAATTATTACATGGTTTTATTAAAGTTTACGAACGAAGAATTGCGTTCATCTTCATAAAATAAACGCGAAAAAAACACACAAAATAAATAAAAAATTATCAATGCGAGAAAGAAAATTGGCTGAAAATTTTCAGGATTACGTCGAAAATATTTACAAGGATAAATTTAAGATATTTTGTAAAATTATCGACGTTTTCCGTTCGGTAATGGTTGTGGTTGTGGTTACGATGCAGTTTCTGATCGTTCTGTGTATATATATATGTATAGTGACCGCGATTTAAAGGGCGTGCAAAGCATTTTATGCGTCCGCTTTCGTCGAAACGAATTCGATTTCACCCCGTCGTTATTCCCGGTTTTACTTCCGGTTTCATACCGCACAAACATCTTTCGGGATTGCGCCACTCTGGCTGTATCCGGTGTAGGAACTCTATGAAATATAGTTGACGGTGAACGGGGGATATAAATTTTCTCGTACAAAATGGACTTCGATTGGCTTCGTCACGCGTCAACGATTCTCAATTGTAGCTGTACGACACCCACCCTTATTCCCCTACTTTAAATCTAGTCCCATACACGCAGGCGACGTAGTTACATACATACATGTGATATAAATCCGTGGTAAAAATAATAGCTAAGTTAGAATACACGAGAGGCGAAATTTAATGTATTGTACAACAAATATATATATAAATAAATAATAAATATCACAATTTTTTTCATGTGATTTTTTTTTTTCTATGATTTTTCAATATTTCCAAACGATTATGGAGCCAGTGAAAAGAATATAGGGAGAAAGATGTATGGTATATAGGCGGTTCGAGTTGTCGGAAAGTGGATTTGAGAATCGATACAAAAGCCACGAAATATCCATTGGTATAAGGGGGTGAGAGTGGATTGTTCGGTATTCTTGTAAGCCAAATATAAAACTCTGATAAAAAGAAAAAGGAGAGAATAAAGGTAGAAGGAAAGACCAAAAAAAAAAAAAAAATATGCTTATGTTTTTTGCACATATACATATATATAAAAAAAGTTTATGGCGTATGTATAGAACCGCGTAAAATTACAACGAGTCGAATTCCTCGCGTACAGGAGGTACTTTTTATCCGTGACACGAATTGTGTTCTGAATATTATAAAAACAGTAATACCAAATCTGCAAACTTGAGAAAAATACAAAACGTGAATCGAAAATCTAAAACTAATGAAAAAAAAGGCGTAATATAGATCCTAGGCTTTATTTTTGCATGTTCTAAAAACAGTAGGAACTGAGTTGTAGACTGATACGCAGACTTTGTAGATATACTATAGTGTAAAGGGAAGACAGTATCCCAATGGAAGTAGAAAAGGCGGGGAATAAATGCGGAGAAGAGACGAGAGACGAAAACATCGATTGCTGAGGGCCCAGGGGCTTGTAACACTGCGGTACGAACAGAGGGATCAGGCGTGCCGATAAACCAAGCGGCCTGGAAAATGCCGGATCACTGGCGCGATGTTTCAGCAAAAACTGTCTCGAAATCGCAGGAAGGCTCACGGGGCTCTGGTCCCCTCGTTCACTCGTCCAACTAACCGTACAGGGGGGTAGGTAGGTATAGGTAGGTAGGTATGCTTTACTTTATACGTTCCACGTTAACCCCAACTCCAACCCCAAAAACTCTCCCTCCTCTCGCCTCACTTCCACCGACGAATCTGCTGGATTTATGAAGGGCGTAATGCGAATTAAACTAACGTCTGCCTTATGATGCTACAATAAAAGTTAGGGGAAACGTTAATAGCTGCTATAAAAGACTATATCATGCCGCTTGTACAACGGGTACAAATATACAAACGATTATTTAGTTTTAACAATAATTAGAACTCGAATTATTCATCGACTCGTATACATATCGTATACTCGTATACGATATCGACATATCTGTCTTCGATCGATTTAATTTAGAGGGTGAAGAAAATTAAACAAAAAGATATCGAAAATGAATCGAGAATTTTAAGAACTAAATTTTAACATTTATATAAGAATTAAATTTTAAGAACTAAAGTCTTCGTATGATATACATACAGGATTTACTCAAAACTATAAACTGCGAACGGTATATTGCCTCCAGACAAGTGTTACATATAGATCATTACATCTAAGAACTACTAGCGTTATCTCGAAAATTTTTACTCAACCATATCCCAAAGTGGTGATCGATTCTTCTTCGACTCACCAAATCGTCATTAAGCTGTAGATATCAGCTGTTAGTATATGAATGAATTTCTGTGTTAGCTCGTCTGACTATCACGATCGTTAACTACTGAACCTGTTTTACTTACGCGAGGGACCACGCCAGCGAACGGTGTCTTACCGACTATCGTTAAAGTCGACTGTGTGGAGTTTTTACCATTAGAATAAATTTTTTTGCTTAAAAAATGTTGGAAAATGTTTATTAATTAATAAAATTGTCTAGTTTTGATTGAAAAAAAATTTATTTATAATACAAAACGTTGCTTCTTGTTGTAGGAACCTGACTTGCCGTATATAAAAATAATTCCGCAACGGGATTCGTTGCTATACCAGAAGATGGCTGAGATCGACAACAATCAACGCTTGAAAACGGTGAGCTAGAAAGGCTTTTAAAATTTTCTGTTCTCAGATCGATAACAACTCTACGTTGTGTTGTACAGAGTTTGTTATTAGATAGATGTAAGAAGAATTTGTTAATATAACGATAACTTAATCTTGTTTACGATAAGGTGTCTCAGTTCGTTGTGTGTTCCAGAGTTTAACTGAGTCGAGAAGAGACGGTAAAGTTTATTAGCTAATCATTTTCCGTTTTATTTATGAAATATTTCACTCATATTGTACTCGGTATAATAAACGTTGAATACGAATAACTTGAATCATACTTCATACCCTACAGCCACATTCTGCTGACGCGGAGACCGGCGCGTCTATATCAGCTTTAGACGGAAGTAGAAGCGATGGAATATAATGCGCGCGCATATTTTTTATAAACACTGATTGTGAGTGCCGAGTTCTAAAAGCTAGTAGCTAACTTATTCATATCAGTACAAAGTGCAAGAACGTGGGTTCCCTAAAGTTTATATATAAATCATTCATGCTTAGTAATATACCGCGAGCAACAGGATACTTTGAATTCATTCAATGAGCCTGCGAATTCATATCTTTTAGAACGGTTATATGGTTATCACATTTCAACTCCTAAATTCAACTTCCCACTACCATTCATTACGTATACTATTCATTTTATTGTCACCAAATACTCCCGCGCCCTATCGCAATAGACAAACGTTACCATTGTATATTAAATTGGGACATTTAATATCTAAGATGTATGTACATACATACATACATTACATAAAAGAAATTAGGTAGAGATTTGAAACTGATGATTGTAAAATTTAAATAGATTTTTATTAACAGGAAAAAATATTCAAAAAAAAAAAGAAGTAGCAGACATTGTCACTTCAGAAGTTGACAGTAATTGCTTGGCAATTCGTACGACGATCAGACTAACGAGTCTTTGAATAAAACATCTGCATATGTATAGAGAGTGGGAATAATCGATATTAGAATTTTTAATTCGACGTTATATAGCCTGACCCATTTATCGATAAGTCAATTTACATAACTGTTAATAATTCTTGTTGCGTAATTATAACGCCGTTTTATAGAGGTTTAAGAATACGTAAGAGAAGCTCGTTTAGATCGAGCATAAAATATATATATTTATATATGTATAAGAAAGCTGTTGCAGGGTATAACTTGGTACTATGTTTCAGTTGGCGAAATTGAGGGGAATAAACTGTGAAATTGGGCTTTATAAAAAGGTAGAAAAATAAAAAGAAAAAAAAATAAGAAAAAAAAAAAAACTTCTCTAACCGAATTTTCGTTACTATATAACACAAGGATATCGAGAAAACTCGATACCCGCGCAACCTTTTCCTCCTGAATTCTTAAACCCACTTCACTTCCCGATGTCGAAAAGTCTAACTTAGGTTTTCGGACATTTCTTAACGCTTCTATAGATTCGACTTACAATTCTACTTGAACTCGGTATAGAATTGGTCTCGAAAAATCAAAAAAAAAAAATAAAAAAGTAATAAAAATGATCCCGAGGTATTTTAGGCTAACAAACTACTTGCCTTCTTTATAAACGTGACTCGACAGTTTTAACGAGTTGTATAGCTGACTCGTTCTTTATTACATAGTCAATTTACCGTTCAAATGTAATAACGATTTTCAAATTTTTAAAGTAAAAACTGAGTGAAGAAAAAAAAAATAAAGAAATAACAAAAAATTTGTTACAACTTTTCTTCATAATTGTTTTACTCTCTTTCCTATACAAAAGTTATATTTTCATACAACGTTGTAGTATTATTAATTGTCTTCCCCCCTCTGTTTCTATCTTCCAAAAAACTACGATTATTTCTGTAAGATTTATTCCCCATTTAACACATAGATTATCAAAGAGCACGAACCTATACCTACAACATCGTGTCATATACGATACTAATCCTACTTTATTTGTTATTACTTGTGTTATCTCTACACGGTTTATTGTCCAAGAGCAGTAAACGATAGAGTTTATCTTATCGACCAGCACGGTTTACAGCCATACAATTTCAATTGTATATCTTCGTCTGCTGCAGTCAATTCCCATACATACTTATCGAGATATACATAGATATTCTTAAAACATAGAATGATTTGTATTAATAAATATTATTAGAAAATTACTTGGATTAAAAATTATTGAAAATATCAATGAAGAAGATTTTATTTATTTATTTATTCAAAATTTTGTCTGTACTTTTCGTTAACGGTATTGAATATGATTGAATAATAACGACGCTCTAAGGGTATAAAAGGAAAGAAATTAATAAGTTCAAGTGCCATTTCGTACCTCAGGGACAATTCTGCATAATATTAACTGAATTATTTTCCACACAATACGACTACTCCACTCTCTGAGGTATTGCTCGCGTTTAAACTCTGCCCATTCAAGTAGCGTGATACTATTAATTACTGGAAATATATATAGTGGTACAGAATTTCAATCTACTCCATATTTTCTCATTTTAGTTAACAAATTATACCCAAAACGTCGATTGAAAAAAAAAAAAAAAAAAGGAAAAGGAAAAGAAACACTCAAAAAAATAAAATCGATGCAAGTAAAGGTATTCGTTTACTCACCGATTATTAATTCATCTAATATCAAATTTCTGGGCTCAAAAGCTGAGTATCACGTTCAAGGCTCACGAATTTAATCTACCATGAGCAAATACTGTAAACAATTAACCGACGTCGTATATCTTGAACAAAAATAGAAACAAACAGACAGATCGAGGTGAAATTGTATTTGTACATACACAGATACTATATACTTGCTTACACACACACACGAAATAACTTTCAAACTAGTTGATCAATTTAGATGAAATTTACTCGTTTCGTACACATTCAGACACCGAAATTTATAGCCAAATGTAGTAGAATTTAGAAATCAAATGTACTCAGAGGTAGCAGATTGAAATTTCGTTGCGATATATAATTGGAAATATATAGAAATAGAAGCAACTTGCAGGACCCGAACCTTCTAATCAACATTACGAAACCACACGATCGATCCATGCTTTCCTGTCAAGATTTTAGTAACGAAACCGCAGGTCTTTCCTAAACCATCATTCATCCAAATCATCATCGGTTATAAATCGATAGTCGATATCGTCTAATTAGACTAATCGACGATATATAAGAGACGGTCATATCCCTGCAGTGACTACTGACAGCTTTGCTCCAGAGACTCTTTAGGATTAATTGATACTTCTGTCGGATAATGGTATCGTTAAGATAATTAATATGGAAATAATTGTTGGATATTTGTATTAGAATCGTAATTCTGTCCAATTTTGCCCCGTTTTTTTCTTATATTTATTAATCAATGTACTATATCTAATTCGGTGGATTTTCAGATATGTCAAAGGAGAGGAATGGCGCGAATCTCCTAAAAGGGGAAAGGGTGCCGATACTAACAGCGAAAGACCCTCGACATTCGGCCAGACTAAACACCCTCGCTAATCACTTTAGCGACCGCTTTCACCAGGAACCTTCATTCTTTGTCAGAGTTCCAGGAAGGTTAGTTCTTCTCTAAGTTATACATATGTATATTAGACAGCTTAAAAAAAAATCGACTATTTTTCATTTTCAAAGAGTTAGTCAAAAATATTGTTTCAAATGACGAAAAAAAAAAATGCTGTCAAAGTTTGAGCTCTTAATATTAATATTAAGAGGTGCCTCGTTGCGATTTTCTATTTCCCATCTAAATAACATGGGAAATGGTCTTGTGGAACTTTTCGATTTTTATATCTTGAAAATTAATCTGCTTAGAAAGATTCTGCATGAGTACTATTGTTCAAAATTATACCCTCTACAAAAAAGGTCTCCTGGTCTTTTTCGATGAATCCAACTGTTTCCAAGTTAGTCATGATTAATTATTATTAATAACCAATACACCAACTTGGAAATAGCTAGATTTATCGAAAAAGAACAAGAGACCTTTTTTGTAGAGCGTTCAATTTACTACAAAAATATGTTCTGGTCTTATCAGTACACTAATGCGTTGATGAGTTATAAGATTCCAGTTAAAAAAAAAAATTTCCTATGTTATTTAGATGGGAAATAGAAGATCGTGATGAGGCACCTCTTAATATTAATATTAAGAGTTCAAACTTTGACAGCATTTTTTTTTTCGTCATTTGGAACTATATTTTTGACTAACTCGTTGAAAATGAAAAACAGTCGTTTTTTTTTTGAAGCGGTCTAATGCATATACGTAAATGTACTTATATTATATAGTGTACCATACGAAACGTGGAATTACCTACTCGATGATTTCCATTCATCGACTAATACTTATGAGCGAGACTCACGGAGGCAGGTGGTATCGAAAGTTATGATTTTAGGTACAAATCTCGAATATTACGAATAACCCAAATTGACAATTTTCGCCAACTCGATCGTTCGCTGTTGGGGGGGTCGAGTGCAGGTGTGAAAAATGTTTTTCTAAATTGATATTGAAATTGAAATTCTATCACATCTCCAGTATCGGTGCTCAGCTTCAAAAGCAAAAATCATTATTTGCCCTAAGGAGATCAAACAAATGTACCAAAATATTCTTTACCAAAAAATAATATCCCAATATATTTTCACCCCGTCTTTTCTTCTTGGTTTTTTCAGGGTTAACCTAATCGGAGAACATGTCGACTATTGCGGTTACGCAGTGTGTCCAATGGCCATAAGACAGGACGTCTTAGTCGCTGTATCTTCGATATCAGAAAATATCATCCGATTGACAAATTTCGACTCAAAATATCCCGATTTTGAGTCAGATTTTGAGCACATCAGGTAACTAGTAATCCTTAGCGATAAAAAATTTTTTATATAAATTACGATTCGAAATAGAAGATTTCTTGGAAAATGGGTAGTTTTATCGGAATAAATATAGATATAGGTACATATGGGGAAAATAAATATTGCAAATTGTCTACGTGGACCTAGTCCTGCAGTGATAAAGTGTCTAGGTATTGAAAGGACGAAAAGTTCCGCGCCGTCGAGTTCAGTCGTCGAAGTTCTTGGAGCAAAAAAATTCAGCTATGAGCTGAAGGTTCCATTAATAACCGTAGAGGAAAATCGTATCTTACTTGGATTCTCGTAGGTTGATAAACGAGAGTGTCTTCTCAAGTGTGGAGAAAGAGAGACAGAGAGAGATAAAAATAAAGAAAAAAGAAAGAATATAAAAACCAAGTAGAAAAACTAAAAAATAAATTGATTCGATTGTGCCTTTTTATGTATAACTCCTCAGTCTTCTTCGTTTTCCGAGCTATAGGCAAGGCTATTTTTGTCTTGAAACCTTCTTCTCCAAATTGTTGGAAACGGAAGTAATGAACTCTCGCTTCAGATCATCCCTCCCCCCAGCTTGTCTCGGTGACGCGATTAATAGAACGAAATGAATTTACTTGCTCGTGGACGTTATATTAACGTAGCAAGTTCATCAACGCCTACTTAATTCTCACCTTCAATTCCACGTAGTCTCGATCGAAAGTTAATTTAATCTTTATAATGTTTAAAAATTTTTTTAAACACCCGACGTTGTACAAAAATGTGTTTGAGAAAATTTTTATTATGAAGATTTGAATAAATCGCGTGCTCTAATAAATTTACAGATGTTTCTACTTTTTTTGTTTTGGATTATTGATTTTGTACCGTTCAATAATGCCTTAAGCAATCTTCTTATTCGTTTAATAGATTATTGAATCTTCTTACCACTCTCGCTCTGCACGTTCGTGGAAATATTGAAAATTAATTTGTCGATCGTGGATTGAGGGTAATATTCGAAACTTTTGGAATATTAAAATAGGTAACGAATTACGGTTCCTAAAGAAGTATATTTATCAAGTGAGATTATTAATTCTAATACCGCGATACTTTTCATAAATGTAGATTAAATTTTCCCAAAATTTTACGACTTACAAAATAAATGAACACTGAATTTCATCGATCCGGCTACTGGACATTCAATGTAAATTATTCGGGTCTTTTAATATCCCATATACACACAAGCCAGGGTTCCTTGCTTCGTATGTTTACGTTTGTATACAAAATGAAAATTGTGGGTTTGAAAAAACGTTAATTCTTGATAAAACATGAGAAAATTGATTTCACTTTCGAATTGATCCTTCGGCATCGGAAAATATCGTAGAGTGCTTGTGATCAATCTATGTAGATGAGCTTTCTTACGAAAAAAAAGAAGAAAAAAAAATTAAAAAAAAAGAAAAAAAATGGTTGAGGGAGGTAATAAAAAAAATTCAAAGTTATACCAGGACTCGGCTATATACTTATTCAATAAATCTAACAGGACTGGTTCCTTCGACGGAAGTCCTGACTGGCACAACTACTTCCTGTGTGGTGTGAAGGGAGCTCTGGATGAAATTCCCGAGGGACATCAACCGAGTGGGATACTGGCTGCCGTTTGGGGAAACGTTCCAGCTAGTTCTGGACTCTCCAGTTCTAGTGCTCTAGTTTCAGCAGCGGTTTTAGCAACGATGTATCTCAGCGATGTAAGTTGATTTTTTAATTTCATAGATGAGTTTTTTCGATTTTTAGATAATGCCTGAAAATCTATCGCAATGCTTAGAAAGGGATTTTTTCGATATATGTTGAAACGGCAAATTTTTTATTTTGAAAAAATAAAAAAGAAAGAATTTTATTTCGTGGTCGAAGTAAGAGCGCAAAAAAATAACGGAGAATGGCGTTGGGTCAATTGGGGTTAGATACCATCTTAGATTTGGCCGCGCGAGACCGAACGCCTCGTCAACTTCCAATTTCGTGAAACTTTTTTCCCAATCAAAGTTACAGACCGCACAGCATCCACAACTTCTCATCGAACCTATCCAACTCGTATTAGGATTTAGGGACGCGTGACCACCGCTGGATTTAAGGGTCGAAACTTTTTTACGCCTAACGAATCGTCTTCAATATTGACCATGTTCGGAGGGGTTTCTTAGGGATTATTTCCTTTCCTTTCGTTTCGGTTTGTTTCTTTCGGAAAACCGCGTCTTATGACTTATCTATATTATATCATTTTTCTTTCGACATAGAAGATACACTTTCTGATAAATGAATTATTATTTAGCGAATATATAAGATGACTCGCAAATCAGTTGAAGGTAAATTACTTTTAATGAGCTTCTAACTTTACTAGAACTTCCTTATCTTGTTGTTCTTGTTAATTATCTTCTCGGTCCGTCGCATACGTTTCAAATTGTGTGAAGCTGGGTTTCGGAAACAGAGTTTACTTTACATATACCTACATAGGGGTCTAGGAACAGCAACGTGTTCACTAGCTGTCGCTTCTACACACTTCGCAAATGAGATCACGACCGCAGTCAAACTTGGTTAATTTCTGTGGCTACTTTTAATCCACTTTAAAATTGAACGCCTTGTAGGTATTACTCGTTATTCATACCCTATTCTCTTGCTACCTACTGATAGCCAAAATTTCAAACCTCCAAAAAAAATCAATCGAGAAGTTCACCCTTTGATTATCGAATAAAGAAATTCACCAACGAGATACGAGTTGGAGTCGATTTGGGGATGGGAGGGGTAAAAATTCCAAAATACCTCAAATAAAGACTCTCGAAATTTTAATTCTGTGATCGAACAAATATAACAAGTAGTTTAATCAAAAACGAAAAATAATCAAGAAAAACTACTGTAATCAATTTAAAATCGAGTGTAATAAATTTTCTACCTCGATACGTATAACCTTGTCAATTTTTTTTAATAAGGTAAAAAAGGTAAAAAAGAAACATAAAATAATATAAAACGTAGACTACATCTTCCAAACATGTCGAATGAACGTCTACGATTTATGCAATCCATCATAAGCGATGGAAAAATGAAAAACTGAATCCTTCACGACGTACGTGAAGCATGAAGTAATAGAGTACAATTTTATTTTGTAAAAAACAGCCTGAATAACCAAAGAAAAAAATATATATATATATGTATATACATAAACTTGTAAATCTAAAGCTACATACACCAAAGGAAGCCTAACAGTCTTATACTTTCGTTAAAGAACAAAAGTTCGCCGTTACCTTGGTCTGCGCGAAGCCGCCCTCCGGCAGCTAAGGTTCTCCTTTGTATGATACCTACTGGAGAAAATATATTCTTAGTATACTAACTACATAAAGAAGCAATTAGCCGTGAAAAAAATTCACCCCATACACCTACTTCCAGTGGAAAGAAAAAAAAAAAAAAACTTTTTGATTAATTAGTTTCGTTAACGATAACGATTTTCTTCACTATGTATACGACGTACATATAACCTCCTTTTACTCTCATCCCGAGTTTCTGCCAATTTCTAACACCCTTTGAAAATAGGATTTAGAAAAGCCTACCCCTCGCATTCCCTCATTCTTAAACTCCCCTCTTGTCCCGCTACCCTTTGAAAACTGAGATCAACTGAAACTCAAGCTCAAGCTCAAGGTTGGTGGTTATTTTGATCGGCTTCATATATAACGTCAAATTACATAGAATTAATTAATCTAGACGCTTTATCGTGAGAAGTATGCGGTAAATCGTCGACGATCCTTAATTCTCAATAATTATATATATTAGAAACCGTTCAATGATTTTAAACACTTTTTTCTCTTATATAGTGTCATAGATCGAAAGAAGACATGGGAACGATAAGCGCTAAGGCTGAACGTTACATTGGAACTGAAGGCGGTGGTATGGATCAAGCAATAGCTTTTCTTGGGAAGGAAGGTAATTTATCGCTATAATGACGACAAAACATATTTTCTTTTTATATTTATTGTTATTAATGTTGTTAAGAATTGTTTATACAACTATGTCTATAAAATTGATAAACTATACATGTAGTAGAACGATCTAACGAACTCTGGACGTAAAACTACAACGAGAAGTGGTTTTGGTCAGTGTATGGTCAGACACAAATAAGACTGAAGATTGGGACATAAATGGACGTAAAGCGTGTTCGTCTAGAGTCACGTATGATCATCAAGACCAAGAAACGACCCTCAAATCTTCTTTAACGACTATTTTTTTGCCGAAAATGGTTTTACTAGTTCCGAAATAGGATATTTGCTATATGTTTGCTCGATTGATGAAAGTTCTTTTTTTTTTTCATACACATTTTCTCTCGTAGCTTGTATATGGTTGCGATAATTTCACCTCTTAATTATTATACGAAAATCGAGGGGAAATTTATTCTCCAAATTTTTATTTTATTCATTTTTTTTATATCTAGACGGTATTTAATCGGTTTTAGGTTCCGCGAAGCTGATTGAGTTCGATCCTCTCCGTGCCTTCGATGTAACTTTACCCAAGAGCGCCGTTTTCGTAATTGCACATTCTATGGCCCGTCACAACAAAGCGTCAACCTCTGACTACAACCTGAGGGTAGCAGAGTGCCGTATGGCAGCCCAGGTAACTATATACACCATCAATTAGGGGTGCGAAAGTCTATATAATGTGTGTAATATATTCGGCTTGAAACCAAAATGTAAATATACACATTACGAAGGCATACGAGATTTGGAAATACAAAGTAGGGATACATTTTACATTATATGCTAATATAGGGGTGGAAAACTTTACGATAACTTTCTAAGTAGCCTCTGCTCTTAATTAACGTAAAACTTTCGTTTTTCGGTTGGTGTGAATTATATATTTTGAAGAAATATTCAAGCCACACTGTGTATTTCTCAACGTTTTATAATTTAATATGTAATACCTACACTTGTTGCTCGGCAAGTAATATACTGTACGCCTCCGCAGAAAACTTCGTGAATAATTTAACCGATACACGCGAACCCGCTCCCTTCTGCTTAAAAACTCGTAAATAAATTTTCTAGCATTAAGTAGGTGTGCTTTTTTTTTTTTTTTGTTTTTGAAATGGTTTTGTACTTTTATTTTTACAACCGAATCGGTGCTTTCATAAAATTTCATTAGAATGAAATTGTGAACTTTTAATTTTATAAACGTGTCGTAAACAAAAAAATATCTCAAAAAATTTTCAATCGGTTCTTTAGTATGAGATAAAACTGGTACGCGTATTATTTGATCGATGAAAATATTTCGTGAGGATATCATTGATCGCGCGAAGAAATACTATCTGTCATACACCAAAATTGTCTTCCGTGAAAATTTCCGGCCGTCAACAGCAACAGCAGAAGTTTATATATCCTTCGCCTAGCCTTTTTCAATTTATTCTTTTTATTTATTTATTTTTTTTTGTTTCGTTACGTTACGTCAAAAAATCTAATTAATAAATGAAAAGAAAGGATGTGATAGAAAATGAGTAAAAAATGGTTTTAAAAATTGAAGTTATGGCTAATTGATACGATAGGAGACCAGCATTTTACGAGTTGTAAAATTTTCTAAACTGAAGAAATTTTAACGATTCTTTAATAAAATTGGGTCGTGAGTAAAAGCGCGTAACCCATTGCGATAAGCTTTAGATAAATTGACTTTTTATAGATAATTGCTAAAAAGAACGGGCTGAAGTGGGAAGGTGTAAAAAAATTGGTCGACATCCAAGTCGAGCTTAAAAAAACTCTTGACGAAATGGCCACCATAGTTAACCAGGAATTAAAAGCAGACTCCTACACGCTTGACGAGGTACAATATTATAACATTCATATACATAAACCAAAAACGAAAATATATATTTAAATAAAGCACTCAGATTACCAAGTTTGATAATGCGGATTTGTTAACTAAAACGTGATTTTTATTTATGTATGGTACTTTGAAATTTTCAAACAAACAAAAAATCTGAGAATATTAATACCCACGCATATGTAAATCGAGATTTGAAACTTGGGAGACATAATCCCTGTTCGTAATATCATCCTGGTAGATATGCAGCATCCTTGGGGTAACACTAGAGTATTTGAGGGAAGTTTCGCTCACCACAAACTTCAAGGCTTGTCAGTCGTTCAAGTTGAGACAGCGGGCTCTCCACGTGTTCCAAGGTAAGTTTGTTTGGTTTGTTATTGGCTTAGGGCTCTTACAGATTTTTCAAACTTAGAGAGAAAAATTCTAATAAACTGTAGAGCCAGATCCCGAGATATTAACAATCAGTCAACGTCGTCAACCCCTTCAACGCCGCTTGGAGTATAAAAATAAAAGAAAATGAAATAAATAAATAAAAAATAAATCACATAATATCTGGCCAAATTTCTACCCTTATTTGACGAACCTTTAGTCATAACTCTTCTCGCGTGATAGGGTCTCGTTAATTACGAAATGCCTATCAATCTTGTGGCTGCATTCTTTCATTACGATGTCATAACTTTTTTTTATGCCTGACGCGACGTTCTCGTTAAATCGATTCCTATCCCTTTAATTCTCGCGCTATAATTTCTCCTGTCACAATCTTCAAAGGGTTGGGAAAAAAAAAATTTCATGATCCAAGTTTATTTGACAGTTTATCGTTTCCTGCCACGATATCCGATTAAAAATGAAACATCCTAAAACGAATCCTCGCTAATTAAATATCCCATCTTCAATTTCGGATAAAAAAAAAAAAAAATAAAAAAAACTTTCCCCTCTTTTATTTTTATTTTTTTGTTATTTGTCAAAAAATTTTCCTCTCGATGATTCGACGATTTTTAGAATCTTCGAGGGTATTGGCCTTCCGTAAAATAAACGAACTCCAAGACGTGAACGAGGAAGAACGCCTTCGCAATCTCGGACGTCTTATGACCCAGAGTCACGTCAGTCTGCACCAGCTGTACGAGTGTAGTCATCCGGAATTAAATCGCCTAGTAGAAGAAGCCATGAACTGTGGGGCTTTAGGCGCGAGACTTACCGGAGCTGGGTGAGATTTTTTTTATCTTTATTCTTTTTTTTCTACCGGGCTATTTATTCCCTGATATATAACCCTGAAACTGAAAGTGAGTTTTTCCCATAAGCTCGGTCAGTTCGCACCCCACTGCCCCTTCTAATACCTCGTGGATGTTTAAGGGAATACCTCGGCTCCCTGATGATCTCGGGATTAATATATGAACTGAAACCCAGTCATCCGTTTAAATTGAGTTCTGAATACAAAAGCTCCTGGTTCAGGGCACGGGCTTGACCATCGATAAGATCAAACAAGGCTGTCTGGTCTACCGAACTAATGTGAATTTGAATTAGCTTAGGAATTTGGAATTAATTATTTCGTCAATTTATTTCGCGTTAATATACAATTTTTAGTCAAATCGATACCTACGGGTATGATAAAATTATTCCGTTTATCATCCAATTGGGGATTATTGGGTCAAGATTAATCACATATTACAGGTATTGGTACAGCGGATTTATCTCTACGATAGTAAACAGTGTAAACAGTGCGGTCGCTATTTGGGTTAACAAGACAAATAAGTTTCGGGATTCTACTCAGCTAGCCGGACTGTAGTACGTTCTATATGTTTATTCTAGAGACTAAAATTACGTGAAATAACAGAAAATGGTGCCGAATACCTACGTGATCAAATGATATTAATTAATTTAACCCAGAGTTATGGCCGGGAATTGTTATAGAATTGAAATAATAATATAAGGATTTTTGATCACCACACCCTCAACTTTTTAATTGTAATAAAATTGAAGGGGCTGGAAATCTACAGATTTCTAATCACATCGCGTTAAATCCGTGGGAAATGAAATTAAAATGAACGAATATTGGGAAAAAAAAAAGTTACAAAATTTGTAGGACATCAAAGGAAGCTTTCGGATGTTGGCCGTGAAAACGGACCGTATCTACACAGTTCGTTTCCACATAGTACCGTTTCTACAGAGTTCGTTCCTACAGATGTTCGTTTCTACAGAATGATTTTCAGTTCGATTCTACACAACTGTCTTAGAGCTTCGTTTCAGCAGAGAAATTATTTAAGATTGTTCGTTTCTACAGAGTTCGGACACGGATGTTTGTTTCTGCAGAATTAGGACGCGAATGTCCGTTTCTACAGAATTTGGACGCGGATATCCGTTTCTGCAGAAGAAAGTTTTACAATGCAAGTCTTCCACTGATTTTCTATGCTGAAAAATTATCCTGTACGTATCAGTCCTTTGGAATAGGTTCAGAGTAGTGTAGCGAGTCACCAATTACATTTTTAATTGAATTACTCATTTAATTACTCACTTCATTGAGTGGGCATCATTTCTACAGAAACATGTTCTACAGAACGACAGTTTTACAAAAGCGTTTTTACAGATACTTTTCTAGAGAACATCTCTTCTACATGAGACGATTCTAAAAATTGTATTTAGATTTGTTTCTACAGCACCCCACGGAAAATAACCCACAGGTTCGTTTCTACAAAAAGTTTATTCTACATGTTACAGTTCTACATCATACTTTATGATACGTTTCTACAGAAAGTTGCTAGCGATATTTTTACATTTTTACAGAATGCCTCTGAAAACGTTTATACAGGAAAATTATTCTACGTATAACAGTTCCACAGGAAAATTATTAAGACTTTCACAGTTCTTAGGTTCAAACGTATTCTATGCAAACGTATTCTGTAGAACCGTATTCTGTACAAACGTACCAGGGAGCATTCTGTAGAAAAGTATTCTGTAGAAACGTATTCTGTAGAAATGTATTCTGTAGAAACGTACCAGGGAGCATTCTGTAGAAAAGTATTCTGTAGAAACGTATTCTGTAGAAATGTATTGTATAGAAACGTACCAGGGAGCATTCTGTAGAAAAATATTCTGTAGAAACGTATTCTGTAGAAACGTACCAGGGAGCATTCTATAGAAAAGTATTCTGTAGAAACGTATTCTGTAGAAACGTACCAGGAAGCATTCTGTAGAAAAGTATTCTGTAGAAACGTATTCTGTAGAAATATATTCTGTAGAAACGTACCAGGGAGCATTCTGTAGAAAAATATTCTGTAGAAACGTATTCTGTAGAAACGTATTCTGTAGAAACGTACCAGGGAGCATTCTGTAGAAAAGTATTCTGTAGAAACGTATTCTGTAGAAATGTATTCTGTAGAAACGTACGTGGGAGCATTCTGTAGAAAAATATTCTGTGGAAACGTATTCTGTAGAAACGTACCAGGGAGCATTCTGTAGAAAAGTATTCTGTAGAAACGTATTCTGTAGAAATGTATTCTGTAGAAACGTACCAGGGAGCATTCTGTAGAAAAATATTCTGTAGAAACGTATTCTGTAGAAACGTATTCTGTAGAAACGTATTCTGTAGAAACGTATTCTGTAGAAACGTATTCTGTAGAAACGTATTCTGTAGAAACGTACCAGGGAGCATTCTGTAGAAAAATATTCTGTAGAAACGTATTCTGTAGAAATGTATTCTGTAGAAACGTACCAGGGAGCATTCTGTAGAAAAGTATTCTGTAGAAACGTATTCTGTAGAAATGTATTGTACAGAAACGTACCAGGGAGCATTCTGTAGAAAAATATTGTGTAGAAACGTATTCTGTAGAAACGTACCAGGGAGCATTCTGTAGAAAAGTATTCTGTAGAAACGTATTCTGTAGAAATGTATTCTGTAGAAACGTACCAGGGAGCATTCTGTAGAAAAATATTCTGTAGAAACGTATTCTGTAGAAACGTATTCTGTAGAAACGTACCAGGGAGCATTCTGTAGAAAAGTATTCTGTAGAAACGTATTCTGTAGAAACGTACCAGGGAGCATTCTGTAGAAAAGTATTCTGTAGAAACGTATTCTGTAGAAACGTATTCTGTAGAAACGTACCAGGGAGCATTCTGTAGAAGAGTATTCTGTAGAAACGTATTCTGTAGAAACGTACCAGGGAGCATTCTGTAGAAAAGTATTCTGTAGAAACGTATTCTGTAGAAACGTATTCTGTAGAAACGTATTCTGTAGAAACGTACCAGGGAGCATTCTGTAGAAAAGTATTCTGTAGAAACGTATTCTGTAGAAACGTACCAGGGAGCATTCTGTAGAAAAATATTCTGTAGAAACGTACCAGGGAGCATTCTGTAGAAAAGTATTCTGTAGAAACGTATTCTGTAGAAACGTACCAGGGAGCATTCTGTAGAAAAGTATTCTGTAGAAACGTATTCTGTAGAAACGTACCAGGGAGCATTCTGTAGAAAAATATTCTGTAGAAACGAATTCTGTAGAAACGTACCAGGGAGCATTCTGTAGAAAAGTATTCTGTAGAAACGTATTCTGTAGAAACGTACCAGGGAGCATTCTGTAGGAAAGTATTCTGTAGAAACGTATTCTGTAGAAACGTACCAGGGAGCATTCTGTAGAAAAGTATTCTGTAGAAACGTATTCTGTAGAAATGTATTCTGTAGAAACGTACCAGGGAGCATTCTGTAGAAAAATATTCTGTAGAAACGTATTCTGTAGAAACGTATTCTGTAGAAACGTATTCTGTAGAAACGTACCAGGAAGCATTCTGTAGAAAAGTATTCTGTAGAAACGTATTCTGTAGAAATGTATTCTGTAGAAACGTACCAGGGAGCATTCTGTAGAAAAATATTCTGTAGAAACGTACCAGGGAGCATTCTGTAGAAAAGTATTCTGTAGAAACGTATTCTGTAGAAACGTACCAGGGAGCATTCTGTAGAAAAGTATTCTGTAGAAACGTATTCTGTAGAAACGTATTCTGTAGAAACGTATTCTGTAGAAACGTACCAGGGAGCATTCTGTAGAAAAGTATTCTGTAGAAACGTATTCTGTAGAAACGTACCAGGGAGCATTCTGTAGAAAAATATTCTGTAGAAACGTACCAGGGAGCATTCTGTAGAAAAGTATTCTGTAGAAACGTATTCTGTAGAAACGTACCAGGGAGCATTCTGTAGAAAAGTATTCTGTAGAAACGTATTCTGTAAAAACGTACCAGGGAGCATTCTGTAGAAAAATATTCTGTAGAAACGAATTCTGTAGAAACGTACCAGGGAGCATTCTGTAGAAAAGTATTCTGTAGAAACGTATTCTGTAGAAACGTACCAGGGAGCATTCTGTAGAAAAATATTCTGTAGAAACGTACCAGGGAGCATTCTGTAGAAAAGTATTCTGTAGAAACGTATTCTGTAGAAACGTACCAGGGAGCATTCTGTAGGAAAGTATTCTGTAGAAACGTATTCTGTAGAAACGTACCAGGGAGCATTCTGTAGAAAAGTATTCTGTAGAAACGTATTCTGTGGAAATGTATTCTGTAGAAACGTACCAGGGAGCATTCTGTAGAAAAATATTCTGTAGAAACGTATTCTGTAGAAACGTATTCTGTAGAAACGTATTCTGTAGAAACGTACCAGGAAGCATTCTGTAGAAAAGTATTCTGTAGAAACGTATTCTGTAGAAATGTATTCTGTAGAAACGTACCAGGGAGCATTCTGTAGAAAAATATTCTGTAGAAACGTATTCTGTATAAACGTACCAGGGAGCATTCTGTAGAAAAGTATTCTGTAAAAACGTATTCTGTAGAAATGTATTCTTTAGAAACGTACCAGGGAGCATTCTGTAGAAAAATATTCTGTAGAAACGAATTCTGTAGAAACGTACCAGGGAGCATTCTGTAGAAAAGTATTCTGTAGAAACGTATTCTGTAAAAACGTATTCTGTAGAAACGTATTCTGTAAAAATGTATTCTGTAGAAACGTACCAGGGAGCATTCTGTAGAAAAGTATTCTGTAGAAACGTATTCTGTAAAAACGTACCAGGGAGCATTCTGTAGAAAAGTATTCTGTAGAAACGTATTCTGTAGAAATATATTCTGTAGAAACGTACCAGGGAGCATTCTGTAGAAAAATATTCTGTAGAAACGTATTCTGTAGAAACGTATTCTGTAGAAACGTATTCTGTAGAAACGTACCAGGGAGCATTCTGTAGAAAAGTATTCTGTAGAAACGTATTCTGTAGAAATGTATTGTATAGAAACGTACCAGGGAGCATTCTGTAGAAAAATATTCTGTAGAAACGTATTCTGTAGAAACGTACAAGGGAGCATTCTGTAGAAAAGTATTCTGTAGAAACGTATTCTGTAGAAATGTATTCTGTAGAAACGTACCAGGGAGAGTTCTGTAGAAAAGTATTCTGTAGAAACGTATTCTGTAGAAACGTATTCTGTAGAAACGTACCAGGGAGCATTCTGTAGAAAAGTATTCTGTAGAAACGTATTCTGTAGAAACGTACCAGGGAGCATTCTGTAGAAAAATATTCTGTAGAAACGTACCAGGGAGCATTCTGTAGAAAAGTATTCTGTAGAAACGTATTCTGTAGAAACGTACCAGGGAGCATTCTGTAGAGAAGTATTCTGTAGAAACGTATTCTGTAGAAACGTATTCTGTAGAAACGTATTCTGTAGAAACGTACCAGGGAGCATTCTGTAGAAAAATATTCTGTAGAAACGTACCAGGGAGCATTCTGTAGAAAAGTATTCTGTAGAAACGTATTCTGTAGAAACGTACCAGGGAGCATTCTGTAGAAAAGTATTCTGTAGAAACGTATTCTGTAGAAACGTACCAGGGAGCATTCTGTAGAAAAATATTCTGTAGAAACGTACCAGGGAGCATTCTGTAGAAAAGTATTCTGTAGAAACGTATTCTGTAGAAACGTACCAGGGAGCATTCTGTAGAAAAATATTCTGTAGAAACGTACCAGGGAGCATTCTGTAGAAAAGTATTCTGTAGAAACGTATTCTGTAGAAACGTACCAGGGAGCATTCTGTAGGAAAGTATTCTGTAGAAACGTATTCTGTAGAAACGTACCAGGGAGCATTCTGTAGAAAAGTATTCTGTAGAAACGTATTCTGTAGAAATGTATTCTGTAGAAACGTACCAGGGAGCATTCTGTAGAAAAATATTCTGTAGAAACGTATTCTGTAGAAACGTATTCTGTAGAAACGTATTCTGTAGAAACGTACCAGGAAGCATTCTGTAGAAAAGTATTCTGTAGAAACGTATTCTGTAGAAATGTATTCTGTAGAAACGTACCAGGGAGCATTCTGTAGAAAAATATTTTGTAGAAACGTATTCTGTATAAACGTACCAGGGAGCATTCTGTAGAAAAGTATTCTGTAGAAACGTATTCTGTAGAAACGTATTCTGTAAAAATGTATTCTGTAGAAACGTACCAGGGAGCATTCTGTAGAAAAGTATTCTGTAGAAACGTATTCTGTAGAAACGTACCAGGGAGCATTCTGTAGAAAAGTATTCTGTAGAAACGTATTCTGTAGAAATATATTCTGTAGAAACGTACCAGGGAGCATTCTGTAGAAAAATATTCTGTAGAAACGTATTCTGTAGAAACGTATTCTGTAGAAACGTATTCTGTAGAAACGTACCAGGGAGCATTCTGTAGAAAAGTATTCTGTAGAAACGTATTCTGTAGAAATGTATTCTGTAGAAACGTACCAGGGAGCATTCTGTAGAAAAATATTCTGTAGAAACGTATTCTGTAGAAACGTACCAGGGAGCATTCTGTAGAAAAGTATTCTGTAGAAACGTATTCTGTAGAAATGTATTCTGTAGAAACGTACCAGGGAGCATTCTGTAGAAAAGTATTCTGTAGAAACGTATTCTGTAGAAATGTATTCTGTAGAAACGTACCAGGGAGCATTCTGTAGAAAAGTATTCTGTAGAAACGTATTCTGTAGAAATGTATTGTATAGAAACGTACCAGGGAGCATTCTGTAGAAAAATATTCTGTAGAAACGTATTCTGTAGAAACGTACAAGGGAGCATTCTGTAGAAAAGTATTCTGTAGAAACGTATTCTGTAGAAACGTACCAGGGAGCATTCTGTAGAAAAATATTCTGTAGAAACGTACCAGGGAGCATTCTGTAGAAAAGTATTCTGTAGAAACGTATTCTGTAGAAACGTACCAGGGAGCATTCTGTAGAAAAGTATTCTGTAGAAACGTATTCTGTAGAAACGTACCAGGGAGCATTCTGTAGAAAAATATTCTGTAGAAACGTATTCTGTAGAAACGTACCAGGGAGCATTCTGTAGAAAAGTATTCTGTAGAAACGTATTCTGTAGAAATATATTCTGTAGAAACGTACCAGGGAGCATTCTGTAGAAAAATATTCTGTAGAAACGTACCAGGGAGCATTCTGTAGAAAAGTATTCTGTAGAAACGTATTCTGTAGAAACGTACCAGGGAGCATTCTGTAGAAAAGTATTCTGTAGAAAAGTATTCTGTAGAAATGTATTCTGTAGAAACGTACCAGGGAGCATTCTGTAGAAAAATATTCTGTAGAAACGAATTCTGTAGAAACGTACCAGGGAGCGGTCTGTAGAAAAGTATTCTGTAGAAACGTATTCTGTAGAAACGTACCAGGGAGCATTCTGTAGAAAAGTATTCTGTAAAAACGTATTCTGTAGAAATGTATTCTGTAGAAACGTACCAGGGAGCATTCCGTAGAAAAGTATTCTGTAGAAACGTATTCTGTAGAAATGTATTCTGTAGAAACGTACCAGGGAGCATTCTGTAGAAAAATATTCTGTAGAAACGTATTCTGTAGAAACGTATTCTGTAGAAACGTACCAGGGAGCATTCTGTAGAAAAGTATTCTGTAGAAACGTATTCTGTAGAAATGTATTCTGTAGAAACGTATTCTGTAGAAATGTATTCTGTAGAAACGTACCAGGGAGCATTCTGTAGAAAAGTATTCTGTAGAAATGTATTCTGTAGAAATGTATTCTGTAGAAAAGTATTCTGTAGAAACGTATTCTGTAGAAACGTACCAGGGAGCATTCTGTAGAAAAGTATTCTGTAGAAACGTATTCTGTAGAAATGTATTCTGTAAAAACGTACCAGGGAGCATTCTGTAGAAAAGTATTCTGTAGAAACGTATTCTGTAGAAATGTATTCTGTAGAAACGTACCAGGGAGCATTCTGTAGAAAAATATTCTGTAGAAACGTATTCTGTAGAAACGTATTCTGTAGAAACGTATTCTGTAGAAACGTATTCTGTAGAAACGTACCAGGAAGCATTCTGTAGAAAAGTATTCTGTAGAAACGTATTCTGTAGAAATGTATTCTGTAGAAACGTACCAGGGAGCATTCTGTAGAAAAGTATTCTGTAGAAACGTATTCTGTAGAAATGTATTCTGTAGAAACGTATTCTGTAGAAATGTATTCTGTAGAAACGTACCAGGGAGCATTCTGTAGAAAAGTATTCTGTAGAAATGTATTCTGTAGAAATGTATTCTGTAGAAAAGTATTCTGTAGAAACGTATTCGTTAGAAACGTACCAGGGAGCATTCTGTAGAAAAGTATTCTGTAGAAACGTATTCTGTAGAAATGTATTCTGTAGAAACGTACCAGGGAGCATTCTGTAGAAAAGTATTCTGTAGAAACGTATTCTGTAGAAATGTATTCTGTAGAAACGTATTCTGTAGAAACGTACCAGGGAGCATTCTGTAGAAAAGTATTCTGTAGAAACGTATTCTGTAGAAATGTATTCTGTAGAAACGTACCAGGGAGCATTCTGTAGAAAAGTATTCTGTAGAAACGTATTCTGTAGAAACGTACCAGGGAGCATTCTGTAGAAAAGTATTCTGTAGAAACGTATTCTGTAGAAATATATTCTGTAGAAACGTACCAGGGAGCATTCTGTAGAAATATGTTCTGTAGAAACGTATTCTGTAGAAACGTATTCTGTAGAAACGTACCAGGGAGCATTCTGTAGAAAAGTATTCTGTAGAAACGTATTCTGTAGAAATGTATTCTGTAGAAACGTACCAGGGAGCATTCTGTAGAAAAATATTCTGTAGAAACGTATTCTGTAGAAACGTACCAGGGAGCATTCTGTAGAAAAGTATTCTGTAGAAACGTATTCTGTAGAAATGTATTCTGTAGAAACGTACCAGGGAGCATTCTGTAGAAAAGTATTCTGCAGAAACGTATTCTGTAGAAATGTATTGTATAGAAACGTACCAGGGAGCATTCTGTAGAAAAATATTCTGTAGAAACGTATTCTGTAGAAACGTACCAGGGAGCATTCTGTAGAAAAGTATTCTGTAGAAACGTATTCTGTAGAAATGTATTCTGTAGAAACGTACCAGGGAGCATTCCGTAGAAAAATATTCTGTAGAAACGTATTCTGTAGAAACGTATTCTGTAGAAACGTATTCTGTAGAAACGTACCAGGAAGCATTCTGTAGAAAAGTATTCTGTAGAAACGTATTCTGTAGAAACGTACCAGGGAGCATTCTGTAGAAAAGTATTCTGTAGAAACGTATTCTGTAGAAACGTACCAGGGAGCATTCTGTAGAAAAGTAGTCTGTAGAAACGTATTCTGTAGAAATGTATTCTGTAGAAACGTACCGGGGAGCATTCTGTAGAAAAGTATTCTGTAGAAACGTATTCTGTAGAAACGTACCAGGGAGCATTCTGTAGGAAAGTATTCTGTAGAAACGTATTCTGTAGAAACGTATTCTGTAGAAATGTATTCTGTAGAAACGTACCAGGCAGCATTCTGTAGAAAAATATTCTGTAGAAACGTATTCTGTAGAAACGTATTCTGTAGAAACGTATTCTGTAGAAACGTACCAGGGAGCATTCTGTAGAAAAATATTCTGTAGAAACGTATTCTGTAGAAACGTACCAGGGAGCATTCTGTAGGAAAGTATTCTGTAGAAACGTATTCTGTAGAAATGTATTCTGTAGAAACGTACCAGGGAGCATTCTGTAGAAAAATATTCTGTAGAAACGTATTCTGTAGAAACGTATTCTGTAGAAACGTATTCTGTAGAAACGTACCAGGGAGCATTCCGTAGAAAAGTATTCTGTAGAAACGTATTCTGTAGAAATGTATTCTGTAGAAACGTACCAGGGAGCATTTTGTAGAAAAATATCCTGTAGAAACGTATTCTGTAGAAACGTATTCTGTAGAAACGTATTCTGTAGAAACGTACCAGGGAGCATTCTGTAGAAAAATATTCTGTAGAAACGTATTCTGAAGAAACGTACCAGGGAGCATTCTGTAGAAACTTATTCTGTAGAAACGTACCAGGGAGCATTCTGTAGAAACGTATTCTGTAGAAACGTATTCTGTAGAAACGTATTCCGTAGAAACGTACCAGGGAGCATTCTGTAGAAAAATATTCTTAGAAACGTATTCTGTAGAAACGTACCAGGGAGCATTCTGTAGAAAAGTATTCTGTAGAAACGTATTCTGTAGAAACGTATTCTGTAGAAATGTATTCTGTAGAAATGTATCAGGGAGCATTCTGTAGAAAAATATTCTGTAGAAACGTATTCTGTAGAAACGTACCAGGGAGCATTCTGTAGAAAAGTATTCTGTAGAAATGTATTCTGTAGAAATGTATTCTGTAGAAACGTACCAGGGAGCATTCTGTAGAAAAATATTCTGTAGAAACGTATTCTGTAGAAACGTATTCTGTAGAAACGTACCAGGGAGCATTCTGTAGAAAAGTATTCTGTAGAAACGTATTCTGTAGAAATGTATTCTGTAGAAACGTACGTGGGAGCATTCTGTAGAAAAATATTCTGTGGAAACGTATTCTGTAGAAACGTACCAGGGAGCATTCTGTAGAAAAGTATTCTGTAGAAACGTATTCTGTAGAAATGTATTCTGTAGAAACGTACCAGGGAGCATTCTGTAGAAAAATATTCTGTAGAAACGTATTCTGTAGAAACGTATTCTGTAGAAACGTATTCTGTAGAAACGTATTCTGTAGAAACGTATTCTGTAGAAACGTATTCTGTAGAAACGTACCAGGGAGCATTCTGTAGAAAAATATTCTGTAGAAACGTATTCTGTAGAAATGTATTCTGTAGAAACGTACCAGGGAGCATTCTGTAGAAAAGTATTCTGTAGAAACGTATTCTGTAGAAATGTATTGTACAGAAACGTACCAGGGAGCATTCTGTAGAAAAATATTGTGTAGAAACGTATTCTGTAGAAACGTACCAGGGAGCATTCTGTAGAAAAGTATTCTGTAGAAACGTATTCTGTAGAAATGTATTCTGTAGAAACGTACCAGGGAGCATTCTGTAGAAAAATATTCTGTAGAAACGTATTCTGTAGAAACGTATTCTGTAGAAACGTACCAGGGAGCATTCTGTAGAAAAGTATTCTGTAGAAACGTATTCTGTAGAAACGTACCAGGGAGCATTCTGTAGAAAAGTATTCTGTAGAAACGTATTCTGTAGAAACGTATTCTGTAGAAACGTACCAGGGAGCATTCTGTAGAAGAGTATTCTGTAGAAACGTATTCTGTAGAAACGTACCAGGGAGCATTCTGTAGAAAAGTATTCTGTAGAAACGTATTCTGTAGAAACGTATTCTGTAGAAACGTATTCTGTAGAAACGTACCAGGGAGCATTCTGTAGAAAAGTATTCTGTAGAAACGTATTCTGTAGAAACGTACCAGGGAGCATTCTGTAGAAAAATATTCTGTAGAAACGTACCAGGGAGCATTCTGTAGAAAAGTATTCTGTAGAAACGTATTCTGTAGAAACGTACCAGGGAGCATTCTGTAGAAAAGTATTCTGTAGAAACGTATTCTGTAGAAACGTACCAGGGAGCATTCTGTAGAAAAATATTCTGTAGAAACGAATTCTGTAGAAACGTACCAGGGAGCATTCTGTAGAAAAGTATTCTGTAGAAACGTATTCTGTAGAAACGTACCAGGGAGCATTCTGTAGGAAAGTATTCTGTAGAAACGTATTCTGTAGAAACGTACCAGGGAGCATTCTGTAGAAAAGTATTCTGTAGAAACGTATTCTGTAGAAATGTATTCTGTAGAAACGTACCAGGGAGCATTCTGTAGAAAAATATTCTGTAGAAACGTATTCTGTAGAAACGTATTCTGTAGAAACGTATTCTGTAGAAACGTACCAGGAAGCATTCTGTAGAAAAGTATTCTGTAGAAACGTATTCTGTAGAAATGTATTCTGTAGAAACGTACCAGGGAGCATTCTGTAGAAAAATATTCTGTAGAAACGTACCAGGGAGCATTCTGTAGAAAAGTATTCTGTA
The DNA here is from genome assembly GCA_963924015.1 of Macrophya annulata. Taxonomy (NCBI): domain Eukaryota; kingdom Metazoa; phylum Arthropoda; class Insecta; order Hymenoptera; family Tenthredinidae; genus Macrophya; species Macrophya annulata. The sequence goes on along the minus strand of OZ001257.1, from coordinate 5,614,834 downwards.
GAAACGTATTCTGTAGAAATGTATTCTGTAGAAACGTACCAGGGAGCATTCTGTAGAAAAATATTCTGTAGAAACGTACCAGGGAGCATTCTGTAGAAAAGTATTCTGTAGAAACGTATTCTGTAGAAACGTACCAGGGAGCATTCTGTAGAAAAGTATTCTGTAGAAACGTATTCTGTAGAAACGTATTCTGTAGAAACGTATTCTGTAGAAACGTACCAGGGAGCATTCTGTAGAAAAGTATTCTGTAGAAACGTATTCTGTAGAAACGTACCAGGGAGCATTCTGTAGAAAAATATTCTGTAGAAACGTACCAGGGAGCATTCTGTAGAAAAGTATTTTGTAGAAACGTATTCTGTAGAAACGTACCAGGGAGCATTCTGTAGAAAAGTATTCTGTAGAAACGTATTCTGTAAAAACGTACCAGGGAGCATTCTGTAGAAAAATATTCTGTAGAAACGAATTCTGTAGAAACGTACCAGGGAGCATTCTGTAGAAAAGTATTCTGTAGAAACGTATTCTGTAGAAACGTACCAGGGAGCATTCTGTAGAAAAATATTCTGTAGAAACGTACCAGGGAGCATTCTGTAGAAAAGTATTCTGTAGAAACGTATTCTGTAGAAACGTACCAGGGAGCATTCTGTAGGAAAGTATTCTGTAGAAACGTATTCTGTAGAAACGTACCAGGGAGCATTCTGTAGAAAAGTATTCTGTAGAAACGTATTCTGTGGAAATGTATTCTGTAGAAACGTACCAGGGAGCATTCTGTAGAAAAATATTCTGTAGAAACGTATTCTGTAGAAACGTATTCTGTAGAAACGTATTCTGTAGAAACGTACCAGGAAGCATTCTGTAGAAAAGTATTCTGTAGAAACGTATTCTGTAGAAATGTATTCTGTAGAAACGTACCAGGGAGCATTCTGTAGAAAAATATTCTGTAGAAACGTATTCTGTATAAACGTACCAGGGAGCATTCTGTAGAAAAGTATTCTGTAAAAACGTATTCTGTAGAAATGTATTCTTTAGAAACGTACCAGGGAGCATTCTGTAGAAAAATATTCTGTAGAAACGAATTCTGTAGAAACGTACCGGGGAGCATTCTGTAGAAAAGTATTCTGTAGAAACGTATTCTGTAAAAACGTATTCTGTAGAAACGTATTCTGTAAAAATGTATTCTGTAGAAACGTACCAGGGAGCATTCTGTAGAAAAGTATTCTGTAGAAACGTATTCTGTAAAAACGTACCAGGGAGCATTCTGTAGAAAAGTATTCTGTAGAAACGTATTCTGTAGAAATATATTCTGTAGAAACGTACCAGGGAGCATTCTGTAGAAAAATATTCTGTAGAAACGTATTCTGTAGAAACGTATTCTGTAGAAACGTATTCTGTAGAAACGTACCAGGGAGCATTCTGTAGAAAAGTATTCTGTAGAAACGTATTCTGTAGAAATGTATTGTATAGAAACGTACCAGGGAGCATTCTGTAGAAAAGTATTTTGTAGAAACGTATTCTGTAGAAACGTACCAGGGAGCATTCTGTAGAAAAGTATTCTGTAGAAACGTATTCTGTAAAAACGTACCAGGGAGCATTCTGTAGAAAAATATTCTGTAGAAACGAATTCTGTAGAAACGTACCAGGGAGCATTCTGTAGAAAAGTATTCTGTAGAAACGTATTCTGTAGAAACGTACCAGGGAGCATTCTGTAGAAAAATATTCTGTAGAAACGTACCAGGGAGCATTCTGTAGAAAAGTATTCTGTAGAAACGTATTCTGTAGAAACGTACCAGGGAGCATTCTGTAGGAAAGTATTCTGTAGAAACGTATTCTGTAGAAACGTACCAGGGAGCATTCTGTAGAAAAGTATTCTGTAGAAACGTATTCTGTGGAAATGTATTCTGTAGAAACGTACCAGGGAGCATTCTGTAGAAAAATATTCTGTAGAAACGTATTCTGTAGAAACGTATTCTGTAGAAACGTATTCTGTAGAAACGTACCAGGAAGCATTCTGTAGAAAAGTATTCTGTAGAAACGTATTCTGTAGAAATGTATTCTGTAGAAACGTACCAGGGAGCATTCTGTAGAAAAATATTCTGTAGAAACGTATTCTGTATAAACGTACCAGGGAGCATTCTGTAGAAAAGTATTCTGTAAAAACGTATTCTGTAGAAATGTATTCTTTAGAAACGTACCAGGGAGCATTCTGTAGAAAAATATTCTGTAGAAACGAATTCTGTAGAAACGTACCGGGGAGCATTCTGTAGAAAAGTATTCTGTAGAAACGTATTCTGTAAAAACGTATTCTGTAGAAACGTATTCTGTAAAAATGTATTCTGTAGAAACGTACCAGGGAGCATTCTGTAGAAAAGTATTCTGTAGAAACGTATTCTGTAAAAACGTACCAGGGAGCATTCTGTAGAAAAGTATTCTGTAGAAACGTATTCTGTAGAAATATATTCTGTAGAAACGTACCAGGGAGCATTCTGTAGAAAAATATTCTGTAGAAACGTATTCTGTAGAAACGTATTCTGTAGAAACGTATTCTGTAGAAACGTACCAGGGAGCATTCTGTAGAAAAGTATTCTGTAGAAACGTATTCTGTAGAAATGTATTGTATAGAAACGTACCAGGGAGCATTCTGTAGAAAAATATTCTGTAGAAACGTATTCTGTAGAAACGTACAAGGGAGCATTCTGTAGAAAAGTATTCTGTAGAAACGTATTCTGTAGAAATGTATTCTGTAGAAACGTACCAGGGAGAGTTCTGTAGAAAAGTATTCTGTAGAAACGTATTCTGTAGAAACGTATTCTGTAGAAACGTACCAGGGAGCATTCTGTAGAAAAGTATTCTGTAGAAACGTATTCTGTAGAAACGTACCAGGGAGCATTCTGTAGAAAAATATTCTGTAGAAACGTACCAGGGAGCATTCTGTAGAAAAGTATTCTGTAGAAACGTATTCTGTAGAAACGTACCAGGGAGCATTCTGTAGAGAAGTATTCTGTAGAAACGTATTCTGTAGAAACGTATTCTGTAGAAACGTATTCTGTAGAAACGTACCAGGGAGCATTCTGTAGAAAAATATTCTGTAGAAACGTACCAGGGAGCATTCTGTAGAAAAGTATTCTGTAGAAACGTATTCTGTAGAAACGTACCAGGGAGCATTCTGTAGAAAAGTATTCTGTAGAAACGTATTCTGTAGAAACGTACCAGGGAGCATTCTGTAGAAAAATATTCTGTAGAAACGTACCAGGGAGCATTCTGTAGAAAAGTATTCTGTAGAAACGTATTCTGTAGAAACGTACCAGGGAGCATTCTGTAGAAAAATATTCTGTAGAAACGTACCAGGGAGCATTCTGTAGAAAAGTATTCTGTAGAAACGTATTCTGTAGAAACGTACCAGGGAGCATTCTGTAGGAAAGTATTCTGTAGAAACGTATTCTGTAGAAACGTACCAGGGAGCATTCTGTAGAAAAGTATTCTGTAGAAACGTATTCTGTAGAAATGTATTCTGTAGAAACGTACCAGGGAGCATTCTGTAGAAAAATATTCTGTAGAAACGTATTCTGTAGAAACGTATTCTGTAGAAACGTATTCTGTAGAAACGTACCAGGAAGCATTCTGTAGAAAAGTATTCTGTAGAAACGTATTCTGTAGAAATGTATTCTGTAGAAACGTACCAGGGAGCATTCTGTAGAAAAATATTTTGTAGAAACGTATTCTGTATAAACGTACCAGGGAGCATTCTGTAGAAAAGTATTCTGTAGAAACGTATTCTGTAGAAACGTATTCTGTAAAAATGTATTCTGTAGAAACGTACCAGGGAGCATTCTGTAGAAAAGTATTCTGTAGAAACGTATTCTGTAGAAACGTACCAGGGAGCATTCTGTAGAAAAGTATTCTGTAGAAACGTATTCTGTAGAAATATATTCTGTAGAAACGTACCAGGGAGCATTCTGTAGAAAAATATTCTGTAGAAACGTATTCTGTAGAAACGTATTCTGTAGAAACGTATTCTGTAGAAACGTACCAGGGAGCATTCTGTAGAAAAGTATTCTGTAGAAACGTATTCTGTAGAAATGTATTCTGTAGAAACGTACCAGGGAGCATTCTGTAGAAAAATATTCTGTAGAAACGTATTCTGTAGAAACGTACCAGGGAGCATTCTGTAGAAAAGTATTCTGTAGAAACGTATTCTGTAGAAATGTATTCTGTAGAAACGTACCAGGGAGCATTCTGTAGAAAAGTATTCTGTAGAAACGTATTCTGTAGAAATGTATTCTGTAGAAACGTACCAGGGAGCATTCTGTAGAAAAGTATTCTGTAGAAACGTATTCTGTAGAAATGTATTGTATAGAAACGTACCAGGGAGCATTCTGTAGAAAAATATTCTGTAGAAACGTATTCTGTAGAAACGTACAAGGGAGCATTCTGTAGAAAAATATTCTGTAGAAACGTATTCTGTAGAAACGTATTCTGTAGAAACGTATTCTGTAGAAACGTACCAGGGAGCATTCTGTAGAAAAGTATTCTGTAGAAACGTATTCTGTAGAAATGTATTCTGTAGAAACGTACCAGGGAGCATTCTGTAGAAAAATATTCTGTAGAAACGTATTCTGTAGAAACGTACCAGGGAGCATTCTGTAGAAAAGTATTCTGTAGAAACGTATTCTGTAGAAATGTATTCTGTAGAAACGTACCAGGGAGCATTCTGTAGAAAAGTATTCTGTAGAAACGTATTCTGTAGAAATGTATTCTGTAGAAACGTACCAGGGAGCATTCTGTAGAAAAGTATTCTGTAGAAACGTATTCTGTAGAAATGTATTGTATAGAAACGTACCAGGGAGCATTCTGTAGAAAAATATTCTGTAGAAACGTATTCTGTAGAAACGTACAAGGGAGCATTCTGTAGAAAAGTATTCTGTAGAAACGTATTCTGTAGAAACGTACCAGGGAGCATTCTGTAGAAAAATATTCTGTAGAAACGTACCAGGGAGCATTCTGTAGAAAAGTATTCTGTAGAAACGTATTCTGTAGAAACGTACCAGGGAGCATTCTGTAGAAAAGTATTCTGTAGAAACGTATTCTGTAGAAACGTACCAGGGAGCATTCTGTAGAAAAATATTCTGTAGAAACGTATTCTGTAGAAACGTACCAGGGAGCATTCTGTAGAAAAGTATTCTGTAGAAACGTATTCTGTAGAAATATATTCTGTAGAAACGTACCAGGGAGCATTCTGTAGAAAAATATTCTGTAGAAACGTACCAGGGAGCATTCTGTAGAAAAGTATTCTGTAGAAACGTATTCTGTAGAAACGTACCAGGGAGCATTCTGTAGAAAAGTATTCTGTAGAAACGTATTCTGTAGAAATGTATTCTGTAGAAACGTACCAGGGAGCATTCTGTAGAAAAATATTCTGTAGAAACGAATTCTGTAGAAACGTACCAGGGAGCGGTCTGTAGAAAAGTATTCTGTAGAAACGTATTCTGTAGAAACGTACCAGGGAGCATTCTGTAGAAAAGTATTCTGTAAAAACGTATTCTGTAGAAATGTATTCTGTAGAAACGTACCAGGGAGCATTCCGTAGAAAAGTATTCTGTAGAAACGTATTCTGTAGAAATGTATTCTGTAGAAAGGTACCAGGGAGCATTCTGTAGAAAAATATTCTGTAGAAACGTATTCTGTAGAAACGTATTCTGTAGAAACGTACCAGGGAGCATTCTGTAGAAAAGTATTCTGTAGAAACGTATTCTGTAGAAATGTATTCTGTAGAAACGTATTCTGTAGAAATGTATTCTGTAGAAACGTACCAGGGAGCATTCTGTAGAAAAGTATTCTGTAGAAATGTATTCTGTAGAAATGTATTCTGTAGAAAAGTATTCTGTAGAAACGTATTCTGTAGAAACGTACCAGGGAGCATTCTGTAGAAAAGTATTCTGTAAAAACGTATTCTGTAGAAATGTATTCTGTAGAAACGTACCAGGGAGCATTCTGTAGAAAAGTATTCTGTAGAAACGTATTCTGTAGAAATGTATTCTGTAGAAACGTACCAGGGAGCATTCTGTAGAAAAATATTCTGTAGAAACGTATTCTGTAGAAACGTATTCTGTAGAAACGTATTCTGTAGAAACGTATTCTGTAGAAACGTACCAGGAAGCATTCTGTAGAAAAGTATTCTGTAGAAACGTATTCTGTAGAAATGTATTCTGTAGAAACGTACTAGGGAGCATTCTGTAGAAAAGTATTCTGTAGAAACGTATTCTGTAGAAATGTATTCTGTAGAAACGTATTCTGTAGAAATGTATTCTGTAGAAACGTACCAGGGAGCATTCTGTAGAAAAGTATTCTGTAGAAATGTATTCTGTAGAAATGTATTCTGTAGAAAAGTATTCTGTAGAAACGTATTCTGTAGAAACGTACCAGGGAGCATTCTGTAGAAAAGTATTCTGTAGAAACGTATTCTGTAGAAATGTATTCTGTAGAAACGTACCAGGGAGCATTCTGTAGAAAAGTATTCTGTAGAAACGTATTCTGTAGAAATGTATTCTGTAGAAACGTACCAGGGAGCATTCTGTAGAAAAATATTCTGTAGAAACGTATTCTGTAGAAACGTATTCTGTAGAAACGTATTCTGTAGAAACGTATTCTGTAGAAACGTACCAGGAAGCATTCTGTAGAAAAGTATTCTGTAGAAACGTATTCTGTAGAAATGTATTCTGTAGAAACGTACCAGGGAGCATTCTGTAGAAAAGTATTCTGTAGAAACGTATTCTGTAGAAACGTACCAGGGAGCATTCTGTAGAAAAGTATTCTGTAGAAACGTATTCTGTAGAAATATATTCTGTAGAAACGTACCAGGGAGCATTCTGTAGAAATATATTCTGTAGAAACGTATTCTGTAGAAACGTATTCTGTAGAAACGTACCAGGGAGCATTCTGTAGAAAAGTATTCTGTAGAAACGTATTCTGTAGAATTGTATTCTGTAGAAACGTATTCTGTAGAAATGTATTCTGTAGAAACGTACCAGGGAGCATTCTGTAGAAAAGTATTCTGTAGAAATGTATTCTGTAGAAATGTATTCTGTAGAAAAGTATTCTGTAGAAACGTATTCTGTAGAAACGTACCAGGGAGCATTCTGTAGAAAAGTATTCTGTAGAAACGTATTCTGTAGAAATGTATTCTGTAGAAACGTACCAGGGAGCATTCTGTAGAAAAGTATTCTGTAGAAACGTATTCTGTAGAAATGTATTCTGTAGAAACGTACCAGGGAGCATTCTGTAGAAAAATATTCTGTAGAAACGTATTCTGTAGAAACGTATTCTGTAGAAACGTATTCTGTAGAAACGTATTCTGTAGAAACGTACCAGGAAGCATTCTGTAGAAAAGTATTCTGTAGAAACGTATTCTGTAGAAATGTATTCTGTAGAAACGTACTAGGGAGCATTCTGTAGAAAAGTATTCTGTAGAAACGTATTCTGTAGAAATGTATTCTGTAGAAACGTATTCTGTAGAAATGTATTCTGTAGAAACGTACCAGGGAGCATTCTGTAGAAAAGTATTCTGTAGAAACGTATTCTGTAGAAATGTATTCTGTAGAAACGTACCAGGGAGCATTCTGTAGAAATGTATTCTGTAGAAAAGTATTCTGTAGAAACGTATTCTGTAGAAACGTACCAGGGAGCATTCTGTAGAAAAGTATTCTGTAGAAACGTATTCTGTAGAAATGTATTCTGTAGAAACGTACCAGGGAGCATTCTGTAGAAAAATATTCTGTAGAAACGTATTCTGTAGAAACGTATTCTGTAGAAACGTATTCTGTAGAAACGTATTCTGTAGAAACGTACCAGGAAGCATTCTGTAGAAAAGTATTCTGTAGAAACGTATTCTGTAGAAATGTATTCTGTAGAAACGTACTAGGGAGCATTCTGTAGAAAAGTATTCTGTAGAAACGTATTCTGTAGAAATGTATTCTGTAGAAACGTATTCTGTAGAAATGTATTCTGTAGAAACGTACCAGGGAGCATTCTGTAGAAAAGTATTCTGTAGAAATGTATTCTGTAGAAATGTATTCTGTAGAAAAGTATTCTGTAGAAACGTATTCTGTAGAAACGTACCAGGGAGCATTCTGTAGAAAAGTATTCTGTAGAAACGTATTCTGTAGAAATGTATTCTGTAGAAACGTACCAGGGAGCATTCTGTAGAAAAGTATTCTGTAGAAACGTATTCTGTAGAAATGTATTCTGTAGAAATGTATTCTGTAGAAACGTACCAGGGAGCATTCTGTAGAAAAATATTCTGTAGAAACGTATTCTGTAGAAACGTATTCTGTAGAAACGTATTCTGTAGAAACGTATTCTGTAGAAACGTACCAGGAAGCATTCTGTAGAAAAGTATTCTGTAGAAACGTATTCTGTAGAAATGTATTCTGTAGAAACGTACCAGGGAGCATTCTGTAGAAAAGTATTCTGTAGAAACGTATTCTGTAGAAACGTACCAGGGAGCATTCTGTAGAAAAGTATTCTGTAGAAACGTATTCTGTAGAAATATATTCTGTAGAAACGTACCAGGGAGCATTCTGTAGAAATATATTCTGTAGAAACGTATTCTGTAGAAACGTATTCTGTAGAAACGTACCAGGGAGCATTCTGTAGAAAAGTATTCTGTAGAAACGTATTCTGTAGAATTGTATTCTGTAGAAACGTACCAGGGAGCATTCTGTAGAAAAATATTCTGTAGAAACGTATTCTGTAGAAACGTACCAGGGAGCATTCTGTAGAAAAGTATTCTGTAGAAACGTATTCTGTAGAAATGTATTCTGTAGAAACGTACCAGGGAGCATTCTGTAGAAAAGTATTCTGTAGAAACGTATTCTGTAGAAATGTATTGTATAGAAACGTACCAGGGAGCATTCTGTAGAAAAATATTCTGTAGAAACGTATTCTGTAGAAACGTACCAGGGAGCATTCTGTAGAAAAGTATTCTGTAGAAACGTATTCTGTAGAAATGTATTCTGTAGAAACGTACCAGGGAGCATTCCGTAGAAAAATATTCTGTAGAAACGTATTCTGTAGAAACGTATTCTGTAGAAACGTATTCTGTAGAAACGTACCAGGAAGCATTCTGTAGAAAAGTATTCTGTAGAAACGTATTCTGTAGAAACGTACCAGGGAGCATTCTGTAGAAAAGTATTCTGTAGAAACGTATTCTGTAGAAACGTACCAGGGAGCATTCTGTAGAAAAGTAGTCTGTAGAAACGTATTCTGTAGAAATGTATTCTGTAGAAACGTACCGGGGAGCATTCTGTAGAAAAGTATTCTGTAGAAACGTATTCTGTAGAAACGTACCAGGGAGCATTCTGTAGGAAAGTATTCTGTAGAAACGTATTCTGTAGAAACGTATTCTGTAGAAATGTATTCTGTAGAAACGTACCAGGCAGCATTCTGTAGAAAAATATTCTGTAGAAACGTATTCTGTAGAAACGTATTCTGTAGAAACGTATTCTGTAGAAACGTACCAGGGAGCATTCCGTAGAAAAGTATTCTGTAGAAACGTATTCTGTAGAAATGTATTCTGTAGAAACGTACCAGGGAGCATTTTGTAGAAAAATATCCTGTAGAAACGTATTCTGTAGAAACGTATTCTGTAGAAACGTATTCTGTAGAAACGTACCAGGGAGCATTCTGTAGAAAAATATTCTGTAGAAACGTATTCTGAAGAAACGTACCAGGGAGCATTCTGTAGAAACTTATTCTGTAGAAACGTACCAGGGAGCATTCTGTAGAAACGTATTCTGTAGAAACGTATTCTGTAGAAACGTATTCCGTAGAAACGTACCAGGGAGCATTCTGTAGAAAAATATTCTTAGAAACGTATTCTGTAGAAACGTACCAGGGAGCATTCTGTAGAAAAGTATTCTGTAGAAACGTATTCTGTAGAAACGTATTCTGTAGAAATGTATTCTGTAGAAATGTATCAGGGAGCATTCTGTAGAAAAATATTCTGTAGAAACGTATTCTGTAGAAACGTACCAGGGAGCATTCTGTAGAAAAGTATTCTGTAGAAATGTATTCTGTAGAAATGTATTCTGTAGAAACGTACCAGGGAGCATTCTGTAGAAAAGTATTCTGTAGAAACGTATTCTGTAGAAATGTATTCTGTAGAAACGTACCAGGGAGCATTCTGTAGAAAAATATTCTGTAGAAACGTATTCTGTAGAAACGTATTCTGTAGAAACGTATTCTGTAGAAACGTATTCTGTAGAAACGTACCAGGGAGCATTCTGTAGAAAAATATTCTGTAGAAACGTATTCTGTAGAAACGTACCAGGGAGCATTCTGTAGAAAAGTATTCTGTAGAAACGTATTCTGTAGAAATGTATTCTGTAGAAACGTATTCTGTAGAAACGTATTCTGTAGAAACGTACCAGGGAGCATTCTGTAGAAAAGTATTCTGTAGAAATGTATTCTGTAGAAATGTATCCTGTAGAAACGTACCAGGGAGCATTCTGTAGAAAAGTATTCTGTAGAAATGTATTCTGTAGAAATGTATTCTGTAGAAACGTACCAGGGAGCATTCTGTAGAAAAATATTCTGTAGAAACGTATTCTGTAGAAACGTACCAGGGAGCATTCTGTAGAAAAGTATTCTGTAGAAACGTATTCTGTAGAAATGTATTCTGTAGAAACGTACCAGGGAGCATTCTGTAGAAAAATATTCTGTAGAAACGTATTCTGTAGAAACGTATTCTGTAGAAACGTATTCTGTAGAAACGTATTCTGTAGAAACGTACCAGGGAGCATTCTGTAGAAAAATATTCTGTAGAAACGTATTCTGTAGAAACGTACCAGGGAGCATTCTGTAGAAAAGTATTCTGTAGAAACGTATTCTGTAGAAATGTATTCTGTAGAAACGTATTCTGTAGAAACGTATTCTGTAGAAACGTACCAGGGAGCATTCTGTAGAAAAGTATTCTGTAGAAATGTATTCTGTAGAAATGTATTCTGTAGAAACGTACCAGGGAGCATTCTGTAGAAAAGTATTCTGTAGAAATGTATTCTGTAGAAATGTATTCTGTAGAAACGTACCAGGGAGCATTCTGTAGAAAAATATTCTGTAGAAACGTATTCTGTAGAAACGTATTCTGTAGAAACGTATTCTGTAGAAACGTACCAGGGAGCATTCTGTAGAAAAATATTCTGTAGAAACGTATTCTGTAGAAACGTACCAGGGAGCATTCTGTAGAAAAGTATTCTGTAGAAACGTATTCTGTAGAAATGTATTCTGTAGAAACGTACCAGGGAGCATTCTGTAGAAAAATATTCTGTAGAAACGTATTCTGTAGAAACGTATTCTGTAGAAACGTACCAGGGAGCATTCTGTAGAAAAATATTCTGTAGAAACGTATTCTGTAGAAACGTACCAGGGAGCATTCTGTAGAAAAATATTCTGTAGAAACGTATTCTGTAGAAACGTACCAGGGAGCATTCTGTAGAAAAGTATTCTGTAGAAACGTATTCTGTAGAAACGTATTCTGTAGAAATGTATTCTGTAGAAACGTATCAGGGAGCATTCTGTAGAAAAATATTCTGTAGAAACGTATTCTGTAGAAACGTACCAGGGAGCATTCTGTAGAAAAGTATTCTGTAGAAACGTATTCTGTAGAAACGTATTCTGTAGAAATGTATTCTGTAGAAACGTATCAGGGAGCATTCTGTAGAAAAATATTCTCTAGAAACGTATTCTGTAGATATGTATTCTGTAGAAACGTACCAGGGAGCATTCTGTAGAACAATATTCTGTAGAAACGTATTCTGTAGAAACGTACCAGGGAGCATTCTGTAGAGAAGTATTCTGTAGAAATGTATTCTGTAGAAATGTATTCTGTAGAAACGTACCAGGGAGCATTCTGTAGAAACGTATTCTGTAGAAATGTATTCTGTAGAAATGTATTTTGTAGAAACGTACCAGGGAGCATTCTGTAGAAAAGTATTCTGTAGAAATGTATTCTGTAGAAATGTATTCTGTAGAAACGTACCAGGGAGCATTCTGTAGAAAAGTATTCTGTAGAAATGTATTCTGTAGAAATGTATTCTGTAGAAACGTACCAGGGAGCATTCTGTAGAAAAGTATTCTGTAGAAACGTATTCTGTAGAAACGTACTAGGGAAATTGTGTAGAAACGCACATCCACGTCCTAATTCTGTAGAACCGAACATCCACGCCCGAACTCTATAGAAACGAACAATCTGAAGTAATTTCTCTGTAGAATCGACCCTTTGAGACAGTTGTGTAGAATTGGACTGAAAATTATTCTGTAGAAACGAACGTCTGTAGAAACGAACACATGTAGAAAATAACTCTGTAGAACCGTACCCCCTTCGTTGGCCGTTATACCTGGGTCTAATGTACACATAATTGGAACAAATTTCTCTGAACTGAAGGCTATCAATTTTTCAATATACATATTGGACATTCAATGGGGGATTAAATTTATACCCTTAACTGCGGAATGATAATTAATTTCTTTTCTTATATCGGCAATCTGATCACTGCTTAAAAAAAATAAACCGCAAATATTACGGGAGGGGGACTCGCAGGCTATGATATGATTCTGTGAAAATATGACTTACATCGATTACCAAGTCGATTCATGTAATACCATAAATTTAATTTTTTTCTCCCCCATAAAACGAGCCTAATTTATTTTTTTCTTTTTTTTTTTCAATATAACGTGTAATATAATCTAATATGATAACGCGGGGAATAAAAAGCTCCAGAAAACTTTGAGTTTCAATATTCTTTTTGTCATATATTTCAGATGGGGTGGCTGCGCCGTAGCACTTACCACGACGAAGCAGGTCGACGAATTCCTGGATGCTCTTAAAGAGAAATTCTACCGTTGTAAAGGCGTAGAACCTACCGAAGCCAATGGTCTATTGTTCCCAACGGAGCCTAATCAAGGCGCGGCCATCTACACCCCCTAGGTGATTTGTTTCGTCTCTAGGTAGGTATTGCGGGTATACATCTCGCGACGCATTAACTCGGGATGACCGTAATTGTAGTTAATTACTCGTAAATTTACTACACTGAAGACTAATTGTTTCGAATGTTGAATTTCATCTTTTTAAAAATTATTATATTTTTACTCATTAATTATCAGAAATTAGAAGCAACACAAAATAAACATTCCATTTTTAGTTTCATGATTTTTTTAACCTCTTTGCAACATCACAGAGACCAAAATAAAAAAAGATCTTTGATCACATTATTCTTAAAAAAATTTTATCTCCTTTGCTGCAGTCTTTATACCGTCGTATGATACGAAACATTAAAACACGGCTCATGGTTCGCATAAAACCGTTGCGCAAACTCTACGATATTATCATTTATTACCACGCAAGTATTATAGGTGTGTATATGAACACCTGGTACTTATTTTATGGTAAAATGGAAAAAAGAAAAACGGTAATAACGAGATACTTTATTTACATCGTATAAAGATTTTCATAATTTCACTCTATAGCCTGAAACTTTTGAAAGCAATCTAACCTTTAATGAAAATCTGAAAGATTATTATACTTAATGTTATATATCTCTACGTCGAAATATAGATTTGTCATTCGTTATACTCTGCAGTATTATAGCAGCGAGAGAATATTTTAGCAATAAATATGTATATCTGTATAAAGATATAAGACACGATTATTGAATAATTCAAATGATTTATATAAGTTTCGAAACAGATGTTTATAACGATAATTGTAATATCCTGTAATAAAAAGAAATTTTTTCACCTACGTAAGTTATTTTAACCTTATTTCATAGGTATAATTAATATTTTCAATGAAATGTAATAAGTATAGACGTAGAATTAAGTCTCGTTTTTTGATCAATTTTCTATTTTGAAAAAGAAAAGAAAATAAATAATAATAAAATAAAACTTTCCAACGGGTAGGTACATACATGAGTATATATAAGTAAAGTGAAAAAGGTTTGAGTAAATATTTGCGATCTATACATAAGGAAAAACTCGCTTCTTGAATCGATCGTAACTGGACCAAATCTTGAATAAGTTACTCAGAGTGAATATTTCAACGGTTTTCAACCCTTACCTATTTCGCACCACTCTATTTACATGATAACAACATCAATAATATCGTAGTATACAATTTCTGATTTTTTTTATTTTCTCTCAGCCTGACTTTATATGACACATGTAACCGTAGTTTTTATTTTTTTTTTTGGAAAAGTCGCTGTTTTAAGGAACCGAATATACCTACACTGAATTTTCGATATCTAATTGCTGTGATTTAATATTAAAGAGATTCTCCATCACGATAAGCTATTATTCTTCTGACTGAAGGAATAAAATATTCAAATATATTATCAATTTATTTATTGATTTTTAAAATATTTTTCACATAAATTTTACTTTGGTATAATATAAATTTGGGAATTGTTATGTAACGTGACAACGAGCCAAAGAGCAGATCTCGAAGATCGAACTTTTTGGGGATGAAACGAGCGGAGTTCTTACCCTTTTTCTTCCTCGTCCTATCTGGTAGGTACTTTACCCTCAGCCTCTGGATCCCGTCCTCGTTTTTGCCCTCAAAGGGCGGCCACAATCGTTAACAAACCCTACGAAAACGAGGCAAACTGGGCTGACAAGGCTTTGGGATGGGATGAAGGTAGGTAAATGTCTATCCCAATCCAAGCAAAGTAACTTTTCTTAAAACAGAGCCAAACCAAGAAGTTAGTCGAGTCTTTTTCGATTATACTCTCATCATGTTTGGACTCATACTTTGAAGGAAAATATTCCTTGAATTAAAATCCCAGCGGAAAATATTCTGCAGAAAATATCGATGAAAGTTGTACGGGTTCGATGTTGAAGAAATAAAAAAAAATATGTCTATGTAAAATCGATGAAAAATATTTATGACGAATATTAATCAACACGTTTGACGTTTTTTCAACCCTCTCTCTTTCAGACAGCTCCGTTATATGAAACGCAAAGCTGACGAGAAGCCATAAGGTGTCAAGTTTCCCTGATACAATTTCACAGCTCACCACATCGTGCTTTGAGGAGAGAGAAAAAGAGAGAGAGAAATAAATAATTTTCAACATTTTCTAATTAAAATACTTCGAAAAAATCGTACATTTTATACTGACCTTACGAACAAAAAAAAAAAAAGAAAACTCTTTCCAGAAAACCTTGACTCTTTAAAATCCCGTTTCATTGTTAGGAATGAAATTAAGGAACACAATCAAAAACAAAGCCTCTCTTGAGTGAAGTAAAACTTCGTGGTAAAATTGAATAGCATCGGATCGGAGCCCGAGGGGCTGCTTTTCTTTTATGACTCTTTTTTTCTTAGATATGACATAATACACTTGTAGCATTACTCAAAGAAACAGTTTTTTGACTTTTTATCATCCACTCTACGTACACTTTGATATTGGTTACCGAATATACATATACCCAGACACGATCAGCAACCACTTACAAAGGGACGAGACAACGACGAATGAATAAATTTTCGAATAAAATGATCAAAGACTTTGAAAAAAAAACAATGATAAATTTCTATTCGTTTGTCGAATACTTTCTTATTTTTTTAATCGTTTTTTTAGGCTGCTTGTTACAGTTTAATTAACGATAGCCGATATACGAGATCGTTTGCGTACGTCATAGGTATAATTTGATAAATTTTCACAAATTTTCCAGTGATATTACAATTTTATATAATTTGACAACGAACAAATGGAGGTAGTAGGTAATAATGATTAGACCAAGTGATATCTGTTTTTTTTTTTTTTACTCAAACTATGAATTTAATAAAGTATGAAGTGTGTAGGTACTGTACATACCTATACCTACCTCCAGATATACCTTCGCAATTCTCGAAAGTAAAGAATTTCATTTTGTATTTTTTTTTTTTTTTTTTTTTTTTTTTTTTAAATGAATAGATAGATATTTTCAGACCGGATGAAAAGCGGTTTCTTACAAAAGATTTTTTCACGCATCCATGCATCCTTTAATCAGTTTTTTTTTTTTCTTCTTTTTTTCCACTTTCTTAAAATTCTTAGACTTTATATAGAGTTTCGCGTTCATAATGATATATTTCTTCGGTTATACTTAACTACTCTTTCTTTTTGTTTTAAAATTTATTTTGGATTCAGACGGCGCCGAAAATTGCTTAAAATTTCTTTCCACCACAGTTCACAGACATAGGTATACGTAAATAAAAATAAAAATAAAATTTGTACATAACAATGAGTTTATTCAGCCATCTTTTTCTCTTTTTTTATTCTTTCTTTTTTAATACAGGAATTCACCAACGGAACATTCCCTTTGTAAAACGAACTTGCGTGATGTATACTCGAAAAGCTTTCCTTGTGAGTGAGATATATCTATATATTACGTACATGTATGTACGCCGGACGGTTATATTATATAACAAAATAAAAAAAAAAAACAAATAAGCCAACGAGAAATATCTTGCCAATAAATCTTGTCCCGGCAAAAATAAAAAATGAAAAATAAAATAAAATAAAATAAAATAAAAATTTCTCATTCTGTCTTTTCATTTCTCTCCGAAGTCAGTCCTTTTTTCATTTTTTAAAATCACTCGTCGTTCTGACTTGTAATAATAAAAAAAAAAAAAAAAAGTAAAAGCAAAAGCTACCCGTTTCGCTCTCTTTTATATCAGCTCAATAAAATCTTTCCGAACTGTGCTAAAACTTGTTTTTTTGATTTTCTTTTCTCAACATCATTCACGAACACCTAGCTCATATTGCCACGACTTCAGTGTCTACTCAAGTTATCTCATACAAAACATTTTCAAAGAGAAGAAGAAGAACAAAAAAATAAAAGTAAAAGAAATAGAAATGGAAAAAACACCCTTCCTCACTACTTCTATTGTCTAAGAGAAATGCTCCGCTGGTCATCAAATACCTGCCTTTCTCTGCTGAAGCTCTGACGGTTTTACCACCCCTAAAACCACACCCGCATTTAGACTGACAATAAAACCAGGCCATTACATAGCCTCGAGGTCTCTAAGAGAAGTACATTACCTCAAGGAAATACTTTATCCAGTGCTTAATTCAAGATACGCATATCCTCACTTGGCTTTGTCATTTTATCTTCGAGTGTTAGTTGATCATTTATAATATGAGTAATTTATTTATTTACCTTTTTTTTTTTCATCGCAATTTATCACGTCTGACTATTTTTTTTTGGCGAACTTTATTTTACACGTGATAAAACTAAAAGACGATCTATATAACTAGTTTTAAATTGCAGATAACTGCAGCAACGAAATTGTCTGGACTCGAGGGGTTGGCCTCTGTCTGAACTTCCCTAAGCTGAAACTCATCAAAAGCATAGCCGGTAATTGATTTACGCGGTGGTTATATGGCCGGCGTCCAAGCCTGTTTCCAAGCTCTCTTACTCCTCTCATAGCTCCCTTTATCCTTCTCTATTACCTCGCTTTGCCAGAGGCACTACCCATCCCCTATTTATACGATGGGGTAAATTCAACCTACCGTATAATCAAGGTGACAAGGAACGTCCTCTTGGTTCTTGAGGAAAAAAATTTTACGGTCAAACTACCGGATTCAAATTCAACCCACGCTATGTCTGGCACGTCATCTTCAATGACCTGGAATGATACAAATATTTCTTGCTTATATAAGTATGAGGTGACTTAGTTCACTCATTTTAAAACTGATTGATCGTTTATCTATATGAAAAAATTTGGAAAAAAAACAAAACAGAAACAAAAAATGCTGAGAAAATAAAATCAATAAATAAGACGCCCCTGTATCGTATAATTTTACTTGTATCTGATCGCTTTGCCATTTTTACTTCGTATGGTGAAAAATTCTTTTCTAAAAATCGATGCTTTACAATGGCTCGCTGCAGCAGCTACGTACGTCGACAACAACGAGGTTGTTTTATTCTATCCTATGTATCCCCTAGGAGCGATGTATTTACTCCTTACGTGAGTTATACGTCCTGTTGTGGAGCGTTTCTTTAGACAATTTGTTTACTGAAAGATGTTTCCCAATACCCCTTCGTAAAGTTCATATTGATGTATCTATCTATATATCTATCTATCTATCTATATATATATATATATATATATATATATATATATATATATATATATATATATATATATATATATATATATATATATATATATATATATATATATATATATATATATATATATATATAACCAGAGGATGCACTTGCTCTGCAGCAGAATTGAGGTAATTTTGTTAACCTTTGTGCTATAAAAACCCTGCAGCGTCTTAAGAAGTTCGAACAATTCCTACAGAGAACATTCTCTGCTCAACGACTCGAAGATATTGAACAACTTTTTGTTCAGCTCGTTCTGCCCATCTGTCACTGAGAGAGATAAACCCGAAACTATAGAATTGGGTTCGGGGAATGGAAATTCAGGTTTTTTGTAAACGGGTAACAGCTAATATCAAGAGCATTTCCTCCTAGATATAAAAATTTATTTCCATAAAGAAGTCCCGTATATAAAAGTCTCGAGATTTTATGATGCGGATTTTTGACGCGTTAAACAATCATTTGATGTATCGCAAGTTTTGTATATCGCTTTATAGACGTAAGGGTACTTTTTTGAACCCCCTGACATCGATAAGTCATAAAAGAACAAAAAATAAAAAAAAAAAAAAAAAAGAAAACAAATCGTTACAATTTCCTCGCAGTTCTCCGTTGACGAAGGAGCCTTGTTGAACGTTCGATAAGTTTGAGTTGTCTGGGACGTCTGTCTGTTTGTCTATATCGTTCACCCATTCACAAAAGTGTGAGAAAATTCAATATGATGGATCGCAAATTGATACGAACGTCTGTTTCTTCTCACATATTGGTATTCCTTTACCCCACGATCGTAAAACATTTTATAAATCGAGTGCAACCAAACTTCTAGATAAAACAATACCATGGTTTTCTATCATTTTTACCTATACCTACCTCTTTTATTTTCTATTCTGTTATACGTAGATCTCCGAGAATAGAACGTCCTTATTCATCAAATGCATTTTCACCAATTGATTCCGTTTCGATTAAACTCCTCATCCCATCGATTCATCGAAACATGACAGTTTTTTTTTCTTCTGGTAGTCATATCAAAGGCTAAATAATTTGAAAAGACTTTAAATCTTCGATAAACTCAACTTGTCTGACAATGACACGTCTGTCTATTTCTCTGTCCGCCTATCTTCTACCTCGATCGATGGGGTCAAGTTCATAATTTGAAATGCCTGGGTGAGTCATTTTTCTACTAATATAATTGTTACGATTACTACGCAGCGTATATATTTGCGATAAATTTTTAGCACACTTCGTCACATCGCATTTTGTGTAGAAAAATTTTGAATATGGCATCAGAATGTAACGTAAAGTCACTATCTCATCATGGATGTTATTTTTCATACTCGTAAGTCCTCGTTCTTTGGTATTTCAATATTTTCCCTCTGACTTTCTGTCTGTTACAGTGTAGAGGGAGAGAGTGATGTTTCTTCGGTCCAGCGCCCTACGGGAATCTAAGATTTATTCAAGAGTCATGTTACGCCGTATTGATTCTTCTGTCGAGCCTCGAAACTCTTGAGTTTGATTTCTACGCACCAAACACAGTTTGACAAAGTGGAACCACTCACCGGCATATCCTACTTTGTAACTTTCGCAATTTGAAAAATTGTATACCTAAATAACAAATCACGTCATCTATAGGATCGTCTAGAATATTCTGTGAAAATACTCTCGACAAAAGAGAACAAAAACAAAAAAAATTTTCAAAATTGTTAAGCATAATATGTTGATCCTAAAACATTAGAATTTAGAAATCTAAGTGAATTGTAAAATCGTGAAAATCACGTAACCAAATAAGGATCTATGTATAAATTTTGGCAGTCAGAATTAATAAAACCCTTATCACAGCGATGAGTGACAAAAACAAAAAGCTTTTAAAGCTTTTGTTGACTTTAAAATTGTTATTCTATATAATTATTCAACAGACGAAATAACAGTCTGTAATATATGTGCATATATGCCTGCATCATGCAAATTACAACTGATTTTACTGGATAAATATCCGGGGTATCGAATGATAATTCATACGGCAGAAAATTATATATGAAAAGTGAAACTTATTGGGGGGTGCAGAATCATGAGTGATTTGTTAAACGTCACATAAGGTAAATCAAGATCAATTTGACCTAAGTTTAACTATTATCTACATCTACAAAAGTATACAGATATTATGTATTACAGACCGGTATATAACTACGTTAAAATTGAACAAAGTCTAGCCAAAATTTATCATACTATGACATAGACTAGTATATATATATATATATATATATATATATATATACGTAAAGATGATATCAAATCGGGATTTAGTCGATAGGTATAGTTATAGTATTGGGGTAAAAATTTGTCCGATGGACAAATTTGCCCCGAAGCAAAATACCGAAATACTGCAACGTAGCAGAATTACTTTTTACCTAGTCTGCTGGATTTGCGGACAAAACGGACACTTGCCTTGTCTCTTTCGCTCTTTTTCTGTCACTCTTTTATTCTCTGAAATACCATTAACGCGAATGTCTGTAAACTGCAGATTTTAATTATCTGTTAACTAACGATAGAACGTGCAATGCAAATAGACTTGCGGTCAAAGTTACAGGTCATTTCATACATATATACATACATAGTCACGTATGTCATACGTTTTTATGATTCTACTGTTTATTTTTTTATCATACATAGCGCAGTATATACATACGCTTTTTTGTTAGTCAAGTACCAAAACGGCGTGAAACGGCACATAAACTCTTTGGATTTCCGAAATCCACAGAACTTAACATTCCAATAATTTGAACACTCGCTTCTGCAGCCGGAAAAAAATTTGACTTCTCAATTTTGAATGTTAAAAAATATTTTTATCCCTTTTGAGAATATATTCTGGTAATTATCATCGATTTATAGAGCGATGAAAATTAATGTGAAAAACCGTATTTTCCGCCTCGTTTTTCTCAAAACGTTTTAGGATGATTTTTACGACTGTCGACATTTAGGATTTTGTAAGTTAGTTTCGTTACGTGTTTCGTGACATGGGAGACGAAACGAGCGGTCTAAGATGTGCAGGGCTATGTTTCTTTCAGACATACATCAGTAAAATTGGGCAATTTATCACTTGGAGATACGGTTTAGAGCCCTGACGTGAGTGAAACGCTAAGCAAGTTGTCCTGATCGATCACTACCAGTTCAAAATTATTATCAATCGTAACTTACGAGCCTAAAACCTCGAATCGACAAGAGTAAAGGTTTAGGATTTATCGAAAGAATTCTTCTCCCTTTTAAAACAATTTTTATTTCTTAATTTTATTTTATTTTTATTTTTCAAAACTGTTCATTCAAATGCTAATATCAAGGATAAATATTTGCTCATCAAGCCTGGAAGTAGGATAAAGCTTCCGCATTTTTTTATCTCTTAACTTATCACTACCTGGTGTAATAATTATTTCTTGTTGAACATTTCTTGATCAAAAATGGAATTAAAACTCTGCCTCTAAAATGGGTATCAAAAATTTCTCTTATTATTCTTCTTTCTAAAAAATTAACAATCCTTAACCTCGACACGAAAAGCTCTCCTTCGTAACATTTTCCTAAATAAGATTAGACTGAGCTTTCATTATCTCATTTAGCGATCATTAGAAACAAGTTATTTTATAGCTTAAGCATATATCTTTGAAAATGAAATATCTGATGATTGAATTGAGTTGAAATCTGGAACTTCAACGATTGGTTTACTCAGTACAATATATATATATATATATATATATATATATATATATATATATATATATATATATATATATATATATATATATATATGTATTTTTTTTTTCTTCTTCTAGTCGTTGATCGGAAAGGGTCGTTTCTTAATTAAAAGCAAATAAAATCCTTCTACGATTGGGGGATATGAAATAACCGTTCGATGTAAAACTTCTTTAAAAGACTTTGAAGTAGCTATATATGCGAATACTTAACTTGCGGCAAGCACTTGCCATGCTTACAGCAATTCCAACATCGAATGACCTAGGTTTACTCCGGCGTGAGATTGACGCCCACGGTAGAAAAATAAAGAATAGAAAAAGGAAAGAAGAAGAAGAAGAAAAAAAAAAACAAAAAAAAAAGTTTACGCCCGTTCCAGAGTGGTTGTACCGTATACCTTCAGCTAGAGAAGAAGTTGAAAGCGTAAATTTCACGTAGCTACGTTGAGATTAGAGAATTAATTAAAAGTATTGTCCGCCGCATTCTGTCTGCTAGAAATTAACGAGGCTAAAGTATAATTTTTATTCAATTATACTTGATTACAGTCCAGTCGTAAATTCGGAGTAATTTCATCGATTGATTTTTACTTATTTTTACAACGAGACTGCAGAGTTTAAAAAGGTTAAAAAAAAAAAAAACTAAAAAAAAAAAAAAATCGAAAGTATTCAGACGCTTTCCTCTGCCCCTTGACGATCCCTATAGCAGGTACAGTTCTTCTTTGATCTTAAGAAAAATTTTCCTTTCAATGAGAATAATCGAGAGATAAAATATTTGAGCTAAAAGTAATATAAGCTCAAATAAGGCTGCCGAAGTAAACATGAAAGGTCGAATTATCCCAACGTAGAAACAAATCAGTCTTATTTTGTAGGTATAGGTATGTAACGAAAGTATTTTCCTAATTCCAATAAATCACTTAACGTCTTGAGAAGTCGCTGATGAAAACGATCAGCACAGAAGAATATACGAAAATTGAAAATCTCCTCTCCAGCTGCAAGAAACGACCCTTGCAGAGCCCTCAGCATCTTGACTGAGTCAGGAGGAGAGTAAAACGGGGATAAACAGTGTCGAACCAAGCCGGAGAGAGACGGAAAGTAAGGGTAGTAGGGCGCTTGCGTTTTCTACGAATTCGCGTGGCGCTGAAAAGCGATGAAGCGGGGGTAAAGCGAGACTGAAACGGGGTTGAAGCTGCGGGGTGGTGCGGTCAGTGCCAGTCTCCGTTAAGCTTTCCCGGTCGACACGTCACATTAGGGGTAGCCTGTGATTATCCAAAAAGAGCTTCGCGTTCATATTGCAAAAATAAACCAATTAAAATCCCGTGCCATTTATTTTACCATTTTTTTTTTTTTTTTGTTATTTTTTACAAGAAAAATGTTCGAAATTTCATAAATCTACAAACAAAAGCTCAAAAAGAAAAAAATAATTCCATGCTATGCGATCGCTCGGTGTAAAAACTTTACCAAAGAAACGTCACACCGTTGGCACATAAAAAGCTCTGAAAAATTTGACAAGTTAAAAGGTGGCGGCGAAAGTAACAGAGTCCATGTGCGCGCGGCATGGCAATCATGCAATCGTGCTGTTGCTGGCGCTCAGTCCGCAGAGGGAGTATCGCCTGCGCAATTTACACCGGAGTAAGTCGAGCTTGATTATGAAATGTTGTAGATTTTTGGTGTTTAAAAGCCTGATTTCTATTGGGCAAGAAATTATTAATTGGAAATAAAAAAACTGCGTTTTTTTTGGTCAAAGTTTTGGTCATTTAATAAAAAGCTCTTTCGCATGTAGGTACGCTAACTTTGTTACGTTAGGACGTGAATTAGAATCGCCTGGTAGCTGGTCGCACTTGTTGGTGCCGACAGGCGACTGGTAGTATGAGACAAAAGCGGAGAAGGTAGCACAAAGCAACAAAGGACCAGGACCCATTGAAAGGGTAACTTCTGCCTCTGACAGTCTAGACAAAAAAGAAGAGAAAATAAAAAACGAAAATAAAAAAAAAAAAGTAAAAGGTGCTAAAGTAGCCCTTGGGTTTAGGGTCAGAACAATCTCTGCGACCCTCTCTGATGAAAGCAAACACTACTGGCATTAATTATGCGAGTAATAAAACTCCAAAAAATAAATTTAAAAACCTTCTTAATTTTTCACGCAAACCAAAAACGATCGTTAAAAATTCTTTGACACTGTATCTAACGAGTAGTTTAATTAAAACGAATTCGACCCTTTATATGTGTGAGCTTGCAATTTCTATAGCTAAGAAGATATATAAAACCGATCTAGAAAGTCAAATTGGCACAAAAAAAAAAAAATAATAGACTTTATAATGAATTTCATATACAGTCAATATTGTTCTGGAAATAGAAAAATTATTTAAACAATTCGGGCGTGATGTATCAGTTGAATTGAAAGAAAACAGATCTAACTTGAAAATAACCTGTTTCAATGAATTACGAAAAAACAGGATGAACGGTATATTCAAGGATCACAAAATCAGACCACTTAATTCTGCATGAAAAAAGCTTTGAAAAGATTTCAAATAACGAAGATGATTAACGCTTGTCTTGTGCCTCGAGATCCAACAGAGGGATGATAAAGGTTAACGAGAAATTGTTAGGTCGACTTATATATATACATATATATATATATACATATATATCCAGGATAAAAATAACTCGCCTAGACTGCACATCGTAAAAGTGTAAAATAGCTCCGAGCTGAAAACTGCGTTGTAGGAAAATTTCATCACCTATATTCGTGATTCTATTTTCAAGCTGCACATTATGTCAATTATGTATATAAATCCCATATATAAACCTGGTCTAAATTTTCGTTTATTTTATAATAATAACCATAATAATAATAACAGATTATCGTAGAATAGTAAAACAGCTTTATACATTGATGGATAAATCGTATACAATTATATCTGCAGTTGTTGCTAAGCAGACCTACTATTAAAAGACCATTCAGGCAAGGCTGACTAAACACTGGATATTACTACTTCGATCTTCGCCGTGTCGATGAACAGCTTTATGTCAGTTAGTGTTGGTCGTAATGGGTGGATGATACCTGCCCAGGGACTGACTGAGTGAAATAATTCCGGGATTTATCCAACTTGAGATAGCAGGAACTCAGTGATGGTTGATGAGGGCTTTTGATGAGATCAGAAGACCGTGTAGTTGATTTTCATTAGGGTTATTATAGAAGAATCTAACAAGTATAATTTTCTAAGACTTTACAAGTAAATTAAGCTTTAGAAACATCGCGTGTTATCGTTATGAGAACAAGAAGATTAGGTTTTGAGTTTCCTGTAGCCTTCATGAATAAAGGAGTAGCGAAATTCTCGCTAACTTCAAAACTACGCCCCGCGCTTTATCTAAGTTTATGTAATCTATTTGACAAAACTTTACGGCTTGTCTTATGTAATTATTATAGTGACGTTAATTAGATTCGATAATTTTTGTTTATGTAACAGGGTTTTTGTGCCTAATAAACTCGAAAATGTTTACGGTTCAGTTTGAATAAAATATTATAACGATAAGAAGCTTTTCTTGGTATACCTACGCACGTTTTTACTTCTCCATAACATCTACCCCTTCGAACTAATACGAAGTTAGTTTTACTTTGCGTTATGTAGCCAGTCTACGACCTACGCTTCTATAAGATTCTTATTAAATGTTTTAATTACTTGGACTAAGTTCTCAAGTGCCTTGCACTTCTTCTCCTTTCCACTTACGCCTCTACCATAACGTTACGTTTTGTCGTTCAATTGATTGCTTAGATTAAGTAACTAGATAGGTAAACATAGATATGGGTCACCATCTAAACTTTCTTTAATTAGATATACTTGCCTGATCGTCGGCAGCTTCATCCATCGAAACTTTTAAACTTTGTTCACCTTTTTCCGTATTTTCTCTATCCTCGACAGCTACCATCGCATTAGCTTCATCGAACTTTACTATGTAGGTATAAAATTTCTCATAACGATTAGTTTTTTGTTTTGTTTTTTTTCTTTTTTAGATTAAGATAATATCGACACGAGATTGGTACTTTTGGAAAAATTAACACGAAAATTTCATTTGGTTAGGAATTTTCTTTTTTTCGTTGACATTTTTTGTTCAATGAGCGTTGATCGAGCTGGACTGATTATGATTTTGAACTGAAAGCATTTTCGAACTGAGAATACCGGTATGAAGTTTTCTTTTTTTTTTTTATTTTTTTATTTTTCTTAGAAATTCAATCAGGAGTTACATCGCTTGAAAAAGCCACTTGTATTTTATAATTACTGTTTCAAGTGACTGTGTGAGAAACTTGTGAATAACGAGTAGCAGGTAATTAAAATTTTGCGGTAAAAGCTCTTTGAGAATATTCTAAAGAACCTGTTTTATAAAACTTGGACAAGTTAGCAGAGGCGTAAATATAACGGAATAATATTCCACGATATATATCCTTGCTCGTATTTCCCGTTTTGTACATACATACGTATATATGTATAGGTATATATATATATAGTACCTAAAATTGTATATACTGAGTGGAAAAACCAATCGTCGGAAATGGTTTCAAGAGTAATAAAAATGGCATGGATCTAAATCAATGGCAATCAAAAGAAAAAGAAAAAAATAAATTACGCATTTCAACTTTGAGTTAGATAAATAAAAACATGTTGGCCTTATCACGTTCTAACTTTAGTGACATCTCTGAAAAGTCTGATTTAAATATTTTAATCCGGGCAAAAATATAACGAGAAGCAAATTACTTCTTGTGCTTTTAGTATTCTACTGCGTTGAACATAGATTTAATTTACCTGGGTATATAGCCGATTAAACCTTCCTAAAGGATCTACTCGAGTCTAAACCTACTTATTATCCGTTAAGATTAGGCGAGCATCCCTTTCTACGCGAACGTTCGTAAATCACTCAGTAGGTAGATTACGAGGAGAGGAATTAATTTTGAATATTCGATACTTGTAGAAATTTCGGAAATTGCGCGGTATTTGAATTTATTTTTATTTTTTTATTTCATTCCAAAATCACCGTTCTGCGATTTTCGGTGAGTAAAATTTACTGATTTAAAAAATTTAGAGATTTATACGTCGGAATGAATCTCATATTTTCTCTGGTCTGTCGTTTTTCAATCCATTCGCACATGCGTCTGATAAATTGACTCAATTTCACGAATCGCAGAAAATTTAATATTCCTCTTTATGATCTTGTTGCGAATATTTTCATGGACTGAATACACATTTTTTTAAACAATTTTCAACGATCATACTTATCATACTTACACCATTAAATTTTTCTCTCTACTAAAACTCGCGGTGAACTAATCTCGCTGTTCGTAATTTACCAGTCAATTAGAAGTTGTCCGGAAAAAAAAAACTTTAATCCAAGAAACTTTAAAAGTTTAAAGTCGACATTTACAGTAATTCTCAGTATAATCCATGAAGTTCGTTTTACAACGTATATATAGTTACAAAGAAAGAAGTTATCTCGACTGAAAACTTCATATATTATAAAATTGTACCCGTTATACTTCAAGGAAGATAAATGAGTATTAAGTACATCCTTTTTCATGCTCTGGGTACATCGTGCGTCCTAACTTGTCCGGAAGATCTACCGGAGTAAAATTTTTAAAGAGTTTTCGTTCAGAACTTTTTTCGGCTAATTGGAATCTTCAAGAAGTAAATAGATATGGGATATATAGACTTGATCTGAAACCAGAAGCTACTTATAGGATATTCGAAATATTCATATACGTAAACGTGCATACGTATGATATCTGTCATGGTTTTCAAATTATTTCCGAATGCTGTCCCAAGGATGAAGGTGTTCACGTGTTATTCAAGTACTAAATTTAATATAAGATAATCGACCCCCATTTTATTACAACAATTTTTATCTCCGATGGTTATAAAACATAATTATCTGTAATTGGTACTTCCAAGTTGATTATAATTGCAATTAAATTGATCACGATTGTTTATTCAATTCTAACAGCCCATTACCCAGAACAAAAAAGAGGCAGTTGGTTCACAAAATTTAGAGGAGCTTTGATTTTTAGATAAGATAAGTATTTTGGGGCTCTGAGTAATATCTCAATTTTCAAGTTTGGGGAACCGCCACTCGCAACACCATCTTCGAAAAATGGTGTCAAAAAGTGGTTTTTTCATAATATTACCTTTGCAGATGGTCCTACGGCCAATATGGTTAGTATCAATGTTTTAGAAGAGATCATTTCCAACAACTTTTGTTCAAAGCTTTTTTTTTTTTAATTGAATAGTTTTTTATCTACTACGACGTAAAGCGGTCGATATCGCAAATCGTTTCGAGAATATCCGTTTTTATCAGGGATTTTTCCAAATTATCAATTATTAATTCTATACTAGATATTTTACACTCGTCACCACACTTCCTGACGTTTTCATAAGGTAAAGTAGACTTTGTGGAATTCAGGCCATTCAAATGAAAAGTGTAGTCGATTGGGTCAGGGGTACAATGTCCAAATCGACCATACTTTACGTCGCCTTTTTCTAAGCTGAAGCTGAAAATTACCTAAATTACCTAAAATTACTTAATTATACAAGTTCGCAGTTTGCCAAAGTCCGGAAACTATAACTTTCGCAATTTAGTTATTTCTTAAAGGCAATTAGAAACTATTTATATTAGCGATTGAACATTCGTGAATAGCTTTTGCCTAAAACGAAAACTGGTTTAACTCTGCAAGCCTAATTATGAGCCTGAAATTCAAGTTCACGTCTCTGAATTATTTTTCACGTAATATTTCGCTTTTTTTTTCCTTTAATTTCAAAAACTGAATAATTAACGTATGAAAAAAAAATAAAAAATTATTTTAATCCCAGCTGCACAGACTCCGGGACTGCAGCCATATCTATATTTTCTAATCAAATTTTGCTCCCAACATGATAATTTTCGCAATAAAAAAGGAGAAAATTTCTCACTAGATAAAATAGAAATTTTCAACAACAGCCTGCAGTGTTACATAAAATTTAATCATATTAATCCTTGATTTTACACACGTATGTACATACATACCTATATAAAATCAAAGTTTTTAGTCCTGCACCGTAGACGTTTACCCGAAAATTTTTTTCACCCGTACCCTACCGCATCGTCTATCTACCCAACCGGAATATATTCTGATGACGTCGTAAACGTGAAAAACACGGGCGATTTATCTTCTTGCAAAGGCGTGAATGTTGGATTTAAAACATTGCTCAAATTAAAGAAATATTTTCTTTCGTTAGGTAAACGTAAACGCAGGGGAGAGGAGGAGAGGGGAGGGACCCGAATCTCGGCGTTTGACGTTACCCAGAAGATGATAAAAAATGTTTACTTGTGTATTCATCGTTTAAACCATTCTACTATTCTTTTCCTCATTCAGACTCATACGTCTATAATATTATTTATAACTCATAAACATTGGTACAGTATATTATACCGATCTTTGTTCTAAGAAGATATATATATATATATTCCTTCCATAAATCTTATAAAATGATAAGAAATGGGATAGCTCGGGTGACTTTTCAACGTCTCTAATAATTTTTACCGAGAAATATATACGAACAAGGTAGGTAGGTAGGTATGTAGGTACGTCAGCAAGTTGTATACCTAGTCATTGCATTTATGTCATTCCTTCCAGAATTAATTGCACTTTTCCGACCCATATTTCCTAGGAGAGTAAAATACTAAGAGAAAAACATTGCTCGAGGTATAAAAACCTCACAAAGACCGACCGAGATATGAAATGAAATCTCGTATCTGGGCTGTTTGCAATCTCTTTCTCTCTCTCTCTCTCTCTCTCACTCTCTCTGGTCGAGAAATAACAGTGATAATAATGATTGAGGTATTTTTAATTCCACGTTAACGCATAGAAATGAAAAGTATATGGATGAGGTAACAAGAAACAATTAAAACCCTAAGCTTACCGTATGCCTATATGTGTACGTATATTAGAGGTATACCGGCTTCAGGCTTCACTGAATCCCGAATCCAAAGTCCGATATCCTTTGGTCATTCACTTCGGGGAACTGGGGGACCCTAAGGATACCCAAAATATAACAGAACGACGAAAGTTCGTATGACCTAGCCTATGACCCGGAGAAAGGAAATACCCTCGAGAGTAGTACCAGGAAAAAGAGAAAGGAGGAATAAAGAAAAAACAAAAAAAAAATAAAATGCTAAGAAAAAACGGAATGAAATTCTATCGGCCGAATGGGCAAGACCAAGTCAATGTAGCGAGAAAAACCATACACAATATGTACATACTACATCAAATTTTAAAGCAGGAAGAATTCTATTGTCTCATGTAATGCCTTTTGCTCTTGCCTTTATTACTAACCAATAAAATGTTGTCTAGTCGTATCATGACAAAGACAAAGAGATAAAAATCTTAAACAAGTTTAACTTTAGTCTGAAAGTTGAAAGAAGATGTAAATCTGTTAACTCTCTTTCGGTTAAATCGAGCACATGAATAAACGAGCCTGTTTTACTTAGTTTTCTTAGTTTTATGACTAGAAACTGTAGACTTGAGGGCGGAGAATTGATATAGTAAAAAGAAAAAAAATAGTGCCATGTCTTCTCTCTGTGTTTTATTTTTTTGGTTGAAAATTTAGAAACTTTAGCCGGCGTCCCATGCGACTAATTGGAGAATTTAGAAACCGTCGTAGACACAAAAAATCGGTGAATTTGTAGATAAGAAGGTAGGGTTTTTTTTTCCGTGGAGGGTTTGCTCTCGGATGGCACGACGCCAGAATTCAACAAGTGCGAGATGAATAAAACGCCGATGAAGAAGAAGACTAAGAAGAAGAAGAAGAAGAAGAAGAAACAGCGTGGGTATAATACAGATGAGGTACTAAAAGTGCGAGTTTGACGGGAAATTTAGGGCTTTTCAGTTTCCGTATAGTTGAGGAGAGATTTTCCTACCTAAGACATACCCGCCCTCATGATTTCCCGGGTAAATTTAGCGGTAGATACCTGCTCGTGCCTGGATTATGCCTAAACCTAGGACTTAAGAGACGGGCGTATTCTAATTTCGAAACAGCTGATCCAAAGGAAAAGCTTCGAGTCTGACCGAGATAAAAGCTTCGATCGGCTTAACGCCGCCGTTCCTGACTTTCAGAACGATTTAGAAGGGTGGAAAATAAGATTGTCTTTTGGACTGTCTATATATGTGCAGTAAGATGATAATTTCTTCTTTTTTTTTTCCTTGTTATTTTCTTTCATTTGATGATATAATTATACTAAAAAGTTAGTATAACGACTTTTGGCCCATAAGACGTGAATCCCTAATCTAATTAATATACCGTAATTCAGTTTAGAACTCGCCTACCCCCCTAACTCACCTGGCTGCCGCTTCTATTCATACATCGTACTTACCGTTAGTTAAAGAAATCTTTATCCCTGTTTAATATGGATGAAGACTAGTCGTAAATTCAAATTGGTACATTTCATCATCAGTCTAATCGGCCATGCTTTGCAACGAACTTCTGAATAAGCTATATAGCGATTCAAACTCTAATTTGTAACTCGTTATTATAATGTAACATTCTATATGTATATAAGGTAAAGTATTCATTCCTCGTTACGATTTATAGTAGATTAGTAGCCGAATCCATTGTCCGTCTACTCCAAGAGATTGGAGAAGAAAAAAAAGAACAGAAAAGAAAAATATTAATACATACATGTACATATAGGTATATATCCATGTACGTAAATGAGAAAATTATTTTTTCTGTAGTTATATGACGAGTTTCTCAAAAGTTTCCTCGTTATGCTCAAAGTCGAACAAGTAACCTTTGCAATATCCGATACACACACATTCCGCGTTCTAGTGAATCGACGTGGAGGAAAAATAATAATAATAATAATTTTCTGCAAGAGACAGGTAAACTGAAACATATTCAAACAGGGAGAGAGTGAGATAAATAAGAAAAAAAAGACACTTTTTCTTCGTATTGAAACGAAATCTATCTGAGAAAAATCGTTTCATCTGACAAACTATAAATACTGTATGAGTATAATAAAAAGTGTGCGAATTTTTCTGGGATATAAATAATCTTATATATTATATAGTTGTAGGTATATGTATATATACTTGTACATACTGCGATAGCCAAAAATTTATTTAGTAATTATTTATTGAAATTAATATATGTATGTACCTAACGTGGTATTATATAATTGTACAATGTGTTTTGTTGCACTGATATATATCCAGTTTTGAATAGTATTATACATACATAAAGGTTGCATTTTGGTATGACGTGCATGCAAAAATACGTAGGTATTTATTTGCATGTACAAGTGAGTGAAAAGCAAATACGTACCTACATAATGTATAAGTCTTATGATCATTTACATATCATTCGTGAATTGTGAGTTATTTCAGTCTGTTTTCAAGGTAGGGTATTATTATATATATATATATATATATATATATATATATATATATATATATATATATATATATATATATATATATATATATATATATATATATATACGATCACTGTAGGTATATAAATAAAAAGAACAATTCACTCAGCACCCCTTTGAAAATAAAAATAAAAAAAAAAAATTTGTTTTTTTCCAAACAGGTAGGTAGAAGTATATTTAACAGTCGTATTTGCCGAATGGATCGATCGCATATATGTATATAACAGCGTGGATTTACAGCCTCTAAAACCCTGTGGTTCTTACAGATATCCATAAAAGTCCTATTTTTTGTTGTATTTTTTTTTTTTGTTTTATTTTTACTTTTTTCTCTATCTCCCTTTGCTTATACTTTTTCGACGAATACTTTGACAGCAATACCTATTGTTGCCTTAGATTTCACCTTAAGAATATAAAAAATAAAGCGTAAGGGTAAATAAAAAAAATAAATAAAATAGGAATGGAAATTGAATTTCACAATGGGGGACCTTCTCGGCTCAAAACTTTATCCCATTTTTATGTCTAACATACACGACAGCCGATAAACACGCGGACTATACTTTTCTTAAATTGTAAAAAATTGTTCTTATATTTATTTTTTTTATTTTTTTGGGTCGAGGGAGGAACTTCTCTTCTACAAGATGTGGTATACATGAGTATGATTTACCTCATACATATATGGACACGATACAGTCTTTGATACAAAGAGAGTCTGCAAAATGTGATAACAAGTAGACGTGTAGCATAAATAATAGCGATAGATGTGGATTACTACGAAATCCGTCAACCGCAAGTTGCCAGATTGAAGAGACCGGATGAAAAGGAGATGAAGACTGAATGAAGAGTAAATCCGAGAGTGAGAACGTGCCGTTGAGAGTCGTCCTGTGGAATCGAGAGGTGCTCTTCGCTGTACGTCGCGTCGAGTCGGTATAGCAGACGTGTTTCTCAAGAATCCAGAGAGTCACGGTTCTTTCCACCCTCATTTTACCTCTGGACGATTTTTCTTCGCTAATGCCCTCCGCCACCGCCCTATATACATTCCCCTTCAACGTCAGTTATACGAGTGGGCTGAACCCACTCAACGGATCCAAGAATTGGATCACGTATGCATTTTATATCATATTTATTACTCTTGTAGGGAATTAAATTATCGATCGGTGAAGATATTGCAAAAAAAATTTTCATCATCGATGTAGAATTTAATCAAATTTTACTACATCATATAAAACCACCGACAACAGACTAAAATCACTCTGACACCCTTTAAAATCAACTCTACCTCGACAGGATGATCATAACTACCCAAATTTCGAGCTGACATTAATTGATAACAAATTTTTGTTGTTCTATTTTTTGTTTTGTTTTTTTTTTTTTCTGGTTCATTGTAATTGCATTCATGTATCATCCCTCGAATTCTCTCCACCGCTGTCAGCTGTATAAATTTGTGTGTCATTTCGGTGAAAATTGATGGATCGAAAGACACCTAACTGAAAACGTTGCGATGTCAATTAATAATAACACGATACGTTAAGGACGTGTGAGAACGGTAATCTGTGTTATTTGTGAGACTCGTGGCAAGTCTTGAGTTTATAACAGCAATTTGCAACGATCTATACCTGAATCAATTGGACCTACGGGATATATACCTGTCGGGGATGTTTGTCTCGGCTTAAACGAGTTGTTTTATCGTCTACCGTATATAGGTATATATCTCTAGATGTATGTACCAGCTATATCTTATATGTATATATATATATATACCTACGTTTTTTTCTCGCGTGTTCAATAATTTAGGACCATTCGATTTTCGACAATATCACTCGGTAATAAATATACCCAAGCAGAATTAAAGGTCAAACCTTTTACTTACTGAAAAATTTATCGAATATATTCTATACCCTTGAACTTTTACACCCACTTACAGATCTGAGAAAAAAATGTAAAAAAAGATATCGAAAATTTTATTCATTTATTTAAAAAAAAACTGCAGGTAATTACACACATGAATTTCCATATCATGAGTTTGACAGAGAAATATATAAAAGTCATATGGTTTTCAAATTAAAGTTTGAATATCGAAAGCGCGATATGACAACGTATATTTATACCTTATACCCGTCTGTATTTGTCAGAGAGGAAATCGAGTCTGAAGGAAAGGAGAAACGGCGGAGTTACCGATAATGGAAATAACAGTATACTATGTATATATTCCGAAGAAGGCCTTTAGCGAGTATTCGCAGCAACCCTCTCATACAAGGGTCGCATCCATGATCATCCGCTATTTCGTATAAAACTCATGAGTTCCGCTTATAATCGTAATAAGAGAATTTCGCACTCATTACTTCATTTCATTGGATAAAATATCACCCTATATACAAATGGTCGTGACATTAATTACGAAACATGTCATGTTTAATGAACACAGATGAAAATTAATGCATTATTTTAGCCAACGCCCACTACGCCTCAAGTCATACAAAAATGATTATTTATTATTCATCAAAAGCATCCTTGTTACATAAAGAAATTACAAAAAGGAAAACGAAAGAAAAAAAAAAAAACAGAAAGGAACTGCATCCTTCTAAAAACTGTTTTATACTACATCTCATTTTTAATAATCTCACACAATAGTAAAGTTCATAAATTCCCGTGGTTTCCAATCCTCCAATATACGTTCTATAAATTAATTTTATGCATTTTGATGCCAGAAATTCGAAAATTAATTCACTCCCTGCATTATTCATTATTCTGCCAATTAACTAATTATCTTCTATCAAAATTACACTCATTGTATATATGAGAATTTTAATTACGTATATTTATTCCGAGTTTTGAAATTTTTCGGGATAATAAACGACTCGATTATTTCCCAACTCGAGATGAGTATAGGATATTGTCATTACACTTTCTGATCAATTGGATATGTTATCAAGCTCCTAATATGTCCCGTATGTATTCTAATCTCTAATCTCAATTCGTATTTTCGAAACTAATATACTTAATGCACGTCAAAATTAAAGAAGCGAAATTTTATATAGAAGATAAAACTGTCGGGCTTTGAATCCCGAAGATATGAATTATCCCAAAATCATTTTTTCCATAAGTGCATACCTAGATTCCTACTGTGGGGGGGTTCAGGTTGAGACCGTCTGGTACGACCCCTCGCTACCGAAGTACGACATTAACATATAGAACGCCGAAACATATCCTTGTCTATGTATAAAGGCAATCTTCCCTCATTCTGAACATTCTCTCACGTTCTCTCTTCCCTCCCTCTCCCTCTCCCTCTTCCATTTTATTACTCTATATCTATATTGATTCGCCTGGGTGAGTAAACGTGTTACCATGTTACACAGGTGTTACGGTCGACCGTTCATCGTTAGACGGTAATAACGTGGGATCGGTTTGACGTGAAGTAAAGCGTTAGTTCGTAGGGTAGCTATCACTGAGGAGAATCATTGCTTATTAGTTTCTAAGAGCCGAATAAGTTTTGGATTATTAATTATCGTAGTAAAGTCTGTATATATAAGGGACATTGGTCAACCGAAAACTTAGTACAACTCGAAATCAAAGAGACCGTATATTATAGATTTTGTCAAAATTTCCCACAATAGGAGAAAATCAGCAAATATAGATGACGAAGAGAGACAACGGTGTATGAGAGGATTTTGCTTTGAAACTTGATAAGTTATAGTCGTTAAGGGACCCGGAACTTCCTTAGTAAGACAGACGAGTTAGGGAACGGGTCCTGTCGGGTCCATCCTAAGTACAGTAATTGCTCGTGGTCTACCAGGGCATCCTTATGACCGAATCTAACCGTAAAAGAAAACTGCTCCTCAAGTGACCGAAGGACCGAAATAACCTGTACGAAGTAATGCGAGTATAATTGCTCCGTTCATAACGTGAGAGTCTGGTTTGGACAGCGTCAAATTGCCTCTGGAGTACATCCCTGTCATGTATACGTGTCGTTATTGGCCGTCATTTGCGAACTTCAAGAACTTTATTTAACGTCTTAAACATAATTCTGACTTTCGAACTTTTTTTTTTTTTTTGGATTAAGTCATTAATTTTTTGATCGTTCAACTTCAAGTTTTTTGTTTTCTTATGATTGTGTAAGAGCTGGAAATAATCGTGTATATTGTGCACCTTTGAATTGGCCTTTTTGGAATTACTGCGTATTGCTCAAGCTTGTCAAAATTGAACTTTGGGTTATTATACCAACGGCTATACGTACGCTGTACGAGGAACAATTGAAATTGAAAATTTCCATAAACTTTTATACGAGTCCCTGTTTTCATTTTGGAAAATTAGATCATTAATATTCAGCTAAAGTTAAATGGCCGTTAAACCTTCGTTTTAATTAAAGACCAAATGAATTTCTTTAAATTGATTATTCCGGCATACGATTCGATGCTGCGTTAACTCCGAAATTGTAAATTCATGAAAAACTCGCTTTGGTCTTCATTCTCGAATTCTGGATTATGACCTAATCCACTACACCGCATATATATCGTGTGAGCAGAAAGAATGAGAATTGATCTGTAACCCTTCGAAGAATTTTACATATATTCAATGAAAAATCCAATCACTTTTCGTTCTGATAAAAATTGTCGAACCACTGACTTATGGAGGCACTTTAGACGAGTGGAACAAGCTTTCATGGTGTATATTGCGTTTGCTTTCACCAACTGAAGTACCGTACTTGCAAACACACGAGCACGACTACAGGGTAAACCACTGTGCTTCGTGTCCCGGGTACACAGTAGAATAGCGAGGATAGATACGACCTAGAGAAACTGTTTGAAAACGTGAAAGACTGAAACGTAGCACATCCGAAAGGGTTAGTTCAATAAACTCGACCATATATGTTTGTACCACGTATTCACAGAATTTGTACAGTTTCCTTTGGCATCGTAACGTTATATCAACCTCAAAGATACAAAGGTACGATGCTTACTCTACCAGAAGTTTTTCCAGGACTCCAATCTGTTTAACAATTCTAATACCACAGCTTTGTAATGCTCAAAGTGCTATACGAAAATTAAAGAGGCACATCAACGTGGAAATTTTAGGACTTAAACTAAAAATTCTATCCCGATGCTTTTATACATCGACGATAATAATTTCCCCCTACAGGATGAAAGCTCGCTGAAATATTCATAAATATTTGTTAAAAAAAAAAAAAAAAAAAAAAAAAAAAAAAACAGAAAAAAAAAAATGATATGCAAATTTTTCTACGTGATTCAAGGATATTTGCAGATTTGTTTTATACTCAGGGGCGTTGGCTGATGTATGTATATTTATATGTAGCATAATTTTTTTTATACGTCTCTCTACGAATATAAATTCAAACGATAATCTACCTCTCAATTAACGCTAAACAATTTATACATCGCATAAAATGTGAATTCCGATTTGAAAATCAATAGTAAAAGGTTAATGAGAATACTGATCCTAGCTTTTTTTTAAACACGTTGAATACTTCGCGTGGTAATAGGTACAGATAAACAGAATTAAAAGAACTTTGCTACTTGCGTATCTCTCGAAGTTGGAAGTTGATTGAAGATACGATTTGGACTAATTGGAGTGAGGAAAATAATAAAATGTTAGAACAAGCTGTTTAGAACGTAATTATTTCGGGTCGTTGGATAATTTGATCACCGATTCATCCTCATGACCGTCCATTCTTTTTTTTTTATTCGATTATATTAAAGCTGATAATTTAAATGCTTCAGTTGATCTCCCACGTATATTACTAGAGGTTTTCAAATTTCTAATTTTCTATTTCAGCTTTACTTTGCGCTGACGACAGTCATGACGACGAACTTCCTTGATCAAGAACGTCAATATCTAGCAGGAAATCGTTCAGCACCGCAATCTGCGAGCTTCCTTGAACCAGAAACTATTTCTCCAAGTAAGTTTACAGCGTTATAGATGGTATATAGAAAGAAAACGTGATGTTGAAAGATAACTGTGCTACATACAGGTGTAGATAAAATTCCATCCTTTATAAAAACATTTTACTATAAAATCATAAACAAAGATAAGAGGTATGAGAGGTTCAAGAGTTTAAAGTTATCGTTTTCTACATTCCATCCTACCCTCCATCGTTCCCAACTTATACTCTATAACTTTGAATCGTTATACCTGCAGCTGTATCTTTCTGAATAAAGCGAAATTCTCATTCCTCTCTATTCTCAGTCGAGGAAAACTTACCAAGCTTTTGTCCATCCCCTTACTGCTCTGTGGTGTTACACCTCTTTACTTTTACCAACCGTAACTGCCTAGCTGCACCATCTCAAGCTTTTTCTCGCTTTGCTACACTGCAGGATATATATAAAATTGACGTCATGTAACACCCTGTCGTATTTCTATGTTTTCAGCAACGGTGAGGTTCAACATAGTAATACTTTCCTGTTCAAGTTGCGGAGTTTTGGCATCGCTACTTCTTCTTTATGGATTATTCAAGGTATGACAATTTAAATACCATGAAAAATTGTCTAATAAAAATTCTTTCATATTCGACAGTTGGCATCATTCAACGAAACCTATTCGTCCAATTAGAGATACACTAATCCACGATGATTATACCTTATTATAATCATCGTTATATCCATTCCGAATACCTATACCTACTTACCATATTTTTATTAAATTTATATCATCGGTTGGAGAAGTGGGTTCATTTTACACCCAGTATTATGTATCGAACTTTGAAAGCTATACCACCGTACGTCAACCCTATTACCGCATCGCCTAGGTGTCTATTAATTTACTCTTCAAAAATTAGATCACCTGCAATATTGTTTACTGCAACTCAGCAACTCTGTCTATATAGGTTTTGTAAAGTGTGTAAGTATCGTCTACATGTGATAATCATCTGTATATTATATTCTAATAGGATCTATTTTGTGATGTGTAATATTATACATGAACTATGATGAGGTATATTGTATACCTATAACGTATGTACTTACACATATATGCTGTAATAGACAAAGCTTGCAAGCACAGAAACATATTCATTAGCTTTCGAAATGTCTGATGCGAAACGTTCAAACAAAAGGTACTGAATTTATCGCTAAAATCATGCTTCTATTACAACTCGTGATAAATGAATGTATGTACTCGTATCGTATGTACATCAACTGCAGGGTTGGGATTTGGGGTTGGTATATTGAAGCGGTGCCTCAACTAGGGAGTATAAAAAGTTCTAACAAAGCATATATCCACGTTGGATTCCAATATATTTTTCAGTACCCTTTCACGCCAATATGCGATACGTACAATTCGGAAATTGCAGTTACAGTCACTGATGAATCGAAAAAGTTACGCTTGCGTTTTTACAGGCGAAAAAAATTTGCACAGTACAGAGTATAACAGCGTTTTAGAAAAATGTACATGTATAGTAAAGAGGTGTACGATTTTTCAACGTTCGAATTGAAGATAATGGATGTAGGAATATGAAATTTCGATCGATTCAATCCGCGAAAAGGTATATTTCGCACGTAGATATAATGACGTTGAAAATCATCCCCGCGTAGGTGCCTAGGTATAGGTATACCTTTAAAATAAATATAAAAAAAAAGAATAAAAAACAAAGCCTTTGTACTCTCACCTTTAGACCTCTCTTATATCGATTGGGGAAAGTCCCTGGAGTGGATATTGAACAATCAACACGAATTGCGAAGTCCTAAAATATGTGCGTGTATAGCTGTAGAGGGACAGGTATGGGTATAATGTATGTATGTACGTCTTCCTTACGTTTGTCACGGTTTGGGACTATACGTGCGGTGCGTTATTATACCCGGCAAAAAAAAAAAAAAAAAAAAAAAGCGTATATATTATACTTTCCAGTACAGCTACGTATTAAATACAGAGTTATATCTCGCTTTCATAAGCCCTTGGAGGTAGTACAGGTAACGCGATAAATTTTTTAAATATCTTCGAGAATAAGACGTGTTATTAAAAATTTACCTACTACTTTCTCGCCGTTCTTTATTAAGGGAAAAAAATTCGCTTTGCTAAAGGAAATGATAATTACGGGACAACACTTTTCATTCTTTTTCGTTTCTTTCTTTTTTCAAAGAATAATCAATTCTAGTACAATACTTTACACCCTGGTTTCCATTATATTGTGACAATATCAATACCACGCGGGTCAGCGTTGGGAGGGCTGTTAACCGCAGTCAGAGAGGCACCGGAGTGTCCAATAGACCGCAAGTTATCCGGTCCTTAAAGAGGTCGATATCGAGTGCGAACACAGCATCCTAAACCCTCGGCTTCTGACCAATTGACATTTCTTCTTTCTAGTAATCTACGGAAACCATAAACCTTAGTTCGTATGGTGTATGCGGGTATATGATCGAGAAGTGATTTTCTTCTAGAGCTATCAAAAGGTTCTTTATATATTTTCTCGCCTCATTCGCTCATTCGATAACTCACTTTGCAGCTCATAAAAAAGGAAAGTGTTAAACGTATACGTGACGAGAAATTTTAATTTAGTATATATGGAAAAAGTTTCGATTTTTGATATATTTACACTGCGTGTAAGGATGTAATGTTACTAATACGAGAGAGTTAGCAGGGCTGAATTGAATCTCTAAAAAAAAAGGGTGCAGATCGGATAATAATCAAGAAAAATGAAAAAAACATTTGAAGAGGTTGAGTACGGAAATTTAACCTCTTGAACGAAGACTGGAAATTGATGAAAACAGACTTATGATAGTGATTTAAATTGCAGGCAAACGTTTTCGTACTT
Organism: Macrophya annulata; assembly: GCA_963924015.1. NCBI lineage: Eukaryota > Metazoa > Arthropoda > Insecta > Hymenoptera > Tenthredinidae > Macrophya > Macrophya annulata. The sequence goes on along the minus strand of OZ001257.1, from coordinate 5,573,764 downwards.
TTATTCGTTCTGTTATAGTGGTTAAAGTAATCATTTATAACCGCAAGTATTTTTATTAGATTTTCTTTAAAGTTCCAACGAGACTCTTCAGATACCCATCCGCAATTTTTGGCAATGGGAAAACAAATCGTCATTCCAATTTTTGAAGCGGAGTGTCGATTAATTTTAAAGAAGATCGGAGAGGGAAGAGGATAAAATGTTTTGACATTTCAAGATCTTGTTTCTGACTTGTAAATTAGGGGCTGAGTTAAAATATCGAACGGTAAAAATTTCGAATTTTAATATTACCAACTCGCAGTTCTTAGAAAGGTTATTTTTGCCGGAAGTCCCGAAAAAAAAAAAAAACACTGACGGTTCAAAATTCCGAAAGCTAAAGATCCGAAAGACCGTAACTTCGAAACTTGGAATTCACGCACAGAACGTTGTGCCTCCCCATTAAATTTTCGGAATCTTAAACTTTTCGAGTTTTGAACTTTCCAACTTTTTAACTGTCTGCATTCCGATCTTTCCGAATGTTAAAATTCGAATTTGAAAATTCTAAATCTCTGGAAAATGAAACCGTAATTTTGACCGTGCGAAACCTCAACCCAACCCCGTAACGAAAATATTTCTATAAGAGCTGTTTGATACAGTGACCCTGAAATGTTTATAAAAGCCTCGTTTCTTGCATCACAATTTATTCCCCGCTCCACAAATCTCAATATTACGTAAGAGTCTGGAATCAGTCAAGTGCGGAACAGATGGGGGTGAGACGATAAAATTGTTGTGAAATTTTTTGGTTGATTTAATAAGTTAATTTATACCCCGAAAACAAAAAATAAAAAAAATAAAAAAAAAAAAAAAAATGAAATGACAACCCACAATTTTTAGTCTGCGTGTATAAAGAACAAAGCCTTCATTATAAAAATATATATGCAGGGTCGTCTGGAAATTTCGAGACACACGTAATACCCGAGGACATTTGACACGGGGTTTAGCACGTTCCTTGCCGCAGGAATACACAACACTTACACATCTATTTTGATATATCCATGATGTGCCAACACCCGACAAAATTTTCGCAACATCTGCGCTCCAATGACTCGTTTGTGTTTCAGGATCAACGCGTACTTCTGATACCCTGGATTTTGACGGTTATCACATTCAGTGTAGTTGACATCACGCATTCTATGTACGTCTTTTCAATGCGTTTGGTAAGATATCCTCCATTACATACCTACACAATAAGAAATAAAAAATAAAATAAAAATGAGGAAAACAATTTCAAGCCAGATAACGACGTTAGATGCAGATCGCATAATTTCTGAAAGAACACGAAAACTCTTCTGTGTCACCATTTTCAACGTATTGAACATGTTTAAAAAAAAAAAAAAACTGGTGTCATAAGTCTGTGGATTTTGAGGGTCTAAAAAAAAGTTCACAGTCCCGTTTACGAGTAGGTGAAAAATTTTGAAAATTTATCGAAAAGTATTTTGGACCTCTGAGTTTCTCTGGGAAAGTTTAAGGACGTTTAAGTGATTAGGGTTATACAGGATCTGTATTTAATATATCATTAGTTTTGATTAGTTTGATTGAAACAACTAGGTATATGCGTAACTGTAAATTAATAGCGGTGGTGATGTGTAGACGTACATATACATTCCGGATATCTGTCTTATATTATATCAACCTACATACGTATTAGAGTCAGTTTATTAAATTTCAAAAAGATTTATCGACCTTTAAGGCAGAGTGAATTATTGTTGAATTGAAATTCGAATTACTCAGAGTGGAAAATTCAGTGTCAGATTTTGAGTAATGTCACGGTTAACAAGATTTGAATAGGGAGATCTGAAGGTATGATTTACCAAGGAACTTTAGTGATCGATTAAATTTCAAACGGGCGTATGGTTATACCTCGAACTTAACTTTGAAGTCGAACTTGTAATACTTGAGCAATCAATCAGGATCGTCCGTAGAAGATGCGATGGCGACACACCAAGAAAGCGAGTTGATCATCCCTTATTAGCTCGCCTGGGGCGCGACTGCCCGTCACTTGTCTCGGGCGTAACTTCGAGCTATTTCTACTGAAAATCAAGAAATAGAAAAGACGTAGGGAAACGAATTCCCAGGGATTAAGAGAAACGAGAAAAATGAGAACAGAAATAAAAAATAAAATACCGGCTGTTTTTTACTATAGAGGTTTTCGACAGAGATTCATTATTCGACAAAATCGGTATCGCACATTTCTTATTTCTCTTCTCCTGTTCATCTCAGAAGAGCTTTTGCACCCTCCTTTTCGAGAGTCGGACTTGGTTTAGATCGACGCATTTTCACGTGGAAGAGGGGACGGAGGGGTCAAGCTGTTATTTATTGTTCATCTTGCAAACGGAGTTTTCGCTACCTCAGTTACGAAAAAGGATTCTTTTTCCCTTCATTGCAGAAGCAGGTCCTCGTTAATCACGCGTAAAAGAGAAAAAGAGAGAAAACAGAATGAGATAATAATTTTCTTCTTTTTTTTTTTTTTTCTCCCTTATTTCTTATTTTTTATAATTTATTTATTTATTTTTTTGTTTCTTGTTTTTTTTTTTTTTTCTCCGTAATCAACGTCTTCTTTGTAAATTTATTCCAGCAAGCTTACGTAACAGAAAATTTTTACGACTCCCTCAGGATCTCGTATATAGCTTCTCGGGTCGACGACAGATTCACACACAACAATATAGGAAGAGAAACGCCGTTGGCTACTGGTACATGCGAACCGTTAAATTAATGAGTACAGTGTAAACCTTATTTCCCCGTAATAAACAATTAGCCCATTGTATACAAGTATACGTGTAGATTCCCTTTTCATTAAAGTACGTAGGTTGATATTATAAAACGCGACTTTCATCTCCCTTATATACCACTCTAACTTTCTTTACGCACCACATTATTGGCAAAAAGAGGCTAAATTGATAAGTATATAACAACGAAAATCACTGCCACTTCAGTCTCTTTGTCTTCCCACTCGATTCATTTTGTATAGACAATAAATCTTGTATAGGGAGACAGAGAGAGACAGGCAGGCAGGCAGGGGCAGGTTACCACAGAAATACTTCAAACAACATCTGACTAATTGCGTGAGATTCTGCAGAAACGAGAGGTACTATAATACGCGTATAGAAGTACCGGCGTGTATTTTATCATCAATAAAAGTGTAATTACTGAGGCTTTTTTTTTTTTTACTTTTATTTTTAATATCGTTTTCTTTTTTTCCCCACCAACCATAGACCCTCGACGATTAATTATTACGACTTGAAGTTCGTACTCCTTTTTTTTTTTTTTTTTTTTTTTTAAAGGGCTTATGACCAAGGTCTGAAAATTATTTTTATCTCCACATTTTAATTGTCAATTATAATTATTTTACTTATATACATATAATATGGGTGTATACATCATATAACTACAGTCGACTGATGCAACGTGGGAAAAAGACGAAGAGATATCTTCCACTTTTGTAATTCTTAGTCAACTGGTTCAATTAAAAATGTTTGGTACATTTTTGGCAAAAAAAAAAGACTTAAAAAGAAAGAAAGATAGAATGATGAAAAACATAGACCACCATGACGGTGTTGTATTTTTTGACATTAAAAAAACGAGCAATTTTCCACGTTTTATTTTTTGTCTGTTTTTTTTTTCCTGTTGCCTCTCTCGCGGTCGTTCGAAACGCGCCAGGGAAGAACCCCCTCACGATTAATTTTGTGGTTTGGACGGCATTTCACTGACGCGCCCTCTCTTCCGCAGGTACCCTTCAACCCCATCACCGCTATGCTCTTCACCCTCGACTTTTTCGTGCTCTCCCTAAACGTGAGTAAAACCTACTAGTCAGTTAATTCTCGACTCCCTAAAAACGTGAAAAGAAATTTACCGTTACTATCTTCCATCTAGATACACGAGAGCCTTCATTGTAACGTCATAATCACTCAGCGCGAATGTTTCCACAAAAAAAAAAAAAAAAATGTAAATGTTATTTTTCTTTTTTTTTCTGAATTTTTGCTCTTTTTTATTTCATTCTTTTACACAAGTTATTCAAGTCTACCATTACATGTTATATTATTTTATTATCATGTTATCTACCTTCCAGTACGTAGTAACATACACACATACGTAATTACAGTTGAAAGCCCTACTGGTGGGAAAAGTAGATTCATAATTAATGCTAATTATAAAATACACTAGCATATAACAATATACTTACAGTGTCGGTTTATATATACCTATAATATAAATATATATACATATATATACCTACGTACTTTCACGTAGGTACTAGCTACGTATCTCGTTTGAAAATGTAAATTATACTAGTTTTATTAACCCCAGTATTATTCTCTTTCATAGGTATACTCGTTACTATGCGTTATTTCCCAGTATCAGGAATACCTTGCTGGTCGAGGTACTGCTGCCGACGACTGTGAATACAGGGTCAGTATTATACCCACATATATCATAATAGTAAATGGGATATATATATATATATATATATATATATATATATATATATATATATATATATATATATATATATATATATATATATATATATATATATATATATATATATATATATATATATATATATATATATATCTACCTACTCTACCACAATTTTTATCTCTCCCTTTACCACGTCTTTATTATATTTCTCAACGAGACTCATATACCTATACGTATACTAACGATAAGTACCAGTCCACATCTTCGGGGTAAACGAGTTCTAGAATTTGTACTAAAAGATCTATAAACATTTACATTACGAACCTAGAACAGTCCACCAACGGATGTCCCTAGAGACACCGGAAATAGTCAGCTAGATCTTCCATTAGTGTTTTATACTGCTGATACAGTTCGCTGAATTTAAGTATGTACATATACTAGTATGAGGGTAGTTGTAAAGTTGATGGTATCGCATACGTGCGTGTACGATTGTAGTTATTTATGCTACATGTAACAATGTAGGTATTAAAATTTTTTTTCTGGTATGAGTATGAGGTTAAAAATAACGGGATCAAGTTTTAGATTAATTTAGATCAATTTCAATGGCCACTTGAATGGGAATTAATCTTGTAAAAGTTTATTTGCTCGATTAGCGAATTCGATCCGGTTCAATTATCTCTCTGTGCTAACAATTCCTGAATAAGAACGTTCAATCACATAGGTATATCTATATACGTTTGGGAATAACGCGGTACAATATGCATATACCTACATACCTAAATATGCTGTTTGCTCATAATCAACACTCAAAGCTGTGCTCATATATTGATTTATCAAAGTCAAAAACGTCATCAACATCCGTTCACCAAAATCCGTTATTATAGTAGTGCAATGTTGGTACTTGACTTTGATGCGGCCTTGTTAACTCGTAATTTGCGCTTTTCTCCCGGATTTTCGAATAACGATAAGCTTTTGGATTCAATTTTTCGAACAAGAGTTCCGTGAAAAATTTTTAAAGAAATAAAAACATTTCAGACAAGAGGGAAGCCTTGTTTAGCCCTGAATAACGACGAGGATATATTCTAATAAAATACTGACGTATTTTTTTATTTTTTTTATTCTTTTTTTCCATTTCCGAAAGATCCCAGCCGTCAGGTACGCCGTGCAGCCAACAACGACGGCTACTTCCTGTCTGAGCTCAAGAAGGGCACCAACGAACAACGAGACCAGGGTTACTGCGACCCCAACCCAAAGTCCTACAGCGATTCCGGCAACCCTCGCAGCGGACAAGAGCCCAGTGGCGTGCAAACCGGGACGGAAACACGTCCAATTTCCCGACACACCGACGGCAAGCCAAGGCGAAAAGTCCGGTTGGTGTATAAAAGGACCACATTTATTCTATCAGAACCAGTATTATAGAACGCTGAACAAATCAACCGATCCACTTGCCACACACCTTCTCACGAAAACCTTATCTATAATCGATCAGATCTTGATTTTAATTTTTTTTTTTTAACTCTTTATGTTCAACGATACACTAGGGGAAGTTTTTACCTCCCCAAAAACCATTCGATGTGTTCCTTCGTGAGGGTAGATACGGTGTTCTATTGAAATCCATTCTGTTCAATATCTCGAATGGTAAGATTGGGAATTCGAATGAAGTTTCTATGTGGTAAAAAGGAATTGGTAATCCGAAGGGAATGATTTTTACGTAATTAGATTTATTTGACTTCACTTCTTCAATTTTTAATACGTAAATTCGGTACATAGACATTTATTAATTCATTATCAGTTATTATATCACTTGCAAATCCCTCCGACACGGTAACAGGATGTCTAAATGTATGTCAAAAGTTTGCAGACTAGTCCATTATTGAAATATCTTCAGTTGTAAGAAGGGTAATTTGTAGGAAGTCTTTGAATTCGCGTCAAACTTTCGACTAACAAAAGGGGGATAATTGATAAGTCTTAGAAATCACGTCGTTTGAATGAATTACTCCAATGCAAAGAGTCTATTAGTTCATCGGTATGAAGATACTCATTTTTCAACTTATTTTAAACTTAATTTACAAAATTCTGAAAATTTAGATAAAATTTTTATGCACTTTGACTAGACGTACGCCTTGTATGTACATACGTAGTACATATACATGTATGATATCTATGAGCCAGAACATGATAAAATTTATGGAAATTGTTCGACCTTGTGTTCCAGAGATCGCGACGGTAGATATCGTGCCGACCTGGAGCCCTGAGGTCACATTATGCAAAACCCCATCGCAGTTGATCCCGGCGGTCGTGGATACAGCCCCGCTTTTATCCTCGCCTATGCCAAGACAGGGTGTTCCTCTTCGCTCGGAAGAAGAAACTAGTGAACCGCGAACGTGAACAGAAACTATGACGCCATTTCTATCGCCTTTACTTTCATGCGATGGCCAAAGAACAAACTTTATTAAAAAAATATTACAGTTTTGAGACTCTTCATGATCGTCATTTTAAATATAGAGTTTAATTATCTCGATGGGTGTTTAACGTTTAGAATCAACGCCGTAACGAGGGACCTAATTATGGCAGAAATTTTCTCTGCAGGTAACGTATTACAAGATTTACAAAAATTCTTACATTTTTTTTATTTTTCGAAAAAAAAAGTCCATTGACCTCGATCCAAGAATCAATAATCTCTAACTTTTCAGGGAATCTAGTATCCGAAAAATTGGTTTATAGAACAATATCGCTGAATAATTTTTCAGGATCTTACATTCAATTATGCTAGTTATGAAAAAAATTGTATAATTTCGTTTGATTTTCTTTTGTTTCTATGGGTAGAAAAATCGACTTTTATAATTATCGACTGACAATTACGATACTTTATATTATCTAGTACGCGTATAATTGCATGGGTTTGTATCTAAAGGGATGATGAAAAGTGCCTTGAGAAAATCCGTTCGACAATATGGTAATATAAATTTTCTCATCGATCGATCATACGTTATTATGGAAATTTTCGCTATGAATAATCGTTCAAAAACTCGTTTACTCTTATATCGAATATTACGCTTGCAATCTGAACGATTCCTTTTTGAATTGAGCTTCAATAGCGGAAAAAATTTTTTTATGGACAATCGACGGATATATATGAACTGGATTTTATTGTAAATTTTGCTACACTGCAAAATATCGGGGGGAATTAGCTGTACTATCTATAATCCCTTGGGTCAGCACAAAGAGGATCGCCAGGAATTATAACGGATAAATAACAACAACAAAAAAAAAAAAAAATTTATAAATGAAACCGAAGCAAAAATTAAAATAAAAAAAAGAAGTAAAAAGAAAAAAAAGAAACACGCATGTATCCAACCAAAATATGAAGCCAAAATTATACGGCGATATCACACTCGATTTTTTTTTTTTTTGTTTCAGACCAAAAATTTTTACAAAAAGAACAACGTTCGAGGGGTAGATTTATAACCACCCCTACCAGCTTACGCCAGCTATCACGATCATACTCGTATTTATTGGTGAGCATGCATCTCTTACGCTCGAAAGAGCGATACAAATGTCTTTCGTATTTCCCTTTACCCTATAACTACGTAGGTATAAATAAACCTATGTATTATGTAGCGACAACCTTTATCTATGAAAAATGTTTTGCTAAAATGGGATAGAACCGAAGACGTGGACGACCGAAGTGTTTTATTTGGCACGAAAAGCTGGCAAAGAAAAAGAAAAAAAAAAAAAAATTAAACTCGTTTATATCCGATAGGATAAAAAAAAAAAAGTATTTTTTTTAGCTCATTTCTGAGGGGTCATCTATCAAATTCAACCGAATAGACCAAATAGACGAACATCCACATTGTTATTTATCCCAGTTTCCTTCCGGTTATGAAATACCAAAGAAAGAAACTGACATACATTCAGATATAGGATAAGCTCTCTTTTGTTAAGCCAACAATATTAACCCACTGTAATATCTCAGTAATATATCTTCACTAATATATTATCCTTACACCCTAACCCTTCTATAGAGAACAAAGATTAGCTGATATACCTACACTATACATATAATGTATAGGATACGTCAGCCAACTTCCTAGTTACTAATTTTCACTATATTATACAAGCAGCTAATAAATTTCAACGTTGTGCCAAATTGCTGCATATACTTTATAATACGTACGAGGTGTTTTTAATTTTTAACTTTTCTGTAAGGGTTGAGTTAACTCATATGATTTCTACTTACATACATTCACACGTTGATCGATTTCATATATAACCAAGAAATTAATCGCTAATAAAGAGCTTGTTTTTTCTTTTTTATTTTTTGCTATATTTTTATCGTTGTATAGGAGAAAGCTCCGGATTAAAAATTTTCATTTAAATATCGATTGTTTCGTATCTATAACGACAATTTAAAATGAAACTGTCCATTTTATTATAACATAATATGTATCGTAAAAAAATCTTGGGGTCGTGATATTAAAATCATGCCAGAAGCCAGAGGCTATATACACTTCAACAATACGGCCACCCCTTATTGTGTACATATAATATATTCATGTATCATTATAAATATATGGACCGTATCATGTTACATATATACACCAATTCATGGTATATATATTATATACATTTAAAAGGCAGGAGATGGCAATAAGGTACGAACCTATTTACACGCAGTACATAAAAGATATACATACATACATATACTTACGTATCACATCATGGTGCTAGCCTCTCGTTCTCGTCAAAGGTTTTTGCAGCTTCCTATCCCCCGTGTAAAGGTGTAAGTCGTATTGAATCTATTGGGAATGAATTTTGAGGTGAAAGCAGGGTATTTTGAATCAGGAGAAAGTTCATCAAGAACATACATATACGATTACATACATGCGGGTAGAATGGTTAATATCTGGGAATCAATGGGTGGCTGCAGAACTTTCTTAGTACGTATAGGTATAGTATATGTATACAGTCTGCTTCGTCTAGTTCGCTCTAGTTGAACAAAGCCAATTACTCGAAAGTATAAAGTTCAACTAAATATCAAATGCCAAATCAAGCTCGGCTTAAACACGTGAGTTTTGAATGAAAGAGGAAATTAAATAGATCAAATTAAGTAAACGAATCAAAATTTTAGACTGTCAAAAAAAAATAAATAAAAGGTTGTCCTACGAACTTATTTCCTGTAATTCAATAATTTTCGTATATATATAATATATGTATAGATAGTTTGGGATAATACGTAACTATTCGATTTTCATTTAATTCAAAGTTTTTTCTTGGTTTCAGGTTTTTGAACGCAAGAAAACAAAAAATAAAAAATAAACAAATGAACAAAAAAACAAAAAAAATTTTCATGAGTTATATGTTTCTCATAGATTGATTTACGACGCGTATAAATCACTTAATATACCCTATATGTTTACATTCTAAAAGATATAAATGAACAATTCTTCACCTATACGTGTATGTTAATAAATAATGATTGATTTATTCGTTTTAAAAAATATTGATAGTATTATATACCATACATATATCACCATTTAGTACCTGTTTACCATCTGTACATAAAATATATACTTATATATATATTACTTCTTTGTAGATATATCATTATAACTATTTGTAAATTTTCAATAAAGTATCTATGTAACTGTTTTCTATAAAAGATATTAAAAAAAGAAAAAAAAAATCAAATATCTATATTCGATAATTTTATCTACCGGTACAAAATTTTGTTTAAATGATCAAAATTAGGAACGATATTGTACCTGATCTCTCTTGATTCGACGGTAATGTTTAATCGGAAATCGGTTATGGATTCGCAGTTTATTTAACGTCAGGTATAAATATTTCAGACTAGTGGTTATCGTATTGAATCAAAGCAGTATACCGTTAATACGCCCAATCGAACGTCCTGTCCGCACCTTTACCACATTTTTCTACTATACCACGTCGAAGCTTTTTTGTAACTTTTCTACCTTTGATAACGAACAAAGGTGAATGTTCACTGAGGCTTTAAACCTACTTATCGATCACTTTCTTTTACATTTTATTTAGATTTTAGGGACCATTATCAAGCTCTGTACAGACTTCGGAATTATAGCTTTTTAACTGTATATAATAGTTTAAATACAGAATGGCTTTCGTTTTCTTTTTATCATCACATTCACATTGTTATAGAAAATTTTTTACAATCTAAAGACTTGTTATACACACTTCGGTCTGTAGTATCTGTGAAAATTGGATCTCCTGCAGAGATCAGTTTTCAACGCTCTTCAGGCAAAATATGCGATAGACGTGTATTTTTATTTCAAAGGAATTTACCTATATATATATATATATACGCACCGACGACCGAAAAGCTCATTTAGCCGAGGGCCAAGAGAGGATATAAAATTTACTAAACTCACCAAAGCCCTCATAAATCTCATAATCTGTCAGAAATTTGTTTAAAAGGACAACAGCAATGTTCATTGCTGAGTTATAAAAATTAAAAAAAAAAAAAAAAATTAAAAAAAAATTCTCTGGCGTTGTTTGACCGGAAGTTTCGATGAGACTATAATATAGGTAGATTAACAAAGAAAAATTAAAAGTTATCGCAATTTCATCCCCTGCATGGTGCAGTGTATTGGAATTCGGATTGTACCTCCATGAGGAAAACCGCGGAATAATTCTACCTCTTTAAAATAGAATTTTAACAGTAGATAGGTTTATGTTATAGGTATCGTGTAGTAGAGTACCCGGGGTTGTTCCCACCCGTGTTGTCTCATGGTCGAGAACACAAATACGGTATGTATATGGTACATACATACATGCGAAAGCGCAGGCGACGCTTCTGTAATCACCGGATTATTCAATGTGACCAAAATTATTGCCGGAACGTTGGGTACAAGGTGAAAATCGATTGTACGTGATAAACAACGGGGAATACATCATTTCCCAAAAGTAGCTTTGTTAATTTACCCTCTAATATATATATACACCTATATACCTACCTATGTAAAGAGAAATGTATTTTTGGTTCGAACATATTTGAAGAGCCTGTATAAGATAATTTCTCGTATACATACCTATATGCATACGTGCAAAGATATTCGATTAATAAGAATAAAAATAAAGTAAAAATACAAATAGGACAGTACAGTTGTATATATACCTAGAGAATTGTGTGTGTTTTGAATAATAATATCGAGTATCGTTGCTGAGAATCACCCCTTTAACTGAGGTAAATTTTCTCGGTATGAATATTGAAATTGAGCGACGAAATGGAAACGATCAAACCCTAATTGGCTAAATTATCTTCCTTAAACTTATCCTCCCAACAGCTAACTTCCCTTCAAGCTATAGTACAACTAACTATAATATAAGGAGTTATTAACTATTCGAATATGGGGATTCCCTGTCGTCAGTGCTGCACGCTTCAGGATATGGTTAAATAAGGGTAGTGATCCCAACTGCCTGCAACGTTGACACGATTTACTCTAAGAGTCTTAAGAGAATTAATACTTTACCTATTTTAGGTACTTTCGAATTTTGATGCTCCCACAGGCTCAAATGGTTTGAAATAACAAAAATATATACCATTTTCAAAGTTTCATGCCTCTATCTCGATTTTAACCCGTGCCTCCCTGCGATGTACGTTTACCATCTAAATAACATCGAATTTTGGCAATTGAATAATCAATTTTTTATTTTGGCTAAAGTAATAGTTCAAAAAATTTGAAACTCTGTAGATTTTATCCCTTATGATATTAGCTATCACCCAGAATTTTTATTATTTATTTTAAACCATTTGAGCCTCTGGGAATATCAAAATTCGAGAATACCTAAAATAAGGACCACCCTAATGAACAAACACATACAAGATATAGTATACATACCTATAGGTATTGTATCTATAGACAGACTGCAGACACACTGTCTTAGTCTGGCGATAAGTTAATTATAATGTCTACTTTGCTCATTAATTTTTTTTTCATTGTCTGCAGACGTAGGTAAAAAGAAATAGTTTTTTTCTAGTCCATAGCTGATGGCCACTAGAAAGTCTGAAGGGTTTGAATGGTTCGACGTCGACTAGAGACTGAAGACGGTATAGAGTGTTTTCCCAGAGCTGTTAATTAAGTAATTATATATAATTTTTTTATTTTTTTTTGTTCAACCCCCACGAAGGTCTCGACGACCGTACACGCAGTTGGAGTTTATTATTATTATTATTATTATGGATTCCGATTACGTCAGCATTCAGATACATACATACATATACCCATATAAGGTCAGGGGTGAAAGGCCTGTTGAAACAAAAGTAAGGTTTTTAATATACTCTTCTCATCCCCGAAATTACTTGTCCACGATAAAAATAAAGTTTATACTTTTGAACTTTTCTAAAGACTGTAAATACTAGATTTATTTTAAAGAATTTTGTATTTCATTTGGAAAATAGTTTTAATAATTAATTGATGATGAAATGAGTTTTTAGAAAATCAAAACAAAAAAAAAACAAAAAACGACGGACGAACTCTCCTCGAGTAATTTGTACTTTTGAATACTTTATTTATATGTATAGTATAGCTCTTAAGGATATCTATCAAATATACAAGACTTAACAAAAGTTATACAGTGCGTGGATTGATTATAAATAAAACTGAATATATGTGTGTGTGTGTGTGTGTGTGTGTGTGTGTGTATACATACATATATATATATATTTTATTTTATGTTATTTTATTTTAATTTATTTATTTTTTCTTTCCATTTGATCGAATACTGCAATAAGAAATAAATATTGTCAACTATAGACAGTATAAATTTATCACAGATTTTCTTCATGTTCATAATTAATAATTAGTTACAATAATTGTTACTACATATAAAATACAGCTATGTACAGTAATATAAGTAATAATTCATATTTTCTTCTCCTTTTTTATATTTTCTTCTCTTAATTTATTTAGTTCTTTATTATTTATTTGTTTTTCTTTCATTAGGAGCACGATCTTTTTCATCATATAGTACGTTTTCAAATCCCATAATAGAAATCGTTTATAAACAATCATAAGACTGCCAATTTCTATTCTAATCACATTCAACTTAATAATTGTATATTTTTTTCTTAAATATATTAATGGCATCGATTATTGATAAGAAATTATCGATATTAAAGTTCTTGTTAAACGAATCAAAACCGTATAACCAATGCCAGTAAATATAGGTAATCTCTATGGGACCTTAAACCTATTATACTTCGCGATTCACATTATGCATATAAATTAAGCCACAGCCAATTAAGAGAGAGATTGCTCAGGCAGATATATATAGGTATATATATATATATATAAAGACAGTTCAAAATTAATTTTCTTTTTCTTTTTTTTTTTCAACTCAATGAAAAATTCTTCTTAATCGTTTTCGATAAGGTAGCGCAGCAGCCCATCAGCCTTAATTCATATTTCGACTATACTTTTCAACGATACTAACTAACTAATGAACTCTCGGTGGCGAACAGTGAACGTTCTTTAAATCAGCAACGTTTTCTGCCTCTTTTTATGTCTATAAATAATAATAATAATCGTTTGACTATTACCATATTAAATTGGAACCAATTATGAAAATTTACTTTTCAAAAATCAGGTAATTGATACACATACGTAAATTTTCCGTACTCAATGTTTTAGTTTACTATGAATAAAAAAAAAAGGTACATAAATAAATAAAAATAAAGCTAATTCCGCGGCATTTTTTTCTACGTATGTATACAATGCTGGAAGAACAACGACCATTATTAAAAAAAATGAATTTTGCCTCAAAACAGGAAACGATTTGTTTTGAAACGATTAGCACTCCTACAACTACTTGGCGGTGGGTTTTCATCGTCAGAATTATCGTGCCTTCCAAGTAGCGGCATCGGTTGTCTACTACGTTGATTTCGTTTTCTCTCAGCCTGCTGTCTCAGCTCATCATTATACGCGATTGTATCCATTGCAACAAGTTCCTGTACTCGTTTACTCAAACTTGACAATTCTGGGTTATCTTCGAGCTGCTGGACGCTATCAGTAGGTAAATTCTTTGCATAAAATAGTATGTAAGGCGTATCAGGTGGCTCTAGGCTCTTAAAGTCATCCAAATTACTGCGAGAAACGTAACTGTCGTTGAATTTGTACCAATTATTCTTCGAGTCGCATGCGTAAGTGAAATAATGCCCATAATCCATGCTGTACCCGGAATGAACAACGGCAGCATAAAGATTATAAGTTTCTGTAGTTCCGGATGACTGCGAGGATACTGGTACTTGGATAATTTCATTGTACATTACTTTATGCCTAAGTTTAGTCCTCAAACGACTTTCAGAATCGTAATGAAAATGTTTCAAAGTAAGTATCAGATGGGACGGAGCTTGAAGAATTTTAATCATCCTTTGAGCGTCGCAAAGTTTGGTGCATTTATCACAACGGTATTTATTCTCTCCTGTTAACTTCTCAGGAGTAAGATAATAGTTTATAAGATCTTGTACAGAAACTTCTTGATTTTCGGGTATCTCGGCGGGAAAGCATAGCTGCAAATCTCTGAATTTATCCGTGTTGTGAGAACTGGTATCGCACTGAGCACATTGGTAAGTTATCTTTGATTCCCCACCAAATACTCTATGAACAAGATAAGCCTGCATGCTTCCTTCCTCTCCTCCAACAGACTGAATACCACTGTCTGTAGAATCAGAGTGAGAATCGCTTAACTGCTGGGTTTGGGCCAAATCTTCACCTGGAGAGACATATTGATGAATTAGCAAACATTTATTAGGTTTTGAGAAATTAGATAATTTATTGGGTGTCTAGATACCTTGAGTAAAGTCTGCTAAAGACTGTGTCTTTCTTTGTAGAACAACTCCTTCTGTTAGGTCCTCTTCCGTTGTCCACCGCTTAATTACCGGCCCACCATCAGCAGTCTCTTCCGTATCTCCGCTCATCTGTTCTTCACCTTTTGATTTATCCTCGGTACTCATCTCCCCACTGCCGCATTGTATGTTAGCCGTTTTCTCCTGCTCGTATAAAACGTCCAACAGGTGACTATGGAAACATAAATATAGAGAAAATATTAATAAATCTATATATGCGATTTTCTAAGAACAAAAACAGTAGATAATGACAATACAATTCGTGACTATCATAAAAGCCACATTGTAAGATATATCTTTTGATTATCCATCAAATCAACATTCAGGAATTAGACAAAATTGATACATAAATCGAAAGACCAACGACTGAGGGCAGTAATTCACAAATTTGTAGTTAAAATAAATCTCAAAATATATATATATACAAGTTAAATTATTAACCATAGAAATTCTGAGCTATCCTGTTGTTGACCAGGCATGAAGTAAGTGGGTCTAGAAGCGAGCAATATCTCCGTAGGAGCCAGAGAGATCCTCTTTGAATAAATGAGAAGTGCGAATAGATTCTCTAGTTTTCTGAGAACAGCCTGACCCACAGCAAGTTCAGGGCTTTCTGTTTTGAAGTTTAATACTTCGTGGCAGAACTGCTTGGTCATGAGAAGAGCCTGAATAACGCTATTCATGTAGCAAGTGTTCCCCAAGTTTGTTAGACCAACTTTACCAGAATTTGATCTAAAGCTGAACGGTTCTAATTCCTCTAATTCATCAGCCCAAATAGGGCCGTTTACAATCTCTTGAACAACATGAATTCTAGGTTTAACTGGTAAGCCACTCTGCAAATATTCAGAGAATTGACAACCAGGGAACCTGGTCATAAGTGCATTAGAAACATCAACGATATTCTGAACACACTCTTTCCCTAGTTCAGAATTGTCTTTTAAAAGATGCTGCATCATCGGCTGAATCCTTTTTGATATTTTTCTGAATAAATTCGGCGTGCTCTGCCTCCTCAACACGTGAAAAACAATGGATGATAAATTCTGCCTTCCCATAGGCAGAAGAAGGGCAATAAAAAGCCTTTCTAAGGTTGAATCGGTCACTTCTTTTAGTATAGAAAATTTTCTCTTTGCTTCAAGCTCCAGAATGAAAGCCATTATCCATATTCCAAGTCTGTCTCCGTCGCCCCTCAGCCACTTAGTAGACCATATGCAGAGGACTTTCAGGGCTTGTACAAGCTGCTCGTCTCCACGAGATTCTGACAATATGCATTGAACAGCTTGTGGTATTACCGTAGCATCAACTAGCTGTAATACCACAACGAGGGCAAGTCCGGGTTCACCTTCTCTTTTGACGTCTGATATTATGTCGTAAAATACAGCAAAGCATGCGATTATTGGATTGACTCTTTCCAAGCATTGATCATTGGTGCATAAATGGACGAGAAATTTTTGTATTTTAGATGCGTTTTCGTTAAATTCTGATATCTTTTTTGGCTCGATGGGCATCTGGAGGGAAGCTAAAGACAAGACTATTGATTCGCATAGTTTTGTGTGGTTTGCAGTCATGGGTAAATACGCGGTGTGAGATAATAATATTTCAGTTATTGATACTAGGAGGGTTATGTCAGATGTTAATGAGCCTTTTAAAAATATTGCGACATCGTTGCTCAAGGGATCTCTGTCGAATGTATTATCGTCGGTAATGTACTTTGAGAACCAAGACATTAGGCGGGATATTTCGAGGTTATTTGATACGAATACATGACCGTTTAAGATTTTTCGCAACACTGTACCGTCGCGTAAAAAATATTTAAGATCTTGTGATGATCTTTCGAATTCTGTAAGCTTCGACCATCCTTCGTTTATCTCGTCTGTTGTCCCTGACAAGATCATACGCATACACTCTTCAAACTCGCTTGTCACTTCCACGTTATACATTTTAAACCTTTGTTCATTAATCGGAGTGTGGGAAATTTCGTTAATTGTTGCGGTTACGAAACACTGTTTATTACTAACTAATTGTATTTATAAATATTAGATTTATACTCCGTAACAATGACTTTTAAATAATATCAAAGAGATGATTTTTATTGCATTGCAACTCACACATTACGATATTAAACTCACTAGTCACACTTACACTCACCACTCCATTTCACACTCGCAGTGAAATCTTAAACCATAGGAAAAATCGAAATATTTTTGCTAATCAAGAGTCGAAACTCAGTTAAAATTTCACACAAAGAACACAAAGGGTTTGACGACCGCGCTGCCGTCGATAAAAATAAAACGTTTCGTACCATTTGATGACGTCAAAGCGAGAAATTTTTGTCGTCAAATGTAGCCTAAACTCAGGCACGAATTTGACGATAGTAATTTTTATATTGAAGTTTAAATTAATCTGTAGGGCGCCTGCTCAGTCATTTTCAACGAAGATTACCCAATGTAATGTTTATTACGAATAATGAAAACAAGCATTCCGCTGTCATCTGCTACAGACAATATCTATCATGGCGGCGTTAGAACTGTTCTTTGTATTTTCGCCGATTTTACGATATGAGAATGTCTTTCACTCAAGACTGGAGGCAAGCGCCCTGTAGAAATACACACTTGTTTCAGGAAAACTTTTTTCACCTGTCCACGTTCCGTAAATGAGTTTTAATTTGATAATGAAATTCCTCGTACTTAACGACTCAGTATGTGTATACCTATCCATCGAAAACCTAATGTAGCGCCAATTTTCCGCTTTTTCAAATTAGTTAGAAATTTAGCCATTAGGTATCGCATCGATTGTCTCTTTCTCGTTTTACTATTTATCGTGAATGAAGCTGTCAATTCGAAATACACTTGTTAATTCATAAATCGACAATGGGAGATATAAAAGCATTCCTTCATCAATGGTGTGCTAAAAATGGGCACGATCCTCAATTCGACGTTAGACCGACAGGTAAAATTATTCCCTATTAACCCTCATCATTACAATAAACAAACTTTAACCGTATTAAATTAAGAAAACCATTTTATAATCAACTTCCTCTTGTTATCGATAAATTTTCGAATAAATCTTATTATCCAGATATTGTATTCAAGTAATCTAAACCCGTGTATAATTTTTTTTTTTAAATCTTTTTATTCCCATACTTCCGATTTTTCTAACCTTTTACTTATTTCTTTTTCCCGATTTCTTTCTTTGCATTACCGATTCTTCGTCATCCTCTTCTTTTCTATTTTATAAATTCCCCGTTTTTAATACGTCACTATTTATATGTGTTTAAAAAAGGTCCAAAAAACCGGCAGCGTTTTTTGTGTGAACTTCGAGTATCCGGCTACAATTATGTCGGTGCAGGTAATTCGACGAACAAAAAAGATGCACAGGGTAATGCGGCGCGTGATTTTGTCAATTATCTTGTCCGCATGGCAATTGTTAATCAAAACGATATACCTGTTGATATCGGGGCTCCTCCGCCGGCACAAGTGCCTGTTGAGTTAGCCTTGAGTTCTCAGACGCCTGCGAGACCTGTTTTTCAAGATGGTATGGGTCCAAATGAAATGGGCCAGGCGTATAGGCCTTATAATGAAAGAGGGCAAGGGAACTATACCTACATTGATAGAATCGCGGAACAAAAGAAAGTCGAGGAAGCTGAAGACCTCGACGTTAATGCCAGCATCCATGGGAACTGGACTATAGAAAATGCAAAATCTAAACTTCACCAGTTTATGCAAACTAATAAGATTAATGCAGATTACAAATATACTCCTGTGGGTCCTGATCACACGAGGTACTATCTTTTATAAGTTATATTTAAATGAAACATCAGTTGGAAATGAATACGACTTAATATAGGATGACCCATTTTAAACGAGTCAGGCAAATATTTTCGAAACTGAGCAAGATACAGGAAAATATTTCGGACAAAAGTTGTATGGTTTCGAGGGAGACATTTCATAATGCTATGGGTTTTGAATTTTTATAGGGTTTTATGAGGTAACTTCTACATTTCAAATGGAAACGCCTATTTTTTAATGCAGATTCATAATCTACACAAGAAAATACATTACTTTTGTAGAAAACTTTTTTTTTCTAAAAGTTCAATTCCTTGTCTGTTTTTTGTGTTGGACGATTTTCCATAAAAAAAACTTTTTCATTAAAAATTTGAGGTCTAAGAAAGAAATATCTAAAGTAAAAAGTATTTTATTCTTATTGATTAATCATGGCAAGTCATTTTCAAAATTCATTAATCACTTTGAGAATGTTATTACATTATTAGCTTTGTAACGTTATAATTAATTACATTATTTCATAATGAGGAATTAAACTTTTAGAAAAAAAGGTTCCTACAGAAGTAATGTATTTTTTGTGTAGATTATGAATCTGCACGAAAAAAGTAGGGGTTTCCATTTGAAAAAAAAGTGATCTTATATAAACTCTATAAAACCCTAGAAAAATTCAAAATCCATAGCATTACCAAACTTTCCCCTCGAAACCATAAACCTTTTGTTTGAACATTTTTTTTTGCTTGCACTCTTAGTTACTAAAATATTTGCCTGGCTCGGTTAAAATAGGCCACCCTTCATAATCGTGTAATTTTTTTTATAATTTAGCCTTATTTTAATAAATTTTTGTATTTTCCAGAGCAATTCACACAAATCCTTGGCTGTAGTTTGCCAAGGATTTATAGGATTTGCTTTGAAAGAAATGTTTCATGTTGGTATCAAACAGATATTCAATTCATAGTCTGATTGTACGATGAAAAACTTCAAGTATTCAATATTTTTATTAATTATAACTATCCAGTTATATAATTATCTGTATATTTTAATGTTTGTGTACTTTATGAGAATAATGTGTTCATGTGTTAATGGTGATACCCGAAGAGACCATTTTGGAGCACATTATCAATATTTTATAGTTAAGGCCAGTTCGCAAGCGTAGAACTAAACGCTTTTGGGCAAGCCATTAGTCGGAGAATTACCAAAACTTTTATTTAGATAAAGTAATAATGGTTTTGGTGCTGTCACCTGTTACAGCTTGAACAATGTGCTCCAATTTGGTCTCTGATTACACCACTTGGTAAGTGTAATGTCTGAAGATGATTAGCTAACTCAAATAAATTGAAAAACAATCAGGAATCGTTTATTACTGACGAAAGTCAAGAAAAGAAACAATTATCACTCAAATATTGGCCCAATTTATTTGAGTCTGTTAAAATACTGTTACCTAACGATTGACTATCCCTTTTTAAACATTCTTTATTTTTTTTTCACTATTCAGGAGTTTTATGGCTGAGATGACATTCTACGTAAAGAAATTAGGACGAAGTATGTATGTGTAATATAAAACAGTAGATGAAAACAATTAATATTATATTCTATGATTAAGCTACAATTGCAGATATTTTTAGATGTTACGGGCCGAGAGACTGGATCCAACAAACAAACAGCATCAAAAAGTTGTGCACTCTCACTTGTTCGTCAACTTTATCATCTCAGTGTTATCGAGGCGTTCAGTGGAACGTTGAAAAAAAATAAGGAAACTGAGAATATGAAACCATATCCCGTTAAAATTTCACCTGAGCTGGAAGATCAGATTCATGAGGTGCTACAGGGTCTTGAAATTGCACCAATTAGCAATTTCAATGTGCCAGTATGTATTCTCATAAAAATGCCAGTCTAGTATCAATAAATTTTCTCCCACTCTCAAATAAATGCAATTCTTTTAATATTTTTTCATAGGTGCAGCCAAAACAGGGCGAAGAGAGTACAAGCTCTGCTCCGAGTATATCTTTAATAACAAACCAAGTATTGGATGATTTTATATCATCTAAGCCACAGCCAGCTGGTGTAGTGAGCTGGTCTCCACCTCAACAGAACTGGAATCCATGGACAGGATGTAACATTGACGAGGGTCCCTTGGCTACAATTTCTTTGGATAAAATGTCTGAGGATATAATGCTAGATCACAGAGATCGCCTCCAGCAGGATACAGTCCTTCAAAAATCAATACAGGAAAGATCGAGTCTCCCTGTATTTGCAAAAAAGAATGAAATAATGGCAGCCATAAACGACAACCCAGTCATAATTATCAGAGGAAATACAGGGTGTGGTAAGACCACACAAGTTTGTCAGTTTATTTTAGACGATTACATATCTTCGGGTCAAGGCGCATATTGTAGTATCGCCATCACTCAGCCGAGAAGGATATCGGCCGTATCTGTGGCGGATCGAGTTGCTGTAGAACGATGTGAACCCGTCGGACAAGCTGTGGGATATTCTGTGAGATTTGAATCAAGTCTTCCGAGACCTTACGCTAGTATGATGTTCTGTACAGTCGGAGTACTATTGAGAAAACTTGAAGGTGGATTGAGAGGAGTGTCTCACGTTATAGTCGACGAGATTCATGAACGCGATGTTAATTCTGACTTTGTTATGGTCGTTCTTCGCGATATGATACACATGTATCCAGACCTTAGAGTAATATTGATGTCAGCTACTATAGACACCACTTTGTTTAGCGAGTATTTCAACAAATGTCCGGTTATTGAAATACCAGGTAGGGC
This sequence comes from Macrophya annulata, assembly GCA_963924015.1. Taxonomy (NCBI): domain Eukaryota; kingdom Metazoa; phylum Arthropoda; class Insecta; order Hymenoptera; family Tenthredinidae; genus Macrophya; species Macrophya annulata. Next base: position 5,551,874 of record OZ001257.1, on the reverse strand, counting down.
TTATCCCGTCCAAGAATATTTCCTCGAAGACTGCGTACAGATGACTAGCTTTGTCCCGCCAGCGGACACTCGAAAGAGAAAAAATCGTGAGTCTGAAGATAATCCAGGTGACGGAGAACAAGAGGAAAACTACAACAAGATGGTTGGGGCCAACTATTCTATACAGACAAAAAATGCGATGGCACAAATGAGCGAAAAGGAGGTCAGCTTCGAACTGATGGAAGCTCTATTAAAGTACATTAAAAACCAAAATATTCCTGGGGCTGTATTGATCTTTTTACCGGGATGGAATCTGATCTTTGCTTTAATGAAACACTTGCAGCAGCATCCAATGTTCGGAGGCTCTGGATACATCATTATTCCATTGCATTCACAACTTCCTAGAGAAGATCAACGAAAAGTATTCGACCCAGTGCCACCAGGCGTGACCAAAATAATTTTGGCAACAAACATCGCAGAAACTTCCATTACCATTAACGATGTAGTGTATGTCATAGATTCCTGCAAAGCCAAGATGAAGCTGTTCACCTCGCACAATAATATGACCAATTACGCTACTGTTTGGGCAAGCAGGACTAATTTAGAACAACGCAAAGGTCGAGCTGGACGTGTTAAACCTGGATTTTGTTTCCACCTATGCTCTCGGGCACGGTTTGAAAAAATGGACGAACATGTTACTCCAGAAATGTTCAGAACACCTCTGCATGAATTAGCGCTTAGTATAAAGCTTTTGAGACTGGGAAGCATCGGACAATTTTTATCAAAAGCAATCGAACCACCTCCGATAGACGCAGTCATTGAAGCTGAAGTAATGTTGAGAGGTGAAGGATTAATCTCAACAACATTTGTTACTTTTTAACTGAGAATGTTTTTCATTTTCACTAAATAACTAAATCCTTAATTTTTCAGAAATGAAATGCCTAGACGCTAACGACGAACTGACTCCTCTCGGCAAAATCTTAGCTCGTTTGCCGATTGAACCACGTTTAGGGAAGATGATGATCCTTGGATGTATATTTAGAGTAGGTGATGCACTGTCTACAATGGCAGCAAACAGTACGACCTTTCCAGAGGTGTATAACATGGGGCCAGACATGAGGAGACTATCTTATCAGCAAAAATGGTTTGCTGGAGCAAGATACAGTGACCATGTGGCAATGCTGCATGCCTTTCAAGCATGGGAAGAAGCCAGAGGTGGCGGAGAGTATGCAGAACAGACTTTCTGCGATTCGAAGAATCTGAGCCTACCTACACTGAGAGTTACTTGGGAAGCAAAGGCACGTTATATTCCGAGATTATGTCCCAAACTTTTCAGAATTGAAACAAATAAATAGAATAACTTTTTAAACTTTTAATACATCTTTCAGAATCAACTGCAAGCCCTTTTACAGAGCACTGGGTTTCCCGAAGAAACCTTGTGCCCAACGCCGTTGAATTATCAAGCTGGTTCAGACGTTCGTCTTGATACGATTACCGCACTTCTATGCATGGGTCTCTATCCAAATGTCTGCTTCCACAAAGAAAAGCGAAAGGTTTTAACAATGGAATCAAAGTCCGCATTGATTCACAAGACATCTGTAAACTGCAGTAACTTTGAGCAAAACTTTCCATTCCCTTTCTTCGTTTTTGGAGAAAAGGTGAATAAGACAATCCAACACTTAAACTTGTCTTAAATTCTCAATAATAATTCCTAAACTAAATCTTTCCAGATCAGAACCCGGGCAGTATCCTGCAAACAAATGACCATGGTCTCACCAATCCATTTACTACTATTCGGATCTCGCAGAGTGGAATATGTCGACGGTGTAGTTAAATTAGACAACTGGATTAACCTAGACATGAAACCAGAAGTGGCAGCTGCAATTGTTGCACTAAGACCAGCTCTGGAAAGTCTAGTTATCAGAGCTAGTAAAGATCCAGAAACAATTCTGGAGCTAAGTCCGCTGGAAGAGAAGGTACGAATAATAACTACCTCTCTAAAATCTAAAGCTGCAATTATTGATCAGATCTCCAATAGAATTTAATCAAACAATATCTAATCTAAATCTTCATTTCTTATATGATGTAATATGTTCCTCAGGTATTAGTAGTGATCAAGTCTCTCTGCGGTATGAACACCTGTAGATATGAAATGGACCAGATAACTGGAGGAGGTTTTCAATCGCGCAGACCACCTAGGGGTCATTCAACTGGCTTTAATTCCGGAGGCAATGGACCTCCAACGAAAATGGGTCGTGAAGGAGGCTACCAGGGTGGAAGAGGCGGCGGCTACGCTCGTGGAGGAAATAATTACGGCGGTGGAGGAGGTTTCCGTGGTTCAGGAAGAAGCGGCTACAACGGTGGTGGCGGTGGCGGCTTTAGAGGCAGAGGAACCAACAGTTGGGGTGGTGGCGGATACCGGGGAGGATATTAACGAGTTTTATATCTTACCTAAAATCATATAAAGAATTTTCTAAACAGGATAAGACATGCGTTATTGTGGAAAAGACGACGTTGGATAGATACTTATTGGTGATGATTATTATAGTGAACTGAACCGAATCGGTTTTGAATATAAATCAAGTGACAAGACTCGATTTTTACCAGTAATTAAATATTATGATTTTTTTTTTTTTGATCGAAAAACTTTCTTTTTTTTTTCAAATTTTTTGTTATCAAACGGATTCGTTCAGATTTGCTAAAATAAAGAGATCGACTATTCTTCAATGGACGATAATTGATATCATGTAATAACCTTTGACCAGCGAAGATTTTACTAAGTAAATGCGATTGAAAACTGAAATGATTATGTTGTTTCGATATCTGCCTCTTTTCATTCAGTTATTATAAATAATGATAGTTTTTAGTGGATCAGGGAAAAAAGGTGAGTTTCTTTTTATTGAAATTTTAATTTTGAAATAAATATAAGATTGTTCTCTGATATATTTAAATTCGAAATTTTTATTTTTGAACCCGAATACCATTTTCGGTACTTCTTTACCAACTGTGCGTTGTGTGAGCTCCATTCTGGTTCGTATTATTTTGTAGAATCCCCCCCACTCGAGCTAATGGAACTTTGGTCGCGTTGCTCATATTTAGATAGTCATAACTTCCGTGTGGTAGTGGTGATTGGCGAAAAATGGCGATGACCTGTGTAGCTGAGAATGGTCAATAGTGACATCCTATAAACTAACAAATGCGACGAATTTGTTTATAATATTGTTTTTTTAAAATGACCTACGGGTTTCATAGTCATAATATTTAAGTGGGTGATCGGTGTTCACTTGAATAGTTAAACATTTTGGAGTAATCAAAACTCGGAACTGCTGGTGGTTGCGAAACGTCACAGAACAACCCATACAAGGCAAGCGCACGTTTGACATAGATTATAGATATTTTATTCATCTTAAAGTATCGTATGTAAATTCCACTTGAAAATGTGTAAGAAATTCCGCAGCTTCTCATCCCTCGTCATAAACATAACTTCACTCTATCCACCTATTATATTATCGTTATTTATTATGTTAGGTTAGGTATCTGACACTTCGACTCAAATATGTAGTACGACATTTTCTATCTTAAAACAAGCACTGTATAACTGTATAACACTATGTATATCAATGAAAGACTATAAAAATATCCCTCTTTCTACGCGTTTTTAATATCATCAAATATTCAACTTAATTTAATTCCAAAGACAAGATTGATCAGCAGATAGAGGTGTATTTTTTTATTTTTTTTATCTGTTCTTCTTGTTTCAACCTTGTGCATCTATTTACAGTTATGCATAATACGGGATTTAATATAATTTACATACGTTTTATACGATATTTTATTATGAGTGTAAGAGGATAAAAACAGCTGATTCATCTTTCTATCACTCTTTGAAATGACACATTATTCAAAATGAGTCAAACACAGAAATGAAAATCGTTTTGTTATTTCATTTGAATAAAAATAATTACCGAAAAAATAGAAAAACAAAAAAAACAAAAAACTAATTTAAGATTGAAATAATTTAATTTTAGGACCCGTCAGGGTAATTGGCTTAAAAATGGATCAAGAAACAGTATATGGTACACACGAGGATAGTCACGTTGTAATGTCGGAGAAAGTACAGTCTTTGGCAGGCAGTATTTACCAAGAATTTGAACGCATGATTGCGAGATACGATGAAGATGTAGTCAAAGAACTGATGCCCCTTCTAGTCAATGTATTGGAATGTTTGGATCTGGCTTATACAGAAAATCAAGAACACGAAGTGGAACTGGAACTGTTGAGAGAAGACAACGAACAACTCGTCACACAATATGAGCGGGAAAAACAGCTTAGAAAAACTTCGGATCAGGTAAAAAAATTAAGGGATCAAAATTTTGTTTAAACTTTAATTTTTGCTCTTCAAAAAGCTGCCCAATCTTTGATCTTGATAATTATCTGTTAATAACGAAGCTGCAACGAGAATGACACTATTATACTTTAAGTACTGATGAATGAATCGCTTTGGTTTTGTTAGAAACTATTGGAGCTGGAAGATGTAGCTGAGGATGAGAGAAAGGAACTTTTGTCGAAGATCGATAGCTTGGAGTCAATAGTCCGAATGTTGGAATTGAAGACTAAAAATTCGCACGACCACGGTACAAAAGCCAATGCCATCTCCAGTCCATCCCCTCACAGAACCTCCTCCTACAGTAGAGTAGATTGTTTTCTGTTTTGATTATACCTAGGTACTATGTGTGTTTCTTGGTTCTTTACAATATTTTTTTTTATTCTTTTTTCTTGTTTGTTGTTCTTCTTTAAACTTGGTTTCTGGGCATTAGTTTTTAACGGGCGTTTTACACATGTTTGTCGTTTTATACAGCATGCTTTATTCATGGTTTTCTTTTTTTCTTTTTTTTTCTACTCATTTATTTTGATATGCATATTTATCTCCTCTTTGTGATTACCATTTATCATATAGTAGGATTATTCCATCGTTATAAAATTCCGGATTAAATTTCTTCAATGCATTAGTTTACTTCCAAAGTTCATACTATCCTGGTTTATACTGTAAATAAGCAAAGACAATTTTCATTCAAGTCTTGACTTGTACCAGTAATTGATGGCATTCTTTTATTTGTATATTAGTAACTTGTGGGAAGCTTGAAAGAAATCGTCGAAATTATTTGAACATTATTATTTTAGAAGAGGAGAGAAACATCTATAAAGTGAATAAAGTTGTTACACCTTCTCCATTAATGTTCCCTCATCATTTAGTCAAACAAACAAATACACTTTCTAATATTCACGGTCAAACTTGTAATATCTTACCTCCGTAGCTTGAATACTATGTGGAAGACATTATTTCTGTTTCTTGTGAAATTTGGTACCTTTTTGAAAATAAGATACACAATCCCAACAAATTTTTCACATATTGATACACATTTGTTTTACTTTAAGTAAAGTAGGAATCTATTGCCAAATTTATTGATCTGTGTTCGAATTTTGAATCATTGATTTTGAGGATTATTTATCATTGTTATTTTTTTGTCACTGGTATTAGTATTACAAACATTGTTTCATTCATGTAACTTGCAAATGTGGCTTACAGACAATAAACAAATACACAAATGTCTTGAGAATAACTACGATTTATGATATGAAATGATAATATTATAAGCTGTGTCTTGACGAATGACAATTTTTTGCATCGTGGAATTTATATTCCTAATTTTAGTTATCCGTCTTGAAGAAAAGGAGTCCGAGATGAAGCGTGAATACTCAAGATTACACGAAAGATATACAGAGTTATTTAAAACTCATGTAGATTACATGGAGCGTACAAAAATGTTAGTCGGAAGTACAGAAAGATTAGAAAACACTACCGGGGCTCGAGGTCCGTCGCGTTTACCTTCGCTAGGATTAGCCCATATGTCAAGAAGCTCCGGCCCTCTAAGCTACGGATTCCAAAGTTTAGAAGCAAGTATAAATGCTGAAGATGGCCAAGAAGAAAGTCCGCCTAATGGAGCTAGTCTAAGGGCTGAAATGTTGGACAGCAGTAGCGAAGCGGCAATTGAAACTTCAGACAAAAGCCAACTCACCGATCAACCAACACAAGAGAATAAGACCACCGCTATTTCTAGACGTAAGTTAGAGATGGTATGAAAAAAGAACAAATTTTCCAGGAATTTCTTTTCTATTATTGCTACTGTTTATTTATTTTTTTTTTTTTAAGGTCGATATTGCAATTTGTAATTAAAAACTTTTCAGGGTTTAATGGTATGACCTTTTTCTAATCGCACTTTTTTTAATGGACTACTATTGTGGATATAAAAAAATTCCTTTCTAACATTTGACTACGCAAATTAAGTGCCCAAAAACGCTTATTTATCCAGTTGTAGCTCGTTTTTTTTTTTTTTCGTTTCTATAAATTATACAATCGCTAATATGGTTTACTGCCAGAGTAATATATCCAGAATAAATTTTTGTAACGTAGTATCTTTCAATACCATTTATTATGCTAGTATAGGAGTGAAAAAAAAAGCTACTCGGACTTGAAATTTTATTAAGAATGTTCTGAATAATCTTCAAGATAAACATCTGACATCAATATTTTTAGTAATACTTAAACAATGATAAAACGAGCTTTTTAAATTCACAAATGTTTAAATCCGAACAGAGGAGAGTCCCGAAACGGAAATGCCGCCTGTAGTTATAACACCAACGACACCAAGTGCTACAGAAAAAACAGCGACAACTCCAAGTGGTCGAACTAGAACTGACAAAGAACAACGTAGTGGAAATACATTATATCAAGAGCTTAGTTTTCAAGATGCAGATGCACTTGGCGAAATGGATGAAGGCGCAGACATCACTGGTAATATAAATAATATCCTAATTCTGATGCTGATTGTAAAATATTAGATTTAACATCAAATTTAAGATAAGCACAAGAATATGAATGCTTCTTACAGGAAGCTGGGTACATCCTGGGGAATACGCTTCGTCGGGTATGTTTAAAGTGAAATGTTGTTTGCATTATAATTTTTTATTCATTTTGTTGAGAACAAATCGATTTATACAAATTTATAGAAGTCTGAAAGTTGAGTATTTAGCATACAAAATGCCACGCTTAATGTGAGCTTGTAAGTTGAAATCTTACTTATGAAAGAGATGCAGACATCACATCTTTATGATTTTGAGTAGCTATGGTACAGTCAGCTATTAATCTAGGACTTGAGATCAATAAGTTAAATGAGAAAAGGTCCAATGATTAACTCGACAATGGCCTATTTTCATCATACACATGGCACTGGCTTAATACACAAAACTTCCTTGCTTTTTTCCGATTAAGTTTAAAAGCAAGAATAAATTTTGCATGCAGTGAAAGCCATGTTTTAGTTACATACAAATTTAGTCAAGTATCAGGGGTGTGAGATTTGAGAAGCGTATTAGTCTAGGAGAGAAATTATAACGAGATTTATCGTTACAGTAAAAAAGTTAATTAACCTTGATAAATCACAATTTTCATCAAGATATTTTGCAAAATGCAGGTATACCTACGAAAAGAATTGGTATAATTAAATTGGAATCTAATTTTCATACAAATGTAAAAATGAAATAATAATCAACTACTAACATGTGTGTATGTTTGCATTGCTCGTTCCTTTGCTGTCCATCTGTTCGCGTCAAATTCTTCATTGAACGATGCATGTGATGAATAACCTACCCATATGCAGTCAATGACAACTTTTTTGGTAAGAGACTTTAAATAACTAAGAGTCTATCTTCTACTGAAAATTTATTTATTGGACGTTTGTTAAATTTTCTTTCTTTATTTATTTATTCATTTTTTTGTATTTGTCTAATAATCTCATTAGTTTTGGCGAAAGCATGTACCTACTTCCTCGTGGGCATAGTATCTCGTGGTTATATAAAATCATTTTAATAATTTATGCTTTCTCAAATAACATTCAAAATCCTACATTTTATAACTCCGAGATGATATCATGACTTCAATTAACGCACAAATATACATGGAATTAATTTTTTTTGTCTGAATATTACAGCTTTTAAGTGTTGATATATCGCACTGATGTATCAATGAGGAAATTATCAATTTCATATTTATTTTTAAACATCATCGTTAATACCAGAGCATATGAATCTTCTACTTAGCGCTTTGGTATTCTAATTTGCTCTGTATCTATATTTTGCTCTACCGATTCTTTAAATTAAATTTAAAATTAGATTCGCTCTTTCTATTATGTCGAGAGAATAGTCACGTCTATTGACCACATTTTGATTATTAAATATTTTTAGGCATGGGGAAAGAAGTGGAGAATCTTATTATGGAGAATAACGAACTCCTAGCTACCAAGTAAGCTCATATACTTATTTCACTATTATTTTCACCGTGATTTCAACTTCAACTTCCAATTTTAACGTAAACTTATCATTTCAGAAATGCTCTTAACATTGTAAAAGATGATCTGATTGTCAAAGTGGATGAGCTGACAAGGTGAGCGATAAAGGATATTCCTGTGACGTCATTAACTCTTGTATTATATAATCGTAGTCTGATTTTACTGCTTTGTATCATTTAAGTGAGCAAGAAATATTGAGAGAAGAAGTAAAAGCTCTGCAACAGGCCAGAGAACGTCTTCGCCAGAAAGTTTCAGTGTTAGAAGAAGAGCTGAAGAAAACTAGGGAAGAAGCAGAAGTATCTGCTAAAGCGACGAAGAGTGACGACGAAGAAGATGTACCGTTAGCTCAAAGAAAACGATTTACTAGAGTGGAAATGGCCAGAGTACTAATGGAAAGAAATCAGTACAAAGAAAGATTCATGGAACTTCAAGAGGCTGTTAGGTGGACGGAAATGATAAGAGCCTCAAGAACTGATCCTGCTAGTTTATCTGGTGGAAAACAGACAGTTTGGAAGTTGTGAGTAATCAATGAGCAAGATAATCTATTTTTTGATATCTAATTCTCCTTGATCCTCGAAGCAAGATGTTTGGGAACTTTGATAACTGTTCGATAATTTTGATAACTGATGTTTCTCCTTTTTCAGTTTTAGTAATCTCTTCACAGGCCCGGCAGATCGAGGGGGAATAGCTAGAGGAACGCATACCTTACCACACGTACGCTACAGTGCACCAACTAATCAAATAACTCCGGCTCCAGCTCTGGATGCAATGCGCAGACGAACTATGAAGAATCGACATGACTTTCTCGACCAAGGAGACACGATGTGAGAAAAAAAACCGTTCTAAATTGTTCTATATAATTATAGATCGGAGCTTGTAATCATTGTACCCACTATTTAGTTAGTTCTCATTTTAATCACTCAAACACTTTACGTCATTCTATTGTTTAAATAACAGTTCTTATTAGTACAATCTCTGCACTGTTCCCACTTACATTTTTCAGCTTCTCTAATTATAGTTTAAATAATTGATTTCTGGTTACGACTCTTTCTCATCCTTACTCTGTTTAGGTATATCATTTGGGTCTATGTTATTAACGTCATATTATAATGTGACGTTTATACAAATCCATAGGTCAACAAACATTTCTCATAAATAGATACTAATACAGCCGGTGCTAGTACAACTATTTGATCATCAACATACATATAGATAATCTGTTCATGATATTTCTTGCCTTTCGTTTAAACAACTTAACGATAAATTCCATCTGTTGAAAATAATAGAATCAGTTAGTGCCAGCTTTTGATGTGCATCGATAAGCGTGCCCTGAGTGGAATTGTTTCTTAGCCAATTATCTTGATCTTTATTTATAAATGTCGGTTCTTCTATTTTCTGTAATCTTTGTTTCTTATTCAAAATTGTGCAATATAGGTATAACTTATGTTTTTAAAACAGCTTTTGAATTTCTACTTCATTCGGATGATATTTTCGCATTTTTTTAATGTTTTTAATTATTATGAAACATTGAGAGTTTGAAACTTTGTTCTAAATATTTCTTATTATTTCATGAAGGGTGATTTCATGTGCATTGTCATTTTTAAGAGTAATAGATATTAAAAATCTTTCCAGATTAGAGGCATCCATAGTTAGTTGGGATCCATAGCTTTTTATCGCAACTCGCGATTAAAATAATGACCGATTAAAAAGACGTGAGTTTTCTTGAGTATAATTTGCGTTTCAATAGTTTCTCTGCCTTTCGTGATTCTATAGTATATAACATACATTTCCCGTAATTTCTTTAACTTTTCCAATTTCATCAAATTAAAATATTCTAATTATTTGTTCCACAGACTTATATTCATTATATTTTCATCAGTCAAAGTCATTTAATATCTTGTTATATGTGCTTCATCTTTATCAGGGGCTGGTTTCCTCAGGTATTCAGTCGCTAATGGGGTGTTTGAATATTTAGTAGAAATTTCCTTCAAAACAGATACACCATCAAGTTAAAACTTGAAAGTGATATACAATTTTTAGCGCTGAGATAACACATCATAACAAATATTTAGGTATCAAGAAGTTGAAGGTTCATTTACTAAATTGCAATATCAGTATAATCTCTCCAAGAAGAAGTAAGCATTGCCTTTGATACTTGATCATCATCACCACTCTTACATATTAAAAAATGAACATCCAAAATCGTAGGTAGCATTGTCAAAAATATTGAATATTATTGTGGGCCGGCTGAAAGAGTTTCTACTTTCGATATACTCATTCAAATCATTCAACTCACTTTATAAATCCTATACTAAAACAAATTGATTATCAATTTCTTTACCTGTTCTGTATATAAAAAGTTTGTACATTTTTCTGGATTATTTTTAGTATACGTAATATATACAGTTTATTGATTAGTGAATAAAACATATTTTCATTATGTTAAATTTGGTTTTTATTTCACTATTACTACTGTACTTGGATTTATTTATTTGGGCCACCTTGTTATCCTCAAGTGATTATCAGCGTTCTGAAGACATGCTTGCTTTGACTCTTGGACAGCTTGTAAGTCGAATTTCAGGTAAACTTGTTTGGCCTCTTTAGATCTGCTTATGTTGACCATCATATCAATAATAATCCTAACTTATTATTTAATTATTACTTCACTCCTCCGTATTATTTACTCCACTAATATCCATGTCGAAAAATAATTTTTTATAATTATTTGACCTTTGGTTTGAAAGTTATAGTATAGAAATTGATAGAATACATGTGTAGAAGGTTCCCAACATGTACTATTTTATACCCTTTCAATCTCTGAACATCAATATTACTGTAGTTTGTAATTGATATCGTAAATTATGGCTTCGTCTTTTTCTCTTCTAATACAGAAAACTTTTAATGAATGAATTATATTTCTCTAATCTTTTAATACGAACTATACTACGAGCAATTGCGACTAGAATTGGAGCGAGACTTATTCGAAATTTGTCTGCATATATGCTCTTTTTCACTATCTCTTTCATCACGAATTCTAATCATACAAAATCGCCTCGTTGCTATTATTGGTTTATGGTTCTTCAGTTACGTGAATGTTGCTTACGGTAAATGGGTGTTTAAAAAATGTATACAATTGTTTTTTGTGATCTAAAGTTCGATCGAGGATGATAAAATGTGTGTTAATTTTTTCAGGGGATTGATAAAAAGATATATTATGCTTACAATTGTTAACAATATCTAGATTTGAGAATATCTCAAGTACCAAGACTCTATCGTTCTTAACAAAACGTACAAAAATGTATATAATTTTTTCGATATTTTCTAACCAACTACCCTCTTGTTTCCCAGCAAATTTATTCAGTATCTGTCTCTGTGTTTATAGGTCTTCGGAAAAGTTAGTAGCTCGACGAGCTAATGAACGAAGAGAACAATATCGCCAAGTACGAGCTCATGTCAGAAAAGAAGACGGCCGTTTGCAAGCATATGGTTGGAGTTTACCTGGAAAACCAAGCGCTCCGGCTAGACAACCTGTCCCAGTTCCTGTCTACTGTAGACCTCTACAGGAAACTGAGCCTGGAATGAAGGTGAGAAGAAAGGATGATCTTTGGATGATAAATGGAATTTTTTGACCTTTATTTCATATTACCAATTTTTAAATCATAAACTTGTTCTTTTAATAGATATGGTGCGGAGCTGGAGTGAATCTGAGCGGAGGAAAGACTCGAGATGGTGGAAGCATGGTGGGAGGTAGTGTATTCTATGCAGCTGAAGCTCAAGAGAATAATATGAAAACTGCCGAAGATGCCGTTGAACATTTAGACAAAGAACTCCAGGAGAATGAACAGCAACGTTTAGAAGCAGAACGTTTAGAGCAGCAGCTAAGTTCGCTGGTTTGGATTTGTACATCGACTCAAAAGATGTCTAAAGTAACAGTAATCGACGCTAATAATCCGGCGGATATTTTGGAGGCCTTCAACGTTTGTCAGAGTCATTTATTGTGCATTGCCAGTGTTCCGGGTGCTAAGGAAAGTGATTATATACTAGGATCGAACGATAATTCGATTCAAACAAACGGCGCAGGTGATCAAAACAGCAACAGCGAACCAGTTTCCTTAGAGTTAAGTGATGCAAGGGAAAGTAACGACTCTAAACTAGAAGAAAAGGCCAAAAAAGATGTTGACAATCAAAATTTAGAGGAACGCAACGTGTCTCACGAAGCCGAGAAAACTGACGTTGATCCGAACAGCAACACAGAACCACAAAGTTTAGAAAGCATTGATAGTGAAACTGCAAATTTGGGAAAAGTACAATTTGTAAAGAGTACTCCTGAACCATCGATGCAAAATAACGACGTAGATTTGTCGACTGAAAAAATGTCCTCTGTTCAACCCACTATGTGGTTGGGTGCTCAAAATGGTGCTGTATTTGTACATTCAGCTGTGGCTAAATGGACAGTTTGCCTACATTCAGTCAGATTGAAAGACGCAGCATTAGCTATAGTGTAAATAAAATTGCTACACACAAACAATCATATCATATCTCACATCATACTATAACTAAGTTGTAATAGTTCCATTCTTGTTATTTCAGTCACGTTCAAGGGAGAGTCTTAGTTGCTTTAGCTGATGGAACAGTGGCAATATTTAGAAGGGGTTCAGATGGTCAATGGGACCTTTCCCAACATCACATAATCACACTGGGTAGTCCTCAGCATTCGATCAGGTGTATGACTGCGGTAACAGGAAGAACTGTGTGGTGTGGATATAGAAATAAAATCCACGTTGTTGATCCTATCGTTTTGACGTTAGAGGTGAACAAATTTTCAACAAAATACTCTTGAAATACCTACATGCTGAACTTTCGTCTAACATGTTATATTATTGCAGTGTACCGTCGACGCTCATCCTCGCAGAGAATCCCAGGTAAGACAGCTTGCTTGGTTGGGCGAAGGAGTATGGGTCAGCATTAGATTAGACTCAACATTAAGGCTTTACCATGCTCACACTTACCAACATCTACAAGATGTTGACATAGAACCTTACGTCAGTAAGATGCTTGGTACAGGAAAGTTGGGATTCTCATTTGTTAGAATCACTGCTCTCCTCATATCGTCCAACAGATTATGGATCGGCACTGGAAACGGAGTCATAATATCAGTGCCTTTGTCTGAAAGTAAGCAATCCACATTATAAATAACTCATTTATTGTATCACCCAGTTTCTACATATCCTCGTTTTTATTCAAGGTGCTGGTGGTGCTATGGCAGTATCACGAGCTCAAGCGGGGATGAAAACAGATGCCCCTGGTGTTGGTGTTAGAGTTTTTGCTTCCGATAAAGGAGTAACACCTGGCAGTTTTGTACCTTACTGTAGCATGGCACATGCTCAGCTCAGTTTCCACGGACATCGAGATGCTGTTAAGATGTTTGTTGCCGTACCTGGTTAGTTTTAAGTTTCTAGTTTGAATAAAGAAACGCTAACTTTGTCATTTATCTTAATTCTCGTGTGTTTCAGGACAAGGAGGTCAAAGCATCGTTACTGATGGATCACAGCCAGCTATGCTTGTGTTATCTGGCGGTGAGGGATACATCGACTTCAGAGTTGGTGAGTGATCGATTATTTGAATAAGGAATTGAAAGAAATGATTAAAATAATGTGTAAAATAATAGCATGTTTGAGATAAATATCCGATCAAGTTCAGTTATCATTTTCGTTCTGAGTTTTTTGGGGGTGATTCGTAATTTCAGTTGAAGAGGCAGAGGACGAAAGTGATGTTGCGACCCACCTCATTGTGTGGCAACTGGTCAGGTATGCCCCCAGAGAGTAATAGAAAACGGCATATATAATTTAGATCTTATTACTAATTAATAAATACACATATCTTGATTAACTTTATTATTGATTTAGACTAACTCAGTACACTAACGACTTTGATTTTCGATAGTGTATCCTATCAACTTTCAGTATTCGAACAATCAAACTATGTAGATGGATTTAATTGACTAAATAATTTTACCCTGCAATTTCCTTGGTCAAAAGATTTAAATTCACTGAAATGACGGCGATGAAGTTTTATCGCCAGATTCAGAACTACTTTTAAGGAACCACTCATCAAATATATGTATAGCACAATATGCACGATAAGAATCATAAGCTATTTGGCTACTGTGTTCATATTGGAAATAGTAAGCAATATTCCTCTTAGCTTATGTGCTAAATTCATTTGCGCAATAAAAATTGATCTGTAATATTGGAGATAAAAATTTCTTTTAAAGAACGTTGCATTTCTATTATCAATGTCGCATGTTTTATCGATGGGGACTAGGACTGCGGTGATTGATATTTTAAATTGTAATACACAACTGCCGTTAGAATTTAAAAGCTTAACGGTTTATGGCTTCATGTGTTGATGGGTGATAAAAAAATATTGATATACATATAAATTTTGTAAAATATTTTCATCCGTATTTCTTCACTCTCTGGGAGCTTCCTGCAGCTGTGGTATATGTATGTCGTGTTTGTACAAAGCTGACCTCGTATGCACCTTTCTTCTGCTAATACACATTAATCTCATAATGTCTAAAGTGTAAATTATACGATAAAGAAATATTATTTAAACATTCTATGCGTTGCAGGTGACGGGGATGAAACTGAAGATGGAATTGAGAGATCTAATCTTGCCGCTAACTCTGAAGAACATGGAGAACAAAGTCATTTGATCGTTTGGCAAGTTCAATGCCCTCTGCCAGCGCCAATAACTGCATAGACTTCACGAAACATTTAGAATTTAAGTTCCTCAATTATCAGCTAATATTAAATTCGTCTTGCTACGCGAGTACATGTAGATCTTAAGAAGCAAATTATGTAAGTCATTAAGAAATCCGTTAGTCGACATAATAGCTCATTTTACAAATAGGATTAAACTGGTTAAGCGTCTTTATTGATTTTTAAATGAAAAAATTTTTATCATTTCAAAATTAAAACAGTAGTTAATTACAGTACAATCTGTGATCTAATCGAATGAATTTTTGCAGCATAATTTTTATATTTCTCTTATATTATTACACCATAATATTTAATCCCAACTATTTGTTGAAAATATGTATCTCATATCTGCATCTAGACGCTTAGCTCATTATTGAGCCTGCTACACGATAGCATGATGCAACAGACTTAGCTAGCAAGTAGAAATGTATTTCTATTGAATAGGTAAGTTTTTTAGTTTTTTTTGACGACAATGTGAATTGCGAAATGAAAAAACTTTTATTCAGTCTTTCGAAATTGAAAAACAAAAAAATCCAAATTCTTATTTCATTTTAGCAACAAAGTTCAATTAAAATATATTCTACATCACTTGAAAGCATTACAGCATTTTCAAGACGTGTTAATTAATGCTGTTGGCTTTCTGGTTCAATCTAGAAATAAAACGTAAGAATTTTTAATTGGAGAAGTAAAAGAGAAGAAAAAAAAGAAGTAAAAATTAAATAAAAGATAAAAAATAAGTATTTTAAGATATAAATGTTTGAAGATTTGATTTTATTAAGCTGGGCTTGTGGCTCAGATTGAAACATAAAAAAAAAAAAAAAAACTAGATAATTACGGCTTATTTTTATTTTATTTTTTTTTATGTCACGGACGCAATCGGCAATCTTAGTTTTATTGACTTTTGACTTGGGTATGTATGTATGTACTATCTAATTCGAAAATATGTAATGAGACATCGAACTACATACTGAAATTGAAACTAAATCATCTAGATTTTGGTGAATTTTTTTTTCGTAATTTATAAGTATCTGTTTAAAATAATTCTCAAAGGCATTATTTAGCATATTAATATATTATATAGGTATATGTATGAATAATTTCATCAGATTTTAAAGTTAATTGATTTACAAATTAGACTTTAATCTATTCGTTGCAATTTTTTTTTTTTTTTCTTTTTCTGTTTTTTGTTGTGATATTTACAGCTAGCTAAACATATACGTTTTAATTGCAGGTAAACTGCACGAGATATTTAATAGGTATGAATAATACATATAACAGAATTTTGTGGGGAAACAAAGTTGAAAACTTCGTTATAACATAATATAGGTATATTAACACCAAAAAGTTCATATTATTAAAAAGCAAATAGTGTTTTTCAATAGAATTATAAAACAAATATTAAAGGAAGATAAAACAAAGCAACAATTTTTTCGACATGCCAATATAAGTGAATGATACACAAATATGTACAGTACATAAGTTACGTGTATATGCGCCAATAGATCGATTTTATTCCTACAATATAAGAATTACGTGGGTGATGATAGCCTCTGCATGAAAAAGTTTTATTTATTTATTTTGATTTCACTTTACCTTCAGCGCAGTGCGCTTTATTTAATCTATCAAAAGCTTTTCTTATTATTGTATGTAAATCATGCTTAAATTAATTTTAATTAAATCTAGAATATAATCTACCTATATATATATATACATATATATGTGTATATATATATATATATATATATATATATATATATATATATATATATATATATATATATATATATATATATATATATATATATATACATATACATATATATCAGTAATTTACTATAATAAATTATATTAGAAAATAATAAAAATCTAGATATAAATTGTGTACAGTTACGTTATCGATAACCAAATGGAAAGATAACACCGGTAGCTACGATAAATGATAACGCCTACACCACCATATGCTTTTATACTCGTGGCGTATAGGTATATGCTAAACGATGTATAGATTTATTTCTAATAAAATGCTTATGCTCTTATTGGTTAAAGCCTTGAAGAGAGGACCGAGCTCTCTTTTAGGATGTATTTAATAAATTATCAATGAAAAATTTGATAAATAAATTTGAGACAAAAAAAAAAACTAAATGAGGAAATGATCGATTTATCAACACACACTTAAAACGTTAAATTTTATACGTCTCGTTTATAATATACATATGCAATATATACCTATTATATATCGTACTGTGTATAATTGTGATGGATATAAAGTTTGTCTTGTGTAATAAGTTTATCTCTCTTTTTGTTTTTTCTCTTATCAGGGATATAAAAAGCCGGAATATTGAGTGAAATTAGTATTTACATTTTTGGGTTTATAAGTTTTGATCAAAAATCAGGATCACGAAATCGATAAACGATCGTATGATTAATTGAATCAAATTCGAACCGCTCATAATGTTTGTCTGATATTCAAATTACAAAAAACAAGTAAAAAAAAGATAATAAATAAATACGATAAACATAATACTGGACATCAAATTCATAAATTCTTTGCGAATGGCTTGGAAAAATTACTCGAAAATGGTAGAAAAAAACAAATGGAAAACAAAAAAATAAAGTAAAATAAAAATGAACCCGAGGCTGATCACGGAACAATTTCGAGTTGGTAAAAAAATCCGATTCTGTAAATACTGTAACGTTGTTATTGTGTACTGTAAAATCGAATAATCATTATTATTTATTACAAAAATGGAATATATGAAATATAAGAAAAATGTTTTTATCTTTTATTTTACCAAAGATATATTAGAAGCAGATAAAAGAGGTTTTAACTCTTGTTTGTGTTAAAAATGAAAAATAATAACAAACAAAGTATCTTAAAAAAAAAAAAGTAAAAAAAGGATCGCTGTACAATCATACACACCAATTAATTTTACGTAACATAATTTGATTATTTATTTATTTTTTTTTAATTTTTCCGTTATTTAACGGCTTATGTCATGCGTATAGCTATACATGGATACGCTATACTGCTATACCGAGTTATGAATAAAAAAAATTAACATCACATTATTAATAACACATAAAAACTGAATCTTATGTACACTTAAATATAGGATGAAATGCTGCTGGCTGATTGGCGCTAATAAAGATAATTATGGTGAAAAATAATGTTCGTTTAATTTTTCTTTTGATTATAATACGTATTTTGAACAACGATCATTTATCGACTTTTGGTCTTTAATCAAAGGTTTGAACAGCCTGGACTTACTTACGCGTTTATAACCCGCTAGATACTCAATATTATACTTTTTGGACAAAAGAATGTTCAAAGTTTATCAAACAAACAAATAAACTTTATTGAAAGAAACGTTTTACTTCAGGGTTAAAAGTCATAAATTTACATGTCAAACAAAGCACTGATTAATCAAAAATTTACCGTAAAGGAAATCGTTATTAGTGCAGGCTGTTCAAAAAAATTTACCACCACTTATTTGTACAACTACAACATCAGCTGCCACCTCCACATCGGTTTCTACGGTCAAGAGAAGATAAAAACTCGCTGTGTCTACTACGCACGAGGCATTCGTGTCATACGCTGCGCCGTATACTCGAAGCGAATAATAATTAATTTTTACCATTTTCGTTAAAAGTTTTCATTGAATTTTTCTATTGTAAAAATACGAAGACATCATGGCAAGGGACGCAGCAGACAATCAACTTAATAGTTACAAAGAAAACCTTAAGGTATTTAATACACAATTTAATTATCTGTACTTTCATTATATTTAATCATATACACTGTGTTAGATATTGAAAGATTTCTACACAGTGTTAATACAAGTCATTATAATGTAAACTCACACCGCGTTTCGTTTTAGCTAGTTCAAAACACTTTTTGACTCATATTAGTCCCTGAATCGGCTAAAAGATGCCAAAAATAATGTTTACGAATTTTCGTTTTTTTTTTTTTTTTCGTTTTTACTTACAAAACAGACATTTGGCGGATTATAGACGTGTTTTGATCGATTCAAGGACTAACACATATATAAGTCATGGAATATTTCATGCTAGCCGAGCCGGTTTCGGTATTCAAGTATATTTTATCTTATTTATACTTAAAGAGAGGAAAATTCCAACGAAACTGTTGTTGGATATTTTCTCCTGCGCATCAAATGCATCAGAGTTGCATCGTACATACCATTGAATGCATGCTGCATGCTTGCGTGTATAAGTATACATAGGTATATATATCTATATACCATCAATGACGAAGCAGACCGAGAAAGTTATTTTTTTCAATTTATAAGCTTATGATAAGCTTATAAATATCGATTGACTTTGTAAAGTACATATTCGAATTAACTGTATTTCAATCTAATCATAAATTTAAATTCGCATTTATTAGGAATAGAATTCGAAATTTTTTGTTATATTACAGCGTTTGATTAAAGGATTAATAATTGCTAGTTGCATGCCATTTATATCCTATTTTTAATCGACTAATCAATACGAGTCGAGTTTATGTTGCATTTGCATGTTTGTGTTATAAATTTTCTCATTTAAATAATATTTCAATGCATTTATGCGTACGTGCAGATAGGATCTAAATTTCCTAAGATATTAAAATTTCTTAATAATTGCTCGAGGAAAAGTTATTCTTCCCTACCAGCTAATACCAGCTAATATAGTGTAATATTATAATGATTATATATGGAGCTATTATGGTCACAACGTTTCCGTTTCTTTCGCGATTATATATTTCACATTTATTTTATTCGCCTTTTAAAGCACACGATCATTTTTCACCATATAATATAATATAATCCACGTAATGTACGTTATACTTTCCATCGTATCAATGTGATAGTTGTTTATTGGACTTTGAAACCCTTTAACAATTCTGCTGAATATTTCATGACATACTTCCTTCCATACATTTTAAAAATAGATTGCTATTAACGTTCCTAAAAAAATGTACTAAGTATGAGGATTACGTAATGACCGGGTCTATTCCTAAATCGATGTAATAGCCGCTACGCCGAAACCCGCGAAATTTTAAATATGAAATTTTCTCGGACTATAGCTCGTAGACATCGCATTATTATAATTAAATAGATATTAAACTATTGATAAATACGAAAATATTTTTTTCTGTGGGGAATAAATATTCTTTATAAGAGATCACAGATTGATAAGATTCAACAACAAATTAAATTAAATAAAATATTTAATCTAACCGCAATCGTTTTATCTGTATAATCAAGTTTATTTGATAAGCGGTTTTCCGCTAGCCCCGCTTCGCTATACACAGTTTTCTTTTTACGATATGCATATCTTTCCCCACCGCATCCTATATTTGTTAAATAAATGGTAGAAAAAAACAACTTGTTGACGTCCTTGGTGCGAGATTTGGGCGAGCCTCCTTGATTCAATATTATATACCCACACAGTATCAAAGCAATATATTTTTTTATAAACAAATTGTGGTTAAATAAATGATAGAAATTTTCTTTCTTTATTTTTTACTCGTAATTAAATCGCTTATACGAAAAATTTAACGAAATTTTAACCTGTAGAAAAAATAATTAAAATCCACGTTGGAAATTAAATCCTATGTATCATAATTGTCAGTCGTTTTTCGTCTCTGTAGGTATATACATATAAGTAAGACTCTCGAAAATATGTAGTTCCAAGATGTTTTTAGAACCTGAAAATTTGAGCAGTCATAAAATCGTATGTAATCGTAAACCGAGTTTGTAGAATTTAGACCCTCGTCAGAAACGTAATTAATGTCAAAAAATTTCCATTTCGGAGTAAAAGTCTCCGTAAAAGTGTAACAGAAAAATTGTAATAGGTAGTAATTCATAAATTCGGAAGCACATTTTACTCTCTATTGTCAATTGTTCATTAGATATTTCATTTATACTTCAAATTCTCGATATCGTCACACGGTGACTTGCTTATTTATATATCACGTCAATTCCATCGCAGTACAGGATACGTTTCGGCGTATGTATGTAAATTTATTTAAGTTTAATGTACCGAACGTTGTAACACTATAAGAAGTCAAACAGAAGTAAGTATAATTACTTAAAATCCCGAAAAATTAAAACCCAAATTTATAATACGTGAAATAAAAATCGATTTCAAATAAAAACGATTCAATTTTTATCTTGATAAATAATTTACATTTTCTTTTATACTCACCGTATCTCGATATCTATTTACTCATAAATAAGTTAGCGATTATTACATTCACAACTAACTAGAGTAGGTCGCTAAACTTATTGTATAACATTTGGTACGTGTATATATACCATTGCGTAACGATTGTTCGATATCATGAGCGATTGCGACGACAGTGAAAGTGTATTTGTGTAAAGATAGCGCAAGTATGCTGTTAAATAATCTGCGTAGTAAAAATATAATAACAAGATAAACGATCTTATCTAATTTTAAATTTATAAATTACATTTCTTATTTTCTTTTTTTTTTTTATTTTATACAAAATTATATGTTTAGGATTATTTTTGGTATCATAAATCGTAGATTAATGAAGCTAGGAGTGACGCGTTCCCCTTCCTAGGTTGGGCCTTCTTTAAACTGATAATTTATTTGCAAATACATAAACATGTGATATTGTATAAGCTGGAAACAAAAAATGTTAACATATCAGAAAATCAAAAAACAAAAATCAGATTGAACGTAGTCAATGCGAAAGCAAACTTATTGAATTATTCAAACATTCGGTTTAAGAAAAAGAGATATAATCAAGTGGAAAATTTTTGTTTGATAACTTTTGTTTTTTTATCTACGACCTATACATGATATCAAATGATCCTCAATCTAATTATGAATAATTATTAAAAAAGATTAATTAATTATTAATTACATTAATTACAACGTTACTTCGCTTTATAATCGTATAATGATTTAGTGATAATTAAGCGATAAAAGTAAGGTCAGATTATAAAACCACGATGAAATTTGCTTGCCAAATTTTTAATGGAAATCTACCTCGATATATACCGATCATTCTTTAAATGATAAAAAAAATTTTTAGGCATTGCGAATTTATTCGTGAAATTATTGCCACTGCGATTTTAAATCAGCGATGTACTTGAAATCTGTTTCTGAAGTTCAATTCTTTTACGTCATATTTTAAGCTCGTCAAACCTGTTGCGAAATGGCATTGCTGCGAATATTCACGTTTGGTATTCAGACTGTTTATCAGTTTGATAGCAAAACAGCGAAAAGAAATAAAAAGTATTACGAGGATAAAATTTATCGGTAGATTTTTTTGGTAATAACGTTCAATTTTGCGAAAATTTTTCCATAAAATATCTATTAAAGAAAAAAAGAAATATAAAATTTCTTTTCAAAATTCGCTGCATTTTTCAGCCTCGATTTTCTGACGAAATGAAGATACAAAAAATTTTTGGACAGACAAAACAGAAGGTATGTCCGTATTATCAGGATCCCGATTTATGGCTGGGACTATACTTTAACACGTCTGCGATTAGATATTATAGAGCTTTTGTATACTTAATATTACATATTAGATGGTACGCTTGGAACCTGGGAGGTTAATGCGAATACGTTTAATCCTGTGAATGTGTTAAATTATATAATTATATCCGATAAAAAAGAAAATTAATAGAAAAATATTTTTCTATATATTTCATTGTCAGGTGAATCGATATAAATTATTTTTATATAGACAATAATTAGTTGCATTGGTATGACCATCGCGTGTAGGTGAAAATACAATTGAAACAATATTTCTTTTAAATGGTGAAAATTGTCCGCATTATATATAATATTTATAATAATCGAAGAATCGCTACCCCAACAAATGCTGATTTTTAATTAATTGTAAGATTTAAAATCGCATGTAGTAATTATCGTTATGCTATATAATATATGGTAAACTGGAATCTGTATAGTAGATATTGATAACAATAAATAACGTGTCTATTAATCGCTTTTGTAACATTTTTTTTATGTAAGTATGTGTCATCTACGATCAGAAACAATTTGAATATCTTAATAAATATTTTTTAGGGTCAACCACCTGTTTTGTTAACTGGAGGCGGTGCTCCAATACCAAATAAAAATGCTACTCTTACGGCTGGAGAACGAGGACCTGTGCTTCTACAAGATCACGTCTTCTTGGACGAGATTACTCACTTTACCAGAGAGAGGGTTCCAGAAAGAGTTGTCCACGCAAAGGGAGCTGGTGAGACTTTGCAATTTTCCTTATTTTTTTTAGTCAATTTTTGTTTCCCAGATATCGAAAATTGACTCATCGTCGGGTATGATCTCCAGCTCTGCTACGCACTTTCCTAAATCTTAGCTAGTTAAAATTTTTTTTTTTAACGACAAGGAGTCACGAAATTAAAATAAAATAAGACATTGGCGATATTTTAAGAGTCGTATCATATTCTGAAGATAATATTTTTTATTTTTTTTTTTGTTTTTTTTAGAAGCACATAAATTTATCCAGGAAATGATAATTTTTTCAATTATTCTGTTTTTTAATTTACGTCGATTCGCATAATGCGAAAATTATGTATATCAATGCGGGGTGATTGATATAAATATGCTAAATTTATTGACGTAATTACTAACAGTAATTCATACACAAATTATTATACGTATTATACATTGCAGGTTATAAATCACAGACGATTAAAAAACTATTTTGCCTTTTTTTTTTTTCTTTTTAGGTGCTTTTGGTTACTTTGAAGTAACTCATAACATTACCCAGTATACGAAGGCAAAGTTATTTTCTGGCGTTGGTAAAAAGACCCCGGTTGCAGTCAGATTTTCGACTGTCGGTGGAGAAAGCGGTTCCGCAGATACCGTCAGGTGAGAAATCAGAAAAATTTTAAATTTGTAAATTTTTTTTTTCTTTATTTTTCGTAGAAAATGCATCAAACGTCAACGTCGTTGCGTGTATCGATGCAATAAATGTAAATTCATGCATATGAACTGTCCGGCAACGTTTTAACCTTATTGATTCATTCTTTGAAATTCATTTGCTGGATCTGAAACGCAGGTCAGACTTATTCTTGATGTATTTATTATCATACCACTTCTTTACCGCTGCAGATGAATTGGAATTATTTCAATAATTCCACTCGATTTCAGATACCTAATATTATAGATTAAAAAGAATTGTTTTCCCAAAAAAAAAAATTCATCGATCAAAGTATTACGGAGGAAATAGATTTTCTCTTATATTGACAAAGGTACTTGATCGATTTCTATATCGTTATTATTAAATTATGTAAAAGTTTGTCCTTGCAAACCTCATGCGCTAAATTTTTATCCTCAATTACAAATCCTAATTTAGTATTACGATTAGCCATTACACCACCGATTTATCCAATCTTTTATATAAAAACGATAAAATTTATGGAAAATTACGTTATAGAAATTTATTGAGCGTGTTATAAAAATTACGGTCAATTATGAAATGAAACTGAGTTAAATTTCATTACTGCAAGTGTCATAGTGCATCGGAATTGGAAAAAAATGATAATTTTCAATTACCATTACACTCACACAATTTCTCATTATTGTTCTCGATATACGTATATGCTCTGAGTAATAATCGAGTAAATAGTTTAAATATAGAATCGCTGATTAATTATCGTTGTTTTTCATTAAACTTATCACCAAAATGCGTCAGTTCTGAAAGCCTTCAAAGGTCAGTAATTAAATATGCAGTTCAATGTCAAAAAATTCGGTAAATTGTCACATAATCAAAAATTATGTGATCAGCTTAGGTTAAATAACGTCTAGAATCTTAGTGGTTTAATAATTTTTTAGCCAGTCTTTGACCACTTGCGGAAAACATCGGCCTCAGTATCCGAATTATTGTTTGCTAAACGATATAGTTAAGACTTTCGATAAACATACACGCGTCAATCGGATTATCGCCCAATCTTGTTTATGCATACGCATAATTATCATCGATCAACATAAATCGTGCAGTAAAAATCAACATTTCTATCCCCATTGTTCTACATTGAAAACATCAGTGACTCGACGCATTATCCTACACTATTTTACAAATAATCATGACGTCACTTGAAATTACTGGATTATATATTCGCTATAAAATTTTATCGAATCGAATCAGTAAAAGCCATTAAAAATCATTTTTATATTTTATTTTCTAAAAATTTCTTCATATGTTATATCAAACGATGAATATCGATCTATTTTTTTTATTCAGAGATCCTCGTGGTTTTGCCATTAAATTTTATACCGAAGAAGGTATATGGGATATGGTAGGAAATAATACTCCTATCTTTTTCGTCGCCGATCCGTTATTGTTCCCAAGTTTTATTCACACCCAAAAACGTAATCCAGCTACACATCTCAAGGTATAGTGTTTTCATTTAATAATAATATATTTAATTATTACTTTATCTTAAGCTCGTTCGATCAGTATTGATCTATGCCCTGTCATTATAGTTTGACTAAATATTTTTGACACAAAACAATGATAAAAAGAAAAGAAAAAAAAAGAATTGAGTACCTATTTGATTAATCGATCATTCTCCTTATTATCAATATTTACAGCCTGCTACATATTATTCTTATCGCAATTCACTGATAGCTCGTATCAGTACTTATATAAGAGACTTCTCATATCGCGTATATACACGTGACAGTATAACACCTTTCAGTAATCTCACGCTTCGGCATGCTGATTAATTATTGATCTTATGATTGAATCAATTTAAGTGGATTTTAAACCTTGACGTTTCGCTGTAACCATAAACTTGGCTGAAACAAAGGAGTTCTCATTATTTTCTAAAGCTGATTACCCAACAATGCATATTGATGTAATTAACGTAAATTTGCACAGTCATGCTTGCACACAGTTTTCATGATCAATTTTCCAATAGCCGGTATACACAAGTTGTCTTTTATCGCGTGATATTATTATTATTATTATTATTATTATTATTATTATTATTATCATCATTATAGAGATTTAAAAATTTTAAACGCTAAGTCAATTTTATTCACCATTTTTCGTAGGACGCTGATATGTTCTGGGATTTCATCAGCCTGCGTCCAGAAACTACGCATCAAACCCTTTTCCTGTTTGCTGATCGAGGAATCCCTGACGGATTCCGTCACATGCATGGCTACGGTTCCCATACGTTCAAATTCGTTAATGATCGTGATGAAATGGTCTACGTTAAATATCACTTCAGGGTAAGGCGCTGATCCACTGTGTTATTTTATCTCAAAGAACAAGAATAAGAATAATAAGCAGATATAGAATCCCCATTTAATCTTTGTGATGAATTTACCTCTCACAGACTGATCAAGGAATCAAAAATCTTCCCGTTGATAAAGCTGCAAAATTGAGTGGGTCAGATCCGGATTATGGACTTAGGGATCTCTACAACGCTATTGCTAACGGCCAGAGTCCTTCCTGGACATTCTCAATCCAGGTCATGACGCCTGAACAAGCTGAGTCCTTCAGATGGAATCCTTTCGATCTTACCAAGGTGATTGCGATCAATTTTATCTCAATTTATCTTCCTTATTAAATTTTTTTAAAGATATTTATAAAGCGGAAGATACATGTCACACCGAACTTACCTAAATCTCATATTTTATCCAGATCTGGCCGCAATCGGAGTTCCCTCTAATTCCAGTTGGAAAAATGGTACTTGATCGTAATCCGGGTAATTATTTCGCTGAAGTTGAACAAATCGGTTTTGACCCTGCTCACATGGTACCTGGTATCGAACCAAGTCCAGACAAGATGTTGCAGGGTCGTCTCTTCGCATATGGCGATACTCACCGACATCGTATTGGTCCAAATCATCTTCAACTACCTGTGAACTGTCCTTACAAGGTAATAAATAATAAATCACATATTTTCTTCGTCAGTAGGATTTTCCGGTTAAAAAATTTATAATAAAACTTCTTTTCTCATTCCCCAGGTGATATCTGCTATGAATTATCAACGCGACGGTCCAATGTGCTTCCACAATCAGGGTGGGGCACCGAATTATTTCCCAAACAGTTTCAGCGGTCCTCAGGAATGTCCTGCAGCTAAGGCACCTAAGTTTAGTCTGAGCGGTGACGTGGATAGATACAACTACGACGATCACGACGATTTTTCACAGCCTGCTATGTTCTATAGAAACGTTCTTAACGAACAGGAAAGACAGAGACTTATCGATAACATCGTTGATCACATTCAACACGCATCAAACTTTATCATTGAACGTGCTATAAAGAACTTTAGTCAGGTATGTCGTGAAATTGCATAAGGATAATTCTGTAACGATTCCCTCACGAGAGATCCCTTTTGTGTAAAATTTTAATTCCACCTCTCTGAATCTTGCATTTCATTTTTAATATTTTTCTTTCTTTTTTCAGGTGGATGCCAGCTTCGGTAAGCGATTGACCGAGGGATTGAACAAAATTGGAAAACTTAAGGGAATCAATGCTAATCTTTAAACGTTTTATATCATGGGATGATAAAATATCGGTGATACTATGGGTTATATGAAAATCTAATCGATTCGATATAACATGTTAATTATATTGTCATTTTGTCTAACACACGATTAGCTGTCCATATTATACCTATAAACTATACACTGTGACATAATGCACATTATGAGTTGGTTCAGCAATCGTTATGCATTAAATATTAATTGTTTATTAAATGCCAATTTCCGTAATGGCTGTATTTTTTTATAAATTTATACTGTGCTGTTATTATTTTTGGTAAGCGTAAAGGTTACTGTTACATTTCATTATTATCAGTACTAGTAAATACAATCTTGTATACATATCTTATTAATTAATCTTTTATCTTTATCTTGTAATTAGCTGTTCTGGATTTGGGTTGATAAATCTAGTTTTCAGAGATTTATAATCCCGGGGTCAAGTGTTGCACAAATTCATTATATCAAAAATAGAAATAATTATCTTATATGTATTAAAATATTTTTACTTGTGGATTGTGCCAACCGTTTAATGAGGCAATATTAAACGAAGTTTCTGATTCGTTTGTAGATTCAATACTCGAAGAGTTTATTTTTTTTTTTTGCTTTTATCAGACTATAGTAATAAACTTGGATTCATGATAACTGCACAACTAGAATCGTTCGATATAGGTATATATGTATACATAAAAAGAATACCGCAATAAACTTTGGCATTGACGAACGATTAAAAAGTCAAGTGATTGTCCAATATTTTCAATTGATAATAACGATCGAGTGTCAACACTCCTGGATATCTTCGCCCTTTTCAATACCCAATGATTGATGCTTGAATAGGTGTATGTATATAGGGGAAGGTCTGGACTATCATCAACGTCGCGGCGTCGAAATTAAAAATGTTCTGAAATATTACAGACCAAAAAAAGAAAAGAAAAGAAAAAAAAAAACAGAATCAAACGAAAGTAACATGAATTGAAAATTTATTAAAAACAAAAAATTAGCGGAATTTTATAATCCCTGACCGTGAGGCTGCCTATAATGTTTTATACAATATAATTGTGCGTATATACACACCGTGCGTAACACCCTTTGCGTTAGCTCTTCAGCTAAGCCAATTTGATTGTTTAAAAAAAGAAGAAAAAAAAAAAAAAAATGGTTCAAAATAATAAGCTAAGGGATTAGATTTGATTAAAACATGACTTTCAACTCAGTTCCTGATTCTACGGGATAGATTCACGTCACAAAATTCATGGTTACTAATTAACGTGACGTCCCAACGAACGAAGGGATAAGTAAATATAAGCCCCAGGGATTGTCTGACTATCAAGTAACAGAATTGTATGTACCTGATAATTAGCAAACATTACGAATGACTGATAATACCTAAATCGCCTAAACTAGATCACAGCAATTCCTAAGATTCTAAAATCTATAAAAAAATCAATCGCCTGTCAGTCTCCCTTCTCTGTACCCATACAGGGAAATAAAATCACCCCAAACTTCAATTCAAATGACTATTTTATAAAATCGCTTTCATACGAATTTCGGGAATGAAACAACACTCTAAAAAAAAAAAAAACCCCTAAACTGCACAGGCCTGATTGACTCCATAACAGTAAAAGCCTGTAACCCTTTGTAAAATTTTTCTGCATCCTAGGGTCGAGTAAACCTTATCGTTTTTTGGAGCGTAATGAATCACCTATACATGGAGAGCTTCTCTTCTTTTAACTTTTTGCCTGTTTTTTTTTTTTTTTTTCTGAATGATCGAAGTTGTTCGAGTTTAATGCTTTACGGACTATGATGTAACCGCATGCGTCTGCACTTCATCGATAAAATGAATAAAAAAGTTTATTCCATCAATGAATCGTCTTGGGAATTATATGAGCCAAGTATACGCAGATATTATACATACATTTACCTGTTATCTTCAACGTCGATGGGTTGTTAAGTCTGCCAAGCAGGCGTTACAGTAATTAAGGTCGAGGAAAAATGCTGTTAGTATAATTATAGTTTCGACACGATCTGAGGATAGTGAAAGGGTCCCGTGTAACTTAAACTTAACTCTTAAACTGTTTGAGATTATATCGTACGCGTACATACATAGCGTAATAACGTATATAGTTACAAGTATACATACATACATACATACATACATACATACAATATACTTATTCGTATGATAAACGGTTGTAATAAAACTTCTAGGAGCGGCTTAAAGCTACGACATGACTTAATATATTTAATAAAATAATTACGGTACATACTATTATCATGTTCGAGATAATAATAGTCTATATACCTACCCACAGAATCAGGTATAAGGTACGTGTTGAAAGGCTATTTACAGTCAAAGCCTATCTTATTATAAAACTTCTAATTAATCGTATATAAGCCAAAAATTTTTCAAACATAATATATTCTTGTTATCAAATACAAATTCCAATATTCAATATTTCAAATTCGAATTGAACTTCGAGTCAGAGATGGCGCCAGCAGGTAGATAAATTTTACTTTAAAGGTAGTGAGTTGTTGCAAGATCGATATGCATTTTAACTGCAGGTAGTAAAAATTAATTACACCTACTAGAAGTAGAATGCTAGACCCAGATAGGCGAAATTGTTAATTAATAGTGTTAAAGTAACGGTATATAATTTTGTTCTTTTTTTATTGTGATATAATTACGATCATTTATTTATCAACGATTTAATGACAGGACCAAAAGTTTAAGAATACAGAAAACCTTTGAGTCAAGCTCTGAAAAAAATCGCAAATTTGATTTTAGATCAGCAGAAAAAGATAGCAGAAATTTTTAGATACTTTTCCAGCGTTTACGGAGCCTGCGAAAATTCTGAAAAAAAAAAGAAAAAAAGGAACAGAAAAAAAAAAACCGGAAGGATGAGTAAATATATACAGAATAAAGAATAAAGAACAATATAACAATATATTGTTTGCGATCCTTTCCATCTAGCAGTACATTATTCGTATATTATTTCCTAATATTGTACTCAGAGAGCCTATTACTCTCCATTGTATAAACATACAATGGCTGAAGAATTGTTTATAAACTAATTAAATAAAATTCTTGTTTCTCTCGTTTCTATTATAATATATCGTAACGAAAAAATATAACGAACATGTGAATATATGTATTCGATATTATATAGGTTGTATACTAGAGTGTTTTAAAAAAACCGACTATTTTTTTTTTTTCAAAGAACATTGAAAAATCGTCAGAGTATCTCTAGAAAACGACCCTGTAAAAATATGAGCTCTTAATATTAATATTTAGAGGTGGCGTTTTGTAATTTTCTATTTCCCATTTAAATAACATGGGAAAATTTTTTTTCAAACTTTGGAATTTTGTAACGTGATAACGAGCTACTTCATTAGTATGACAAAACCAGCTCTTATAGAAAATTTAATGCTCTACAAAAAAGGTCTGATTGACATTTTGCGTAAGTCCAGCCGTTTCAAAAATATCGAGCCTCAAACTTCAGACTGTTTAAAATTATGCCTTTTTTTTTCGTAAATACAAAAAAATCAATTTATATGTATTAAAAACCCAAAATTATCAACTTAAGAATAAATATATGCATATAAATATAATCAATATATAAAATGTATATATATTATAAAAAAATGTATATATATATATTAAAAAAAAGGCATAATTTTAAACAGTCTGAAGTTTGAGGCTCGATATTTTTGAAACGGCTGGACTTACGCAAAATGTCAATCAGACCTTTTTTGTAGAGCATCAAATTTTCTATAAGAGCTGGTTTTGTTATACTAATGAAGTAGCTCGTTATCACGTTACAAAATTCCAAAGTTTGAAAAAAAATTTTCCCATGTTATTTAAATGGGAAATCGAAAATTCCAAAACGCCACCTCTAAATATTAATATTAAGAGCTCATATTTTTACAGGGTCGTTTTCTAGAGATACTCTGACGATTTTCCAATGTTCTTTGAAAAAAAAAAATAGTCGGTTTTTTTGAGACACTCTATTGTATACTTATATCTATGGAGCTATTTCACTGGGTCAGCTATCTCCGTTACATTCATGAATACTTTGATGAATCAAATCTAGGCGCAGTATAGCTGGTATGTATACATACGTACCTCGCTAAATTAAAGCAATTAGCGGTGAACAGATTTCAAGGATCGTGGTTCTACGCTCTATAAATCGGTTAAACTATCTCACTATACCGTAAGTTATGTAAGGTGGTGTTCAACATTTCGACTAGTGATCACCTTGTGTAATGTAATGGCCAAATGTAATTTGCATGGGGCTAATGCTTGAGTTAGTTTAGTGTAGGTTACGAGGTAATCCGATTTCTCGTGCGTTAATACTTCAGCAAGCTTCCAGCTCCTCCAGGACTTCCAAAAGGTTGTTTCCCAGGTATAGAGCTTTCGCGATGATCGAAAGGGTTCTTGCGGGAGAAAAAAACAAAAAGATTTCTGGCACAATTAGGCACGTCCTTATCTCTGATTCTTTTCAAAACTTGCAATTAAATTAACAAAATAAGGCTAAAATTTGGCAGAATTGGGTGAATTTAATTTCACACGACTTAATGCCAAAGTGTAATCAGTTCTTATAGAACTAATTCGCTCTACTTTTTAAGTATTTCTCCTCTCTCCCTTGACGATGTTTTGACGGAAGCTTTTCCCCTTGAATATATGACGTATCAAAATCCCGAGGTTTCTCCATCTCGATCAGTTAGACCGTTCAGCTAATCGTGTTTTCCGATCAGTTGGAGATAGCCGATCCGTTCGATGACGGACGTGACTACTTAAGAACATATGTAGGTACCAGAAGATAGCTAGAAGCTTACTGACACATGTTTTTCCAAATCCGATCAGTAGGATCTTTATCCTGTTATATTTATCTTGTACTGAGATTCAAGGTTCAATTTGTTTGCCATCCAACGTTGTAATTCCTATTAATTTACATGAAATTTCAAATTCGCAGTAAATACGTGTAAACGTTTGAATGTACTCATTACCGTGATACCATAATCAGTATGTAAACGAAAAAAGTAAACAAAAAAGTAAAAAAAAAAAAAAAAATTTCATACGAAAAACTCTCCCATTCGCAAATTGCATCGCTGCAAGCTCAGAAAAATCATCCCCGTAACGTGTCTGATGTCTGTCGTGTCGGTGCAGTAGCTGGATTAAAAAAAAAAAAAAAAATAATAAAAAATAAAAACGAATTTTGACGTAAAGCGATAATGAGAACGCGGGTGGTCTGGTAGTTCCAGGTAGCGTCTGCATATCGCGTGACGTTGCATGCAGTTGCTAATTAGTAGCATTCAAAGGTTTGCCTCTAGGGGAGAGAAAGAGCTGAAGCAGTTTCCTGCAACGGAAACGACCATACAGGATTCAGCATAGGTATACGAGGGAAAAAAATCCATTTCCCGTTACATATCACGACTTGCTAAAGATCCAGTTCAATTTTTGTTCATACTAGAAGAAAATAAATAAATAAATAAATAAAAATAGCTAACTGTTGATTTTCTGATCTTAGAATGAAACTCCTACAGCTCATCTGCACACCCCTTACCAACTTCACATCTCTCTCTCTCTCTCTCTTTCTCTTTCTCTCACGTATTACACCTGAACAAAGATAAATCATAAATTTATTTCGCCAGGCTTGTTGTCCCTCCTTAAACACCTTCATTTGCGCTTTTTCAATTGTCTTTATACTCCTGTACGTCTGTATAGGTGAGAATAGTTCGCGTTCAAGTATAGGTATAAGAAGACTTGGGGCACCAGACGATGAAATCAGAAGACGTCCTTTAATTAAAATCTGCCTCAATTCCTGGTATACCTTATATCTCCACCGCGACTTCATGGGTTGAATATACCTGCACCTATACCTGCCTATGTACCTACCCACCTACCTACCTCGGGTCGTTATAACAAAAAGATGTGAACGTGAACCTGCAGCATCTAGCTTGTATACCGTCGTACCATTTATCAAAGGTATATATGTGTACCTAGGATGGTGTATGTGTATTAAAATGTAAGCAAGACCTCGACTATACCGTAGGTAGCGTCTAAGATTTTGTATAGTGTACATATTTATTCAGAATTTATATACATACACACATACATGTATAGTTATATATATACATACATATACATACTCATGTTTACGCGAACGTAAATTGGCGCGTGAAAATCTCTTGCGTTGCTTTGATGAATAAAATACTCGCTCATACATGCCCTATACCTATACATATATACGTTTTCTTACCCATATAAACATAGTTATATATGTATGTATGTATGGTACATATTTGTTTAAACTCCTTTGCGAATTTAAATGGCACTCAATTCGTCCAATTGTATTAAATCTTCGAGTCGTAACTAAAGTGGGGTATGTATTAATGAGGTAGGGATGTGAAGAGGTCAAAAGCCTCAATGAAGGTCCGAGACCATTAAAACTTTCGATTTTTCATCTCGTATTTGAAAGATAAAAAGGCGAGCAGTCGATCGTATCAAATGTAGTTACAAGGATCGAAGGAACTACGAAATTCCATTTGCGAAATAAAAAGAGAAAAGATAAAAGTGCAACGACAGATAAATCAGTTTCTTCACTACTCAAAGACATTCGCCATTTATCACTAAGTTGACTAGAAATTTGATTTAAGGATCGAATGATCAATTGCTCAATTTTGTTGTATCTTTTTTTGTTGTTGTTTTTTTTTTTTCTCTGCAAACTTTAACTCGCAGAAATTCATTCTACTATTATAGAATCTTGAATCTTGATGAATTTATAACATTTCTCTGTAATTGTAGGGGAAACTTGTTTCCGTCTGTATTCCTGGTGCCACTTTTTCCGCATCTCAGAGCCTGACTTCAACTCGGTGACAAGTGACTACCTCCATATTTCTTTATTCCTGCTTTGTAAAACGGAGAGTAAAGTGTTAAATAATCGAAGCAGGAACCATTCTGTAACACATACGTCGAGTTCATGCCCAAGGGGTCATAATCGGTGGGGTCGTGTTACTTTCTTATCCGGAAGTATGACTCAGCCACGTACATACATACCATATCTCTGCAGTCTAATTCTAAATTGTTTTATTTCATATATTGCCTTTAGCAAGTGTAATATGAATTACACAACGTCTACACCAGTACTGCCGGAAGTTAAGTTTTGCGCTGGATTATATTCTACTGGAATTACATCGCGGAAGTGAATCACCTTGGGGCGATGTGGCGTTGAAACTGACATAATCTCCGATGTACCTAACAAGGGAGAAAAATTTTTTCACCGTCATATACCTGCCGCTGTAAATTTTTGGTAAAATTTTACATTTCGTGGAATATTGTGGGTAGGTAGAGGATTAATTGAAACGAAACACAAGGCTTGACGCGTTTGAAGAATATTCATCGCATATATACGCTTCGCGGCTGGCTCTTCGGCGAATAATTAATTATTCGATAATAAACCAAATGATAGAACCAAAAAAAGAAATAACGAAAAAAAAAAAAAAAAAAATGAAAAAGAAAGAAAAATCGATTTTGTGCAGACTCTTGCGCTAGTGCGTTGTCCTGTTATTAAGCACGAGTTCATCCTTTTATTCGTTAACAAGACTCACGAACTATAGACACTTTCGGATGCAATGCAGCAGCAGTAGTAGCAGTGCACCATCGGGGTAAATGCAGTCGCGAACGAGAAGTGAAAAAGAGAAGTAAATACCCCTCGCTAGCTCTCGTTCTCTCCATTCGCGTAAAAAGTATTCACTACCGTAGGTATAGTAGCTAGGTGTATGTATGTTATATATAC
The DNA here is from genome assembly GCA_963924015.1 of Macrophya annulata. NCBI lineage: Eukaryota > Metazoa > Arthropoda > Insecta > Hymenoptera > Tenthredinidae > Macrophya > Macrophya annulata. Next base: position 5,516,439 of record OZ001257.1, on the reverse strand, counting down.
ATAAGTATGTGTGTGTACACAGGCACATCCAACAACTACCACAAACTCATTTCTGCACTTTTATTCAGACACAAATACTGCTGCTGATGCTGATGCTACTGCTGCAGCTTCAACGTACTGAAACTTCACGTACACGTACGTACGTTACATACATACATACGCTGTCTGCGAGACGACAATGTGCCTCTGATTACGCATTGTAGAGACAGAGTCTCGCCATTAGTAAAAGTATACCTTCTCTACTTCCTTAACTGCAATCTCATTTTTAGCACTGGTAGGTATATATATTTTTTCCAAAAAAAGTGTTAAGAGTCTTATTTCTTCTTATTTTATAGAAATTTTATTTTTCAAAAATATAAGAAAGATTTCGTTTACAATTTTTCAGAGATATTTGTTTCTAGGTCTAGAATCTATCTGTAGAAACGATTATAATCTAGTATGGTGGAATGAGGATTTACTGAATAGTTTACCGGAGGTAGAAAGCCGAAAAAATTTCCAAGTTTTGTCTACCTTTTGCAAATATTTGCTAACCCGCGTTGAAACGGGACGTTTCCCGAGCTGCTCGGAGGTCAATAAGGAAGGAAAACAATAATTTGAAAAGTCTCGGAAAAGCCGAATAAAAAGAAAAAAAAAAATAGTCGCAGTCCTTTTGACTAGTGAAAATAAATTCATATCTGTGTATGTAGCTGTACATGTGCAGTATATGTATATAGTTGAAACTAGCTACTGCATCATGGTACTAGTTTTGCAATTCTGTTCTTTCCTTTTTCTGAGTAATTTCGTGGCTCTGCGTAGCCGAACAAATCCCAACGGGAGACGATAAGAGTAAAAACACAAGAAAAATGAATAAAATGAAAAATAAAAGGAAAAAAATTACAGCTGGGAGAATCGAGGAGGGAAAAAATTTGGCTTTTGGGTAAATTTTTGTATTTCACATGTATATATAGTAAGTACAATACATACAATATGATATACTATGTACATACATACATGTATAGGTATGTATATACGTTGTATACGAGGTTCGCTTGGATAAACCTCTGAACATGGTTCTCTTTCCTCTGTTTCGCTCCCGAGCCATCAAAACTTGAGTTTAGAATGCTTCCTTCTTTGCTCGTATTACCCTCTGCACCCTCTTTCATTTTTATTTCCAGTCTTGAACCGAGGCCTGCATTGTTCGCAAGAATTGTTCTCACTTTGTACATCGACTCGTGGTAACAATGCTTCGCCACTGTCACTTCCAATCCATGGTTTACTGAAAAGGAACTCGGAAGAAAAGCATACATATAGTCCAGTCGCAAGGTATGAATTTTAGTTCAAAAAATTTTAAAGAAGTTTTCGTTTTTTCATGAGAGAAAGATTTTGGGACCCTGAATAATTCGACCTTGGCCAGCCAAGTCAAAAACTAGTTTTTTTTTTAACGTTGAAGAAAAAAAAAAATAAAAACTAGTCTCTTTTAATGTTGAAGAAATAATTTAAACAACAAGACCGGAGAACAAAGATTTCGACAACAATTTACTTACTGCAAAATATTATCAGACACTTGAAGATTCCGAGTCTGAGCGAGCTAGAGTTCCTTTTACTCTCTCACCAGGAACTTTCTGACCATTAGACTCTGCCTCGTTCAAACTTCTCTCAACTTTGCTCACCGTGTTCACTCTCCTTTCTACACGTAGTCAGACTCAGTCAGTTCCCTTTAAAATCAGACTTCCAGTTATGTATCATCGAAAGATAAGCGTCAGAAAAATGCCGGTCTTATTTTGACCAAAAGAATTTTCTCGACCTTGTGAGAAAAAAAATTCTATTCCTTGACTTTGCGGCGAATATCACAAAACTTATTAACAAATAATATCATTGATAATTTTCTCGCTTTAGTTTTGGACCAACGAATTTTCGTTAAATCCGTACACAGTTTGGCAAACTTTTTACATTTTTACGATATAGGTCAGAGAGGCCGAATTACTGTCGTTTAAACGGGTGTAATAAATCAATATCAGTTTATATACAGAAGCTGCGGCAGCGTAGTTCAGAAACTCCTTTCTCCTCTCTCTCTGTAGAGATCATTCAACTGTAGAATGGATTTGAATATTTCCTTAGATCTTCCCAGATGATACGATCTAATCGTGACCTTTAAGATTTTTTTTTAAAGTTATAATACGGGGGTCGCGAATATATTTAGGGAATGAACAATCGACTGCAATTATATAGCTAGAAGAGGGAAATTGAAATTGAGATAAATATCACATGAGGAAACATTGAGGTAGCGCAATATATCTAAACGCCAATTTATCGTCTGACCATCTGTTGTCAGTCTTATAGTTTGGTTTATCCGATATTTCAAGAGCTCCTACAGTCCATCAAGCTTCTAATAAGGCTAATTGCATCCCCTCTTCTAATTCCTGCCCTAGAACCGTGGCGCTTACCAGTTCGGCATCAACACGCTGCCCTTTCTTAATCTCCTAATTAGCAAATGCCGTTTTAATTAATAACCAGTCCGCAGTTTCACCCGCGTTTGACGCATAGCAGTAAATGATTCCCTAACGTCAAGGGCTCGAGCTGTAGAGTTTGAGTTGGGGATGGAGGTGAAAGTGGAAGTGGAAATGGAAGTAGAAGTGGAAGTGGAAGTGGAAGTGGAAGTAGAGGTGGACTCAGTTTTGGTATTAAATTAGACGCCGACTGTACTCAATCGAGCTTCCACTTCAGTTTCCTTCGAGTAAGAAAATTTCGTTGCCAATGTAACCGGCGATCCGCGATTTCTCGTTATATTACGGTAAAATACGATCCCAAGTTATTGTTTCCCGAGTAGGTAATACAACGCTAATCAATTATTCTTGAGGTATAAAATTCGGGGTAATGAAATGCGATGATATACCAGCTGGGGGGTAGGTATAAGGTATACCTCAGTAATTTTGGTATATACTACACGGTATGTATTTACGTCGTTTTGTTATGTACAAATCCATAGATGGAAGTAAATGGCGAAATATTTTATAGGTATATACTATACATAGGTATTATATATACGTTATATACCTTACTCGGTCATGATTTCATTCAACTTCTCGCCTACTCTTGTATATTAAGAAAGCATGCAAAAATTACGAAGCAGTATATTAAATGAAAGCGAAGGTTGACAAACTGGTTTCGCGATCTTAACTCCGATAAATATTCTTCGTACTATATATACATATATGGGAATTAAAGTTTATACTATAAGATTAATTAGCAATTAGCATAATACTATGCAATTATTAGACACACAATATAACACAGTTATGATATTGCAGCTCAAACCCGGATATTTTATACTCTCGAAATATATTTATTCACTTCCTTGTGAAACTTGGAGCAAATTAATTTCAAACGAGGAAATAATACGATACGATTCGAATTCCTTTGAAATATACTTAAGTTTAGGTGAGATTATAGAAGTGATATATATTATGTATATATAGGAATTATTTGACGTTTGTATATTATTAGGTAAAAGTTTCTTGGATAATGATCTGAGAAAGAAGAGTCTAAAGTCTGAAAATTTACACACACAAACACATACACACTGCATATGTACAGAGAAACAAAATTTTGATTATACCCGACTTTCTGGTGGCTATTAAATTACGGTTACCTCAAGAGTAACTCCGGCGTATCCTATAGACGGACAAACCGTTCCAGGACCTCGTTTTGGGGGCAACGATCATTTCAGAGGTATAATTACACTTTCCCTTTCAATTGTGCTCAAAGAGAAGCTGCGATGAAGTAACATTGGCGATTTTTTTTTCTTCTTTTCTTTCTGTGTTACTTTTTTTTTGTTTTTGGTTTTTTTCTTTCTTTTTTTTTTATGAGAATAATTCAGCTGCTGGATTTTTCACAACTTTTCTGCTCCGAGAATATTTATGTATACATACGTATTACATAGGTGTATAATATAATGTATATATATATATATATATATATACATCGACTGGTTTTATATATACAGACTTGTGAATTAATTTAGGTTTAAAATCAAGAAGTTTTAAGAAGTTGGGGGAGTTTGTTACGCACGTACCCAAATCAAATCGACATTTTTTGAGAAAAAAGAAATACGTTGAAAATAGTGAAAATATTGAAAAAATAAAAAAAATAAATACTCGTACCAGTAACAGCTGTGACCTATGCTACCAGTTTGAATTATTGCTCAATCGATTCGTATGTATAATAATATCAGTATCATCGATACTTTGATAAAAAAATTAAAAAAAAAAAAAAATGAAAACTGTTCAAAATTGCTCGGATTCGTGTACTCATTTATTTTACTTCAGGTGTCAGGGTTCCTCTCCAAACATCCCGAGAGAATTGATACCCCCGTTTCCCATCCTCACTTTCTTATTTCATTTTTTATATTATTATTATTTTCTTTTTTTGTTTTGTATTTTTATTAATTTTATTTTATTTATTTTTTTTTTTTTCACCCTCGGAAAACTCCAGAAAACTGAGACCTCCGGCCAGCTTGAGCTACGTAACTTTCCTCGTTGTTATTTCCCTTCGAATTTTTATTTTTATTTTTATTTCTCTCTTATTTCTTTCTTTTTATTTTTTTTTTCTTCTTTCATTTCCTTTTTTTTTTTTTTTTTTCTTCATCACACGATCGTTATTGCGGAGCAACGAAGAGCGAGAGTATAAGTCAGGTTCACCCAAACTCATCGCAATACGTACATCTATAACCCATTACCCACCACATATATACATATTCATAAGTTTATACCAATACATAGGTTAAATTTACAAATATATATATATACATACCTATAATTATAAATATAAATACCATAAACCTCATATAATTATATCATATCTACTAATTCTGACTCCACAGATCGTTTCGCATAGGTAACGTTACCTTTGACCCCTCCGCTCAGCGTTAACCAGCGGCAAGATTTTCGCCACGACAAATTGCGTAGTATATAGGTATATACCTATATATATATATATATATGTGTATATATAAGTCTGTGAAGTAACCTTTCTCCTCCTATCTCTATACATTCTCGTCGTATTCTCACACTACTCTCTTTATATACACCTAATACCTCCATTTGATTTCTGGCACCAAAGAGCTACAAGGTATGAGATTGAGATACTACGAGGAGGACACCAAGATCACCGTGGACGGATTAACTTACAAACTTCTGATTGCCTTTTCGTGATATATATATGTATACAAATTTCTCGAAAATCTTTACAGTAATTAAAGTATATGTATATATGTATTATATGTATGTACAATACGTACCACATACATACTCGGCGACGATTTATATGAGTCATGGCTCAATCTTTGATAGTTGAACACGAATCTTGACCGTTTTTGATAAGACCTTTACAAAATATATGCGAGTTCAGGTGTAGCTGAGGTATATGTTACGATACGTAGATGACTATAGCCTGTTATTCCTTTACCTGTGTGGATATATAGATAGATAGATAGATAGATCGCTTGCGCAGTGCGTAATAATACTCGAATTCTAATTAGCAGAGTGCCCCTGCGCGATTATACGTAGATAGGTATATATATAGGCACGGTTAATTGTCTAAAGTTTTAACCAGCACGGGGCTAGTCTACCGGATGAATGCACCGGTTAAGCCTGTGCAGTGTTTTAACCTGATTGCTTTCGCTCCTAGGTAGCTTTGTCGGAATTGTTGTTTCCCTTGGTGTTGGAATATTTGTATTGCTATACCGTCATTTCATCTATACATCATATAATACGAAGCTTTTATAATAATTGAAACAGCCTACGTGAAAATTAACAAAAAGAAGAAGAAAAGAAAAAAAAAAAAAATGTCTAATTTTTCGTCTTAATAAATAATCAGGTTCAACGAATATTATGTAAGAAAAAATGGTTTGAAAGTTGAGTGATACAAGAAAGAAAAAAAGGAAGAAACAAAAAAATCAAAAATCGAAAGTCGCCAATCATGATCGTAAATTTTATATTCATACCTAATAGTTATTATTTCTTGCCGTTTTCTTCACGTGACGTTCAAATGATCTACTGTTAAAGCGAGGAAAGTAAATATATGTATATGTATACTGGCTTATATTAGTTATTACGGTAGAATGTCCATATATTTAAGTGATAACTATGATATTATACACATTATATGTTGTAAAATAGCCTTCGAGATGATCAACGAGCCTTAAGTAAAAGTCAGTCGATGGCGTAAACCCGTTTGTCTTATGAGAAGATATTGAATTTAAAAAAAATTTTTAATTACAGCCGTAAAAAACAAAACAAAAAACAAAAAATTGATTAATTAAAATACGACAAGTGAATTTAAATTCAAATTCAAAATCAGTAAAAATTTTCTTTAATATAGGTAATAAAAAAAAAACGATCAATTCATTTGGCTCCTATAGTTTATTATTATAATCGTACAGAATCTGATTCAATGGATAGAATTTTTATACCGTCATATATCAATAATAATTAACGTGTTAAACGTTATTTTAATTTATTTTTATTTATTTATTTATTTTTTTTTCTCCATTAGTGAAAAGGTGTTTGTAAAAAAATGAAACCGTGCATGTTAAAGATCGAACGTTGGATAATTTATCGTTCAGATATAGCTATAGAGATTATAAGTATTTTAATCGGCGTAACATTTATATGGACTGTCTCGGACGTTCGTTACATACTTTCTAACGCCATTTTAACCGGACAATATACGCAATAGGTCAGTATAAGGTAAACTCACTTGCCACTGTGGTATTGTTGTTTAAATAGTATTACACGCAGTATATATAAGTCTTGAAAATAATTTATTTATTATAACCAAATTGTGAAACGGTTAAAATTGCAGGTAGGTAACTATAATCATACTGTGAGTGAAAATTAGCCTATTTATATTTATATTTTTTATTTTTTCTTTTTTAATGAATTTATTATTAACTTTAAATCTCCCAACTTGCAAAACTCGGTACGGAATTATATCTACTCGATTTGAATAAATCCGATTTTCAGATTAGCGATGCGGTAGGTACTGTAATCATGAGCCAATTAGCAGAGATAGACGAGAACGCTGATTCAAAGAGTTTTGTCTGCAAGGAGATGGAGAAACGTCGCGAAATAGTCTCGACTGAATTTAAAAAAATAAGATAAAAAAAATTCTAAAATATGTATAAAACATTCAGCAGAGGAACACGAAATTTTTACTACAAACGTGATCGGATTTACAATATTATTTCGATCTTGTGATGGGGACGATGTGGGGGCGGCCGCGAAGACGAGGAGGAATTGGTCAATTATTTTTCTTCAAAGATTTTAAAATGCAAGAAGTTAGTCTTGCGTGTCTGAAACCTGACAAACACTGGCAATTTCTATGCAAAGTGCATTGCTGTCACTACACTAGAATTGCGTGTTTTACTGTTAAGTAACTTGAATTATTGTGATCATCCTAGATCGAGTTAGAATGGGTCAGTGAAAAAGTTGACCAAGGTTTACACCCGTGTTATTGTAGATATTTATCACTAGATTCATGTAAACCGTTCGCCTTACTAGAATCGTCAATTTAATTTCGTTACGAAATTTTCTAAATGTCAATTTTTCAATTTATTAGATTAAAACTGTAATAATTAGATTTCTAAATGATTCGCTCCAAGTCAAATTCGATCGATACGATGATCAAGAATTTTATAAACTTTTTCTGTTTTGTAATTTGAAACTGATACAACGAGCACGAAATTTTGGTGGATTAAATTAGTTCAATTTCTGATACCTACGTATATGTATACCAAGTAATAATTGCAAAATGCAGCGATCTGGAAATCTATGCAATGCTAGTAATTACACCAACCGTCGTGTCTAATAATAGCTCCGATGTAATGAAGGCTGTAGAGCTGATTGGAGATGGAAACCAAGTAGAATAGATCACGCGATTTCAATCACGCAAATGTTCGATATTTTGCGTATCAATATCTGAGTGAAAATTTATGGATTCATCTTTGTGACACATCGACGATATAAAGTGATCCATTTATTTTACATCTAGCATCATAAACATCAAACTTTGACATAATTTGTGAAGAAAAATTAATCAGTTATGACTCAATAGAATTTCATTGGTTAAAATATTGCGAAAGGTCATCATATATACGTAAAGCTGGTATAGTGCGCAGAATTTTATGGCGAAATACGAATTATCGTGGAATTTTATGTCTCTGTATGGTACACGAAGTGTAAAAAAACGTGTCAACTTTGGGTGTAGGTATAGGTAGTTGTGTATATACGTAAAAATATAGAAAATAGAAACGGAACGAATCAAAGAAAATTGCAAGTCACGTGGGGATGGGCTAAAAGTTTTGGCAAACTTCCAAGGGTGAGATTCTTAACACGTTCTGGTTCCCCCTAAACGGCGACTTGGTTTTCCGGCTTCCACGGCTGTCATCCAAAGTGCACAGATCGTATTCCCCAGTTTCACTTTTAAACTACAACATTGACATGTCAAAAGTGATAAGAAAGATACAAGTTTAGAAAAAATAACTTAAAGATTGATCGTCGAGTATCAAGTACGAATTTTTCTTTAATGACTATCAACTCGAGGCTGACTTAATCGTGTGTATAAAAATGTTTGATTGGGAAACATACTGCAGCCTCGAAAAAACGTAAATAAATAAATAAATAAATAAGGAATCAACAAATAGCTTAATATGAAAATATTCTATTCCATTCAAGTCGCAAGTCCCCTACAAGGCAGAACCTTGACCCAAACGGTTCGTTACCCGCCTGCATTCCTTTCGCAATTTAACGCCAATCACGTTTACCTCTATTATTAATGAGCGGAGATCTTTGCATAAAGTTGTACAATGTATCCATGGATAAACTGATAATCCATTAGAATTAAGCCTCACCCAAAGCCAACTGAACGGAGAATAAAAATCGGCTACTTTATAGGCCTATGCGATTTTTCTCACGCCCTAAATCACGATTCATTTTCTATCGATCCAAATATCCATTCCGATATATAATTTCAAATATGGGAATTCTACGTAGTTCCGTATTCTCAGGTCAAGACCGACCCGCAGGCCTTTACCCTCCGCTTTTCTATGTCTATAATTGACATTGGCTAACAGGTTTTATGCCCAGTTTTCTAGATCTAGGTTTTTGAACTGCTGCTTAATTTGTACGAAATTAAATTTTTAGACTTTTATAAAATAGCATTTAGACTAACATTTTAAATAAAGAGGTTAACACAGGGCTAACCCTTTCTTTTGTGCAACTTTTTATTGCAATACAGAATGTCTTACGGTACTCGAAACTCGAGTTACGTTATGCAATGCATCGTGTATAATCTGTTGGAACAGACTCTGCTGTTACCTGTACATTGCACTTTCTCCATCGGTTGGAAACAGCCGTTGACCGGTACCCATCCACGATCAACCAAGAACCGGGTACCAAATGCAACCAACGGAACGTCTCAAGACGAAGCTTCTCGCATAAATTTCATCTCAGTCTTCTTCTACCTGTACTGAAAAAATTTCGTCATCGTATGATATCTCGGCGTGCGTATGTGCATTGGACCCAACCCTTTTTATATTTAGGACACAATGCCAGACGATTTCCCTCTCCGAATACCGAGAATTATTAACGTGGGATTTTGCTCTTTATTTAACATTTTTTTTTTCTCTATTTTTTCTTTCATTTACCCCACTTCATTACGTGATCGTATGAATTACTGTGATTTACTTCAAGATGTATGTATGTATGTATATGTCGTGTGTATGTACATACAATGAAAAGTGAACGACCGTAATAGTGATTGATATTATACTGAATGAAAAGGAAGCTGCGAACTCTGCCAAAGATTACACAATCGACACTTTGATCTTTTTGTATCTTCAGCTCTTGAGGTTATACATTTGTTCGTTGTTTTATGAGTAATAATGGATATAACTAGGATTGAATTATTATACTTATGATTAGTTATAAATAAATCTAACATCCGGTACATAAACATACAGGGAATAAATTATCTTGTCTCAGGTGTGAAATTAATGAAAACGAACATCGAGCGTTGATGAAGAATAGAGAATTAAAAAAAAAAAAAAAGGAAAAAGAAACCTCGCTCGGGAAGATCAAATTTTTCGCAATCTTACCTCGACAAACGATTACAGTCAAGGGTCTTGGCCTTGTTAATATCATTATGATATATTTTGATAATTATATATGATATTTTGAAGGAAGGGTACCTGTTTACCCCGAGGTCGCTAGGGCCTTGTTAAAACGTGGTTATAACCGCAAATGAGATAGAAGCCTTTCATTTTGACTAAAACAAAGATGAGAATGAGCGAAGTTCTTCAGGCTATGCATAAGCTCGTTCAAGGTAGTTTACGTTTATGGCAATTAACGGTTTAACATACAATGCAATTACATACCTGTACGATCGGCTCGGCAGCTGTTGTTATCAGCAACATTTGTGGTCGAAGTGTTGGTAATTAGGAGTTAAAGTAGATGGCCCACTGCGATTTAGCTTATACTATAGAATCAACTATATTCTACAATTTATATACCACATAGCGTCGAAACCAATCTGCATAATGTACAGACAGACGTGTACCTATCTGCGTCAGGTAGGTACTACAAGTGTACGTACTCACATACCTACATAGATATATGTTCGAATAAGCTGCAATTCGTGTCGTATATATATATATATATATATGTATATCCATACATATATGTAGAAACGGATTATGATACATGGGAAATTAATTGTGGCATTGGGTTAATTGGGTAATGGTGGCTTCCGGCGAGACTGCGCAGTTATGAAATGGTAGATATCGACGGATTGAATGACCGCAAGAAAATTTTTTATACTATAAAATAAATAATCAAATAAATAATATTTACTCTGGGGATGTGACAAAAAAAAAAAAAATTTTTTTTATACATTTTAAAAGCTGGGATAATTTTCACTCAAATTACAGATGGGTAGGAAATTTTTTCTACAGCTATACCCAAAGCAATCAAAGTCCGGGTGATGTGGCACATATGTCATTGCCGTTAATTTGACTAATAAAGTAAATCCATTCGAGGACCAGTGGAGGATATTTGAAGGTATAATATAGGTACTTTCATATTGTGATCGATAGGCCAGAGATATATCAGTTAAATTTTAAACACAGGTTTCTATACTGTACATCCTTATTAATATTTTGGTATAGTTAGTACAAGCACGTAATTTATAAGCTCAAAATTTTGCCAAAAAAAGAATTTTAATGTTGATTTTTGACACAATTAGTAACTTTTTTAGCTTTTTATGGTGGTCAACGGGGTCTACAATTTCATTTCGAAAAAGTTTCATTTGTTTAATTTGTGAGAATGTAGAGGTTTTTTTTTTTTGTTAGAAATCGCCCAAACGGTTGCTTTGAAATGGGCTTTCTTTCGCTTTTGGAAGACTTGAATTAATTTCGTTTATATATATATCAATGAGCGGAATTCGAATGATCATTCCCTGCGGGTATAATAATATATAAGTTATGAGATCGGATTACGTAAATTTGCAATTAAAAAGAGAAGAGAATTGATTGAAAGTTTTCAATATTACTTAACGCGGTATGATTTCATGTCTTTGAATTGATAATTCGTCTATTTGTTTAATATAAAATTTTTTTTTTTTCTTTTTTTATGTCACCTAAGTAAACTTGAATGACGGGATGGTGACAGTAATTAAATTAAAGTAATTAATAAAACAGTTTCAAACTGGGAGTGGAGTTTCATTGGCATTAAGCGTGACATCTCTTCGTATAAATTTGTAATCACTCGATTTTTTTTTTTTTTTTTTGCTTTTTTCTCATTTATCAGAGGCTCAATTTTGAGATCAAACCTTTTAATCCGTCTCACAATTTAATTAAATTACACTCAGACTTTTACACCCCAGGGGAAAACGCCAAACATCACGTAAAAATCTACAAGAAATTTAGTATATATATATATATATATATATATATATATATATATATATATATATATATATATATATATATATACAGCGTTATATATGGTTTATATATACCTAAAGTAAGTACGAGAAATTACTTATTCTCCTTAGGGATTATCCAACGGCGTAGATTTATTTTGTGATATAGCTCAGATTCGATTGGATATGTATATACGGTATATAAGTAAAACATATTTATTTTTATTCAGTGATCCATTTTCGGTACCTATATACAAAGCTGCTGCAGTGGAATAGTATAATTATATATACATATACATAAAATTCTGTACGTATAGAGTAACATATAGTGATTGTAATTAGTGAAATGTTTGTTTTTAGTCTATATCGCCATTTCCGGTAAATCGTAGCGTTGCAGCAGTTTAGATAAAACCAATATCAAATGGGAATGAGTTTTAATTTAGCAAACGTACCTACGTAACCCGATGTATGTAATACCTACATAGCTACCCTTACCCGTTACGCGATGGGTATTCCCACCGCGAAGTACAAACAGAATGAGAAAGACAAAAAATAAAATGAACTAAAGAGAAGAGAGGGAAAAAAAAGGAAATAAAAATTAATAATGAAAAGAACGAAACTCCTGCAGGTGATCCTGGGACGATATTTACGAGCAGTAACAGTTTCTCTTAATTAAAATTCTTATTAAAATCAACCGTCATAGTTTTTTTATTTTTGCTTTTAAACTATATAGGGGTATAGGTATTTAAACATGATCCCGATCCTATCTACTGATTACTAATCTGTCTGCTTTAATATTGATCTGAGTTGACTGAACGTATATACCGCCGGGTCATGAATGTATGATCACTGTAACGAAGCCTGAGTGGAAACGAGTAAAGAGAAGTGGCCCTACCGAATCCTACACCTTCTCTCGCCTCTTCACCCTTTTCTCCATTTTCACCAACCCCTTAATTCACGTGCGTAAACAATTTTGCGTTTATTTTTTCCTCTATTTTAATTTTTTTTTTTTTCTTTTTTTTACTTTCGGTTGAATTTTTCACATTTTCTTTCTCTTCTTTCATCGACTCGATTTTTGGGATAGAAAATTCTATGTTTTGTATAGAAAAAATAAAAGCTCGTGTACATATAATACCGTGAGTTTTCGTGGATATGTGCGACATTGTAACACCGAAATGTCAGAAGAGCGACAGATCCAATTACACGATACATCATCGTGTATCGCAATTACCTTTATACGCTATACGTAGTTTTTTTTTTTTTTTTTCATTCTTCTTTTCGAAACACTATACGCAACGATATTCGTGATATTAAAAATCGATTTTGTATATATTTAGTCAAAATAACAGTACCTACGTTATAGGTATAGCCGGGTGTACATTTTGATAGAAAAATAAATGATCTCATCGATTTCATCGTACATTGATTCGATTCCTCATTTCTTCGTTTCTTAATCCTTTTTTTCTCGAGTAAATAAGTTAGGCACATACATACATACATACATACATACTCGTATTATATATATATATATATATATATATATATATATATATATATATATATATATATATATATATATATATATATATATATATATATATATATATATATATATATGTAATATATATATCGTTCAAGAGTCTAAAAGTCTTGACGAAGAGATATGGCAAAGGATACAATGTTAGGGACGAAATGGAGGCCAAATCGAATAGAAACCCATTTCGGCAAAGGGGATGAAGTTTCTTAAGCCTTAAGGGATCCGTGCGGACTGGATGGATGCGGAAAGGGATAGCTCCAGCTAGAACATACTGGGTGGTGTGCGCCGAGGGACGTCGACGTCGAAGCGAACGGGTGGCGTCGCGGGGGAATCCCGTTCCCGTAAGAATCGGCCGCCATTCCACGGATGACGGGCGCCGAGATTCGCGCCAGAATCGATTGATTCTCGAACGTGTCATTTTTCAAATACTCTAGCGAGTTGCCAGCCAAATATTTGGCTCCGTCCCTCATTCCTTGCTCTTCACCTATACCTACAGCTATACACATTGCAAATAGAGGGCTCGTAGATAGGTATATTGATATTTCGAGTTCCAAACTGATTTTCAACAAAATCCTCAGGCTCCTCTACCCACTCGACATAGATTTATCTCAGGTAAACATACCATGCGCCATTTTATTAGCAAATTGATAAATAAAAAAAAAAAAAAAATTTACTAATTTTTCGGGATAAGATAATCGAAAAATGATACCCACGACGATGTTTGAGAATTTTTTTTCTTTCTTTTACGAATGAGTAGAGAATAGATGTGCAATGTGGATTGTAGATGTGTAGTTAAATCTTGAGTTTTATCGACTGATATAACAATACTTAAGTTTATACTGGAAATTTTCACCTCACTGATTCAGACGTACGTTCGGATAATTTAAGTTACGGCACTCACTCGGGGATCGCTACTCTTCAAGTAGTTAACAACTTTTAGCTTTTTTCTTTTAACTTTGAACTAAGAGATTTGAAAAGTAGCTGGATGGTATCTACCTGAAGCTATCTAATGCTCGGATAATACTGGAGAGAGAATTGTATACCGAGCCAATTAAAAGGCGAAATTTTTATCGTCGATAAAGATCGCGCGGTCAAAGGAATTATATTTTAAAAAAGAAGTCGAAGAAGAAGAAGAAGAAAAATAAAATAAGAAGAAGTTGAAAGTCACGGATTTTACTTTCATTGCGAGACTGTTATGAGATAACCGTTTGATCAGTCGAGTGGCCTACGCTGACTAATATAAATATTAAAGACTAAGCGATAAGGACTGTCTTGATTCGATGGTTAAATTTCAAAGCTTTGCTATTAGGTAGGTAGACAAAAGTAAGCCATGTCTCCCTTTGACCAGTTATTTCTATACGAAGAAAATAAGCTGTCTCCTATTGTTTCTACTTCGTCTTTTTCGTTTTATACAATCTCAGAGAATCTCTCATTCTGCGTTACAATCAACGCCACCAATCGGAATAATTTTCGAACTTTTTATCGATTTATAATTCAATTTGACAAGTCTTTGAGGTTCTCTTAATTTTTTGATTTTTATTTCTACATTGATCATCGATTTTGTACTACTGAAAAAAAAATCAAAATTCTATATCTAACATTTCTATATAGTATATATAAATATGTATAGGCAGTTACGTTACAATTTTCATAATAATTCTACTGCTGTTACAGTAGGAGTTTAACAAAGTATACCGAGGAGAGTAGAGTACCTGCTCATAAATTATATAAATTATAACGAACTTCCTTGCCGATGTAAATTCTTGTATAATTTTTAACACCGACTTCCTTCCTTCCTTCCTTTCTTCCTTCCGTCATTTCTTCTTCCATTTTTACAATCGCGTTAACAAAATCGTTTCTATACAATGACCACAAAAAAAGATTATTTATTTCATTCGAAACTATACGTATATAATATCGTCAAAAGTTTATACAACTTATTTAAATTTCTACTAAACGTAGGTTGGTACATTAGAGTAGACTCTCATCTTCACCGTTCAAACTAACTTAAAGTTTAATCAAGTTACGAGATTTCATAACGTGAGAATCCGACGTGGTGCAGAAATATCAGATTATGCGAATAGATATAAATCGCTTATATTTTAGCTCTCATTTTCACTTCTTGAGCAATAATTTATAATTAGAAATTTTTGGCGTTTTTAATTACAATTCGTTATAAAAATCTTTCGTTTTATTATTCATTTGATTTTTATTTTTTAATTAATTTTTCGATATTATTTAAATTTTGAGAATAATATATTGCTGCAATTTAAACACACTTTTATCTACAACAGAGGAACTAGAAAGTACCCGATCAGTTAACTTGTAGAATTATCGAAACCGTCAGTATCGATTTACTGCTTTACTGCCCCAGCTGTTTAAAGTCTTTCTCTAAGATGATCGCGTGTCAAATTGGTGATAATCTTACGAGTAGGTAGCTAATGGCTCAGGTAACGATTACTTCCTGTTTAAAATGAAGAATAGAAGAGAAAAGGAAATACTGAAAAAATGAAACCAAAAAACAACACTCGCGAAATTACACCGTCTTTACGATTCTTCTTGTTACTACTTACAACGAAACTTGAACACTTACCTTAATAAGTATGTATAATCTACATGGCTAGGTATAAATACATGGGCAAATTTATATTCTCACGTGAGATCTCTATTGTGTGCAGATTTAAAGAAATTTTGTAATATCTTAGAACGAAACTGTATGACTCAAGCTGCATGTCATCCTAAGGCGCACAATTACGAAAATACGTGTCAAGAGATCGTTACCCTCTAGAGTCGACTAACGAAGGTCTCATCGCTTTCATAATTGCAAAAAACTTATATGTATTCTATATCAGTGCTACTATACGTCATAATAGTTTTACGATAATTTTTTATTCCGCAATCTTCTTCCACTTATTTGTTCTCTATATGAGAAAATATCCGCAATTAGATAACAAAGTAACAAACAATTGGAAGAGGTCCCATTGAGATCTTCTCGATATATCAGTAACATCGAAAAAATGTACCAAACTGTAGAATCGATGATATATTAAATGGGAAATTTTTAAGCTTCACATCGATACCATAAATCTCACAGGATACATTTTTATATTTACTAATTAGCAATTAAAATCGTATATGCGAATGTGGATAGATTTACGAGATTACAAAGTCGATTTATTTTTATTATTTTTTGATCCTCTGATGATGCGATCGAATTAATGTTACGAAACTTCAGACGAATTCTGTTCCGAATTTGCATCTATATTATTATAAAAGTAATAAGTTACGCCAAGAGAAGGTCGAGGACGTTACGTCAAGGTATAACGATCTGAAAAATATTCATCATCCAAATCAATACGACCGATTTAATAATCTCGTATTTTCTAGCTGTAAGTTCTTCAGTTTGTTTTTCTCTCTGGATCGATCTACTTCGAAATAAACTACGCCAATTCATTCTTAGTTATGTATATATCGCTGTTCCTTCTAAATCACTATAAATTCATACCACATTTGTAATCCCCAATCCATTCTAAACGCCTCGAATACGAATACGAATACCTACGATCCTGATTGTTATTACTCGTCTTCTCATCCGAAGGGTTAGATCAACGACTGAATAACCGTTTGTGAATTTGTTAAATCCATGTCCTAATCTTGTTTGCCTTAGTCAACAGCCTACACTCATCGTAAATCTACACTAAATTCATATACGATCAGATTGTGGAATAATTGCGTATTGGATATATCCGGAAGTTATGGAAAAGTAATTTGTTTCTAAAAGTCTGAACCCTCTTTATTCAAGAGTGCTCTTTCATCTTTCCTTTTATCTCGATACACCGATCTTCGTGTCTAGTGTATTAGCTTGTAGATTCATCTACGCCTTTACCTTGTCATGGCAAATAAATAATTATTCATGACTTAAGAGCTGAACGGTTTGTATTTGCGAATGATAATTAATCGTTTGCTGAAAGGTGGGATGGTCAAGTGATCCTGCTGCATCAATTTACATCTTAGAACATGTTCGTGCGATAGAAGGTTATTGAAATTAAATAAATCAAAGTGGTCAGGATTGGCGTAAATCGTCCTTCAATATCCCGGATGAAAATTTAGTAAGATAGGAACCAGGTAATCTTACCTCATCCAACTTGACCTTCGCCGATTTGAAGTGAATTCATGAATAACAAATCCGTGTACTAGATATGTATATGTATATTATATAAATCTTTACATACGCTGAAGGCAATTTTTTGACCCAAATTTACCTATTGAACTCGTTATGGAGTCTATTAGACTTTGATATCACTCGTCAAATAATAACTATAATAAATTATGGATTATGGATCGTGACAGATCAAGCTCTTTGTTCACTCTTAAATTCCGGTTCAAATGAGATGAAAGTGGACTGATTTAGTGAACGGAGAATCAATTGTTCAACAATCGTTATATACGTACAATGAAGAGTTTGGTTTTTCAAAACCGGAAACAGCAGTAGTAGATCAGAATCAATTATCGATTAATTCATGGCAATATGAGTGTAAGAAAAATATGATGAGATCATTTATTAAAATTTTAAGATAATTATAAAAATTTTCACCGCATAAAAATCGATTTTATCAAAATGGAGAGAAAAAATTGTTGCTGATTCGGTAAATGGGATAAATATTTTCTAGCCACTGATTCATCGGCTGCTTATTATGGCATTACACACTACAGTAAACAGAAATGCAATTATCTACTATTCATGGTAACGAAGGCTGGTATAATTTGGTGTAAAGATGGGATTTTGTAATTAATTACATTCCCATTCGCCGAGCGTTTGAAAGTTTATTTTATAAATGAAAACTAAATCTGAAAGCAAAATTATACTGATTATTATAATGATAATAATAATAACCGACAAACGTGGCCGGGTGTATCAAAATTTTAGTTTTGGGTTGGTTTTGTCAGATCCTTTCACCCAGATATTCGATAATATTTTGTATAAGTTAAAATTTTGTTACGCCGTGACAAATTTCATAATAATTACTGATGTTCATTATTCTTCATGGTTAAGAAAATAATTAATAATTACTAATTAGTTAAGAAAAAGTGAAATCAGTTCTGCTGGGTGGCTAAGAACAGGGCGTGACGTTAGTCGTGGGAGTCTCTCCGCGTAATGTGGTTTACGATAATTCGGTTTTTGAATTTTAAAAATCTCTTTTGTAACAGCCAATCTCCAATAGTTAAAAAAAAAAAAAAAGATAAAAATAAAGAAAAATATAAATTAATAAAGTAAAGAAAAATTCATTTTCTTGTATCAATTTTACTGAACTCTTGTCGTTAAATCTAACGACTTAAAAATTCGTTACTCATAAATCACATTACCTACAGGAAAGTAAACGCGAAAGCAGTTGCAACAGCAATCTGCAACTATAAGGATTTCGTCTGCTGCATCCAGTTAGTAAGAAACTAAGTTATCGCCTTCCGTTTCCTGGGGAATAAAATTTACACCTAGTGATACGAGAAGGAGGTAACAAAATCCCTTCATCCGCTCGTAGGTACCTATATAACGCTACGTTTCGTGTTAACCCAGCTTAAACTTATCCGACAAATTACTTCACTGGGGGTTCCTAAATCAGGCCTTAAATAATTAGCGTATGATTATGTCCTTACTGTCAACATATTTCAAAGTTAATTACGTCTGACTTTATAGATGATTAAACGTTTAATGCAAATCCACATACGTTCACGTTATTGTTTTCAAAAAAAAAAATATTTAATCAAAAAGCTTTACATCATTCAGGAATCGACATATACCTAACCGTTGTAGATTTTAGATGATGAAAATTTTGATTTATTCGATCGTTAAATTCTCCTATCGTTAGTACATGCTGTTACCAAAATTTATTGACATATTATTAGTACTCGGTATAACGAACTGTGATGTTACATCAGAGAATTTTGAAATGCGGATGATAAGTTAAGTAACATTTTATGAAAACTAAGAGTACGTAGAACATCAGTTTATTAAACCCATATCCACCCCGTACATGGGTTCAGATTATTTAATTTCCATATACATAAATCAAGAATGATGTACATATTTTATTTGTACATAAAAAAAAAAAACAAAACAAGAATTTTCTTTCCAATATTTGCAATCATTTATTTACTTATATTTCCAAATTTTTTAACTTCTGATGAAAGGGTTAGCCATCGGTAATGAGAGTGCTCCTAAGAAATGCCAATAAGGAATACCCAATGACTAATGATAGGTAAAAAAAATGGATATAATTAATATGAATAAATTTTCCTTGGACATAAACGTAGTAGTATGTAAAGTAATTGACTGGTCTTCCCGTGACTTGGTCAAGACCCGAGACGACTCAAACCTCGAAAGTGATTCGCGCTGGCCTTTCTGGTGAAAGGTTGTTTTACCTCACCGCGAAACAGTTGTCTTCGCCAGAACTGAAGTAACACATGATTTCAAAGGCTATAGTCTCATCGACTCGTCTTGTGAGCGAGGCTAAGAGATCCAGGGGAAAGGTAGAATCATTTTCGAATTGCTCGGTGTAGGTACGTTAGGTAGGGGTTTCGTTACCGTTAAGGGGGGATCACAACCGGGTCCAGGGCGGGGACCAGGAGTCAGTACCAGGGTATAAAAGAGTTCGTATTTCAACGAGGAGCATCACACTTCAACATGAAGGTACGTCAACACCATTAAAAGTGCAGTTTGAACTTAATTTTTTCGTATAACAAGACAACTTTTTTAATATACCCATATACACATTCTCATACTATTCCAATTCTTTTTTTTCTTTTTTTTTTCTAACTCATATATCAAGTAATAAATAAAATTAAAAAAAATATATATATAAATATACATAATGCAAAATTTATGGAGAAAATCGTTCCAAATTTTCGAAACCGCTTACAACTTGATTTACGAAATAATTATCACTCAGACAAAAATCACAGAACTGTCCTTTACCAAAATCATAAATAAATAATTTTTTTTCTTTTACATTACAGTTGTTCGTTGTCGCCTTGGTATTGGCTGTAGCCAGCAGTGCTTACGGTAAAAACTATTTCCAATTATACTCAAAATGAAAAATCTATACAAAAATCGGACTCCCATCTTAAAAAATAAAAATAAAAATAAAAACATTCTTTTCCATCAGGAGGATACATAAGCAGTGGCTGGTCAGGCGGCGGCGGTGGCGGCGGCGGTGGTGGTGGATGGAAATCAGGAGGTGGCGGATGGTCAGGCGGTGGTGGTGGTGGCGGATGGCCCAGCAGCGGCTGGAGTTCCGGTGGAGGAGGTGGAGGCTGGCCCATTAGCAGTGGCTGGAGTTCAGGAGGTGGTGGAGGCGGTTGGTCCAGCGGTGGAGGCGGAGGTGGTGGATGGTCCGGCGGCGGCGGCGGTGGTGGTGGAAAGATCATAAAGATCATCACTGTTAGCGGAGGAGGCGGTGGTTGGCCTTCAGGAGGTGGTGGAGGATGGAAATCTGGAGGTGGTGGTGGCGGATGGTCCGGAGGCGGTGGTGGATGGTCAGGAGGAAATAGCGGATGGTCCAGCGGTGGAGGTGGAGGCTGGAAGAGCGGCGGCGGCGGCGGTGGTGGTGGTAAGTGTCGAGAGTGAATATCTTTAAATTCGAGTCGATTTTATTCACCACGGGTGTTCAGAGGCCGAGACTTCCTTCCGGGATGAAAAAAAATAAAAGCAAAAAAAATTGTCAGAAAAAAAAGAGAGAAAAAAAAAAATTGTGGCTTGAGTTTGAATAGGAGCTTTGATTGGGTATAGAAGAAGCAACGATTGACGGTGTGAATTATATTGTGGGGTTGTTCAAAAGTGGGTATAAAAAATGAAAATAAAATAAAATTAAATTGAAATGCAGCTCCTGGGCTTACAGGAAATAATTATCTTGTCGGAATATAATTTTTTTTTTTTTTTTTTTCTTTTTACCATAAACAACAGTTTTTCATATTCGATTAGTTACATGTAATAGTTTGGCCAACGCAACCCTCGACCAACCCCTATATAGATATAAGTTCGTACATTGTTATTGCTGTATAGATCAAGCGGGAGTTTCTCGCTGTCTCTTATGCAGCAGCACGAGGCACAAATTCTCATCTACATATTTATTAACAATTACGAATATATTACAGGCTGGTGGTAAACATCCAGTGAGAAAATCTCATCGTTTCGACACCCTCCCCCATCAAGTTTTATAATTCTCGATTGGAAGAGTACCAAGAAATTGAATCCACCGAACCACCTTTGACGAAAAAGTAAGAAAAAAGAAAACGTAAAAAAATAAGAAGAAAAAAGAAAATGGCTGTAATTACTTTGTATGTAAAGAAGAACGACGACTTGAAACTTTTTTTTTACGTATTAATTAACCAGTTAATTTTTACTCACCTCCAATAAATCAACGAGACTTAATCTAAAACTTTACACTTTACACATTTATTTGTACATTATTGTAATAAAGTTTTGTAAAAATCTTTTATTAATTGTATACGAACTATTGTATTTCCATTTTAATTTTACAATCACCAATTTACCTCCTCCAATTGTCGAGTACAAAATTCACCTTCATGTATATATCCAAAAGTTACGTGTATTTGAATGAATGAACCGGTACCATCTGTCTTAACATGTAAAATAAATTTTACTATAAGACAAGAAAACACGGTTAAAATTGTCAAGATCATCAAGAACTTAAGGCGTGTTTTGGCACCGGCAGTTATTAACTGTATATCGTATAATTAAATGGAACTATAAACTTTCTTAAACATGGCAAAGCTTGGGCTATAGTATAGGGGTAGGTACATACTAGGTACCGGGTACGAATCTGGAGGTAGGTAGTTTAATTTAAACTTAATCGAGTCGGGCGGAATTAATTAGTTAGTAAGCATTAGGTATATATCTCAGTTCCTACCTGGCTTAACTTTGTACCATACCCAAATCCTAGTTGTAGAATCTAACCTAACTATATGCTCAAGACGATTAGATTGATTCAAGAATCACTCTTATTTTATAAAAATTTATATTTATATGCTCCCATGAGACAAATGTATCCAAAATATATACAAACCAATGTTCCAAAGCCTTAGAATTTTTTTATTTCAATGAAACACGATTATTGGTACTTCGTGGTTAATTTTTTGTTTTTCTATCGCAGTATCGTTCCCAAAAATCAGAAATTTGGTACACTTCTTATCTACAGTAGTGAGTGTACTATAAAAATTCGAAAAAAATTTTCAACGATATAATTGTCGAAGGTACAGAGCAGTAAAAAAAATAAAAAAATTATTCGTCAAGTTGTGGTTCCGAAAATTATAACATTGTAAAAATAAAATAAAATTTTAAACTGTCTATATCGTTAAAATTCGAATATGAACAATTTGAGGACTTTCGTGTATGCAAAAGGTATGCAATTACCAAGTTCGTATATATCAGTTACAGTATAAAATAAAATGGGACAATTATAAAATGGGTCAAAAATCTCTCGAAGAGATTACCTGTACCTACATACATGATCGTATAAAAATGTACGTATAAAAGTATTATCGTGAAAGTTATATGCTAAACAAGAGTACGAATTTGTCAAAATCGATCGAGTTGAAGAACCGCGTTTACGGCTCTCGTCGCAGTACACCGAAATAAAATTATAAAACGTATATACGACTAATTGGCTCCTCGAAATCCCCGCTTTGGGTATATAAGGTAATGGGTATAATTGAGGTGAAGTGAGCTCGTTTGATGACGAGCGGATGAAGCAAGACGCAAAGAAGAAGCACACTTCCTAAATTCAGAGAAAACGGGTTCACACCTTATTCTCGTATTCAAAAAACAAAAAAAAAAAATTAAATAAAAATAAAATAAAAAACTGCCAAAGAAATTATAAAAGGGGGTAAAACCACCTTTTACTTTTAAAAGTATACTCATGGTCTAAAGTAGGAGCGAAAGGTCCAATCCAGTCGAGTGACCGTCAAGTTCATTTTTGAATCTCGTATATATATACATATATACATAAATACATACATATAATTTAGGTACATAGGATGAGCCGGATTTGTGATGTCATAGCTTATTTATTCCCCGTATATACAGACTGGCGTATAAGTTAAGTATCGGTTAATCTAATTATACCATGAAATTTTCGTCGGATATAATTGACGCCTGTTGCAACGTTTCACTGTTCGATTATTGAATAACGGACCAAAATTTAGGTCACCCATAAATTATGGGATGGATCTGCTGCTCTGTAGGATTTCGGGAGAAAAAAAAAAATTAAATCCAAAAAATGAAATATACGACCACGTCGTAATTTCTATCTCCGGGTCAATTTCCGAATTTTATAAAAAAAAAAAAAATTTAATCGATAATTGCAGGAAAAAATTCGTACCCCAAGTCAAGACGTGACTTAAAGCTGAGAATTGTCCTATTCTCCGATGGATTAACAGCCAATCAAAATTCGAGTAAGGTATTGACAGTATTTCGATAATCGAATACGCATCGTAAGGAACGAATTTTTGCAAGTGGTATATCTTGTGAGAAAGTGGTTTTAACGGAAGTAGGTATGTGTAAGTACTCTTAGGTATAAATTAAATGAAAAAGGGTTTTGAATACGAAGACAAACGGGCAATTTGTTAACGTCGTATCATCAATCATAATCTTGACTGTAAATCTACTAAAAATCGAGTAATAAAATACGGGCATAAATTCATCCTGAACAAAGGTGAGCTTTGAAGGAGTCGTTTGTTTTGTTTAAAAAAAATTTCATTCCCATCCCTTAATCGAGCTATACCCTCGAAACTGGACTCCGATATGTACCCGTTTTGATTGATGGCCGGGTATCGCAAGGTGAGGTGCGGTGGCAGCCTTGATATCAACGTAAGCGAAATAGGTAAAGGTCCGGGAATGGTACATACATATACATCGCTCACACTCACAATCAGTTATATACCTACATAAATACCTGAAGTGCAATTTAGCAACAGCTCTGTTACTCCTCGACGTATAAATCCTTCCTAAATACTGGTCCAAGTCTCTCCCAATGTTAATTTCACACATACATATGTATTATACATATATACCTACCTAGGTATGTATGTATGTATTTGGCAACCTACACGTCCAAGTATTACTTCACAATTGTATGCGGGTGTATACGTTCGATATTACATCCACAATTCACCTCGAGTACGGGAGCTTGCGGACCATTGACCAAATAGCCTGAACGGTATCGGCCAACGAGTCTGGGCTTATATAGGGTTCAGATTTGAGTATTTAGTTCGTTATTTCATATGGACTAATGGATATATAAATGTAACAACCAATTAAATTTGTACATACGGATTACGGTGGATGGTGTGGTCGTACTGCTAGGGTGGCTAAGCTCTCGTACAGTGGTCACATCTGCGACATGTGGACTTTTATCCTTTCCTCTCTGTCCCTTGGCAATGGTTTCACTTCCACTTCCACTTCCACTTCCACTTCCACTTCCACTTCCACTTCCACTTCCACTGCTCTTCAGATCCGACATAATATCTCTGGTAAGGGATGAATTACAGCTTTACAGGGTTCGTATTGACCCGCAGTATATTCGAATCGATTTCGGATCTGACCAATTAGCCAGAAACGTGTAATTTTCGAGGGGTAGATGGGGTCGAGGTTGTACTGAAAGCACAGAGTTTTTAATTGATCAATTCAAAACGACCCGCATCAAAAGAGTTTCAAGTTATATCAGTTATTAGCTACTTACGGGTTGAAGAGGAGCCAGTGGTCGGCTGACTCTGTCGCTTTGTGTCGTTTTCATCCGGACGCCAGCCACCCTGTTATATTCTTTATGATCTTAAGCGCGGGGACTTTACCGAGTATAATAATAAAAATGTTAAATAAAATGTGGTTAATTCTCGTATATGAAACTCGAGACTGGCAGTTAGAAATATACAGCTACCGTTACCGTTCTTTGAAAATAATTTATCATCGGAAGGAGGGGAAAGAGATTACGAGTGGAAGTCACCCTGGGTTACAATCTCTCTCCATATTTTAATTATTCTTATTATTTATATTTTTCCTCGTTTTTGTATCGGAAATATCGAAAAATCCATTTTTGATTTCTAAACATTATACTGATGAATGTAACTTGGGTATTTTTTCGAAGGGTGAGTTCGTTTGAAACTTTAACAAACGAGAGAGCAGCGATTGAACGTTCCCTTTTATTTTTCACTGGATTTCGATTATTAATCAACATTCCCCACTGTGTACTTCAAACACAATTTAACCTCCGCTAATCCTGCACATAGGTCGTATCAACAAATGACCATGGTATATCCCATTTTTTTGTTATGTTGTTTGACATGTTCGTAGTTTTTTTGTACGCATGCCATAACTCAGGATTTTCATTTTCGTAGACAATAGGCAATAGACTTCAACCCCTTTCGTTAACACTTCCGTTTTCCTACGTACACATGACGGAACTCGGATTCATTCATGAAACAATGTATTGAATTGTACGTGTGACATTCATTTGCGAGTTCGGGAAGGTGAGGGTGGAAGGTCACTGGGGCAGATGACCAAGCGTTGACCGAGTATATAGGCTATGTTTGTTCAAGAGATTACTTGCCGAGGTATAACTGAATAGATTTGAGTTTTTAAAAGCCGATTTTGGTCGCCATTTTCGAAATTTAAAGTTTTATCGATAATTATCTGAATTTCTTTGCTGTCAGGAAACAAATTCTAAAGTTTCTATAGGAAGTGGAATGACTAGGATTAGGGTCGATAATATTCATGGAGGAGGTAAGATTTTTATGTTTTAACGAAGCAAATAATGGATGAATCATCGTGAAGAGTCATTGCAGAAAGTGGATTCAATTTTTAATTGTGAAAATAATGAACCTTTCCATACAACGTTCTTTTTGTCTTTTTTTTTTTCTTTTTTTTCTATTTTTAAGACAAAAGTAAAAACGCTTCGTAATGTAAACGGGCTGGTGCTTGAGGTACGATAACCGGACGTGCGTTTCTATTCGCGAATGATAACATCAATCCACAAACTTTGAAAACAAAAGAAGTCCGGAATGAATCCTGCGGGGTTGAATTGCGCGTTGATTCAACGGAATTCTTCTTATACTTCTCTCATTCTTTTCATACTTTGACTACTGCGGTGCAGAAGTAACGCTCTGAAGTAAAATACCGGCTCTTATTTTCTAGAAAAAATAAAAAAGAAAAAAAAAAATAAAAAAAATTAAAGAAGAAAGATTTGAATCAGGAATCATTATAAAACATGATTAAATGCGTCTCCTTGACTGGTTATACAAAAAAATGGAAAATATTTATTTGAAATTTTGAAAAAAAAAAAAAATGTATGAAGACTATTGAATTTTTATTTAGTTTTCGAATCATAACGGATTTCAAGAAAATTAAGTTTGTTCGTTCTTCACGAGACATTTATTTATTTATTTATACTTTCAAGTTTTGCTGGTGTAGAATTGGCAGTCTGCCGACTCTAGTTCGACTCTGAGCTGTAGCAACGACTGGAAACTCTCATCTTGTCATAAACTTTATAAACGTATACACTCAAGTTGGCGACTCGGTGTTGGAACATAATAACGCTGTAATGAAGGCGACGAAAACGAGTATAGAAAAAGGTGAGAATAAAAGAAGAGAAGAGAAAAGCGTAGAAAACAAAAAAATAAAAAAAACCAAAAAAATAAAAATAAAAAAGTGTTCGCTGGAAAGTATATAAAGTAGTCGTAGACATCCGTTTTCTTTATTTCTTTAAAATGAATCGTTCCAAAGTAAATCCAATTATATTAATGGAAGTAAAGGAATAAAGGGAACGCAACGATGCTCTAAGGGTGCCTCATCAATCAAATTATTCTTCGAAAGCTTGCTCGTATATTCGGTAAAAAGTTTACTCCTCTTTCTCTCGGGCAAGTCACGTTGCCAATACATATTTAAAGTTTACCTTTCTTCATCAACTGTCATTTACTCTTCCTCGAATTATCCCTTGTATACCTATACATCCATGTGATGATAACATAATCAGCTATCGGTTATTCAGCGTTGAAAAAATGGCAAGAATGGCACCCCGAGTCTGCATTTTTGATAACTTTTCATCTCTATATATTATTCATCGAGTTTTCTACTAAAATGATATTGAAGGTCCTAAATTAAAAATAAAAAAATTATAGAACATAGACTCAACTTTCAAGGCAAAATTTCCTATCCTCGAAATGTATATGCAAGTCATTTTTACCTGCACTGCGAATCGCGAACAGTTTCGAAACGAGGAATAGAAACGTGGAGCAGGTCACCGATGTCACGTCCACATGGTATATTGAATCGTCTTTTTGTTGCTGACAATGCGGAAATATGTACATACATATATAGAATATTATTATTACTGAACCATGAACTGCATTGGACTGTTTCCGATCAATTCATCGAACTATACGGTATTCCTGGGCTGGTATGCAGGGCATTTGTTATTTAGAATTTTTCGAAATATTTTTTAATAAAAAATGTATACACACATGTTACATACATTCATCCATATATCGAAAATCGAGTTTCGATTCGTGTCGAAGTAGTGGTAAAACAGGATTTCGCCAATGCCTACTTCGGGAAGCTTAACTTTGTACTATAAGTCTGCTGCTGCAGGCTTAAAAAGCTCAGGTTTTTTTTTTTTCGCGTTTGAACGGTCATCGCACTTTAAGATACGATGGTGCCTGGGGAATAAGAGTGAGCTTAGAACTTCACGCTTTAAGACGTCTCTCTGGCACTCGTTCGTATCAATTTAAATTTGAATCTGAATTTGAATTTCAATTCAATTATGACATCCCACGCTCTGCAGAAAGCGCTTCTTCGCCTTTTCTTCTTCGGTATAAGAGTACGTACCTACCTACCTACCTACCTACCTACCTACATCTCTTGACGCTTTTCTGTTTCATTGTAAATTACAATTTAATTATGATCCTTCACGTTGCTTTTTTCCAACGATCGTGCCTTATCGCAAACTCTGAGGCTGCTAAGGAACCCCCCTATTATACCTCGACACCCCTGCCTTTCGTAGGCTGTACGAAAAGTAACCATCTACGTAGAGAAAATTTTTACTTCAAATCTATCGAACATTTTTTTAATAAATTTTTTTTATTTTTTATTTTATCAATATATTCGGATAAAGAATTTTGATTAAATTTCATCAATTATTTATAACAAGAGGAAACGAAAAATGAAATATTTGTTCGCTATAAACAATTAGGGTAGAGACCACAACGTTTTTTTTTTTTTAATTTTTTTTTTTTCATTAAATAATATTTTTACTTTCTGCGAATTATAAATAATTAACCTAATTCTTTCCCAAAAAAGTATGAAAACAAAAACGAACAGATATTACTCAACGAAAAACGTTAATTCGAACAAAGGCTTTATTAATATTCTAAAATTAATAAATAAATTATCCCGATGGGTGGATCCGGGCGCGAAGATGTTACTACAAAGCCAATTACACAATTGCCAATCAGATTAATGAATATAACCGATAATTAATCGTATGGCAATAAACTTCGTTCCACAAATTTTCGTACTGTTCTGTTCAACCGAACTTTCCGTTTGCGTGTAGGTAATGAATTTTGGATACTGAAATTACGATTTTGTATTATATTCTGCATCGTTCGCCAATTCATGTACACGGTTTAGTAAATTCGTGTAAAATTGTATCTTCCAGTATTTCGCAGCTGTATATAGTGGTTAGAAGAGTTCATTTGTAAAATTGCTGTTCGATTTACAGTCCAGCATATTTACTTACACCGAATCACTTTTTTCTTCTTCTTCTTCTTCTTTATTTTTCTCATTCTTTTCTTTCTAAGTGCTTCCACTGATGTCGAAATCCAGCTTTCTACTGGCTGCCCGCGGTGTGCCAAGAAAGCAAACGAGATAAAATGGAATTTAGGAGAACGCTCAACTCCTACGGACAAAGTGCCTCTCTTCTTCTCTTATATAGTTTCTTTTCCCCCCAAACGAATCAGATATTCGCTCGGACGTAAAACGACATCATTTTATGCGAATGAAACATCATACAGTTGTATTTTTCACGCAGATATCTTATTTTCTTTCTTTTTACTTCCCAAAAGAAGAGCCTGCTAACCTCCCATCTCCATCAAGTGGATTTAATAGAGAGGAAAATTACCTGAGTGGAAAATATCCGAATGTGAATTCTGAGAAACACTAATTTTCCCCTTGATGGGTACAAGACGTATACCATCGAGTGTTAAAATTCTTGGTATACCTACATATAATTCTTGCGAGATCATGAACGATCATTCAACGTGTCATAGATCGAGTAAACTCTACTGTCTCGGTATTAACGTCAATGTCAATGTCAAATCCCGAATGTCAAATGTCAAATATCAAGTGTCAAGTGTCAAATGTGAAACGTCAACGTCAACGAACACACCTCACAAACGCAGCCAGCCAACCTTACGGAACGTCAATCATCGATCATTTCTATAATACTGATACAAGTATAGATCGATTATCGGAACTAATATCTTTGTGGATTAATAACGAAAGACTGTTATGTGTATAGGAATATGTGTATTTCGGTATATAATATCTACACGTGTCTTGTGATTACAGTTAGAATCTAATTAACCGATATATAGCTTGTCTCGGATTGGAATTTCATCGCCTTGATTCCTCCAGGACGAATTCATGTTGGCCTTCAATTTCCAGGTTCACGTAAACGAGCGAAGGAACACGGGAAGGTTCAGGGTCGATATCTTCCGAAGGGATGTTGTTACCCCGCTCCCTATATCGTTAGTAATCCTTCCAAGGTTTGGACGGATGTTTTCCCCCATGGGAGGATCATTTGATTTTATTCTGACAACCGATTTCACTCGTTGCATTCGCTGTCGAGATAATGGGTATATAGGTATGTATGAGAGTACGACAAATATGCGAATCAGCAATTCTTCTTCCCCTTCACTCTTTGGCTAAGGATAAAAATATAAAGAAAAACAGATTGAAAAATGGCGCGAATGTAAGTGGACAATAATTTCAGCAAAAAGGGTGCTGAAATGACGATTCAGACTTCGACTTTCGGTTCGGCTGATCTACAAAATTCTTCCTCTTCTTCTTCTTCTTCTTCTTCTTCAAAAAAAAGTAAAGAAGTTATACTCTTCTGCATAAATACGTATAATGTATAATATATATATATAGCTACGGGGTGAAACACGCGTGTATTTGTTCGAGCATGATGCTCGGGGCATATAGACGGCGAGAAGAGAATTCGAGTCAGGACGAGCTGGTTTTGTCTCGCACTTAACGAAACAATAGACAAATATAAGTTCCTCAGCGATTGGCCAGCATGGGGAGAGAAAAGGATTCTGGAATGACGTGGTACAAAACATCCGTTAGAAAACCAGCGTATTCTGTATAGCCCCGGGTTCAGTTTTAACGACGTGCTCGGGACAGAGTCACAGAGTTTCGTACCAGTCCTTCGGATAAAATACACCCTGAAATGGGCTGCACACCCTTTGCGATATGCGAATACGTACTTACATGATACGTAAAGGTAGGTATATCTATTTAAATATATAACCATGTAAATTTTTGGGAGAATTATTCTCTTCCGATTATTTTTTATTTTTTGTTTCAAGCGTCTATCCTTCAAGTAAACTGCATTAGCAATAAGCAACGTCCTGCAGATGATGTGGACATGGTATGGATCACATTCACATCCATATCAACATCCATTTTTACCTAGGCCAAATATATATGTACACACGTTATTATATTAAAATCTGATGTTAAAAATTTTTTGACGTGATGTATCATCTTCCGGAATAGGGGAGGTGCGAAAGGTTGAAAAATTTTACTCTGATGGATTTTTCAAACACTTTAACCGCTCCATCATATGCGTTAGCAAACATCGCGCCAACGATTTCGTTATGTGTAGGTATATACATATTAAATGCTGATGTAGAAAGGGTGTTAATAACACGTGTAGGTATTTCATTTCAGTAAAAAAAAAAAAAAAAAAAAAAATAGAAAAAAGAAGAAGCAAACAAGATGATGGTCGATCGTTACAAGTAAGTGTTTCCTGTTTTCTGTTTTCTGGTTTTTCTCTGTTTTTATTTTTTTATTTCCTGCTTCTAATATTCTTATTTTCTTATTTTTGCTGTACCACACTGTCGTCGTGACGGTCGTACACTATTTTACCGTATACTCAAAGGTGCTCGTGAAAATCCCATTTTATTTTACACCCTTATACGACACCGTAACACGCATTTTTTCCGTTTGTTTTTTTCGTTCATCGACTCAATCTCTCTCTCTCTCTCTCTCTCTCTCTCTTTACGTTCTTTAGATTTCTTTTGTACGACGTATACATGGGGCTGTACCCCATTTCGAGTCATTAAGCCCCCCCCCCTGCACTACTGTATGCATGTATGTACCTACATACCTCGCGCTGTATAACCGTACAATGCTGTTATGAACATTGGGGACAACGGTATTCATACAGCCAAGGCCAAAGCTGTAAAACACTTTGTTCTTTTGCTAATGGGAGATTAGCATCTACCGCACGACCCCTTCTCGGACTCCAGTATAAATCCATTGTTCTGTTTCGAACGTGACCAACTTTATTTGAATATTGTATATATATACATACATATATACCTGTATTTTATTTATTTTATTTTTTGCATTTGTTTGTTTGTTTGTTGGTACGAAATCGTCGTGTGTCGCATACATAGAACGCTATAGTATACCCTGGGTCAGGTTCTCCATATTTTTTCATTACTTTTTTGTTCCTTACTCTTGTATTTCGTTTTACTATAACTAACATCGAAAAATCTCGCTTTCATCCCCTAGCTCTGCAGGGTACAGGTATTATTCGTCGTTATAGGTTCAGGAGAATTATTATTATTATTATTATTATCATTATTATTATTGTTTTTTTTTTTTCTCGTTTATCTCTGCCAGCCAGTTACATCTATACTCGCTCAGAGCTTCCCTCAGAGCGTGTACAAGGGCGAGTACGTGCGGCTCACAATGGCTCAGACTCTCGCTCGATAAAGTAGCCATGAAATCGTTTTTCGATCTGGCAGGTTACTACGAGACGAAAGAATATACCTATGTACATACATACATATACTGTATAAGCTCGATGCTGTGAAATTTTTTTATTTGAAACGTTACATTAGGAAAGAACAAAAAAACGTACAAATTGACACTAAAAATTATTCCAAAAATTGGAAATAATTAAGAAAAAATAAACAAAAATTGAATAAATCGATAAATTTCTTCACATTTTGATTTTCGATTCTTTTAAACGATCTCATATTTATATTACAGATTCGTGACGTATATGTATACGATTGTCTGTCCCATTCCGTTACATTTTTCATATACTTATATATGTATATAGAGATATATTTATATCTACTTGCGCGGTACAGGGTATGTATGTACGTACGAGTCCTGGCGTATTTATTCAGACATGTCTCTCTCCACCCGCTCTCTACTCTGGCTAGTACACGCGGTAGAGGAAGATGAGAGGGTAAGGTAGGGGATGAAAGTGGCGCCGGAGGAAGGAGGTAGGGATGAAAAACCCGGGTGTTCCAGAAATGCTGATTTCCCAAAACGCATATGTTCACGACGCGTCTAATAAAATTGTGCAAAAAGCTTTAACAAGCTTTAAAAAATAGTCGGAAAAATTCGTAACTCATCGATACTATATTAATCCTAATAAATATCCTACGAATAATATTCCACGACGCAATTCATTGACTCATAAATTTATTAAGGTAATAAAAAAATTTCTTTTCCAAGTTTTTCATCGCTTCGTAATAATTTCGTCAAGTGATAAGTAAAAGCTCTCTCTTAATCAAAAATTTGCAAAAAAATCTGCGTTCTATTGCCTTTCGGATTTACAGATACGATTTTTTATTTCAAACTATTTTTTTTTTATCGAAAATCTCTCAGTCGGGTGGATCGAACCGAACCATATTCCCGGAACATGGTAGGGTTCAGTACTTGTTCCTCTTTGTCGCACCTGTCCGTCTCTTGATAACGCGCTTGCGCGGGTTGCCTGAGGGTCTGACGGTACGATCAGTTGTAGTCGGTTGTGCCGGGGGCAAAGACGCGCGCGTGACGATGAGCCCTGTGTGATCGCGTTCACGTCCGGTTCCGGTCACGTTTCGTCAAACATTTCCGGCAAAAGAAGTAAAAGAAAAATAAGGAGAAGGAGAAGAACAAGAAAAATAAAAAATAAAAATCAAAAAAAAAAACTAAAGAAATCATAATTCGCGGCAGGACGTCTACGAAGGTGAGAAGAGAACTTCAAGCCACAAGGTGGATTCAAAAAAACTTCTATACTTTCCGGTTTCACGGAGGGATGTTCGCCTGCTGTTTATTAATTGCCGGTAAGTCTTTGACGTTTCGTTTTTAATCAAAAGCTCAAATTTACTCATCGGAAAATTTTTTGTTTTTCATTTTTTCGCAGAAAATTTTACATCAATTATGCAGTTTACTACCCCAATCTAATATTTTTGTTCATAAAACGTTTTTGTTTATGTATCAAAATGGGTGGATTTAATTTTCTGCATTTTTTACCATCGCGATCGGGATTATTGTCCACGTTTCTTAAATTTGTGATCACGATGTGTGCCAGTTATTACGTGGCTTTAAAAATTTTCAATTTACCGTCTCTATGCAAGGGATGATTGCTTTTTAATGGTATATCGCGAGTATTAGTTATTAAATTAATAAAACGATTTCATTTTCAATTGGAAACTTTGTGATTTCATTAAAAATGAAATTGTTAACTTTAGCGGTGTTTAGATTACGAGGTAACTTCGAAAGTTCATTTTATACGGAATTAAGTTTCCCGTATATAAATACGGAAAGGTACCTAACTTCAGCTAGATTGTCGTAGGGCAGGGATCCTGGGAACGGACCAAGCAAAAAAATAAAGAAACACCAGAGAATTATTTCCCCTTTATCAAGACTCTACTGCGTGCCCCTGTTTCATCAAATTATACTCAGCGAGTCAGATAAATTTCAAATAAGAGGAAGAAATGTATATATTTTTTTCTTTCTAAATATATATTAGATGAAATAAAATGAACGAAAAAATTCTAGATATTATGAGGAATAATTAACTCTAAAAAATCGTAAGGAAGGTAACACTCTTGTACATTTTAGTTCTTATATTCAGGAGGCTTTTGAGCCTAGACCCATTCTCCATGAGACACTCACCCCGTAGTGACGTAGACGAGACGTTAATAAAAGTGCAAAAAAAAATAAATAAAAATAAAATTAATGTCAGCGAAATATGGCGAGTTTGTGAAAAGAGTTTAAAACTATATTCCACAAGCCGAGGAGAAACTTGAATTGAAATTTTTGGTACAATTTTATAGTAATATCATCTCTGTAGTGAAGAACGATTTTTTTCATTATTTGTTTCGCTTTACATGAACGTGCTTTTCCATCGATAGAGGAATTTCAATTTATTCACTTTGATATACTGGGGATGTAAATATATTGGAATTTTTTTTTTTTCGAAAATCTAATAATAATTGCTGATTGTTATAATATTCGTAATAAAATTCTGTTTTAATTTTTTTTTTTTCTCGTTTTTCTTTCGTTTTTTCTTTCTTTCTTCTTTTTTGAACAGAATTAATAAACGAAGATTCTAACAATTACAATCAAAAGTTCTGAAACTATTTTCATAAGCAAGTTCACGTCATTCTGTACAGCAAAGTTTATCGACGGTATTTACTCGTTTAGTTCATAGTTCATAACTCGTTGTTGTTACCCTTTCTTTCTCATTGTTAGCCATTACTCAAGTAAAATATCTCATATTTTTCTTTTTCTACTCTTGGAGTATCACAGCAATTTTTATATAAATCAGAGAAGTGAAAATAAAACTTTTTACATTTATTCATCCCACGCAGATGCGTGCTACTCGTAATATGTAATTCAAATGTCTTCAAGTGAGCAGAAGCTGCTATCATCGTGCGATAAATCATAAAAACAAAAAGTCCTCAACGATTCCCCGGAAGTAAAGTCTCAAGAAAAAAAAAAAATAGAAAATAAAAGAAAAATGAAAAACAGAAAATAAAAACGAAGAAACTAAAAGAAGAACAAGAACAAAAATCAGTCAGAAAACGTTTTCTAAACTTTAGCTCGGTAGATACAATTGTGTCAGTTTTATTACTCTCATTACGAATCCCATTAGAAATATTTTATATAAAAAATTTTTATCTCATTCAAAATTTACGAGTAGATATGTATGTATGTATATACGTACCTCGGTTATGTATCATAATATATACCTATGAAGTTTCTTGACTGTGGTTCTTACATGTACCTATGTACATAATTTTCGCCAAAATAATTTTGTTCCCAACTATTATTGCGCGCTGTAACCCCAGTAAATTAGTAGTTTCATACGGCATGAGCTAGACCACTACCATGGTGTCTAACCACGATGGTTTATAAATAATGTACTACTATAAGTCTTGATGCTTTATCGCTAATGAAACTACCTATAAGTATGTAAAAGTTTGTTACTCCATGATTACATGAATATACGTACATACATATAATACATATCAAGTTTTCTCAATTGCCTATTTTCGGACGTGCATTATACTTG
This sequence comes from Macrophya annulata, assembly GCA_963924015.1. Classification (NCBI taxonomy): domain Eukaryota; kingdom Metazoa; phylum Arthropoda; class Insecta; order Hymenoptera; family Tenthredinidae; genus Macrophya; species Macrophya annulata. The sequence continues at coordinate 5,480,292 of OZ001257.1, read as the reverse complement.
AAAGTTTTTCTGTTCAATTAACCTGTTCCTTTATATCTCACTTAGAAAATTATTCCATATGTGCAACTAGTTCACCGTGCAAATTGCAGTACATATATTTACTTAAAGATTTTTTTTTCTTTATTTCCGGCTATTATTTTCTCTTATTTTTATTTTCTTTGAACAAGATGCTGTACAAGGATTGAAAAAACAGCCAACCAAGAACGGTATAGCAAATAGTAAAAAATGAGAAAAACATCATACGTAACACGTCCGTCTACCGTTACATACGTACCTAGATATAATATCGCAATATCCGACATTATTAAACACGTGTTTAAAACGATGCATGATCTCGTTTTTTTTTTCTCAGTCTCTCACGTGCTCAATGCTGAACAAATAAATGCATATGCATGCATATGTAGTTATGTTTAGACCTTTAATGTAGGTAAAAGTGATTTTATTTCCATCAGACGATGTTTTGTGTTGAAAGATAAAATATACGTATAGGTATATGAAATAGTCCAGTAAAATTGATACATATCGTTAATAATATCCTTCGGTATTTATGCAGACTTCTTGCTCTAAGAAGAATCTAAAAATTATGAACGTTCGCAAGATAGTGACACCGTGTTACCTTAATAAGATGCCCTGCCTCGCGACGGAGCGTTAATGGAATATTTTAATGGCTAAGTAAACCTTTAATTACGGCTTTGTCCAACGAAGGCACATTGTGCGAAATTAGGGGTAAGGAGATAAGGTTACAGGATAGAGAAAGAGAGAGAGAGAGATGAGATGAGAGAAGAGACAGAGGTAAAGAGGGGCAGATAATTTATGTGGAATTTTGAACTAGAGCAACAAGGAAGTGAGACAGGGGAGTCGACATTCACGTTCACGTTCACGTTCACGTTCACGTTCACGTTCTCGTTCACCCGATTATACTTGGATAACGCCAAGCGACGTGACAAGCTTACGGATTAACAGTACGACGTTCGATTATTTATTCATTACGAATTGACTAGGCGTTAGAATCAGTACTATAGTAGCAATAATATTTCATTAACTAACACCAATACCAATTTACCATACATACAATAATATATACCATTGCATAATTTGCTGTGCTTTATTTTAAAACGAATCAATTCTCGAATGACACGAAAGAGTAAAATAAAGTAGAGTTGAGTTGAGTGGAGCTTGCAAAACGGTCACCGGGATCGTTTGAATATTTTATCCTAGACCGCAGAGGAGGCAGCGAGCTGTGATAAAACGAAATCGTTATGGTGTCCTGTTTAAAATTGCCACTTGGTAATATAACGCTGGATTCAAATGTTTCGTGAAAATGTCGTCAAGGGGGGCGAGGGGGAGGGGGGTCTGAAAATCCTTAGAGAAACTTCTAGGCATATCCCCCATGCATACGTCTGTCTCATCATGATACGCAGAGGGTGTTCACCAAAGACTCTAATTCCACCTCAAATTTTAAGACCAGTTACTTGATATTCTATGGGGCTTTCATACCGTTAAATTAGCGTTATTCCTTTCCTTCTCATTGCATGGTCTACGGGAATGTCCTTGGTGCTAGAATATCCCAGAACATAGACGTGACTATACGTATATGCTCATTCTGATGGGGTGTAGGGTGGTCGTCAAAACCAGATCTAAATCTGCGGAAGCTCCTCTGCATTATCACGACCTAATTTACGGGGATTTCGTATAACATGAGAACCCCATATGTAAACAGTTGAATACAGGAAAATCCAATGGAAGGAATTGTATTATGATAGAAATCTGTTTGCAGTTATCATCGTGTTAGTCCTTAGAAAATACTTGGATGTATATTAGCTGATAAAATAACTTTTCAGCTTTGTAACTGCTACAGTAAAGAGTTTAAGTATTTTATTATTTATCAAGAATCTAATTTCTCGTGGCTTTTCAAATCGTTTTATATAACTTTAGGTAAAACGGAATATACTCCATGGAAATCGTCCCAAATCTGCGCAAGCTCGTTCGGTCTAGTCAGGGCATTATATATATATATCCCCTAAATTTACACAGCATCTCTCAACGAGGTGCCGACACTGCAGTATTGTAGAATTTAGAGAATATACCCGGATCTATGAATTTGTTCAATTTATGTATGGTTAGATATGTCGTGTTGAAATTAATAATTGTGTCGTGATTTCGTTACGGTAGGTGTATCTACCTGTAGTTAGAGATTCGTGGGAAATCGACTAAGTGGGTAGATGTTACTTAGATATGTATGTATGTATATGTATACATACGTAGAACATATCTATATTGATAAAATACGTTGTGGTATGTGTAATTCCGTTGATTTCTGTTCTTGGATTACGATTGTTAGCTGGTGAGATTAACCGATCTCCTGTACTAATACTCTTAAGATTAATTCGAGATTCTGGAAACACGACGTTTATTGTCTTCGACGAGGGAGATTAACGCAGAGAATATCTCTTTGTCGAACAACTGAAAGCTCACCGAGTTTTGAGCTTCTACTATATATGTATATACCGTATCTATCTATATAACATGGATAATGATCTAATATCTGGCTAACGAAAGATGATCGTTTTACTGTATCAAAGAGTATAATCGTAGCTACTTTATTATTATATATGATATAATTATGGATAGTTTGAAATCGGTGGGAAAATTTTCATCTAGCAATTTAGATAGTCGGTAACCAACACGTATGCGATACATCGTATATTATGGTTTAATTGAAACTATGTATGTATACATACCTACCCTGTGATAACTTGTCGTTCAATAATATATATCATATATCCTATAGAGCTTGTCTCACTAATCAATCTATAAAACTGACGGGTTATAAAGCCGTCAGATTATTGTGGATACAGCTAAATATGATTAAAAAATAAAATTGAAAAAATTAAAAAAATTAAAAAAATATTCACTAGTAATAAATATATTAAGCTGAGCAAGGGAATCGTAATTTAGATATATATCATCGGTTTAAGCCGATGGTTTAAGCCGATAATTAATGGCGTATACCTATAGGTCCGAGTGTGTTTCCAAAATTCGGATAATTATAGTTCAGATAATTTATATATTTTGAATAATTTTGTGTAGATATATTGATGCAAACAATTGGAATATAGGTGCAGAGAATGATCACTCTCAGAGTTGATGAATTTCATTTCGTAATATAATTTCTCTTAATTGATTTACGATTATTGAAACGATTTGAATTCATTTTAGAACATCGAATGTGAAATTAGTGGGAAAATTGGGCGACTAATTTCAGGATCTTCCTGAAGATAGATTCGGGTTTTTTTAATACAGAGGTGTTTTTTTTTTTATTTCGACGATCTCTCCAGTGCCAAATGAAGAAAGCCTGAATCTGACTATCCAAAAAAAGAAAAAATGAGAAAAAAGAAAAATAAAATACGGAAAGCCAATTACCCCTAGCATTACCAAGGTAATTTTCGTCGTACCTTTGTACCGTGGGGATATCCTGAGTTCATGAACTCAACTGCTGACTGTACACGTATATAGCTGTATATGTATACCTACTTTTTTTTACCTTATAATTTATAACCCGTTATAATTAACCTATGTGAAATTTTTCGTCTAAAAATTTTTTCACAAATTGTTTTTAGTCATTATAAAAAAGTTTCTAAATATTGTGAAGATATAGAGAAAAAAAAAAAATAAAAAAAAAGGAATTGAATAGTGTGGGGAATGAATGAATAATTTTTTTTAAATTTATAGAATTCATATAGATATACGCGTGTTCAGTTGAATAAGTGATTTTATCATGGAAGCATTTCGTTTCAGTAGCCAGTCTTCTCGTGGAGGTTTATAGTAACAGAATGTGTGATGGAAAAGCGTGAATTTTTTATTGGTAAAATTGACCTGGATTGAAAAAGTTCAAAGTGACGTTACAGAATATGAAATTAAGAGAGGAAATGCAATTTTACTGGTAGGTACCTACCGTTAGATATATATATATATATCGGTAGCTCGTTACACGGTTATCCGTCAAAGAATTGAAAGAGTAATAAAAGCAGTAAAAAATAATGACAATTTCTTTTTTTTTTTTTTAAAGTAAAAAATCGAACACTAGACGATACCTACGTGTATATATGTAGATAGAAATAGGTATATGTATGTACCTCTGGTTACCCTGTGGAGAGAGGAACAGCGTTGTGAATATTAAAACATGAAATAAAACTGCAAAAAAAAAAACAAAAAAAAAAAATTTTTATTTTTTACCTTTTGTACGCCATTTCTGTCCGCGTCATATTCCAGAGAATAGCTCGGCCGCTACAGGACGACAGACATCATAAAATCCGACCGGTTTCCAGTGCCTCTAAAGATTAACAACAGGCTGTATAACAGGGGATGTCGATATCTTTATTGTCTATCGTTTGCTACTCGGTAAATGATGAAACGCGAGAAATAGAAACGATAGGTTTACACAAAAAACAGAAATAGGAAATAATTTGAAAAAAAAAAAAAAAAAAAAAATTACAAATTAATGAATCCTTTCGTTTTTTTTGATTTCAAAGATAAAATAAAATAAAATAAAAATTAAATGAGTCAAAACTGTCGAGTATCATAAACTTTGATTAAACGTTCTCATCCTGACGGTAATGATAATCAGTCTACGGACTTACCAAATTTACACAAAGCATTAAACTTCGACAAAGCTCTTGGACAAAGGTAAAGCAAATTTGTGCGCTTGTAAGCTGACGGAGGACTGACATATCTAGTGAGATAAAACTTAGCGAAATGGTGAAGGGCTTGACTTAAGGCTTGTCTCTCTTCTCTTCTTTCCATGACGTTTTCTCGTCACGTTTGTTTGTCCGAAACTCCTATATATATATATAGGTATATACATATATATGTACGTTGACCAACCGAGACTGTACCTAGTTGGATAGCTGTGCAAACTTCATCTCAGGATAGTGTTGCGAAATTGTTGAAAATAATCTTTCAGGATATATTATTATTCGGTGCAGGGGATGGTTTTAGCTTTGGGGACGTACATACTGCACGGGTATTGTGTTGACTCGTGTCGTTGGTCCAGAAGCATAAATCTTTTGACGACATTGTTTTGCCAGCTCTCTCATTCTTAACCCCTGAAATATTGTTTCTTTGTACTGAAGAAAATATAGATATACATTTTTTTTTTTTGTTATATATCTTTTTTTACCGGCTCTCAGTCCGTCCGCGTCGCTCGCCTTGGGGTGAGAAAAATATATCATGCGCTCCGTTCTTTTTTTATTTTTTTTTTTAATTTAATTTTTTTTTCTTCCACTCTTCTTGCGTTTCTAAAATGCGTGCGGGCTAAGGAAAAGTGCGCTGAAGCATCATGCATGCAGACCGCCATTATAACAGGAAACCCTGAGGCCATTTTAGATGTAAAACAGCGTCGCATGAGAAGCCCACCACCACAATCTACGAACAATGGAAACACCGAAATGTACGGCTGTAGTTTTCCTGATTGTAGAAACTCTTTCGTGCAAACGGTTTCTCCACAATTCGCAATTCGTACAATACATTAATCGCTATATATATAAAGATATCTATGTATGCAGATCTTTGCTAGTTTGGATTTCTTTTCGTTTTGGCAATTTAACTGATTAAAAATTTTTCAAACAATTCCAAAAATCTCTAAACTCTTTACGTTCGTTTAAATTTACTTTTTGTTTTTTTTTTGTTTTTTTTTTTTTTTTTTTTACCATCTTTTTGAACATCTGATAAAGTTTATTAATATATTTTCATTGGTTTTTTTTTTTTTTTCTATTTATATTTTTTTCACGTTCTGACGAAATAAATTTTACCAATTTAAAGTCAGAGGTGCATTTTTTGGCCCGTTTCCAACAGGACGTTTGTATGACGTTGCAGACGTCAGTAAATCCATTTTTGATTCACCAACGGATTTGCTGAGAAAAGATACTGTAGCACCTCATATTCTTCGAGCTAGTTTCACCCAGTTTACCCGGAATAGTAATAACCGAGGCTCGTCACGTTCATAAAAATAAATTTAGTATCCTTCTCGATCAGATGAATTTTGTCTCTGCAGGAATATAAGTTAATGGGAGAGTATGGTGGTTGATACGACAATGGGAAAAGAAGCTAACAAAGAATTGGATGAAATTTAACTCTGCAAGTAAAATAATACGAGGGGAAGTTTTAACTTTTAAGGTTGTAAAATTAACGGCAATTAAGGAAGATGAATCGTTGGGGGACCTAGAGTAATCACCTACCTCAAAGTAATGAGTTTCAGAATCCAGATGGTTGTAAAACCGATATGACTTCTGAAAAAAAAAAGAAAAAAAAAGAAAAAACGTTTCTCAAAACTTTTTTACGTTCCTTATTCGAGAATCGAGGGGTACGTATACCTACTTACCAACTTTTTTTTTTCTTACAGAAAATTTAAACGTCTTAAGATCTTCTTTTTCCCTTCGATTCCATTCGCGAGCTAGTTCTCTTTCAAATAAATTACCAACTTTTACTTTTTAAATCACTGATCGGTAGAGAAAATCAAAAACTTTTGGATTAATACCTTTTAAATTATTCAACAACTTTTTTTTCTCCCATCTAGAATTCGCTTTTTTTTTTATCACAATGTCCTAGAAACACTTTAAATTTATCTTCATGCATACGTAATTGTCAAATTGTACGAATTAGATATAACTATGAAATTTTTAACCTGTTAATGAGTTTTAGAATCTAAATTTTTTGTAAAACCGATACGACTTCTGAAAATAAATTTCTAAAACGTTTCAACGTTCCTTATTCGATAATTGAGAGGTAGTACCTACTAAGTTTTCTATAGAAAATTTTAGCCGTCTTAAGATTTTTTTTCTGTTTTTTCTTTCTTTCGATTCCATTCACACAGTTTTCTTTCAAATAAATATACCAAGTTTTACTTTTAAATTACTGATCGTTAGGAAAACTGAAAACCTTAAAAAAATATTCAAGAACTTTCTGACTGTCGTTTGAAGATCGTTTTTTATTATTTTTTTTTTTTTTTTAATTTTTTTATCGTGATTTACTAGAAGGACTTTGAATTTATTATCAACCATAACAATTGTCAAATATTACAAATTCTCAAAATGAAATTTCGGCCCTGTTAAACACAGCGTGGCGTTACTCTGTCCCTAGTTGTAAAATAGACCGTAGTAACGCTTGCTGGTGTCGTTAACTAAATCATGTAGTAGAAAGGGGCGTATGGGTCAGACATGAGCGAGTTAAATCAGCCGTTCACCGGCGTGAGTCTGCGAATTTTCACTCGTGTTCGTAGGAAAGTCCAAAAAACATGTCGCGCTCGATGGTCCCTGTAATGTGGACATGTACGTAGAGTACATAGTACAGTTATACACATACGTGAATGAAAATCGCTGAACCGCTAAAGCTACATTTAGTATTAGCCCTGCACCCTTGTCGTGGGGTTTCCTCTGCCCTTGTGACGGTAATCTTCTCTTGTCTCGATTACATACTCGTCCATGTCGCAACATCACCCTTCGTTCTCGTCTCTCGTCTCTTGGTTCTCCGTTTTCGGTTCTCTCACGACTTGAATTTAGCCCCAGGTTCTTAGGAGCTCGACTATCCAACCCACCCCATACCCATACCCAGACCCAGACCAGCCCAACCTGACCCTCAACTCAGTTGTAATACAGCCGGCTTCATTTGTACGAAGCCCAGCAGAATCCCTTTCCGAGAGATGCAAGATTAAATGTACCTTCGCAGTTTCCAACGGTTGACGGCTCTGAAGGCCTCCACCTAGCCTGCCACTCTCGTCTCATCCCCGTCAGCCATCTACAGCCTCGTCCACACCGGATCCAGAGATTAAATTTACGAGTATAGTATAAAGATTGATGGGTGATGTTAATTTCATTATCAATTATCGTCTGATTTCGAGTCTAGTTAAGGAATTAGTTTTGGAAATTTTAACTAACGAAATTTTGGGACGATGATGATCATGCCGAGAAGAATTTAAACCGTTATCATATCCTCAATGTGTACGATACTTAAGGTTTACATGCACGATCATGAATGGGGTATTCGTGCCTTGAGCTTGCAGAGATAGGGAAGTATAATGCTAGATTTCTGTCAAGATACAAAACGGGTAAGAGACAGACGCTATGATTCGTGTTACATTTCGTTCAAGGTTGTGCAAAAGCTTTTGGTATACATATAGTAATATAAAGTATCCAAGTGTATCCAGGTCGACACTGACGAATCTTGAGAGAAGATTCGCAAATGGAAATCTAAGAGGTAGTAGAGCTGAATCATTAAACTCACATTTGTGATACCTATACCTACTTACACGTATATATTACCAACAAACTTCACCAACGATGACAGGCACCGGTACTGCGGAACTTGATGCGCCATCTCCCTGCCGTATTCTTCGCTTTCATGTCATAAGCAGCCCGAGTTTTGGCAAATGTTGTCCCAAAGATAACCCCTTTTTTAAAAAGACCTCGGGGCAAAAGGTTCCTCGGGATATCTAGAACGGAGGATCCAAACCTGTCCATTTGGTGGGTCCTTTTTTTCCAAATGGTTGTTCCGGTTCATTGATAATCCTGTCGGTCGTCAAAGCGTGGTACATTTTTTTTTTCTTTTTTTTGAATTTCTATTGCCCTTTTTATATTCGTTACGTACAAACGGAATTTTTTATTATTCACTTTATTCGATTTTGTAAAAAAGGGGAAATGTCATATACCGAAGAAAGACAAGAAAACTGGTAGTTAGGTAGGTATATGATATAGAGAAAATATAGATACTGTATTTGGTATCTCTGTGCGGGATCGATGCTCGGTAATATGACCAGTCAGTCACTCTCGTGGCAGAACCAGCTGTCATTTCAGGAAGGATATTGCAGAGACATGGAATATCTAAATGTTCGTTCAAGTGTGAAGAGAGACGTGAATGTATATCCATATCCATATCCCTGTGTGTTACATTGGGATAGAATATTCAGTGCGTTTCAATCATTTTGATTGAATCACTGTACATATATAATATATATATATATATATATATATATACTATATTCATATACTATACATATATACATGCATATATCTATATAAAGATCGTAAGTGTAAACGCATGTGACAATCATATGTCATAATGAAATAGCAAGTTTTTTTCAATTTTTTATTATCACACAGACACATTTAAACGTTTATACCTATTTCCTAGGGATTTTTCATTTGATCAAATGAAAGTTCCAAGAATAAATACCCTTCGTATAAGGTCGACTGATTCATTTTCTTGGGGTTAAGGGTAGAGTAGCTGGTTATACCTTTGGAATACTACGGCACTCTGTAGATATGACGGGGAATAATGTTCGCCCGAGGTTGCCATGGGATTGTACAAATCGCTCGCCTCCTGGAGTCTCGGATGATCGAGTACTTTCGTGGTCTGGTAAGATCGGGGTAGCCAGAGTCGTGCCGAAGTATATATATTTGATAACGTGACAGGTTAGGAGAGGGAAAAATTATTGTCGAAAGAATAAACGTGGACATGAAATAATCTCGGGCTGAGATCGCCTGGTCCTATATCTATAGTCTCTCGTCTCGAGGAAGATTGGCAATTGCTGCGTTTCACGAATAATGCTGTGGTTTTTCTCTGAGAGGATAATTCGAGGGATTATCTCTGCTTGAAATATCGCTGACTTGAGGGATCTGGTCGAATATGGCGTTCGAAACTTCATCAGGATTGCAGCTTCTTGTTTTTTCTTTCTTTTTCTTTTTCTTCTTCTACTTTTTTATTTGTTTTTTTGCAAAAAAAAAAAAAAATAACAAGAAGAAGAACAAAACAAAGTAAAAATATCATTGCGGAAACGGCAAAGACCGCGAAGCGGATTATTCCTAATGTGAAAATGAAACTCCACCGAACCGACGCGACCACGTTACGTCTCACTGGTTTAGGTCCTGGTTCAGTAAGGCTGCACCTTGTACTTGTACCTACCTACCTACCTACCTACCTACCTCGCGGTATCTTGCTCCGAGGGGAATTCAGTAGTAGAAACTCCGCGGAAACCAACTTGTAATTGGAATTTACCACGCTCTTGAAGGTGAAGGGCTTTAGCTTTTGAATAATATGTGAAGTAGCTGTTGGTTTGGTTCGGTACGTTGACGGTATTGGGCTAATGTAAATGTAAACTTCACTTCTTCGTGGGTACCGCAGGGGGAAAGTCTCAGATAAATTATTCGGATTCATTCAAAACAGGTGACGCGCTTACATCTTTGATTTCGAAGATCTTTATGCCTACGCAAGACATTTAGGTATCCATATTTTCGATTACGAAATACCTCTTTTCAAAATCGCATGAAATACATTCGAGCCAGTAGAACTATGTCTCCTTTTTCCCTTTTGATCATACAACGACTAAATAACTAATTGACTCGAGTCGAGAGTTTAGTTGCCATCACTCCTTCAGAACATGCCAACAGCAATGGGGCGAAAAGGTATCTCGTGGGAATTAGTTAACGTGTGCCAGCAAGTAATATCGCATCTCTTCAATCAAGGGTCGTGAGTGTGAGGGTGAAAAGATTAGGTGAGTAAATAGGCGACTATTCCTGTGTTGAAGATCGGAAGCTACGGGTACAAATCTCTGGTTAGTATATTCTATTCGGACAGAAATCCCATGCAGAATATAATCCAGCTTACCCTAGTCTCAGATTAACCGCAATTATTTACTCAGCTATAATTTGCAAGCTTTTTGATAACAAAGTTTTGTTTATGAAAATTAGGAAAGTTCTAGTTAGGGATCTGAAAACACATTAATGCAGTGTCTGATGCTGAGTGTGTTCACTGGATTTGGTGACGTTATATTTTTCCCATTTTTTATGTCCAACCATATTGTTTTTATTTTTTATTTTTTGGTTACTTTTTGTTTTTTATTATTTTCAGTTTCAGTGCAATAAAAAGCAAGCGAGTCAGCGTACTGAGGTAGAGTTTGCTGCCTAGTAGCGAAATGAGAAATACCCCAAGGGAACCAACATGATACAACCCCGAGGTCTCTTCCGAGTATCGTATTTTCTTTTTTCTCCTTTTATTTTCTTTTTCTTTCTAGTTCGTTCTTTTTACTTCCCCATACTTTTTTTTTTCTTATTTTATCTCCCTTCCTGTTTCACTGATATTCCTCCATCCCCTCCTCTTCGATATCGACGCAACTTCAGACATGATCTTATAATAGTCACAAGTATATATATCTTATTATCCGGGATATTGACTTTACCAAATCTTAATGCGGCCGGGTCTTCTTAGTTCAAAGAATATATTGGCCCTTGGTTATAAAGTATTCGGTGTGAATTCAACCTGAAGAGATTTTTATCGTCGTTTGATTATATCGAAGCCCTGTTATGTGATATTGGGTCAAATATAAAGCCTTAAAAAAAACCACGATCCATAATTCTGGCTTATTCGATCTAAAGTGTGGATCCCAGAATATTTTCATTGTGAAAAAAGAAGATAAAGAAAAGAAATAAAATAAAATGAAAAAAAAAGAAGAAAAAAGAAAAACCTTGAACCTTAACAAGCCTCGGCAATCCGGATCCGGACGAAGCCTCCTTGGCAATTATTGGCAAGTAATCAACGTCGCCAAAGTTTCGAACAATTCTCAAAGTTACTTATGCGGCTCAAAACATCTACACTACAATGGATCAACGTTTCGGGCTCAATTTCACAAATTACGTATAGAATTTCAGGTAAAAAACTACATCCCTTTCTATAGCTAAAAAAAAAAAAAAAATGAAAAGAAAACTAAGAAATAAAAAAAAAAAAAGATCGAAATCAACAACGAAATTCCAATTTTCTTGAGTAAAAAAAAAGTATCGATTTTTCTCACCTTCGAAATATAGGTATCTGTATAACAACTCTGAATTCCCCAGTGATTCTTTTTTTATTTTTTGTTTTTTCTATTTTGGTTCCGACTGCAGAATTGTACCTTTTAACGACGTTACGTATATATTCGTGTATATATATATATATATATATATATATATATATATATATATATATATATATATATATATATATATATATATATATATATATATATATATATATATATATATATATATATATATATATATATATATATATATATATATATATATACATATATGTATTAATATATAAATTGTGGAAACACGTTACACACATACATAGATATACGACATGCAGACGTTTGATACATAACAAATAGGTATGATTTATGTCAGGCGTGTACAATTTGTTCCGCGTCAGTTTTTGCCAGTGACGAAGGGAGTTGAATTATTGCCCTGGGGCTTTCGCTGTTTCTGTTTGCATTACCCTGTTGTACCTATATCTACCTACCTACCTACCTACCTACCTACCTACCTACCTACCTACCTACCTACCTACTGCCAAGCTAACGTTCTACCCTACATATTAGAGCAGTAGTTATTATGGTCAGTTTACAGTTTCCTCCTTTAGCAAGCCCGTGAGTTGGGTTTAATCTGGTAATATATATATCGATGCTACATCAGTCCTAAATAGAGAGTCTGCAGGGGGAGGTTAATTACGTGAGATTTAATCATGGGGAATTTATCATTGTGAAAGATTCTGATTAAACTATATATATATACACATATACAATTACATAGAAATTTTCCGAACCCTCGATTGTTCAATCTTTATTCATTAAAATTATTATTCACTGAGAATTAGGGACACAAAACGCGGTGCTTGTTGAACCGTATAATTGGTTTACCGCCATTCATTTAACGGTTAAATGTATATAATCGCATAGATTTATCCACCTTTACATATATGTATAATACATAATACGCTATACATATATACATTCTAGACCGTTGTTTAACTCAGTTGTTCATTTTTATTTTTTTATTTTTTTTTTAATTAACCCAACTTCGTGGAGGTATACGTTTCTGTACTTAGACCAGTACATATTTCAATTATACCATATGCATGTTATACTTAAAAGATTTCTGTTCAATATATACAAGAGCTACGAGACTGTCATGACGTAATTTCCTGCTGACATCGACATTGTGCTTGATACATATATTGTTACCGTGTAAATTCAACGAGATATTGCCTCGGGCAACGAGCTACAGCGTCTATCCTCCCGAGAAGAACGATGCAATTGTTATTGAAGATTTCATTGTCTTATCGTTTTCGCTTCTATCAGATTTTAGGTAGTAATATTTTTCTTAAAAATTTTATGGACTCACCAATCTCACGAAAAAATAACAAAGCAACGATATGACCGTTGAATAATTTTTCGAATAGTAATAACTCCTTTAAAATAGGATCTATATATCATAGGGTGTACCATATATAAGTTAGATGTTGTATTTTAATTGTCTCGTTAAAATTTCGATTATAAAGAAACAATCTGAATATTATACAAACTTATAAGCACAGTTCATTTAATAAAAATAACATGCAAGGTTTAATTTCGCTGAATAAACGGTTTCTCTATTTTCCATTTTTTTTTTCCACGTTTCTGTCTTTTTTTTCTGGTTTCTTTTATTTTTCTGTTTTTACTTTTTTTTTTTTTTTTTTGACAAAGAGAGGTGAGAGTCTGTGGAGTGAGTTAAGGTTCTGTTGGACGAGGCTAAGAGAGTGAGACTCAGCAGTAATGTCAAGAGGTTATGCGTACAAAACATAAGAGGAAACTAGAAAAGTCGAGTGGATGCAATTTCCACACTTGCGAACGTTCGACCATGCCGTTTAACGTTAACGTTAACCTGCAGCCGGCAATTTTCACATTGTCAGTTAATTTTTAATTCTTTTCATAAAAATTTTTCAACTCTACGAGTTACTCCAACATTTGTACCGTTAGCTATATCAACGCATTAAATTACACGGTAAAAAAAAAAAAAAAAAAAATTTCCCTCACATTTTCTCTCTTCATTCATGTCTCAGGTCTGATAAACGATATCGATCTATTTTCCTGATTCATTTTCAAATATCTAAACAGTTTTCTATGTCATTTTCAAGGAAAAACTATTTTCATAAAAGATAATCAAGTTTCGATAAAAGAAAATCAAATAAATAAAAAAATCTTTGACGAAAGCCAATTCCTCTCTACGTCAAGTTACTTGACGTCCAGGCAATCAATGTCACGTTGATCATTGGCCTGCAGGAGGTTGCGTTGGTTCAACGACGTTCTCGAGGCGTGTAATCAATGGCGCCGGGAGCAACGATTATCTTACACTGTCGATATCCGGACAATTCAGGCGATACTTCGATTTGGATTTACGGTAGAAGGCATTTTACGCCATATAATTAGGGTAGGGTATCACTGAGGTCAAAACGGACTGTGAAATCTCGCAAACATCCCTGAAGACTAAACACGCTGAATTAGATGAGAAATTCGTAGAACGTAAAATCTGTATATCTATTCGATGTTATAGTTTAAAGCGTATTTAGATTCATAAATTTTTTTGTGGTATCGGTAGGATATATATACGTTTTGTATAACCCTGGTACATGTATATTATACCGTTCCGATTTCGAGAGACGAAATAAATTAGTGTAAATTTTAACGAGCGTTTTGCACAACAGTTCTCACGGTTATTGATGGTATTTTCATTCCACAGTGCAGCATTCGTTTAGTTTATGGGATTTCTCTAGGCGCCAGGGATTCATCAGCCGTGATCTATACGCGCTGGTTACAACGTCGAGTGGATTTTGACCAGGGATCCAACATGGGGTAGAAAGAAAGGAAAAAAATAAAACAAAATAGAAACTAAACTTTCCTAGATTTGTTGAATCGATAGATCAGTAATTGCTAATTATTCTCTACGGTATAGTTAGCATTGTAGATAAAAATGAGAAAGTACCATCAATCATCTGTAATGATAATTGACTATGTATGTATGTATGTACATATATACATACATACATGGGTTACATGCGTGTTGAATAATTTAAGCACCCTGTCTGAAATTCGTTCCATTATATACCTGCTAATTCATTACCGTCAAAACACCTCAAACAATGATTAAACCTAAAGGGAAACGTGTACCCTGCAGTATCACGATATATAGAGAACTTAATCAATGCTCAAACACAGGGACATGTATATTGAGACCCCTTTGGCAACTAAATGGTAAACGAAGAGGCTTTATACTTGTAGGATTTATAATCACATACTATCGTTTCCACTTTCATATAAATACCCTGATCGATATAGATTTGTGTGTTCCATAGACAAATTGTCAATTAGTTCAAAAACCTCGTAACGTAACGTTGGTCGAGTTGACCCAATAGACAAAAATGAAGAAAAGAAAGTTTATAATAGTCGTGAAAAAAAATAATTCCCCTCCCTGCTCTCTTCTGCAGGGAGATTAAAATTGTACATCCTGTACACACGCATATATGTATGTACATATACGTATAGATTACACACATAAAAGTATCGTGAATGTATATTGTGTGGTATGTGTGTATATGTATGCTTTGACTGGACTATGCCACGCGGGAAAATGGTACAAGCTTTCCACCCTCGAACCACCCCTTTGCTGTACTGCGAAACCCTACCGTAAAACTCATCCGTGCAGGGAACTGGCCGATATATAGGTACAGGTATAGATATACCTATATCTATACCTTTGCTCACATAGGTATACAGGATATATACACAGCTATCGGAAATATAATGCTTTCGTACGCTCGATGGGGCAGCTATATACGGAAAATAGGTTCAGCCCGGGTAACGTGGTTACGATACTTTTATTTTATTTTATTTTTTTTTTTTTCGATTAGAAGAATAAATCTAGTATAACTTAATGCAGATTTGGACGATGAATTTTTCTAATTTATTTTATTTTTGCTTATTTTTCTTCCTATTTTATTACCAAAATTTCACGTATTCAAAAATCATGGGGTACCTAGGAAAATGTTATAACGAAAATTTATTATTCTTTTGATTTATTTCGATTCTAATTCATGTCTTTTATCAACCAATTAATCCGTGTATAAGTTTACGTGATTCAGTTGAGGCTGTTCATCAGTCTTGTAGCCAGCTCGAGATTATATTTTTGGAAAACTTGAAAATTGAAAAATAGAAAAAAAATGTAGCAGAAACTACTTCTTTTTTTATTATTATTATTTTTTATTTTTTATTTTTTTTCACCTATAATTGAAACAAATTTTCCAATTAGCGTACGCATGCATGAATGTTTGAATGGAAAAAACAAGCTTTACAATTTCAAATTCGATAAGAGGGGCAGCAGTAGCAACGTAGTTGCGCGTAAAGTAACGACGACGAGAGCTTTTTTTTTCATTTTTTTTTTTTTTTTAAGCGATTGTATTATCCACATACGAAACGTACTTGAGAAATCAGAATTGAAGAGGCGAGTTTTATACAAGTGGGGTTTCAACTTGAATTCAAACTCGGATGCTTTGACTACAGTTTTATCGAAAATTCTCTCATAACGATCACGTTCGAAAAATACGAAAAGTAAAAAATTAAAGAAAATTTATTTATAATAATTCGAAAAATTAAATAAATACCTGTAATCTTAACGACTTTATTTAATTTATTTATTTATTTATTTTTTTACATTTTTTTACAAAGTCTTGTCTTGAATCACGCCTGATGTAATACGGGTCGCTGTAAATCAGTTCTCGTCTTCGAGTTTCGGCTACTTAAGGGTTTTGTAATTCTCAATCGATCCATTCGGTGACTCTATATACATACAGTTTCATGCGGTCAAAGTTTCCTCGGTTAAGATCGCATCGCATCGCAGACGAGTTTGCTAAACTTTCGTCGGGTTACTTCTTCGCTAAATACTCAAGAGCTGTTTCCGTCGAGTTAAACTACGGCAGTAAGTGAACCGGATTTTTCAAACCGCGGTTTAAACCAGGTAGGTATACCGTATAAAAGTTAAAAATTTGAAAATCCGACTTCGTACAAAACCCTCAATATATTCATAATTACAAAACTAGGTAAACGACTCATTGTCTATAAATCTGCATCGTGATTCACTAAACAGTTTCGAGAAGTGTTGTCGTTTAATTACTCCCAAGTTGGAGTGATCACTATTTCGAAATACTTACTCATGTATAATAACGTATGTACATACATACATACACGTATGTATTATGCTCGGATATACTTACCGTACATTAACGACCCGTATCTATATATACCACAGTTTATTATGTATATGTAAATTCGCGTAGTATAACGACCAGTAAAGTTTTCCGATTCCATCTAGAATATCAGCTCGTCTCATCTCGTTCTAAACTGGCTGAACTAACCACACTAACCAATTCTAGAAGTTTTGAACGAATCGTGCCAGTTACTTATACCGAGCGCATGATTGGCTAATGGGTTTTAGGTGAGATGAACTTTTACTGTTATTACAGTTTTGAGCTAAGGAGGGTAAAGGAAGGAAGGAAATAAGTGAGTAAGTAAGTAAGTAGTTGAAATGAAGATCCCAGAGTCTTCAGGCTAAGATATAATAAGAAGAAGAAAGTAAAACTAAAATCTTGCAGATTAAAAACCGAGGGATTTTATATATTAGATTCTTAGAATCTTGTGTAACGACTGGAGATTTGCGTAACGCAAAAACTTGAGGAAAAAAATAAAAAAATATCAAGTTTTTAGGTATATTTGCTCAGGACTCGTAAGGCCACGATATAAGGAAGAAACACACTCTCGTATCGCTTGTGTGTATACACTTTCTACGTCTCGTGATTTGAATATGTTAGATTCATATGTCGGAGAGTAAACGTGCAGCCAGTGGAAACCTCTACTGTATGGGGATCATGGAGGGAGGTAACGAGTGTTTACTAAAGTAGAACAAATAAAAATATTAAATTGAATTTTCGCAGATCGTGTATTTCGACTAACATATCTTGTAGGACGAATCAAGAGATTTTGCACACTCGGTTCAACACCGTTATAAAAAAAAATCAGGAAACCGGTTGACCTGTGGGCCAACCCGAAAACTTCTCGCTGTGTTAAATACGTTACAATTAATTGATACTATTGTGTTTATAATAAATTAAAGAAGGTTACAAGTATCATTAGTTTTCCGTATACAAATCTTTTTTTCTTCAATTTCTATTCTTCGAATAACTTTGAAACTACTCGACCGATCGATTCCAAAATCTAATCAGATCTAAGTCTTGATGAACCCTTTCGATCGCCGCAAGAATCATTCAAATCGGTTAATTCATTCCAAAGGTATCGTAAAACAAATAGAGAAATTTTTGTCGTGCAATATCTTTTAAACGAATCGTTCGATTTTGATGAATCTTGCGGCGATCGAAAGGGCTATCCAAGACCTAAGTCTGATCAAGTTTTGAGACTAATCACACGAACAGTTTAGGAGTTATGCGCTAAAAACATGAAAAAAAAATTGTTTTTTAATTTTTATTTCTCAAATAATTTTGAAACTACTCGACCGATCGACTCCAAAATCTAATCAGATCTAAGTCTTGATAAACTCTTTCGATCGCCATAAGAACCATTCCAATCGGTCAATTCGTTCTAAAGATATCGTAGGACAAAAAATTGTTTACACACACACACACACACACATACGGATGTTCATCCAAAAATAGTGGACCCCAAAACGTGGAGATCTGATGAAAACTCGATTTTCGAAAATCGGACCGAAACCAATATCGTCCCTTATTTATGAAAATTTTCAATTTTCATTGCAGGAAGTTAAAAGAAATCAAATAATTATGTTTAAAAAATAATTTCAAAGAAAATAGATGGGGTAATTTTTTGCGGTAAGTAATTGATTAAAAAATTTGCGATATTTCTTTTGGATGCGGACTTAAAAAGTTTTCTCAAAAAATAAAAATCATTTTTCATTCTTCTGCATTCTTCACGCTTTATAATACCTGATCTAGATAGTTTTCACTCCGTTGATATATTGCAAAGTAAAAATGGGTCGTAGGTAGGTATTTAGAAAAAGTGGTGCTGCCGTGAGAAGAGTATAGGAAGTTCTTTGATGTTAGCTAGCGCTTATCGGAGTCAGACATTCCAAGATGGCGGATACTTCGCTAAACATCCGCATGCACTGCATCGTACCGGGATAAATAGTCAAGGGAATACTTTATGAAAAAGGAACATTAGAAAGCAAATAATTTCTGGGTGAAATTCATTCGGTACGAAATTTTTTATTTTTTATTTACTTTTTTTTTCATCTTTAAATTTCATCTCGCGAATTATAGATCCGCTTTATTTCTGACCAAAAATTCTCCTGAAAAATAAAAATTTATGTGTGTTCAAACTATCGCAAGGAAACCCTGGAATTATATTAATTTTAAAAAAGAAAGAATGGCAACTTTTCAGGAAGCTAGTAGTCCAGGTAAACGTTTGATCAGCCTAAGGCTAAATTGTGATAAGTTTGTGGTAAGTGTGTTGCAAGTTAATAACTGATGGGGTTTCCATGGGATGAAGTTTCGGGAGTAGGTATAAGAAAAATAGAAGAAGATAAACCCGAAGCAAGTTTTGACGTGAGTTTCTTTATTCATTTTTCATTTTTCTTTTCTTATTCCTTTTCTAAACATGATAATAAGAAAAAAGTGAATCTATATACTGAACGTACGTTTATACACACAAAAGGGTTTATACGAGGTATAAAAGAGTCTTCTAAATCCTGAGCGGATTGTTTACGATCTCAAGACAGCTTTGGCCAGCTCGTAAAACGATTGTCGTGAATTCTGGACAAACGAGGCAATTGTTAAATGATCGAGAACTCAAACCTTCCGGTGGCTAGGAAGGAACTTCCAACTATACGAAAGTCCATCAATAATACTCGAGACCAGAGATTCTGAATAAGTTTTTTTATTTCATTTATTATTTACCACAAAGTCTCTCTCTTCATTACAGACTATACATCAATATAAAAATCTCAATGCTACAAAAATTGGTATAAATAAAAACAGATAATCCGATTAAATCAAAAAATTAAATAATTTCTACGATGCTTCATGTCCATTATTAATGTCTTATTAATTATCGATGAGATGATACCTAATTAGGTAAACTTGACTTATCGATGTTTATTCATTTTTTTTTCAGGTAAGAAAAATTCTTTTATTTATAAAGGATGAGAGGTAGTTTTTGAAATACAAAAACGTGAAGTGAGTTGTTTCTTTTCTTTTTTCTTTTTCTTGATTTTGTGAATTTCTTTGAGAGTATAGAAAACATTTAAGAAAGTATAAGAAATCTGTGCAGCACGCGTATGTCTGAGAGTGGACAGAGAGATTTTCGTCGCGTTTTCCCAATATCTTGAGAACGCAGTCAGCGAAAGCCATTCCTTAGGAAAAATCCCGAGAAAATACATCACTCTCTTCGGTGTTCTTTTTCACCGTTTTCGTTTCCTTCCTTCGTTTCTCTTTTACACTCCTACTTCACACCTCGCAAGAACGGTTTCACGCGTCGACCTAAACCCCTCAGAGTAGAATACGCACATATACATATATACTTAAACGTAGAGAAGAACTCACGTTCGTGGAAGAGTATCCTTTAGAAAATCCCAGAAAGAACTCTGGCACTTCGGCTATCTAGAGCCCCCGGATGGACAGAGACTAATCGGATTCTCGGATCAAAGATTCCGTAGCAGGAAGATTCAAAGTTACGAAATACCTCTATTTTGTAAAAATACACGACAGAGAATCTGTTTCCATGGAAATTTCCTTCTGCTAGAGGTGCCATCTAAGAGATATGTTGTAAATGTAAAAGGGATTTATTTTTCATGTATAAATATTATCACCGATTTTTTACTATCAAAGTAAAAATTTTTTCTTCATTCTTTCTCTTCGTTTTATATCTTGGATTATTTTTTTTCATCTATATACGTAATTTCTTCTTATCATCAGCCGTACCTACTCTGTTCCAAAGAGAAACAAATTCGCGCAAACTACCGGAGACGTAACTCACACGGTTCTGTATTAATAGCACCTTAAACGAGTTGGTGCGCCTCCAGGGGTTTAATTCGGTAAAAGCCAGCTTACCAACTTCCTGGGCTTCTGTCCTAAACCGACGCCGTTCCTCAGCGAAGCTTTGGGTCCCAAGTCAGTCCCACGGGTACGTTCGGTGTGGTCCGGAACCCCGATCATTAGCACCGCTGCTGTAGGAGTTAACCAAACTATTTTCTTTCCATAGTATCTTTGATTATTTATCTTAATTTATCCTTAAATAAAAAGGGTAGATTTATCCAAGGCTTTATTAGTCTCTGGACCAATTTCACTGCATATAAGAAAAAAAAAAAAAAAAACGGTTCTACTATTTCGCAGATATTTTTGCGGTCCAATTTACTTTTCTTGATTTCTCTTTCATGCGGCCTAAAATTTAGCAATTGTAAAAAATCTGTCAAGTGAAACTAAAAATCGTGAATCTTCTAAAGTGAAATCGCAACCCTATAGAACTTAGAAGGCATCAACAAGTGCGACAGATTAATCAGCAAAGGCAAAAGAGTGTCTGTAGACAGTTGGCGGATTCAGGAAACTCTTTTCCTCGAAGACCTCGCCTTCTTATTTCATTACCTTTTCTTTTTTCTATTGTACAGCTCGGTCTGGTTACTAAAAGAAACGGTATTCCGTCTCGGGCAGATGTAGGGACTCTACGGGGTTGTGTCCATCTTGTAAGAAATCAACAAGTAGCAGAGATTAATCAGCGTTGGTCTAACAATAAAAGAGGGTAGGGTAGAACATTTTGCGCCAAGATTTTTCTCTACCTCTTACGTAATCTTTAGTAGGTAGGTATAAAAGGGCATCTATACCATACCAGGAGATTTTGCAGTGCCAATACCGTCGTCAGTCATGTTCAAGGAAGGGGTAGAATTATTTTATTTCCCTATTTGCACCCTTAAATTTAAGTAAGAGAATTTTATTTGCATTTCGAAATATTTCTGTTTTTTTTTTTTTTTTTTTTTTTTTTTTTCTTGTAGTGGCTTTTTTGGGGTAGATTTATTTATTTTATTATCTAGTTCCGTCAACAACCCAGTAAGTATAGGTTCGTAAAACTCGACCTGCAAGTTCGGTGAATTGACTAGAAGATTTTTTTTTTTTTCAAAATACGTGACTTTAATATCTCATACATATATGAAAATTCTGAGACGAAAAATTTTAGGTATCTACCCTAACATGTACGAGATCTGAATATATCGCAGAGATTCTCGGTGGTTTTGTCGAATCTAAACACAGATTTAAATTGAATTGGTAACGAACTCAAGTCGGAAAATTGTTTCACAAGATTTTTTTCTCCCTTATCTCGATACTCGAGTGCCTTTTTTCTCACCTTAGAATTTCACAAATATGAACAAATATATTTATTCAAAATATGAATATTTTTCAATATTTTTCTGTAAACTTACGACAAGATTGAAAAGATTTTTTTACATTTTTCACGCACGATCTCTTATACGGTCTTTAATAAATCTGTACGTGAGTCCCTAGGGAAGTGGTGAAATCTTCACTATTAAACACCAGTTTCTTAAACAACCCCTCTAAATCTGCGAAAGAGTCCCTCGGGTATCCCAATCCACTAAAGTCGGAATTAGGGAGGTTCCTAAAATGAATATAAACGTTTTAATTCCCAGTTAGAAATTAGCACGATCATCTACACATCGTGATATATCGAGCCAATAATGTCTATACCGTGAATTTGGTGATTCAGTGTAATTTAGTAATCGAAATTCTCCCGTTGTTTTCCCTGCCAAAGAGGGGTTGTGATTCATGGAATCGTTGAGCCAAGATTTATAATTTTTTTATTTATTTTTTATTTTTTTGTTTTTCAAATCGTTTACTGCCTACGAAGTCATTTGGTACACGCTGTTCAATTATTTATTGTAACTCTCTTTTCAAAATGGCTGATCAAACGGAACACGAAACAGAAAATTTTTTTCGTTATGTTTTATAACTTTTGGATTTGGACGTATGTATGTATGTATGTATGTACAATAACCGCGGGAGTAATAGTTGAAAAATAAAAGAAAATAAATAACCAAAAATGTGTAAACGATAAATATTTTTACCTCGTATATTAAAAAAAAAATAAAAAATAAAAATAAAAAAAAAAAAACTGAAAACTGAATAGTGTAACAAATTTGATTTCATTTTGTCCTCCACCTCGCGTTGTTATCTCTCGGAATCGGGGTGCGGCTCGCAGCTAGCGTATAGCAATAACTCTTCTGCTCGGCCCGGTTCGGTTTGGTTTGGTTTGGTTTGGTTTGGTGCTACTGCTATCCGTGGTAGTTGGTCGGGTTTGTGACTGGCTAGGGGTGGTACAAAGCCTTGGTAATATATTTTGGATTACCCTCCTTTCACCCTGGACGCTGGCTCGTTCTCGTTGGCATTCGAGATCGTTCGCAACCGCGCCTCTATACTCATTAAAAGTATCTAGCTATCTCTACGTGGTTCCTTTTCCACGTATTATACCACCGAGAGGAATGCCAGAGCTTGAAATTCTGTCTGACCACTGTACAGTTTAAAATACTATCTTTTTTTATTCGACTAGGTTGTATGTTTATAACTGTTGAAAAAACTCGCTGTGGTCAACGAAATTTTTTTTTTTTTTTGAATCCAACAAACAAAATATATATATCAAAATTATTTCCTGCACGATCTGAATAAATGAATTTCTTTTCGGTTTTGATCTACGTTTATTTTTTTCTTTTTGTTATTTCCTTTTTTTTTGTGTTCCTTTTTTTTGTCAGACTGCAAACTACTGAGCGTTAAACAGAATTTCGTTCGATTCAACTGTCGGATATCTTAGGTCAGGAACTTTTCACCCCCTTCTTGGTTATAGGCAGAACTGTTCTTTGAATCGAAGGTCTCTCGAGCGCATTTATCAGTTTCCCTTCTCTCCGTTCCGACTCTTTATACCCCTGTGGCCCTTTTCCCTTTTCCCTCTTCCCTTTTCCCTCCTTGCCTATATCCTAAAATCGACCAAATTCCTGGAGAGACGACAAAGCAAAGGACACGATGCTATGGCTCGTCCAGAAAATCGTGCTTCATTAGGGAATTCAGAGATACGAGCTAGGCGTTGTAGACAGACACCTAACCTTCTACCCTTACAAACAAGCCAGTAGAGAGAAATACGGATTTCAAATCACGCGTTTGGTATATATCTACGATGAAATCCACCGAAACGACGCAATGAATTTGTAAAGCTATTTTATTATTATTATTATATTTTTTTTCAAACACTTTTTCACGTATCTTATCGGCTACGATCGAAGGTTTGAGCCGGAAAAAATAGGGTCGCGTTATTATTTCACGGTGGTAAAAAAAGCAAAAAATAAAAAATAAAATCGCAAGGATAATAGCCAGTATACGCGTTATATTATTGACGTGAATATTGAAAGATTGAAATGGCAAAAAACGTGGGTAAGGTTTGAGCCGTAAAGCCGGACGTAAAATCCATGTATAGCGATGATAAAAAATTCAGGTAGTACCGCTGTGTATAGTGCGCTGTAGACGATCTGCCAAAAATAAATCAAAAATAAGAAACAAAAAATTTATATCGTGTACGAATGAGAACTTGACAGTTTCTCAGTAAAAATGTTGAGAAAAAAGAAAACATCTTTCTCTCTTTTTCTCTGTTTCGTTTTATACGAGAATGATGGACATACTGACAGAACGAAATAATGTTTCTTTCAATATATCAAACGATCATTTTCTCTCTTCTTATACCTCTAGAAAATTTTTCGATTCGAATTATTCAACGATTTCTGATATACCGGTTAGAGTACAGTAACTCTTCGTGCAGGAATAGTATACCTACTTCTTGCGAATAAATCTATCTATCTCTTGGTTTGGTGCAGTTGAACATCTGATTTATTGGCGAGCTAACAGGTGAGAACCTATCGGCACGTTCTCTCGCGACTTTCGCGTAACTAGCTATATAAATTCGATTTACAACATGGCTGTGTACGTGCAGACGTGGGTGATCGACTACCGGAACTTAGTTTCTTCAATATCTATGTAAACCTATTCCGTAACTAAATCTGATATTTTATCACGAATTTATTTAATCGAGATTACGAAATGGGCAAAAAAAAATTCAAAACTGGTCATTGAGTCAAGATTTGAATATTTTTTTAAATATTGAGACGTCTATGCTCTCCCCCTCTATGAATTCGTAGACAAACCATTCCCCGAAACTATTTCTGTTATTTATTGTTATTTAATAACGGCAAGTGATTCGGCGAGAGGTAAAACGAGAAAACAATCGTCTATAGATCCGAAACGATTGGCTCTATTAGCGTTTGATTCAATGCTACGTGGGACGAGGAGGTAATGGCTTCAGGACTCTTGCGGCAACGTTGGGTATTACGGGGATGGAAAAAGGAGGGATTCAGGATAAAGGAATGAACGACTCGTAAAGGGTAGTCTACCGAACGAGAACTGGAGTTCGTGGCAACTGGGAAACCCCGTCTTTTACAGAGTTAAGACTTTATATATAGAGTTTACCTTCTATACATTTATACACATATATACATTCACAGTGTATGTATTACTAAGAGAGAAAACGTAGTCGCAGTAGTATAACCATCCGAGATAGTCAGACGCCGGGGATTTACCCCTCAGACGTAACCATGAACCGTTAAACTTTTCAATGATCCTCTTCTCCTTCCGCACGGACGATCAGCTTCGACTTGTCGACGTATCGCGCCTCGCTAACAAGATTTTTTTTTTTTTATTCAATAATATCTCTTCATGCTTATTATAAATTCTATGAAATTTAATGAAATTAAATTAAGTTTAATTTTATTGAATTAAACTTGTCTAATCTCGTACATTTTATTATAATTGATTTAAGATTAGACGATAAGATAATATCATTATGGACAATATCACGTGATTTATTTTAATGCATTATCCATTCTCGATTAAGAGCAAAAAGAAAAATGGAACAAACTTAAATCCAAGTTAAAATATAGACGACAGATTCCTCGTTTATATCGGATAGAGGTTCGAACCCATTTGAACTACCCCTGTGTTACATTTTCCCTCGTCAATTTCAGGAGGGTACTTGCCTATCTATGTTTGCCAGCGGATGGTAGTCGTTTTTGTAAATTGGACATGTTAACCCACGTCAATTACGATAACGCAAGACTTTTATTTAATTCCAAGTTCTTTTCGTTTTTTTTTTTTTTGTTTTTTTTTTTTATTCTCTATATATAAAAGAAGCAATTTTCACACTTATACCTAAGTAAAAATCATTTCATCCCACCGTAAAATTCAACCAACAATTTATAGAAAATAATGGAAACGAAGAGAATACATTATCAAAAAAATTCAATTGAAAATCCATTTTTCAAGCTCCATTATCTCTGTCTGAAAGCTTTCCGCGATTACAACTTTGATTAAGTGGATCAGAATTTCTATTTTTAAGATGAAGAATTTATCTTATTTATCCACATTCATTCTCGGATTTTTATTACCCGTCTTTAATGTGATATAAATTTTTTAGCTTGTCCTTAAACAAAAAAAAAAAAAAATAAATAAAAAAAAAACAATTTGAGTCTATAGAAAATAGAAAATAAACTCGAGAATGTTTCATTTTTTTAAATTTATTTATTCGTTTCTTTAACCAGATAAAATTTCTGAATCAAAAACTGACCCCGGACTGACAGGATTTCGCTAGTTTTAACACATTCGGTTCACTGAGTCGCAGAAAATGCTTCACTGAACTTGAAATAACATTTACTGAACGAATCGGCTTGAGTTTATACCTACGGTAAATTCATAACATTCACAGTATCTTCAGATCTGTATCCAAGAGAGATTTTTATAACCAGTGTCCCGAAAACAGGACAAGCCATTTTTTTCTTTCACAAAACAAAAAAATAAAGAAATTTTACAATAATTATATTTTTTCATTAAATTTTTTTCATCAAAGCAACCCACTTTACATAAAACTAAAAAAAAAAAAAAAACAAGATGGAAAAGATGGGTTTTTTCTCGATACTTTTCATCTTCCAACAAATCCATATGTAATTACCGAAATTATTATCAAGTATATGATGAGAACATAAATTTTTTTCTGTCTTGAACAATTGTTATGGCAAATTTTCAATTTTGCGGTCGGCTGTTTACTCGGATCACTTTTGAAAATGTTTGTATAAAAATGAAAACGAATTGAAGGTGAAAAAATGTACTCAGGAACGATAATATCTAGAATGAAAAAAAAAAAAAAAAAGCCATAAAAATTAATTTAAGTAAACGGAAAGTCTGTGTCCAGCTTAGTTCAATTTTCGGAAATTCATTTTCAGAGGTAAATAATTTTTTTTTATTTTTTTATTTTTAATTTGCCGCAAACACCTCGAGGTTGTTTTGAAACGTAACGTTAGTGAAAAATTAATCGTGCGTAGGTTTTCTCTTTTGGTCTGTTGGACAGGTCCGAATTTTTTTTTTTTTCTTTTCTTTTTTTATTCACCGGGCGCGTTGTAAAGGTTGAGAGTGAAAATAAATTCTCTTAGAGAATTTAATGAAAATTTATTATTTTCTCGAAAAACAACAATCATTAATGAAAACGAGTACAAAGTTTGGTATTAAGTACACAAAGCACATTGTCAGATAGATATTATAACGAAACGGTGCTGGGTAACTTGTACAGTAGGGTAAGGGGTCGAAGGAAATACACTTCGATTTGTTTGAACCTGAATTCCGATTATAATTTTAAATTGTAAATTCAATACGATCTACCTTTGGAAAAAAAACAAGAATATTTATTTAGAAAATCGTCGATACGTAAAGTAAACTAATAAAAAAGAAGGTAAGAAGAAAATCAAGGAAAGAAAAGTATAGAAATAAAAAAAATATTAAAATTTCTGGCACAATGACTAAAAAAATGAAGACAATTATTTTCTGAAAATAAATTCGTTCGGTAAAAATAATCTCCAATAACTGTTTAACCCTTATCAAAATTAGTACCACCCTATCCCTTTTTAATAAAATTAAATTCACTTCCTCCAGCCCTTTAAAACGTGTGCTTCATTTCCTCCCTCATTATGCTCATTGTAAACATAATCGTGGTAAAACTGCACGAATTTTTGGTCAGTAAATTTTTGAGCCCTACATTTCCTGTCTTAAAAATGAAATAAAAAATAAAAATAGTTTCTTTTATCGTTCGAGTATTTGACGATTGATTGACTAGGTCGATGACAGAGTTAGCAAATTGGAAATGAAGAAAAAAATCTATTGAATTAACCAAAGAAGAAAAATCTATTCGTTTAATGTAAACTCTGAATGCAAGAATGGAATAAGACTTCGAAATTGTCTCGTCGACTGTACCTTATACCGTTGGTCCTATGCGATGCCTGAGAAATACATAAGCGAAAAACTGAAATGAGATATTGAGATAAAAGGGTGTAGAGAAAAGTACGAAGGGGTCGCGATGGCTTGCGAAAGGGTGCATATAATCGTTGAGATGGAAAGGGGGACTAGGCTGGAAGAAGCAAAGAGAATCGAAAAAGGTAAGAAAAAGAGAAAAAAAAGAAAAAGAAAAAGAAAAAGGATGATGTGCAGTCTGGTCTGAGGCACGACGAGGGAATTAAGTGTCTGTATAGAGGATACAGTGACTCAAAAATGAATAGAAAATTTGTATCACATTACGAGGGGTAAGTTTAAGTATATCATATATACCTTATACACCTCGAAGTACGAATCACATTTATTTATCGTCGGTTTTATCGGCCAGAGGCGATGTACAGCGAGTACATAAATAATGTCCGCCTTGGCAATGACTGTACTATGAAATCCCAGGCGATTCTTATCTTCTCGGTTATAGTTGAGAATCCTTTTTGCTCCCTTCTGATGCTCGAGATAAGAGCGTTGCTCGTAAGCGGCTTGGTTAACACCACGGTAACGGGCACAATCTCGCAGTTCACTTAAAGCGGTTTAGTTAAGTAAACCGTTCATGCATATAAATGATTACCCAAAATCATATTTTAGTCGATAAATTTTGCAACCTCGTATACCTGTTAAATTTTTCACACTGTATAAGTTTCAACGTGAAAAATAATAGTTTGAAATTGATATTAATTCTCCTATTTTTCAACCCCCTTTTTTTTATTTTTTGAACTCAAAAACCACTCGTTTCTTTTCAATTTCATGTTTCAAGCTAATTGTCTGCAACCCCGTGTATAAAGTAAAAACGTTTTCCATTCTGAAACCGGTGGAAAACCTTGATAAAAGGTTGACATTTTTATATATACAACGTCATTTACAGCTACGGCTTCGCTCGGATGAACCTTGGTAAGGGACGGTATATATATATATATATATATATATATATATATATATATATATATATATATATATATATATATATATATATATATATATATATATATATACGGGTGAAATAATAAACCATAATATACATGGAAGGTCGTCGGTGGCTTCTGTTTGCGACACCCACAATTTTGCGGGCTGAAATGAACTCCGCACTTACAGTGAAGCAAGGGGCTACGAAACAGGGGCTACTGGAGAGCTGTTGGAACATGAGGAACATAAGGAAGAGGTCCTTTTATGTAGCCCTATGCCACACCGTGAACTGCGAAGCCGCCATATTGTCAGAAAGCGTTATTACCAAGGCAGAAAGTATCTTATACGGAGTCTCGCCTTCTGCAGACTGCAGAACAATAAAAGAAGAAAATTTGCAATAATGAAATGGAAATGTCTCGGTGTTATTCTTGGTGCGTTGAAGAAGAAAATGTAAAAAATTCCCCGTTATAAGAAAAAAAAATAAATTTTTGTATGTATGTACGTATATATAAAAAAAAAAATTTCCCACGGAAAACTTTGAATCGCAAAGTATTTCGAGTTTGATTAAAACGACGTGTAGAATATAAGTATAAAAACGTTCAGTGGATTTAAATTTTTTCTACTAAATATTCTCACAAAAGCTTAAATTAATTTTTTTTTTTCCTTTTTTTTCTAAATTTAATGCAATGTAAAATATTATCATTGTTTAAAACCAATCAACGTCAATTCGAGGCGAAAGAATTTTTCTCGACATAATCTCACTGCGGATTAAAAAAAAAAGAAAGAAAAAAAAACTGCTTAAATCTTTCACTCGAGCTCCGCGCGTTGGTAACGATTCAACGAAAGAGTATACTGTATATATATTCTCTCATTCGCGACGAACAAGATATAGAAATATAAAAAGATCATTAATTTCTATACGCAGTACTTTTTTTTTTTTTCATTCTTTCCTTGTTTCGTTCTTTTCTTTTCTCTTTTGACTTTTTTTTTTGCTTTTTCTTTTTGTTATGCTCGTGATGTACCGAAGGTGTCTCGAGCGAAGGTACAGCCATTAAATAAATTGCGGACGAACAAAGCGTCGGATAATTATCATCATTTCGACAGAATACAACAAGGCAATTTGTGATAATGGAATGGAAATATTGTACATTTTTTATTTTTTATTTTTGTCTTTTTTTTTCTAAGGAAATACTCCGGATCTTGCTAAGGCGAGAGAAAGATCAAATCAGAAGAGGCCAAAACCGGATGATGAAAAAAAAATAAAACGAAACACAGACACATGAACAGATTCTTCACAGACTCTCGACCATCGCTGTTTATACCAGACAGTCATTACCGCACAAAAGAAAAAAGAAAGAAAAAAAAAAAATAAATAAATAAAACAGGAAATGCGTACCTACATTTACTGTACTCGTTAGTATCACCGATGGTAATCCATTTTACTAACAGAACATGATAACGAGATTCAAACTCTCCCCTCCGTCATTCACCCTAAAAATAAATCCCATGAATTTATATACCGTCCGATCCGGAACTCTTTACATTTTTGAAAATTTTTTTGATGGCAAGTTGGCGTACCTACCGGAGTTAAAAGGGGAAATTATTTTCAGACCAATTTTTATTTTATTAAAATTATAATTGTTCGGTATATTGAAGCATTTTTTTATCTCCTTATACGTACGTTCTCTTTCACGATCAATTAGACTTCCGAGTTTCCTCCAAGCATCAAGTATAATCTCCGCATCCGGTTAGTAAGAGGGTGAATGTCTCTTGCTGTTGAAATATGTACAAACACAACGACATATATATATGGGTGTTCATACACCGAACCATCTCTCTGTTTGTTTGTAGAAAGGAGCGTCCCTGTTGTTTTCGGAATTTAGATTGCGTCGTTAGAGGTGTTGCACGACGAGGACTGGATTCCGACTTTGATTGGGAGATTGATCATTTACATATACCGTTCCACGCGCCTCGAACCTCATGCAGATACCGAACTCTATATAATCTGCACCATCTTCCTAACCGATAAACTTTTTTCACTTACTCAAATCTTGGTACAAAGAAAAATAAATAAATAAATAAATAAATAATACAAAATTCAACGAAATAACTTACGAAAGAGAGTAAAAAATTAAAATTTTCTCCTAAAGTTCTTACCCATGTTCTGATTACCTGTCAAAGTCTGCGATCTTTCGAATCACATATAACCGCTGCGCGAATTCTTATTTTAGTTTATACTTAAGTAATCTTTGTTCCTATATTTCTTATTTTTAACTTCCCGCAATGAAAATTGAAAATTTTCAATAAATAAAAGGGAAGTTATTGGTTTCGGTCCGATTTTCGAAAATCGAGTTTTCATCAAATCTCGACTTTTTGGGATCCTAGGAAGCTATTCTGACTATTTTCGAATGGACGTCCGTATGTGTGCGTGTGTGTAAACAAATTTTGTCGTAAGATATCTTTAGAACGAATTGACCTATTGGAGTGGTTCTTATGGCGATCGAAAGGGTTTTTCAAGACGTAGATCTGATTAGATCTTGGAGTCGATCGGTCGAGTAGTTTCAAAGTTATTTGAAAAATAAAAATTAAAAAACAATTTTTTTTCATGTTTTCAGCGCATAACTCCTAAACTGTTCGTGCGATTAGTCTCAAAACTTAATCAGACTTAAGTCTTGGATAGCCCTTTCGATCGCTGCAAGATTCATCAAAATCGAACAATTGGTTTAAAAGATATTGCATGACAAAAATTTCTATTTTTCTCGTACGATATCTTTGAAACGAATTAACCAATTTGAATGATTCTTGTGGCGATCGAAAGGGTTCATCAAGACTTAGATCTGATTAGATTTTGGAATCGATCGGTCGAGTAGTTTCAAAGTTATTCGAAGAATAGAAATTGAAGAAAAAAAGATTTGTATAGGGAAAACTAATTATACTTATAACCTTCTTCAATTTATTATAAACTCAATAGTATCAATTAATTGTAACGTATTTAACAAAGCGGGAAGTTCTACGGTTGGCCCACAGGTCAACCGGTTTCCAGATTTTTTTTTTTCGTTTTTGGTTTTTATTTTTATTTTCTTGTGTTTTATTTTAGTTTTATTTTACTTCTTTTGAACGATATAAGGCATTACTTTTTATCTACCACTTTCTCTCGCGTTACGATACATTTTTCATAGGGAATGAAAAAAAAGAGAAGAAAAAGAAAGAGGGAGAAAAAAAAAATAATAATAATAATAATAATAATAATAATGTATATTCCGCGGAATGTAGCCTCCGTGATGTCAGGCACGTGGAGGTTCGCTGGAATAAACCTTTACAATTTTATGGCCGAGGTTGAGGGCTGTCGTAACCGAGTGTAACCTACCTCGTTCACTGGCTTCTACCATGGGAGGAATTTCGTGTGGCTGGTTGTCCATCGACGATACAAGTATCATGGTGCGGTTAGGCTATGTACGCCAGAGCCTTATCTACGAGTTCCAGCTATCGCCAATCCCACCCTCACAACACCAGCACATAACAAACTTCCCTTTACACCCTCACATATATACAACAGCAAAGCTGAACTGTACAACGAGAAAAAAAAGAGCAAAATTACTCTCTAGAAACTGATTTTACAAATTTTTTGTTAACGTTTTACGAAAAATTTTTGAGGAAATCAAAAAAACAGGACAAATATTTTTGTCGAATTATACCGATCCGGAAATTGAAAAAGAAGAAAATATATATCCCTGTCTTCTATATGATCTTGAGATCTGGTACACTTGATATACAATTCTGTATACCCAAATTAAAAAAAAAAAAAAAATTGGTAACGAGTAGGAAGTATGCGCTAAAAGTTTCTTATATACTTCATAAATTGTACTCTTTGCATCAATGCGAGTAAAAGTTGTCCAATTACTAGAACTCCGAGTTGAGAAGTCACTTGGACGTCTGAATGACGATGTCTGGTGGTTTGAGATAAGACACGAGGGTGGAAAGTCGGTTTTGAAACGTCACGAGTACTCGTATTGTTGTTTATAAGAAACAAAACAAGGTCTGTTTCAATAGGTCAAAATCGAACCAATTCTAGTTCGACTTCCCCGAGCCCCCATGGGTCGACGGTGTCTTCGATTGTACCATTCCCAGAGAATCTTGAATTCTCGTCACGCTCTAGATAGGAAATGAGACCGTATCTTAACCGTGAAGAAAATCGAGACTGAAAGGGAAATAATGAAAATTAAATCGTACCCAGACACGTCTTAATTATTAAGCAAAGACCCGCCTGCGGCGCGGCGCGGCGTGGCACTATACAGGGGTTAGACCGAGTATCGAGGGTAAGGAACCGATCGAAGAGACTCTTTCCTCGAAAATAACATCGGGTTAATTCAATAAGGACTAACTGTTTGTAATTACAGAGGCGGGATGGTAATTGGATACAATTTATATCAGCTAAAGGTTTCTCGGTATATAGCTGAAAGAAAATAAAGATATATAGAGAAAGGAGAGAATGTCAATGATGATGATAGTATAAGAATTTAAGCCATAGTCGATATTTGATTCGATTACAAAGACGAAAAGTAACTGCCAATTAATACGGAGCCTCTTTCCTCACTTCCGGAATACTTTCTTTTTTTTTTTTTGTATACTTTTCGCTACTTTACTGCCTCCGGATTTTCTTTCCAGGCGTCAGCAGGGCATGGAGTCTGCTTAACGAACGAAAACATGCGAAGCCCGATAAATAACTCAATTGTTTTTCTCCCGGGTTTACCCTCCGAGGATGAGACGAGGGCTGCAGGTGGTGTGTTCTTTCGAAGAGTCAATATTTGCTGCCTGTCGACAGGGGCTTCTTCCTTTCCTCTTTTACTACTCACTCCTTTTATTTCTTCCCTTATTCATCTTCCTCCATCCCTTCTCTCTTCTTTCTTCTCAATTTCTGCCCTCCTACTACCGTATATAGTCGTGAGTAAGAATCTGCACCGCCGAGTAGTTCGTGGCTGAGGATTCAAGTCCAGACAGGGAAGATTTTAATGGAATATTTTAGTAAAAGGAATTTAATAGGGCTATAAAAAAAGCTTAGATCGTTACTTTCCAATGATCCCCTGCAACATTCTTGGAATCGTTATACATTTCCGAACCTCGCAGAATACTCCTTAAGCTTTAAAAATATAAAATAATATAAAATAAAATAAAATAAAATAAAAATAATATAAAATCGCTACCTGTCAAGCATACGCTCGTATACACCTTAACCATAAATTCACAAACTACCCCCGGCCAATTTCTAAATGTAAACAGTCAGCCAGACTCAAGCGAATACCAAAGATGGCACATTTTTCTTCCATCAATTCGTAAAGAAGAAAATAAGAAATGAAAATTCACTACACGTGGTATAGTCGCTTATCCCAATATCAATTTCCGATGCTCAGTCTCCTATATTCGATCAAAAAAAAAAAAAAGAAAAACAAGATTGATAAACTTTCATAAAAATAATAATCGAAACAGGCTCCAAGGATAAGGAAATAACATATTTAAAACAGTTAAGGATCCTCAAATGATGTTCTTATCAATGATTTTTTTTTTGCCATTTCCTTCAACGACTTCAAACAACCAATCGCAGAAGGTCGAACATTCCTCTAGAGGCTTGTAGAGCATTTCAATTGATCCTTAGAGAGGTATGTCTTCTCATAATGATCTAACGAGGATGTTAACGTAGGCGTTACCATCGTCAGTAGGATCATGGCTAGGTATAGGAGAGCAGAGAATCGTGGTTACGAAGGATCAGGAGTTCCAACAAGGTATAAGGTAGAAGTTTGAAGTTGTAAGGTGGAAGGTGGAAGCGAAGCAGAGAGAGAGATTGAAAGGAGATGAGACGTGGGCGGTGAACGAGGTAGCGAACGCTGAGGGTGAGGTTGCAAAGGCTGAGGGTGATGCTGAGACGGAGACGGAGACGGAGACGCGTCCTCTTGGGAAATCATCGATGTCCTCTACTCCTCCTTCCCAGACATCCCGTTGCCTAATACTCCTAGGTATATAGCAATGTAATATAGTATATAGCGGCTACGTATATAACATAAACCCTAAACCCTACACCATCTCTGATACTAATGAGCTACAAGATCCGTGGACGAACGAGGAAGGCGATCTCACTGGCGACAAAATTGCTGATGAGCTCGCGCCTTCTTTATACATATAAATAGGTATATACACTCTTCTTTTTAATATTACATCATCATTATTATCATCATGATCATCATCATTAACTTAAATTAAACAGCCGTTCGTGACCGGCTTGTTTTACATTTTTTTCATTTTCTTTTCGTTTCTTTTCAATTGGAAAAATTCTGTACGGCTAATTATGGGCAGTGGACAGCCTGAGGGGTTTCGTCGAATATGTTTTTTAGTTTTACATTACTTTATTTTTGTAGAACTTTACGTTATCTGTCAAAATCTATGTAGAGTTTGGTCTCGACGCGTCGCGTCGTTATACTGTGTTCAGAGATCACAAGCGACCGTCGTTGCTCTCCCTTGTTGCTAGTAAACATTTTACGACAAGCTCAGCATCCCCCGTACCCCGTAAAACAAAGCTTTCGCAGGCGAGACCTCCGGGGCCGCAGAGGTCATAACCTCCTAAAACTCCAACAACCTAACGAGTAATTTATCTATACTGGTACAGAGAAATGTCCTGATTTAAGGATAACTTAAGGATATTATTTTTACGACTTGGCCTTCTCGTATAGCCGAAAAGTTCTTTTTTATTTTAACTTTTTACAAATTTTTAATGCTTCTAAATTTGACAATGTTTTTTTTTTTTTCAATCCGAGTAACGATATGATCAATTTTAAAAATATAGAAAAAAAATAAATTCATAGCCAATTCTCTTCCCAATTACTTATATACCAAGGGTTATGTAATTCGTTGGTGTAAACCATATTTTTGTATACATATAAATATACATGACGAGTGGTGAGCTAGGAAATGGGATTATGGAGGTTGGACGAAAGAATATTTCCAACTTCCGTGAAAATAAACGATTCTCGTAGGCATCGTTCATTTTTTTTCTGTACGTGTGTGTGTGTGTGTGTGTGTGTTTTTTTTTTTTTTCTTTTTTATATTTTTTTTTTCTGTTTCCCGTTTTTATCCTTTTTGTCTGCCACCGGGGTCGAACTTCAGCGAGCTTTTTCGTTAGTTGATAAATTTATGACATCCAAGAAAGTCCTTTCGTGTCCTCCTATTATTCCCAGGAGTCCCTTACGCCGTGAACTTGCGAGAAGGAAAGCCAAATACTTTCGCTGACGTACAGAACCTCGTGTTTTACCTCACAGCTACTCGTACATATACATATATATATATACCTATACCCTATTTATGTATATACCTGTGTGCCCGCGTCTTTATACGATACAAAATTTAGGGAAAGGTCTTCAATAAATTTCTCGAACGCGATATATGTATACGGGTTTCATCTTAAAATTTTTGTCGTTCCCAAAATGTCGATGACGATTTTCAAAACTCTACATATTTCACTGTATACATATATATGCTCGTATGTATGTATGTACCTATACCAAAAATTCAAAAGTTTTGAACAACGACCCTTAAACTTTCAAGTGAACGAAAGGTCCGGTTAAAAAAATCTAAAAAACTCGGAAAAAGTGAATTCGGGAATGAAAAGAACCACTTGAAAAGGAAGAAAAAAAAAAAAAAAGAGAAATTCCCAAAATGATCGCTTAGCTGGCTCAATGAGAGACAGACATCACCGAATGTAATCCCTCCCTTGGCAGCAAAACCCTTTGTTGTAGGAAATATCTACCTATATACAATGGGACAACTAACAAAAGGCAATTGGGGCCAATAGGCTAGTGGCGTGTACTGGCCAGTCGGTACACGGAGAGGCGTAGAATCGAAGAGGACAAGTGATGCGACAGACGAGAGGTCTGAAGAGCAAAATGCGGTTGCATTGATTGCGGTCATTGTTACCGGACGCAAATATGCGTACACTGATCCATACTGACAAAATACTCATACTAGACGGGTCCATTGACGAAATGTGGACACTGTAGGGTAGGGTACTTTACACGCGTTCTCGAACCTATTGACTTCGTATATCTGCAAGAGCGTTTTCATATGATGCGTCTCGTCGAAGGGTGGAAGAAAAATTTTTGGATCGGTGTATACAGAGTGATGAATAGCCATTGAAGGTAACGATCTAACGATGCGTTACGTCCATACGCTAAGTCAATGTAAATACAACGATAATGTGTTGCAAGTTTGCACTGGACAGTTGAAAAATGGAAATTGACAAACAGGTTCCAAGACTCAAATTCTGAAAGAAGAACCCAACGGTTTGTGGGACCCTTGTCACACATGACAATTCAATGTTCAGAACTTGGAGACAGTAAATACCAGAGCATGGTGTGCAGATAAGGTAAATACATTCAGGGACTGTGACCCACTGCAGAACATCAACTTCCTAAACGTCGAGTGGTTTCCTACTTGAGACGAAATGAATAGAATTTATGTAGGTAGTTATATATTGAAAACAGTATATGTATACCTGAATTTAATTAATCATTTTTACTATCAGTTATGTAAGTTAGGCAACTTAAGTTAACTTAGACGTACAAATGGTATGCCAAACGTCATTTTATAGGCACGATGTGGTCCAAGTGCAGTTACAGAATCACTTTTCCAAGCTAAACTTTCTTACGATATATAGAAACTACCAGTCGTTTGAATAGAACCGTTAATAGAGGTTCAGTAAAATCATGACAAAACAGGTAATAGTAAGTTTTAATTAGCCGTAGCAATTGCGATTCGTTTTATCGCTACCCTGACACTGTTGCAAAAGTTTCTGCAACGGTTTACATTGAATTAAATTCATAAATCGAATAAAAATCGGCATATATACTTGTCGTGGAAATTATTTCGTGATATAAAGAAATAGAAAAATCATTCTAATTATCAAAAATCAATCATTTCAAATATTTTGAAAATATTTAATGGTCCGACCGATGTGGGTAGGTATGTATACATTTAGGGGAGAATTTATCACGCTTAATTCTGATGGTTTTCCCGTACCCTAGGCAATGTTCTACGACTCCTAGAGGAGATGACGTTATAACTGAGTTATAGAGCTGATCGCAATCGAGTCCCATTCACACCATACCCGAGAGTACGATGCCTCGTATTTTCGTTGAAATGTGGATGGTATACATCGAAGATCCTATCGGTTCGTCTGAAGGGTCGCTACTAATTGTCTCTGCGTCCATTCACTTGCCAACAAATGTTACCTATCACTGATTTCGCTGATATAAACGTACATTATCACGTGTTTATAGATTTGTGTGAACTGTTCTCTGTCTCGTACCTGAGATATTTCATGGATTTTATTTTTTCTTTCTTTTCCCACCATATTCGTGACTCTTAATTTTAATAATCGTTTAAGATAAAAGATAATTCATGGGGTGCCTTTTCCCTGGGGTATAATAAGCATGTTATTTAATGGTTTGTGGTTTGGTATGGTACGTCTGGAATAGCGATATGGTGGATGAGAATCTTGACAACTACGGCCTCAGGGAGGGCATACCTGTCTCTGTAATCTCCATATTGTCAAAAGCGTAAGCGCTTTCAATTTCTCGAGAAGTCGGAAAAGATAAGAGGACCTGGAGCGTTTCAGAGGGCGTCCTTGTCGTCTTCATTTCCTGGACGGCTCCCCGCGTCCTCTCCGCTAGCCATTCTCTCATCTCCGTGACACCGAGTACTCGAGAGCACAACCCCCAACCCGTACCCTTAGCATTCCCCTCGTCGACCCTGTCCTCGACGAAGCTCGACATTTTAAAACATTCTAAAAGCAAGCCAAGTTTTGAAATAAAAACGCCAAGCTTCTGGGGTATATATTTGCAACTGTTTTCCAAGCACGCTTTGTTCCTTAGCCGGATAGCAAAACGGTGAACTTAGGATCAGTTAAAAGCTACTACGAGATTTTTAGGGAAATGAAAAAACTACGCGTAGACGATGTATCAATTTTCAAGTATAAAGTTTAAAATAAATAATTATAATAACTACAGGTAAAACTCTTCAGATATAAAGTTTTGAGAAATAAATTTCACTCCCTGAAACGTCACATTTGTTTCATTACTATGATAATTAACTCTGAAATAGTGAACGACGAAAGAGTCTGCAGGTAATCGTTTTTTTTTTTTTTTTTTTTTTTTTTTTGAAAGATGAAGAAAATTTCAAAGAAAATATTTTCGTATGTGGTTATGAAACGACTGATTGGTTACTTTAGAATTATATAAAATCTTCCGTGTGTGTGAAATTTATATGAAAATTTACGTTCAATTAAGCTCAATCATATACGCGGGTGGTCCAAAAACAGAAAATCCATAATTTGATTGAACGCGTCCACACTGGCGGCATGTGGTTCAGTTCAGTTATCATATGATACATAATTGAGTTATGCAAGCAGGCATAATGTGTGCGTTTGACAAACAGCTGCGGATCACGGGCTGACCAATTTCTGGGCCAAGGCAATGGGCTACACCTGGAACGTGAATGACCACTGGAGAATTTCCAACGAAATTCACGATAGCCACATGTGCGTAGCACGTGCCATGCGAAATATGTTTGCTACAAAAAAAAAATGTTTTTTTTTTTTTTTGTTTATTTTGATATGTTGCCAAAGTTGTAAATTTTTTACGCATCAGTTTCCATCGCGTTTATTTTTTCGTTTTTTTTTTTTTTTTTGCTTTTTCTTTTCATCCGAAACGTGATGTTTTTTAAACGCATTTGTTTCACGCTACCACAAATGAATACCAAATTTTTCTTACAAAATGGATGATCGATCTGTACATCTTATGCCCACAGATATCGTCCAAGATATAAATTTATGTTCAAAAAAAAAAAAAAAGAAAAAGAGTACAAACATCAGTTCGATATCAAAAAAAAAAAAAAAATATAATCACGGCTAGAAAAGGACACATTCAAGTTATCTCTGCCAAGCTTTAAATATTTCCTCAAACAAGCAAACAAAAAAATAAGATAAAAAAGAAAAAAAAAACAAAAAGCTTCAAGCATATAGCGTCACCCAACGAGAAACGAGCCGTGCTTATTTTTATTCCGTGGAGTCTCATTTGTTACCTGCACGTTTATTCCTTTAGTCGAAAAACGAAAAAACGTGTCTGTTTTTGTCAGCGTGAAGCTCGTAAAATGTGAGTAACAAATATTTTACAATTTTTTAACCTGTACCATCGGGCATCGCATGGCTTTGAAATAAGTGCTCTACCGCCTCTCCGAAAATCTGACAAGGAGTGACTTGAACCTGAGCTTTTCATCTTCCTAAATATACATGATTGAAAAATAATGTCACAGAAATTTTCTAAGCTTTAATCATGGTGTAAATTTATTGATTCAAGCACGGATTGTTATAGTTATCAAGTGATCTGAGGTCATTCGAGTTATAGTTCTGGCTACTTTCGTGATTAAAAAAAAAAAAAAGTAAAAAAATTTTTGTATTTTTTCATCCTGAAGATAATTATTAACTTAAAGATTCGAAGCTACCGATTAGTCACGAATTAGCAGCGTTGCAGACGGCACAGGAGGCATTGTTCCCTGAAGTAGATAATCGGCAGTCCTCACCTCCTGCACACCGGACGGGTAACAAAAGGGTATCGACCCTTCCCGACAACTCACGACACTTTGCTGAGGCATGCATCTTATACTCGTTTACGCCTTGAGCACGTCTTGTTCATTCTTTCTCGCTCATACTAGCCAGTAACCTCTACATATACTGGCACTGCACTCTTTTAGATATTCTCTTTTTAC
Organism: Macrophya annulata; assembly: GCA_963924015.1. Lineage (NCBI taxonomy): Eukaryota > Metazoa > Arthropoda > Insecta > Hymenoptera > Tenthredinidae > Macrophya > Macrophya annulata. The sequence continues at coordinate 5,439,255 of OZ001257.1, read as the reverse complement.
TTTCTTTACGTAGAAACGGAGAAGAAGAGGTCGTCTCGTACGTACGTACGTACGTCTGACTAACCTCCCTTACAGCACCACGTTTAACACCACATCATAAACTTGCATAAAAATTTTATATCATCAAGGAAAAATGCGTATCTATCTTCATATTATAACACGAGTATTCATTCGTCTGTCTAGACTTTAGTGAGATTTTTGTTACTAAAGGGTTCAGGACATTCAAGGATTCTTATAAAATTAGTTTAAGCCGATCGATATTGAGCGCAGATTTTATACCACTCTCCTAAAGAATGAGGGCGTAATTATAATGGAAGGTAAACTCTTAATGGAACTCTTCGTATACGACGATAGTCGTATCTACTGGGTCAAAGTATATTCTCGATCGTATAACGTCAACTGAAGTTGTACAAGCAATGGTGTGACAGTGGTATGGATGAGTATACATATATATACATATTATATATATATCTATATCTATATAACTTATACCTATATCTACCATTTTCTCTCGGGATCAAGTAATTGCCATCTTGATCCGATCGGCAAATACTGTCTCGTAGGCACGAACTGCCACCGTTATACCCGTCTACGTATCTATCTACCTACCTACCTACCTACCTACAACGTCCCCAGATCCCACTCTCATCCCCTTCAACTTGAAGTTCGCAAATTCAATCTTACTATCCAACCAAATCCAGCTCACCTACCAACATTCTGCTATTGAGTTTATGGAGTTTCCACGGAAAGTTATGTCTGTAGAATTCTGAATAATAGGTGAATTTATATTTAGCGTATGAGGTTGACTCTGGCTCAATGACTTTGGTAAACTTCGCTAAATGCTGCAGCTCAATATAAGGTACGAGTATATATCCTAACGTAGGAATAGAAAAAAAAAAAGGGAGGAAAAATATAAACGACGAAACTATATATCAACTAAATTTGAGCCAATATTTTCTTAAATATACGTACCAACGTCTATGAAGTGGACTTTCGATTTTGGTACGTTGTGATACAGGAGGATAGAATCAGAATTGAAAAAGTCCTGGGATGGAGTGAGGAACGGGAATCTGAGCGCCGGGCTTCCAAGATGGTATGGCATTTATGAATAATGTATTCTATTCGTGAGGGTAGAAAATCCTAAGGTCTAAAGAATAAGAGATTGACCCAGGGAAAGAGGATCTAAGATGTTTAGATGGGAAACAAAATATCAACCTTATGGATTAGCTACTGCAAATTCTGGACAAAGTATATCGTCACGAATTATAGTCTGTAAATATAATCTAATCAGGAAATTTTGAAAGTCAAGGCACTGCTGCAAAGGGAGAATAAGACCTAAATACATGCAGTATTTTGGGAATAGGTACCTATGCGTTTTGGCCAAAGCTTAGCCATCCTAAATTACGTAACCAATCGGCTGTATGGTAGAACCGGTGGAGTAGGTAAGCCCTGGTAATGCAATTAATAATAATTTGCCAGCCAGCGTAAGCCTTCCCGATTACAAGGCTTATTCAACCAGAATGATAATTGCAATCTATTGCTTTGCTTCACTGCACCACGAATTGTATTACTAATTCATATACCTTAGAGATGATAATTGATAGAAAAGTTTGAAAAAAAAAAAAACAGAAAAAAAAACGAGAAAAAAAAAACGAGAAAAAAAGACAAATACTAAAAATAAAAATAGGAAAGTTAATGGGGATAACAACTTGTTGTTGTTGATGTCAATTTGTGTAAATGTGAAGAAAATCGTTGAACAAAATGATAGATGAATTAATAGAAGCGATGAAACATCGCGACCTGTAAGACAGGACGAATAAATTTCACCACGGACGAGAATCAATTCGGAAGAGATAAAATCATGCAAACAACACCCGGCGGCAACGTTGCCGACGGGGTAACTTCATCCTTCAGAATTGAAGAATAACTCGAAGTAGTCTCATCTACATCGAAATGTGTTTCGGATCCTACCTTCGGTAGAAAAAAAAAAAAAAAAAAGAATAAAAAGAAAAAAAATATTGAGGGGTGCGAAGACTGGATAAAATGTAGTGGAATGAGGACGAAAAGTGGAAGAACGGTGCGGGATACGAGATTCGATGTTGTGTGGGAAGAAGGACTACCCAGGGATTTTAGTTCGAGGTCTGATGCTAGCAGAGATTCAATGGAAAGGACAGGATTGATAAAGGATTGTGGGAAGATGGGGATGATTGCGTCGTAACGAAGAACTCTCGAAATATACTATCTATATTTTTCACCTTATATACCGTTAAGTCTCTTGATTACAAATCCCACCTGTCTATTTTAGTTAAAATAATTTTCCATGAAGATTATTCCGATCATTTTTGACGTGATAAGAAGATTCAACAGTTTTTACACCAAAATTCTTATACCAGGTAATTTCATGTCAACAAAAGCTTGAGAGATTGCATTAAAAAAAAAATAAAAAATAAAAAAAAAACCTCCACGATCGTTACTTCGACTTTCAGTTATAAATTTAGAGACATTATGAAAACAGCGTTTCAAAGTTTTGCCTGATTATCGTTGATCATATCATGAAAAGTTACTCATCCATTGAGAAAAATACAAATCAATAAATAAAGAATATATATTAAAAATTTTTTTCAGTTCAATTTAAGCTTTTGTCGAAAGTTTCAGTCAGTCAGGAAACTCCGAATAAACCGAGCACCTCTACCTATCAGCAAAGACATAAGTGGCTCGGACAAGGAATCGAATAGTGGTATGGGCGGTAGACAAGGCGAGAAGTAACGGAAGGATGGATGATGGATGAAAGACACAAACGGGAAAGACTTTGCAAGGGGGTTGGAAGTTTGATCAATCATAGCCTCCAGACTGATTATATACCGGCTAACGTTCTTCAGAGACGAGAGGAAAGTGCTAAAAGAAAAGGAAACAGGAGAACAAAAAACAAAAAAAAATAAAAATAAAATGAAAAAGAAAAAGGAAAAAGAAAGAAAGAGAGAAAAAAAAAAAAAAAAAAAAAAAACGAAAAATGATGAATAAAGGTAGGAGTCGTGTGACAAAAAGAACGCCAATTACAAAGCGCGTTCTTTTGTTCAGACGTTGCTTTACTTGCGTACAATGTAGGCGCCTATATACACGTATAACAATCTTACGCAAAGCTCGAGAGAAAAGTACTTTCCGAAAAATATAAACCCCCGTTTCCACTTTGAAAAATTTACATTCCCATACCGTCGACTCCAGCCGCTTTAATAAATGTATATTTCTACAATTTCACCGCATGCGCGAGCTGCATAAAAATATCAAAATACTTTTAAGTCGATATAAAATTGACTATTTTTTATCATCTCAATATGGATAATTGAATGACATATTGTGTTTTACAAGTCACTACGATTGTTGTGGAATTCGAATTTCTCCTTTTTCATTCCGACTGTGGAAAACCCGGATAGAGGGTTGGGGCTCTTGTTCATTCCCAACTCAGCCTGCACGGTCTCCTTATATCTCCGTTTCCCCAAGCCCCTTAAGATCTCATCTGAGATTCTTCGACATCTATATAACCGAGCACATGTGACGGCGTAGTACCTACTACGAGGGAAACCCCCTTCTCGAAAAAGAAAAATGTCATTTGAATATCCCGTAGAATGGCAGAGATTACCGTAGACCACTGTTTTACGACACACAACTCCCGGATGGAATTGAGGGCACAAGGCACAGCCCCTTTCTCTCGATGAATTGTGGACCTATGTATATGTATACGTATACGATTTTCAAATGGGATTCAAATTGCACATATAGAGAAAAGTTCAATGATCTTTTGAGTACCTACTCGAAAGACTACATAAAAATTATCCACTCGACGATTTATATCGTATATTGATTGATTGCAAGCTAATTAGAAGTAGGTATATACGACTATTGTTATCCCATGTTTATGGTCATTATTATTTGTAAAAAGAATCGATATAACGTTATTTTTTTTTTTTCGTTTTTCTTTTTTGTATTTAATTATTTATTTTATAATTACACATTGAGTCGATTCTCTCGCCGCAGTAAATTTTGGCTGAAAGTTATCTGACCATTTTGACCAACGGTTATTTGCGGCTATTTATCTTTGAACCCTTCTCTCATGGTGGCATGGGACGGACTAAGAGGGTTTTAAACAATACCACTTACGCGTGGTAATGACTTGTGAAATTGTTGTATACGAAACACTTACGTAGGTATAAGGAACTTAAGAAACTATTATCTGACTCATCAAAGGCCATGAAAAGTTTCAACTATCATCTCCAAATAGCCAAAAAAATATCCGCTCAATTTCCTCAACCGAAACTTATTCAAAAATTCACAAATTTAAGACCAAAAAAAAATTTTCAATTATTTATTTAATTTTTTTTTGTTTTTTTTTTTCTTTTACCGTGTGACACATGTACTCTATGCCCTGCACGCGTACGACGGTATATACCTATAAGATCCATAGATTTCTTGGCTCTTTGTTTATATTCAAAAGTTTCCATCCTCGTCAAAAATTCATTTAGTTACCGTCGAAGCTGGCTCCAGACGATGTTGAAAACTCGTCTCCCTTTGAAGTTTGAAACTCAAGCCGAAAGGCATATAATAGTATAGTTTGTCAAAAGGCTGATGGCTTAAAGCAGGCTTGACGTTGTCGAAAGCTGACCGCACCACCCGGTTTCGTATAAAATAGGTACAAGCTTTTAACGGATGAAAAATCATCCCCCGAAAAATTTTTACCTATACAAATTAATAAAACGAAAGATTCAATCAAAATCTCTCTCGCTACTTTAATTAAACAAAATAAAAATAAAAATCAATTAGGTTAGATTAGTTCGATAATTTGTGTAAAATTTGAAAATATACTAACAGCTTTTTACTCTCAATTCTTAAATATGTAATTTTTAATTTTTTGAAAATTTCAGCAGGCGCGGCAGCGACGGTTACTTCAGCGGGTGGTTTTGATGCCCATCTTCGTGGACCGAGTTTTTTGATCGAACCACAATCAAGAATTGAATTTTCAAATTCAAGTGGGGTATGGCTTGACTGCGCAGCATCCGGAAGTCCTCCACCAAACATCGATTGGGTTACCGCTGATGGACTTCCCGCTAGTGACGTTCCCGGGGTCCGAAGGGTATTGAGAAACGGAACACTGGTGTTACTTCCGTTTCCGGCTGCGGCCTACAGACAGGATGTTCACAGCGCGGCGTATAGATGTGTTGCTAGTAACACCGTAGGGAGAGTTTTGACCCGAGATGTCCAGGTCAGAGCTGGTGAGTTAATCAACCCCTTTAATCATTTTTTTAAATTATCAAATTTTTTCAGATATAAATTTTTTAAATTTCTTTCAAAAATTGAGACTCAGACGCGCTGGACTTTAGAAATTTATTCACGTTAAAATGTACCACCCCAAAGATATTCGTCAAGTAAATTTCGTCGCAGTAATGGGAGAGATTCTCACCGTTTCAGACGCAATTTTCTACCGTAAGATAACGGAATTTAAATATCAACGACCTTAAGTGAAGAATTAAAGTTTAAACTCTAAAGATAAAATTTCAAATCGCGTTCACGTGATCCGAATAAAAATTAGATACTTGATTTACTCATTCCTCGAATTGCCAAAGGCGAAAAGATAAGCAGCAAATATATATTTTAGTACAAAGTATCTCGACCTTTAACCTCAATCATCGTATTTTTATTTTTTTCTAAAATTAGGAGATAGGAGAGATTCAAGATTCAAAATTACGACGAAATTTGAAGGGTTGTTTTTTTGTTGAGTCAGTGCAGATTTTGCCACGTCTGACTACTTTGGCTAAAAATTTTCACGTATCGTTCTCTCTGTACCTCTTGGCTTAAATTTTCAAGTTAACAAAGCGATTAGAAAACCCGCACGTCTCTCTGCGCTGACCCAGCCTCTACATCGCCTGCAAAAAGCGGGGCGAGTTAATTACCTTTTTTAAAACGCAATCTGAATGCAAATCCAGAGCGGCTGTAAGCCAGCTAGAGATTTTCTGTAGTGAAATTCCGCGTTCGTAAACTAGATTAAGAAAAGCCTAGTAGCGATTATAACTTTACAGTTTTATTCCACAATTTTTTTGGTCTTATTTTCAAAGATATTTAAATATACATTTTTTTTTTCTATTATTTTTTTCGTCAAAAATACTCATTCAAAAAATCTCAATAGACTAGCCATTCAATACGAGAAAGTTTCTTCCTCGATGACGTAGTGCAGGTTATTTTAACGGTAAAGTTTCATCCCTGAATCGAAAGCTGAAAACAAACTGTCAGCAGCTAAGTATTGCGGATTTATAAAAATAAAGTTTTATTAAAAATTTATTTCAGGTGCCAAGTATTTTTCTTCGAAATTTGATAAATTCTTATTAGAGTAGATACATATTTATATACATACCCATACCTGCACCCATAGGGTATATAAGTATTTTTCTTCAGCTTCAAACATTTCGTTGATATATAAAGTTCCTGGCTAGGATCCAAATCCAATAATTATTTTTACCATGTGACAGTGGATTGGCCTCAGTCGGAACTCAATTTCCTAAAGCCATAAAAATATGTACGGACATTAAGGAGGCAGTCAATGAGATGTCGTAAAAATGGAAACGAAAAACAGCACATGGTATCTCGGATTAACGACCCCAACGTCGTTTCTCACTCCATGCTATGCTTCTGCACTCTCATACTCTACTCCTCCATTTCTCTTTTCCCTTTTCTACTCTTCTGATTTTCTGCTCTCACACCATCAGCAAAATTCCCCTACCCATTCCTAATTGATAAGCCAACTACTTAACGTAATTCAACAGACAAATCCTCCGACAAATCCTACAGTCTACATTTTGAGCCGTGGGGAGGAGCCGTCCACCAACTCGACGATTTCAACGTGATTATCCTCACACGTGAACCAAAGCTCGTACAAATCTCACACTCATTACGCATAGACGTTGAAAAGCTGCTACCAACATCGCTAATTAACAATCAGTTCAATAAAGACTCGCTTTAAAAGTCGAAAAAGTTTTTTTTTTTTTTTAATTTTCAAAAAAGCATTACAGTAGAAAAAAAAAAAGTTAAAAATCAAATTATTTTAACTTTTGATAATGCGGTGAAAGAAAAGTACATAAAGTGCATCCAGAGCCGTCTTTTACATGTCCGCAAGTACGTTTATTCAGAGGCTTTAGGGAACTCGAGGAAAGCACACATACACTAGGTATAACCCAGTTCAGAACAGGAGCAAACTGCAGTCCGATCTGTTGAAACGGTTTAGAGATGTCGCAGTATCGGATTCCTGTGAGGATTCTAGACTGTTGGGCGTGAGTCTGTCCCGGAGCTAGGAGCACGTCACACCGTGTTACCCTGAGGGATCTGCCAATCTGTCACTTTCCATTGTCTCCTGTACTGCCTTGTTTCCTATTCTCCGGTTATACGCCATATGCTTCGAATAGAATGCGATGAAATTTTCACGGGAATAAAATTTGCAAAATAGTTCAACGTCTCGAGTTTTATATATAATTACGTATTGACTATAGGTATATCAATTCAATTACAGATTGATCCCTATGAATTTTTGCCTAAAGTAAAGAGAGTTGACAGTAATAAATTCTTAATTTTGAAATTATAATATAAGTTTTTTTTTATGAGATTTCTGTTAACGTATGACAACGCAGGTCAGTTTTTGCATTTTTTAAAAATCGAACCAGATTTTCCCACAGTTTTAAAACTTGTCCAATATAAATTGACGAGGAGACCGTAATTCGATCAGAAAAGACCCAAACTGATACGAAACTACTATATTCTGTTAGGATATCGTAAATGTGTTTTTCAATTTTCGTTTCTCCCGAGGAAAGCTTAGAACACGGTCGTGAATGAGGGGGCTGAAAGAGAGGAAGCATGGAAAAAGTTAAGCTATGAATTTTCAAAGAAACTTTTCTCGCTGTGTGACTAGGGTGCAGGATATTCGTCACGATAAATGGTTTATCAAAAAATTGATTGTGATTTTTTTATTCTTTTTTGACTGGCTCCATATTCCGTTACCTAATTATCATTCGCTAAGGTTCATCTACCGTAAATCAACAGATTCAATATCTCAAAAGTCCACAGCCGTAGATATATTTGGAAATACTAAAAATATACTCCGAGCTTAATGATCACTTCGATAAACATTAATTGATCTCGATTATTCGATGTTGACTAATTAGCTAATTGTGAGAATCGTTTTACAATTACTCCGAAATGTTTTCTGAATGAAATTTAATCGGTTTCTAATTGACATTGAATTTTTTTTGTTTTTCGTTTTTTTTTTTTGAAACTTAAAACTGATCCTTATAATAAATATTATTTTTTTTGTTTTCGCAGTTGTGGCCCAGGCGTATAAAGTCGACGTGGAAGTTATGGGTGGTGCTTCAAGAGGTTGTACTGCTGTTCTTCGTTGCGTTATCCCTAGCTTTGTCAAAGACTTGGTACGCGTAGTATCCTGGATACAGGAACCATCCTTGTACATTCACCCTTCTCTCCAAGGAGGTAAGTAATAACAATCAGAAAATGGGGTGCTTTGAAGATTCGAAAAGTTTACTTTTCAAAAATTCTTTGAACGATTTTAAATCAGGTATATATATATATGTATATGTATATACCGTACCGTCGTTGGTAAGTTGGGATTAAATTACAGCCTCGAAAAGTACAACGTATAGGTATATAGGTATATAGTAATTTTTTTATTTAACATAAATAAACTAAAAATCTCAGTTAATTTTCGACAAAAATCTACGAGGTAGATTCTCAAGTGCTAATAAAATGATAACAAACTTTAGAAAATTATAAACTCGAAACCACGTTTACGAGCCACGATCATAAACTCGGGTATTTAACTATAGCGTAAACTTTAAACTTTCATAGAGTTTGCGGTTCAAACTATATTCCACGGTTAGCTATAGTATAGTCGGAGGTAAAATAGTCTAGGTATTTTCAGCTCATCTTAATCCAAAGACGAGTTTGTATATACCTATACTATATAACGATGTAAAGCATAGAAACGCGTTTTGATTCATACAGCGAATTTAGTATATGTATAATACCTATACGAGTATAGACATATATCTGTTCGAGTTTCTGGATTTTGCAAAGTCTCGCAAGTTTACTTTTCGTTTCAGATAACTTTTTCTACTGTTTTTTTTTTTTTTTTCTTTTTACCTTTCATTTTTTCGTTTTTTTTTTTTTTTTTTTCTCCCTACTAGGAGAAACTTTACATTCACCTGCTTACACAATGGTTTTGACAAGTAAACATCGGGATTTATTTGCCAAAGTGTAAAGTTTGCATATACTGCAGTAAATATATAGATATGTACATTATACATACATACGTCTATATATACAAAATAGAAATTCATGTACTTTCGAAAAATTATCTGCCCAGTTGCAGTTCCGGCCGTAATACATGGCCTGACTTTACGTTTTATACAAAGTTCTTTTATTCATCGAAAAGAAAAAGAAAAAAATTTCAATTATAACCAAAAAAATTTTTAATATACATATGTATATATACCTTATACCGGTAAAAATTCTGATGCTTTAAAGCTACCATCTATTATGTAAAATTTGTCTCTAATTTATTATAGAATTTTTTTTCTTTTTTTGGTACAATAGATTTATGCATCGTTCCAACGTTGAACGTGATTCTCCATATACTGCAATAAAAGTAAAATAATCGCGAAATTATTATCATTATCATTATCATTATTATTATTATTATTATCACTCGTTTTTTACGTATGTAAGCTCTCGTTAACCGCTCGAAGCGAACAAAAAATAAAATTAGGAATAAAAAATAAAAATGAAAAAGTTTGCAAAACATTTTCAACTACTCCACCATTGAAATGAACTTCCGGAACACTCGTGATAGAGAATATATATATATACATACATATATATATATATATATTTATATACATATATGCGTATATATGTATCCATATATTATGAATATTATGAATAGCCGGAATAACGAGAGGGATTTTAAAATTCGCTCGATATTCCCAAGGAAATATTGACATTAGAGTTGTTAGAGCAAATCTACTCTCCTCCTTTCTCAATATTTGCTCTCTATAAGTTACGACCGTCAGATTGAAATCCAATTTTTTTTTTTTTTTTTTTTCTTTTCTTTTTCTTTTTTTGGTTTTATCTTTTTCCCTCACCAGCTTATATATTCAGCTCTCTTTAACCGTACCTTATAGTACAGCTACGAACGCATTCTGATTATTCTGAATAAGAATCATAATCATGATTGATCGTTGTTTTCATATAAAACATATAATTCAACATTATAATACGTAATCGTTACAGAGAGGCTTTGATTTCCATTTAAGTTAAATAAATATGATAAATTGAGGATATAAAAAAAAATTTTAAAAATTAAAAAAAATCATATACCCAAAAAATTATAGTACCTACTCACTTTTCGAAGAATCGTATATATCTGTATGGAGTATAAAAATTTTACCTATAGCTGAAATCTGCGTGCAGAATATATCATCGAGAATTGAAAAATATAGAGATACTTGATAAAATAAAAAAATAAAAAAAATTAAAAAAAAAAAAAAAATTAAAAAATAAAAAATTTTACTTGGCATCGTCGGGGCAAGAAGAGAATTTCGTAATATCTTCATATTACACGCAGCGGCGCGGCGCTGTGGGAAATCCATATTGTTACCAGACCGTTGCACGCTAAAATTTAATATCTCGCATAACATATTACTCCGACTATACATATATCGGGTAGAACGACTAGGTAGGTAGGTAGATATACCTACCCGCGGCACTAGCGGGTATTACCCGACAATATGAGAATATGTTAAATATATGATGATAGCCGAGGAGAAATGTCATAACGATAACGCGTTTATGGATAAATTACACATCTCTTTTTTTTTTAATACGACGAAAGGTATATATTTCATAAGGCTTTTCGAGGACTCGTTTAGTCCCAACTTATATGCAGCTCTCGTAATTACTACTGCTGCAGAGTTATGTAACGATTATTATTTTTATTTATTTATTTATTTATTTTTTTCACATTTATACTCTTAAAAGAAGAAGTCGTTGAATATGTCAAAACTTAACCCCCATGGGGATGAGAGAAAAAAAAAAGAAAAAAAAAGTACGAACATTCTATATATATTACAGGTATATATGCAATTTTTATTTTTTATTAATTTTTTTTCTTTCTTTTATTTCTTTATGTCCTCTCTTCATTCAGACCGGATGCCCCCCCTCCCTCTCTCTTTTCTCTGATTTTCTCAACAATATTCGTGACTTTTCTTTTCTTTTTTTTTTTTGCGAACCTTTTTTTTTTTTTAAACATATATACCTATACATACCTCCTAAAGAAAAAGGTCCTCGAGTTATCTAATAAATATTCAAAGGCGAATTCAAGACTCGCTGCAGTATTATATAACGATACGCCCTATTGTGTTACACTTGCGTTAGCCAACTCTGAAATTTGGGTTATACTGAGTACCTAGTACCTAACTCTGGTGTTCATGGGGCACGATTTAACCCAACGAATAAAAAAAGAAAGACAAAAAAAAATTCAAAAACAAAAAAACCATTAAAAAAAAAAAAATTCAAAATAAAAAACTGACGGGATCGCATCCCCTGGACTTGCAGAATAATACGAGCATGTGCGGACATGCACAGTGTTGGGTTATCCCAGTCTGTAAAGCTCAACTCGTTAACCCAGTTTGGTTTTTAACCCCCTCCCCCATCCCCCTCCCCTCTCAGGTTCCTCGACACCAGGAGCTCGGGATTACCGGACGTTATCTAACGAAGCTTTCAGTTTTTCCTCTGCCCAATTTTACCTCCCTAAAAACTGGGGACATACCGTTGATGGTTGATCCCCGGAATCCCCTCTAACTTTTAGCAAACTTTTTTTCCTTCTTCTATATATATTATATATTTTTACTCTGCAAAACTGATGCTACTCTTGCTGCTCGCTGCACTTTTTACAATCCAGAGTTCAGGAACTTGACAAGTTACTTTTTTTGTATTTTTATTTTTTTTTATGGCCCTCGAAAAATATTTCGCTGTATTTTACTATTTTTATCTTACTTTTTAAGAGTTGTTATGGCACTATAGCAGACCTCGTTAACCAATCCGAGATCATTCTTACAGACAGTTTGATTAGATAATTTGAAACTCTTATGTCTTACCTAGACGGCAAGTTCCACTTACTACCAACTGGGGAGCTACTCGTTCACGGTCTTGAATTCAGTGATCAATTTCCTGGCTATAGATGCCGTACGAAACATCGACTGACTCAAAAATTTGTCGTCAGTTCAATAGCCAACGTTCGAATAGCAGGTAAGTTCTTTAGATTTCGTTTTTTGGTCATTAAAACTGTTTCTTGTTTTTTTTTTTTTTTTTTTTATTCATTATATACTATATTCGGTGCTATGTGCGGGAGCGGTTCTTCGGTTATTAAAAACGCAGCCGCTTCATATCTGCAAGTTTATTTTTTTTTTTTGTTTTTTTTCTGACCTGTACCGATACGACGCATACTTGTGAGATTTAAATAACATTGAATAATTCATGAAATTCTCGTAAAGAAGATGAAGAAAAATAATCATAATAATAATAATAATCATAATAATAATAATAATAATAATAATAATAATAATAATAATAATAATAATAATAACAACAACGGGCTGTCCTACCAAATTTCAAAGCACAATGATGATCGCGTAGACGTTGCGTTGTCGTCGTGTTCACCGAACACAAAGAGGGAGGAATTCATTAATTTTAAATTCTGATAATATTTTTGTCAGTTATAATTATTTTCCACCGAATTCGTACGTAGTACCGTATCCTTGTCATCGTATTATTTAACATTTTGTATCACTGATCGTTACGCGGATTGTACATACATACTCGTTATAAATATACGCTTCAATCCTTAGTTCCTCGTATTTTATTTTAAACAATTTTGGTAATTTTTTTATTTTTTTATTTATTTTTTTTTATTGTTGTTTTGTCCCCTCGGAAACGGAAGCTTGCGCATTTTGTTTTATCCCCGTACACAGCCATGTTTCACATTTCGTCAAAAACTAAAAAGGTACCTTATACAGAGACTGTAAAACAAAGCAAGTGAATCGCTAGTAGAATTTATTATCAGGCGTATCGCGTAACTCTGTAAAAGGATGCCTTAGCGTCGGTAGACGAAAAGCATGTACCTATACATTATACATACGTATATACATACATACATAAAGTTAGGTATATAAAATATATACAGCAATTTATCACTGCCCTATCCTTACCTCTGGATAATTTCAATATAATTTCTCTTTGTTCTCTGAGATTAACGAGAACGGTTTGCTAATTAAGAGGATATTTATTATACTCGGTATAATACATAAGGGGGTAAAATAAATTTTTGAATAAATTATTTAAAGAATAAATCATATCATTTATATAAATTTAATATACGTATAATATTAAGAAAATCTAGTTTTACATTACGATAAAAAAAATCATCCTGGATTCTACGAAGATATTTACTAAAATTTAAACTCACTTCAAAACTATAAGTAAAAGTTCATCAAAAAGTCAACGGGCATGGACATCGAATTTGGTATGACTTCGTTTCTCAGCTGCATTCGAAGTTTTTCTTCTGCAAGATCGGAGGCGGTAGAGACGATGGCCAACGCGACTTGGTTGACTCGCTACTTCCTTTACCTTTACTATAAATTATTCACTCGCTAAACTATTCAATTGCCTCTAGCATCTCGCCTTCGAAAAGCAAACCGTACCCGTGCAAAGTACCGGAAAACCTAGAATTCTCACTTCATCTAATATTAAAGAACACGATTTTATTTCCTGGTCTTAAACCAACATGGACATTCCGAACTGCTTACTCGTTTCTCAGAATCGAATCAACAACCAAAAATATAAATAAATTAAATTTACAAAATTTGATTCATTCAGTAATTTTCGAAAATAATTCATTTTTCTTTTTGTTTTGTTTTTTCTTTTCAGACCACAGAGGAGTAGTACCTCCGGTTATTTTAGAACATTCAGGTATCGTCCATGTAGCTCAAGACGAGTCAGCCTCTCTAGTCTGCGTAGCTCAGGCCTGCCCATCCCCAGAATATAGGTAAGTGAATTTAATTTTCAGCGTTTTAGGAATCGTTTTTAAAGTTTTTTTAAATGCTGTTTTTTTTTTTTTTTTTTTTTGTCAAGCATATTTTTTTCTCACCAGGGAGCTATGATAATATCGTCTTGATGAAATTTTTGCCAACAATTCTCTCGGCAAAAAAATAAAAAAAATAAAAAAAATAGAGATAGAGAGAGAGAGAGAAAGAGAAAGAGAAAGAAAAGAAAAACTCATTCAATCTCGGAGGCAATTTTGTTCTCGTTGTAAAATCTTATTATATGTATAAAAAAAAAAAAAATGGGAGGGGGGGAAGGGGGAGGAAGGAAGGAGAAAAAAATTAAAGTAATGACGTAACCCAACGTTTCAAAAAAACTTTTAAGATAACTCTTTCATCTTTAATTTTATATAGGTAAACGTATAAAATCATGTAAGAGAATATGTGCAAACATTATACAGTGTACGAACGAAACAGACTTATATTGACGATGAGAGACTTAGGACAGGCCCTCGAGGGCACAAAACAAGACCCGTGTTGGGTTACTATAGAAGTTGTTTGCGCCAGACAAGCCGGACTTGTTCATGGCTCGTTCCTCTTACGATGACGGTATTGTTCCCGGGCTAACTCAAACGCAAGGAAACTCCTTCCAGACTCCTTCTTCATAGCTATTCGTGATAGACAGAAGTGACGATAATTAATTATCGTCTTTTCCAGCGACAGCCTCTTTGTACTAACCGATAAAACGACCGAATCTATTATCCTTATATTTTTTTGTAAACGATGAGACTGTCCATATCGGTTCGAAAAAATTAACAAAAAAAAAAAATTAAATTAATAAATAAATCTCATCTAATTGTAAAATTATTCAAAAATTTGGTGAGAAAAATTTATTTTTCTTTCGATTTTTTATAATGAAAGAATAATTTAATAGATTTGTGAATTTTTATATGATACAACAAACTTTTGTTAACGATTACTATTCCTCTCTTCACTTTTAAACCTTCCATCCTATTTATTCTCTACTCTGTCATTTGTTTTCGTGCTCGTCGTACTTTAGAGGTGCTTATCGCCACGGCGTATAATTATGGTTTTTACGAGCCCAACTTGCTTCACGGACCATTGATTGTTCACTCGGTTGTCCGAACGACTCACGTTACTCAGCTACCCAACGTGAACCCCAAGCCACAAAGAATTCTTTGACCCAGAAATGTATCACGCAGAATCAAGGGCAACAAAATAAAATAAAAGAATATTATTTCTAATCATAAAAATCTCGACTAATCGATTCTCAAATAATTTACACAAAAATTACTCGTAAGTTTTTACAATTATTAATAATTCAAACACCATATAAAATCCGATTCTGCAATTTATTGACTGAAATCAATATGAATGTACTTGAATTTCAATGAATGGTGTCAATTACTTCATTATTAACCCCATTTCATTCGTCTATTATCAGCCGTACGGATACCGATTATGGATTTTGATTGAAAATTCCCTCTGCGATTTTTTAAACCTTTTTTTATCATTCGGTTTCGGGATGTGTAAGCAAATTTTTCGATCAAATTGAAAACTGTATAGGTTTAATTGTTTCGTTGTATTACGTCATTGCTTGCAGCAGTTCAAAACATTTTTGATGATTAAAATTTACCTAGTGCTTATGAACAACGTGGCGACCAAAAAAAAAACAAAAATGAAAATAAAAATAAAAAAAAATTTCTTTAATGAAAATGAAAATAAAAATAAAATAAAAAGTTGTTCATGAAATATTACGTACTGTCCAGGGGTGTAAAAAATATAAACCTACAGTGATATTTTACTTGTACAAAATAACACCGACGTACCAGCGATGCGTCTAGCGAGTCTCTCGGGGTTGGGGAAACTAGAAAACGTAAATTTACCGAGAATGTTGGTATGCAAATGACGGGAATTCAACGTTTTTGTTTTATTTTTATTTTTATTTATTTTTTTTTTTTGTAACTGACACTGAATCCGAAAATTTACGCTATCTAGCTGGTGGCTTGCAACGTTTTTTTTTCCCTTAATGAAAACGCGACGTAGTGTCCTACCCAATTCGTGGTGTGAAAATTAATTCCCGGACGACTAAAAGCTCCCCTTTAACTGAGCCCAATTGATCGAAGGTGATTGACCGAGGCTTCTAATTCACGAATATCGTTTCACCCCGATGGACGCGACGGAGAGTCCTCTACGGTGTCAATTGGCAGCAAAGTGGTGATCGATTTCGTCGTTAATTGCCGAAATTATTAGGCTTCGCGTGGGGTATTTAAATTGTGAAAAGAGATAAATTCAAAGCTTATATATCTATGCATATATTAACGTTTAAATAAAATTTATATATATAAATCGAGACTCTATATGGAGTAGGTTTTCACTCCGTTTGTAAATTCACCCTAAATCGTTACTAAGTTTAACTGCTGTTTCTGTCAACCTATATACCCGTCCTCAAGAGATACCAAAAACTTTCAGCAAGTATATATATGTATATCCTCCTAGCTTCTTACCTTATACCTGAAACTTTTACAAACTTTTTAACAGATACCTACGTAGTCCTGTTCCTAGAACTAAACTCCTGTAAAAGATCTTGCCAAATTGTAGAATCACTTATTTATTTTTTTTTTTAGAAAAAAAACATTTCACCAAACTCAACGGAAGACTCTCACAAGTTTTAAAATATCAATAATATTTTTTATGCAGATGGTTTTCTCAAACTGGAGGAGAACCGATGCTTGTATTACCAGGACCAAGAACCAGACTTTTGGGTCCAGTTTTAGCTATAGAAGCTGTAACCGCTGAAGACAGTGGAATTTATCGTTGTTCAGCAGCAAATCCTGGAGGAGAGGCCAGTGCTGAGTTAAGGTAATTTTTTATTAAAGAGAAACTCTGAATTTTGATGAAAATAAAATCGATATGTTCAATTTACTATCCTATAGATTGATGGTGACAGCTCCGTTACATGTAGAAGTCACGCCTCCATTGCTCAGCGTTCACTTAGGAGGAAATGCCGAGTTCCGTTGCATAGTTGGAACCCATCCCCAGGGTGGTCAGCACTTTGTAACATGGTACAAAGACGGTAGACAACTTCCCGGCACTGGTAGACAGTCTGAAGTACTTCAATTGAACGGAATCGGTCGTGAAGATAGAGGGATGTACCAATGCGTTGTTAGAAGATCAGAAGGAGACACTGCCCAGGCAACTGCTGAGCTTCAATTGGGAGGTGAGTTGATTTTAACGTATTATTTATTTTCTTTCTTTTTTCATATATTTCAACTTTGAAAACGCGTGAGCATAACCTACCTACGACGGTGGTATGTAGAGTCCGGGAAAGGAAGAGTTGCATTTTCGATTTTCTCCTTTTATTACCCTTTTTCGAGATAACGAGACCTCCTGGAAGGAAAAAGTTCACCCGGATGTACTCCGTCATTAAAACTCTGTAATCACCGTGCTCGTGTACTGTCCCAACTTTTAACAACCGAGTGGAGAAAAAAAAAAGAAAAATTCTAAAAAACGGAACGGCTCTTTCATTCTCGGTAAAGAGATGTGCCCTGCCTCGGTTTGAGCCGTAGATTATCCTCGAAAAGTTTATCAATCAACTAAACTCGTCAAAAGTCATGGAGAGCAAAGTAAGGTAAAAAAGAAAGAAAAAGAAAGAAAAAAAAAAATAAAAAATAAAAATGAAAGATATTAGTCGATTCTTGAGAACAGAATCCGCTTTGTACTAAACTCTTTAACAATCCTTGACACATTTCACTTCGTTCAAAGGCACCTCATCAACGAATTGGAAATCTGAATGCGAACTTGGATGTGTTACAGTTTTTGAAGTAGATACATACATAGATACATACATATATACATACATACCCACATCACCAATTCAAATTCTTTAGAGAAATTAGAGTCTCGGTTGGTGTCGTAGATCTAGGGTCTTCTTGCTCCGTTCGTTGAGGCATCATCTTGTCCCGCTTCACCTCTCACAACTTTATACATATACATGTATAACTGTACCTGGTATCTCCCCATCTACGTTGAAGGCCTTTGAACAACAATGAAGTTAGCGTCGCGCTCGTCAGCGTCAGTAATGCACGGAATTCATGTCAAAGAGAATTTCGCAGAGCAGAGCGGAATGGACGTATACCAGAGCAGAGAGACCCGGGGTGTGTATAGGCGAAACACAGAGTGTGAGAGTGAGAGAGTTAGAGTTAGCGAGTGAGCAAGTTATAAAGAGAGAGAGAGAGAGAGAGAGAGAGAGAGAGAGAGAGATAATAAGCGAGAGAAACGCCCCGGGTTAGAGATCCTCGAGGTGAAAAAAAAATTTAATATCTACTTTCGAGAGCTCTTCGGCTAATAATCATGAATAAACGAAGAGATAATGAAAAATGTCGATGGTTAAAGTTCAGAATCCAACATTCAGTATGAGTACATATTTTATTCCTATATATTATAAGCATGCCGTTGTATCTGTAGAGAACGGAAAAGCATTTGGCTTATAGAGATCCGCAGTGCACACACTCTCTCTCTCTCTCTCTCTTTCATACTCTCGAGGTGTGTGCATGCCTGTGAGATGTACAGAGATATGTTAATTTTGAGTGATAAAAAAAAAAATAACAAGAAAAAATAACAAAAAATTAGATAAAAGTTGAATAAATAAAAGAAAACTACTCAGAAATTATGACACGGGATGTACAGGATTCAAAGAAACTCAACACCATCACACTATACCCATCTACCTACCAACAGCTACGTCAGGGGTCTAATGACATCAGTGAAAAAATAAAAAATAAAAAAATCTTGCCACAAGAAATAACCTCCGACCTGGAATGTCTCGAGTGTCGGAGAACTCGTTGAAAGGTCGTCACCTAGGTAAGGTAGGTGGGTAGGTACTATCAGTCGTGAACTAAGAAAGAGAAGAAGAGAAGAATATTCACGAGAGAAATATTAAATCCACTTGGAAGTTGGGATTATAATAGATAGTTTTTTAATTAAACAAAAAAAAAAAAAGAATGAAAGAAAAAAAAAAGAAAAAACTACAATAAGGAACGTATTGGAATTAATAATCCTCACGATCGCGATGTGGATAAAATCAAGGGGTCAATTCTTTCAAAGATTTTGATTTGAATACTCGTTATTTTTCATTTCAACTTCATATATAGTCACACAGTGGGATAGGGCATCGGATAGGTACTCTAGACATTATTCTTCAGAATATTGAACTGTCATGGCGGGTCTGTCGGATGGAATTCTCTGAGCTGTTTCCATTTCACCGGTTCTATTGTCGTTTCACATCGCTGTTCTCGAGTAACGTAGGTACCTATCTATCTACCTACCCACCTCGAGATCCTACCATTTTGGGTACACTCAAGAATAACACAACCGCCTGTATAGTTTTACAAAAACACACGACAGACCCTCGTACGGAGTCTGTCACTGGCTGCCAAAGTTAAAATATACTAATAACTTGTTTCACATGCTCTGTTTCATCCCTGCAGTATGAAGACGCAAATTAATATCCTTTTCAAAATTTTCGGGCATTTTGTCGATTTTTTTATTTTTCATTTTAATTTTCGGATTAATCTCACATTCTCGCACTTAGTCAAATGAGATTCAAATAGAGCTCATTCAATTTCTCCAACACTCGAAATTTTTTTTTTCCACTCGGTTCTATGACGAATCATGTGAAAAAACTGCAACCTTCTAATTTGAGTTTTACAATAGAAAAATGAGAAAATGCTGCTGGTATGTATACCTACGTACGCGTGCATTATATGTATGTACATTTTCGCCCCTTTCGAAGGACAAAGAACTCCGATTCGATGCCCAAGAAACGGAGTATGGAAAGACATACATCTTTTGTTTGAACGTTACTACAGTTCTTTACGAAGCATTGTCTTTATGAAAAGTGAAGAAAAGAATGTCGGACAAAACGGGGTAGGGGGGATATCAGTACAAAAAAATCAACGTTTCGTAAACGATGTATGTACATACATACATACATACATGGAGAATTTTTATGATTTATTTTTTACAGACGCACCACCAGTTCTCCTCTACTCGTTCATAGAACAAACTCTTCAGCCTGGACCCGCTGTGTCGTTGAAGTGTTCCGCTGCAGGGAATCCGACGCCTCAAGTTGCCTGGGCTTTAGATGGGTTTCCGTTACCAACCAATGGAAGGTATGACTATAACGCTCTGACAGCACCATAGTGAAGGATTTTTTTTTAAATTTTATTTCTCCTTATTTTATTGACTTTTAATAGGAGTTATAAATCCTCTTGAAGAATACTTTTATCTCATCGACTATACATCACGTTCACCCATGAAGTCCCCTTACATATTTCACTTCGAAAGTGCAAGCATGTCACAAATATATTTCACAAAGTTTTTAACGAAAGCTATTCAAAACCAATAAATATAAGTTTTATATCGCGGTTTACGGTGGTTCGACGACTTACTATGCAGTTTTTCTAAAAAACTTTACGAAAGATCAATCTGACCGGGTCCTCGCCAACGATATGCAAATTTAATATCTGATTGTGCACAGCGAACTATAACGAAAACTATCCGTAAATTTACTGCACTATGCCTTTGGTCAAAATTTACTCAAATATACGGTATGGGATGGTGTACAGCTGCCATTACAGTTACAGTTGCACTATTTTAACCAACGAATGTTATAGGGTGGGTTTAGAGCACAAGTCTGAACGCAAAGTTGTGTCTGCAGACAACTGCAGTTTAGTTTGTACAACTTTTCTCCCTCTGGGAACCCTGTACATAGTATTATTTAGTCGTCGAGTCCTAGGCTATGCCATGACCATACTGTCTTGCTTCAGCTGTCTCTGTATTCGTCTGACTAAATTTTAGTGACTACCTATAGAATGGGTCCAGAAAGTTTTTGGCGGTATCATCTAAACGTTGAATAAAAATTTGCAAAATTTCTGCAAGATAGTTTCGGCACAGGGTTTATTTTTTTTATTCACGAATACGAATACTTTATTTCGCCAGATTTTTCGCCAGTTCTAAAACGCTGCTTTATATAAGTAGATAGCTATACCTACTTCCCGTTGTGTGTGTGTGTTTGTGTGTGTGGGATGTTTAAATATTCAAATTTCCGCATGGTATTAAAACCTGGTGGAGGTAAAACTTAGAAAATTCTAATTATTCCGGTTATAAAAATAGTCTATAAAGCCGCATAGGATATGATACCGAGATAAGGAGTATGTACCTGTACTTGTCATTTATATTTCTCTGAAAAGATAATGTATATTATAACATTGTACTGCATCCATGCCTAGAACGCCATGTACACTAAATTTTGAACAAAGTAGATATGTACATTGTATATTATATAGAAAGGAAAATTTTATGTCCGTTTATACAGTCCCTCTACGACCAATGTACAAAAGTTTAAGTCGTGACTGGTGAACATTTCACTATAAATTCGGAAACGAATCATGTTTATCATGTTACCATTGAATTCTATGCTTTCCTATCTATGTATACAACGAAGCCAAGTTCATTCGTTTGTACGTCTGCTTTTATTTACTAGGTATTTCCGTGTAGTATATTATATACGTTGGCTATTTTGATTTTACTCTTTCGTTTCCTCGTTGCTAGTATATTTACGTATTTCAATCTTAGGTTAAAGATTTCAGAGTTATCGGTTGTGATACGTGTAGCTATAATGGAGACTGATCGTGGTTTAATAAAATAAAATCGACTTGACACGTTTGGAAAGATTTTTTACCTTTGACAAAATCATAATTTGACAGTTCAGAAATTTTTTTTTTTATTCGTAAAATGCGACGAGTCGTAGATCGATAAAAGCCAATGGCGCTTAATTGCGAATTCCTGGTTGCCACCGCCTAGCCTCGGCAAGTGCCGAAAAATAAATGTGGAGCTTTCTCGTCTCGATTTTTTTCTTTTTTCTTTTTTTGTTCGATTCTTTTTTTTTTGTGTGTGTGTGTGTGTGTGTGTGTTTTTTTTATTTACGATCACATACTTTTATTCAGTATTACGTATCGTTACGAATGGTTGCCACAACTCTGCGCGCTTTCATTGAGCGAAAAATCTGCACTTTTGTCGGTTCAATTCATCCCGTTTCATTCGTTCAGAGAATCCTGGCACTGCAGGTACCCTATTACCTACCTACCTACCTATCTAGCTACTATCGGACTTTCTTTCAGCTTGTTGGAAAAAAAATAAAAGAACAAGTTTCCGTTCGTTACCAAGCATTCAAACATTTTCTGTTAATTCTACCTAAAATTTTGAAAGAAAAATACACCAACTGCAGCAGCATTTATCTACCTACTCGTTTCTCAGAAAATAAACGTTCAGATTGTACATGGTTTACATATAGCTGTATATACAAATGGTGCTTGGGTATATATGTGTATATATATATATATATATATCAACTGACCTCGGGTCAAACATCGCGAACTCTTAGAGTCTGGAAGCTCTGCCTCGGTTGAAAAGGCTAATTAATTCAGTGGAAGAAAAGGCGACATTTTGAACCAGCCATGAAAGATAGAGTTCCAGGTATATACAGGTATATGGTATATATATATATATCTATACGTATGTATATACCCGGAATTGAAGCGAAGAGAAAATTCTTTTATACCTTACAATGAGATTCCCACCCCGAGTCTGGGAAACTCGCGAGGCGATAGAAAATAGTGTCAGATGGTGGGATAGGGGAACCCACTAAAGGGGGTCGAAGCAGCACCGGATCGACGTATAGCATCGATGCTTTCAATATTTCATTTCCGTCGATCGAAGATAAAGCTCGACGAAGCAGAAAAATATAAAGGTTCGTTAAAACGATGCTACTGATTCTAGTATATATGGTCTAAGCAAATCGATATATTTCGTTTCAGTTTACATAAATATTCTAACGATGATATGTATATATAGGTATCTATATACTCACTTATACGTAGGTTTATATATCAAATCAAATTACAAAAGTTCAGACTAAATTTTGCAGAGTGGTCAAACGAACGAGTGATAGAAACGAAGGGAACCACTAGGATAATTAAAAAAAAAAATTGCCCGTCACTTTGATAATTAGAATTTATGTAGGTTCGTTCAAATAAGTGTTGAAATAAAATTGATAATTATTCAATTTTCGATCCAGATTAATAAATAAAATAATACTTTTTATTTTCATTCACTTAGATATGTCTGTTTTAATAATTCGATATGAAATGATGTTTTATAAAATGAAAAGCTGTCTGCTAAACGTAAAAAAAAAAAATTAAGAAAATTGGAGATTCAAGAAAAATCAACCTACCAAAAGATGTAGATCCGTAACAATTCTTGAACATTAAGAAAAAAATTTTTTTTAATAAGAAAATTAGAAAAGAAAAAAAAAAAAATAAAGACTACAATATTTTATAATTAAAAATACAATTTCAGTCTGCACTCTGCAGTTCGCAACGACGTTCATATATATACATATATATAACGTGCAACGTTGCATTGCGTCGCGTCGATGGAATTGCATGGTTCCAATTTCCATCGGCTGAAAAATAATAATAGAAATAAAAAAAATTGTAAAAAAACAAAAAAAAGAATTACGAAAGCACAAATGACAAGAAATTTATGAAATGAGTAATGGCGGAGCTGGTAGCTCATGCAGAGGATAGAAGTAGAGGTAGAGGTAGAGATAGAGATAAAGGATTTTTCAACGAGTGCAGCATCCGCGAACGACCCTCGCGCCTCTACGTAAAAACGAGTAAAATGAGCAAAAAAAAACAGACAAAGGAAATATAAAATTATTATATAACAACATACATACAAATTCACCGAGGTAACTGACAATGAGTCAGCATTGTCCTGTATATCTAGTATACGTATGTATATACGAAAGGCATTTGTATCCGGAGCACCATTGTTGCTGCAATGCAGCGTAATTTTATTTTTATTTTTATTTCTTTTTATTATAATTTTTTTTTTTTCTTTTTCTTTATTTCATTTCATTTTTCTTTTTTTTTCTCCCAATTTTATTTTTATTTCATTTTATATATATATATATATATTTTTT
Source organism: Macrophya annulata (assembly GCA_963924015.1). Classification (NCBI taxonomy): domain Eukaryota; kingdom Metazoa; phylum Arthropoda; class Insecta; order Hymenoptera; family Tenthredinidae; genus Macrophya; species Macrophya annulata. The sequence continues at coordinate 5,415,042 of OZ001257.1, read as the reverse complement.
TTTTTCTACTCGAGTTATGTCACGTCGAGGTCGTGACAGCTCTCCGATCTTCGTATATGCAAGCGCACAGCGAAGGTACCGAGAGAAAATTGCATTAGCATAGCTATTACTCGAAGCTAGGAATTGAATTTTTTGACAATCACTGCAGGCTTTTCATCTTCCAACGAACCGAAATCATAATTGAAAGTTTGAGTTTCATATGCAGAGAGAGAGAGAGAGAGAGAGAGAGAGAGAGAGAGAGAGAGAGAGAAATGGGTGAATTAAAATTCGATCAGTGTATAAATCGTAAAAACGTTTTTGCTCAACCCTTATTGTTTGTTTTTTGATTATTTACAGGTCCGTGATTGGACAGTACGTCACCGTCCACGGTGACGTTATCTCCCACGTAAACATCAGTCAGGTAATGGTAGAAGATGGTGGAGAATATTCATGCACAGCTGAAAACAGAGCAGGAAGAACAACCCATGCTGCACGTCTGAACGTTTATGGTAAAATCCTGCGTTGATAAAGTGTCTTTGATCATACCCAACATGGGAGTACCGATATCCCTTCATCTCTTTTTCCTCTTCCTCCTCATTTAGGTCTACCCTACATTCGCTTGATACCAAAAGTAACGGCTGTCGCTGGTGAAAGTTTTCGACTTAAATGTCCAGTGGCCGGATATCCAATTGAAGAGATCAAGTGGGAACGTGGAGGTCGTGAACTTCCGGATGACTTGAGACAAAAGGTTCTCACTGATGGAACACTCATAGTTTCTACTGTACAAAAACAGGGCGATTCAGGTGTCTACACTTGCTGGGCAAGGAACAAACAAGGACACAGTGCTAGGAGGTCCGGAGAAGTCGCAGTCATCGGTAAGGCGTCGCTTACATTCGAAACGTCATTCAGTTAAGATCAATCATTAGACTCACGGTTTCCCAAAATAATACACCTTGAATATTCAGTAAAAACTCCTCAAGTTAAGGAGAATGTTGAGACTTTCGATGTCTGCTATCAGTCCTGGTCAGTCTGAAATTTGGAAACGAAGGACAACATTTTTAATTATTCAACAATCCAAAGAATTGGAGTTGACAATTAGATCGGCTTGGATGAAATTGTTAATCTCTGACAGTAACATAGTTTTTTAACATGATTCAACGAAATTTCTATTCTCCACAAACAGACTAGGTAATTACTAATCACCTCGTTATAATTACCCGGTAATTAAATCCTGGTTGGTTTGATTGCTTCTGTTATTTCAAACTCCGTTGTTTATACTGAAAAACAATTTTGTTATTTCACTTTACTTTGTCAGCAGTGTGGATAGTAGGTACATACATATTATGTATTATATAACCATAGACAAAGTGGAGTTGAAGCTTCCTCAAGATATATTGGTGTTATTTTTATCTGAACAGTTCTTAGCAGGTACCTAATCAATAATCACATCATCAGAGTTGAGAGCAGACGATCGGAATACTCGAGAGAAACGCTTCTTGTTATCGATTAGCTCGTGAGTTAATTATTTCTTGAATCTGAAATAAGTTTTTGCGATATTTATTGAAAGTGTAAGGAAAGGTGAATAGCCTTTTGACGGTGGTAATATCAGATAAAGAAATCCAACCGCGAAGGGGAACCGTGAAGTAGGTTTCAGGAAGCTACCAAGGAAGTTCCTGCCACCAGCGATGCCACAACACCGAAGAGAGGAAGAGAACACTAGGGCTGTTCAGCGTCTTCAACTTAAAGATACCGGTTTTGTTGTAATTCCAGTTCCTCCCAAAATTAGCCCCTTCACCGCAGATCGCGATCTCCACCTCGGCGAACGGACAACATTGACTTGTTCCGTGACAAGAGGTGATCTACCTCTTTCAATATCCTGGCTAAAAGATGGCCGATCTATGGGACCCTCGGAACGTGTCACCGTCACCAATGTGGACCAGTTCAGTAGCATACTGATGATTGAAAGTTTATCTCCAGATCATAATGGCAACTACTCCTGTGTCGCCAGGAATTTGGCTGCCGAAGTGTCGCACACACAGCGACTTGTGGTTCATGGTAATCACTTACTTGGCCTCATTAATGCCCGATGCCCTGCCCGCCCAGTATGAATGGATGTAAATAAGTCTATAAGTCTTTAATATATATATTAAATAACTACTGTGGTCCAGGAATCGTGAGAAACTACAAGCGATCATAAATCGGTATTTGATTTCGATTAAATTTTACGTTACAAATGCAGAGGCAAGCTTCAAAAAATAAAAATCCATGTGCAAAATGACGATAAGAGAGACCAATGCATGATATCTATTTGATTTTTTCAGTTTTCAGTTTCACCGCTCTTCTTCACGTGTGAGACCGTTTCTGCTTGCTTCCTTGTTAATATACTTTACAATTTTTTGTTTTCTTCTTTTCTTAACTGTATTGCCATAGGCAATACACAACCGATTATCACGTCTCTGGTAAAGAACGCTTGACTCTGTATTGGGTAACCGTATAAACGGTTTATTCAAAATTAGACGAAAAGATGTTTTTTTTTTTTTTGTTTTTTTCTTTTTTCCACTTGATATCCGCGTTAAGAATTTTACCTCCAAGTTGGTTGCCCGGCGATCTTTCCCTCTTTCTCTCTTTCTCTCTCTCTCTCACTCTATTTCTCTCTTGGGAACGGGAAAAGTTGTCGACGAGGCGATAAACGGCTAACCACTTTATATCGAGGGTGAAGAGTAATTCGATCCAAACGACACGTCGTGCCTTGCAGCTCAATGCTCTTTTACCTTTACCCCGAAAGCTATTTTTTAATATCACGATAAAAATCCCAGAAAGCTCACAAAATCGCTGCCGTTTCTCGCGGCTCAACCTCGACCAACGTGGTTCATGTCAACTGGGTCTTGCTCCGAATGCCTGATAAACGCCTTGGTCTGCGATGTACGGGGGGCAGGGGGGCACGGGGCCACCCCTCTCTTGTATCACTATAACTACGTTACTATTATATGCTACGTACTATATACTGTATATATATATACATCAACTATACATACTATTATCGTTACTATTACATATTTACACGTAATATTTTTATATATAATACATAATACTGTATACATACTGTATACCTAGATCATATAATCAAAACAATTTCATTGTGTGCCAAAATCATCCACATTACTCCGGCAGATATATCCCTCGTGAAAAACTGAGACGATATTGTTCAAGCTAAAATATCGAGGGTCTTATAGTTTTCAAATTAGAGCCATTCAAAGTTACGACCAATCACGTCTCGACTTTGACTACCGCGACCGTTACACTATGACGTTATTGGTCAACTTTAAATGACTCCTGTTTGAAAACTATAAGAGACTCGAGTTTTTCACTGATAGAATATCGGCTCAGTTTTTGACGAGGGATCTTGTAACCGCGATATGAATATCGGTGATTTTTAAACACACTTTGATAAATTGTGTATTTTTTTTCGATCGAATCATGTATATTTATATATATATAAACATATTATGGGGTACAAAGTTTCGTTTTCATACCATCTTTTTCTCGCTCTGACGTATGGTTCTCTGCTCTTTCTTGACCTTTTCCAGTACCCCCTATAATTGAGCCATTTACCTTCCAAGAGGGACTCTCCGAGGGGATGCGCACGAGGACGGTGTGCGGGGTCGCGGCGGGAGATCCTCCCCTGACCATTTCCTGGCTCAAGGACGGACAAAATCCCTTTCCGTTACCACCTAAGCTAGCTTCCGCTGCCAATGTATCCCAATTGGACCCCTATTCCAGCCTCCTAAGTATTTCAAGTTTGTCGGCCGAGCATTCCGGCGACTATACCTGCGTCGCCGCGAACCCCGCCGCCGAGGTTAGGTACACGGCCAAGCTACAGGTAAAAGGTAACTAATCGCCACCACCACCACCGTCACCACCAACCTCTAACCCTTAAACCATGGTTCTGGTTCCAAAGCAAACGTAGAGTTTCGTTCAATTCGAAACAGCCGGCGTTATTATCCTTCAAGTTGCTGTTATATCATTGCGTTTTTATACTTTCAGAAAAAAATGATTATTATCGTCACGGAAATTGGTGGTTAAGTAAAGTCTAATGGGAAAACTTTTAAGCATTGTTCACGCCATCTTCGTTTAATGGTTTTGGAGAGTAGCCAGTTTTACGTTTTCTCATTCACGATGGCTTCTTGTAGATAATTATGGGAACAGATTGTCCTTAATTTTGAACTCGTAACGATTCACAGTATACGTTTTTCTCGAATCAATAAGGGATTTCTAATCCTCAAAACTCTGGCCCGATCCTTCGAGCTTAAGACTTAATAATACGTTTCTCTGTCGATGTCGAAAACCCCTTACGTAAATCTCTCTGAAATATAGTCATAACCGAGTGTCGGTGAATTGAATCACGAATCCAAGCAGTCAGTTAGCGGTTCTGCTGTACATTCAGTTTTTAAAATAAAAATTTTCAAAGGTTCACCCAAAGTTTTATTCGCGTATGAGATCAAAGTATATCGCGGTAGATTAAAATTAACTTTGATGTCACTCTGTAGTGGGATATTAATAATTAAATATAGCAATGGAACCAGGATGAAAACCCCTCCAGAAACGGACGAGCTTGGAACAAAATTTTTGTACAATAACTCAGTTTATTGTTAAATTACAAACTCTGTTAATTATGGTATTAAAACTTGTATTATTATTATTATTATTATTATTATTATTATTATCGCGTTTTATTGCGGTTGTGATGAGCTCGTCTCAACGCGCTACTGACAATATTCAGAAAATAACAAGAACAATATTATATTTCGTGAAATTATTGATTTCGATAAAATCTAAAGAATTATAAATTCTAGTTACTTCTCTCGACGAAATTTTGTATTTTTTATTTTTTACTTTTGTATTTGTTTCTATAGAATCAATGAAAATTTTGAACATAATTTATAATTCAATTTTTGAATAGCTTTTATAGTAACTCCGAAATTTTGTCAGTAGCAACTGTGATCCTTGTCCTCCTTCGACACACCTTCAAAATTGAAAAAAAAAATGACAAAAAAAAAAAAGAAAGAAAGAAAGAAAGACATAATCATCAACATATATCATTACGCTTTCGGTTTGAATCCTGCGCCTTCATCCGCCATCACCAAATATTCCCGCTAGGAATTTAGCTGACCCAAACTACCCAATTTTTTAACCACGAAACTTGCAGTATAAAAACTCCTTGCACTTTAAAAGTTGAAATTAATATACCTATAGTTAAAAAGGAAAAAAAAAATAGAAGTGAAAAAACTATATTCACAGTCATAGTAAGAGATAAAAATTGTTTTTCGTGTGCTAGATTGATTACCTGAGCACAGTTTAGTTTATTCCCTGTACACAACACAAGCCTATAAACTTAATTATGAGATAATTTAATTTCGGGTTCATTATATGGGTAGATTTGAATTATTTTTTTTTTTTTTTTATAAAAAAAATTAGTATTAAATCACCGACAGATACTATTCACTGAATTGAAAGTATGTAGCATAATACAGGCGTATACGAAGCCAGTGATTAGGGTGACGGGGTTGTTGACTGGCAGTAAATAAAACATCGGTAATTACTAAAATTTTGAAAGAAAAACAAAATAAGAAAAAAAAAGTTTCATTTGACTTTGCGTTTAATTAACTCGTTAATGAGTTTCTATATCGCGAAACAGGTTTCAAAACTGATATCAGAAAGAGCTTGTGCCTTTCAAGAAAGTAATTATCTCGATTAATTTTAATCTTCGATGGATTCAAGCCGGCCGGGACCCCCATTTTCGTAAACTAAATTATCCTCAATAATTTTCTCCTGGATATATATTATAATAATAATAAAATTTTACGAAATTTTCAAAGTTTACTTTTTTTTTTTGGTTATTCATATTATTTCAAACGTTGATTAAAACCAGGTTTCAATTAGTCGATAAACGCGTTAAGAAAAAAAAAAAAAAAATAAAAAGAATACCGATTCACCTAAAAATTTCAACTCAGTCTTATAATTTTTGGTTTTCATTTGATTTTTGTTTTTTTCTTTTTGTTTTTTGGGGTTTTTCTCTTTCTTGCTAACAATAAATTAGTCCATGGTTACACATCAACATGAAAAGGTCATCACCTTATTTACGAAACTAGTGATTTACGAGGAGCCCGCAGAACTTGACAAAGAATAAAAATAACCCTCATCACGGCGAGGTATAGAAAAATGACAGAAGTAATAAGGGATCAAAGAAAAAAAACAAAAAAATCATGTTAAAGGAAGAAAAAAGAAAAAAACGAAAAATGTCAAAAATTCGGAAAAGGGTAGGTCGTAAAATTCCTAGCGTGGACGCGATCGCTCCCAGTAACCTAGAACTCCTTGAACACAGTGTGCGTGTATTCAGTTTACGTTGCTTTGGCTCTCTGGGAATGCGTCGGTATCTCGTGGACCCCTCTGAGGTTTGTTTGACTTGACAGAATCATAAAGGTAACAGTTGCACCTTCCTCATTTATCGTTATTATTACCTGTATGAGTAAAAAAAAATCAAAAAAAAATCTAATTTTTTTGCACGTTTTTCTATATTGACCTCTCACTTTTTAATCATATTATATATCCTATAATAATTATAATATCTCTTCACTTTTTTATATCTTTGTTACGTGTAGAATAAAAATTAAATTTGAAAAAAAAAATTTTTTTTTTTTTTTTCAACAATATATATTATGTATATGTAGCAGTAGGTATGTAGTACATCTTTTGCATGAAATCTTCTTTACCCCGTATCTTAGTAACATTATACAGTCCAGGCATTAAAGGTGTTTTGTTTTTCAACCCTTATTATCATTATATATCTATAATATACCATTATCTCAAAAATTTCTCAATCAAATATAAATGTTCACGTAGGTGTATACCTAAATTTTTTTTTTTGCGAAAATGTGTGTTTTTTCGTTTCATTTATTAATTTTTTCTTCTATTTAAATTTGCACAAAATTTATACACTATAATATTACAACTATAATATAGTATAAAGCACGATGCTTTTAATGCCTTGTCTATATATTAACTAATTGTCATGTTATCATTAGTAGTACGTAGGTTAACGTATATAGTAATTATTTAAAAGAAAAAAAAAAAAAAGAAAAATAGAAAATTCTTTATTGTCCTTAATTAGATAATATACAAAAACTATAATTGTATATAAAGTTGTGTATCATTAATGTTTAGTACAAAATTATTATTATTATTATTATTATTATTATTATTATTATTATTCACGAGTAAAATATTATTACAATTATATAATCATTATTATAATTATATTATTGCCGTTGTAAGAGGTTGAACTACCCCCACAGTACCTATACACAGTATCTCGCTTCTGCAGCGTTATTTTATCACCACAGTAACGTAGATCCCGGACCTTCATCATTATCGATATACAGGGTGTTCTTAAAACGATTTTTATTTTCTTCTTTATTGTGCGATGAACAATATTACGTTCACTAGAAAGAAAGAACGAAAACTATAAAAATAAAAAAAAAAAACAAATATATATATATATATATATATAATATATATCAACCCTTATTTGAATTTCGTAACGAATTTTTGAGGGTTATTTAATATTATCGCTATAAATAATATTCTTAGAAATTGTAAATTTTTAATATGTTTCATATCGGGAGTGAGGGTAAAAAATATTTTAAACACCTTATTGTTTTATAAAATCGCGAATTGATTTTTTTTTTTTTTCTACTACATATTATATAGAGTCGTTTTTTTATTTATTTTAATTTTTTTTTTTATTACTTATGGAAAAGTCGTATCGGACTATAAGAATCTTACGATATATGTATATACCTATACCGGAAATCGATCGTTTGATTGTATAGAACGCCCGAGCTCAGGATCGCAACGAATAAAGAGCAAAGTGAAAGTTACTTCAAGCCGCCCTGTATGTCATTCACATCTCTGCGATATATCGATATTATTAATTTTCTATATATTTATTATAATAATAATATATATACATATATTATATACATACATTATAAAGCGATGTTAGTTAATCACGATAGAACAAAACACACGCTTTTTGAGTAACAGCACTATATAATATTCCGTGCATCGGCGCCATTTTTGTCGCCCTCCTGAGTTCATGCGCTTGTATATATACATAATATACATATACATATATACTTAATCCCGTAAGTCTCAAAAGTTAGGCTAATCTGGAAAATTAAATCACATTAACTCTAGTCTTTATACATTACAGTTCCTCCGCGATGGATTGTCGAACCATCCGATGTCAGCGTTGATAGAAACAGACATGTAGCTCTCCACTGTCAAGCCCAAGGTGTACCGACGCCAACTATCGTTTGGAAAAAGGCTACCGGTAAGCGTTACTGAATTTTGATTTTGATTTTTTTTTTTTTTTCTGAGATCGGAATTAGAAAAAGAAGAAAAAAAATTTTGATATATACTGCGGAAAAAAGTTCTGCTTTTTATGACACGAAATTGTTCGAGGTGTAGGTATTATATGTATTTTGTAAAGTTAGATTGAGAGGTTGTTTTTACGAAATACATTTTGAAAATTGTTTGAAGCGACGATACGAGGCTTGAAAATAGACTTTTCGTTGAGATCAAAGGCTGGGAAAAAGCTATAACTTCACCCCATGCGTTTCATGGCGATGAAAAAATAAAAAATAAAATAAAATAAAATAAAATAAAATAAAATAAAATGAAATAAAAAAATCCCGTAATTTGAAGCTCGTTATACGCCCTCGATCGAAAACCACATCGAGAGTGCAGGATGTGGAGGTGGAGATGGAAGTGGAAGTGGAAACCCTCGTATACTTTGCAAAGGGTCGAAATATACGAGAATTAAGAATCTGTAATCGAGCGATGAAAAAAGAAGATCAAATAGAACCGCGTTCGGGAGAACGTTGATAATTCGTGAGAAGATCGACTACTTACTTCTTCTTGCAATCTTCGATCCCAAAACGGCGGACCGCTAAGCTCTCTGTAATTGAGATGAAAAAAAATAAAAAAAAAAAAAAAATCGGAAGAAAAAAAAAAAAAAAAAAAGAAACGCTTAAGATCAAACGGAACGATCTCGTTAAATTATCCGTGGATCATATAGCGGGAAGATTGCATTCCCCTTCCTTTAAAATTGGAACGTTTATTCCAGGCCCAAAGAGACTATGGAGAGACGAAAAGCACTTCGAGGATAAAAAATAAAAAAAATAAAAAATAAATAAAAAGATGTAAAAAAAAAAAAAAGTCATTAAGCCACCGTCACGTCCTCGAATCAAAGCCCCGCTACGTTTTTACAGTATCGTACGATACGATATTACCGAAGCGTAATATTTTTTAAATAACTTCCTTTATTTTTTCTCCATTAATTTACCATTTTTTTTTTTTTTTTACTTTACATTTTTCATTTTTTTTCTCTTCATCGCAGGAAGTAAATCCGGTGAGTACGAGGAGCTCAGGGAACGCATGTATACAAAGTTGTTAACAAACGGTACATTATTTCTACAACACGTCAAAGAGGACCGTGAGGGGTTCTACCTTTGTCAAGCAAGTAACGGCATTGGTTCAGGAATCGGTAAAGTCGTTCAGCTCAAAGTTAATTGTGAGTATAAAATTTTGATTTATATACTTCGATTGTTTTTGTTTTTTTTTTTTGTATGATTTTTTCTTCTGTTCGAACCTATTACATAATTTCAAAAAGTTAATTAATTATTAACTAATAGAAAAAAGATTCCATAACAAGGATACGCATATACCTTAGAATGGGAAAAGTCGTTAAAAATGTATATTCCTTATCCTGTAAATCTGCAGGGAATTATTATTATTATTATTATTATTATTTCTTCTATTTCTTACTATTCGTTATTCATTTTTTACTTTCGAGCTTTTACTTCTTCGTCCCCGTTGAAGAAACCTTATTTCCTTTATTCTTTTATTCTTAAACCTGCTACCTGCTACTCGCGACTTTAGACTTACTTCAACGCCTTCGAACTACCGATAAATGCATTATGAGAATTTAATAAGATTGAAAGGAAGTGCTTCCACAATCTCGTAGCCTTTCTCATTCCGTACCTACGCCAAAGCTCTAGACCTTAAGGTTCATACTCGACCCAAGATATTTAGTTTCCTAATTAGTTTGCGAAGTTAATTACTTTCCCAAGACAATTATACGACCCTCATGCTGCAGCTGCCTACCAAATGTCTTGCGTCATATTAAATTAATAATTATAAATCGATCATCATTTTTTTACATTTTCTTTACACATCGCTATGACGTAGTATCTTAAATTAAAATTTTACAATCAATTTTTATTATGAAACATTATTTCTCTATTCGGTATGCTTATCAGTACAATATAATCTCCGTTCATCTACTTAACGTAGTTATTGAACTATAATCGATTAAGAACGTTCCATTGAAATGCAAAACACGATACGAATCTGAACGAGAGGTGCTGCAGTCATGTCCGAATGGCGGTTAATAGAAGAATTTAATTAGTGCAAACGTGATTTTAATCACCTGGCAATTTACCAGAAAGAATTCACGAGCCTTATATTTTACCATTAAATAACTCATAGTCGTGCGTTTCGTTATAGAAAAAAAGAATAAAAGAAAAAAGAAAAAGAAAGACAAGTAAAAGTAAAAGAAAAAATTTTCTTTATCCCAATGTATGAAATGAGAATTCATTCAATACCTCGCTAATTAAACCGGTTATATTCACTTCGAGTTTACCTCCTCCTCTCAGTATAACTATTTCCTCGAGTAAATCCTTTCGAGCTATTTACTCTCGGTAAGTTCGTTCAATTGATTGCCCTAGTACGAAGATGTGTACTTTAGTAGTTGTCTTACAATATACCCTACTACCCCCCCCCCCCCCCCCCCCCCCCCCCCCCCGGAATACATTTACCCTGCAATACCTATACCCTCTGTACACCAGTTAACGTCAGATTCTAAGGACAATATCTACGTCAGAGTTGTGGAACTTTCTCAAAAGTTACTTCATTATTGTGAGATAAATCTCCTCATCAGGTTTGTCTCGGTCTGTCATCATAACTGAGCAAAATTTTCACCTTTCCAAAAACAATCCAGACAAAAGTTTACGATGGAAATATACATATATATATATATATATATATATATATATAGGTATATGTATACCTGTACAAGAATTTAGGCGAAACAAAAGGGACTATTCTCTCTGATTCTAGATTAGCTGTATTTCTTGGTTTCTAAATCATAATTCTATTTTCATTTATCTTTTTTAATAGCATCTCCGTTCTTTGCTGCACCCTCTCGTCTTGTGACAATAAAAAAGGGAGATACAGCAACTTTGCACTGTGAAGTACACGGGGATAAACCAGTGACTGTAACGTGGTTAAAAGGAGGAAAAACCGAGTTGAATCCCTCGACGAATTATCGGTAAGTATAACGAAAACCGTGGAATAAAATCTCTCAGTTGAAGTGGTTTAAAAAACTCCGTAAAACCCGTCTTACAGGTATCAGAGATTGTGCATAAAAAGTTTTTTTTTTAGATTTAAAAAAAATTTTTTTTTTTAATATATATATATATATATATATATAACACATTGAAGCGTCTTTCACTAAAGTCTAGGCACGTAATTGTCCCGGTTATTGAATGGGCTCGAATGAGCTTAATTTCAACGGTCGTTATAGGGCCAGGTGGAAATGCACTGTACCTATACCGAATGTACGAACTTGTTACTAATTATTTTCAAGGGGTGCTAGAATAAAGTAAGTTAATTCAACGCTCGTATTATACACATTATGTATGTATGTATATGTATGTATGTACATACCTTGGCTACAAACCGTGGCCACTTTTCTTCCTCCCTTCCTTCTTTCCTTCCTTCTTTCGTTACTTTAATATTTTTATTTACTCCATAAAATTTAACCCAGCAAGTTTCATATAATTACATGTAGTACCTGATGTATACGTATACATACATGTAACTGAAGGATGTAAATTATTATAGTAATTAAATCCTGAAAAGTAACGCTGTTATTTTATTTTAAAGCGTTACTGTCAAACAAGAGGTTACTCCTGACGGTGTGGTAGCTCAACTTCAGATTGCTTCTGCCGAAGCTTCAGACAGCGGAGCTTACTTCTGTCAAGCAATTAACGATTATGGTCGAGATCAGCAATTGGTACAGTTACTGATTCAAGGTTAGTAAATTAGAAATACGCGTTTCATTGATCGTTGGATAAATATAAGTTGTGAATAAATAATGACAATCTTTTTTTTTTTTTTTGTTTTTGTGAAGTTAAAATGAATGTTTGTTCATTATTATCGCACGACGCTATGGCGCAGGAAGTGGGAATGAGTGGTGTCCAGTAGCGAGAGGAGAAACCCCGTAGTACAGGCTGAAACTGACGCGCGATTAATCAACCGAGATTTAATTCTAAAGTATAATTAATTACTGTTGGGTGACTTTTTTATCCGTATAGTCTACCGGTTTGACCCTCTCCTCTGCAGTATTGCCCTTCGTTTAAAGAACGGTAAAAACTAATTAGAAAACAAAAATCCGACGAAATATCTGGTAACACGTTTTTAAAAGATTGATCAAACGATTTTATATATATATATATGAGATATATCTGAACAACAAGAAGTTTTCAGCAGTCCTCGATGAACAATCCTGTCTCTTTGAATCCCTCTTTTCGAAGTTAAAATCTTTTTAAATATATTCCGGCTTTTGAAGATATTTAAAAATGGTAAAAGAGATAAACTGATACTCGTTACAGAACCGCCTCAACCACCAAATAATTTGGAGACTGCGATGGTGGCTAGTAGAAGCATAAACGTTAAATGGCAGCACAAAGCTCAGGATACTGGCGAAGTCACGAAATACATACTTCAGTATAAAGAAGGTGAAGGTAAGTGAAGTGTTCTTCTATTCGTGGCCTTTTTATTTATGATCTCGTAAATGATGATGGTTCTCACTTATTTTGGAGATGAAAAAATTGATAATTTTTCAAAACGATTTCGAACAATTTTATAAATTTTTTTTTTTTTTTGGCCTAATTGAGTCACGGAAAATCACCTTTTCCAATTGAAATATAAATTAGCCTGAATGCGGTTAAACGTTTCCGTCCTCTCTCTTGTAACGGGGGGGGGGGGGGGGGGGGGGGGGGGGGGAGAATTGGGCGGGTGATCAAAATCGTCTTTCACACCCTCACAGAACGCGTGAATTTAGCGTAATAGATTGTAGGACTTAGTAAGGGGAAGTAGGGCTTTCGTGAATTTCGTATAAGCCTGTTTTATAGAGTAAAGGGGCGTTCGTAGCTCCTCTAGGTTTCTATACCTCAAATATATATATTATAAGGTACGTCCCTATACGCTCCGACAATTCAAACTCCCAACCCGTAGCAACTGTAGAAACAAAGTTTTCTTTGAGCTTAGCGGAGGATAGCACATAGCCTCGTTGCGTTCTTTATGAAGTTGTTATTAAATTTTACATAAATTTATAGCCAGAGCTCAAAGGTCTTCGCCATGAACAACTTTGCCGTCTCTCAAAATCGTTATTTATGAGCTTTTCCTTCAACATTCTAGCTAAATTTTCATTCCACCTAAAATCGTAACGAAAACAAAAACTTTTATAATTTTTTTTCTTTTCTTTTTACTTTGATCGTCTATTCTGAATAGAAAATTCCCTGCATATATTTTTTTTTTTCTTATTTTTCTTTATGTTTTTGTTCTAATTCTTTTATTTTCTTTTTTTTTTTGGATTTGTTTTTTTTTTTGTAAAGCGGATATCGGGGTGTGGTCTTTTACTGTATTAGAAATATAATCTTCTGAACTAATTTTCTACGTTACCCAGCTCGTGATCGCGACGTAAATAGCGGCCAGAAAATTGCCCCAAGTTGAGAAACGCCTAGCGTCGTAGCAGCACCACCACCAGCATCCCCTAGTTTACTTTAACGTTCAATTAAGACGTTATAAATTATATTTAAAAGGTGAGCGAACCAAGTTACGGCTATAATAATGAAGTTTTGCGGTTCTCGGAGACCCGTCTGACCTTAAGTTCTAACAACATTATACTGTAGGAAACAATAAACTAGTCCGCTATCAAATTTTGAGATTATTCATAAATCCGTATATGTATACATCAAAAATACTGTTCCTGAATCTATTCATCGTGTGAATAGATAGTACGAATATGTAATTAATTTTCGGAAATCCCTTTGATAATCTACCTCGTATCACAATTGTATCAAGTTTCATCCATTATGGAAACACCAATGACCTAATTTATTCTAAAGCAACGCAGTTAAATTTCGGACCGAGTATTTCGATCAGAAATAAAATTCGATCACTATAATTCAATAAAATTGTCTAATGTATATGGATAAGAAAGATTAGCATAGTCAACTAATTACGTACCCACAGCCTGGTCCTAATTATTAATTGCTTTAAAATTCCGTGCAAACTCATCGCTTTTTGCTGCACCAAAGTTGACAAAAAATAAAAAATAAAGGTGGACGTCTCAGGACCCCAAAGTAGAAAAAAAAAGAAAAAAGGAAAAAAAAAACGGTATTAATCGTTGTCTAATATGGAAAATCTCTTCATTAATCTTTCGCTGGTATATACCATACATATAGTTCACTGCGCTCTCATTGATCGGGGCTTAATAATAGCCAGAATATCCGATATCGCGCTCATCTGCTTCGAAAAACTTGATCAATCAATCTCTTCGCCGAGACTGTGTATAGGTGGGTATATATATATACACAGTTCTGTTGGGTTGAAGTGATAGTGGTTGTTGGCAGTAGTTGTTGGGTTCATAAACCCTAAAATTTACTCAATTCGTAGGAGGAATATGGCAGCAACAGGAACTGACCGGACCTCCCTTACCCTACGCAGCCCTTATTGATGACCTAAAACCCGCTACTCGCTATTATATTCGCGTAATCGCCGAAGGACCTGCTGGACGATCAACACCGTCGTCTGACCTAGTCGTCAGAACTGAACCCCAAAGACCAGCTGGTCCACCGATCAACTTGGCTGCTAGGCCAGTTTCGGCTACAGAAATTCTAGTCAGCTGGGGACCACCGATACCCGAATTAAGACATGGGGATATTCAAAGCTTCAATATCGGTTACAGAGAAACAAGGTGAAACTAACGAAGAAAAAACAAATATTGGTTAAAGTTTGAAGGGACGATATTTAGGACAGTAAAATCCACGTCAGTCATTTTTATACATTAATATTTCCATAGGCGATGATACATCTTAGACTAGTAAAAGTCCAGCTTATCTTAAGAGGAATTACCCCGATTCTAAGCCATATAAAATCTAAGTGAACACCAAGTATTGCATGAAAGCTAAAGTTGGTGATAAACTTTGCCTTGAATGTCGCCTTAACTCAACTTCCATGAACGTTAACTTGGTTATGGAACCCCTTTGGTTTAGTTTAAACCGAACGTGAGTCGCTGGCGGACAGACAGACATATATGAACTATATACTAACCAGCCGTGTAAATTCTGTTAGACTTAATTAATATTGAACGCGGGTGTATATTGGACGAGATGAGCAAGGTGTGCTTGTCAACAAGTATAACTTTGAGTCTGTATTAACCAGCTACTTGACAGTTTAATTTAATATTAACCATTCAATCTAGTCATGACTAAGTTATATCCTACGTATATAATTTGAAATTTTTATTCTCGTCCATTGCCACCGTGAAATACAACCTGAAATATTCAGCAATAATTTTTAAAGAATTATTATTCTTCCCTTATTTCATAACCGATAAATTTTCTCCACCGTATTTTCAAAGCTCTGGAAATCCGGCGTACAACTTTACACCAGTTTCTGGTGATGGTGAGGAAGGTGGAGGCGAACTTCATCTCACAGGATTAAGGGCGTATACACGGTACACCCTGGTCGCCCAAGCCGTTAACCAGGTTGGCTCTGGTCCGCTGTCTGAACCGTTGACTACCCAGACCTTAGAAGACGGTGAGTTTTCGAAAATATTGTGAATTTAAAAAATTTTTTTTATATATCTTTTACATAAACATTTTACAGAATTTCGGATAATAGACTGCAATTCTTTTTCCTGAGATCAGATTAGGGGGGTAATTTAAGATGAAATGTCACTTACAATTAGATAATGACATGCTCGTCTTTGGTGGGTTCGTTCCTTTCAAAAGAACCTTTCAGTAAGCTACGGAGGAGGGTGGTTACTTTGTACGAATTTTCGGGACTACCGGAATCTAGCTATTCACCAAAATGTCCTTTGAATGGCAGAGTACCGGAACCGGAAACAGTTTACCAAGCCCACTTCCGTTTGAACCCTGTTGAAGTTGAGATCTCGCAGGTTCTTCTTAATAGTTACTAAGCTTGACAAAGTTAAATCTTGCTAGGGGAATGTGATGACGCTTGTTGTAGGTGGGTATACCAACGTACGCCCGGAGGAGTTAAGCTCAAATTTTGATCGAAATTCGAAGCGGAATAATTGGTTTTGATTATAAATTAACAAACGGTACTCTGAACGTCGTATATAATTTTTCACACTCCGTTTCAGAATATGGTGATGAAGAAAAGGGGATGTTTTTTCCTTGCAGATATCTAAAATAATTGAGAAAAGCGTTTTTTCTAACTCTTGACAAATTTCTCATCACATCTACTATAAACGCTCGTCACTATATCTCATTAATATTCTAGTTCAAAGGAGAAGCAATATCAATTAAAATTTTATTCCAGTACCTAGCATGCCACCGGAAGACGTGCGGTGCGCCGCCCTATCTTCCCAGTCGTTACAAGTCTCTTGGCAGCCGCCCCCGAGCTCTCACTCCAACGGAATTATCCAGGGATACAAATTATACTACGAGCCCGTCTTAGCCGAGACCTGGCGAGGAGTTGACGAAATGGAGGTAAGCTTTTACAGCTTACCCTATACGTTACACATATCACATCTCATTCTGCCAGACTTGATATAGGAGATATTAAAACAGAGTTACTTTGCATATTCACATTCATGCATAAAAAAAGAAAAACATTTAGTTTTTTTTTTTTTTTTTTTTATTTATTTACAAAATTTAGTCATGGTAATAAAAACAAAATGGAAAATTTCTTCACACAGGTTCGAAAAACAAGCGCTTTGACGACAGTACTCACGAGTTTAAGACGTTACGCAAATTACAGCATGCATGTCCTGGCCTATACAAGGATAGGTGATGGTGTGGCTTCCGCAATGACGTATTGCCATACCGAAGAAGATGGTAAGCTATATTTCGCGTTATTATCTTCATTATTATCAAGTTTTATATAAATAATTTATCAGCTGAGATTTGAGAAGCTTTTAATTTCGTATAATTGACACTTCTGACTCCGTCAAGCTGTGATCGATACTTCTGCTTTTACTCGCAGCCCCTGGGAGCCCAGCGGACATTAAAGTGGTCGTAAGCTCGCCGCAAGCTCTGTTCATATCGTGGTTACCGCCCTTGGAACCGAACGGACTGATCACTAAGTACAATTTATATACAAGGTAAGTGAGTTTTATGATAAAATAATTTCTGAAATTATACAATTGGTCTGAATTTGATCAGTTTTCTCTCTAAATTTGTTAGAAAATTCATTCATTATTTAAAGACAAATTAATAAACTTCAGGGTGGTTGACGGTCGCGAAGAATTAAACCATGGAAAAAAACCGCTCTCAGCTGGAGACACGTTTTTTGAGGCAACAGATCTTCAACAGCATGTTGAATACCAGTTTTGGGTAACTGCGAGTACTCGGGTAGGCGAGGGTCAGAGTTCACGAGTTGCTGCTCAAGTACCTTCGAACCGAGTACCAGCACGCATAACGTCCTTCGGTGGCCACGTAGTTCGACCATGGAGAGGATCTGCTACTCTTGAATGCAACGCTGTCGGTGATCCTAGACGCGAGTGGCTTAAGGGTGTTGAACAAATTCATGCCGGAGCAAATCACAACATTCAAATACTACAAACTGGTGAATTAGTCATGTCTAGTTTACAGACTCAAGACAGTGGCAACTACACTTGTCAAGTTGAAAATGCTCAGGGTAGTGACAGACTTCAATACATGCTCACAGTCCAAGGTAACAGACTTTTGAATATCAATTTGCTGTTGATTTTTCATCACAAAATTATAACGTCAACTCGTATATTCATGATTAATAAAACGATTTACAGTTCCACCAAGTGCACCGGTCCTTTACGTGACAAGTTCAACATCCAGTAGCATATTGCTGCATTGGAAGCCAGGAAATACTGGTGGTGCTCCACTAACCGGTTACACTCTTCACTATCGTAGGACACACGGAAATCTTGATGAACTACAGCTTTCTCGTCGTGCTACTAGCCATGAGCTCAAAGTATGTCGTCTAATTCTCTTCAATTTCATCTTTAGTCTATTTTTTAAAGATTTTATTAAACAGCAGTCTAATATCTTGACGAGAAAATTTCATTCCAATAGGGTTTACTCTGCGGTAATGCATATCATCTTTATTTAACGTCACATAATAAACTGGGCAGCAGTCCTGCGTCGCCAACTTTATCTGTCAGAACGCAGGGTCAATCACCTGGAATACCACCGGCTGCTGCATTTTTAGCACCAAACTCTACCACCTTGGCTTTACGTTTACACGTTTGGCCTGATAACGGATGTCCAATATCTTATTTCGTTGTTCAGTATAGACCGATAAATGAATTTCATTGGACAGTAGTATCGAACAGTGTTAAAATGCATCGAAGATTTGTGATAACAAATTTAGCACCCAGTTCGGTTTACCAATTGAAAGTTGAAGCCCATAATGTGGCTGGTAGCAGTCATGCAGAATTCACGTTTGTTACACTGACAAAAGATGGAGGTAATATAGTAATTGAATTAATTGAAAAATATTCAATCGTTCGAATTATTACTCTGATTTTTTATTTTATTATATCGCAGATCCGCCTCCACCGGAATTGTCTAAGGGTCGTATAACCGCGATCCCATTTTATGCAGATATCAAAGTTATGTTACCTTTAATCGTCGCTAGTGTGGCTCTTCTGGCAGCTGCTACAACGATCGCATTTTGCTGGAGAAACAGTGAGTTTTTTTGATATTTCATCACGTTTTTGGCTATAATTAAATTCGTTGAGATTATAAATGTGGTTAATGAACTTGTTAGGCAATGTACATGTCTTCCTGCCATGATTTTACCTATTTTTAGGGTACTTGGGGGACGGGGTCCAGAGGCCTATGAAAGAGACTCAAGAAAATCAACAGAATGCAGAAGCGCAAAGAGAACGTTATTACGCGACTATTCACAAGGTTGCACTTCAACAAGCAGCCAACACTGCTGGAGGACCTGACAAGATCCCAGGTGACCATTTATTACAATTACATGAAGCAATACATCTCCAATCTTTATTTTTTTCTCATTAGTGTCCAAATTCTTCGCTTCTTTAGTTAATTTAAGAATTATTCTTCCCATAACACAATTTAAAAGGTAGGCGATACCTTTGATGGGTTACAGAGACAGCGGAGGACATCTCGCCGTACGCTACGTTCCAGCTGTCGGAGGGTGGCGGGGCAAGCCTGGGAGGCCTGGGAGGTGCAGCAGAAGCATCAGCAGCTGGAATTCACCCCAACAACACTCTTCTTCACAGCTTCATGTATCACGAACACGCAATGACAGAGGGATGCGCCAGTCCCCCGCCTGCAGCGGTGAGTAATCCTTTTTGACAGTTTTTTGGTTGTCCTTATTTTTTCTCGTTATAGACTTTTTCATATATCAAAACATGTTTTATCAATAATTCGTAAACCAAGATCGATAGAAGCTGGATTTCAGGATCGTAACTTTTTGAAGAAAAAACTCATTCCATGATACTGTACGTTACAACTCGAAGATTAGATACGCTACTGAGAAACTGTCACTCCATGTACAGAATACATCAGGTAATTTCAATATATTATGTCAATAATCGTTTTTCTTCTTTCTATTGTTTCATGCTTCACATAGTATCAGTACTTGAAGGTAATACTAATTCTAAAACTTAATTCTTACATTTATATATTTAGATCTAGATGTATTATATGTATATTGCGATTAAATAATATGATTGATAATTCAATTAGATAATATTTAATGTAATTATAAATGGTCAGAGTATGAAGAGTGTATCGTCACGGAGACGTCAACAGAGGAAACAGCAGGCGCCAGGAGATGTGGAGAGCGACGAAAGCGAGTCTGACCCAGACCAGCTGACCAGTTCAAGAACCGAGTCTTCGAATCAGCTGGATGCCGGCAAGCTCAAGCACAGTACGTTTGACTATTATGACATCGGCAGATTCTGACCCTCCCTCACCACAACTCTAGGTCTTTGTCAAATTTGAAATTGTTGTTCGTTTAGTAGTGCCTTTTTTAAATTTTTATCATAACGTAGTACCAAGGTAGTTTGATATAGCTGAGTTTGGCTGGATACAGAAAAATGCTGGCTAATAAATTCTACAATAAAAACCATCGTTGCTTCAAGCTGTTTTTTTTTTTTTTTTTTTCACTCCAGAAAACAAAATTGGACGAAATGAGCCAATCAGTGTTTCAAGAAAACCTGAAAACAAGATTTCTCGTGCGATTCGGTAGAATGATATTCTATAATTATTCTCAAACACTAGTTCCACAAGATTCACCATTTCGATCATTAACATGCGCATTAACTGCTGGCCAAACTCCGTAGCAATGAATAATCTTTCATTAAATATTGGCAGCATATAATTGCAGCGGGGTATTAATTAAATTTATTTTATGGCACCCGAAGAAATTTATTCGAGTCCCGAATATCCGAAGTAGAATAAGTAAATTTTTAATATATGATATACAAATGAATCATATCTTTTTCAATTCCGCTTACATATCCCGGCCTATTTTTTCTATTATTCGTTTTCTTTTTTTTTTTGCAAACTTACGACATAGAAAATTGAACATAGTACCAATTATTTCCCGCATGTATAATTTAAACTGCTTCATATATGCGTCTAATATTTATGACAAATAAAATGACTCTATACTGCTGGGTAGCAGAAGAGGTACACTGATAGGGGTTGGTTTAGTTCGAGCTGTTTCAGACTTTATCTATCATGGAACGTCCAGCACCTCATCGGATATATCACCAATGTCCGAACAAAAATCTCTACCCCGAAGAGGAAGATCTAGGTAAAATTGATTAAACTATTCTTTTTTTTTATTGTTATTTGTTTCTTTCATTTTAAATAAAATAAAAAAATAAAATATCGTTTATTATTCGTGTTATCATAAAGCGTTGATTGTAATCTCTATTTCAATCAGTCAACACGGTTGTCGACCGGCTTAGGTCAGTTATAGAATTATATTTAATACATTTTTTATTTTGCAATTTAATTCATTCATTATACTTACTCATTTATTTATTCAAACGATAAATAATTTCATATTATATTCTTCTCACCCACCATATAATATATTTTGATCGTAAATCATCGAATCGATTTATCATTATACTTACACTTGTATTATAATTAGCCTTTCAGTTGCACTCGCTATATAGTTATCTTGAAAAAAAAAAAAAAAAAAAAAAAAAAAAAGTTTTTTTTCTTAAAGTACAAAGCGTATCGAATAAAATTTCACCAATATTTTTTTACTTAATTTTCTATTTCTTTTTCAAGATGGCATGTCCCAAGCAGGAGTTCACTTCGTACATTATTACCACCAATGTCCATCGCAGAGACAGCATTTGTCGGTGGTCAAGTACCAAACGAACGTAGTGAACGGCCAGAATTAAGTGAAGCGGAATGCGACATTGATTCTTTAAAAAAACTTAAACTTGGGCTACGTAGTTCGTTGTGGTCCAGACCAGGTACACAAAATAACCCATCGTCTGATTACTCTATTGCAGTTTAAGAACATATCAAAAAAAAACAAGAAAAAAAAAAAAGAAAACAAAAATTTTGAATCATAGATTTAAAAAAAAAAAATAAATAAATAAAATAAAATCTGATATCTTTTCACCAACGAATTTATTTTCAATGGTACTAACGCAGTAACGAGTTTGATATACGTACTAAACCCAGTAAAGTAACCAGAGTGATACGTCTATAAATATTTCGAATTATTGTTATTATTTTATTTATTTATTTATTTATTTATTTATTTATTTATTTTTCATTTCTCATCACGCGTTTCGACAACATTCATAATAAAGTGAATTTCTATTTTTTCATAATATTATAAATTTCACTTATTATCGACGCAGTTTCTCAGTCCTGATATATTACAGACAAAATTAAAATCCTAAAAAATTGAGTTTTAGACATTAATCATGCATACAGATATATCAA
Organism: Macrophya annulata; assembly: GCA_963924015.1. Classification (NCBI taxonomy): domain Eukaryota; kingdom Metazoa; phylum Arthropoda; class Insecta; order Hymenoptera; family Tenthredinidae; genus Macrophya; species Macrophya annulata. Next base: position 5,392,690 of record OZ001257.1, on the reverse strand, counting down.
TTTTTTATTTTCAATTACGTATTTCACTTAAAGTGATGTACTGCAGGGTGCTCCCAAAATAACTTATAACTATTATACAATGTATAATTATTGAAAATTACAACACACAATAATTATTGATTTTAGAATATACATTTAGTCCGTTAATAATAAATATATTACTAGGGACTTACGAGAAAAAAAAAATAAAAAGAATAAAAATAATAATATTAATAATAATAATAATAATAATAATAATAATAATAATAATAATAATAATAATAATAATATCGCATCGACTGATGTAGTTGGCTCATAATTAATTATCATAATTATGCTTTATATGAGCACATTACAATATTATGATATCAATCTGATTGTAAAATTTTACTCGTCTACTAGACAATTATTACCTCTAGACGTTCGACAATATTAAATAATTTCTGAAGTCCTCGGTAAGCAAGAAAAATAATAATAAATAAATTAAAAAAAATCTAGGGACACATCGAACTACAATGAATAAAAATAAAAATTCATGTCTCACGCACACAGAGATTATAGAGACTGTAGGAAGTCTTTTAATTACATAATATTGTATTGATCATATCCGAGGACAATCGCAGAATGAAATTATTTTTTAAACATTAAGTTACAGCTGTTTATTGTATATTGAATGAAGGAATTTTTTACTTTTGGTATGATTAAGTCATAATTGTATAATCTTGTCGGTATAGATACTGTAATGATCAAAAAAAAAACAAAAAAATTTCAACTGCCGTCAAAACCGGATAAACAAAAAAAAAAAAAAAAAAAACCCCGAGACGTTTGTTTTTTGTTCTATTAATTTGGAATATCTTAATGCATCTCTTAATAGGAACATCTGCAAAGTACAATAAAAATTCTGCACTTGCTGTAGATTGACGTAACACGTAAAATGGATAAATAATCATACATGGTGCAACCTTGGCAACATTTGAGCTAGAATATGTATGGAGATATGAAAAAGAGCGATACATACATACAGTACCAGTAACACCTTCTATAGATTTATGGATTACAATCTTAATCAACAATGAATAAAATCAAATAAATAAACCTTATTATAATTGTGGTAAATCCATGTAAAAGTCTTGAAACAAGGCCAAAATAAAATGAATAAAACGAACAGAAAAGAAGAGAAAAAGAATTGAAAAGAAAAGGAAAGAAATGAAATGAAAAAAATAAATGAACAAACGCATAAGTACAATGTGCCAAATGATGACTTGCTCAGAAAGCCGCGTCTATCCTGAGTTTATGTATAAGACGTATCAGGTGAACCCGGCTGAGACCAAAGACTTATAAACAGAGCACAGCACAAAATTAATTGAGAAACGTATATGATTTTTAATTAAGTGACGATTAAAAAAGAAAATCGGAAAAAAATTGGCAAGTCTCAAAGTTTGTGCCACGAAAATATTCGAATTATTATTTGTGCCAAATATAACTGCAGTATATTTATGCTGATATACCTATAATGTATATAAGCAGTGCGGGGAGCACATATACGTATGCAATTCTTGTATCTTAAGATATAAATGAAAAGATAAAAAGAAAAAGAAAAAAAAAAAAAGAAAAAAAATAGAAGATGTGGACAAACTAAATAAATTAAAATATAATTATCATCTAAATGTGATTGGCAAGAAATATATAGTTATATATATATGTGGGTGATCAAGTTGACGATAAAACGAAGGCATTCTAACGGTTTAAGTATAGTAATGTATTGAATTTGATGATGATGACGATTATGATGTTAAACGTGAAAGAGAATTTTGAATTGGCATCAGCAATTTTAATGTTGGGCTCTGTTGCATTGTAAAGTTTATATACTCGTTGATTATTTTAAGTCCATTCTAAGACTAAGGTATATATAGGATAAGAACAAGAAAGAATACTAATCAAAACTTTGCTGTATATTTATGCTGTATGTACATTCCCATCTGCATGTGTGTGACCCGAGTGAACGTATGAATTTATACACTGAACTATTGCAATGAGACTGATGTAGGAAATTATGCTTACACGTAATGCAATGCTGAACAGTCGCAATATACCTACGATTACGTTATTTAATTATTTGGAAAATCTTTGTATGGTACGATTTTAATTTATCATCATTTATACCTACGTATAACATCTTCTGTATGAATTTATATACCTTCTTAAAATTAATACAAATGATTTCTTTTTTTTTTTTTTTTTAAATCTGTACAATATTACTTATGAACTACATATTGGCAATATATTAATTATGGTTATTCTGTGCTGTTCTACGCATACGCAGTATTTAATTTCTCTACCTGGTACATACTTACAACGGTAATATTGCAAGGGTTTGTTTATAGCTTCGTAAATAAATATGAGATCAAAAAAAGTAAAAACAAAAAAAGAAAATTAAAAAAAAAAATAAATAAATAAATAAATAAATAATAAAAACAAAAAAACTTGTAAAGTAATGTAGATTTTTGAAGATTCTATGCGCGACTAATGTTTATTAGCTATGACTATAATACATACTTGATTCGTGTAATTTTGTATATTTTCTTACTTATGAATACTGCCAATTTTTATATGCTCAGTTATACCTATAATTATGAGACATAGAAGAACGTACTATTTCGAGGATATTATCTGATTTCAGTTAAGAATAATAATTATGCCAACCAGATGCCATCTGATGAACAAAAGAGTGCAAATCAAATAATTGTATAAAAGAAAAAAACGAAAAAAAAAAGAAGAAAAAAAAAACAAAAAAAAAAAAAGTGTGTGAATCATGGTCGTATGCGCATTCCTCCTTAGAAAAAGACTGTAAACCCCGTTTAAATACAAAATTCAAAAATTAATTGATATACATATTACGAAATAAATTATTCCACCGTTTGAAAAGTAACATTGTAATTTGATTTTTTAACTTTAAGATGAAACTGTGTTTCGAAATATTATGTCAATCGTAAGATCAATTAAATAAATTGATAATGTGTAAGATTAGTCGTTGTACGAGATCTTTTTTTCATCAAGACACCTTGGCAACAGAGATAATTCAGTTATGTAAATAAAAAATTAATAACAATATTTTAATATTATTAATTCAATGTTATTTAATATTTCTTGGTCCAAGTATCGAAAATTTTACGTATACGTTGTATGACCGTGCGGTCATACACGGTAATTCAGTTCGACTGGAAGACCATATTTTTGGAATGAATTTTTCATGAAATAATTATCCAAGACTAATAGTCCTGCAAAGTCATTTTTTATCCTTGCCCGGCAAGTCTCTCTCACAGGGTGCCAAATAGTTTCGGCATTTCGCAGTCAAATTGACGAACTAGTGTTACCGCGAATATACGCCTTGTGATATGCAAACTCAAATTACAAATCACATAAGTGACATGCCGGTTGCATAAGACAAAACGCAACAATGTCTGCGCTTAAAGTAGCCTCCACGTAGTTAGCCCCTTATTGATTAATTTATAAATTAATTAATTTTCTTTACAATTGTTTGTCGGTTGTTTCTTGGTGAATGATGGACTAATACGGACGTTAGACGGTAATCCATTGATCAGAAAACAATTTTTTTTAAATTAGCCTCGGGAATTTTTTTAGTTAGCCCCTCGATCATATTACTCTTGATCTATTTTGACATTGATCGATGTAGAATCTTTTGTTGGTGATTGATGGACCACTTAATTCACAAAGAAAATTTCAACATATTCCCAATAATCGCAGACAGAACAAAAGAAAATAAGAATGCAGCCTGAATATCTAATATCATATAGCTTTGTGGTCCAAAATCAGCAGAATTAAAATTGATCCAGAATTATAGCTGTATAGTTGTATTTTGCAAAATAACCCGATAGTCGTGCCTTCGTTACGTTTCCCGTCGGTCAGTTGGTATAATTAATTTTAAATTTGTCGACTATCGGATATTTGGAAGAATTCGTTTCTAAGCTATTAACAGAATAATAAACGCTTCGGGTATTTGGCTTCAGCAAGTAGAAAAGTTCGGTTCATCCCATTTGAGCGACAACAAATATTATCAGGATTGCAGTAAAGGACGGGGAAATATAAGCAGCATATTTTTTTCTATTTCGTTTATTCTGTACATAAACTATCTCTATTTTCTATTTTCGGACAGCCTCTCTGCTCTCGAAGCATTTCTATCGATCTCAAGAGAGGGGAAAGCGGGGTTCGAGCTGAGTATATTAGCCGCCAGTCGTTCATCAGCGTTGCAGCGTGCAGTACCACGCGTTCAACGTCAAAGAATTATAACGCAGCTACAATAGTTCAGTTTCTTATAAGCAAACGTTAGTCTAAAGAGTAGGGGAACCGGGGCTCGAGACTATATTAGCTACCAGTCGTTCATCAGCGTTGCAGCGTGCAGCACCACACGTTTAACGTCAAAGAATTATAACGCAGCTACAACAGTTCAGTTTCTTATAAGCAAATGCTAGTCTAAAGAGTGGGGGAACCGGGGCTCGAGACTATAATGGCTGCCAGTCGTTCATCAGCGTTGCAGCGTGCAGCACCACGCGTTTAACGTCAAAGAATTATAACGCAGCTACAACAGTTCAGTTTCTTATAAGCAAATGCTAGTCTAAAGAGTGGGGGAACCGGGGCTCGAGACTATAATGGCTGCCAGTCGTTCATCAGCGTTGCAGCGTGCAGCACCACGCGTTTAACGTCAAAGAATTATAACGCAGCTACAACAGTTCAGTTTCTTATAAGCAAATGCTAGTCTAAAGAGTGGGGGAACCGGGGCTCGAGACTATAATGGCTGCCAGTCGTTCATCAGCGTTGCAGCGTGCAGCACCACGCGTCTGACGTCAGAGAATTCTACCGCAGCTACAACACATGTGATGATATAGCAGTCGTGCCAGATACCTTTTTTACCGGCAAAAGTAGTTCGTCACTTCGACCGCGAGATGGCGATACCATTTAATTAATTAATTCATTTCAGACCCCGTTGGTGGGGAGAGCAACGACCTTGAACTTGAATAGCGGCACCTGCTAGCGCGGGGCCAGTGGCCCTCGTGGCGTCAAAGAGTTTGTATGGGGGTTGTGTTAACAAATTTCAATATGAATACTCCGAACAGATATTTATTTATGTATTTATTTATTGTTACATAGTAGCCTAACGATGTATTACTGTATTCTGCAGAGATGCACAGTATCTGTACGCAGTCCGGCCACTTAATACTAACCCAAAAAAAGTACAAAATGAAATGAATGTTATTTTGCAGTGTTTTAATGGCATTGTTATTGCACATCAATTTTTCTTATACATATTTTGGATAAATAATGTATTTGTATCTATTTCTGTAATGTATTTATATTTGTATCTATTTGTGAATATGTATTTTGTATCTGTATTTTCTGGTTGAAATAAATAAAGTAAATTTGCAAATTTTAATTTTGATATTTTTCATTTTACAATAATAATCTTTATTCAAGTGCATATGTATGTATGCATGTAGGTATGTAACATGCACACATACGTATCGTATACATTTTTAAATTAGTTGCATTAGGTAGTATATCATTGTAGTATGTAATACAAATGTGATTTATATGAAAAGATGACACATATCTCAAGCAGCAGATAAAGAAACTCGATTATTTATTTTCAAAAAACAAATAGATTACCGCCCGAAATTGGTTTACGGGGTGAAAGATGGTAGCGCCCAACTACCTACACCATGTTGCACGCAACCCGTATTACAGAAATGTAGCACGGGTTGCCTGTTTGTATTTTCAAACTCTTTGAAATTTTTATATATTAAGATTGTATCATAATATGCTTCAGCAAGAAATATTAATAATATACCAAATACATGCATAATAACTTTCCTCGTTTTATTTTCCTCTTTCCTTTCCTTGCATGAAAATAAAAATCAAATAATCATAAAATCATTCGTCTTATCATACACATGCACTCCTGCAGACGCATGTCCTCGAGCAGATATGGCTTCGTGCATGACATGTTATACTTACCTTATTTAGTTTCTGGGTAGTTGTCTCATAATCGTTCGTTATTTAGATTTGCTAAAATTTCCAGTAAAAAAATCCTGGTTTTAGGAGAATATCTAATTCAAGGAGATGCGGTAGAATTTTTAGCGGGAAAAAGCAACAGTGTACAGATAAGTAGACAACCCATATGGTAGACATGGCTTAAGATGTATATTGCTATACCTGCTCACGATAATTAGATTTTCTTAAATTTTAAGTCGAAAATTGCTCCTGGTATCAGGAGAACATCTGACCCGAGGAGGTGTGCTGAAATTTTTGGCGGGAAAAATCAGGAGCATGTGTCTAAGCATGCATGCATTCGTACAGATGTGTCTCTGTGCATGTCTGATTCGCTGACGAAATTTAGAGTTTTTGGAATTTTAAGTCGAAAAATCGCTCCTGGTATCAGGAGAACATCTGACCCGAGGAGGTGTGCTGAAATTTTTGGCGGGAAAAATCAGGAGCATGTGTCTAAGCAGCCATGCATTCCCATCGATGTGTCTCTCTGTATCTCTCGTTAGCTTACAAAATTTAAGATTTTTGAAATTTTAAGTCGAAAAATTGCTCCTGGTATCAGGAGAACATCTGACCCGAGGAGGTGTGCTAAAATTTTTGGCGGGAAAAATCAGGAGCATGTGTCTATGCGAGCATGCATTCGTATAGATGTGTCTATGCATGTCTCATTTTCCTACGAAATTCAGAGTTTTTGAAATTTTAAGTCGAAAAATTGCTCCTGGTATCAGGAGAACATCTGACTCGAGGAGGTGTGCTGAAAATTTTTGGCGGGAAAAATTTCAGCGTATAGGCATGCAGGCATGCATCGTTTCTGTATTGTATATAGGTTGCTATATGTTTATGTGTACTAGCGTTTTTCGAAATATTTGAAATTTCTACCTGAAAACGGATTATTTTAATTTTCTACTATTTCTGTGTGTCGTACGATTTCAGGTCTCGCTCATTTGAATTAAAGAGTTACAAGGAGGGGAAAATGGAAAATAACGAAGCAATTGATTATCATTGTTATATCTGGAAATTTATTGTTATAATAACATCGATACAATATTACCCATTTTGAATACAATTTGTAAGTGGTTTTTAACAATAAATATGTACCATTCGCAATTCATCAAGTGTCTTTAATTGTTTCCTGGCATTCAAGTTATCATATAACCAATATGTAATGGTGTATTGTTTTTATGTCTCAGATGCGACGATATTTCTCAGCTCCCATCGTTTTATTTTTCCAGAAGTAGAACATGGCATTTTATCTATAAATCTGACGCCACCCCGCAATTTTTTAGCGTCATCTGTGACTTGATCTTCTAGAAAATCGCAGAGTTCTGCTTCTGTCACACTTGAGCCAAAAGTCCTCACAACAAATGCTACTGGATGTTCCACATTGGATGAAACTTTTTTACTAACCACGCCAACTTTCTCAACTTCAGGATGTTTCAACAGAATAGCCTCCAATTCAGAAGGAGACACTATAAGACCATTGACATGTATTATATCCTTTAATCTATCTATCACAAACAATTCTCCTTTCTTATTAAATTTTGCCAAGTCTCCCGTGTGGAACCAGCCATCCGAATCTAAGGCTAACTTGGTTAGTGCAGGGTCATTGTAATAGCCTGTGAACATCTGAGGACTCTTCAAACAAAGTTCTCCAACTTCGTAAGGACTGATGATTTCTCCAGTATGAATGTCGATGATTTTTCCCAATTCACCTTTGAAAAAGCGATAAACTTTGTCACAGGATAATAATTGAAATGATATATCTAGCATTGATGTATGGTCATTCTCACTCGTGGTCTAGACACCTGAAAATATTTAATCTTTCCTAAATTTTTATCACGATGAACTTTATACAAGAGGCTGTAAGATATCGGAAAGAGATGCCATTCGAATAATATACTTATATTATACCTGCTACTAAGGTGCCACACGATCCGGAGTTGTCTGCTCTCATTATATTTCTACTAACCACTCCACCCATTTCCGTAATTCCGTAGACAATCAATAATTTGCAAGAAGCTGGTGCAATTTCTTTAAATTTTTCATAGTGCCATGGGCGTAATAATGAACCAACTATAACAATCGTTTCTAATGACGAGATATCGTATTTTGATACTGCGTCGCAGAATATGATACGTAAGAATAAAGGACAAGTAATTCCATAAATAATTTTCACCTGAAAAGTTTTCAATTCACATAGGTATTTGTCAGGGTGGTACTTATTTGGGGTACTTTCGAATTTTAATAATACTCTGGAAATTTTAACTCGTAATATTAATAATAACATGTGCCTGTTATTATTACCATTCATCTTCTGTAGGATACTCAGTGTAAAATAAGAATGTTGGTTACAAACATGTGTTGATATTAATATTAGGAGCTGAAATTTGAAGAGAACTTGTTTTTCCGGATTTGGAACCGATCTAAGGAGCGGCATTATAAAAATTCTAAAGTATCCCAAATAAGGACCACCCTAGTATTTATTGTTCAAATAACAAATATAACCGATCTCATATTTTCCATTTGCAAATATCTACCAGTTACCGGTTAGGACAAAATTACAACTTCTAACTGCAGAACGATAATTCGAGTTACGTTACCTGATATTGTTCGACCCACTTCCAAACCAATTGTTCGTCAAAATAAGAAGCTACCACACGCTGGGCTTTATTAGTTAGCCCCGTCATTGTAGCTTGCAGTCCAGACACCCAGCAAAGTGGTGCCATTGTCAGAAATGTAGAACTTATGTGTTTGTTCTTCGTTATTCCCTGCGAAACACGAAACTATACGATCACGAACTTGACTTCCGAAAGAAAATACTTACATATTCAGAATGTCCTTATGTCACGCTAATGATATCGGCATTAATTCGCAGTACCCACATGAGATGGAAATCACCTCTACTCATTTATTTTTTTAAATATATGTTTGTGAGGACGTGAGTATATATCTAAGGCCTACCAAAATGCGGATCAAGATGGACTTGTGAGTTCGTTGCATGATTTTAGGTAACGCTGAAGTCCCGCTGGTGCATACGATGAGAGCTGTGTCATCTTCTTTCATTTCAGCGCATTGAAAATCATCAATTTCCCTCTTTGAATGAATCTGTGTATCCTCGAATGAAATAAATCCTGATAATTCTCCGTGAACTACGAATACGGGTGCAACGTTCAATTTTTCGGCAGCAGTTTTGACCAAAATTGCAGCATCGCTGCTACAGATTACTATCTTCGGCTTTGTATGATACATGAAATGGGCAACGTCCTCTGAAATTGATTTGCATTTTTAACGCCAAGTAACACTACGATATACAAAAGAAAATTTAAACATTTCAACTGACGAATATTTAGCGTAGCATCCCAGGGACTCAATACAGCCCCCACAAACAGCGTTGCATATACTACGATTATTACATCCTTGTGATTTTGCGTTACGTAAGATACGACGTCACCAACTTTGATATCCATGTCTCGTAGCCATAAAGCGAGTCGGATAGAGCGATCTAGAATCTCGGCGAAGGTGTATTTGTGCCCCGTGTGAGCTTCAATCTAGAAATATGATTTTTGCAATATTTTTTGGAAGAATTTTGAACCGTATACCATGTAGATGTTACGATACGAAATTTTGATCAGTAGGTTATGAATACGAAGGGTGAAAGGTAATAACGAGCGCAAACCTGTCCAACGAATGCTGGATCACTTTGAAGGCATTCGAAAATAAATTTTCCGACACTCGTATATTGAGCTTCATATTCTAACGGTGGACCATGTACAATGTAATCTTTTTTAACATCCGCCATAATTATGTATAATTAAGCCACCGTACTCTCCCACGGATTATACAATTGTCAGACAAATAATAGTTCCGAATTAAACAACAAGCGCACGGCTGCAAGTGTATAAAATATTATCAAAATATATGAAACAGCCTTTTTGAACACCGTTCACTATACGAACTAAAAAACCGCTCTCCTAATCGAGACAGACTCCGATAAGCTATGCTATTGGGACACTATCTAGTTTTTATTTATTATTGATAAGAGTTATCTGAATCTTCTCTCTGCTAGTGGAAGTTTGAAACATTTTATAAGAAGTCTGCTTATCGATAATACATTTCCGTAAAGTAACAAACCCATGAATAATTACCAGAAATACTATCAACTATGATTAAAATATATGATGCCAGTCAAAAATTGAAAGTCGAATTATTTTTACCAATGGGAAAACGTCCTTAGCACGTAAACCCAAAAGCCTAAAGCCTAAAGATTTCAACATCCAAAATTAAGATAATATCTGAGAGTTGACTGTAGATTTGTTTAACACGAATTTAGGTATATTGAATTATCGGTATTATCACCTATAATCATTAAAGTACAATGATGAACCAAGCTGATAAATAGTCAACAATACAATGCGATCAGAAAAATTCTGTATCTAATCTAGAAGATAATCCGTAGGTGTATGTATGTATGTATATAATATTTATGTATGTAAAGCATATCAAGAAATAAAATGGAACATCTTAAATTCGCAAATAAATCTAATTCCTTTATAACTATTTCATCATTTATTTACACAATCATGATACCTACTTAAATAATGTTGAGAATTTTCAAACATTTCGTGTTTAGTTTGGTTTTAGTTATTTGCTAGCACAATTTCATTCGGACAATATTATCGCACCAATATGGTATTATACGCGGTATTTAATAAAGTGATTATCGCCTTAGAAATTGATATGTTTATAATACGTGCTGTATTCGAACAATAGTTTGTCTTTTCTGACACAGAATTAATGTTCTAACATTATAATTAATTGATACAAGATATAAAATAACAATTTATGCATTTAATTTCGTTAAATACTTTATTTGAGAATTAGAATTAGGGTCCTCGAAGCTGCGCTAGTAAAGCTTCATTCTTACGGCATTCAATGGTCAATTGTCGGACTGCCGCAACGTATCTACGCTGTTGTTCAACAAGAGTAACTAATTGTTGACTCAAAGTATCTCGGCGGGCCCTTTCCTCTGCACACCTTTTTTCTACCTGTAAAATAGAATCCGTATTTAAAGATTCTGTTATCTAATTCTGAAAAAACTTTCTTTCTTCAGAATATCGAGAAAAGAAAAACTTTACTTTAGATTCTTAATTCCCAACAGATTATGAATATGTAAAAATTCTCAAACGCAATTGATGTGGTCCAAAGGAGGTGGAAGATTTACCTTAGTCTTATTTTGTTTGATTCCAGCAACAATGGCTTCAAATTGCTTCAAGAACTGCTCCTTACCACTTGCTGATGCCATTGCCCTGTAATGAAATGAATAAATCATATGATCAACGATATTATCAGAATAAGAAAATGAATATTTGAATTTTTTTTTTGCTTAAATAAATAACTCACTCGTTATAATTGTCTTGAACAGAGTTCAGAAGATCCAACTCTTTACTCAAATACAATTTCGTATCATCCAGAGTATTGTACAGTGTATAATACTGCTTTGTTTCTTTGTGTTTAGCAGATACTGAATAAAATATCATCAATTTTAATAACAGAACAAATTAATTATGGATAGCTGTACATGAATCATTATATAATCTTTCTTTTACCTTGATTGTATAGCTCTAAGAATCGTCTTTGATATTGCGTTAACTCCGATCTGCCTGGTACATCGTCTAATTGTCTTGTAAGAGATGCTATGGCTCTGTTCTTTTTAGCCAATTGTAATCTCAGCTGGTTCACCCTTTCCTTTTGAATTTCGTATTCTGATGCATCACACTGTGTTTCGCCTGGTTCAGTGCTCTCGATTTCTGACACTAGACTTTGGAGACGATTTAAATCAGACTTGCACTGTTCTCGAAACTTTTGCTCTTGATCTTTCAGATTGTCGTGCATTAATAGGAGCTCTTGTAATCTTAGGAGTACACTGAAAAATATGAGAGAGAATTAGATCACATAATTCATTGATAACAAATATCATGGTTTTATTTGTGATGACACGAATAAAACCGAGAAAGAAGATCGATGGAGTAAGATAATGTTGAGAGTCCTACTTCCTATTTTCGTCAGTCTCCAATTCCTCCATCCTGTGAAAATCGTCTTCAACATTGCTTTTTTTCATTTGCACAGTCTTCAATTTCTCTACAGCTTCTGAAACTCTATCAGCTAAGCTGTCCTTTTCTTTTTCAAGTTTTAATTTTCTCTCCTGAAGTACTGCTTTCTGTTTTTCAAGAGCTGCTAATGCTCCGAATGAACTTTCCATGCTGTTTACCTGTATTTACAAAATACAGATAAGATACAAAGTTAATTGATCTCAATACATTAGCTCGTTAAAATTTCAAATCGATTTTAAGAAGCTTAAATACCTCAGCATTTGCACTCAATGCTGCGTAATGTTCAGCAGCTTGAACAATTTCCTGGGCTTGCATTCCAACAATAGATCCTACTGCACTGGCAGTAAGTCGACCCTATTTGGTTCGAAAATAAACAAACGTTAGTTAATTTTAATAGAAAAATATGAAGCAAGGTTGAGAAATGGTTACGACTTTGAATCTAAAAGTTTATCTCTGCATCGCTTGATTGATTCAAGCTTGTCTCATGATCCGAATTGAAGAAATTCCATCAATTTGATTAAAATCATTTTACTATTTTTTCAATAAGCTTGTTGAAGTTGAAAAACCGAAGAATATAAAAATACAATAATTTATTGATTGACAAAATTCGTGCGTAGCTCAAACCTACCTCATTATCATCAGCAACAGACATTTTCTTCATGAGTTCGTCTATGCGTTTCTAAAACCATCAAACACTCAAAAATGCAAACAATAATAATTAGACTCTGTGCATTAAACTCCGTGATAAGCATGCTATATAAATTAATTAAGACTTCTTAAAATAGCATTATAAAATATTTAGAAATTCAATTTAAAATTCAATTCCAAAACTTGATTTAAAACAATTATTCAGTGCTTATGTCATAATCGAAGCTGTAAATTGTGTATAACGGTCAATAAAACACGTTTACATGTGCCTTGAAACAAATAACTCGATTAAAACAATTCCGAAATTTAAAAATTACACGCCATGCTAAAATGTATGTACAACAATTTCATTGACTTCTTAACTATAAATTTTCACCTCTTCTTCTAAAACTTTTTGTGCATCCAAATTCTCAGCCTCTCCTGTTGTATCCTTAGCTGTAGCAGAAGGGGAAGATGATACCAAAGCCGATGATCCATATTCTAAGAGCGTACTTTGAACTCTTTCCATTTCATCTTCTGGTGGAGCATCTTTGCGTTTAAAGTAACGTTGGGGTTTGTATACTTGCTGAAATTATATAAAAAATTTTTTTTTTATCAATCATGATTCTAGAGGAGAGCTTTTGTCTACAGAAAATCAATAAACACAATGGAATATAATTATTTGTAGATTGTAAGATGATTGAATAATGATTGAAACCTTGATGGTCTTAATATTCTCCACTAAGCGTTGATTCTTTTCAACCAATTCACTGTCCTCAGCGAATGTGTAATTTTTATCAAACTGACTGATAGCAAATGATCGTACAAAGTCTCCCATTTCTTCGCGCATTTCCATCGACCGTTTAACCAGCCACTAAAAAAATAAATAAATAATAAATAGAAAAAACGGTTAATTTAAGTTTAGAAAAATTAATTTAAATTAAATTTTGTCTTTATATTCATTTGGCGATTTTAAATTGTATAGATAAATAACAATAAGGACTTTTTCAGTAAATAATTATTATTAAACCAAACATAGATTTTTTAGATCTTGAAGCTTTTTAACAACAACCACCTGTATAATCGGAAATATATGAATGCAATCCAATCCCTGAATTTGATGTGGTTCTATGCGATGTGGACAGTTCATCTTTGGGAGCATAGCGACTATCTTCTCAGTCAAAGCGCTGTAATAATGTTAGCAAAATAACATTAAGTGATGAAAAATTCATTGATTTAAATACAGAAACAAATAAAACGAGTGCAAGGAACTGTTGTTTTACATTTTTTGACCAATAGTCAAATTCTCTTGAAACAATAAATCCACGTCAACATCAAAATTGCACGACTCTATGCACCAGGTCATTCCTCCGACTACCTGAAATCGAAAACTGTCCTAAATTTTGTTTTTTTATATTGAATTGGAATAAAAAATAAAAATGAGATAAAACTTGTTAAGTTTTAAAAATTATTCGGAAGAAATTATTTACGAACGATTCGTAAGGCGCGGTTAATTTTTGTCACGGCACTGTAAGTGGGCTGTTTTTGACAGTTCGGTTCAAGGTAGCAACTGTCAAAATTTTATATCCACGAGAGATGATAAAAAAATGTAACGAACCTTGTCGAAACTTGACAGCCCCTTTATTCTAGCTCGAAAATAACCAGCGGCAACAAGAAGGTCAATTATTTCTTGAAATTTAACCGCTTGTTCTTCGTCTTCGCGAACGTCGGCCTAAAATAGGTTATGATTAATATAGAAAATTATATTAAATTATTTTTTAAGGCGAATCAATCTACCTCTGTTGACTCGAGTGTTTTAGCCGATCTCTTCGACGCGTTGACAAACATGTTTAACTCCCTTTTATCCCCATCCAAATAATAGATTAAGTTAAATCAGCTAAATCAAACCCACAGTTTGTTTCTAGATATTTGTAGAAGTTGCCGGAAATCGACAGTACTGTCACTGATCCTTCCAGTCTGTTGACCGTGTTGTTTCGGTGTAGATTTACCGAATTTAGATCTAAAAATTATTCCAAAGTTATGTGAAATATAAGTTTCTTTATTCATTCTTATTGCTTACTAGATGCCTTGGGTTTTTTGAAGCGCATCTAAACTCATGTTTGTATTGTTTAAACTCGCGGCTAGTTATAGTTGCAAAAATCATAACCTTAAAAATCAACTGTTAAACCTCGGCAGTTAATATTTGACCGTTTATACATCTCTATCGTATCTTTTTATCATAATTTTCGCGCAAAAATGCAGTGGCAAAAGTTCGTCGATGCAGTTAATTCCAGATTACGAAACGGAAATATTTTACACGAGATAAAAAGGAAAAGACAATCCGAATGCGAGGTTATGTCGTGTCTCATCGCAGATCCAGACCTCAGGTATTAAGGCTTTTTAATTCTCACGATTCTAATTGCCGATTTTACTTTATCAAAATTATTAAAACCCGCCTTTGCCCTTACTTGTCTATTTTTTTTACTCAATAAATCTGTAACGAGATGATTGAGGTTAAAAATATTACGATTCCCACATATATCTGTTTACTTTCTTTTCCCTCTCGTTCGAAAAAAACCTGACCAAATTTTTCAAAGTAGTCACCAATTCTCTGTTATGAATAAAAAATCTTTACAGAAAATTGATACTACTCTGGCTAGAAGAGCAGTATCAATCAAGGGAATTTAAGTCTTCGGATAAAGCAAAGCAGCTAAGAGATCTGGGAAATAAAGAATTTCAAAAGAAAAATTACACAGCTAGTATTCCACTTTATACTACAAGTGCTCAATACGCTATTGCTGATGGCGAGGATTTGTCAATTGCTATTGCAAACAGATCAGCGGCATTGTATTACATGGATAAATTTGAAGTAAGAATTGAGTAAACATCGAATAGTATGATTCAGGAATATGTATTATGGTATCATTTCGAAACTTCGATTACTTGATTTTTTCCAGTATTTGAAATGAATTTAAAACTCATTTTATATCATGAACAACTTGAAGAGATTATAAATGTAGAGTTTTGTCTGAATCGTACTATACATTTGAATTAATTAAATTGATTATATTTTTACAAGTCTATGAAAGATTAATTACTGATTTAGTAAACTTTGTGTTTCATTGTAAAAGGATTGCCTAAAAGATATCGATTTAGCGATAAGCATTGGCTATCCTAAGAAATTGCAACATAAATTGTATGTGCGTTCTGCACAATGTTATCTTAAATTGAAAAATAAAAAAATGGCTGAGTTAGCGCTTGAGAAAGTTGAAGGAATTGTTAATACCTGCGAAGAACTTACGGAAGAAAAAAAAGGTAAAATATGATGATGAAGAAAAAGATGACATCATTGATTAGTAAAATTCATATTAAAAAACGAAACCTATTTATTATAAAAAGATTTTTTTAATGTGAATTTTAGACTGGATATATGCACCAAAGTTGTTTAATCATTACATTAATTATTTGAAATATATTTCAGACGATATTACTAAAGAAATTTCATTCTTGAAATCGTTCACTTCAAAGCTGGAAGATAATACTGAAACTGAAACTACTAAAACTTTACAAACAAGCTCGAAACCAAACTTAGCATTTTCAAATAACGAAAATTTTCCATTCGCATCGGCTGCCTTAGATTGTAAATACACACCTGAAAAGGGAAGACACGTTGTTGCCAACAGAGATATTGAAAAAGGACAAGTATTGTTTGTCGAAAAACCTTTTGCTTTTGTACTTCTTGATCAAGATCGGCCTAGTTCTGTTTGTAGACATTGTTGTCGCAGCTATGATATTGTTCCTGTTCCGTAAGTATATCTTAAAATTCTAAAAAATCATCAACATATAGTATCTACCAAGTATAACAGGATAAATTTATTTATACTCCAAAACCTTGACGTAAAAACTGAGAAAATCGGCTCAAAAGATGATCATACTTCTCCGAACTACATTCCCTTTCGAATGAAATGACTTTGACTGCTTTAAATTACAGTTGCAAATCGTGCCTAGATACAATGTACTGCAGTATTCAATGTCTAAACGAAGCGTGGTCATTGTATCACAAATGGGAATGTGTAGGTACTAAAATGGGCATAGGGCAACAAATTGGTATAGCACATCTTTCTTTAAAAGTATTATTAAACTCATCAACAACAGAAAATAAAGACAGATTTAACGAAGTACAGAAGCTACTAACTAATATTGATAAAATACCAGCTGATGATCTTCTCGTATATGGCATTGTGAGTTTTAATTTAAGGTTTCTAACATCATCTCATTACTTCTAGCAACCAAAGTTCATAAAAAAAAAAAAAAAACAAGCATTTAAAACATTCAAAACATTTCAAATCTATACAATTTATTTACAGACTTCGGCAATGCTCACAATTTACCTTTACAAATATACCGATTTTTTCACTACTGTTGATTTGAAGAAATCATTCGCGGATAAATTTTATGATAATAGTATTGACTTTGTATGTGATTTGTCTACTGATAATGGCAAACAGTTGTATGCAAGTTCTTTCCTGCTTCGACACACTTTGCAATTGATTTGCAACGGTCATGCTATAACAAAATTGAGTCTAGATGCACAAGAGAATGATAAAGTATTGACTGAACATCAAGAACGAGTAGCTACTGGAATTTATCCTTCAGCTAGCATGATGAATCACTCATGTGATCCGAATATAATGAATAGGTAATAATATCCAACCTTTTGTTTCATTCATTTCTTAAAATTCATTAACTTTTATTTAATATTATTATTTTTCAGCTTTGATGATCAGTATCTAATTGTTAAAGCAACAAAAGATATACCTGCTGGTGGCGAAGTACTGAATTGCTATGGTTTGTAAAAATAATGATGATTTTTAAAGACTATCTATTCGAAATTTTGTAACATTTCTAGTTAAATAATTTTCTCATTACCAGGTCCTCATTTTCGAAGAATGTCCAAAGAAGACAGACAAGAATCTCTAAGAAATCAATACTGCTTTACATGCACTTGCGAGCCATGTACAAATCCCGAACTGCAATACTTCTTGGTAAAATTAATTGAAATTGTGAAATTGATATTGTAACAATAATTGTTAATTATCTTACGCCTGATTTTAATTCCTCCAGGAAAGATTCAGCTCTTTAAAATGTCCGGAATGTAATGGAGCAGTGTTCAAAACATATGCATCTCTAAGTTGTCTGGATTGTGGTGCATCACCGGCAATGAATTACACTGCCGAATTACAAGAAGCACAAAGCCTATTTGATTCAGCTCAAGCTTGTATCGAATTGGAAAAAGACGCAGAAGCGTTAAACAATCTTAAACAATGTTTAAACATCAGGAGAAACGTACTTTACAAGCATCACGAAGATGTTACAAATACGCTCGATCTTATAGGAAAAGTTTATGCTATTTCAGGTGAGTTATTTCTTCTTTTCTATTTTTTTTTCTCTTTTACTTCATTTATTTCATATAATCATATAATGTTTATGCCAAACTGAAACAACAATTATTGATCTACATGTGCTTAAAGTAGTATGAGTTTTAACAGGTCTGGTATTGTTTTTCTCAAGGATAATGTATGAACAGAAGAAAAAAAAAAAAAAAAAACATGCTCATAGTTAACATTTCGAACGCATACAATTGAATTTACTAATTAATCATAAGAGTCTGAGAATAAGTTCACCAAATATGCATATAGAAAAACACAATTTATATCTTTTTTCGTTTTTTTTGTAATATTCTACTTGTAGTATCTTAGAACTCTGCGTTTGATTAAAAAATCATTTATAGGTAAATGGCTGGATTCAATTTCTTATTTGGAACACATTATTACCGGTATCGAAGAAAGGTTTGGCTCGGATAGCATAGAGCTTGCAAATGAATTGAACAAAATCACGGATATATGTATTCAGTATTTGCAAGAAGAAACCAACACGAAAACAAAACAGTACAAGTAAGTTTTGAGCTTTCCCCTATGTGATGATGAAGTCAAACTTCTATCAAACAAGATTTTCATTATTTATAAAATTTGAATAATTCAATGGATAAAAATGAACCGAAAATAAAAATGAACATTGTTTTAAATTTCAGGAACGCTCTGAAAAAGACTCGTAGATTTTTAGACAGAGCAAAGCAAATTATGCTATTGAATTACGGACCGTGGAATGAAGGGTGTCAAGAAATTGAAAAAAAAATGGAACAGCTATCTAACATATTGAAAAATTTCAACATTTAAAATTATTCATTGTAATATAATTATAGGTATATACATATATTAATTGTAATTTTTGTTAATGAAGACTTTTCTCTTTTGCTAAAATATTGCCTATTGATTCATTTCAATCCAATATTATTTTACTAATTTATAATTTATCTATTACAGTTCTTTATGCCTCAGTCTATATATGTGTACCGCAAATAAGAATTTTTTTTCTTCTTAAGAAGATAATTAAACGAAATAAAGTAAAGAAAGAAAAAAATTAAAAATAAAATGTATGTGAAAAGTGAAATTTGTTTAAAGATTTAACATCGTGAGTCTTGAATACGTAAATATTTTCACAAAGAAAATAAATAATATATAATAATGAAGTAAATTAACTACAAGTGAAGTTTTATTTTAACGACAATATTATGCACAGTGTTTTGAGTAAATAATCAAGCACCTTTCAGACTACAGTCAATACTACATAAACAGGTATACAGATGTCTTATTAAAATAAAAAATAAGAGAAAAAAAGCGTCTGGGAAAAAAACCAGGTAATTTACAATTAAACTAATTATATTCCAATCAGTCGTTAAGTCCCAACTGTTTTTTCAAAGAAATACAATATTATACTCATCGAATCTTGAATCGATCTATTCTTCTGTACATTACATCCGCTTGATTTTTTCACGTTATTATCTTCTAGACATCATCTCGCTAATCTTAAGGCGTATAGGTATAATGAATGAGTCATGTTAATGTAGAAGGCAATAAAATCAAAGTTAATAAATTCTAATATTAATTCCAAACTTACATCAATTGAATAAATTTTAATTTCAATTATTTTTTCCCTGAATATTGTTGATTTTTTACATTTTTTACATTTTCAATTCATTTTTTTAATTTACATTCTAGTCTCTTATCTCGTTCTCGTGACCTGCGGTATCTTACACGTTTTACGAAACTGCAGTCTACGTATAAACTCCGAATGATTTACATATGTATTCGCGGGTGACCTCGTTTTAAATAATATATCTAAAACCGCTAAGATTTATGCAACAACATTATAAGTAAAGCTGTGCGGATAGTACATAACTACTTAAGCTTACTCGCAAGCTATTCTCTTTTCATATTTATTTTACAGTTAATTTTATCAATACGAAATCTTTCTTTCTTTAAAATTAAAATTTTTAATATTAAATCAATTCGCTTCGAAAGAATTGAAAATCTTCTCTCTGGGCTTATCGTTTTCGCAGAATCTACATCTGCAGATAGTTACGCCTGTAAACATGCAACTCAACCTTCATGCAATCAAGGCGTGTTATTTAATACCAATTATTAATTATTAGTATTACGATGCGGTGCAGGATGAGTAACGATTCCGCATCGGCTAGACTACAAATTCAAGGTTTATAAAAAAAAAAAAAAATAAACAGAAAGTCATTAGAATTTAAAAAAAAAGAGGAACTAAAATTTTGCTCTATATGTCTTATTCATTATAGAAAATTTTTTCAGGTTTTTGAACACTCCCGAATTTTGATAAAACTTCATAAATTCGTAGTCATTTTATTTTCAATAATTCATAACTTTATCGCGTGTTGCAATCGTCTATTTCCAATATCACGGCCATGTTGAAAAAATCAATAAATAAAACTATAAATTCATTGTACAATTCCAAAATGCATCATTTTTAACCGTTATTAATTATTTTCTACAGAGAAAGATATTTTGTTTTTTTTTTTGTTTTTGGGATATGGCTAATATTGGAAACCGAGGACTCATTGTCAGTCAGAAAAATGTCCTCGTTAATCGTTGGAATTGATTACAGAAAGTCTGACAATAAGAAAGAAAAAGTAATAAAATAAAATGAAATAAGAATAAAAATAAAAATAAAAATAAATTGATAAAATCACATTACAAATAATTGGTATTCAATGCTGGCTTTTGTAGGTCAATATCATCGCGGTAATAAAATTCCAGCATTACCTACTATTTTAACATAGTATGTAACATACATACATCGTAGTATATACGCATCCATAAACACATTATGCCGTAGAACTTATAAAACCTATAATACCTAAAGCACGTATACCTACCTATAATATGCAACTTAGATCTATTGGCCACGGAGCTTCCTTGACCGATTATATAATCTTGAACCGAATCTGATTACCGATTGAAAATATTATCCAATCGTTCGAACTTAACGGCGTGGGTGAATAAGAATTTTTGAATCTCTTACAGTTTCGGACAA
Organism: Macrophya annulata; assembly: GCA_963924015.1. Classification (NCBI taxonomy): domain Eukaryota; kingdom Metazoa; phylum Arthropoda; class Insecta; order Hymenoptera; family Tenthredinidae; genus Macrophya; species Macrophya annulata. The sequence goes on along the minus strand of OZ001257.1, from coordinate 5,371,454 downwards.
GTTACATAAGTAGGCCATGGTTTCCATATTTTGGGGCCAAACGACTGCAGAGTTGCAATAAAAATTCTGTATGCAGTACCTACACACGTATCCATACCTACGTTCAGTATGTATCGAGAATATATCTATATTGAAAATTTGCATACAGTACGTAGTAAGTTGTTTATTTTAAATTAGTACCATATATCGTGAGGACGATATATAGACCCACCTTATGCAATAATAACTTAAAAAAAAAAAATTATAGGGCTTGTAATTTTTCACAAATTTATGAATTTTAAAACCTATGTATGAGATTTTCTTGATATGTAATTTTACTGATAAATTTCCTAGGTTTATATTCCGTCGCGTATACCAGTATATACATAGACTGTGCAATAAAATACCCTGTAATCTATATGTACGCACTTAAAACTCAAACTTTACTGAAGGTACTCATTGTCAGATATAATTGCGTAAATATACATAAACGTAATAATATTATGGTATTACCATTTTATGGGACGCCAAAGATATGGCTATGCTATATGAAAACCCAAACTACGCATAGGTATACATTTTCGTTTAGGTATTAAACGGAATAAACTTAAAGTTCTAAACGTTTAAGCTCCACTAAGCTTTTTACAATCACGATTCTTTAAATTGAAGTTCTTTAAATGTTTGAAAAAATGAATTTCAAACTAAACATAATTTTAGTTGAAAAATTTGAATTTAATAAACCAACTTCCGCAAATGTTGATAAAAAATTACATTCTATTCTTTTCTTCTTTTTTATTTTACATATAGTGTGTAAGCTTATCGAGTTGATTATTTAATTGAAAAAAAATATAGAAAATCTAATAATAGATTTAAAAGATATTTAAAAACGATCAACTTTCGGCCTTGGTGTTTGTCAGAAGGTTAACGCTTATTATGTTAGATATAAATTAAACTAAAGTTAGGTCGAAGGTAAGGCCAGCTGATGAAATTTAATTGTATATCGCTCGAAGTTCGTGTCACGATCGAGATATATACGAAATTCTTAGTACTAAACAGCTGCATTTACGAAATAGTTGATTTTTTTTTTTGATTTTTTTTAATGCTACGCTCGAACAGATTGATCACACTTTATATATACTACATTAAGCAATATACATAGAATCGTAAATACCACGTGAGCTTAGGGCACGTTTAAGCAACAATAAACAATAGAACAGTGTCAATCGATTGATTACGTACCCATACACCGTGAAAAAAAAAAAAAAAACGAAAAAACTGACCGCAAAATTTTATACTAATTGGTTGAAAGTATAGGTTGAACAATTAATAAGTCAAGATCAATAACAAAAAATAAAAAGTGCAATATGCTTCTTTATTTTTGTAAAAAAAAATTTATTGACCTCTAATTAAAAATTCGATTTATTATTATTATTATTTATTTATTTTTTTTCATTACTTTCAAAGTTCATGGTAATGCAAAATTACACATACGAGTCTATATGATATAAAAGCTATTTTTAAAACATATAAATAGGTATAGGTATATAAAATGAATCGATTCGTGTTTACTGATATCGATATTATATCTATATGATTCAATAGAGTAACTTGAGAAATCCGGGTGCAAAAAAAAAAAAAAAAAAAAAAAAATTAACAGAGACAGAAAAAGAAATATACAGGAACTCGATTATTCGCATCAGCAATAATTGCAGTGAAAATTAACATTCGTCCAAAGAAATAACAACGTACATACATCTAGAATCTCTGACTATTAGGTTTCATATTTCATAGCTTGTGATGTGTATGATCATATACCTACACTTCACATATGCTTTGATTACGTCCTTTTATAATCACTGCTAATCTTTTGTTAATTGGTTTAAAATTTTTGCAATTTATTTGCACAAGCATCATGAGATTATAAAAAGATTTAAGATAATTGATCCGTATCACGATTAGTCAATAAAAAAATTTTTAAATTTTGAAAAATTGTAAATATAATCGTATATGTTTTTTTTTTTTTTTTTTTTTTTTTCTAATTGGTCCATGGTTAAGCGTACTTCGTAAGTAGGTAATAAATGTTTGTATTCTATCTAGATACATGCAATACCAATTTTCACATCACGTTGGATGTTTATAACATAGAGATTACAATATGTATATTATACAGAGCAATCAATCATTCCGGAGTTATTTACAACAAGTTTCGTATTCTTATTTCTAAATTTGTCAACGTATTTAATTTGAAATTTTGCATAAATTATTAGCCCCGTTATGACAATGTACTATCTCACAATAATTACTACGTCACAGTCATATATTCCTCGAGCGTCATTTGACGTCATCTATATAAATATAATCCACATATATATACATATATACATCATGGGTATATTATAGCAAAAGTTTAAACAAACTAGAAAGTGTCGTGTCATATAATTGCTCTTTTCTTATCCTATTTTTTTTTTTTTTTTCGCAATAATGTTTGCACAGCATTATTCTGTTTAGATTTTGATTTTGATTTTTTTTTTTTTCTTTTTCTTTCGTTTTTCTAGTCAAATATTTTACATTACGTTAAAAATTATCATCAAAAACTCTTGTAAACTACCTGTAGTGTATATAGGAACGAAAATTTTTTAACAACCACATTCTCAGACAATTTTTTGTCGTTATTATTACTATTATTATTATTATTGTTATACTATATTGGATTAAAAGAAAAAAAAAATTATATTTACTAGAATCGCATGCAAACCTTCAATTAAAACAAAATTTATATACCCACTCTTAGATCACAGCTCGCTTTGTAAAAATTTATATAATTGCTAATTAATGTGAAATAATAATCATAATAATAACGTTCTATTCTATTACTGTACATATAGAGGTTGTTGTTTTTATGCCATAAAATATAATTCAGTCAATTCAAAACAGCATTTTTTTTTTGTTTTTTTTCTTTTCATTAATTCTGAGTATTTAATTTCTGAATTGTTTCGTATTTTTTTTTTTTTTTTTTTTTTATTCTTTTTTCTTCTTCTAATTTCAGTTCTATTTGCTTTTCTCAGTCATCAGAACCAATTCTCTTAGTATAGGTATGGTATGTAATAAATTGATCTACGCTTTAATCTTTTTGCGTGACTTCTTCGTTTAATGACTAAATTTTATAATTACGGAAACTTCCGTTCACAGCTATAATATACTTTGTCCTTGACCTCTGATCATCGTGCCCTGAAATTACGCTTTTTATATATACTTAACTTCTTGAAATTTTGAAAATAAGAAAAATACATGAAAACAAAGGGGGGAAGAAAAAAGAAAAAATAATAAAAATGAAAATACCTAACAACAATCGAAATTTTCAAAATTAAACCAAAGAATGAATGACTCAAGCACCGAGAAGGAGTTCTGATGCTAATTTTAATGACAATAAACTCTCGCTTTGAGTAAGTAAACGGGGAAATTCCTGGCCCTTTAAGATTCATACGTTTGTCCAAATAATTCACATTGCTTTGATGTTTATATATGTATGTACACAATCCGTCATACTGTTGCATAGTTACTATTTGCAAGTCATTTATCACGTCTATTAGCGACGGAAATTTTTTTTTTTTATTTATTCAAAAAGAGAAAATGTCCGCAGTCTTTTGATAACAATTGATCTTTTTTGTTCATATTTAAAAATCGTTTCACCTGAAGCCGCAGAAACTTGTGTTAATGATCTCTGGTCATGAACAAGATTCCTGTTTCCTATTTTCAAAAAAAAAAAAAGTAAAAATAAATAAATAAAATTAAAAATTGCAACGTTATATTTGCACGTCTTTTATCACCTTCGAGGATGCAAATTGTTGAAGCTAACACTGCAGTTCATTCATACGAAAAATTTACAAACTTCATTTATCACAGTAAAATCTTATTAACTTTCGAACAAACTTGATTGAAGAATCATCCGAGATTTGGATCTCGATAGTGAAAAAAAAATTTTTTAATGTTGAAAAAATCCGTATCCGTAAGTATATAAAAAAAAAAAAAAAAAAAAAAAAAATGAAACGATTGCTTAAAATTATGAGATTATATAGCGATGAATTAATTATCTATTAATTGTTTGTTTTAATTTCATATTGTTAAGAAATTTTATTTTTTATTTTTTTTTTATTATTGATTAAGTTCGTAATTATTAAATTTATCGTGTACCACAATGAAGTATTTATAAACTTACCTTACAATTATATAAATGTGTAAAGAAAATTAGTATTGAAAATTTGCGTGTTGTATAATATACTTATAATACCTATATAAAATCGTTATTCGGTTCATTAGTAAACTAATTAACTGCTGGCCAATCTTTACCCAATATTTTACAATAAAATGTATCGGTATGTTTACCCCACGTAATATACCAACGTAAGTTGGTTATACCATTCACTTCCGATGACGTACTTTTATAGAATATATTTTCCTCCTTTGAATTGAGGAGAACATGTTTCTTCTAAATCAATACATATATCTATACACGATCGACACTCACGATCAAGTATAAAATAAAAAAATAGAATAAAATAAAATAAATATATAACCAGGAAAAAGACGAAATTTTAATCGAAAAAAAAAACTTGATTTCGTAAAAAAAAAAAAAAAAAAAAGACTCTATAATAATTATTACGTCATTATCAAAATTATAATTATAATAATATATTGTGGCTTGTGACGTTGGGGAGAGTAAATATATACTGAACTATGAATAAGAGGGACTTGTTTCGGTTAATTAATCAGGATTACGTTATCGAATTTTTATGAAATCACGTGAATTAAGCTTTGTGTGTATTATATTCTAATATCTTAAATGCTTTAAAATAACACCGGGAATATATAAATCGTATATATTTAAATCGATAAATTACATCGAATAGTCTCTTCTATAGTTTATACTTAGACTATCAACTGCAGATAATGTAACTGAATGTTAATTTAATTCTACGGACATTACAATAAATATTATTGCAATTATGTCCAAACCTGTATATACAATAACGATTAGGTCACAATCAACGTCAAGGTCATTGTGTCAATAAAAACAACGATTATTTATTAATTATCCTGTTCTATAACCCGATCCTCGATCAAGTTCTATAACACCGAACTATAGTAGACGAGCACCACGTCCTGCGAATTTCCGTTTTGGTTAGTGTCTTCATTCGCCAACTCGTCGTATTTCTATATAGTCAACGTATTTATCGAGGTCACGGAAAATAACCAGAAACATAAATTTCTTAAGAGGATGTACACGTGGTTTTCAGTCAACGTCACGTGTTGACTACTCACAGAACCCGGGAATCCCTCGTAGCAATAAAACTATGGTCAAGCTTAGGGCGGGGTGCAGGGTAAAAATTTTTGTTGGAAAAACCCAACGGACTGCAGGGTCGACTGGTTACGCCTAATCTTTAAGAGGCTTAGGCTCTGCAGGGAACTTTTTGTTCTTTGTATTAATGTTTCAAGGATTTATGGACAGGACCTTGCGATAATTTTGGACATGGTTTCTTAATTTTTAAACGATAAATATTTACGATAATTATTTTTATTTTGATTATCAGTTTAATTTTTTAATTTTTTTTTTTTTTTATTTATTGAATTTTTAAATAAATATCAAAGAATGCGGCTACAAGTAGTCGGATAATAAATTAAATGAACAGTGAATTTTCATCGTAATTGTTTGCATACGTGACGCGACTTTCTACCACACTATTATAACTGACGTATTAACAACAAGGCAATAACCTTATCTTTATTCAAGTAAATAGTCTGTTAAGATAGTGTTTATACCATTTTTCTAACAATAAGAACTACTTTTCATATTACAATCTCGACAAATGTCGGTTTGATATACCTACTCGAAATTCCGGTGGTTACCAAAAATGTGATTTGTATATCACTCACGATAATACGTATATATATATATATGTATGTAGATAAAGTATAAAAAATTCCGTAATCTTGTTCATCAGATAAGAGTAAATTTTTAAACAAATTTAAATTGTGAGTTTGCGAAAAAAAATATATTTCGCGCATTTTAACGTCACGTCATAATATCTATATGTATGTATGTACATATCTAGGTATATATATATGTCTATCCATTTTTATGTAAGTGGTAAAAATAAACAGCTGTGTCAATACTCGATTTCGTCTTCAATAAAATTTAATTAGTTAGTTAGTTACCGAATTATGTATACCAGCTAATTTCGAAAAAATTAGATATGTATATGAGAATTAAGAAGAAGCCAGTTGAAGAAAAAAATAAATTTTTTTTTTCATTAATAGGGAGATGATTAGTCGATTGGTTTTAATATCGATTGAAATTCTTCTTTGTATGCAAAACGAAATAATAATAATAAAAATAAAAAGTAACAAAAAATTGAAGTTTTATTAAAAAAGTAAATATGTTTAGTTATATCTGTGAACGAAAATTCTAGATTTATCAAAATCCTATAGGTTCGTCAACAATAATACTTATCGCTATACTTAGCACTTAATTATCAACTACTTGTTAATCGTTACAAGCAACCAAAGCGCGTGTACTTGGTTAACCGAAGAATTTTCTAAGTATATAGAATTTTTAAAACAAGTTTAATACTCTTTTATTTATCTCAATTATTTTCACATTTATTCATCGTCAATTATTATTTGCCTAAGAAAAAAAAAAAAAAAAAAAAAAAAAAAGAAGATTTACTCAAACGCGATCAAAAAAAAAAAAAAAAAAAAGAGAGAGAGAAAGAGAAAAACAAACCTATTTTAATCAAAACTCACGTCTGGATGTTAATTTTTTTTGGAAACACTTATCGTACTCATTATTCATGCAAACTCGACTATAGGGGCGAATATTGCAAACTGTAGACAGACATTGACCTCTGAAACTGATTAAACGCATGGTCGAATGATCAATGGTAAAAAAAATTAAAAATAAATAAATAAATAAATAAAAGCCGGATGGTAGTATCAATTTGCAAAATTGGGCTATGAAATGATTGGCAATGTTTCACGTGACCGGTACTGTGGTCACTGGCACAATGATAATAATAAAAAAAAAAAAAAAAAAAGTAATAGGTAGTAAACAAAAGAAAACGTTATAGAGAATTATCCATTGAAGAGTCGCGCAGTAGTAGGTAAATTTCAATACCAGGACATTGTTTCTCATGTTCATTTACGTGGGTATACATATATACGTGTATCATACCTATATACTCATACATTAACAGTGATAATAGACGGAAATATGCATATCGGTTGCGCAACGTCCTAGCGATGGTAACTTCCGGAAAAAAATAAAAATAAAAAAATAAAACTATAACCTCTGAAATGAAATCTATATCTCATATGTAACTGTCCGGCAGGATCGTAGAAAAGTGTGAACTAAACCTGACTAACTATATCTGATGTAGCAGGAAATGGCGTATTTCTGAATGGCCTTACGATTCAGATTCTATTGATTGCTTGAAACTATGAAACAGCTACTAAACAACTACGTAGTAGTCTGGCTATAAAGGCTAATTACATGTTTCAGCTTGTATTCACTTTATTACAATACACACACACATTTACACAAGCTACAGGATGCCCATGCCGCCCCGCGACAAGTTAATATCAAGAATACCGTCTATTAGCTTCTTGTATTCTTGCAATTCGCAGAATGATCATCACGGATTGTACAGAAAAACACGCAACTCAACTTTCAGTAAAATAAGAAAAAATAAATGAACACAATATATTCTGTTACCGTGTTTCTTGGTTTTTTCTTTTCTTTTTTGGTTTTTTTTTTTCAATTGGACACATCGTTGTTTCTTTTCATCAGATCATATTTTATGTACAAAAAATTGAGAACCAGGTCCTCAAAGTTATGTAATGTATTATCATTTGGTATAAAATGGTAAATCATTGCTCAAAGAGTTACATAATTTTATCATTTTGTCATTATTATTATTATTATTAATTTTGTTATTTCTCCGAGATTTTTTCATGTAGAAATTCTACGGTTCTTTTTTTTTTGATTTTATTTTCATTCTTCTCGTACCGATAATTCTTCCTCCTTATAAAAATCGGTGTCGAAAGTTTATCCTGCAGCTCCAGATTAAAATATATATTCATTATTCTCACCGCACACTTCACTAATGAAACTCGGAGTAATTGATCGGTTCTCAAAACCGCACACCTTAAATTTCGGGGCAGTATAAGGTGTAAAATCCGGTTCCCAAAGTCCTTGATAAACCCTGTTTTGAGTGTCTGGCGAATCGGTCATATGTGTGGCAATATTTGATATTTTTTTTAATCCGAAAACTGTGTCAACCATTCACTGATCGTTATGCAGTTTCGATGGGTATCGATGATGTAGATAAATTCACCATACACGGTGTAAAATATTTACTATTGTTGTTCGATATGTGATGAATTGGGAAAAGAAAAACAAAAATTTCAACCGCGCAAACGGCGAATTTATTACTTCGATAAATAAAAATCAAAAAATAAGAAATTCTATTTAGAAATATAATCACGATAGTTTCACAGAATTTTTCTGTGGTAACTTTTACCATAAGTGTAACACGGACCTATCGTACAAAATCACAAGACTTGAAATAAAACGTAACAGTTAAAGCAATATGGGTGTGTAATAAATTAACTATAATTCAGTTATGAATTATTGTATGTACATTTATTACTCTGTATTTGCAAATAAACAATAAAAATTTCTGTTTGTTCTAGCATCGCACATTTATATCTATATTCTATTAGCTACTGCTGCATTATCTTCTCGTCACTGGTGTGTGGAAAGATTTTTTTTTTTTATTTTTTATTTTTTAAACAAGCAAACAAGTCTGGGATGAAAAGACGGATTTAAAATACTCGTGATTGTCTATGAAAGTGCCCATCTTCTTATACGATATTATAATTTTTCATAAGAATTCATAATTCAACAAATTCTCATATAGAAATTAATAAATTACAATTTCTAGTCCAAGTAGAGAATGAAGAGGGTGGTTTGCGGCCGCAGTTATCTCCATCGTATAACCTTCGAGAGGCAGAGATCTCGCATTTTCTGTGTACCTAGTTTGAGCTGATATATAATATTTGCATTTTAATGTTTCCCAACGATTGAGGTATATTATACGGAGATTTGAAATGAGAAAACACATTTGCACGGTACTTGAACAAAGCGAAAATGGAGCAGTGGGACAGATTGACATGGGTGACAGTGTCATTCTGATAAAGAGGATATTAAATCCCCTTGAACCGTTACGTCGTGACAAAAACAACCTTGTCTAATGGCGTCTACATCCATACGTTAATATACAAATTTATATTTAATATGTACCATAAGTATAATGTGAAATTCATTATACCTGTCGAAATCATCCTCCTGCAATATATATTTTCATAAATTAATCATAAATTATATATGAATGGTTATAGTCAAGTAAAGAAATGACCGTGCTTCGCGTGGACATACAACGGTCATTGAAATACCTCGATATGTATGGTTCAACAAAGTAAGTGTAGGAGAAAGAAATATTAAAAAAAAAAAAAAAAAAAGAAGGAATAAAGGAAAATGAAATGGCTCTTAAAATGGGAGAAGCTGGCATTGAAACGTTTTATGTTACATACCAACAGGAAGTGTTATATACGTATTGAATGTCTACGTAAATAAATACCAAGGTATTTCCATCAAAGAAACAAGAAGATAATCGATTAATATAATGAATTTTCGATTTAAGTAGAATGCGATTTGCATTTCGTACCAGACTCTGCAGTTGTTATTCAGCAGTGACTAGGTCATGACCCTGGAATTTGTTAAAAGAGATTTCCAATCATGGAATTTATGGATTACAATCACACGTTATATACGATGCTCGATGATTTACAATTCAAAAATACTATACTTGACGGAATATTTTTTTTTTCGTCTTGTTCCTTTACTTTTCACGCCCGATTTAACAATATTTGGAAACACGTCACGCCAGTAAATTACTCCTTGTTAGATGCATATATTGTACCGTTAATTTTCTATAATACCTATGACTCACATCGTTATCCCTGATTCATTTTCCCGCACTGAACCAAATTTCCAACCAGGGGAGGTTAACACACCCAACTATAAATTAATAAATACTGTTCTTCATGAATAAAAAAGAGATGAAAATTTAACTCGAAACTGAAAACCATATATGATATAATAAACCGATTCTTTTTATACATATATACAATTAATTAATAATTAATTTAGCCATTAATCGAGACTATAATTAACAAATTTCGATTATACGCGTATCGTCCCACTCCGTCTGACGATTGAGCAAAGAATTTCATTCGATTAATTATAACACCAGTCCCGAAGGCGCCAACGCGACAACCTCGACCATTACCTTTCGCAATGCGTAGGTGCGTGAGTTCGATTCAATATAATGCATCTTATCGCTTTTTCTTTTTTGTTCTTTCTTTGTAATCTATCTACCAGATCCCGTTCAAGTTGAGACTGTCGAGATAAATAGTTGCTTTTTTAAGAAGAAGGACAGTATTTAAAAAAATTGCGCAATTTATTTCGCTATAGCAACATCTATTGAGGAGAAAATCGCGAGAAAATTTTTCGATTTCTTAATGTTATTTTTGAAAAAAAAATCAACGAATGAATTTCTCGATTCAAAAATTTGGTTAAAAAAAAAACGAAAAGGAAGAAATAGATTAGAGTCAAAAATTTTTCTTAATTGAATTTGAGCTATGGATATATGCAGTATAACGACGAGTCCGAGACGTGTTAAACGTTGTATCTACCTTGAGATAGTGAGTGAGATATAGATAGAGAGAAAGAAAGAGCGAAAAAGATGAAGGTAACGAGAGGAGAGGGTTTAGGATAAGTGTACATCCATTATGGTGGGAATCCATGAGGCCAGTTTACAAACGGACAAACCGATTGTTCGGTAAGGAGAGGGGACGATATCGATACCGTGATACCTCGTGACGTCATAATGTCGATACTTCAAGTACAGAGGTGGTAGCGTCAAAGAGTTGAGTCTTGAAAGAATCGCGAACTATAGTGGATCCGAATAAAAGATATTCATCGAATGCGATAAGTGTATAAAATTAATTGAACAAAAAATAGCAAAAAAAAATAAAATAATAAAAAAATTAAAAATCGTCATCGATTTGTGCATCGGTATATTCACATATAAACTATTTTTTTTTTTTTTTCAATCGTATATATATATATATATATCTAAAGCGATCTTATAGCTGTACGATATAAACCGAGAAAAACCTCAGCCGTAAAAGGCGAGGTGACCTCCGAGGATATAGTTTAAAAGAAATGGTGAAGAAATAAGAGAAAAAGGATTGAGAAGATCGGATCGGAATCTGCGAATGCGAAGAGAAGAGCATATAAATAATTGTGGATTAAAGAGGTATGAGAGTGGATATTTACTTCTGTATTTGTACAATGTGCAGGTATAATACATATATACATATATAAAGAGAGGGAGTTGTCGGTAGGTATATCATATACGCTTTGTAAAGAGTGTTATACGAGAGAGCGTACGAAAACAGGTGACAGTCGGTTCGGCACCGCGGTTAATATACACGAAACAAACCAACGATCGTATAAGCAACAACTTACTGTTTGAAGTTGAACGTGTCGTCGCGGTGTACGAGAGTAGAGTAGAGTAGAGTAGAGTAGAGTGAGCTCGGGAAACTGAACCACTCCAAAGTACAACGCTTGGTGCCTCAGTTGTCTCCGAACCCCCGATCAGTTCGGACGTGACTTAGAAGGGAAAAACTAAAAAATTTATACACACGACATACGATATACATGCGATATAATATATATGATTGTTATAATACGTATTAATGTATTATTATAATATCATTATAATATTCTGAAGATATTTTTATTATTTTTTGTTCTCAACGTTTATATATTCATTAGATTCGAGTGTTAATACAGTTCTGGGTATACATATATATATATATATACATACATATATACATGATACAATATTTATCTACGTTTCTCTGCAACGTTTATCAACACTCGAGAGGACGACGAAACCCCCCGGGTTTCAACACCCCCAAAATATTTTACAGAACTGTATATAAAATAGCGGTTTATGTGAATTATATTTACGATCAAAGTGTATTATTTATCCCGCGAAACGCGGTGCAGAAAGGACAAATTAATTAATGATAAATTAATTCAATCATTCGATAAATACAAACTAAATATCTTCCTTCGATTATCGGAACGATTATCATCCAACGTTAAGACGTAAGTTTAAACCAAATACTTATTTATACAAATTTATTATTAACTGTATCGCATGTTTTATAGTTTTAATCAACATTGGTTCGATCATTCGTTCGATTTATTATTCAGATTATTCAATTTTTTTTTGTTTTTTTATTTTTTTCAAAGATAATTATATTTCATCTTATCGAATAGATTTTTGATGTCTGATTTAGAACTCAAGACGACCCAATAAAAGAAAAAAAAATTGCAAAATTTATTTGCGCTTTGTGTGATTCTTTGCTTTATAGAACTAAAGAATATAGCTTGTTAGCTTATACACACATACTTAGGTTGGTATAGCGTTGCTAACGACTTGAGAGCGCTTATCGTCTTTTGTTAAATTATAAAAGGCGTAACAATCGATGCTATAAAAGTTTTGTCGTTAGAAGGATTTAAAGCTTTGAAGAAATACGACTCTATAATATATACGCATATATGTATAATATGTATACACGGAAATCTGCAGACTCTGTTTTCTTCTTCAATCTCTTTCAAGTTGAATAAATACCCTCTGGACATTTAGTTATTGGAGTCTTGTAAGAACTTTCACTTCCTACATACGTACAGGACTGGGATGAAAATTACATCGCGAAAAAAAAAAAAATAATAATAATTAATATGAATTCGCAACACGATCAAAAGTAAGAAAAAAAGACTGAAAGAAAATCGAAAATTTTACACATTTATTATTTCTCCAATTTTTTTTTTTTTGACGGTAATTTTTTTAAATATCTTTTTCTTCCCGTTTTGAGAACAATTTTAATAATCGCCATTTTTATTTTTGGTCCGAGCCGCAATCTTTCGCAGTTTATATTCCGTCATATATATCTTTTTATCATGTATTCTCTCTGCATGCGTAATATGTATACCGCGTGCAATGCCTGTCTTGATGATCAATCAACTCGTGTCCTATAACGCTCGATCCTACGGTATAACCTACGTTAAGATTTTACTTGTATGAATAATCTACGTACGCGTATAATATTCGTATGTACGATATATATACCTCGAGGCTCTAGTATTTTGTTTCGAAATGGCGCTCTATAGACTTTCTAAAGTCTAAACCTCTAAACGCGTTCACAACGCACGACGTCTGTCCGGACGTTCGTCTCTCTGTGCATTTCTTTTTATTTTTTTACTTACTGATAGTTACTTACTCATACTTACGAGTACTAGATAGATACTGGATCTAACTGGCTTTCAATATCTGAAAATCTTAGCTTGATGTCTTATACTTATAATATATCGAGAATTGAATTCTCGCCGAAGCTATATAAATTACTATACTCAACGATATCCTGCCTCTGCCATATATTCATATATATGTATACAAAATTATAAATCAGGCGATAGTATATAATGTACATTATACATATATTGCGAATACTTATTTAAACTATAGCAATGCTGTATTAGAATATAATTGCTTAAAATTATATAGAATTTAAAAGGCGTGAAATTCTTTATCAGAAAGTCTTAACCCGGGTTTTCGTTTCTCTAGTATATATGTATATATATATATATATATATACATATTATATTCTATTACATACCTCACTCGACATATACTTATAATTTTACTATATCGTTAATTAGAATTTGTAAATAGCTAGTAGAAACGTGAAAATATAATTTTAAACGACGGTGTTACTATACCTTTAAACGTATTATATTACACCTTATATAGGTATTGCGAATTAGAAACTATTTACGTTCTAGGTAGTCGAAAAATTCGATAAGAATAAGAAGAAGAAGAGTATAGTATAGTAATTATTCTCATAAAGAAGGTTTACTGTATACCTATAATAATACACAAACATATATATATGAATTAGTAAAGGCTATTTCAAATCATTTTCGATATGGGTTAACGCCGGTAGTTAAAATTTTCTCATCAAATTGAACCGCTCGCGATATACAATCGCGCGCTCATGATATTTCGTTCGTAATATACTTTACGAACCGAACGTGCGTAAGACACTTATCAGCTGACGAGTTGTTTTTTTTTTTTTTTCTTTTCAAATTACTTCTTTTTCAAATTCTAATTGCCTTTTTTATTTCTTCTTTTTCTCTCCGTCTCTCATCCGTTTCATATCCGTATTCAATAGCTCGTTTTTTTTTTTTTACGCGATACTGTGAAAAAGTCATATAGATAAAAATTACAGTCTTTCGTTTCTTTTGTTTTTTTTTTTTTTTGTTATTTGTATTCTGAGTAGATTTTTCTGAAAAAAAACAAAAATCAAAAAATTTTTGTCAATCTAATTTCTCGACAATATCAAGATAATCAATATACGCTTTACTCATTCACGCATTTCAATAACGATATATCGACTAGCCTAATTAACGAGACAGTGGTAGGTAGGTAACAGTAATGCGCTGACTCAGCTGACAACGCGTATTTAATAAACACACGCACAAGTATCAATATAAAATATACCTACATCGAGAATAAATGAAAGCCTGCATACTCTATCCTTACTTGCAAAAAAAAAAATCAAAATATGTATATATGTATATATTTGAAAAATAACTTTGGAAATGGGTCAGTATATCAATTAATAAAAACCGGAGTAGCCCAAGTCAATAAATTTCTGAAACAAATAATGAGACAAGTTCGATTTTAATACTATAGGATTTATTTTCTACTGTAATTATTTTTGGAGTAATATTTTTTTGATATTTTTATTTTTATTTCTATCAATTACTGCGTTTTTTTTTTTTTTTTTATTTTTTGCAAAAAACGGAGTAAAAGATTTTCTATAAAGAGTTTGAAACTATACATAACGATGATGATCATATTGTCGATTGATTGTTTATTATTTATTTATTTATTTATTTATTTCTTAAACGATACCCTCTGGCAATATGCTGACAATCATGCCAAGGAATCGCAAATAGAGATGAGAGGTAAAGAAAAAAGTTGTAGAGAATGACTAATGTATTGGTCGTAACCCCTGCATATATACACACGAGGTTGCAGGTTGTAGATACATACGTACATACATAACCTGTCCACCTAACCTAACCGTAATTAAAGAAATATATTATTTGCATTGAATCGAGAAGTAAATCTCAATGAAACTTCCGCTAATTAAAAATAGGATATATATTATCATGAAGGACGTGGATTAATATTACTCTAAAGAATAATCGGCAAATCGATAATTAATTTTCCAATACCTTTAATGAACGCCATTAGTAAGCAATAAAAATATACTTAGTTATACATATACATATAATATACGCTTCTATGTATGTACATACATATACATATATAGTATATAAGTATACATACGTCACTATATAATAACAATCACGGTTACTTTAGACATAAACAGAATACCATTTTGATTAGCTAATTTATCCTACTATGACCCTTTACTCTCTTTCTCTATATACTATTTGTTATGTTATTTATGTATGCATACATATCTGTCTATTTATATATATACATATATACATATATGTATGATCGAACGTATATTTATACAAGGCAAGGTGAAGCAAAGCAAAGAAAAGCAAAGCACAACAACCTGTTCGTTAATTGAACGGAATTAATTTATAAATTGTGTCGATTAATGAGTTTACGATATTTTTCGTGTTAAAAACTACATTTATATATAGGTATATATATATATATATATATATATATATATATATATATAGTCGAAAAGATGAAAAATAAATAAATAAATATCGATGAAAAAAAAAAACTTGAAACTACTGACGTCATTAGTCGCCACACATGTGTCTTTAATTACTTTTAGAACATATTTTGTAGAATTTCTCATACCAGACAGTTAGGATTGGGTAAAAACATCCGAGAATGAATATATGTATATATATATATATATGTAGACCTGTATATCGGAGGGGAAAGAAAAAATAAAACCTTGAATTGAGAAACTGTTGGTTTAGGTTCGAGGAAAATCTTTGTTCTGATAACAGTTCGAACTCACAGTTCAAAGTTAACAATGAACACATATTTTTAACCGCAGTTATATATACTTATATGTATTAAAAGTATGTGTGTAATATTATTATATGTATAGACGATAAAACCTTAGGGCATTTATTTTAAATGTTGATTGCTTTAAGATATATTTTTCGTAATTATACTGCATCGGTAAAGAATTATACATATATATTACTACTATTAGACTAATATAACTTGTATGTTTTTACAAGGTTAATATTTTTTGGTAATATCTATGTACAATATCAACGTTAGCAAAGCAACGATCATTAACATCGAACGAGTAGTGTCATAGTTTAATCAAAAATAATAATTAACTACTTTACAAAACGAAAAAAAAAATTTTTTTAACCGTCTCTTATTGTCTACATCAATTTTTTATTATTTTTTTTTTTTTTCATTACCAACACGCTGATTTATCAGCCACAATTTTTTACTTATCAACAATCTTGTTAGACTTGAAAAAGACAAGCTTAATTAACTATCACGGATCCTATGAAGGTCCTTGACAATCAAGTACGTAAAAACAAAAAATTGAAAACAAAAAAAGATTCTTCCTTCTCTCTTGATGATTAATAAATTTTTATTTTGATCACGTAATTTTGGCTACTTTTGACAGTATATACTATACTTGAAATTTGTAAATTTTTTTTTATGTATATATGTATATATATTTGTTTTCTTTCAAGGTACGGAGATAGAAGTTAATGACATCGGTGTAAAAAAAAAAAAAAATAAAATAAATAAATAAAAATTAATTGTCCGTGAAAGAAATTTAGCTGTCTATTAGAGTTTGTCAAACCTTGAGACGGGTTTATGTTTGTTCATTTGTTATAATGAATTGTAAAACAATATTTGAGATAATTTATCGTTAATTAATTCAAGTTGATTAAAATAATGAAAAGTAAATTTTGTCCGGGTACGGGTTTGTTATATTAGTAAATAATTATGAATTTACACTATGTGCCAATAATGCAGTTATATTGCATATACTTTAGGGTATAAACAATGTACATATATACATATGTAAGAGCATATATAAAACTTAAGAAAGAATCGGGACAGGGTCTCAGTTTGGTCGGTCGATCGGCCATTGTACTCGTATCAATAGTTTCGAATACACGATACATTTCAAAGATAGTCATACGTGGTTTGTGTACGATATTTATCTTTCGTATATATTCTATACTATACAAGCATTGGACGAGTCTGTACTTTACATCTAGCCAATATATTCAATCTACGTGGATGTCATGACGACAAGTTTAAACAATTTCGCGATTAATTTTCTAAAGAAAACTTGAAAAATATGAAATCTGGTTTATTTGAAAAAACTGAATCTGACTGAAAGAAAAAGAGTAAAAAAAAAAAAAAAAAACACAATTGGAAGGAGAGTTTCAAAAAGTCATGTCTTGTGGTTTGAAGAAAAAAATCTGTGACTTTAATAATGAGGATGATCGTACTTATAATCGATTGATATATTTTTATAATGAAATTTGAGTTAGGGTTGAAATTGACAAAATTACAAGTAGGTAGGCCGTTATAAAATGAAATCTCACAATCAGTAGGCCAAGGTTGTGACCCAGGCAGGTGCTTTCACTGCGAAAATGAGCCATGGTATAAATAATGACTTGAAGAGGACATATAATTATGAACATGTAGGTATATTATACAAATAAACATTGCATCCCGTGTTTTGCCAAACTCTAACTGTGTAGAAAGGACGTTCCCATGTATGTACACACATACATTCACCTATGTATGTAACATTGAAAGTAAAAATCTGTATTTGTCTTTCTCAAGAACGTGTAGACGTAATAGAAAATTATTGTCCATCCTGTAACCAGATTAATTGGACAATGATGGTCAATTTGAACAGATTCTCCCGAAAAAAATTATACAAAAAAAGGCTTATTGCAGGTATAGCATATATATGAAATTAAATCCAATCATGAAAAGTAAAATTACATTTTTTGTATTTTTTTTTTCTGTCAATCGATGTAATTTCTGTCATTAAAATCATTACAATTTTTTGACTTACATTTGAGAAAGGAATTGTGGTTAAGATTTGAAACTAGTTAATAATATATCACATAAATTTTTCGTATTCGATTGAGAATTAGACGATCTAAATAAAATAAATACGGAAAATTTTAACGAATTTATTAACTTTAGTTAATATATCCCAAGAAATAGATTAGGGGATAAAATACGTATTATAAATTGTAGTTATACATATATGTGATAAATATATATGTATATAAGAAAGTTTTAGCAGACGGTATAATCGGCCGTTTACGATACAAAAAATTCCATTGCTACTAGTTTTGTAATTTAGAAAGGTTACCGATTATTTAAAGGACGTCGAATACAGGTGTGTGTGTATAATAACGTATGCACGTATGTAGAAATAATCTGACTTCTTACTTATGACGATAAATAAAATTTGGAAATTTTCCACCTCATACCTACACTATATTTTTTTTTAATTTATTTTTTTTTTTTTTTTTTTATTCATTTTTCTTCAAATTTTACAATATTGGAATTAGACTCGTATAACATGGATACACAAAATTTTGTACAGTTTGAATTTTATTGTTCGAATTAACTGCCTATAATATACCTACGAGCTTTCACCAGGATCACAGGATCTCGAATATCTCTTTTTTCACTATCCTGATAATTTCATTAATTTATCTTGTATTTGATAACTTAGCTAATTTGTATGAGCAATTATAAAAAAAATATATATACATATATTTTAACTATTTAATTTATAAAGGAGTAAAATATCACCTCGCGAATGTTGTACATATTATCACCTTATTTTGCAGCTAATCCAAGTATACATAATTCTATATACCACGAAATACTTACTAAACTGATCAACCTCGAAATATTTTTACCAAACAGACGCCAGTTGACCCCGCAGTTGTGCAAACTAGCGAGTTTTTAAAGAAAAAAAAAAAAAAATAATAATAATAATAATAATAATAATAATAATAATAATAATAAAACAAATATGAAACTCGCGGAATCTGTTGGCTAATCTAACGAACAGTATAAAAATAAATTGCACGTATACCATACCTCGAATATCCGATAAATGTTGTAATTATTTTAAATTCTAGGAAATTCGATATGGATGACATTTTGAAATTTTATTCACACTTTTTCTCTCAGTTTTATTATTATTATTATTTTATTTTTTTTTAAATATAATAAATTAATACTGAAAGAAAGATGAACGCATGAAGATTGAGTTAGTAAGATGTAAATTCGTATAATTAAGCATATAAATTCGTTCGTATAGTGTAAATTCCTTAGCTACCTATATCGTACTTTGAAAATTACAATTCGTACACACACAATCGGCAATAACTCTACCATAACAGCATTGTGAGTCAGCATCGAAGCTTGCATATGGATTCATGTATACTTAAGATATGTATATGTGTCTTTAATAATAATTGTCTGCAGTAGATTCTTATATTTACGAAGACTTTTCACGGATCTAATAGAAGCGATAATGTTAATTTAAATTGTAGAAAGAAAGAAAGAAAGAAAGAATAAAAAAGAAGAATGAATGTAAGAAATAAAAAATAATTAAAATGAATGAAACATCTAAAAATTTTAACTACTATTTTTTTTTTTTTTTTACATATCAAGTAACGACCTTCTGCAATTGACAATTATTGTCGGACAAAGAGCTTATAAAAATCAGACAATATTAAATAAACCTGATGATTCATTAATTGACTGATAATAATTGATTCGGACTTTACACAATTCGTGAAATTTTTATTTTTTTTTCTCTACGAATTTTAATTCACATGAAGACATGATGGTTGTAATTTAATTATTTTTAAAATTAGATCGCGAACGATTATGGTTTGAAATTATTCCATTTAATAAAAATCGTTTATAATGTGTTCGAAATTTTTTATTTATTTATTTTTTTTTTATTTTTTCTTACCGATTTTCATAAGTTTTATTCTTACAATAAATGCAATTCACGTTTCCCGCTCAATGGCCTTTGTATCGAACAATGACATGAATTAATTCAGCATACATTAATCTTAGAATTTCCTTATTTTATCCTTATAATTGTTTCATTATACTAAATACATTGCGGATGAAAAGTTCTCCGTAAATATTGCGGTTAAACGTCATCGACCGCAAATATGAAACAGGATGATCTCTTCACATTCGAGAACAAACATATACATATATGTATACACACAACTACCTATATGTACAGCTGTTAAATTTCTACTGACAAAAGTGTGACAATATTTTATTATGTATACAAATAATTTTCCTATATATATATATATATATATATATATATATATATATTTGTTTGTTTTCTTTTCTTTTTACTTCTTCTTCCTATTTAATTTCTTTATTACTCATATCTTTATATTATATACACTTATATATGTAGTTGTTTTTACTACGTATATACCTATATTGTATGTACAATAAAATCGCTAACTTTATTGTTACACTCTTTGAATTCTAATCATCTACACACACACACACACACACACACACACACACACACATGCATACTTATACCATTTTTTTTTTTTTATATATTAGTCAACTCTTAATATTAAAGGTGCGGGGTGGTCCTCCGTAACACGTTATGTAGGTACACACATGTTACACACTATATTGGCTCGTCGTTACCACCAGGTACTTCGGTGTCATTGGCGTATTAATCGATCCAACCGTACTCGAGTCGTCGTGGGCACCGCCGCGACGTCCGACACGCGCCGCGCGTCTCGCATGACAATTACTACGAAGTATGTATATACACTATAAGGTGTACAATACATACTAGGGTATTTGTACGTATGTAAATATAATTTGCTGATTGTAAATCGCGAATTTCTCAAACGTGACTTTTATAAATTCTGAGGCTAAAAATTTTTTTCGTTTTCATTTTTTATTATTATTTTTTTTGTTTTTCGTAGCTTTTATATTACGCGAATATATGTATTTGTATAGGTATGTCTAGAATTTTGCACCCATTCACGACTATAATGTAACTTTTATATTTTATAACGATCGCGAAGAAATAAGATGGAAATATATTATGTAAAGATAATATAATTTATTGTTAACGGATATTATATAATCCGTGAAGCAATCTTTGATTATTAGGTTTTAATTGACAAATTTTATATAATATGAAAGTAAAACGTGTATATATACATATATACGGTAAGAAAATTTACAACTAATTTCGCATTGCCAATAGACTATATATATCGCGATCGTGACACGTGATCTAAAGTCAGTATACATACATTTGTAATTCTTTTATTTTCACTTTATATTTAAACGTAGTGATTCTCTTGATGCGATACACGCTAAAACTATCCGCGAGACTTATCGCGACTATATGTACTCAGGTCGCGTACTTAGACAGTGAACACTACACTATTTTTATCAATCGAATGGGTTCTACGATCAGAAATTCGTCACGTATCATCGTACAGGTTGGTATTATACCTACTCTAATCGTTAACCATGTCCAAATAGTTTCGCGACTCGCATTTATTTATCAAAATATTTTTAGGCAATTACACTCACCATACATACGTATATACATATACATACATACATACATACATACATGCGAAAGTTATTTTTTATTCCGTCCGTTCGATAGGTTCGTCACTTTTTTAATCAAATTTATTATGCGAAAAATTTGCACAAAAATCAAATTCGAAACTATCTTGAGGATTTTATTTATTTATCTGCGGAATTCGATGATTAAGTGGACAGTGCGAAAATATGCTGCAGGTTTGATTAATACGTGAAATTTTTTTTTTTTTTTTTTGCACCGTTTGCTGAGAAAACAAAATTACACGTAATTATTACAGCTAATTGCGTTATTGTGTCTGTATTAAACTATTACAGTGCCGTTGTTATCTACTACACTAATATGCTTGTATGATTGTGCATAATATATCTTGATATTAAAAAACCAAAAAAAAATCAAAAATAAAAAGATAAAAAATATAATATAATTCTCATCTTTTCACCATATTCTACGAATTAATTGTAACGTGTATAATATATATCTCAGTAATTCTTACTTTACAAATCTTATTAACTTTTAAGTTATGGATTTGGGACGAGGTAGTTTACTCGATCTATCTCTCGTGATCGATCCGTGGTCCACTGTCGTTCTCGTAACGCGCTTGATTAAATCTCAATTCTCCTTATATATAAATATATGTATATAGTATATATATATATATATATATATATATATTTTTTTTAAACTACATACCCATAAGTAGTTAAAAGATTTCTTTGAAATCTAATTCAAGTTATATATACGATACATATCTTGCCAATCGATTCGCAATCGTATCTCTGTATACAGAAAATTAAAAAAATAAAATAAGATAAATAAAAAACATCCAAAAACAAAAAGAAAATAATTTACAATTTAATATATTCAACCTGGTTAATTATTAATGGAAAGATGTCAGTACCTTGCGGCTACACATTTAAACACGCATATATATACACCCTCTTGTTAATAATAATTTTAGTAACTTCATATTATATCCTCTGTAAGATTCTTCTTTCTCTTTTTTTTTTTTTTTGTTGTTGTTGTATCCAGAATCATTATCGTCTAAAGTATATTATATATTATATATTTCTTATACGCTTAGATTATTTAAACGTTTCTTATAAGCACAATAATTATTTGTGCTTATACAAACGCATATTTATATGTATATCGACATCGATCGATCGGCGTAAATAATATTATTGATAATCACTTGTAACCACAACGCAATATGGTTATAATAGGCATATGTATAAATATGAATTATACCTACCTTAAGTTAGGTATCTCATCTTATATAGATATAAATTAGAATTTTATTTATCTCAATTTATTAGCGAATGGGATTTTGCGTCTTTATATTTTAAAATTATTGTTTATTAATCCTGATCTTGAATCGTTATGTCTAAAAAGATGAATGAGTCTATAAAGACAAATAAAAATTTTTGAAGAATAAATCGCGAAATTTTTTAAGTCTTCGAAATATCTAAAAAAAAAAAAAATACGGTAGCTACAAATTTTTGTTAAAATTTCGATTTATTTTCTTTCATTCAAATTTCGAGTAACTGACTGATTAATTTATTAAACTACATAACTAACTAACTTCCGTGTTTTGTATTTACAATTAGCAATACATACGTACGGAGATTTGACAGTGGCACGCGGTGACACGCGGCCGGAAGTGTTTAAAAGCAAGGACGTGGACAGGTGTCTACCTATACGACGACCGAATTACATACTTTTTATTTTACTTTATCTTTTTTTTTTTGAATTTTTTCTTTTTTATTTGTATATGGTTAAACGTCTCACATATATGTGAAACTCAATATTAGAACGTATTTTAAAAACTACTTTATTTTCAACCGTCATGTTTTGATCGTTGAAAAAAATTACATCTCGTGACTAGCTGATCATAATAATTTTAGGACTCGTATATATTATAATTTGTATAATTAATAAACCGCGTGATATGTACGTTAAAAAAACCGGAATTCAATTTTGATTATAGATATATGTACATTTTATAAGATATGAAAAACAGAAGAACAAAGAGAAGAGATAAAAACAAAAAACAAAAAATATTTACTCAATCGAATTTAATAACGATCATTAACCGATTTACATTGTGATAAATCATTTTTTTTTCTGTTTTTTTTTCCCTCTCTCTCTCTCTCTTTTATATTTTTATTTTTGTAAATTTTTATAGAGGTTGATTTCATTTAAAAATTTTTTAATCATCCAACTGACTCGTACACAATAATAATAATTATTATAATCTACGATAATTTATGCGTCTTATAGTAAAGAATTATTATTTAATCTGTTATCGATTAATTATAAAAATATTAACAAAGTTGTATAATTATCCATAAAAAATTTTAAATACCTTATATATCTATAAGCTTTTAAAAACTATAATAATGTTTCGTTTCGGCGAGTTTGCATATCCTCAGTATTTATACGATACGATACCTATACATATACATATATATATAATATGAGGAATTGTTTTCGACCGGCAATAATATTATACCCGGTTATTAACGATCGAGCAAATAAAGTCACGACGCGACGTGGATCATCGCGAATAAGAAAAATACGTCCTTGAAGTACATACATAGGTATACAATATGTTTCACATACATATATGCGCATTAGTGTGCGAAAGAATCTTTGCGATGCAAGTCCCTAAGCAGAGATGGGGAGGGAGGAGGGGGGATCGAGGGAGGGGGAGAATTAAATTCCCGCCAAATACTGACCTAGAGTAGTTTACGCCGCACGTGCCTAACCGCAAATTAATCATAATAAGAGATACACACACGAAATACATATAATATAAGTATTGTGTTGTCGTATAAAATTATTGCGGTCGCGGAATAATTCTTTAAATTGATAGAGAAATTTTTTTTTTTTTTATTTATTAACTTTTTTTTTTTTTTTTTTTCGTGGAATTAAATAGCGAGAAAAACTTTATGATTTTAAATCGTCTCGCCCTTGACCGAGATTATCTCATTTGATTCTCGGTATACATATATGTATAATACGATAAAATATATGTTTGAAAATCTAACGCAATGGAAAGAAAAAATAAAGAAGAAGAACAAAAAAATTTTTAATAAAAAAAAATAAAAAAAAAAAAATATTCCCCATCGTTAAATATTGCGTGTTCTACGTCGTGGGAACTTCGGATTCACATCATTTTAACAGACTACTGTAACCGTGTCTTAATGTATCTAATAAAAGTTACGAACCGGCACTGCCAGACAACGACGAATGTCAAACCGCTAAATAATGAAACTAGTCTAATTGATGATTTAGAACGTTTTGCTTATATCTTTAAAAACTGCTCTTACTCGTTTCATTTTATTTATTTATTTATTCATTTATTTATTTATTATTGTATTATAAAGTCGAACTTCAACTGACCCTACAATATAAAATGAGCCATACGGAATCAGTACTACGATATATTCAGCACGTGCGAGTCACCGACTCTTCCTTTGATCAATCTCAAGTTTCTGTATATATATATATATTATACATATGTATATAGGTGTAAATAATATAACTCATTGATGATGATGACGTAATAGAAAACTTCTTTGAAATATAAACATTGAACCAGTTCGCACTGACTAATTGACTAACACTGTATATAATGTTAGTTCTTGAAGAATCGTTACACATACAACTAAGACGAACAGTAATTAACGGAAGATTTCGGTACGAACCGATTAAAACCGGCTTTCACTAGAAGAAATTGCATCATTTTGTTTTTTTTTTTTTGTTTTTTTGTTTTCTTCACACTTACGCCCTATGATAGGTATGTGAAAATAATTTATCGGGATTTGGGAATATGGTGATTTCGATCGATTTTTAATGGGGAATTAATTGAATCGCGATTCGAGATAAGTTTTATGAAAACAAAATGGCGGAGTGTGAATTTTCAGAATTTACATATATCACTTTATGATCATCGAGGAAGCGTCGAGATCCGGAAAGTTTGTTAAGAATTTCAAATCTGTAGAAAATCGGTAGAAATCGCAAAAGTGAAAATACATATATGTATATCAGTTGACAAACTTCACAGCTAATTCGAAACTCGTTAGTAGCATATAGATCGGTGTAAATATTTTAGATATTATTGTAAATTTGTGTAAATATCGGTATTTACACTAATATCGTGTAATTAAATCGGTTTTGAAAATCTCTCACTGTATTCTTTCGCCATTTTTGTTATATGGGATTATTATTCTGAACAAATGGAATGAAAAATAAGATTCTTGATTGATATAGGCTCGTACATTAACATGTTAGGCTTTCATTTTAGAGAAAATATCTTACGTAAGTACTTCTGTTGATATGGAAAGTCATTAAGAGTCAGCAAATCGAAAGGTGATACGAAGAAGGTGAACCGATTAACATTTTTTCTATTTTTTATTTTTTTTTATTTTTTGATTATTTTGTAAGAATCTAAAAGAATATTTAGGATAAATATAAAAATACAAGATTTATTTATTTGTGTATTGTTTTTCCTTAAAGAAAGCTTTCTTAGGATTAATTCGAGTAGTTTTGATCCAAGAAACAGCAAAGAGAAATTCCAAACCCGCGATATAAAAAAAATGGCGAGTCATAAAATGTTACAAAATCTGTTTAACAGGCGCTAAGATATCCCTGGGGGGGACGGCCCTGGGTATTGGAGCCGGTTTTCATAAGATCGGTTAAAAAAAAAAGAGGGAAACGATGTACATATGCAAATTACTTTAAGAAGTAACCGACGAGCTAACATATAAGACCATGTCGAGAACTAAGAACTGAGAACTCGCACTTGGTATAATCGCGTGTATATTAGCTTTGTATACTAAAACTCAGATATATCGAATGTATATACGTGGATATATGTATAAATATACATAGATAAATATTAGGTATATATGTATTGTACGTACGTACGTACATACCTACCTACGTCCATCGGTCAGTCATACCGTTTGATTCTTAGAAAGCAAAACTAGTCTCAATAATACCCGTTGGCCACACACACTTTGGGTATATATATACTAGAATTAATAACCAACGAATTGCAATCGGTGAAAGGTTAAATATTTCATGTATATATGTGAACATAGGTATATAGGTATAAGTACATACATACGGTATATATATATGTGAATGTAATTATGTATATATATATGTATATACGTATGTTATAACCAATATGTGTATAACAATAATGTTCGAAAATGTAATGGTGTAAAATTAGCATATATATTATCATCGTATAACCTACCTTCGGGAATAATATGACGTCTGGCTTAATTCATACGATCTTACAACAAAAAAATGAGAAAAAAAAAATTTTTACAATAATGATAAATGAGTATTAGTATGATCGTATATATCTCGTTTAGCCTTGTCAATCAGGTATTAATGTTGATGTATTTTGTAAAGATAAATAATTTTTCTTATATGATATTTTTGACTCATTATGCGTATATATAGGTATTTGTTATTTTCATTTATTTCTTGAAATTAGTTAATCGAGTAGATATAAATTTAATTATTTACTATTCGTTTTTCCTTCTGTCTAGCCGTTTTTTATCAAGGTCTCAGGATTTATTTTTCACCATGGTTAAAAACGACTTTCGTTCTAATTTAAAACTTGTTCTGTTCTGGTTTTTATTTATTTATTTATTTTTTTTTTCTTTCTTATTGATTAATCGAAATTGGCAAAACTGTTATTTAACGGTAAAATTTATGGTGGATCTAAAACAACCGTTTTTTTTTTTTTAACCCCTCCCTCACCCTCGATACATCTTCATATTCATTGTCTATTTATCACAGCGAATGCATATTTCTTATTGTAATACGTATAACTATGAATCTCTTTTTATATACATATCTACATACCTATATACCTAATAAAAGTTAAAAAAAAATCCGTTACGATGTAAAAAAAGAAATTTATACTTAGATATATCTGTTCTAATTAAATAATATGAGAATGGTATTATAGAAACTGTGTAACGGTAAACGACATTTTAAACAACTGTGATCTCTTTCTTTCTTACGATTTTTTTTTTTTTTGTCTTTTGTAATTTATACTGTATCTATACATCTTCGATTTCTTACTATCTCTTATTATAGTCGTAATTAATAGGATATAACGATCTGTTATATAGTTATATTATACGCTGGCTAAAAAATATCTTACTAAATTAATCTACGTATGTATGTACATACATAGGCACATACATACATATCGTTGTGATAGAATCTGTAAATTAGTTTGAGGATAAAATTTAACGGTAAATTATAACATTTGTACATATATACAATAATTATTTCATCGGCTGTTTTATTTTTATTATTTTATTTTTTATAATTTATCTAAATCACGTTATGTCTTTGGTTTGAAAAAAAAAAAAAAAAAACGAGAAAAACAAAAAAAAAAAAAAAAATTGTGATTAGTCACGATATAGAGAAAAATATATCCTAAATAATGTTATATGATTTAGCAAGTATAAACAAAATTTCTTTCGGTGTTACAGATCGAAGATAAATCGTATAAATAAAAGATTAAATATATAAATATTTTCATCGATATTACCCGTAATGATTAGACTGTGAATAATATAAAAATGAATCGAAATATATTAATTATGAATGAAATTTATATTAATGAATTAATAATTATTCAATATTATGTATAATGTATATATATATATATATAAAAATGTATGAAAACCGCAAAATTTTCCTGTCGAAATAAAGGAAATGAATAATATGTATACATAAATATGATTCCTGGCGACGGATATTATATAACATAATATAATTATATATCTTCTCTTATTTAATCAAAATGAATTATATACCTGTTTTTAATAAGAACAGTAACATATGTATTAATCCAATCGATAACCTAAGGTGATTAGCTCTTTATGACGCAACAGTCTCTTTGTCATTACATACCAATACAATTACCAATATTTTTTCTCTTGTGTGTTTTTTTTTTTCTTGCTTAACACAAGGATAATGAACAGTCAAGGTACAGTTGTTCAAAACTTGTCTGCAGTTTTTCTTTCTTTCTTTTTTTACTCTGTACAAAATTCCATTCTAGATATTCACCCCGGAAGTAATGAACATTAATTATTTATACGAGAATTACTGCAGCTATATAGGGTCGGTTTTTCCTCATATTTAAAACTAGTTTTTCCTCTATTAGAGTTTAGCAATTTTTTGTTTTTTTTTTTCGCTATTTCATTCATTATTTTTTCATTCAATTTCTAATCATGGAAATATATCGTAAAAAATAAAAAATAAAACAAAACTTTATTTATTGCCCTCAGATTCGAAGCTTTTTAGTTCAACTCAAGTTACAGAAACACTCTTTGAAATGAAATGAATATTAATTTTATAGTTTATTTTATATTTTATATTATACATTTTTTTATGTTTTTTTTTATTTTTAGGTAGCCAAAACGGATAATGGTGGCTTCGCAGAACGACGGTGGAAGAAGTGGAGGTGATGCCGGTGAAGACGACGCTGTATATACAGTGTCTGTTAGCGGTGGAGGTTACAGAAATGAAGGTTTCAAGGAAGACGGTGGTGACGGTATTCCACCTGAACCAACAAAACCGCCCCAAATAGCGCCGCCCGACGATGATACTCAGTCGCGAAAGTTCAAACTTTCACGAAGTGAAAAATGGCGAATTTTGAAAAATATTGGAGCTGTATCGATAGCTTTTATGGTACAATTTACCGCGTTTCAAGGAACTGCAAATCTACAGTCTTCGATCAACGCTAGCGAAGGTCTAGGAACCGTTTCTCTATCGGCTATATACGCAGCTCTAGTTCTTTCGTGCATTTTTGTACCCACATTTGTTATCAAGAGATTAACCGTTAAATGGACCTTATGTCTCTCTTTATTATGCTACGTTCCTTACATTGCATCACAACTTTATCCGAAATTTTATACTCTCGTACCTGCCGGAGTATTACTTGGTCTTGGTGCTGCTCCTATGTGGGCTGCTAAAGCCACCTACCTCACACAGGTTGCTGGTGTTTATGCTAAGTTAACGGATCAACCTGTCGACGCCATCGTCGTTAGATTCTTCGGATTCTTTTTCCTAGCTTGGCAGACAGCTGAGCTTTGGGGAAATCTGATCTCTTCCGTAGGTGAGTCTCATTCTCTCTTATTTTTATCGTTTTATTATTTTTTTTTTTTTTCATTTATATACGAATTGACTTTTGGTTCAAGTTCCGAATTTTAATATAACCAATTCACGATTTTGAAGAAACAAAAAAAAAGAAAAAAAATCTGCTGCATAGTTGATTCTGAAAATTTCAAATCGATAAAAAATTAGAGATTAAATATTCCGAAAACTTAACCGTCAATAAATCTTCGGATTCTTGGTATTTCGGAGTTTTGGACTTTCTGAATTTTCAGCCATCCGCATTCCGATCTTTACGAATTTTAATATACTGAATTTTATAGTTTTCGATCATTCGAAATCGTCTGAAATGAATTCGTATAATTTTGACCAGTTAGTTTGAAACTTAAAAAAAAAATAAAAATTCGAAACCCTTACCAATTATTGATGAGGTAAAAATTTCAATTTCAAAAAATATCACTTTTTCAATCAACAATGTAAGTCTTTTGATTTTATTACAATATACCTTATAGATATATTATTACGTAACGAGTTTCTGCACTGCTGTTCGAGAAAGCGAACGAATATAATAACGCTGTTGTACATCGGATAAAGTTACAGTATATTGACGACAGTGTCTGAAAATATTAATCTTTCTTTTTTTTTTTTATTTATTATTATTATTATTATTATTATTATTTTTTTTTTGACCACCTGTAGTCGTGCCATTAAATCCGCGAATGGTGTTAAAAAATTGATTCTCACAAAAATCTTGTTTCTTGTTTTCGATTATTTGAATTGCCTCTTTATTGATCATTTAAGAACTATAAAATCGTTGGTATAGGTACTGCGTAGTACGAAATTTAAATACTGATTCAGGTAGACAGTGGCTTATTTCGGCATATAATTTAATTATAATGATTGATGATTATGGCATCTAACGTCTTCAATAGATTCATTTTGACGTCTCTTTGGCCTTGCTTTTCAAACTTTTGATATATATGAATTTATATGGTTATTAACCCGAGTTTGTTATACTATATTAACCGAGACGATCTTATAATTTGCCGATTTCGCTTTGGGCGGTTGTTGCGTAGTTTTCGTTATTTCTTTCTTTCCTTTTTTTTTTTAATTTATTTATTTATTTATTTATCTCAATCGTTTCGCATCAACGTTGTAGTAAAAATTATTTTTAAAAAACTAAAACCTCACGGAAGACCTTTTCGCTTTTAATTGGTTCTTAATTATAATAAAAAAATTTGAAAAAAAAAAAAAAAAAAAAAAAAAACACGGTTGAATCCTAAGGCGATTTATTTTAATTTTTTTTATTAAAGTAACCGATATTCGCCGGTTATTCCCCATATACTGTCTGACGCAATGGCTAGAATATCGCTTCGCTTGATTATTCAGATCAGTAAATTTTGACGGCGGTTTATCTCATTTTTATTTCTCGGATCACAGTCACTACATATGTTTTTTTTTTTTTTTTTTTATATTTCTTACAAATACTAAAAACTTTTATCTATATTCTTTGATCTCAATTCTTGACGTCGGAGATTACATATATAAGGATAATAATTATACGATTAGTAAAAATTTAAATATCTATATAAGTATTATAGGTATATACGTGTACATATTTTAGCTAACATATATTTTGACCTACGATTATTATACGTATGCGCGAATCGTATAAAAGAAAGCGTTTCAAAAAATTAGCCAACAACCTTCGAACGTATACCTACACGATGTTTATATATATATAAACAGTATTTTATAATATTTATACTATTTAGGCGCCTCCATAATAAAACGTGTGGCGCTTACAGGCACAGGAATTATCGATCATGCTATTGGAGGTTATTATACATTAAAATTACGTAATATGAATATAACGAAAGAAAAGAAACTAAAAAGAAATAAAATAAAATAAACAACAAAATCAAAAATAGTTATAGGTACCTAATACTTAGAATTTTACTTTCTTCGTTACGTATGTACACACGTCGCGCCTTTTCAATGATTATGATACTTATATTAAAATTCGCTAAAATCAATTTAACGTGATCGTTATGTAAGACAATAATTAAATTAATTAACTGCGATTTATCTAAATTTCCTGAAATTTAGATAAAATTATTAAGACACTATTTTTTTTCTTCTATTTTATGATTTTATTATCATTATTATTTTTATTATTTCTTTTTATCTCATCGCGTGATTATTTTTAAATTTCTCCTAAATGTATATAAAAAGTAAAGAATAATTGTTAATTTTTACTTTAATATCGAAAAATAATCACAAACGGGTCTAAGAAATAATTAATATAAGTATAACGTCTTGAGGACGGTAGCGCGCGTGACGTCACAGCGTCTGATCATACTCGAGGCCCTATCCCTGTAGTAGAGAGCTCGATGCTTGGTCAGACGACACTGATTTGTAAGTATTGCGTTTCAGTTAAACGTATGCGTTGGCTACATATGATGATTATTGATTTAAGAATTATAACGATTGGATTGAACGATAGATGAACGTGATATTCGGTATGTTAATTCAAATTGATGCAAGATATTTAAAAAATGAAGAATAAAAAATAAAAAAAAAAAAATTACAAAATTGATTATCCATTTATATTCAAGTTAGAATTTTTTCTACATACGATATATCCTGTTAGTTGGTTTTTTAATTTTTTTTTAATCCCTCGGACGTAACAGTGCTGAAGTAGTAATCAAAAGTTTTTTTTTTTTGTCATAGATATATATCGACTTTAGTGATTTGTTAAAAATAAATCTAAACTTTGGTATTATACAATATATTTGAATATTTAAAATAATTTTCGATATTCGTGGTACCTATGTATGAATGTCAGCTGTTGAAATAAAATTTCTAAATTTTTAAGAATATATCGTGTAAATTACCAAAAAAAAAAATACGTATTTGTTGAAAAAAAAAAAAAAAAAGAAAAATTGCCTTTCTATCGCTGTGATATTTATATATGTAGGTATATACGTATAATATATATACATACGAAAGAAATCTGGGGTCAGTAAACTTTTGTAAGAGGCTGACGACTCTTATAACCCCTTTATTAAAAATTTTTATCGTATATTAACTTGAACCATGGTAATATATACCCGTGTATTTAATTTCTATAGCCTAATAACGATCTTTGATTGTGCAGAGAATTGTAATAACATTATTCGGTATAATGGTTGGATTATAACTATCAGCCAATTAAAATGACCAAACATATCCTGCAAATATAATTTAATGACAATTACAAATATCAACTTGTACTCAACGTCATGACGTTAATTATTGCCATTCTGAAATATATATGTGTGTGCGTGTGTGTTTGTTTATATTAATAGGAAATATCACCCAATTATTATATAGGTAAACAGATATACATATATATTTTTTATTAAGGGTATTTCGGAGTTTGATGATTAGTTTATAATCCATTTCTCCATATGTATATATATTATGGATAAAAATACAGGTATAAATAAATATGGCGACTAAATTCTCCGGTCATTCTACAGAATCTATACGAATCGTTTATTATTATTGAAAATCGGAAATTAAATAAGGTTATATAATTAATAATAATTAAACATTGTATATAAGGTCAATATATATATATTGGCGCAACGACATATACCTATATACACATTTATATTTTATACCGTTACCAAAAGAAAAAAAAAACAAAACGATTTTATATATTATACATATGCTAACTTGGCACAGGTAGGTACATACATACCTACCTATGTTTTAATCGGGTGAAAGTTGCGACGTGTTTTTAGAATGCAAATATGGTCAATAACAATTCTTGGGATCGCGATATATATATATTACAAGCTCGCGCGCAGTAGGTAGATATACGCACCTAATATTTTAGCATAATTACTTAAATGTGTATAAATAATTCGTATATATGTATATAATATATATATATATACTTGTATTGACGTAGATATATACAATGTGTAACTTTGTTTATATATACCTACATATATATTTGCCAAATTTTATTTGCCAAGGATATGGATGCAGACCTTGTACTTCTTTCGATGTTTGATTCGTCAAAGTATATATTCTTGCAATTGCGATTCTAAAAAAATTATAATTAATACGACGTATAAGTATATTGGAACTCATTAAAAAAAAAAAAAAATAATAATAATTCTCGGATTTTGATTTTCTGGTAAATAATAATATATCGTATTAAATATATAGTATATAACAAGTTTTATATATTATGTTTATAATCGAATGAGAAGACTAGATATATACATATACACATCATTACCTCGTGTTTTCAAATTTTGAAATTTCGTATCACGTAGGGTATAACCAAAATTGTTTTCTCAAAAATAAAAATTATAGTAATTATATGTTTTTCAGTATTCCATATATCATGGTCAGATTGAATATATTCAACTTTTCAATATGTATGTACCTACGTTTATAATACAAATTATCTTGTTTTGACGTTTTTGCAGTAGGTATACCTACGCTTAAAATTTGCACTAATAGTTGCTTAATGGATTTTCGCGGAAATCCACGTATGCAGACATATAATATCTAGATATACACGAGTATTGTAGATATACCTATATATGTATATACATAGTTTAAATCGATTATGCGCGCACATGTATAGTACAGCTGTCTAGTTAGTCGACACGCTTAATTCACGGAATTCAATCACTGAAATAAAAAGAATTAATAAAAGAAGAAGAAAAAAAATAAAAATTGTAAAATACAGATAGAATCGTAATTAATTAGTGAAGTAAAACTGAAGTAGGTTAAGACTTGTACGGATAGTTTATCATTGCTAAGAATCGATGAAAAATTTAATTCTTGAAATTGCGAATAAGTTAATATGAATATTGAAATTAATTACTGCGTAGAATATCGAGAGGATATATATATATGCAGTATAAATTATACAATAATAATGAATTTTTGGAATTAAGAAATTGATACGAACAGAATAAGTAGAATTTATTAATTGCGTCGTTCCGAACGCCAATTCTCGTGAATATTTATCACGTGTATGCATAATTTATTTATTTTAAAAATCGAGGTAGATATATTTCTCTTTCTCATCATTGTAAGAAATAAAAATCGTTAGAAATCAAAAAAAAAAAAAAAAAGTAAATTTTTTTTTTTAATTAATTCATAAGGAAATTGAAAAGAAATACAGAAGAAAAGACGCAGTAGAAACAAACGAGTAGTAGTAAAAAAAAAAAAAAAAAATCAGCCCTGAATAGCCTCAGCCAGTGGCTGCTGAGCAAACGCGACGTCCTTGAGGGTCCTTGGGCGTCAATGGACGCATCGCGATTTTTCGCGTCTGACAAGTTACGATGCATAGCGTTGCTGAGAATTCCCTGCTGACTCCGCTGTCGCCATTTATTTTATGTATATTTTTATTTATTTATTTTTTTTTTTTTATTATTACTTGTTTTTTTCACGTTTTGCAAGAATCTTGATATCCCACGTTGATGTAAGCTAGAAGGAAACGTAATGAAAATAAAAAAAAAACGAAAGAAAAAACAGACGAAGATACTAATTTCGCGATTTAATTTTTCTTCTTTTATTTATTTATTTATTTTCATAAAACTTATCATATTTTAATTTAATTTTGTTTTTTTTTCTACTTTCAGTTCTCAGCAATGGCGAGTTTGGTAGCGTCGATGGAAACCACACTATCAATGAAGATAAAATTCGTCTTTGCGGTGCAAATTTTTGCGTTGTTGGAGCCGGCGTTAACGAGGTACTTGAGAGGCCACCAGACTCTGAAATCTTCAAGATATCTATGATTTATCTAGCCTGTGTAGTCCTTGCCGTAATAATAGTCGCTCTATTCGTGGATCCGCTCTCTAGGTGAGTTTATATATTCATCGTCATTATATAATATACCTATTTATGTTAAATATTATTTATTTTATTTCAAATATTCTGATATACATATTTCGCATAATCAAATATATGCCTACCTGTACCTAACACCTGTACGGTGTTTATCTCAACTTCGAAATCCTTCTCTTCTCTTTTCTTCGTATAGGCGCAGCCTTCGTTAAAGGAGAAAAAAAAAAAAAATATTTTATTTGATAATATCAAGCTAATCTTTTATTCATAAGTCGAGGTCCTACAGGCTCTGTATATACATTCGTATAATCTATGTGTACGTACATAAATACCCTGTGTATACATACCCCTCAAATATCGTTTTAAAAATTCGCGATGTTTCATTGTATAAGTATACGATATATATGTCTGTATATGTATTTAAACTTCCGTAAAAAACCAACTCGAGCACGTGTTAAATTTTCTTGTTATTTGACTGACAGCAGAGATTGAGATTAATGAATATTCTAAAATCAAGTTTCTATAGTCTCTCCTTAGGCAGTAAAACTTTAACAAGCCTATAGGTCGCTGACGTAACAGTTATTGGACCTTTTTCATCCGGTACCATGAGTAAAGTTGAAAAAAAAAATTTTGTTTTTTCTATTATTCATTCATTTTTTATCCCTACACATCGATGACTAACGCTCCCGGCGTTATTTATTGTTCTTTAGTAAAATTTTTATTTATTTATTTATTTTTATTTTTTGCTTCTTTTTATTATTAATCGTGTCTTAGAACCGCGAGATATGTATAAGCAACAAAATACATTATATACAATATATTATACACCTTTAGGTCTAATATTCTATTTAAATAACTTTAGGCATATATACAATTATCTGCACAGATATCTTATACGTCCTTGCGAAACATATACATATTTAAGAGAAAGAAAAAAAATAAAAAAATAAAAAGTATGTATTCTTCAGAATCATTCACGTAGAGCCTTGAACTGTTCTACGGTTTTTCACGGTCATTTTATACGATTGCTGATGGCGATTTAATTGTTGCCTTGAATCGATATACCATACATATATACGTACCTATGTATATACATAAACTTGTGAGAATAATTTTTGCACGCGTGTTGTTATATATATATATATATATATATATATATATATATATATATATATATATATATATATATATATATATATATATATATATTTTTTTTTTTTATTTATCACGTGGATATGTCACATTCTCCATGTATGTATATATAGTTGATTCAATACGAAGTGTTAATACATGAAGAAACAATTTCAAAGAAAATTCTTCGGTTCATGAATTAATTATTTTCTCTACCTGATCGAATCTATTATCTTATAGATATATACGCTTCGGTGTCTTTGAAATGCAATTTTTTTTTTTTTTTCTTCTTGTTCTTTTTTTCTTTTCTTATTTTTTCATCAACTTCCGTTTAGAAAAATCATTTCTCGTTATAACCTTGATCTAGGTACCTATATCATAGATATATAAGTAATGGGTATTTTTCTTATCAACATATTCTTTTTTTCAACTAATTAATATTTCAATTAATTGATAAAATAAATTCGATTTTTACAATTCACAAATTCAATATAATCCTCTACCGGATGGATAAATCTTCTTCGCTTTCTCCTAACGCAAATGTATGTACCTATATGTAGTTTTCCTATATCGCGGAAACGTTAACCGTGTTAAATAACATCCGTAAACTTCTTTGTTACCGTATTATAGGTAGGTATATTATGTTTGTCATCAAATAATAAAATAATAATAATAATAATAAAAAATTTAAAAAAAAAAAACAAGATTTTACCTACTTCAGGTATTTTCGTTTTATACACGTATATCAATAATATGCAAACATACGTGTAAACAGTTTTATACGTTATCTGTAACTGATAGCTGTATATATGTATAATGACAATTTTTAAACACATTTATATTTTTGATATATTATCGTAAATTTTGCAATTATTATTACCGCAAATCATCTTTATTTATATAATTAATCTATATATCTATTTTATATAGGTACTTATTATTATAATATATGTATATTGTACATACATATATATATACCTATGAATGTTTACCAAGTTAATATACTTACCATGGAGTAATTTATTATTTTATTACAGTACCTATAGGTCTGAGCTTTTTATTTTATATACCTATATCATGACTATTGTAATAAAATAGTAAAACGCTTTAGTGCAGTTAGAGTAGATACAGATAAGATTTTAAGCCGTATAATTAAATCAGTTATAAGAAAAAAAGAAAATAGGAATTTTTTTTTTCAACACTTTTTCTCAAAATCCTTCCGCGTAATTATATAATAAATTTTGCAAATCCAACCAATTTAGGACTAATCTTAATCAGATCTAACAAGTTTTATTTTATTTTTATATTCCCAGTTTTATTGAACCTATAAAAGAAGAAAAAAATAAAAATAAAAATAAATCTGAACTAAACGAAACTTAAATAATGTAATTTTTTTTTTTTTTTCAAATCTGAATAGAAAAAATAGTAAATCTCGTATGTACAGATAGCCTTAGCATTTTACTTGAAGTATTACGAAACTTAGATATATAATTAACGGTCACATAAACGTGATATATGTAGGTATGTATTGTACATATCTATGTATACCTAGAACCTCCCTCATTCTCATGTGTAGATATGTGATTACAAAATGGCGTACATCCGACGAGCAACGCATGAACGCTCTCGGTTGTTATTTTTTTCCTGCACTATAAACGTGTGTGTGTATGTGTGTGTGTGAGTGAGTGGTATATATATATATATATGTATATATATATATATCTCTTTATGTAACAAATACGTTTTTTCATAAAGTCCATTTGTTAGTTGCAGATAATAAACTTTTTACATAAAACTAAATAAAAATTAGATTTTTATATATATTTGTTTTTTTTTTTTTTAAATTTTTTCTTATTCTTCATCGATCTTTGATCATCCATTTAACGTATATTCTGAAGACACGTTCACCTACGTATGTACATACATACATATATACTACCTATCTGCATCTTGTATTAGAAGAAAACGAGGCAAAGAGAACAACCTCGTTCACTTTGTTATCGGTACGTGATTCTACTCGAAAGTTGTCGCAATATACATACACTGCATCAATACTGTACATAACTATATTCTCTAAGTACGTGTACTTATAGATTACACTGTATTTCGCGGATATATTTATTTACTGTGCATACTGCAGTATAATAAGTATAAGATTAATAATACCGACTATATACATCGTTTTAATATCAATTTTTATATATCTTTTAATATACAATACAAAATCGCGATTGAAATAACGATCATTCAATATAAGAATCCAAAATTGGTATCTAGTTATGACGTAGGTATGTATTACTCGGTATAACGAATCTAGAAGATTACAATGGCCGTGAGTATACTTCCGGTTGTTTGCTGCAACATCGTGGCTTACACTATTAATTAGCTTTGGTTCATACCCGTGGCTGTTTTGTACGTATCAACGTATTCGATTGTGAGCCAATAGTGATTTTTTCTTCATTTTATTATTTTGATTTTGTTTTTTTTTTTTTTTTTAGAATTTACCTACTTACCGTACGGGTAACTTGAGCGCTAAGTAAAATGGAACAGCTCAGTTTGTTACTATAGGTATTTGAAAACTAATAGTTTTGTAAACGAAACAAGGAAACAATAATGTAAACTACCTATACATGAATTTTACTTACATGAACATATATAACAAGTACACGGACTGTTTTTAACCTTTATCTT
Source organism: Macrophya annulata (assembly GCA_963924015.1). NCBI lineage: Eukaryota > Metazoa > Arthropoda > Insecta > Hymenoptera > Tenthredinidae > Macrophya > Macrophya annulata. The sequence continues at coordinate 5,331,719 of OZ001257.1, read as the reverse complement.
TGTTTTTCTTCATTCAAAGTTCGCGCTAATACCATATACGGGATTTCTCATACCCACTGTAAGCTAACGCGAGCTTATTGCGGACTGATATGTCCTGTTTTCTTTTCTTATTTGGTCTTAGTCGTTGACCTAATACGGTATACATAATCTACGTTTATCTCGAACGAGATATCGCAATTAGGAGAGGCATAGGCTGCTTATATATATCTTTCCTTCAATCGAGTAAAAATTTTGAAAATATTGAAAGGTAACATAAATTTTCATTTTTTTTTTTTTTTTTTTGCTTCTGTTTCTATCTTCAATTGAAGAGCCTTCTTTTTCTCTTATAAAACGTGAAAAAAAATCAAGAAACAATTCAAAATTCAATTTATACAGCCTTTCGATTTACCGAGTGACCCAAAAGTTTACTCCAACATCAGTTAGAAACTCTCTACATTCATATACGTGATTGAAATAGAATAATAATACGCAAGTTATTAAGATACCTGTACCGTTGTATATATACAGTCACTGGATTGCAAATTTTTCGAAATTAAGAAGGATATACTAAAGAAAAGAAAAAAATAAAGAAAAAGATCGCTCTTATTTGCGGATGAGAGTACAGGGCGAGATTTATTTTAAAGAATTTATTATTTCTCACGAGTTCATGAACCCATAGATTATGCAATATCGGTACTCCTATTTTTATGGACCACTGTTCCGGGAATAAGTCGACAACAAACCGCAGAATCTTGTATATACACAAACACACCATTATATATATATATATAGATATATATTCAACATAGCATTTCGCGGTGTCACAGCTAACGGCAAGGTAGAACAAGGCCGTATAGAACCGCCTTTACACCTGTTAACCAACGCACGTGAGGTTCGATCTGACTCATTCGATTTATCCACTTATGTTTATAGTAGACCGGAATATAAATAGTTTTTTGTTTAAAAGAATAAAAAAAAAAATAAAATAAAAAAAAAAGGTTCGTCATCTCATCGCGGTTTAAACTGTCGTTTATCTTTGCCAATTAAAACGATCCTTACTCGTCGTCATTCGAGGCTAATTATACATGTATATATATATAATCAGAAAAATCGGTATTATAATATTTTGAGAAATCGTAAAAATAAATTTCTTTCACGGAATAGAAAGTTTGCAGATATTTATTTTTCGTTTATCTTTGCATATATATTTGGCTGTTTAAATTATATTTGGATCAAGTATGTAGGTGTAAAGTACACGAAACTTCTTCGAGAATAGATCTTTGAATGAATATCACATCTATATATCGGATAGGTTAATTGGAACAGATATACGCGTTCGTTAATATTAAGCACCGTATAATCTCGTGCTCATTTGGTTTATAAAACCATTCAAAGATTATATACCTACTGGTTTATAAAAAAATTTCTTCTGAATAAATTTTTAGACATCTTAAAGACTGGTACAGAGTGGTACGAAACTATCTATCAGGTAGTATACTGGTTTTACCAAGGTTACACTATGTAGCTACTATCTGATACTAGAATTAAAATGAGGCAAAAATTTAACAACAAGGAAAAACTCGAAAACTATATACTTTCTATATACTAGAAAAATCTCAACAGACGTCAAACTGCGGTTAAAATATTTCTATAAAAGAAGAATAAAAAATAAAATTTAACAACCTAACGACGTCATTTTTTTTTTTTTTTTTTTTTTTCCAATTAAATAAAAACTGCGCGGATTTGATAAGCTAATTAGTATATTTAGTATATCAGAAACTATTATACAGAATTATATTTACGTAATAATATAGATATATGCATTAATTTTGAACCTAATTATAGAGCAATTTAATTCATAGTTAAGGCAGTTAGGGTTTCTAGTCAGTTTTTCCTGATGCGTGTAAAATAGTTGGACAAATGAAAATTTATGTATCTAATTATTCTTACGGATCATGAGTAGTGTAAAAACGTAATAGTACCTAATAGTATGTATGTTACATACCTATCTGATATTTATTTATACAACTTTTCAATGACATATACCGTTACACACGATTGAAATAACTAACATTTAACGGAGAAAGGGGCATATGCATATCTCTATGTATTAGATATGTATATAATATGGATATATAGGTACATAATATATATGTATTTGTATATATATAACTATATATATATATATATATTGGTTAACTATGTCTAACTGCATATCTGACTACCTGACCAACTGCAGGCGTTCATATTTCAGTGCGCAATTCGCGACCGTATATCCTTTCCTCACGGTTCATATAAGTACGTAGTACATACGTGTAATGTAGGTACGTGCATACGGTGATCGTATGCAGGTTCTTTACGTCCAGACTACTGCTGGAGTACAGCAGCAGCAGCAGCAGCAGTAGTAGCAGCAGCAGCGACCTTGGCATGTATGCCGACTGCAGCATTGATTGCCGTTGCTGCAGCTGTAATGATCGGTAATAGAATATTGAAATCTGGTATCACTTACGAAGAACGAAAACAAAAAAAAAAAAAAAAAAAATTTCTTTCTCTATTATTTCGTTTTTTATTTATTTATTTTATTTTTTTTAAATTTTTTTATGCATTTATATTTGGGATGGGAATAGTTACTTCGATTTCGCATCTTCGGATATATATACGAGGTGAAAAGATACGTTTATATCGTCGTATGTATATGCATGTACAGATATAGGTATATATGCGTGATCGAGGTCCAGGTTCGACTCCAGAAACTGAAACGTGTTCTGCGGAATGTTGTCTGCGAGTATAAACTTGCAGCCAATGCCGTGAGCCTATACTCGTGACTCAACATTTCTGCATTTAGAAAATTTATTTTATTCTTTATATACCGTCTATATTTAGCCTAACAGGGATCTTCGACCGAAATACCAGTGGTATACGATACCTATCTACCTACCTACCCTCACCAATACTTATACTTATACAGCCCTTTATAAGTGTTTTTTCGTTTTTTTATTCTTCACAAAATTATATATATTTCCGTTCTATCAGAATGATTATTTCTCCAGTATTATTCAAAACATTTTTATTCATTTTTCAACGATTGTTCGAGACGAATAATAATCAATGAATTTTTCTATACGTATAGATATAAATTAAGTAAAGATTGTTGACAAGATCTACGGTGTATATCGTATATGTTAATTAATGCTGATTATCTATACATCTGTAGTTGTTATATCGAGTGTTGTTGCTCTTTCTGTTTCACGGAATTACCCTAACGGATGTAGGATAGGTGTAGATATACGCATAGATAGGTATAGGTGTGTGCTTACAGTAGGAGATGATACGAGTTTGCATAAATCGGTAATTACGTGAATTCTATATATATTATATTATATACGTATATACGTATACATTCAACGTTCACGGACTGGCGAGGTCGTCGCAAGGCTGCCTTACGAGAGAGAGGAGTAGGAGAAGGAGGTAGAAATGTAATTTATCGAATTAGTTACCGTTCGAAATATCGATACCCTTTTTATAAAAACCTATGTATGTATGTATGTATGTATGTATGTATGTACATACCTATTATATTTGTGTATATTTTACCGTTAATAATTAATCATCTTATTTTTTTATTCTTAATTATTTAAGGTATGGTGAAAAACAACGACGCGCTGATAGTCAGGAACTCAGCGGAATTCAACTGCTCTCTGCTACTGCATATCAGCTAAAAAAACCTTATCAACAACTTCTTATACCGATCACCGTATTCATTGGTATTGAACAAGCATTCATCGGTGCCGAGTTTACTCAGGTAAGAATAAAAAAATAAAAAATAAATAAAAATAAAAAAAAAATTCTTCTTTTTCTTCATCTGAATTATATTTGGCGAAGAATATTCCGTGTGTGTGGAATCGGGTATATATCGATCGATATATAGGAAGTGGAGGTACTATTGATGCACTTGAAACTTTCAGCTCGGTGGACACGCCCGGTTTATATGTAATTAGAGAAACAGGACTTAAACAATTTCGCCATTTACGTTAAATTGCAACGATGATTCTAATAATAGTGTAGATATACTGCACACTATAGCCATAGAACGAGGCTGCTGGCTAATGCCACTTTCTAATGCCGTTCGCGCTACCTGAGTGTTGGAACGCGTGTATGGTTCGCGTATTTGAATACCTAGTCTTACAAGGGGGAGTTTGTTACCATCTACATGCGTAAACAAACTTTGTATACATATAAAATACAAATTAATTTACTATACGCGTACTCGACTCCCAGGGTGTATGTTGACGATGGATAGTTTAACAAGGTTTATTCAACGATCGTGGATGTTTCATGAGAGATGTTGTATAGGATTGTTCTCTTAGCTAGAAATCTCTTTGTTTAAGAAAACCACGTTAATACTAACTACAACGTTTCATCTTGTTGGTGGACTTTTAATTCAAACTTCTTGTAATTTATTCATTGTATAAGTACCTTACGTTATACACCTATAAATTGACAACGAGTCTTTACTTATTTGTAGGTACTTTCTTAATAAATTTTCAAAAATTTATAATATTATTAAAATTATCCGAAATAAAATTTTATTTAAACGAGATAATGATGTAATATTAAACAATTACGTGAGTGGTCAATGACGTCTTGGGAAGTTAAGTACCTCTGTATGTATATTGTATGGTATATGTATCCTGTTATATCTCTTGCTCAGAGTATCAATTTCGATAAATGCTGCAAGAGGACTTCCTGGTGCACAGAACTAAGAGAGGAAAATAATACGAGAATGGAAAAAAAGAAATAAATTGAAAAATATTGGAATCTATTATCCTGAACTACTTATGTGCGTATAAAATAAAGACGAAGATTTATTCTCATGCTCATATACTGTAGTCCAAGGTATTTCTTGTTTAAAATGACAAGCAACAACTTATAACCTACTTCTACTGCAAAATCAGAAGTAAGCGAATAGAAGATTCTCGACTTGCCACGTCGCAGGTCTCCTCAGTCTGTCTGTCATTTTCTCTTTTTACGTGTCTTGGTGGCGCCAGTAATCCGAGGCAACTCTTCGATCCTCGTCGCCGGGTAACCTCCTGAAGAAGGTGGAAGGAGTTACTTGCCGGACTTAACATGGACAAGCCTTATCGAGTTTTCCTTATTTCTCTTTTTCTTCTTCTTCTTCTTCTTCTTCTTGTTCTTCAACTTCTTTTTATTCTTCTTATTTTTCTTAGTCTTATTCTTTTTCTTATATACCTCCTTGCCAGTAGCTAATGCACTCGGTATAGGTACGCCTTGGAACGAACGGAAACTATCTGCACAACAACATACTATCTCACACGTACCATGACTTAAGTCCAGTTGCTATTTCCAGCCGTTAAGGAATTAACTGGAAATCGTTAAGAGATACATATAATAAAAACGCGCGTTACTTCATTCAAGAACTAAAATGGCGTCGATCGATATCCCTAGAAATACTCGTTTGTAAAACTAAATCATTATTTTTTCAAAAAAGAAAAATAAGAAAAAAGAAAAAAGAAAAAAAACAAAAACCTAAGCAATAATTTTCACGGTATTTATATATTTCACCCCGTAAATCTCGTCCTTTGGATCCATAGATCAAGGAAGAGTCTGTAAAAGAGCTCAAAGCGAGCCTGAAGTCTTTAATTAACAAGAAATTCCTTAAGATTGGTTCTCGGACTAAGAAAAGTTATTTTTAGAACTTGTAACGGTATATTTCTTTCGAACTCTGCAGCTCATACCGCGATACCTATATACGGTACACCGTGAGCTGAAACTTGTACATATACGCACGTAATCTACTATAAGGGCGCTCATCGTCAGTACCGCAGATTATCGCACATAGATATATGGATATAAGGTATATAAACGGGATTTATTAAACGATGAATAATTAGGCTATATATTTAAATTAAAAAGTAATGTTAAAAAAATTATACCGGTCCATGAATCCACGCAGTAGAGACTCATCGACGATCTGTTGAATCAGCATAAAACCCATCTCATCGTATATACGCAGTGATGATAGGTATAAATAAACTCATCGTGATCATGTTTCGTGGGTTGATATTTTTTATAGATATACTCAATCGTATTCGATGCAGAAAACGTAGCTATCTTGATCTCCGGATACGATACAGTATACATATATAAGAAAATACGCGGATTCCCATTTCGCACTTTTACACAAAGTTTCTTCACTTAAGTAGTCGGTGGTTGATCGGTACTATCGTATCTTCAACGCAATGTATATATTAGTTGACGATAATTTACAAGAAATTTATTAACTTATGTAGATGTAGATATTTTTTACTTCATATTATTAGTCTAATATAAAAAAATGGTACATCCAATACGAGGCGCCGGCTAGCCGGTTCTTCAGCTTCCGGTAATCAATGCTCTGCACTGCAGTCCTGCTGCTGCTGCTGTTGCTGTTGCTACTGCAGCGTCTTACGTTTGACTCATATTTCAGTAGCGCGATATTTAGTACCTCTTAATCATTATTATACACTTCTCAGTATCCAACCGGTGAAATGATCCAGTGTAGGTATATACATATATATTTTTTTCCCGTTTAAATCGCTTAGCCTTTATAGTTGGCAGTAGTTATCGAATTTCTTGGTTACCGCGAGAATCGACGTGTCGCGATTCTGTTAATCGTTTTTGGCTTTCTTCTTCTCATTATTATTATCCCTTCTTGTTTTTTATTTATTTATTTTTTTTTTATTATTTTTGATTCATTCTTTCGGACATGTAACTTAGGCGTTGAGGAATCCCGCCTGTAAGGAGTGTCTTGCAGTTGCTGCACCCTGCAGGCTGTGTGGTACTCTTGCGTGACGAAACGCGTTCACGACTTACATCACTGCCAGAGGCTGCAGTAGTAGTGGGTCGACTTGACTTGACTCGATTCCTTGGGTTGTTGTTTACAAAAGCGATGAAGCGAAAGTTTGCTAACCGCTATCAAAGCCTTCCTTAATGCAGGTATTGCGATCAAATCATTTCGATCCACTTTGCAAACGAGAAAATAATAAAAATGTCACGACAAGGTCGGGAATTGAAACAGAGATAGAAAACGATTTAAGAATAATAAAAAAAAAAATAAATAAAAATAAAAATTCACAAGACGTTTTACTCCAAATCAAAAAAATAGATCTTTCGTATATTCAAACTTGTTAACGTTTTGCGGGTTCTGTAAGGATCACTTCGAATTACCTTCAACGACATACAGTCTTTTTTTTTTTTTCGTAGCTTTGATTCAACGTCGAAAAATGACGATGCGTAATTTTATTAATTATTATATTCTAGATCGGGGAGTAGGTATGACCTGCAAAAGCCATACATCACCTTAATTACGGTCACGAAACTAGTTACATAATTCAAAAACAATGTTGTAGTTATACATCGGGTCAGTTCACGAAGATCACAAACTTTTTAAAGTACCATACGATTTTGCAATTTAATAACATACATTCGTTGATATTTACGGAAGTAGAAAAATACGTGGATTGTGAATGGGTTATACATCTTCTAGCTATTTAATTCCTGGTTTCAATACAGAAAAGCGCATGTGTATACAAAATTATAGATTATTTAAAAGCACGGGGAACACCTCGATTACTAAACAACCAAAATACCGTCAGTCTTGTCATACGTATGAATGTTAAGTGTTAAAAGTCAATATTACTAAACGATAAGTAGATTTTTGTCCGTAAAAATGAACGGTTGTACACCTACAGAGGTAGGTATATAATAATTCAAAAACCACTCATGGATCAAGTTTTGCCTCGAGCCTGATCACTCAGCTTCGGTACTCATTTTATTTTTGTTTTATTTTATTTTAGATTCTGCTGACCGTGAGAGCGGAATATACATGCGCGCGACTCACTACTACAACAAGACGTCTTATTATAATTTTCGAAATTCCTTTATGCTTTCAGGCCTACATTTCTTGTGCGCTTGGAGTTCACAAGGTCGGTTACGTGATGATGTGTTTCGGCGTAGTTAACGCAGCTTGTTCTTTACTATTCGGATCTGTAATGAAATTTGTAGGAAGACAACCACTTATGGCACTTGGTGGTGTTGTACACGCTGCTCTTATTGGTGTCCTTTTGGTATGGAGACCACATCCCGATAATCCCTACATATTTTACACTCTTTCCGGTCTATGGGGAGTCGGAGATGCTGTTTGGCAGACGCAAGTTAACGGTAAGTTTATTTCAATTTAACATTCGTTACTATTTGCATCATTTTTTTATATTTTTTTTTTTTTAACAAAACTAAAGATTTTTTTCTCTTCATTCAATTTTCACGAAAAAAAAAAAAAAAATAATAAGTAATGAATAAACATAATTAACTTTCAACTATTTCCGCGAAATGATTTCAAGATTTATTTCGTTATACCCTTCGACGAAACGGAGTAGGTTTATTGTCATGCAAATCTCGTATCATTGAGTGAGTGGTTATACTCAAAGTCTGTATTTGAAGTTAAAGAAAAAAAAAACGAAAAGAAGAAGAAAAAAAAGTCTTTTGTCGAATGATAAATGGAAAAATTATTGTAGAATGTCAATGGGTTAAAAAAAAAAAAAAAAACGAACGAAAAATGATTCTTTCAATTTTGCAACTGGTATTGAAATAATGAAAAATTATTATAATAATCATCGTGCTATAGCTTCTGCAGATTTTATATTATATAAATTACTGCAGAACTAAACCGTGTCGAATCAGATTTATTTAGGACATTGCATATGAAATTGATAAATATATGATATAAACACCCTAATAACAGTATACTTATGGGAGAACGAATAGGGATGTAATTTCCGCGGTTCTTAAAGGAATTTTAAAATTCCGTCACGTTCGTGTCTGGAACAATCTCCATGGGCTATGAGTTCGAACACCTGTTACCACTTCGGGGTATATATCCTTTTCTCGTTTGAGACTGGCTATACCAGAATAACAGCAATTCTTACAGTTCCCTTCCCTACTTTACCTATACGGTGGCCGTTAGTTTGTCATGACCTTGATCTCGGTAATGGCAAAGCAAAAATTTCCGTCATGAATATATATATATATATATATATATATATATATATATATATATATATATATATATATATATATATATATATATATATATATATATATATATATATATATATATCTACCGACTTGTGCCACGCCCGTGTCACGTATTAAAAGACAAATGAACGTAAATATATTGGAACAACCTTGTCGAGGAAACGCAAATTTTTTCATCAAATTCACTTGTAAAAGATTAAAAATAAAAATGAGATATAAAATGGGATAAAAATTCTTCAAAATTAATCGCGAATCATGAATAGAAAAAGAAGAAATAAAGAAAAATTTATATAACAAAACTTTGTTAACCCTTCGTCATTACCGCGGGTCTAGATGACCTGAGCTTGAACTTTGAAGGTAAATATCATTTTTTATCCCAAAATAAATACCTTTTTTGGAACACGCACTATAGAAATATTTTTTTTTTTTTTTTTTCCTAAAAGTACCATATCCCACGAGTATCCGAACTATAAATTGACTTAAAAATATTGAAAATACAAAAAGTTATTATTTTTTTTTTACTAAAAAAGTATCTTTTTTGTGCATTGACCGTTTTACGATTTTTTTTTTTTTTTTTGAACATGTTGCCATTTGAATTTTGATATACCGACTTTTGACTTGCTTGTTCTAGAATGTTCAAAGTATTTCTCAGTATTTTGTTGATCTCAATCGGACTGATAGTTTTCACGTGGCAACTGTTTTAAAATGGGCTTGGGTCAATTTTATCCGGTTGTGACCAGAGCTTGATTAAAATCAGAGATCAGTGACCACTAAGGGTTAAATTTACGTGACAAACGGTTGACGAAAAGTTGAAAGAATTGATTAAAAAAAGAATAGAAAAAGAACCTAACAAGCTTATAGAATAATACCTGTTTAACGATATTGTAAAATTTATCAATTAAATCTGTAACGCATCTATATATCTAAATATATACGACAGATATACGAATACGTATATAATATATATATATAAATACGCACATTTACTACGTCAAGTAAACTTTCTAAATGTCATTTAACAATCAATGTTTGCGGTTGATCTGCAGGTTCGAAACCGCGTGCGTAAGTCGTATGTCGTAAATACACGATCCCCCATTTGTATACGTCATAGAACGTGAGCTACTCTACATTACTTATATATGTACATATATGTATATACGAATGTAGGTATACGTTATATGTAGATATATACACGTGGTATACCCTACATACTGTTATATTCACGTATATACATATCAATATATATCTTTGAGTATATAACTATTAGGTACTCATTAAAGCATAAGAAGCTATTAAAACGGCATAAATTACGGATGTATGTAGATATGCTAATAAATATAGTCAATCGAGATATTATCTGCATCTTATACCTATATACCTATATACTTTTGACGTGATTTTTTAGTTCAGAATAGAATAATATCTAAACCGTATCGCTGCAACGTCCGGTAAAAGTTGATCGGTCATACTTATAATAATAAAATCTACGGAATTTTTTTGAACACAGTGACATCCGTCTTGGGAATGGTTATATTATCGATAAGATATTAACGATATATTTATCCATGAAAATGAAACTTTTTTTTCTTTTTTTTTTCTTTTTTATACACTACAGACTGTAGAACATGAGTCATATGCTCTTGTAGTTATAGCTTATACTCTGGACACGAGTGAAATATCCGCGATAATAATTGTTCCCGTTCCACAAATTAATGCGATTTTTTTTTTTTTTTTTTTGCTTTTTTATTTACCTATTATATATGTATATGTATGATCACGTTATATCACATCATTCAGAAATTCAATTTTCACAGAAAATAATATACTTATATGTATAGATAGCCCCGTCAGTCACATTGCGTAACTTATTATTATTACTGTAGTTACGTGAAACAATCCGACCTATAAGTATACATACATAGGTATAACCGCGCACTCATTCAATCGGCTAATTGACCACGTCTTCATTATTCAACATCATTCTTTCTTTCTTTTTTATTTATTTTTTTTTTCCTTTCATTTTTCGACTCATAATTGTCAGTCAAAGAAATATAATATCTGTAGTGTATCATATAGTATCCGTATGTAAACGGAATCTACGTATTGCTGTCTATTTATTCTAGAGATGTAGAGTCTGGTTGAGATTAATGAACAGAAATAGTCTAATTTGTGCAAATTGATAGTTTAAATCATATTATACTTATTTGTAAATTCTCGATCTATATGTAGGTATGATATTATATGTAAATTAATCGATAACTGTATCTATAGATGAAGTTTATAATAAGATCATTTGATAATGGGCAATTAGGTCGTAGAAACTAATTACTGTTAAAATTGTAAACGAAAGTTATCGAGGTCTGTTCAACAACCTGGCAGAACGTTGTACGTCATTTGTTTAAACATATGACTATATATCTATAATCCGCCATTTCGTATGTTAAGGTAAACAAATAACTCAGTCAATGATTATAATAATCGACTTTAAACTGCCTCTGATCTAAACTGCAGGTATTACAATACCTATACCTCTATGGTATACAGTTATGTATATATGTACATACATACATACATACATACATACATACATACGTTCTCCATCCTACAAAGAGCAAAGTTTATGAAACGTTAGTCAATCAGGCATAGAAGAGATATACATAGCTACTTGATCTGATCAATTTTTTTCCTAACTATATACACTAGACCGCTTAAAAAAAATCGACTATTTTTCAGTTTCAAAAAGCAAGTCAAAAATATTGTTCCAAATGACGAAAAAAAAATTCTGTCAAAGTTTGAACTCTTAATATTAATATTAAGAGTTGCCTCATCGCGATTTTCTATTTCTCATCTAAATAACATGGGAAATTTTTTTTTCAAACTTTGGAATTTTATAACTCGTCAACGCATTAGTGTACCGATAAGACCAGAACATATTTTTGTAGTGAATTGAACGCTCTACAAAAAAGGTCTTTTGTTCTTTTTCGATAAATCTAGCTATTTTCAAGTTGGTGTATTCGTTATTAATGATAATTAATCATGACTAACTTGGAAACAGTTGGATTCATCGAAAAAGACCAATAGACCTTTTTTTTAGAGCGTACAATTTTGAACAACAGTACTCAGGCAGAATCTTTCTAAGTAGATTAATTTTCGAGATATTAAAATCGAAAAGTTCCACAAGACCATTTCCCATGTTATTTAGATGAGAAATAGAAAATCGCGATGAGGCACCTCCTAATATTAATATTAAGAGCTCAAACTTTGACAGCATTTTTTTTTTCATCATTTGGAACAATATTTTTGACTGACTCTTTGAAAATGAAAAATATTCGATTTTTTTGAAGCGGTCTAATATACACATAATACAAATTTATGATATTACTGAAACGAAATATGGATATGTGAAACCTGGACGTTGAACCTTAATACCTAAACCTTAATTTGCCATTATAACATACATGGAGATTAAAATCTTAGAAATTTGTTTGCGACACAATAGACTATAATATCGGCCTTTAGACACGAGGTTAGTATCAAATTATTTAAATTAACACGGCGAGAACCTTGTCGTATATGTATAGGTATACAAGTAAATTCTCGATCTGATGCTTTTTGCGTATAAAATAACTCGTTTAAGTGATAAATTTTCAATATTTTGAACAAGTATCTTGATATTAACTAAACTTGATTTAACTACATTTTCTCATAAATTTTCTTACGATCTAGACAGAATAATAAGTCATCATCATCGTATGATAATTACGTAGTATTACAACTCTTATACGTGTATATTATATTTACTTTTAACGAAAGTCAGGTCAAGGATGCAGTATAGGTATCCTGATAGAGTATAGAACCTCATCTCGTTGCAACTTAGTCCGTATCTTCAAGAAGCTTAGGTACTACTTCGTAATTTATTCATTCTATACAACCTCGTAGAATACCCAACGAATGCTGATTACACTAGTTAAATCATGTATTAGTATATACATAAATATATACTGTAAAACATTTATATATGCGTATTGAATTTCATTCGACAATTCGAGGTTTCGGATTTATAAACGATCGAAAAGATGTGGATAATCATCGAATTTTTAAAAAAAATTTTTTATCATCTTCTTTTTCCTTTCGTTTATTTTATATCTACTATAATTTTTGATTTGCTATATTCATTGATTCGATCAGCCTCATCGATATTTTACATAATTGCCCAATTTTCATCAATCTTATTAATGTTAACAAAAATTAATATAATATAGTGATTTAAGTAAAAAAAAAAAAAAAAAAAAAAAATACTCTTACGAAATGTTTTTGACTATTTAATTATTACTTTTAATCTCCTTGGTCATCTCATGGTACAGATCTCATGGCCACGACCTAGTGGTCATTGGTTTGTGTTCCTCATTTCTGTAAGCTATATACCTGTAAACAACTAATTATAAATAAATAAATAAATAAATAGGTAAATAAATAATAAATAAATGATAACATTTTGTTTTTCAGGTCTTTACGGAACGCTTTTCAGGCGTAACAAAGAAGCAGCCTTTTCAAATTATCGACTTTGGGAAAGTGCTGGTTTCGTTGTTGCTTACGCATACAGTACGCACCTTTGCGCACGTATGAAACTCTACGTAATGTTAACGGTGTTGATTATCGGTGTAATTGGTTACACAGTTGTAGAATTACTTCACAAACGTAAGCAAAAAAGGCGTAAGGCACTTGCCGAAGATCCAAAATCCGTACAAGCAGAAGCAAATAAACCGGAAGAAACTGACGATGAAAAGGACGATATAGACGACGATATAATAATCACACATCTTTGAGAAGGGTAATTACGATTATTGGCTTAAAATATGAGAATCATTAACGCTATGATGATAATAATAATGATTATTATTATTATTATTATTATTATTATTATTATTAATTATTAATTATTAATTATTATTATTTTTATTATAGAAACAAGTATTCATACAATATACACATATATTTATTTATATACGTATAAATGTATGAAATTTAATTATAGTATATATATACATATATATATATATATATATTTACGACGCGATATTATACAAGTGCCTAAATCAAATTTTATCAACTATACACATGTCAATTAATTAATCAATATGCAGTACGAATACAAAAAGAGAGAAAAAAATTAAAAAAAAAAAAAAAAATTTATTAATCAATCTGTTTACGCGTCTTTATCGTATTTCATGGCGTTTTATATTATACCCTTGGAATTCGGTCTGATCTTCACCGTAAAATGGAAAAAAAAAATAATCAATATGAAATAGTAACTATTTCATAAGTTATCATATATTATAAATCGGTTAAATAATATAAGATCGTTAATACAAGTTTTTTTTTTTTTTTTTTCTTTTTCTTCTCGTTTTATTATTATTATTGATCTTCTGCGTTAAATAATAATAATAATAATAATAATAATAATAATAATAATAATAATATTAATAAACACCCTCAGAAGATTTTTTAGATCGATATTAACACGATGATGATCTTTATTGTTGAAATAATATATGTGTAGCTCAAGATATAGAAAGGGGGAAAAAAATATATTCAGTTTTATTTATTTTTATTTTATTTTATTTTGTTTTCTCTCAAAACTGAATATATACATACAATATATACATAATAACGTCCATATAATAACTACAGATATAACTTAGAGAATTCAACCGTATTAAAAGAGATTGAAAAATAAGTGCAATATACCATTATACATATAATATAATATGAATAATATCATATGTTTGTTAAAAAGTATATGTATAGTATATATATATACACATATACATCTGTATAAACAAATAATTCATTGAACAAATACTCGTGCACGTTATAACACAAATAAACAAGAAAAAAAAAAAAAAAAAAACAGGAACAATATCAACAACAAATAATAACAATTATTATTATAATAGATAGGAGTCTGTCATTTTTCTGATCCAAATTCTTTCAATCTATTCATTTATCTCTTTCTCTCTCTCTCTCTGCCTCTTTCTAATTTTTTTGTCTCTCTCTCTCTCGATTTTTGCATATGTAAATGAAAATGAAGAAGAAAAAAAATAAAATAAAAATACCAACTTTAAGAATTAGACACGGAATATAAAAAGGAAAAGACAAACAAATAAATGAAAAAAAAAAAAATAAATAAAAAAAGAGCGTGACGTAAACGCAGCTATAGAAATATCGAGGTCATAGATTTGATTTTGGAACATCGAGTGAGTACTGGGCCGCGTCCTCGCATAGCCGTGCGCTTTAGTTGATCGTGAAGGTAAGAATAAACCGCGGAGAAGCTACTATAGGCTGTCAGCAACGCGGAAGCTGCGTACGTGTATCTATACGCTCGCGGGTAGGTAGGTAGGTAGGTAGGTAGGTACGTACGTACGTACATACTTCGAGACTGCATGACCTTCGGGGAGACCGGTTGGACCCGGAGGCAGAATTTCTGCCGAAGAGAGCCCCAGAGGCGGCTTGGTAACGCGAACTATACGATATACTACACAATACGATATGATACGACACACGCCTATCTCAACTAACGAACATAGAATATATATTCGTAGATGAATTTGCGTAGATTAGAAAAACAAAAAAATTAAATAAAATAAAATAACACGCGTCTTTATCAGATTTTTTAAGATATAGAAACTGTGATCTGCACTCGTGCCTTGAGAGATTTAGTCAAAATATTTTAAAACCGTCGATCACTCGTATACAATAATTATTCATCTTGTAATTTATATAGTGTAATAATTTTTTTCATCAAGGTATTATTCGAAATAATTTACAATATTGAAATTAAATTAATCGATAATAAACATTTGATAATATACTAATGATTAATCAAGCTCCAGATATTCAGTGAACAGTTTCTACAATTCTTATATATTTACGCATCATCGCACGCGCTGACAAGAAGTGTAGATACATATACGTAGATGTATGGGTATACCTATAAGTGGCACGCATTCGAATCTCTTTGTACTACCTATAGAATGGCATTTTTTTTTTCTTTCTTTTTCTTTTTTTTTTTTTTATTGCTGTTCTATTTTTTTTTTTCTTTTTTTTTTTATTGTCTCTCTCCCACTCACTCTTTTTGTTTTCATTTCTTCGTTTCCTCTCCTACTCTCGATATAATCGTTTTATCTTTTCACTACCTCGGGACCAATAATACTATATACCATATACAAATAGGTATGTACTAAATACATATAGTGTAACTATTCTGAGATCACCATAGATAGAAATCCCGCACTTGAATAGCGTCAGAAAGCGAACAAAGGAATCGAGAAACAGAGAATGTTACATATTATATCTTATAGACGCGTTTCGTTTATACAGCGAGATATTAAGCACATAATATATGTACATATGAATATGTTCCGTTTCAATCTATTCTGTAGTAACTATATATATATATATATATATATTCTACAATCTATGATCATTATAAGATCCGTTATTATTATAATTTGCAATTTGCAATTTGTTTTTTTTTTTTTTTTGTTTATTTGTTTTTTTGTTTTGGTAGTTGAAAGACGAAAAGAAAGTGACTTATTTGTTCGTTATAAAGTCACTGTAGATGATTCTGCGATTTGTGAAATGAAAAAAAAAAAATAATAATAATAATAATAGTAATAAAAAAAGAAGAAAAAAAAAAAAAAAGAAAAGCAAAAGCTGGTGTATAAATTCCTTAATTTTCTTAGACCGTTTAATATTACGAAATTTCAACTATCTATGTTACAACGCAGTAGAAGTAGGTATATTATTTTCTTTGTTGCACTTTTAGTGTCTGCAATAATAATAATAATATAAATAATAAGTTATACTCGTTTATGTAACTCGAGGATAGAGAAACGTGAAGGCAGAAATATCTGGTAGATGACCTATTATTAAATTCCATTAAATTACGTTACATCTCATACCATTCCAACAACATATTTCTAATTGTTTAAAATTTTTAATCAATTGACAATACATCATATATATATATATATATATATATATATATATATATATATATATATATATATATATATATATATATATATATATATATATATATATATATATATATTTTTTTTTTTAAATATGTATGTTGTATATATTATCTTACCTATTATTGTACCCATTGATCTGTATCTTACCGTTCTTTTTTTCTCTTCCATTTTTTTTCTCTATTATTATTCATCGTTCTTCTTTATTTTTTGCATGTGACTGTTGCACTTTTATCAATTACAACTTATTACATTATACCATAATAAACCTATACCTGCATTGTACTTACACACACATTCGCAATATTTTAACGCTCGGTCAACCAACCAAATAATTAAATGTTTAGACGGTGAAAGAATGAAAAAAATAAAAATAAAAAAAAAATTGTAATGAAGTAACCTCCAATGTGTGTAGGTATACGTATATAATCATTTTTGCTCATATTTATGATTACATATTAAAATCTTTTCAAAGAATTCTTCAGATTTATGGTATATATCTATATATTTTGTGCGCATTTAAGTTCAAGCGATATACATATAGTATATTTATTCAGAATCGTCATATATATATATATATACCTATACATAATTATAATTTTTAAATATATTAACGAGTGCATACATAAATATATATACACACGCACACACTCAATCAAATAGTTATTATTATATACATACCTATACATGTATACCTATACAATTGATTATTACATACCTATACTATATACTATAATAAAGAATATAAACGTGGACCACAAACATATACATATTATAATTAAATAGTCAATTATTCTTATACAATATATTATATCGATGAATTAATCTTTAAAGCAATAACGAATGCAATAGCGGTCAATCTCTTTGAAGATAAAATAACATAAAATAAAATAAATGAATAAATAAATAAATAAATAACAAAAAAAATAAGAAAATTATGATCGTGAATATGGTGATTTCGTGTACAGATGCAATTAATTGTCGGATTACCCACCATGTCTCAATTTTTTCGACAAGTAGGGTATATCCGCGGGCGATATTGTACAATTCTCCCTTATTGATACCTACCTATATAGCGATCGTTGTAGAATGGTATATGTACGCTATGATAATAGTAATAATAGTAATAATAATAACAACAATAAAAATATTTTTATTATTTTTATTATTATCATCATCATCATATTATATTAATATTGTTACAAATTACATAACTATTATAAATATATAAATTTTTCATAAACATATATCCATATATGTATATATATGTATATTGTTATACCTATATCTATATAGATGTGAATGCAAACATTACACATACATATAATACCTATACATATATTATCTACATATACATATAGATTGATACATAATATTTATATGGAAATATAAATATAAATATATGCGTGCGGATATAGATGTATGTATGACAGTTTTGCGATGGTCCAAGCGGCGTGACGGTGTTGCGACTGAACTTTCTCCCGGATTAATATGTTACTATTTTTTTTTTTTTTATTTTTTATTTTTTCTTTGCTTTTCTTTTTATTACATAGGTATATACATTTTTATCTGCGTGGAAGTACATAGTATATAGGTATAGGTATATAGAAAATAAATTCAATTTAATAACGCTATCCCGTATACGCCGCTTCGCACTTACGCTAATATTACATGTTCTTAGAATTATCTGACCATTATATATTTATACATATTATACATATACATATATCTACCTATATACCTATACATATATTATATTCATTGATAAACGAAGGGAGCCTGCGTACGTTAAGTTATGTTATATTATATTATATTACATTATACTATATTATACTATATTATATACATATATACATAATCCATAATTTGGCACGCATCGATCACTATAACGATGCAATAAAGCCGAACCTATACATATATAAAGCTTTGTACAGTACATCATTATAAGGTATATATACCTGCCTAATATTGTAAGGAACCTAGATATGTATCAATAATATTACTCTACCACCAGAATATTATTATTAACTTTAATTATCATTAATGATGTTATTATTATTATTATTATTATTGTCATTATTATTACTTTTATTATTATTATTATTATTATTATTATTATTATTAATTATTATCACGTAATGCCTGTTAGCTGATTTTAGACGAATATCATTTTATTAAATGGTAAAAGAAGTACACATACGGTGCTTGATCTCATTTTATTGAATCCCAATTTATATGTATATAAATTCTATACAGTAAGGTATAATCAACTTAAATTCTCAATAATAGGTATATTTTAGAGTGGGTGCAAGCTACAGCGGACTGCAGGCGTATAGTTATATAGTATTTTATAGTTTTAAGTTTCCCGATTCTTATAGCTCGATCGGGGTACCAACAAGTAATTGTTGTATTTGCGGCTGTATCTCGGGGCGATGGTACCGGGCGACCTTGGAAATCTTCTCCGTCTTCTTTGCCTCTTTTGCCTTTTTTTTTTTTTGCCTCTTTTGCCTTCTCTTGCAAGTTATAAGAGGAGATAGGTCCTCCTATGTACCTTGATACTGGTAAGTATAGGTAGGTATAGATAGCTATCTTGTAAGTAGATGCGAACGAGAATAGCCCGTTGCCAAGTTCTTCGAAATCATATTCGAGGCAACATCTGCAGCGATATTATTTTCTTTCTTTTATCTTTATCTTCATACCTATATTCGTGAAACGATTTTATGATTATTATAATTTGGAGAGTAATGCGGATGGAGAAAAATGATTGCAAAACTTTATAAAGTACCTCCGGGATAATTACGTTTGTCCTGTTTTTAACGACTAGTTAAATTACGAGAGAGACTATAATAATGGTACGTGATTATACACGTTATATTACACATTGTGTTAGAGTCATCTAATGAACACTGGGTATCCAAAAAAAATCATAGATTTTCAGAATTTTAATAAATAGATACTCATGCATTCAATATTCCTTTTAATTAAAAGTAATTTATAAAAAATATCCATTAATTTATTCAACTAGTACGCCTTATTATATGCAATCCGCATGTTCATTTTATGATATTACCGTGAGGAGCGCGTCTGATATTATGGTTGGAAAATCACAATCTACTTTAGCTGCAAACATGGGCACGCCTTATTATATGCAGCCAAAATGCCAAAGTGTAGTTGTTAACTTGTCTGATAGATGGCGATACTATTTGACGCTTCGTTGAAACCACAAGCTGTTCAAGTAGTAGCACTGACCTAGGCTACTAATACCAAACTGATACCTGTCGTGGGGTCAGTGGCCCTCGTGGCGTCAAAGAGTGTAGTTGGGACTGCGTTAACGAGATACGACTGTGACTGGTATCTCAATAGAAATAATACGAATGCACAGAAGACGTGAGAAAATAAAAGATGTACATTTCTTGTCTAGTTTAGTTTATTAATTTTCGGAATTCAGTTTTTGTAAAATTTGTTACATTAGATATTATATTCTTGTAATACGAACGTGGTTTATATTATGACAGCTTATACTTAACTTTAGTAACAGTTTTATAGCATATTTCTCTAACTTCCTACTTGAAAATATAAGGGAAGGGGTTTCAAGGTTCTAAAGTCAAAGTCATGTACAATTTTTCAAGTGTTTCTTAAAAATAAATATGTACTCAACGCAATTGATTCGGGTCTCTTTATTTGCTGGCACACCAGTTATCATAATATGAACTACATACGTATTACAACAATATTTTATTATTTTTAGGATATTACTATCGTATTATACTGCAATCAACAATTTATTCAAAAAAGTATAGACAAGGAGAATCTTCCTTCATCAGTGAATATATTTTGTATTTTACGACAACTTCTCTACTTTCATAATATTACTATTAGATGCCCGTCATTAAATTCGTGCCTGTCACAGTCGTATTTCATGAGAGAGATTAGGGATAATGCCTTGTGGTTCAGAGGCCCGTAGTTTAGAGAATTTTCTCCTAGCCTTGTCCCTTTATACCAAGTCCACACGTAAGTATTCTTCTTGTTATTAGACTTGTTGCTTTCATAGTGTCAACGCCAGTCAACGTGGTAACACGGCCTCGTGGCATCAACAAGTTCACATGGAGAGCTCTGTGACGACTTTGGCAGACATCTGTTTAGAAATATTCCGAATGCAGAAAAGTTTTCGCGTACATATTAAACAAGCGATATGTAAACTTTGAAATTTGGGTTATCTTCATCTGGCAATCAAACCACTTGCCAGACAAAAATCAAGAGAAAAATCTCTGTCCGACAGAATGTAGTTTATATTATAATAACTTGTAACGCAGTGAACAAATAAAGATATACTCGATAACTTGCGATGCGTATGTGTGTAGGTATTTACTTATAAGAACTAGCTACATTTTAACATTGACAATGAAGAGTATTGTATCAATGCTCCAACAATAAATTCCCAAATATATCTATAATTAGTTACTTCATTATTTGCCACTTTTCCCTTCCTAAGAATCTTTATTTCAAGTACTGAATAAGGTAAGTGAATTATAATAATTGTAAGAAAACTGAGCCAATTTTAGGTACGCCTAATGATATGCAATATCATAGCGGATATTACGCAAAAGCATACAAGCTGCGTGTAATAAGGCGCTCAACTTTTCCCGCCAAAAATTTCAGCACACCTCCTCGGGTCAGATGTTCTCCTGATACCAGGAGCAATTTTTCGACTTAAAATTTCAAAAATCTTAAATTTCGCAAGCTAACGAGAGATACAGAGAGACACATCGATGGGAATGCATGCCTGCTTAGACACATGCTCCTGATTTTTCCCGCCAAAAATTTCAGCACACCTCCTCGGGTCAGATGTTCTCCTGATACCAGGAGCAATTTTTCGACTTAAAATTTCAAAAATCCTCAATTTCGCAAGCTAACGAGAGATACAGAGAGACACATCGATGGGAATGCATGCCTGCTTAGACACATGCTCCTGATTTTTCCCGCCAAAAATTTCAGCACACCTCCTCGGGTCAGATGTTCTCCTGATACCAGGAGCAATTTTTCGACTTAAAATTTCAAAAACTCTAAAATTTGCGAGCGAATGAGACATACACAGAGACACTTCTGTACGAATGCATGCATGCTGAGACACATGCTCCTGATTTTTCCCGCCAAAAATTTCAGCACACCTCCTCGGGTCAGATGTTCTCCTGATACCAGGAGCAATTTTTCGACTTAATATTTCAAAAATCTTAAATTTTGTAAGCTAGCGAGAGATACAGAGAGACACATCGATGGAAATGCATGCCTGCTTAGACACATGCTCCTGATTTTTCCCGCCAAAAATTTCAGCACACCTCCTCGGGGCAGATGTTCTCCTGATACCAGGCTCAAATTTTTTGACTAACGGTATCAGGATAACGTCTGACCCGAGAAGATGTACTGATATTTTTGACGGGAAAAACTACGCGCCTTATTACATGCAACCTGCACACTATCCACGTAATCTCCGACTTGAAGTTGCATATCACTAGGCGCACCTAACTTTTCAACTTAAAATTCCTATAAGTCGAAAAATTGCGCCGTGTCTTCTTTCGATCATTCAAATTCACTTACCTGATTCAATACCTGAAATAAAGAGTGGCAGAAAGGGGAGAGTGGAAAATAAGGAAGTAATTAATTATAGGTATATTTGGGAATTTATTGCTGCAGCATCGATACAATATTTCTCATTGTCAATATTATGTGCATACATACATACAAAACGTAGTCATTTCTTATAAGTAAATACATGCGCATCGCAAATCATCGTTAACTAAAAAAATTCCCTAAGTTAATTTACAAATATTGTTTTCTTATCAACGGATTACCGTCAAACCACCGGATTAGTCCATCATTTACCAACAAAGAACAGACAAACTATCGCAAAGACAATTAGTTAATTCTGAGCCGATGAGGAGCTAACTATGTGGAGGTTTGGCTCGACTGGTAGAGCAAGAAGGATCACTGACCCAGGGGCACCTGTCGTGGGATCAGTGACCCTTGTGGCATCAAAGAGCTCAGACGGGGACTGCATCAAAGAAATATACGATTCTGTCCGGCACCTATACCGGCAATAGCATTACCTAAAATATCTTCTAGATATTTTATCTATTGGGATAACTCAGTTAATTAATATGTATGAACAAGAAAAAAAAAAAAAAAAATAGAAACAAAAAACAAAGTGAAATCGAAGGATAAAAACGTAGAAAATAAACTTATTATTATTAATGATTACAACATGCCTATAGGTACAGCGTTTTGTACATGGATTCTTATACACTAACTTAAATAATATTAATAATTGTAGGTATGAGAGCATATGTGGGCAGTAACACGTAGGGATATAGGTACAATACATATACATTCGTAAATCATTAATTCGAAACGTATCTAACTACATAGATATAGGTATAGGAGTGTCAAAAATAATTACAACATCGATTAATCATTAATATGGCTAAGGTAGGTATATTAACTAACAACAATTTCTTAATAATATATTTATCTACAAAATTTCAAACTGCACGTATACATGGTTTCTATCCTTGAAACCACGCGATCACATCAGCACATTAGAGACGATCGAAGCCACTGAAAAAAAGGTAATAATTAAATTGATTTATTAATTAATCAACTATTATCACCGTGAGTAAAATCGTATGTTTTGCTCAATGTAATTTACGGAAATACACGTACCTCAGATAGACCTAATTTTATCGTTCCATTTTGCAGAGGATCCTTGTTCTCGAATATATCTGTAAATAGAAAAAAATCGGTTGCAGATATCGTTAAGAGATACGATTCATATTATAACATAAAAAAAATTAATTTAGGTATAAATATAATCGAAATTATTACTGAAAGCAACGCTAAGATGTAAAATCGCCGATACGAAATCACCGAATCTCAAGGTTCCATCTTTTCGCATATATCGAAGAACCAGAATCGACAAGACGTCTGTGTTCAATTGAAAACCTGAAAAGAAACAAAATTTTAACTACTGAAAATTTCAGCTCAAGCAAAGTGGAGAGAATTATTTTTTTCTGAAACCTACCGACTTCCAGAAGCGCGTCTCTTAGTCGCTCAGCTTTTAATATACCCGTTTTTTCTTTCGTGTGATTTCTAAACGAATGTTGCCAGAATTTTAAACTCGATATCAGGTCTTTAAAATCGTTGAATTTTAACCTCCCGCTACCAGAGCTCTACATGGAAATTGGTGAAGGAAAAACTTAGGAAAATTTAATGATAGTTTTAAATAATCGACATCGAATTATTGAATTTAAAACAGAATTCACAGATACACGTGAACGAAATTTACGTAACATTTTTTTGTTAAAATAAAGGATACATCCATTGTGAGGACGACTTGTCTGCAGACTTCGAGACTCGCACAGCTCTTGATGTAGTCTGAAACCAAATGAAGAAAAAAATGTATCTAACCGAGATGTAACATAGGAATATAAAAAATGTGGTTTCTTATTTCCCACAAAAATTCAGAATTTCAATAGTGTAGACAGATTTTCGTATAGATTATAGTTGTAGCTATCGTATATCTCGGGGAGATTGAAATTAATTGGCTTCTTTGTGGCCTGATTTTTACTACGTCCCTGAAATAGGGTCTAGTTGAGCTGTATAAGAACTCCGTCACATATCAGGTTCCGAAAAAGCTTAAAGATTTATAAAACTAACGTCCGAAGCAATGATAGTTACAATAAACTGAAAATATTGATATATTATGCATACCGTTGGGTAGACAAGCTTCCAAAAGTTCAAGAAGCTCAAATGCGTTAACGGTCTTATGCTCGTCGGCTAATTGTAAAAAAACGGCCTCATATTGTGAGAATCCTTTACCTTCGAGGCCGTGAGCTTTTACAATAGCCGGCTTTATAAGAGACGGTGGAGTATCGAGTAATCTGCGTAATAAATCAACGTTTTATAATTCAAGAAACATGTAATAAATGTGTAAAGTAAATATCTACGGGTAAAAATTACAGTTCAAACTTACTTTAGCTTAAGAGGTTTACTGCTGTAAACTCTAAGGGTGAAACTTGTTTCCTGGGTGGGTTCAAAGGTTGTGGGAATTAGGAGGTAACCACCCTGGTCGAGTTGGCATCTGTGACTGACTTGCCGACTGTTTGTGTACTGTGAGTTTACCAGAGATTTATTTTTTTTGAAGAACTGTTTGTTTATAGATTCCGTGCTATTCTTTGGTAAAGTATACGCCGTGAATCCTACGACCTGTAAGTTCGTGTAATAATTAGTAAAATCACTAGATGAAGGTTTTTGTTTGTTTTTTCGAAATTTAATTAGGTGTGTTATGCTCATAAAAAAAGCTCGTTTACCTTAGGCTCTACTATAGAGTGCTGGTTTAAAGACACTATAACTTCCTCCATTTCGCTGAGGATTAAATGCAGTTGTGGATTTATGTGAAATGATTCTGTAATTGCGATAAACCTGAATTAATTAGGTACATACGTAGGCGTAATTCATCTACTGCAATTACTATAATACTACGACAAATTGTAGTATCTCTAGGATAATTGTTTCATGTCATTGACTCGTGACCCTAATCAGTATGAATTATACTTGTGAATACATCCAGCGTGGGCATGTTGATTATTTTCTACTTTGTCATTTGTATAATACATTCAAATACATCATGCAGATATATCCATGACAAAAATTGTGGAGTGAAATGAGTAAAAAATTTTTTGTATGAACAGGATGAATGTGAATGGGAAATTACCCAGTCAAAAAAAAAAAAAGAACACGTTTAACAAACCTGGATTATTTCGACATCCTCCTGCTGTAACCCCTCGTCTCCAGCTACCCTGATAGAGTTTCATTTGCCAGGTGTGTTTGCTGTGAAGCGAAGGTTCGTCTCTCGACGTCTCAGCGTCTAGGTGTACCACTTCAAGATGAGTAAACGTCTTGACAAAGTCAGAGTACGAAATCCTGAAAAATAAATTTGTGTAAATAAATGAATGAATGAATAAATGCATAAGTTATAAAAAAATAAAAACTGTAGATTCATTGTCACGTTGGTAAATTCTTTGTCCCCCAGTTTCATATAAACTTTATTAAAATTATTACCAAAATTCTCCTTCAGCCATATTCCGCACTGCCAATCGTTCTCTTTCTACAGGAGGAACTTCATCCCATTCAAGACCACCGCGTGCCCAAGCCCCGATGTATTCACCACCAGGACCAAGAGGATTCCTCAACTTCACTAGCTGGACGGCTTCACCGCTAAAAGTTTCGACCTGTTTATACCAAAAAATAAATGAAAAAAAATTCAGACATTCATTAATTTATAAACTAATTTAATATCCAACGACGATGAATCGTATTGCTTGAAAACAAAAATTACAAACTCACTCTCTCAACGGCATAAAGTCTGTAGTTTATTCCCATTTGTACACCGTTAGCCAGTTTCTCTGTACTAGCACGAATCTATAAAATCAATATAATATAAATTTTTATTACTAAAAAATTATTCGATGATTTTAAACGGCGATATAATAAATACATAATTATGTAATCACCTGTTGTTGATTAGTATTTACGGTGCAGGTAATCAGAGACGTCATATCCAAAAGTTTTGCCAATGCACGTCCGCAGGCAGTAGGATCTTGCCGTATGGCAATACTCTCTGTAATTCCACCTGTGAGATCTGACAATCCGTCGAGTAAGGTACCATATTTCAGAGCCTCATACGATCCGTGTAACCTGGAGAACAATGAGGACGATCTTAATAAATTTCACGCTGCTTAATTCGGTAGAAGAAAATGAACAAAAAAAAAAAGAAATAAAGTAATAACACAGCTATTTTTCTTCGTCATGCCCGCATACATCAGCGTAATTAACTCCCGCAATGAAAGAAGAGAGCTGTTCATAATGTGCAGCCCGCAGATTTTCAATATCAAATAAAAAAAAATAAATAAAAAAGAAGGAAATTTAATCACGCTCGATATAATTCGGGTATTTTTGACTCACGGATGGTAAATTTTAAAGCATAATACGTGATCACGAAGTTCCTAGAGTTTCGTGTGAGCTACAGTGTATACAATTTCTTTACTTAATTTCTCCTGAAATATTTCGATCGTATGGATGTATTAAGTCGTGTGGGTCATCGAGGGCAGCGAGAATTACAACGTTTATTATTTATTAATTTATTATAGAAGTGAATATTAGACCTCGGATATACTTGCGGTGAAAGTATTTCCCGTCCTATTATATCAACCTAGTCAATATGTGGCTGCTGATCATCGCTTCGGACATGAAGCACGGTGATCTTTCGACCTCGACCCTGGAGTGGACGTGCGCGAAGTGAATTTAGCCTGGAGCCAAGATTACGAATTGTGAAAATATGACGGTGGCATGAATAAAATTTATGATATCTTATGCGGAATTTAAATATTTAGAAAAAAAATTATTTCATTCAAGAGAAAGTTAACAACGTGGTTCAAAAATTTTTCACTATAACATTTGTCCGAGTATTTTTTTTTTTTTTTTGTTATGTTTATTTCATTTATTTTATTTTTTCACCACACCGGTGGCACCGCATTCCGATAGTCAATACCACATGCATTATGGAGTACATTACCTCGCTTAATGTCTTCAAATAAAACATCATGGCTGTCGAAGTTATATATTGAATACAAAATACATATACCTAACCCCGCCAGATCTGGCAGAACGATTTTCGAAAAGCTAATCAATAAACTAATCCACGAATTACGTGGTTTCAACCTTTGATCACTGTGTCTAATACTTTCATTATGGCACAACTAATTCATATGGTATATAGAATACGGTATATATGGTTTACGATTAGTAGCCGGAAGCCGAGACCAAGAACGCCGTGTAACGTCACTATGAATTATAAGTTTCCTCTTTAAAATTTCAGAAGACAAGTTCTGACGCCTAGTTATTTTTTGTAATTTAGTTTCTGGTTTTCTCTTACCTAAATATCGCAGATAATAATCCCAATTTCTCATATATAGAAAATAGAGACTAAACACTTACGGAATAAATTACCGATGGGTATAGTCAAGTGTCCGACGTATTTCTAGGGTCATGGCAAGTCGAAGCCCTTCGATGTCCATCGACGTGAAAGTTGTTTTCCCGGGGGCGTATGTGCATGCGTAGGTATATAGTATCGCAATTTTTTTTATTTTATTTTTAGGTTTTAGAACCCAGCTCGTACGCGATCATACGGTCTTATATCTTACAGTAATTTTCAAGGGAAAGTGTACAGATCGTCATCACCGATGGAGTTATAAAAATATTTCTTAACACTTGCGTGCATACCGTCTGTACACTCGTATACTAGTACGTAGTACATTTAACCGTCGAGAAAGCTACAGAGGAAGAAGTAAAGATATTTCCAGCTTTTTAAGACGTCTCGTAACGCCCTATAACGTTCTACGCGATTTGAGGATGGTTAAACCGTTATAAACCGTTTGATTTTTACCTTAATTCAAATTTAAACATTTTTCTGTATAATCAACAATGGCGTCGTTACGGTTTACCTCGTTAATTACCGTGCTGGTGAAAAAAAGGTAACTTTATAAAAATACAAAGAGGTCATTTGTTTAAAAAATAAAAAAAAACATTAATGAAGAAATTACCATACTTTTTTTTTTTATCTAACGGTCGGTTAAATATGTGTACATTAAGAAAATGTTAATCTTTCCAAGACTTTGCAGTATTCTCAGCCACTCTGACATCGTGGGTATAACATTCCTATTTCTCAGCTTACCTTTACATGCGTACAGTAGGAAACTTAGTTTTTTTTATCTCCTCTTTTTTCACATCTCTATGAGTACAATATGTTCAAATAATCTTTGTGGGATTATATAGCGACTATATTTGCAGACTTTTCGGGATGAATTAATGTTGAATATTACATACGAATAATAATTTACAAAATTATATTTCTAGTTCATGAACTTTATATGAAACTGCGATATCGAAGTTGAAACACTTTCTACTGTAACAATTTCACGCCGGTGACCGCGCGTAGCTAATGGTTATAATCTAGTCTCCTAGACTTCGTTGTAATCATCTATCCGTGTATAGCGAGCTTCCTGGACAATGTGACAAGAGTAATATATTCAACGTTGGTACAGCGGCGAGTAGAGCGAGTAAAATTGATCCCATTACTACAGTAAGGCATATACTAAACGCGATATACGAAGAGCTAGCAAGAGCTCTATAGTATCTAGTATAGTCGTTTATATACTTGAAAGAGCCAGGTTTTTCATCTACTATCTGTTCACGGTGCAGGAGATATAGTCGCCGGGTTCCATCGGATTTAATTACTCACAGTATAATAATATAACGTTGGCCTTGTAATAAAACGCACCTATACAGGTATATACGTATAATGTATATATATAACGTAAATTAGAACGATCATTTAACGGATATAATGTACACTGGGAAACGGTATTTTTTTTCTCCATTTTATACACCGAAATAGAAAGTCAATTTAATACTTCGTTCTTAATTCATTAGCAGATAAAATTATTACACTGCACAATAATCATAAGACAGTTCATAAAAATTAAAACATCTGATTATTCCAAGACTCGATCAATTTTCGAAAATCACATTTTGTGCATCTAGAACATCTCTAAGTGAGTAAATAAATCCGCTTCATTAAACGGGTTTCATATCTTAATCTGTAATAAAGGCAGTTATTAAAAATGTCGAAGAGATTTCGAAAGGCTTGATCATCATCCTTGAATGATAGAATTTATCGAATTCAAAAGAAGTACCGTTGCAGAATCCGGATTTATTTTTATTTATTTTTTGTTTTTGCTATCGCTTTATAAATTCTTAATGCCCAGTAGCCGATGTTATAGAATTTGGAAGGTGTAATATTTTTGTACATACATAAGTATCGACGGTTCAGTTAGACACCTACGTGCCCGCGAGTCGGTGGTCGCGAGTAAACTATTTTTTTACAATTTTTTCACACTTTACAATAAGCTGTAAATAAGAAATATACAAGTGTAAAATCCACGGGTACATAGATATGCATACATACATACATAGAAACGTCCAACACTTGTATAAGTAACATCGGTACAGAATAGATATACCCGCAGCACATAACCGCGGACAAAGAAACTCGGAGCATTCTGAATTGCGTTGAACGCAGCAAAGTTCTTCTTCCTTATTGCCTGAGCCTGCAGGTTCATTCTGAATAGCATGGTGTATATACCTTGATTTACACCACATCCTTATATTTAAAACGCAATTATAACATTCAAGTAATAAATATAGAAAATAATACAGATTTAGGTATATATATATACTTATATCCGCATGAGTTTCTACGCCATACATCGATTAAATATCGTAAATATATCCGACTTTCACACATGGGAATGCTGTTCGAATAAAATACACAGTTGACCTAAGCTATGGAGGATGATAAATTCCAGAATCTAAACATAGATAAAGTTCATTTTCTCAATGCGTTATTCGTCATATTCAGGAAGCAATTTGATCCTGTTTTATCTTTCGTACGTGATGATCTTCTGGTCTTGGATTACAGTATCTGTAGGGCGGTTAAATATGGTTAGAGTCGTTGTAGTAGACGTGTGCATTCATAAATGGATTCCTTTCAGACTAGCTTTTATAACCTGTGTGACCTGTTCAAGAATTTTATAAAAATACGTTTAGTAATATAACGAGAAATCGTTTCGTATATACAGGCTATACTAAAGGCGATAATTAAACGCGTTTAAATTCTGCCGGACAGTGCGGTTGTCCGGTTACATTATATCGGCTAGGGTGCGCTGACCCTGTACCAAAGTGATCAGGCAACCAGGAATCAGTCCCTGGGTGAAAGTAGCTACAGATATATACAACAACGTGATCGTATTGATTCAAGGATATCTATGGCACAATATATGACTCGAAACTACTGTATACGTTTTATAACATTCAAAATCATGGGCTCTTTTAATCGTCATTTAACTCACTTCAGCACAAATGGCTTAAATATAGAAATGATGATAGAAATTTTTCCGATGATTTTAATCCGATCATATGTGCCTCATGCGACAGGGGCGTACGTTTAGTACGCATTACTCTTTCGGCCATTTATGTTTTCTAATGGAAATCTAGGGCTCGTATAGTTTGCTACTCGGCATGCCGGTCGCTCGCGGGCGAGATCGTGAGTTCAAAGCTTTCTATCTGATATTACTGTCGAAGAACAGGCTACTAGTAACAGTAAGAACCGATAGAATTTAGATTCCATAGTTTTGATCCTGAAATTTGGATCCCTCCGTTCTACATTCTGAAACCTGGACTGAACAGGTTCAATGACCGTTTATTTATGGCTCTTGAAAGATTATATTGATTCGAGTGGAACACAGGGAGTCATGGCATTTGAAAATGAATTTTTGGAATAAAATTTAATCGAAAGAAAACAAAAAAAAAATGTATATAGTAATTGTTACGTCTTGTTGAAGTACATTTACAATTATATATATGTATATAGAATACTTGAAATGAATAAAAAAAAGTATATAAAAAATGTATAGTGGACTGAGGTAGTTAACGGTAAATGATTGTGCGATTAAGCGGGTGCATGCGGGACCATGCAACAGTTAAGTTAAGCAATATTTAATCATGCCCTGACTTTGTGTTAGTCTGACGTGACCCAACGGTTAAATTTGCATCGTTACACGAGTATTTATCGAGAGTCATGATTCAGTTATTCTTATTTTAAACATTCGTGGTACAGATTATAATAATTATTCTTTTTAAGCGAGTGATTTTTTTCTCTCTCTCTCTCTCTCTTTCTCTCTCTATTTTCTTTTTTTCTTTTTTTCAACATCACACGTAAAGGAAGCCTTGCTCATTTACTAGTATATAGTAAACGTACATACCTATCTATGGTTTTGTACAATCTACTACGTATCTTTATTAGTTTTTTCTATGAATCCACACAGCACCGGTTACCCGCTGCAAAACATGCAAGAACGAGATTCCTCGCCAGAGGCAGACCGTGTTAATCTATATACGCATGCTTCTAATACTGTATATGTTACGTATATTTTCAAATTAAGATAATCTCAGGTGAACAAAATGGGACGATTATTTCATTATCGTTAGCGTCAATCCACGATTAAAATTTCTAACGATTCTGATTTCGTTTAGATATTTAAAACAACGTTGGTTATCGTATATCTATTCATAGATTTACATAACTCGTCGATGACGATATCTGTGGTAGATATATACACTGCAGGTAAAGTTAACGCAATCTATCTAGACATATGCCAACAGGTATAAGATTACATTGAAATTTCTCTGCCACGTAATAACAGCGATATTTCGTTCGCAATTTTGTATAAATAATATCCTGTAGAGTCATATACGTGTGTTTTTGTCAAAACTGTATGAAAAAAAAAAATAAATAATATAATTCAAAGGAAAGTTCCCCAGATCTTCGTAATTATTTGCAATTAATAGTAGATTTAATAACTTATTTAATAACTCGTAATACCGTGCTGTGACACAAGATCATCATGCAATTATACCTTAGGCATTCATATACCATTACGTAATGTGTAATAATGTATGAAAATCGTTGATTACGAGGAAAGGAACAGTCAACGGTCAACGTTCAACGGTCAATGACCCGCACCTGTATCTAATGGCGGACGGTTAGCCCGGCGGTCCATTGCCCATGATTATACTGGTATTATACTTCTCAGACGAATTGCTGCAGTTAAAAATGTAGGTATACGACTACTTCTGGGTAAACAAAATCAAGGAGAATTTTTTTTATTTTTTCTTCTTTTTGTTTTTTTTTTTTTTTTAATTATTCTAAGAAGAACCTCTCGCTGTCACGGAAGTCGCTATACGTACTATACAACGTTTATTATATCCACTGATACAACAGAATCTAATGTTCCTACCATTTCTAAAGGCGTTATAATACCGATGAAATATATTTTTTGTCAATTCTTTGACGCGATTCTATATCCAGACGATTATTTAACAGCTTTTATCATATACGTACGTCGCAATATCTTAAAGCATTTCAATATTTCAAAGGTGTTTGTCGACGGAAAAAAAATCTCCATATAGATAGGTCAAGATCACCGGATGTATGTTCAATGATAAACGAAACGTTTGACAAGCTCGTAAACTATACCTAAGTACACAAAGTTTTTTTTTTGTTTTTTTTTTTTTTTATTTCCTACTAACTCAATATGCTCTTATATCAGTCCAAAATTTTCAACAAAGAATCTCTTTCCAAAGTACAGGTAAAAAATAATTTTCGTTTATCCCTTCTCTTCCCAAATTATACAAAAGAGAAAAAAAAAAACAATTTTTACAAGAGTAGCAAGCGAATGGAATATTTTTATCTCTTTCTCCGTTTTCGAAAGTAAAAAAAAATCCAACTTTCGTGAAATAAAAAAAAGGCAAAAACCAAAAATAAAACTTATATGAAAATATATATAAACCAGAAAAGTAAAGTTTTACGTAAACTTACTTGGCGTAAGCCTTTTCGAGAAGTGCTGGCCAGAATTGGTCGCTATGTCTACTCTGGACAAAGGCAAGTCTCCCGTGAACTGCAGGTAGACGATCGTCGACAAGGACCTCGACCCAGGCACCACACCACCATAACCGGAACCTGAAGACACCAGCATATTCAGCTGTCGGTGATCCAGGTTGTTCAGTGGTACCACCAAAGCCTTGATCAGCGGGTACTACTCTGTAAAACAGCCCTTTACTAAGGTGAAGGACTCCCAGACAGGATACCAGCCATTTATCACCTGAAAAATATATATATATATATATATATTTTTTTAAATTAGTTTTTGGGCGTTTTTATCAGTTTCTGACTACTACAATATTCGTTTTATGAAGGTGTGTTATATCCACCGCTGTAACAGTGAAAGTATGAAGTAGTCTTGAGGGTGAGTATACGTATTTATGATTTCTCCGTCTTTATTAGCTCATAAATTATAAGGTTTACGATTGCTTATTTCGTTATACAAGTAAAAACAATAATGACGATGATGACATATTGTTGTATAAAGTTTCCTATACGGTGACTAGTGCTATAGCAATTTGGTAAAATTGTACATATGAAATATAGATATATGTGTGTATATATGCAGTGTATAAATTTTGACTCATTATCTGTCAACACCTCGATTATAATCCATATTTGAATTTAAAAGCACGTTTTTAATCGAGCCTTTACCTGTCGGATTATATACTGGATCACTGTTTCAGACAGAACACTTTTCTTCACGGTTTACTTTCGCTTTCCGCACTGACGTTTACAAACTACTGAAGGTAGTAGCTACTACCAGTACCTACTATACTAACAACTTTTATAATCGTTGTAAGAGTGGCTCTATTGTATTCTATGTTAGATAAAGATAAACTTGCGCGTCGTGAAACCTTGTCTGAGAAATGATCTTTCGATATACAATATGAAATATAATAAGACAATAGAATTATCTAAAAAGCAATAACAACACTTCCAAATTTACAAACCACAAGATTGTATCAACTTAAAAACGTTCATAATCGTCAGACTAATCCAGTGATAATAATGTCAAGCTAAACGCATGTATAAAGGGACTTAGGTACTCTCAGATTCAATACTTTGTCATGATTAATGACCTTTTTTCTGAACAACAGATAACATCGATGTAAAATTGTAAGATTCATCAGTCCATTCACGTGAAGATTATTATGTAGCATCGAGTGATAAATACCAACGTTTCACAATCCCTAGACGTTATACCGTAACAAGTTGTTAGAATCTAATAGTCTCGAGGAAACTCAATGAGTAATAAAAACAAATTACATATTGAACATTTCTATTTTACCTCAGGATTTGTTCAATCTTAACAACCCGTTTTAACTAGCGTATATGGTGATTTAGAATGATAAGAAACGTTTCGTTGGCTAATATTATAGCCTTTTTGCAGCAGCAGCAGAAGAAGAAGTTTATAGTTTAGGTAATTGATATGCTGTACAAGCCAATTGAATATTTCATTTATATTTAATTATTGGATTGTATAGTTTCCGCATAATATTAATACGTAATTATATGCGAAATGAGAAAATTATTTTACTTGTACGAAGATTATTTGTTAAAGAAATTGATTCACGTACCAAGTCGTCCACTTCCGTTGACACCATATCCGGCAAAGTGAACCAACGTTTTGAATAACAGTTACTAACAATGCCCGACACGACGTGTGATACATTATTTAATTATTTATTAACTTGTTGTGGGTTCATCTATTGTCTGGATATTATTGTTTGTCAGCGTGCTTGCGAACTTGATAAATAGTCGTATCATTGCGTCATTTACATATATACGAGAATGTCTTGTCACACCGATACGTTTATGCAACAAAATTACCCAACATTTTAAATTGCAAAACGTTTATTGTTCCTCAATTAGCTAACTCAGGCGTTTTGTAACACCACTCTGTATCGGCTCAAAATTCAATCTTTAATAGGATTTGAAAAAATCGGTGAGGCCGGGGTGAAACTCCGAATCTTTTTTATTCCGATTCGTCAAAATTACGAATTTATTTGGGACGATTTAGAATCTCGAAAAAATCGAAATGTAGACAGCTGAAAATTCAGAAAGTCCGAAAGTCAGAGAATTCGAAAATTTATTGGAAGGGGATTTTGGAGTTTCGAACTTTCCGTTTTGAAATTTGTAAAATAATTACCGATCGGATATTGCAAATTCGAGATTTCAACCCGGCTCTAACTATTAGTGAACTCTGCCACGAAGAAAACAGTTTCGTTGAATTCTTTGAAACCTCGAAAAACTTTCCAATGCATAAATGGTAAGGATTTTGATGCGTGTTTTTTTTTTTTTTAGTTTTATTTTTTGTGACCAGAGGTTAGATAAAATAGTAAGCCTGCACGTTGTACATACATAGACAGATTCACGATACATATGAAAGTTGGACCTAAATATCTCGTTATTTTCCCATGAGATTATCGCGCATCTTTGATCCCCAGAGCTATTTTTTCATTATACACATCAAAACGTCTCCTCTCTGATCTCAACCCGGACAATGTAATTGGTACCAAAATGACCAGCATAACTGACACGGTTGCCTATCTATAGCCAACCCGATGTGGGTCACAGCAAATTATGTGCCATCAATCGCGAACGTGTGCGTGCAACGTTGTGCTGATGCGATCCGTGTGTGCCTCTGCTATACACAAGCACGTGTCTACAGCCGATAACGGTACCCTGCAATTCAGTTCTTGCTACCCAGAACACAATATTTTCCAACTCACATCAAAGTTTTCTAAATAATAAAGAAAAAAAAAACAAAACAAAACAAATATAGATTTCACCAAAATTCGTGTGTCTTTAAAAATTATATTATCAGCCATGTGGAGGATATCACCACGTATACCCAAATCATGGATACGAATTCGAAGGTACAATGAACTCGTACACACACATATGGTGCACAAATTTTATTAATGTGAATAGAAATTGGCCAATTTTAGTCAAACCGCGCGAGCCTAGCTTCATAAATAATGTTTAAATGGAATGATGATCACTTATCATGTCAGCGTGAGAATTTGGCTATTCTCTATTACGGATTTTACTGCGATGTAACAGACGATGGCATTAGAAATCTTGTTTATAATTTCGTGGCTTTAAAGTATGCAAGAATTTACTCATATTTGGGTGAGGTGAAAATTTGGAATCTGTGTCACGTATGGATCAGCCGAGAAAATTTCATCAGTGACATGCGAGTCTTGTGTCGCTCAAGTGGGGTGTATCTCGGCTTTCTTGTATGTTTTCAGGAGTAAATGAAAAAGGAAAAAAAAGAGGAGGAAGGAGGAGAGGAGCTGAGACAAAAGAAAGAAAAGAAAACTAAAAAGAAAAAAAAAAAGTAAAACAGGGAAAGAAAAGAGAGCAGAACAAGATATTATGCACTGAGTCAACGTGTCCATGAGACACGCACTCGTAAACTTCACTTTCAGTCAACTCGCTCACTCTTATACCTCAGAAATTCAACATACCTACTTCAATAACGCACTTTGGGATACTCATTTTCGGCCGCACCCAGATACGCACACTGGAATCTTTACGACACTTGTTAGTCAACGAATTATTCCATGTGTCGAGCTAATCCTATGCGAAGAATGAAGGTCTTATAAACGTGCGAGTAACTGATCTCCTCATGGATAGAAACTATCCGCCCTTTATTGCCCATAGGATTAAACTTAGAGATGAAATAATCGCCGATCAAAAATGACAAATATACGTTTTTCGGAATTGATTGCAAAAATCTTGACGCATCGTCACGTCACAACGAATAGTGAAAAGATATAAAAATTGATTAGCAACGTTTGTTCTGCGCGGTGACGCGAGCTGGTATCTTCTGAGAGCTCTAGGTGTGCCCATTCCGGCTTACCTTGAGCTAGTTTCTTATGTTTTTTTTTTTTTTAAGTAGTTCGTTAGTTATCCAGGTGTGATGCCGCAGTAGCAAGGAAGTAGGCTTCGGACGCTAACCCAATCTTCCTTAGGTAGAAAGCCGCGTTGGTCACTCGTTGGACAGTGACTAATGTGGCGGTCAACTTTTCCACGTAACACAAACGCGCTGACTGAGTCTGACAGCCCTACGTCAATAGAACACCTTAGCCGTAAGGTCGTGAAACTCTAAGAATGAATAATTCTCATGAATTGTATTAGATGAAGTGACCCCGAGATGTTGATAGTCATTACGAAGACTAAGAAGTGTATATAATTCGAATAAGAGATTCTTTTACCAATCATCAGTAATAAAAACGTGCCGTATGCTCACTGTACCATACCTTTGTTTTAGCAATGATATATGTACGCTCGTATTATGGGTAATTTTATATCCTGATCAAGCTATTTTACCGGGTAGAAAAGCTACGCATCGTGGCTCTTGGTTTCACAATATTGCTCTTTGCATTCCGCGGTGTATACGCGATAGAAAGTGCCAACGCCTATTGATTGATTCGTCAAAATTTCTCTTCTATTCAATAAAAGCCTAATTCTGACTTGCAGATCCAAGAATCAATAATTGTTATAAAGTCAGATGAATCATGAATTGAAAAAAATGACCAAAATTCATCATCGAGATTTTCAAGACTGTAATAATTGTGTCCTGTATTGCGTTAGTTTACTGTGATACATACCCAACCATAGTGATAAATAAATAAATTTAATAGAAAAAAGTAAGCCAACAAGATGTTTTTAAAATAACTCGTTTCGATGGGTCAACGAAGTCGAATTTAAGGTAGGCGGACATTTTGAATGGCATAAATGATTTGATTTGTAGTGACGATTAGATATACCTGTTTCACCGAATGAGATACACGTCTGTATAATCAATATGTTATTATTTTTGACTGAATTTTTCTTTTTCTTTTTTTTTTTTTTTTGACTGGCACAATTTTTAAATTATCTCATGAATTATTCGTACCTCGTTTTTATCGTCTACATAGAAGGAATGAGTTAGGTAGGCAGATAGGTTGGTGGTTACAGGTACATATATACATTAGTAGGTCTAAAATCCGATATTAAAAATCAGTGTTATGTTTTCGAGCCCGTGAGCTACGGAATGTAAATTATGCAGTAGGTATTAGAAAATGATATGAGACTTTTAAACGGCACATTCCAACGTTGCTTCTACGTAACAAGTTATGACCAAGAGAAACGCGTATACGTATAATCTATACGTACCTAAAGAGTGGGAGAAACAAAAGAGAAAAATAACAAATAGTTTTAGTCAAGGAAGGGGTTCCTTATACACTACGAACCGGTTTCTCATGATTTTCTTCGATTCGAACTCCTGATTCGGAGTGTACGCAAAGTGTATCATTACGCATTGTAGGTACCCACTCTTGAGCATCTTGGATTCTTGAATCCATGAATTAAAAAAACTTAACCTCTTTCGAAATTTATGCCCTAGCTCGGTTTAAATTTTATAAAATAAAATTTAAATTAATCGAGTTCAGAATAAAACTTACCCATTTTACCAGGGATGACGTCGAACTGTGTTGGTGCATCGTTGACGAATATGGGTCTGTTGCAGAGTTCCTGAAAACGGAGTAAAAGTCAATTTCACTATGTATAGATATTTTTTTCTTTTTTTTTTTTTTTGAATGCGTATACTATAGTGTATAAGGAAGTATAGTTAATTTCCGTTTCCCTTCGACGAATTAGAAAAAGATAGTGTTTCCATCCGATTAACGTCAGACTTAATACGCCGGAGGCACTGCAGAGCAGAGGCCGAGAGAAGCGATAACAACAAGAAAAGAAATTAAGAAAAAAAATGGAACAAATGACTCCGGTTACATGCCGACATAGACATACCGCGGCTTATACACATCGTGGATTTAAGCCTAAGGCTAATTCTCGGCACGTGAGATCCCGCGGATCGAGATCCTGACCAACAACGTTGTCAATGACGTTTTGTCAGCCTCTCGCTCTTCTCACGTCTCGCGGTCGTCCAGGCTCCATGCTTGACAAAATTCCAATAGATTGACTCACGGGTTTCACGCACCGATGAAGATACTCAGAAAATAACACCGATTCCAATCCATCGAGAAACACTGGGTTCCCGTGGTTCCGGGAGCAAGAAAATTTACTGAAAATTCAACCAATTTCTAAGACTCTTATTCATTTTATGTATATCGTGCTGCGGTTTGTTTAGATTTTTGCCTCTATGTATATATGATAACGAAAAACTCTAATTTTTCTGAACTTTTTAACGTCTGGTAAAATCCTACGAGGAAGATTTTTCATGCAAATAACACGAAAGGTAAAACCAGTTTACTCAATCATTATAAATTGTCTGAGACAATATTTAGGGAATCTTATTCTTTGGATATATTATATATCCTACGATATGCCTGCAGTCTTCGTTATAAACAGGCTCGAAATAAGGTCGGCGACTCAATATAATTTGTGATTAATTATCCGGTTAGGAAATTTGACAACGTATTTAAAAAGGGATTAAACCTGTAAGGAAGATGTTTAAAAAAATAAAACCGCATGAAAAAGAATTTTATGATCCAAGATGTAGTTGGAACCATACGAATTGGTGCTAACGAAGTCACGGGACATGTTTGGCACTCGCATCTCATTAATAAACAACTTTTACATATTGATGGTGTTAATTTTCAAAATATCACACAGAAACAAAATTTTACGGAACATAATTAACGGTTTCATCGTTATTAATTACGTTTACATATTTAAGTGGAATAAAAAAAAAAAAAAAAGGAGATAAGAAGGAAAATAAAAGTAACGCACTCGCGTGAAAGACTTATAAAAAGAGACTTCTATTTTTTTTTTCTT
Organism: Macrophya annulata; assembly: GCA_963924015.1. Classification (NCBI taxonomy): domain Eukaryota; kingdom Metazoa; phylum Arthropoda; class Insecta; order Hymenoptera; family Tenthredinidae; genus Macrophya; species Macrophya annulata. The sequence goes on along the minus strand of OZ001257.1, from coordinate 5,291,210 downwards.
CTACAGTTATTCCCGTATATAAAGTCCCATTAGAATTCTCTCAGCTGCAGGATAACTAAACTCACCTCAGTATTTTACAGTTTTTAACAAACCAAGTCGTCAACGTAATCACAAAACATTTATTTCACCAAAGAGACTTTACACCATCTACTTGTTACGATTGTTCGATGTGTACTGACTATTTCTTCATTCATTCCGATAATCCCTTCCTAATCCTTAAACTCTGTCTCTCTCTCTCTCTCGAATTTTCCAAAATAAAACCGAAAATCACAACAGTCGAAAAGCAGTTATGATACTGAATCATTTATGGATTTCAAGACGGTTTGTAAGTCTAAGTATAATATTTTTGTATAGAAAAAAAAAAGAAGTGGTATTAGTTCAACGGTAAAGCATAAGCTGTGGTTTTTCTTTATGGTTGATTTCGTCCCTGTGCATTGAGTGACTTCACGACTTGGTGACGAGCTGTTTATCCATCCATGACTGTCACGCGAGTTGCTTCAGCTACGTTTATATTGACAGTAGCAAAACGGTAATAGTACTGACTGCGAAGACTGTTTACTTACGAATGAATGCTGTATAAGATTCAACAAAGAAAATTCTTTTTGATAATTCTAGACGTTAAAAACCGCAAAAAAAAATTAGTAAATAGGATTTCAGCCTATCGTGACAAGTATGACGTCTATATCTGACCACGTTCAGTATATTAGCTACGATATTATTCAAGACACGCTTGCAACTTCCTTGGAGACCGGAAACAATCACCGCTGTACGCATCGTGGTTGAAATGAGTGTAGCTTGTTGTTTTCATAATCGTATTTAAGATTTTCCTCAATTTACTATCCGAGAAATAAAAGATAAATGGTCTGTCCAGTCGATTGGAATGAAGAGAAACTGAGGTTAAAGAAAAATAAATCGAAATAGTGAAGATTTCGTAAGAAAACTTTATTAAGTAGTAGGTACCTATACTCGGCGAGGTCTTCGCTAACTCAACACTTCCGTTCACCTAGATAAGGATATTAGTATTACTGTATATGAATTACGCAATGAAATTTATAATTTAATAATAGATTATCAAGTTAAGCCGATTATCTCCGAACTTCCGACCTTCAACTTCTTATTTCTCGTATCATATGCGTAGTAGATAATTATTATTATCAAAAAGGTTGGGAATCCTCATTTCTCAAGGCTAGAAAATTTTTGCCGTTTTGTCAAAACGATCTTTGATTAATCGTAAGATCGATAAAAATTATTTATTTCAAAGAACTGATCTTAAAAAAAGAAAAAAAAAAAAAAAAAAAAGACAGAGAATATAAATTATTTAATACCTGCCATGGTCCATTGAATAACTCTCGAGTAAGTTTTCTCTTTTTGCACAGTTTCTTGTTAATTCAACGTAGTCACCTAAGCAGGGTACAGAAAATTTACAGAAATTCGCATCAGTTGCTAAAACCTTGTCACTATAATAGACAAAACTTATGGCACGTTCTCCGCAATTTTTTTGCCTCTCAAGTTTGTCCTTCGCTCAAAACAAGTCGTAGTTTTATAAACCGCTCGCACAATTCTTAGCTGTGTGGTTTAAACGTGAAATTAATATTCTCGCACGCACTATGAACGTCTCATGCGTGTCTACGACCACTTTGTATGGGTAAACTGGTGTGGCCTTGCAACGCATTATTTTTCTCTAACATTCAGATCTCAAAGATTTTAAATAAAAGATTGAAATCAGCTGTAGAAGATTCAGCGAACTTAAGATTCTCTCCGTTTCTTTTTTTTTATTTTCTTCAGAATTTTGTCTACCATTCACGAAGCAAATTTATACGTATAAATATCGTGGCTTACTATTTGTTTCCTTTATAGTGCGGATGGTATATTATGGGTGTAAGCAGGTCGCGTGGTCTGTGAGATAGGTTGTAATCAAGAGAAGTTTTAATTGCTTGTAAAGGACCTAAGAGGCCGAAGTTATAGTTGCTTTAGAAATCGGAACATTAGATTAGATCTATATAGTTGTTGTAGATGGTTATAAATTGGAATTAACCATACCGGCGTACTCGTTAGCTCGTCTAAAACGTAGACAAAGCTGTATCAAATAGATGCGCGATTAGACACACGCCCGAACCTGTCTGTATACAAATTTTAATTAAAATTTTAACCGACTAGTACGTTTCGTCATACCTATAAGCTTGGATACTCAAAACATCATCAGATCTTCAATTCCAACTTTCCATTATTCGATTTACTGATTCTAATGTCTTATATCGTATTTAAGGATGTTAATGAACCGATTTGAGATGATATATTACGACAATTAAATGTTGAAATTATTTTTGCTAAATTAAACCAAAACGACAACTGAAAAGTCACGGCGTGTGCTCTCTGCTTGCTCCAATTCCTCGTTGAACAAGAGGACGTTGGTACCCACGTAGTTGCCGAGGAAGAAGAAACCGTAATACATACAGTTCCAATTCAAACACTTGGCCCAGCTATCTCAAAGATAAAACTAAATCCAACTTATCTACATACATACATATACATTATACATATATACATGCTTACGTCCCGTTGCTGTAATCGCAGTTCTTCCCGTCTAAAGATCGGGACTGATATATACCAACTTGAAAAGTCTCACGTTTTCCCCTGGCCCCCCCAACCAAGCCGTATAGAACTTGCTCTGACCATTGACCCTGTGCATCGTGAACACATGATGGCCTAGCCCACGTAGGATATACATATAAGCCATCAACGACTGATACATGTGGTATATATATATCGATAATTGTGGGTAGAAAATCCAGGATTCTATAGCATAGACGAGAAGGAGAACGCGTCTTGGTCCAGGCGTGGGAATTGTATTTGCTTATATCTCCGCGATTTGTATATTCGAATAAATTTAAACTCACCTTAGGTCTCTTCCATTGGAATTGAAACGGTGGAGTTTGGTGATAAAATACTGAGGCTTGAGTAGCAGGAAATTCAGGATCTTCCCAAAGTTCTCCACTCTTCAAGCACGCTCGCTTGATGCGCTCGTACTCGCTCATCACGTCCTGAAACATAAAAGGAGGAATACTAACTAGTTAGTCGATATACATATATGTGCAGGGGTAGTATCTCTTTTTACATAATTTACTATATCGTGCGATAAGAGTGTAGAAGGTACGAACTATGTCCGTTTTATACGCCTGGGCTTGGTTCTGATCACGTTTATATAAGAAGAAGAAATAAAAATGATAATAAAAAATTCGATATCTCGTTAAGCCGACCGTCAGTAACGTCCGGTTATGCACTCCGCGCTCATCCTGCTAAGTAAGAGAGACCAAAAGGAAGAAACGAAACGAAAAGAAAAGAAAAGAAAAGAAGAGAAAAAAGAAAATAGGATGAAGAAAAGGAAGCGATTTCTCGTTAGTCAACATTATGGCGTCGTGATACCTACTCGGTTCTTCAACGCCATTTAGGAGCAATTTTTTCTTTTCTTTTTTTTACAAGAAACTAAGGGCAATCTGTTGGCAGTAAACGTTGTATGGAATTTATGATATTTATACTTGAAAATGTACATTAGGTATATCGGTTTATCTAAACTTGAGCAACGTTCCATTCCATGCAAATTAGCATCGCATGGTTGTTCTGCCGCCTTTCTGTAAGACGTTTGTATGTACCTGGGACTGTAATCTATACCGAGACTTCCCACACGGTAGCAATGTACAAACATTCTTCGTTTAACTTTGACCAAGTTTTAGTTACAAACTGTTACCACACTTTACCTTGAAGGTAATGAAACGACTATGAACCCATTCGTTGCAGGGTAACGTCTTCGGTACGTACATACATACGTACTCAAGAAATGCAAAATTCGAAGAGTTTCATTCACGACACCCTATTCTACGTGGCTTTTTTTTTTATTTCTACGAGAAAGGTGAAGAGTTCAATGCTGTTTCCATTCTATTTCAGACTGATTTTCTTTCCCTCACCATTTCCCTCAATTATTGATAATTATTGATGAATTATTTCATAATCGGTTAACCGAAGACCATACGTTTTGAAAGTTTTCGTTTGTGAAGATATATAATTTTATTTTCTTGCATAATTTTCGACTTCGTATTTTAAAAAATATATAGTCATCTTCTTTCGATATTAGAAACTATACGGAAGTAGGTTATATATTCGGAATAGAAAATATAAAAAAAGAAAGAAAAAAAACGAATAAACTAAGGCGGGTTGATATAATATGTAGGTAACTCCTTGAATGGGATATGTATACCTGAAGTATATGAGCCACGAAGAAATTGCTTTGGGCATATGATCTCTACAGATTGTTCTAATTATAAAAATAAAAATAAAACAAATCTACTCGGTTAAACATTGTATATATGCATAATAAGTACAGTTAGTTTAACGCACGACTGTCTCCGGCCTTGGAACTGTCTACCTACGCTCACGGTACATTATATTACATACCGTATACTTGTGCAGATTACATTTACGCGTTGGCAGTAGTTTAATTACTGTTTTTATTATCATAATTATTATTAACAGCAACATAATTCGAGGAACAAGTTTTAAAAACTGTGCGATACTTGGCCAATAAATCGAGGACTTTATCGATTACATAATTATTACGACCAATTAATTATTGTTTATTATTATATGTTACAGGTGAGAAGAAGAAGAAGTTACGTTATATCTTAATTCCACAAAATTTCATCAACTTCACGAAGAGAATAAACAAAAACACCTGATTAAGCTGTTTTGAATTTTTTTTTAAATTACTTTTCGTAATTATCTCTAAAATTATCAAACTGATCGAAAAACATTTCAAACAAAAGTTATAGACATACGTAAAAGCCATCTTTTTTGTTCTATAATTTGGAAAATATCAGCTCACGCTTTACTGCGTATATCATCACGTCCAGTTATACGCGATTTAAAACCTGTCTGCACATTGTCTACCCTATGGCTTGTAAGTTTTTTAAGAAAAGTGATGAAATTTGAAAAATGTTCGTTCATCTATGTATATACCATTTATCTAATAACATATATATATATCTACCAATTTATGTGACGTAACGTCTGTTAAGTACTGTTATCGATCGATTAATTTTTTTCTACCGATCTCTGTCCTATACATCAATACTTGTACCACAACTTGAACAAACCTTTAGAATTTTTTGAATAATATTAAAATTCAAGTACTTTGGTGAATTATATTGAGTCTAATGCAGATCATGTATCTGTCAATAAAGCTAATCCTATCCCACGGTAAATATTCTCCATTTTTAACATCATTTTTATAATTACTTGAGATTGCAAAATGGACTTTCAAAATGTTGTTTGAAATTGAGTTACACAATGTTCATGAAACGGTAATTATCTAATATCATCGTTTCTTTAACATCCTCATTATTATTAGCAGCATTTATACAAGCGCATATAAGATTTATTTGTTATTTTTTATTCGAAAATTAGCATAAACGTATCGATATTTTGAGACTCATCTTCGTTTGATTCCGCTTAATTTTAACGTCGTCTTGCTTTATTCCGAAATCCTTGGATAAAAACTGTGTTTCAATCACAAGTCTTCGAAAATATTGACTGACCGATTTTTCACAGATTTCTGAAACCGATACGATGATATTACGGATTGTATATTAACATTCTCTGGACTCATATTTTTACCGATACCTTAATTAACGCAATTAAAATGTGCTTCGAACTGTTATTCAAAAAAATAGTTTTAAGAATAACAAAAAATCAAAGCTACCTTGACGTGGCCTTGGCATCACTGACCAAACCCAAACTGACCACACCATCTTATTCCTCTATAAAGAAAAAAAAAACAAAAAACTTTTCCTTATATTCTGCTATTTGTTTTTGAGATATTATAAGGAACGTTTATACTTAATCTCCTTCATGACGGATGATAATTTACTACACCTTGAAAGGTCTGCCAAAGGATTCACCTCTTGCTATTTAACTACCCAGCATTTTTTGCTGATTGTATACGAAGGCCATTCGACGTTGTTAGAAGATCGCCATTAGCAGAAGGTACTAAAAAATATAGCAGCACACTAGTTTACTCTAAAATGACATCACCTGACCGCTGCTTCTCGTCTTACCGTTGTGGTAATGGAGTTCAACAGGTCGGGTTGCCGGCACGATGTACACTGACCGTGGCTACAGCGATCTGGATAAATTAATTACTTTCGTCCACTTTCAGTACAGTTTTATTGTTAGAATGTTAGAAAAACCGGAACTAGATCCTCGAGGCAAGACTTAAAACTTATTTTCTATAAAAATTTTTCGCTTTAATGGTGTTTCACCAAGACCACAAACCGCGTTGGTGCTCGTACGTTTGTTAGCATGTGATTTCCGCGGTAGCTGTAATAATGGGCTAACGATACTGAAGTTTCTTATACTTTCACTTCCTCTAGAATTCATATTGTTTCGACGTACTTGTCTCGTTACAAAACGCTCCTAAGGTACTCATTGCCGTTACGTTGCACATCACATCAGCGTACGGTACGATTAAGTACTTAAATTATTACTGGTACTCGGTAATTTTTATATAATATTATTAAAATGATCCATGTATGTATGTAATGTATGTATATATAAGCTCGGTGTAGATATAGTAGGTAGATATTTCAATATTTACACATGATGTGTACACGCAAGACCAAGCCCCACGTTCATCACGCTTTCTATTTTATATTTAATATAGCAATTAGCAAATTTCTTCGCTTACTATACGAGAACCGATACATGTATGTATCTAAAGATACACATATGCCAGGAATTTTTTATATTAAAGATTTGCTCTCTTAACCATAAAACAACGCGAACCGGGTATCTATACCCTGTGATTACTATGAAAAGCCAGAGAACGGCTATGGATATACATACATACATGTTATTCAAATATTTTCACGTACGTATTATGTCGAGTTGTACGTGAACGCGTATTAAGTATTCCGTATTAAGTATTCAGTATTCACAACCTACTCGGCTATTCAGTATTCAGTATTCTGGATTGAGAGAGCCTGAAGCACTCGGCGTTCTCATTCTTCCAGACGAAGGGGATGCATCAGCGTCCACTCGCGTCGCCTCGCTGCATCTAGATGCAAATTGTTACGTTCAGGAAGACAAAAATAAACGATAACTAAAGCAGTCTCGTAATACTGTCTTCAGTTCGCCAAGGGTCACTTCCCTGCATTGCAAACTTCAAACTATACTCAAAGTTAATTGAAAAAAGATCGAATATATATAATTTAATCATCGATAGAATTCTTCGCCATGAACTTTAAAATCGCCTTGAAGTCACGGGTCATAAATGCCAATAAATTAAAAAACAAAAAATTATCAAGTTCTTTTTCGGTGTGTAAAATCTCTTCAGACTACGTTAACTCGTCTTTCAAGATTGTTAATTTTTCCTGTTCAAAAAGATTTTTAAGACTCTTTAAAAATTCCGTATCTTTAATTCTCTACATCGCTGACCATAGATACGTGTTCTAGCGTTCCTTTGCTTGCAGCTTTACTTGCCAAGATCCGGTAAGGTCTGAGACAAGAGACTTGGAAGGATGGAGAGGCGACTACGCCGAGGGCTCTCTGTGGCCTTGACAGCGCTCTGGGTTCATCGCATCATCCTCCTACGTCCTTTAGGCTGCGTTTTCAACGGTCTCGTAGAATTTATCTCGATATTAAATCTCCTTTGCGTCTATCCCGTGCTTCTAGCTCGGAGTCTGATCCTCAGACTTTCAATAAATTACTTAGCTTTAGTTCGCTTGCTCGAGAAGCACCGTTGACCATCGTAATAGCTGTGCTTACTATTATCTACTCGTTGCTGCAGGATCAACGACGCAATCATTATTGTATTGGCTAAAACGGTTCTATCTACGACACTTAGCCGGCCCTCGGTTTAGCTTGGCCTCGTGGGCGAATTATTGAAAGTAAAAATAACCAACGGTGAACGCGGTTTGCTGGACCTACTCATACGCCCACAACCTGCAACAGCCCACAAATTATTACCAAACAGAGTCGCGTCAGCAGTTAGGGTGACGGTGACAGTGACGGTGACGGTCCTCGTATTTCGTAAGCTTGTCCACGATGAAATAAGCTTTTTTTTTTCTTTTTTTTTATTAAGCTATGGAGGTTTCTCGCGTAGTTAATTCGGCTAATGAAAAGACCGGATGGAATTGATCAAGCCTTCGATTTATCGGTTTCGAAATATATGACTAATGAATTTTGAGGAATTTCTTGGTCCACCGATGGAAGGAGGATTCGTTTTCGAACCTGAGGCTTGACCAGCTCTTTACACTCGGCTAGGTGAGGAATTTTATTATTTCAAAACTTGTAAGGGGATAATTATAAGGATCGAGGGCAATTAAAGGTACAATAAAAAGAAGCTAAGTATGCATTACGTATAGAGCTGTAAATAACTTTCGACAACGATCGTATTGTTTAAAAAGCGGAAATAATTGGCCTCGAATTTTATTTATGAGAGAAATTACGTGGATCAAATAAACGTCTAGTAATCGCGTGCAGATATTCGGATTTATTATCGTAAACTGACTCGTTCAATTGCCCCAGATGATTCGCTAAAAAGTTTATACCAAAATCTAGAAAGCGTTTTTTCTTTCTATTTCTACCCTCACATATACCCAACAGACACATTACAAAATAAAAATCAAAAGATCAAGAACATACACAATAGAAAATCAAAATGCACTTACGTTCACCATTCGGAGGGGTTTCCTATCGTAATTCAAACGGCACTATTTTTGTTTTTTATTTATTTTTTTATTTTTTTTATGAAAACACTTCACTCGATATCGTCACACAGTTTCCTCGTAGTTGTTATACTTTTTATTTTTCACTTCAACGGAGGGTTGTACCAGTTATTAAAAAATTATAAGCGCGTATTACGCGCAGGTATTATTTCAGCGTCACTTTGCACAATACGAAAGCCTGTTTCTTCTCGGCATTCACATTCCTCAAATTATCAGGGAAGATAACACACTGCACAATATATTGTTACTATTACCTCTTCTTGTAATCGTATTCTCGTGCCTAGTTTTCTTCGTTTTTTAAGCCTCCGAAGAAGTCCTCTCGCGACGAAGTTCGGCGGGAGACTGTCCGAGGGACTACTGGCCTGGGCCCGGCCGCCGTTCCTCCTCCACATTTTCCCTCACTTTAAGGCCCCGGTTCTCGTCAAGCTGCCCTCGCGGCTTAGTATTAATTACCTTACACGATGAACACTTACTACATATGGTGTTGCAATAGCTAATGTCAGCTGGTATCCGATTTGATTTGTTGCTTTATCTATATCTGTTTTATTCACCCCAAGAACATCGTCTAAATTTTATTCAAAATTTATTACGAAACATTTTCGGTAGAACCGAACGAAGCGAAAAAAATCTTAAACGAAATTTAGATCCATTAAACGATTGAGACATTACTCGTGTTCACGTTCTCTCTAATTTATGTGTTTATAGATAGAAACTTAAAAACTGTGAAATAACAAGTTTTAGTTTAAATTCGAATATAATTTATCTTTTTAATAGCACATTGCTTCATCTAACAACGATTGCGATTTATACGAATCGAACAGCATCGAAATACCGATATTTAATACGAAAGATAATGTTATGATATGCCTACGACGAATCTTTGCTTTTATTTATCATATTTTTGTCCGATTAAAACAATGAAAAAAAGTGCAGTGCTCGGATATTCTAATTCGTAGCTCGTTGACCCGATAAGAAAATACCCAAGCTACGATTTTACTATTTTCGAAAGTTGTCCGCGACAACACCGATTCCACGAATACATATCCTATACATAGATCAATTTTTGGTACGAAGTATAAGCTATTGGTCAGTTCATCGATGCTCGATGCATATATATCGGTGTCGTCTGTCTTCATGAAGACAGTGGCTGGTCTTTTTAGGGGGGAATAAGAGGTCCAGAGATCGGGTTGATTGTTGCCGCAAGCTATGTCTTGCTCAGGAGAAAGCCAGAGCACAGTAGGTATGTACTATACGATGTTGTATCGTATTTATTTTTTATAGTTTAAAGCAATAATTACACGCAAGGAAAATTAACTCGGTTAATTTACTTCCGAGTAACTGCTTCGACGATTTATCGAATCAAATCTATACTCTTGATCAGACAGTATGTGAAGGAAAGTGTTGAAATTAGTTTCGAACTATAATCAAATTTTGGAAATAATATTTGAAACAAACTTTTTCGGTGTTCAATTATAAAAAATTTTGACAAGTATTTTTACCGATAGCGAATTTTAATTTTTTTTTTTTTTTCATCACCGATACTTTCAGGCAAAAAAAATCGAATCAGTAATCGCAAGGCGATAAGATCGAGGTTCGTATTTACCGACAGAAGAAGCTAAGGATCTACTTCCACGATTTAAGTAGATAGCGTTAGCTCACGGTTGTCTATTTACAATGATAATAAAATAATATCAGTTTAGAATGATTCTTTTTTTTTACAATATGGTTAAGTTTAGATGATACTTAATCACTTAAAATAGCTGCCGAGCAAGGCGAATGAATAATGGCACGAATTACACCACCGTGAACAAGTAGAGACAGCCGTTTATAATCAACTATAAATTAGTGGTAATGGTAGGGCGATACGTATGTCAGACGCGTCGATAAGTAGTAACAACCGTATTTAGAAGACAACTGATCTCAACAAGATACAAAGAGATGAAATATTGCTTTCAGCAAACGATAATGAATTTACAAATCAAATTTGTCAAGCTTTTCGATTTATAACTGGGGAAGAAAAAAACCTTCAAATTAACATCAATTTTTCATTCTTTTCAACTATTTCTGACCCGGAAACTTTAGAAATATGATTCTCGGATTAATTTTTGATCACAAACTATACAGGAACACAAGAAATAAATTAATTTTACACATTTTACAAACAAAAATTAATCCCGATTACTTATTGATGTCTGCTATTCTTTTCCAGGGTTACTACTTTTTTACACTACACATATATTATTTTTTCCACATTTATTCTACTCACAATAATACTTCAGAGAAACGAATGTCTTCCGTTCAAAACTTTATGAGTTTACAATATTATATCGTCTTTAATCAATTGGCCATTGAATTATGATCAAGAATTGCAAATTATCATATCTATATATGGATTTATCTATATATTTATCCACGAAGAAAACTGTTCTTAAAAACCTGAAACAGTTAAACAAAAGTAGAAAAAATAATTTTTAACATGTTATTTATTGCAAGCGAGCTTCAGAAGGTAGCTATCGTAATATTTCATGATACATAATAATAATAATAATATTAATAATAATAATAATAATAATAATAATAATAATAATAATGATAATAATGATAATTATAATAATAATATTGTCAGGCTAAGAACTATGGTATAGCCTTTAGTGTCATTAGAGTGTAAGTTAGAGACAATAACAATTCGGTTTCACGTCACGTGAATTATATTGTGTATATTATATATTATATACAAGGGTATTAAATATTAATAATCTTATGATTAATCATTTTTATAAGATATATAATTATGGAACATTCTGACATGAAAATTGGAAATCCAGAGCACCATGTTCGAATATACTATAATAATAAATTTGATATTTACAATTACTAGCGGCTAGTTGTGGTCATATTTATTTAAATGATATTGTATGTATATATTGTAGGTGTGTGTGTGTGTATATATCTTAGATATTATGACATATTAATTACGGTTCGTTGATTTTACATAATAACAATTAGTATAATATGTGGTAATTATAAGGGTAATTATTATTTGTTCCAGTTATTATTATAATTATAGAAACGTCAAAAAAACAAGGAACAAAAATTGACTATTTTTAAAAATTTTATGCCCCTAACAAAGTTCAGTCTTTACGCGCGTATTGTCTTTATTTTAAATTTATAATATATGTATGTATGTATTTATGTATGTATGTATATAATCATTTAGTATATTAAATTTAACTTTTTAAATATTTGTTCAATTTATTATTAACCTTTAACTAGTTATTATATCTTCTGTTGACTGTGGTATTCTGTGTTTTGAAAATTGAATATGAAAATTTTTAAACGTTCTTAAATGATTGCAGGTAGGATTTATGCTGCATGAACTTCATCTCATAATGTTTGAGACTGTAGGTAAATGTTTCATTACTAACGCTCAAACATCGGGAGAAGCTAATTTAAAATAAATTTATAATAAATAATGAATTTTTCATCTCCGTCTTCAAGGTTGCAACATGAAGAGAAACATTGCCAATAATATTAAAGATAAATTCGATATTGTTGGTATGTAAAGAAAAAAAAAAAAAAAAGAACAAAGTAAAAAAATAACGCATACTATTATTATGAGAGAAATAAAACTGACGAACTATACACGGACGACTGAGGCATAAAATTTCATATAAAAAGTCGAAAGGGGCTCACGAAGCAGAGTCCTGCAACTTAAAGACCCGAACAACAAAGATCACAAGCGGTGGGCCTATTAAAAAGACGAGGTCCAAAAAATGCCCAAGAGGGACAGCCGGCTTAGAACGAAACAAGTAATGAAAATATATTTCGTTGTTTCAGCAAAGAAAAGCTTTATACTCTTAACAAAACTAATTATTATTTACAATATTTGTTTATTTATTCATTCATTTATTAATCAGCTATAATAATTACTGCCATAATATAATAATAATAATATTTATAGAAATGTTATTCTTAGCCTTATATCACATGTTTTTATATATGAGAAGGCACCACAGTTAAAGGCAGGCTCATTCTTACAAACTATTACCTAAGAAAAGAAAAAAAAAAAAAAACATAAGAAAAAAGAAATAGAAATGTAAAAGAAAAGAAATAAAATAAAAAATGAAAATTGATGATCAAGGAAAAATAAAATAAAAGTAATGAAAAAAAAAAAACTATTTGTATATCGTTTTTCGTTGCTTAATTAACGTTGTGTACTTCATCACTGCTATATTAATATTATATACCTATATGTATGTATGTATGTATGTATGCATGTATGTATTTTTTTCTTTCTTTCTTTAATAATTTTTATACGTCAGAAAACGTATATCGGGATATAATATACATATCACATTATTTATACATACTTACGACATTATGCATACATCCCAATAAATCAGTGATTATTATTTATATTTATCTATGGAACAGGGCTAGTCGTGTTGCAATTAAATGGCAGAGTAATTTTCGAAGAAACTAGTTGAAAAATTGAAGAAAAAAAAATTAGAAAAATATTATTAAGAGAAATTAAAAATAAACAAATTGCTTTGCATGTAATAACTCGAAATATAGCATACAGTGAATGCTATATGACTTTTCCCCCACAACATCCAGCCCGTGACACAAATATGTTTAGAGATTAGAATTTGAAAATATATTCGATAAAATATATTAGAATTTTGATTCTCTGTGATTGACAAAAAATTATAAATAAAAAACAAAAGAAGAAACGAAGAAACGAAACGTATTTCAAATTTAAACAGGCAATTGCGATTACGGTCTATTATTAATAATAAATAAAATACTTGATCAAAATTTTATATTTTTTTTTTTTTACCTGTAATACTAATTTCTAGAAAATGTAATCAGATCGACCGGTATACGTTTAGCTTAAATTTAAAGCCCAAATTTTTCCTACAGTTCTTTGTCAGCTGTGTGACAATTTACCAAAATATCTTTTTCAACACACCGTGCATAAAATTCGATTTCACGCACGTTTCGTATGCATAAAATTCAACCACACGCGTTGTGTTGAAAAACAAAGTCCGATACACGTGCGAAAGCTGATTCTCGACTCATATGATTGTCACCTTCGCTTCGCTCGGGCGAAAAACTTTACACTCGTTGGAGAATCAACACTTTCGCACTTGTATCGAAATATACTATTCTTAAGTGAAATTTGTTTCCATTTTTTTGTTTCATACATAAATTCATAATATGCTCTTCTTAAAATTAAACTAAAACCAATCAGGCTTTATTATGATTCCAATTTTACATATTGAACAAATCTGAGATTTCACCGGGCCACTAGAATGAGACACAATATAGTTTTTCAAGCCATGATATACCCAGCTATGAGCGAGGGACTTGATTCACGGATCCTAATATTTGACACTATTAAAAAAAAAAAAAAAAAAAAAAAACCAAACTATATAATGTATAGTTTTAATTAAGTAGCTACGCTCGAGTCTCACATTTCTTTTATTACATAAAACTGGAAAATAATGATTAGATTTTCTTTCCTAATTCATTATCTCAACATTTCTTTATCTCTCTTATTGTCTTTACACGTTATTTTCTCCACTGAATATACAGACGTTTAAATTAGTTTTTTTTTTTTTTTAGTATAGTTCACTGTTCACACATGTATTTTCTAAAAGTCCTGCAAGAACAAAGAAAAAAAAAAACAAAAAAATAATAATATTGATAAACGACAAGTAAAAATAACGTATTAAATTTAATCGATGGCTTCTTTTAACGCTGTTAATTGCTCTTCACCCAGTTTCACTTTGTCCTGTATCTCACGACCGTCCATTATCAATTTTGCTTTCATATTAATGAAATGTTGATAATCTGCGTACTCCTCATCATTGAGGTACTTTGAAAGTATCGCAGAAACGTTAACACTTCTCTTGTCTATGTTACTCTTCAAAACTTTTGCCTCTTCGAGTTGATCCAAAAGTTTGTCCCTCTTGCTTTCCAAGATTTTCTAAAATCAGGACAAAAATATGATTGACAATTTAAAATCAAACGCTCTTCAATAAATAACTAAAATAAAAAAATTAAATAAATAAATAAAATAATGAAGAAACGGCACATTCGATAAGTAAAAATAAACTCCTTTCTCACCCGCTCGGCATGGTCAGCTGGCATTCCGTAAAGCGCGTTTTCGGCCCTAGCAAGTCTTCCGCTAAGACCTAGAAGGAGGCTTGTGATTTTTCCAACTTCTTCAACGTGTAGTCGGTACTTTGAAGCTTCGGCTGGTCTTGCGATAGCCGATACTCGAGAAGTTACTCGAGCACCAAGTGCATCATTGATGTCACCTTCTTCTCTGACTGCTTCTTGTTCAGCTCTAAGAACTACGAGTTTTCTATCAAGACGAACGACTAGCTCCTCCTGAAATAAAATCGCATTTATAAAAATCAATGAAAAAAAAAAAAAAAAAATGGGTATAAAATTCCAAATATAAAAATCATCACAATGTAAGAAGATGAATATCTGAAGATTATTCTATTCAATATCGTGAGAACTGAGTCTAACTCGATTTACAAATAAATATAATCGTTATATGTATGTAGCTCAAAGTTCTCACGGATCTCGTGCTAATCTATAGACTAGACTTGTGTTCACTTGCACCGAATAGTCACGATAAATTAAATCAATTAGCTAGATGTATCTAAAATCAAACATCTAGGTTCTATCGAGTGAAGGTAAAATTGTTTAGCAACTTCTTGCTCGTGTGTATGCCGCAGTGCAAATAGCTTTCATATACCGTCTATAAATAATTCGTCTATCGATTAATGCATCTTTGCACATCCACGGGAATAATCAATTATCGAAAAAAACTGGTTCAATAATTAAAAAACTGAACACATTCATTAAGTATCAGTAAATTTATCTCAAAATACATTGCCTTCACTAAATTTTCACGTTCTATCATTTATTACCATCAAATAATTCGACAAAAAATCTTTCTTAGAGTAAGTCCTTGGTACTATCCCGATTCCATACGATAAGTTAAATCGAATGGTTAGTCATTGTATCCCACGATTAGTCACAGCGATGAATAATTAAAGTTTATAATAAACAACAATTCATTTGCATCGAAGTAAACTCACATAATTGATTTTTATCGCGAGATATTAAAGACTGTATAAAAACATTATTGTAAATGTTAAATGACACATAAGCTGCGTATTGCAGTTGCTCATCATTTATTAACGATTAAGTAAAAACATTAGTAAATCTTTCGCCGATTTTTTAACAGAGTAAAAATTTCATTTTCACAAGCTTTTCAAAATTGTCTTTACTTAAAATTACAATTCTGATAATAAAAAGTCTATTTTCTGTCTCAAAACGTTCTTAAAAAAAATTCTTTAAGCTCCTAACTCACCTTTTTCTGTTTTAGATCCTGATTATCAGTAACAAGGACTGGCAATGATCCATCATTCACACCGGATGTTGGTATCGATTCTTCCGTAACGTCGCGTGAATATCTTGTCAAAAATCTAGCCTTTCCTTCAGAGGTAGTAAAATAAGCGGATGTAGGAGATAAGGGACTGCTTGGATCCGGCGTGGAGGATATTTCCGGCGTCGAAAGAGTCGAGGACGACGTTTCGATTCTGAAAATTGACAGAGAAAAAAATAAACAGTCAATATTAGAAAACGGTAAAAACTTTTCGATATTTAAAACGGCGAATAATAAAAAATTAATCCACAAATTTGTCGCAATTTTGGCAACCCACATTTTGAAGTGACTATGCAGCAGTTCCATGTCGGATTAGCCAGCTTTTGAACACTAAGATATGATTTTTAAACTGCAGTTAAACTAAACGATCCAACGCAACGTCGAGTTTGAAACTAACAAAGCTGACTCGGTATTCGCGAGTCGTTGAGTAGTTATGCACATATTGCTGTATGTACAGTATAATAAACGGCGAGAATTTGATGGGACAGTATCATTTATGGATTGCGTAATGCCCGTTACCTCCTCTCGGACTTTCTCCTTGCGCGGATGATGACGGCGTCGTAACTATTGTCCATCTGATAAATAGGTAATTAAAAAGATGACGCGTAAATCGATCTGCAAATATTGAATATTTGATTTTAAATCTCGAATATTTATCTCGTACCTCGTTACAATACTTTCCTCATACTTTAGAGCCATGAGTTATTAATTATCTGTACGAGTTTCATTTTCAGGACTAGTTCCCTTTAGTTTTTTAGGTTTAATTATCCAACAATGAATCGCGGACGGCGTTAATTGGCTCCAATTAAAATGCGAGTGTATAAAACCTACAGCCAAGGTCGAATTAGCCAAGGTTACGTATACGCAGTACGGAATTACGGATATTATTTAAATTTTTTAATTCTTTTTTTTTTAAATATAAAAAACCACAGCGTCTTATGTAGATCGATTTTATTAATGGTTAAGAATTTATAACGGTTTTTCTAACGTAGGCGATCTATCGCGTGGGAAGGGTCGATTATTCATTATTGTATAGATAAAGGGGCAGTTAAATTACGTAAATACTTTTTTGTTTTTTACTAAATAACAATGTGCATGCGTCAGAAACGCGTGGGGAGATCGTGGCGGGGATTGTGAAGAGATTTCTTCTTCTTTTGATTTTCTTTATTCACGAGTATTCACGTATCGCAGAGGGCTTCGACAAAGCAACAAATGATGATAGTCAAACTAATCTTATAAGACCGAAAAAAAAAAATAAATAAAAGGTAAAAAGAGATACCAAAATTGCGCGTAATACGAAATTGATTGATTGAAAGACGCAGATTTTTTGTTCTTGTATATTGTAAGTAGAAATTTGACTATTGAACGTGTTAGACTAAATAAAATAAATTTTTCTAAGTATCATACACATACCATACGTTAGATGTTTGTTAACCTTTCGATCTGTTAAGCGCAAAGAATAATCTGAACATTCGTGAAACTAAATTTGTTTTGGTCGATCGTTGACCCGTGGACAAACTTTATACCAACGTATATGTATATTCGCGATAATTAACGCCTAGCCAGTTAGCGTTTATCGTAACGAACCTCGTTAACGATAAATATATTTCTCCAACCACAAACCGTACGAGTATGATATTACACTCGGATATTTTAACATTTTCATTTAATTGGTAAAAAAAAACAAATTTTTTATTTATTTTTTTTTTTTTCAAACAAACGTATAACTCAGAACTTGGAACACCAATTTATCTACATAGACGTATGTCAAGACTCAAGGCTACGAACGAAGCGTTTGAAATTTATAAAAACTATTCAACGATGAAGAAATTTAATAATCGAAGGAAAAATTTAGAATTCAATGAGAATTTTTTAAATCTTGTAATACAGAAGATGTTGATTTTTTTTTTTTTTTTTTTTTCTTTCAAAAATTAAAGAAATATTCAGCTAACATTGGCATTTGAGAAAAAATTTATTAATATATGGATGAATAGATGATTAATTAAGTCTGAGAAAAAGTAAGGTTTTTTTTAGTATTTAAGGTGCTTACGAGGATCTATACATACAATAATTACAAAACTCCGAAACGCGGATGTAAAATTTCGAGGTTTCGTGCATCACGCAAGAACGGAGTTAAATACGTTATCTGAAATGATCCCGAAGGTCATAGTCGTCGTATATTCGTTCAAGTTTGAAACGTCGAACAATATTTCAAAGCGAAGGTCGCGCTCGCGTTAAGGTGGAGTTTCGTGGGCGTCGTGACCTGGTCTGAGAGGTCCGTAATAAGTAGTCTCCTTTTCCTTGTACATACAACAAGGTACAAGCTTTAAATCAGAAGTTTTTGCAATCCGTTTGTTTCAGATCCCCGTTTCGTGTTCTTTTTTTTTCTTTTATTAATTTTTTTTTCTTCCTTATTGTATAACATACCGAGACCGTGTCTTATCGAGATCAAAACCGATCCGAATTAAAGACTCTTGACCTTTCTCACTCACTTGTCACTCATTCTCAAATCCCCACTTTCATGTTAATCCAAAAAATAAAAAATACAAATACGTGACTTACGAAACGAATAAGCCACTCGCAATTTGCATAGGCGATGGTAAGTATAAGTATAAGGTATAATATACCTATACAACATGAATAGTAGCTAGCCATGATATTTTTTTTGTCAAGACTGTACGTCTTTTTCTACTAAATTTACATAATTTTTTATTTTTTTTTTTTTGTTAAATCTGTCAAAAACTCACTTATTGCCGTCAGATCTGTTGCTATTAGATCCAGGATTTGCGGGCATCTCATCCAGGATAAGAGAGAGACGTTTTCTTGGTCGAGGCTGTAGTGTCGCCTCAACCCTAAAGAGTCCAGTTACGTAATCGGTTGGCCTTTTGTGCTCAGGCGCTGGGACTGGAAGATAAATTGATTGAAGAATATGAATTTCCTCACTGTCTTGTGTAAAGAAAGAAAGAAAGAAAGAAAAAAAGAAAACAAAAACTGATAAATATCCCAACACTTGTGATAAAGATAATCGTTAACCATCCGCACTTATTAAAAAAAATTTACCACACAACGTCGGTTAATTAAATATGAGATACAAATCTTTCGTCACGATTTTCCGATTTCTTCATAGATAGCGTGAATTTTTTCCAATGAGACATATATACCTGCTTCGTGAATTTTTGTTTTCCTTTTGAATTATGTATAGTTTCTTAAGTCAACGCATGAAAGAACTATGAAGTATAATGGTAGTCGCAAGAAGCCTTGTTAAGCTGGTATAAGTTTAATTGAATAATTTGAAGCCACGGATGATCGGCTTAACGCTTATTAAAACAAAAGGTCATCGTACCTATACGGCTGTCACGTCTATATTACTTCACGTACATACATACCTATGGGGTATTACTGATCCGATGTATCAACCGGTACTTAACGATACCGTAACGGTATATATCAATGACAACGTTTTGTCTATATCGATGTATGTATGAATGTATGACCTCGTCAATTTTTAATCGATATTATCGATCATTGTAGACTAATAACAATAACTAATTATCATAATCGGTCTATGTATATAATAATGTATGTACGAGTCTTGAAATTAACGACATCATTGTTCGATTCTTGATAATTCTTGTTAATTACAGAAAAATGTAAAAATAAAAGAAATAATTTCAAAAGAATGAAGAACTTATTTTTTAATAAAAGTATATACACGTTATTCACGGGGATAAAAACTTGTCGACCCAATGCAGAGTGGGTATACCTCCGTTATATAGAGATCGGCGGTTTGATGCGGGTTCTAGACAGGAAGCCCTTGGATGTATGCTTAACTGGATATAACTCACTCACGCACTTGGGGGCTTGGAGTTTATCAAATTATAATTGAAATGACACACAAAGGAGTCCGGGACGAATGCGGTACTTTCAGTAATGCGTTACACTTTAATGAATAAAAGGTATATAGGTGTATTTAAGTAGCTTGTTTGAGCAATCTCTTATACCTATATTTGAGTTTCATATCTTCCAAGTTATTTCATATATATATATCAGTATATAATCTATAGTTATCTTCGATACGGTTCAATAAAGAAATCTAAATCATTATAGTATCATACCTGTTATGATACTGCAATACGTAGATAATCAATCGATTTTCTTTATTTGTATAATTTTTCATTCGGTAATCTACGTTCAATCTAGTTTATAGAAAAATTAACGTTCATTCATCTTGACTCATTGCGTTTACTAATTAGTAACGATTGTTAAACTTTTGCGAAAGACCCGACACAATCGTTCGTGCATAAATTTTTAACGGTATTAAAAACCGGTATAGAAACTTTCATCGCGGAAATGACAATTGAAAAATTTTTAACTTACCTAGTATTGGTACAAGCTTGTCATTAGGGCTAAGTTGACTAGCGAGATCCCTGCTAAGTTCTTCACA
Source organism: Macrophya annulata (assembly GCA_963924015.1). Taxonomy (NCBI): domain Eukaryota; kingdom Metazoa; phylum Arthropoda; class Insecta; order Hymenoptera; family Tenthredinidae; genus Macrophya; species Macrophya annulata. The sequence continues at coordinate 5,270,518 of OZ001257.1, read as the reverse complement.
TTCAATTTCTTCAGGTAATTTTTTCCTCGGTTCCGGTTGTACCTCGTCAGAATTTTTCAACCTCTCTTGATCATCACCAGCTAAAATTTCAGTCTGGGAAGCGGCGTCGCTAGTAGCAGCGTTAACACGTAATACAATTTCGGATCGTTGAACTAAAGTAAGTCCTTCGATTCCAGGCTGTGGAGAAACGCAGGGTGAAGGTGAATTTGAAGATTTTGTTCTTAGCGTAGGCGACGTCGATGGATTATTGACCGTAGTTGACGTAGGCGATGACGTTGGCGATCTTAACGGTCCTGAATCCAACGAATTAGCGGCACAAGTCTGACTAGACTTAGTGTAATTTGATGTTGGAGTATCTTCACCGTGAGGAGAAGAATTTCTTTCTTGAGATAATCCCGTGTCGTCAGTTTGTGTAGGACTCGATACTTTTCGTCTTGTCGATATGCTGATGTGTTCGACAAAGTTACACGACTCACATGGCGACGTTGATGCCGATGAATCAACCCGTGTCGGGGATTCTAACGGCGGAGTCGACGTCTTTGATGGTGACGATCTCGCAGGAAGAGTATTCGACGAATTTCTAACGTCGAGGGATTTTAGAGACGAGGAACTCGAGCTTGAACAGCTTCCTGACCGCCTTGGAACCGCGCCTGCTCTCTGTCTTCTATCAATTTCCGGTGTCCTGGGTGGCGAAGTAGTCGGCGGTGGTGGTTTTTCGATTACCGGTGGTGGCCGAGTGTCCGGCACGACTTCTGGCTCGGTAGATCGTTTTTCGTTAGCATTTCTTCGGTTTAATAGCTCGACATTTCTCGAGGTCATTTCGATAGTCGCTGAACGTTCTCTCGGGAAATTATCAGAGGTTAACAATTGTATCTCCCTTTCGTTAGTCCGTCTTTGCATTAGCAAAGAATTAGCTGCTGGTTCACAGTTAGCGGCAAGTTTTCGTCGTTCTCTTTCCAACTGTCGATTTCTATCGTTCAAAACCTCGATACTCTGCGGTGAGATCCTCTCCTTTCGTTCAGTTTCAACCATAACTTGACCGGAGTCAAGATTATTATTATTCTCACTTCTAGCAGCTCGGACTTCACTAGCTTGAAGTTTTTTGCTAAGATCGTAAGAGAGTTTTCCTATAACTTCTACCGAATGTGCAGTTCTTTCTTCCAAACGACTGTGCAATGCGTCAACACTCTGGGATTTCGGTAATTCAGAATTGTGCAAAGGATGAGGATGCCGCGGTGTAACACGCAGTAAAACGGGGTCATCGTGGTCCCGTAGTGGCGGCCAATCGTCCAGACGTGCCGTAGGCGACATGGTACGTTTGTAACTACCTTCGCTGTCCGGTGCACCGCGTTCCCTGCGATACGCCAGATATGACGCTTTGGACTGGCTCCTGAAACGATAAAATAAAGAACTAAATAAGCTTCAGAAATTTTATCTAAAAACAACATTTCGGTTTCAATTCTCAATCCTCGAGGTTCAATTCTCAGGCAAATAATAATTAGCGTGTCGTCGAAAAAGGAGGTCGTAAACACGCGTGACCTGAAGTATAAAGATTTCATGGAAGTATCCTCTCTTCGAATATCGCATCGTAGTGAGTACGGTTTCGTAAATGGATCTAGAGCGAGGAGAGAAAGGTTTCCTGCGATGCTAATCGTGTTTGTTTCAAAGAGATTGACAAAGGAGTACTTATTGCTTGACTTGGATCGTGGAGCTCCCATGATTGACAAGATTCTTTTCACCGAGCACCAACCGAGCTCTAACTAACCACAATCAGATTCCTGACTATCTCCAAATCGAGTCATTCGTAGTTAGGTATCCATTTTATACATCAAAAAAAAGCAAATGATCTAATACCCTCGACCCTTCGTGGCGATTCAAAATTACGCGAGTCTCGTTCTATTAATTAGGCGTTACTAAACCGACACTTCGTCTGCACTCTTAAAGGGTTAAATATTTCTCTTATTATATATCGAGCTAATAGACAGCTGACCGTAATTCACGGTTCAATTTCTTACGAACTTTAAAATGTTATAAAAAATTAGGTCAAAAGACAATCCTCGTTTACTTTGTCACAAGTTTAAACATTTTTTATTCTTCGTTAAAGATCGGCATTGATTTTAATTGAATTGGATAATTAAAAAAGTACATTTTTCAAGTCAGAAATAAAAAAATTCTTCACGAGTTAAATCGACAGTGTCGCTATATCATACCGGTCGAAAGAAAATACCCATCAAATTAACCGAGGGATTGTTATAAATATTAATACACGACTTTGAAGTCTCTTTAAAGTTTTTTAGATTTAAAACACGCGCGCTTTTAGATCCGTGTCAAATTTTCATTTGTCATTCAGATATCTAGGCTGTTAATTGAAATTCCGGGTTCGTTGTTATAATTTCGACGATCGCATCAGAGCCGATATCACTAATTTCTATATCAATGCAGCGAACACCACGTTATCATTTATATGTATATATATTTCGCAATAATCTATACACGACATCCGCGATTTCACATTTTATAGAAGCACTAATTCATCCGACAAAAATCTTCTAAATGTATACCATATTTCGTTTACAAACATATACCTACACATATCTAATATAACATTATATAATTATATTCTGTAATTAAGCGGCGGCATACGTATAGAGGAAATGAATGTGTATCTTTAATGGATGGTTTTGCTTCTTATAATAGCACGACGTAATATGCTCGACATTTATGAAGTCCAAGTGTGGCGTTTGTAGGTACTGACTACTAAGGCACATCGGTATCGATATAACATTTACTTTTATTTTATTTATCGCAAATTATAGTCCACATATATGTGTTCGGATTGAAAATCTGTAATTAAAACATTATACGCGGTATGCATATAGGTACATATGTATATGGGTGAAGAACCGACAAAAGAGAAACGATTTTTTTTTTCTTTTTTTTTTTCAAACTAGAGAGTCTGTAATCTAGCGGCACTTTATCGAGAAAATAGATACGCGATAGATGTAAATTAAGCCTTTGGTACAAAGGTGTGAATCATATTTTTTGTATATATCTGAACAGAAATTTGAAAATTAACAAGTCATTTAAATCTGCGTGAAGAAATGCAAGCAGTACACAAATAATAAAAAGAAATAAAGAACATCGCGAGTTGCGGTTTATCTTTCCTTTTAAAAGAATCGAAATGAATTTAATCGAATTGCAGTCTGTTCAACTTCCGGAATAAATTCTTCTTTTTTTATTATTATTATTTCTGTTTGTATTTTTATTTATTCCACCTCCCCGAGAAACCTACGCCCCGATTCGTACCGGGAGAATCGTTCGATCGATTTAGATTCCGCACATGTCTTGACCAGCGTGAAACCTCGTATGTTAAAAATGACCAGCGTTCGCATCGCGGTGATTGTTTAAAAGACGTAGACGAGGTATACGAGTATACATATATACGTATGCGACAGGTTTGGAAGTTCAATTCTGGACACGTCTCGCTCGGCGATTTCATTGTCCGGTGAACGATTCGTCGGTCGTCGAATAAAAATGGTAAGAAAAAGATCAATGAAACAAAGATACAAAAAAAAAAAAATCGAAAGATAAAAAAAATATCTACAAAAGAAACAATAAACAACCGCTTCCATTCGTACGAACTGCAACTCCTTTTGCGGCTTTTGGTTTCCTGCTACTTGCAGCAGTGCTGCAGAACTTGCGAATAACATACATCGCAAATCGCAATAATGGTTACTCTGTGGATTTAAAAATTCGTTTACATTAACTGCGAAAAAAAAAAAAAAAACGATTGAACAAGAAATGGAATAAGAAATCAAACTTAAAAAAAAAAAAAAAAAAAAATAACTCACAAATACAAAAAGTGAACTTTTTTCTTTTATCGTTTAAATTTGCTAATAAAACTGCAGCGTTTTCGTACGTATATAATTTCATCGAATAATTAGTTCCAAAAAAAAAAAATAATAATAAAATAAAATAAAAAAACTAGACCAAAGTGAGAGGATCAGCTTATTTTGAAACAAATTATTCCACAAACACTTTCACGCGATATTATTTGTATGAATAATAATAAATTATGTCGTAACCGTGAGAATCGGTGTGTAAAGATAATTATCGATAGTTATTGGAGACTTGGCGTATAAATTCGAATCAGTATAAAAAATAGAAAGGTATTTAAATCTGTATCTGTCCATCACAGAGCTACAGACTTATCGGATCAATTAATTGGACAATTAGGTAAGCTGCATAACGAATCGCTATATCTGAGCGAGGATAATTATTCTACTAGTTGTTTAAATGATCGTTTTATAATAACAGACTTTGGACTACAATACGAATTGAATTACGATTTTTTCATTTTTTCGGTAATTTTATAATTTGCAATATTAATAATCGACAACGCGATAGTATTAATAACGGAATATGCGAAACGTCTCGTGACGTAACAGCGAATTTCAAATCTATAGAAAAAAAAATAAATAAAAATAAAAAATAAAAAACTGTTAAACAGCAGAAACGAAGATTCGATAATTTCTATCGACGTAGTATAAAGTTCAAATCCGAAAGCAGTTTTATGTTCCTGACGTATATTGGATATCCGCGACAATTATACATCATCAAAAAAAAAAAAATTTCGCGTATAATCTAACGCCTTCTTCTTACGTAATCCCATTTCTTTTTTTTTTCTTTATATATATATATATATTTTTTTTTTTAATTTACATCTTACATCAACGACAGTTGTCCGATAAATCGGAACCGAATTCGTCGAACTGTCAACAAAATTTTTGATCATTGCAGGTATAATGTTGCGAAAACTTCCTAATCAATATTCATACTTATACCAGTAAGAATCAATTGACAACTTCGAATGTAAAATAGTCAAATTTATTCGGTATAGGAAATAGTTCCACATCTTCTTTCTAATTTTAATCGTTATTTTGAATAGTTCACGATATTTATGTAACAGATTTGCTTAAAAGAGACAAATTATTCGTTAAAACTTATACTGAAAATAAAAAAGAAGATTTCGATGCGAAATCAAGCCTTGAAAAATCTAATCAACGAATAAAAAAATTCCGTTAAAAAGATATACGTACACTATACCTACTCGGATTTTCACTTTCGGTATAAAGATTTGTTATTCTTTCAGTAAACATTTCCGTCGATGGTAATTCGTCGAGTATTTTTTCGTGTAAATTTTGAAAGGTAGAACGTGAAATCTCGTACAAAATTTCCTGTACCGAAAATACGAGAAAAAAAAAAAATAAAAAATAAGGATTTGAAAAACGTACGAAAGTCATTATCGTCGTATTACCGCAGATAATTTTTGTCTACAACTGTTAAGTTTGCTCTAGAGCAGGTACCTATATCCACATCGTGTTAGACACGCACTTTCGAATCCTCATAGCCGTCGTCGTGGCTATGTCCTAGTTTCAGGAACTCCTAAAAGAAATCATCGAGTAAACTATAGGGTGTCGTCTCGTCTGTCGTTCCAACCGCGTCTCATGATCGTCTCATCTTTAACCAGATTCTAATTTAAAGTGAACCGCGTATATGATGTGTCCGCAAGTAGTTAGATATACGTAGATACATACATCTTCGTTCGAGTGAAACAGGTCCCTTCGCCTGAGTGGACTAGTGAAGCTAGTAGGTCTGTAAGATGTGGTTATAAATTGACGTAAGGTCATCGTCTAAAATGTCGACCACCGTATACGTATTATAACACGATGCGGAACTATTATGGTGGGGTAAAATTGACAGTAGAGATTAGTAGGCGTTTGAACGGAGGTTTAAACGAAAGCTTTTACTTTGAAAGGATACGTTAATAACTTATTTGACGTAGAGATTCAAAATTTACACCGAATCTCAATTAGCTGTATAAATTTTCAATCAAGTAAATATCATATTGAGTATAATCCAACGTACTGTATGTGTATATATATATATATATATATACGTATGTATAAATATTTATAACATGCACTATATATTATCTGGTAAGAAAAATAGTCTATACCTATAATAGATACACGGATTAGCAAACTCTTAGCTAGTTCTGCCGAGGAATATCACGACTTATACAAATTGCTTATAGATCTGGTATTCGGATTTAAAATTCAACGGTAAACTTTAATTAGGTATATATTGCAACCGTGGTTTAAGTAAATAAGTATATAATACAAATAAATGTATTCATCGTCTTTTAAGTATAGCCAGTAGATAAATATAAATCTATTGATACGTTTCAACGTATATATCTCATTAATTATTTAATTACAATAATTACGATTATTCTTAGAATAAAACTTTCATCTTTATATTAATCTAAATCCATTCATCTATCGCTTGATTATAAATATGAGCTGTATCTACACTCTATACGTTCATAGAATTCGGATAATTGATATTAAATTTTATTTTTTTTGTTTTTTTAGTACATGTGATACAGTTTACGGATAGTTTTTTTTACCGTATGTCATAGTTTGTCAGTTTCTCGCAGAATGTTATACTTAGCTAGCTAGCTAGCTATCTATCTACCTACCTACGCATTACATATATATATCAAGAGACAAGTTTTACCGACTAGAAATACAGTTACGAAGTACATACATATAATACGTATACGGAGGGATTTTGCAGAAGGAGAAACAGTTTTCCCAGGTCGTACAGAGGTCGCGATACTACTCGGTATATATATATGTATATACATATACCTATATATTTGTATATCTGCAGGAGTAGTTACCAATTCGCAGAAACAACGCTATAGGTTACTACAGCTAGTATATAGAAATAAGAATTAAAACCAAGAAATGAAATTCTTGAAATAATGACAACTGTATAATATAGTTGAGGAATTTTCATCGATATATGGAAGAGCTTGCGACTAATCATCCAGAATGCGGAAAGAAAAAAAAGAAAAAAAAGAAAAAACTGACAGAATTCAGTATTTCATTACTTTTAAAGATTCTTTAGAATCAGAATTACACGAAAATCAATTTTTGGACTTTACTAACTTTTCTCTTCATTACTAAAAAAAAAAAAAGAAAAAACCCATGTAAGGAAGCTGACAAATTTTGCTCAAATTTCAGAAATTGTTGTTCAGATCTGACGTAATATTGACACGCGACTTAAATAATTTTATAAAAATATCCTTACCTACTGTATGTAAAAAATTATATAAATGTGTATATATATATTATATTATTATGCCTCCTGAGAAGAATTTCTTGCATAAATTATATACTACGTGTTATACTAGGTCATACGGGTAAAACTCTCGCAATTACTATTCACCACGAACAAAGTTGTAACGCGATACACGAGACCACTGGCAGAGGTAGTTAGGTAGGTATAAAATATTCTTATTCAGGTTTTATTTCCCCTCGGTATAACCCGTACCTTACAAACCCGATGATAGGTGTAACACTTGCTCATATTATTTAGCTCGAAGTTCGTTATTCGTTATATAAAAATGAATTAAAAAAAAAAAAAAAAAAAACCACGTGAAAAAAAATTAAAGGAATAGTTTTATAGCATTGAACAAGTGCATCTTTTCTTTCAACGTCGCTTCGCATCTCCTTCGTCGTATAATTACACCTTGCTGTAACTCTATCCTGTAGATAGATAGATAGAAGGCTGAAACTGAATGCATCGGTGACCACACGGCCTTCGAGATAAACTCTCAGACTTTAAACTATATAAGAAGGATTTAAATCCTTCAGTTTAAGGACTAGCTTTACTTATCGCTTTACGATTTAACACTGGCAATAAATTCAGACTTCAGAATAACAACCACTTCAATTTGCTAATTTAAATTCACAATCTCGCTAAAATAGTGCAGCGTAATAAAAGCGGACAGTATTTTAAATAAAAATAAAAATGGATCTTCAATATTTCCTAAAAAAAAAAAAAATAAATAAAAAAAAGTCCAAATCTTATTTTTTCTCATATTTCAAAACCGCGGAGTTATTTTTAGGTTGAGTGCGTTTAGGTCATAGCGATAATATCCAACCGTGGTAATATACAAAGCGACAAATAATTCCACGCGGTTATTTGTCTACCTTCTTAACAATCCTATAACGTTGTTATTACGTTTAATATGTACGTTGTAGAAGACCTGTGTAGTTATTCATCGTGTATAAGTTCGCAGACGAGAATCACCACGGTGGTGGTTCAATGATGATGATGGTGGTGGTGGTGGTGGTGGTGGTGCAGCAATAAGCTCCTTGGTGAATGCGGCGAGGAGGAGACGGTCGAGCGGTAGCGTGGGAAGCGCGTTGTTCTTTTTATCAGTTTATCAGCCCGTATGCTTTTACCAGCACGCATACTCACGAGTCTGCGCGTGTTTACATTGTGTGCAGGTAAACGTTTCGCGATTTATTATTTTTCGAACTCGAGGTTGAAAGTAACAAAAAGAAAAAGGAAAAAAAAAAAAAACTTCGTCTAATAGTTTCCCGATTATTATACCTGTACATATTTTTATTCATTTCCTTTTTTTTCTGATTTCTTACGAATGGGGTAATATCGTAGATAACCCGATCCTCACACGAATACACGACACGCGTACCTAATTCTGTACCGTTGATAAACTAGGATATCTTTTTAGTAAAACGTTATGGGTTTGTTACAGGCATCATAAAATACGTAAGTCACCACCGCACCTTTGGTTCCTTATACTTTCATTTAGGTATTATTTTGTTTTCTTCAAGTCCACATTTTAAAGACTTCGAGGTGATCAACGAGGAGTTAGAATGCAACAATATAAAAATTTATCTAAGACGAAGATGAGACTTGGATTAGACGATGGATTACATCAAGTTAAATCTGCTGCAATAACCGCTCGAAGCTGGTTAGATTATATAGTTATGCAAGTTATATTTTTTTGTCGAAAAAAAAAAAAAAAAAAAAAAAAATTCATACAAGTTCAATTGCAGCATTTTATCATATTTAAACTTTCACACAGCTATACATATTACATATAGTCGCATAACTTAAGTTTGTACCCGAGCATTATATACTTCACTGACGTATAACGTAACAGCGAACTTGTTCAAGATAAAGGTAACAAGTATAGGTATTGATACGAGTCGCTCCACTATAGTATGATTTCCGCAATCTGGAATGCTTCGAAATAGACAGAAGAAAAAAAAGAAAAATAAATAAAAAGAATATCCAGATCGAAAATGATGTTAAAATTTTATTTAAACGTGATCTTCAATTATTATTATTACAGATTATTGTTATTATTTTTTGGTCTTATAAATTAATTCAACGGTCTAATAAGAGTATATAACCACTTGCGTAGGGTAATAATATTTCACGAATGATCATTGTCACTCTGACATCAAAACCCCAGACAAATGGTCCAATCAAATACCACAAAGCGGCAATCAGTAAATAAATAGTAATTGCATACGATATAAGGGGGGGTAGGGTGCAATTTGATCATAACCATGATATAATAATCCAACCGTTGAAAGTAGTTTAATATTATATCCCTAACGTCAATTGTCGTTCGTATTATATAAATAAATTAATGCTAAGCAGACTATAATTTAGGTGTGAAACAGACAATCGCGTAAAAAAAAATCAGATATTATATATATATATATTTTTTGAATTTTTTAACTTCATTAACAGTCCGATTTTCAAATACATATATGCATACCGTACTCACTATACTCATTTAAGTATATATTCCGTCTTGAATAATAATTAAAAAAAAGATAATACCTAGCACAGTCGTCAAACATTCAATAAAAAAAAAAAAAAAAATCGCCAAAAAAAAAGTTCCCCACGTAACAGAGAGAAAAATAAAATCGCGATATTTTATTTTCGAGCGTAACGTTGTATATTTATATATATAACCTAATTTCACATAATATTTTGGAATTAGCTGTCCGTGTAGTACGTATATATATCGTATAATGTAAGTTGGTCAACGTGTGTTATTGATCGTCGATAGTTGACGTATGTAACGTATTCATTATATGTCTAAGTCTGACTCATCGAACTGACCTCAAACTTATAAACCATGTAATGTGAATAAATACACACACGTTGTGTGTCTATACAGCGAACCATAAAGACACTGACAAAACTCTAATATCTGTACCTCGACATGTATGGGGATTATAATCGGATTTAAGGGTATATTATGTAGTATACATACTGTGTACAATATTGGACTAGATTTTTAAAAACACAATCGATTTATATTCATTTCTGATCGTCTTCGTAGACGAGTGTTTCAAATATTGTTCATAAGTATAGTTGAAAGAATCGTTAATAAAAACAAAAAAAAAACAAAAACCAAGTAAGCCCCCACGCAAAAAATAAACTAGGATAGAATCGAACGATTAATAAATAATACCAAGGAAACGAAAATAAAAAGTCAATTTATATATATCGACTTGAAATATGATTAAAACAAGACGGGACAGATGAATCGAGACGGATTATAAACGCGTCGCGTCTTTCCTGCACATATAACGTACATACATTGCGTAATATACTTCCATCTTATAGGTACTTATATATACTTACGTTTATATTATTTGAATATCGGGCACGAGGCATTGTTTCGTATGAAATAAGTGTACGAGTTATACAATGTGTAATGTATAAACGAGTTTTTATTTTTTTTTATTTTTTTTATAAGTGTATTAGTACCTCGCTCGTTACTCTTCATACTCGTCGTTCGATGTTCGAGGAATTTAGCTAGTGTGTTATTTGTTTATCGTAGACAGTAGTCCTTGGTGTTTGTTATATGTGACGTAACGTAACGTCGGCGTTATTACTTCCCTTATAACCGAAGTAGATAAAGATTATCAAACTAATAGTGGAAAAAAAAAAAAAAAATTATAGTATCAATTTTTTTTTTTTCTCTATAATTATATTCGGATAATATTTGCGTTGCAATTTTATTCGCTTGTATATATATATAAGACGATAGGATATTTATTTCGATTTAATAATAACGAGACGCAATCTCATTTTCAACAATTACCTACGTAATTATCGTATATCGTATTAACAATGATCCATAACTGCAGCAGGTCGATCGGAGTCAAGTTATTCCATCTAAGGACGAGAACGGTATGAAGCACGATAGTCCTTGAAATAAGAATGGGAACGGAGCTGAGTGAGAAGAGAGTCAGGCGTCGGTCGTCGCGCAGCGGGAGTGTAGATATACATATACTATACATATATTGTATATAGTTATTGCGAGGAAGCGTAAGTCTCGTCGACGAAGACTGTGCCAATATAAGTGGGACTCTTGAACGTCTGTTGCAGATGTATAATATTATGCAATCGATTACGTCATTTTTTACGTGCATATGTTCAATCAATGGAGCCTCTAGTTTAATAACCTATATAAATTTTTAATTATTTTTGTTTCTTTTTGGTAACAAAAACAAGAAGAAGAATTTCAACGCCCACGCAGCATACGATTAAAGATAAGAAAAATAAAAAAAAAAAAAAGATAAGTGTAATTATTAATTACAGCGCAAAGTTACACGCGAGATTGTAATTAGTCCGGTTAGAAATGTGGAGAGATAGAGAGAGAGAAAAAAAAAATGAAAAACACATTAGGTATTAAATATATGATGTAATTAAATGCCTGCAGGAATGGCAGCAGAATGATAATTATAAGTATAGTAAATTTTATTATTTTTCATAATTTTCTATGTATTCAGATCCAAAAATGATCACTGCAGTTTAAGATTGAATTAAAATACATTTATATGTAATTGTGATAGTACGTTCTTTATCAGTGATAACCGAAATTTAATATCCTGTTAAAGATTCATTATCGTAATTATACATATAAAATTTTTGTGAATAAAAATTTATTTTTAAAAACTTTCTGTTTACAGATCTGACATCTGTGTATAATGTGAATATATATAACTCTTCGACGATTTTTCCATACCGTAAATTATCAATCATTGATCGTTAATTTGAAATGAAGTTTAAAAATCGTAAGGAAAAACAGGTTTCAATATACATAAGAGTTGTTTTACGAAAAAAAAAAAAAAAATGAAAAAAAAAAAAAAACGCGTGGGATCCAATTATAAACCGCAATCTTTTATCTTACCATAATTTATTGATCGGGTTTCCGCAAACAACATCAGGCTATCGAATATCTGTGATTAGATATTTTAATCAACGTCAATATACGTATAATCAATCTTGACACGTCGTGATTATTTTATTTTATATTTATTTCAAAATTCGTAAATTTACAGCCTAAAGATAACGCCAGTTTTAAATTAGAAAAAAAAAAAACATGATAGAAGAGAAAAAAAAAAACTAAAAAAATAGTCGTATTATCGTAGATAATTAAAATTGCTAATTTTCTTTGCTAGCACAATTTTCAAGTCTCAATTTACCTCCGCAATTAGAAGCCGGCTAGTAGCCTCTATGATTCAACGGCATTCCTAGGTTTAATGACAAGCTTGAGAGACTAGCCCTCCTCTTCTATATAAACCACGTCTTCAATCTTTGATGATGTGGTGTAAAACGCGGCACCGAGACCAAAGGGCCATTCTATTAAAGTAAAGCTATTTCATCCGTAGGCCAAGACGTTCGAGCATTAAGGATATATATATATACACATTACGAGGTGTATTCACAAACTTCCGTTTAATTCTATCGCCATTATTTACCAACTTAAACGTTATACCTATACTACCACGTAAAACCATCAACCCCTTCTCGATCACCATCCTAACGAGTATATAGGGTGAAATTCTTTACCGCCATTGTTTTTACGCTTATTTATTTAAGATCTTTTTTTTTTTCGTACCGAGGTAGGTAATAGACGTTTAAAAAATTTTCTTTAATCATGGTCGCTAGAGTAGCAGCTGTTGCCTTGATATATTAATTACTCCATAAAGACGTAAAATTTAGTATATACATATACCTATTATATTTCTTTATATGTGTATAGTTTGTTTAAATGATTTTTATTATTGTCGATTTTAAATTTCTCAATTTGGGTAAATAGTTAATTGACTAAACGTGGTTTTAAAATAAAAGAAAAAAAATAAAAATAACTCAAAGAAATCTTTTGGTGAAAACGAAATAGTTTCTGCTATTGATCATGTGATGAGAGGAGAATGTATGTGCCAGGCTAGAAATTCCAATAACCATTTTTAGGACTCGACAGCTTTCTTCGATGTTTGTTTCAAACTTTTAATCTCACTAACGGCGATCAGTTTACAACCGATATTAAAATTCTGATATTCGATTTGAATGAGCGATAACCAACTAAACTGCAAACTACTTGTCACGTTGCATAATTTAGAATAATAAAAATAAATAAACAAATAAATAAATAAATAAATAAATAAATACAATTTCGAAATATTTTAGTCAAATTTAGGATTCGCGGTTTATAGCCTTAGCTCAATTTTTTCAATCCCGTGGTAGCAATTTATTATAAAAACAAGTTAAGAATCTGGATTTTAATTGGACTGGGTAATAACCGAAAAAGATTTTATTTTTTTTTTTAATTTAATTTTTTTATTTTTTGTCTCCTCCACAATTAAGCCTCGTGACCCTGTAAAGATATATAATGCTTATGCGTGAGCACGTTAATACCGTTTCTGTATTAAACGGTGAGAGGAAACGCGGGCGTAACTTTCAATTTGAAATTCGAGGTCTAGCACATCGGTTTAATAAAACGTACTATAATAAAACTTATCCTATACATATCCATGTACATATAAATTGCCCATTTAAATTACCAGGTTAAACTATAATGATGATAAGAATATTTTTTTTTTTTTTTTTCTTTCTTATAATTAGAATATCTAAACGACAAGGACGAAAATTGGATCAATTTATTCGTTAAAGTAGTTCACAGCAATTGGCAAAATCAGCCTATTATAGACGGTTATAAGATTCGCATTACTGAACACAGTCGAGCGAGAGAGAATCTACTATTCATGTTAGTAAAGGTTCTGGAATTACGAGGTAAATGGATACCAATTCAAATACGATAAATAAATTGTCCTTGCAAGCTTATACTAGGCTAAACGAGAGTAAGAAAGAGAGAAAGAGAAAGAGCGGACAAACTGCTCTGCTTTGGATACGAGAAACTGAAGATATATATTTTTTTTTGTTTTTTTTTTTCCTCCGTTCTTCGCTTGTACTTGAGCATTAGCAAACTTGCCAGTACCTACTGTAACCAACGTTCAAGAGATTCCCAGGCTCTATATGTGTTGTTCACGTTCATATTATAATCCAGTCGTAAATTTTTAATACGTATATATGTTACTCACGAGTCGATATAACGAGATGATATATGCATATCAGATACGGAGTATGTAACGTTCGCATTCAAATTCATTTTACAAAACTTAACTTCTACTTGGTTATTGAGATTTTATGTATAATACTATAACGATTTTAAACAAAATTTATAACAAACTGATGTTAGATTACTTATTTAAAGAAATAACAAAAAAAAAAAATTGGTTCAAAAGATCGTGACGTGACTTAAAAGTTCGATATCAAATGTAAGTATAATAAATTCGATTAATCTTTGACGAGTTTAGCAATCGTTCTTGAGAATAGTCTGCGTTTTGGAGTCTGTCAATCAAGTGAAATCGTTATAGTAAGTTTTAAGGCTGCAGGTAGTTGAAATCGGTCTGTATCGTAATAATTATTACGAAGTAGTGTTTCTTATTAAAAGTAAATGAACTTAAGATACGAAAGAAAAAAACAAAAAATTTTGGTTTTTTTTATTGCAAAAGAATTAATTATTACTTTATACAGGACAAAAACGAGAGAGATAAAAATATATAAATCGAAGTAATAATTAGCTGAACCAATTTTTTTTTTTTTCGACAATGCGAATTGCAGAGAACGTACCTTCTTATACGAAATTTGTTACTCCCAAAAACCATGGTGTTTATGCTGTATACAAAATTGTAAACACTAAAATTAAGCATCTGTTATTAAATGACGGATTTATAGATAATATAATCCATCAAACAGATCCTCGATCAAGTCATAATTCCAAACGTTTTTATCCACGTTAACGAACTGACACACTGTTTAAAATCACACATCACTGATCAAATTTCGTATTATCGACATCATAGTCTGTTACGAATCTAAAAATAGTGAAAAACAAAAATAAAAATTTTTGTTGAAAACTTTTTTTTTTTATTTTATTTTTTTGTTATCGGAGTCACAAGTCACGGTAATCCAAAATCTGCTACTGCAAGACCTTAAATCTGCACTTGTTCCGCGGAAACATCTAATCGTTAATTATTAAAAAAAAAAAACACAAAAATAACTTAAAAAGAAAAAAAAAAAAAGATCGTTACGTCAAAGTTTCGCGATCTTTTAAGATCGGGACTCGAAACTTCGGCGTTAACCGTACGACTGCTGTCAACGGAATGGTGAGCGGTAAGTTGCCCGAGGTTCAACAAGGCCCCTGAAGTCCGGAGTACATGCATACAGCTAGGATATGGTACGCGTGTACGTGTAACTACAATACTATTGCATCTTTATAAGCCGCAGATGCCGAGAACGAAGTGGTACGGAGTTTTACGAATATTTCCGACTCTGACCTCCGAGGGTATTGGTCAGTGGTGACAGGTCAATGTTGTCAATTTAAAGAGAAAAAAAAAATATTATACTTTATCAAATTTATGAATCTGACAGGAGATAGCTACGCTTCAATTCTTTTTCTTTTTTGTTTAGTATTTTCTACGTGTCATGTCAGTCCTTGTTCTTCCGATTCTTATTATTGATACCTTTTTTCTAATTTGTTTTTTTTTTTTTTCTCTCTCTTTTACTTTGTCCAAATTATATGAGAAATTAAAGAATCGACTGTACTTTTGTTACATACATACATCGGCTGTGCCGATATACCTGATAGATAATCGGCTAGTTGAAAACCTTTCATTTCGAGAGTGAAAACGCGTACGACTGACTAACCAGAAAAAGAGATCTTACAATCTTAAATATAAATGCCCCGAGGGACAGAAATGCTTTCTCGTGTCAGATTCGCGCCCGTATAACAATTCCTGGGCTTTGACATGAATAATATATCGAAAATCGAAGCGATCTCTAACAATACGATGCTCCTTCAAGATTAACAACATATAGATCGCGAATCGATGTAGATACGGAAGTCGCGGATGTCTCTCGTATCTCGTATCTCATCGTCAACGATCTATATCTGTACAGGTATAATTAAAATATGGAATAAAAATTTTCGAGCTCAATATAACTCGAGGCTAAACAGAAGCTGTTTTTAAAACTCCGTATAGTAGCTTCATCACGGTTTTTTTACGTTCAATTTTATTGTTTTTTCTCTTTTCAAAATTCTCGGATAATAACAGGCCCCGGCTCAGGCACCGGCTGATCGCTTGTCTGACGATGCTGCAGAAGAACCAGCCCAGCCCCAGGCAATTGTCCTAGGTAAGGGAATCGTCGTCGTCGTCGTCGTCGTATTGGCGGAGAGATTTTTGCGCTTGTCAGTCTGTCAGTCGATAGAAAGAAAATAAAATAAAATTCAATTCGACAAAGAGAGGAAAAATTTCTGACCCAGGTCCATCGTCGACAAGGAAAGAGAGAGAGAGAGAGCTGGTATTATTATACCGAAATAACTACACAACGTGTTCAATTTATTACAGACGACTGTAATTTCCGCTTTTATAAGCCATGAAAATTTTTATTCAAATAATAAAAACTCAATTATTTGATCCGCAATTTTACGATCTTATTATTAGTTTTCAAGTACCTATCAGGGTGTCAAAAAACGGAGATTTAGAGTCCTTTTTTTAAAATTATTTTTAGATTTTAAAATCCGATAAAGTAACTTTATTTTTTTCTTCAAATTTTGACTTTCTGGTTCATTTCTTTCGAAAACTTTAGACTCAAGCTGTACAAAAGGTAGAAAAAAAATTATGTATAAGGTAGATTTTTTTTTTCCAAACACTCTAATAACACGTCGTATATTTAAAACGATCTGTTTAACTGCCATGGCACTTCTATAATTTGACATCGATTATCCCATTTTCCGCACAAGCCTGCAGAATCACCTTTCGCTTTCCATCTAATGAATAGCAATTAATAAATTGTAGGTACCTACCTACCTACTATGCTCCATATAATAATTGCAGACACTAAACCCGTAACGCATTTCCGTGTTGATAACTTCTTCCTTGATTCCAATTTTGGGCTTAGAAATTTTTTTATTTTTTATTATTATTATTATTATTATCATTATTTCGTTTCTTTTATTACACCAAGCTTAATTGTTACAGCTACTACATGCAATGACATAAAATTATTATCTGCTATATAAATCGTAGGGGTTAACGACGTCTGTGTACGACTATTTATCTATACGAATTTTATATACCGTTATCGATACGTATTTCCGTACCTGATTAAAAACATAAATGCAACAGTGTATAAAATAGTGATTGAGATTAGCTCAGTTGTGCAATAAAATTAAATATTGTAGCTTAGAAATTTTTTATTTTTTTATTTCAGACGTATTTAAATTAATTATCATCTCGCCATATCAGCGAATGGTATATATTGTATAAACGATTCGAGTAAGTATATAGTAACAGAGATTTATTAATAAAACAAGTTTATTTTCGCACGTGGGTTAAATCGCAGATCTCAATGTTGCGAATAACGTGAAGGCCAAGCCGAAAAGAAATGGTGGCAAAATAAATGAGAAACAAAAAAGATAATAATAATAATTAATTCGGGAGGTAAATGTCTCCTGATCCTACCTGGTGCAGCAATGAATTAAATCCATTTCGTTGTCACATGTCCACGTTCTCGAATTTATTAATCGATATTTGTATCTGACCATTTAAAATTTTTATATAATTTGCACATGATTTTTGGACTTCAATACGTTCGAATCACTTTTTCACAGGACTGAGTTGTTCTATTGAGTTTAGTGAAGATTAGTAGTAAGTACTGCCGTTTACATCGCAGCTGAATAAAGTGAGTCATTTTTATCAATCGATCACGACGAGCTAAAGAGACATTATATTGATAATTCGAGATAATAAAAGCACAGTGATAGGCGATGAAATGATTAAATAATAATAATAATAATAATTTTTATGATGAATATAAGCGAACGAGCCGCTTATCAACCCGGCGAAAATACGACTGTCGAAAATTACGCGATGATGTCACTAGTTTATTCTAGCATTTAGGAGTTCACGTAGTTATAATAGCTATAGAGTTCCGAAACTCGATTTTCTATTCCGGTCAGTGTGAACTTACCCAATGACAATCTTAAGCCGACCACACGATACGAGATTAATTTTTTTTTATTTTTTTTTTTATTTTTTCGTTCTCTTCTTCTTTATTGCCACTAAGCTGTATAATAGATTATAAAAATGGAATTTTATTAGCGGTTGATTAAATGATGCAGAAATGTTGGGATTACGTTAAGCTTATAAAAGTTAAGCTGGTGCTGTGGTGGCGGTGGCGGTGGCAGTGGATAAAAAACAAAATGTAAAAAAGAAACAAAACAAATAAAAACAAAAAGGAAAAAAAAAAAAAAAAAAGACAAAAATAGCAAAATAATGAAACAGACGAGAAAATCTACAGCGATAATCGAGTTAGTGGTACACTGGCTTCTCTGTCCTTACAGTAGTGTACTTATATATTTCGTAAGAGCATTACGTAATAGGATTGGTAAATTATCTAACAAGACTTAATAAGAACTGGACAAATTCCGTTACTACAAACTTCAGTCACATATATGAAATATTACATATTTTTAGTTTCGGATTTTTCTTTATACTTATTTCCAACTGTAGATATGAAAAATGTCTGACTATAAATGCAGAAAGTAATCGTATAGTTATACTCGTTAATCTCGCTCAGAATTTGAACAAAACTATATTATTCTTGGCTATACTTATACGTATCAGTATAAATACTGCAGTAAAGAAACTTTCGAGTATATACTGATAGGTAGATACATATACTATATACTATATATACATATTCATAAGCAATATGAAAATATACACCAGTGGTTTTAAAACTGCCTTTCCAAAAATGAATTCACTAAACCTCAAACGAAATTGTTTACTCCGAAAAGCACGTGCCGATTTTTCGCGGTCTTTATAAACGTTCAAGCCGCGTAACCCCCGCAGAGTAGATACCTATACTTGTGTAAACGATGTATTAATACCCACAGACTGCACGCGGTTAGTAAACTTTATCTTTATTTTTATTTTATTTTATTTTTTTCCTTTTTTTTTTTTTCATTACTTTAAAATATTCCTTACAGGTAAGATTACCCAAACTTATAGGTATAAGCACAATTTCTATCATCTGAACAGCTGCTAGATACGTCTAACAAAAGAGCCTGATGGCCCTTAGGAGTGATGAGGCTTTAGTTAAGAAGAGGGTAAGCAAAAAAAAAAAAAAAAAGAAAAAGGAAAATCAAAAAAACGTGAAATAAAACTTGATTCTTTATGAAGACCACGCGTTTAACAATGCCAAAGCTCAGTCCTGTGTCAAAGGCAATCCTCGTCAAGTTTAACGTTGACGTGGGACGCGTGCCTTGGAAACTCCCTTAGGTATAGTTTTTCAACGCTATACCTGCCGCAGGTCAAAAAATATATACCTGAAATTTAAGACTTGGAGAGTTTGCCTGATTATCGAAAGATATGTGTTGGAATTCGGGGTAATTTATGGAGGGGGAAAAAAAAATTAACCAATATAATTGTGGCTGTATGGATAGGACAGGGTATGTTTATGGGAATGTTCGATAATGAAGGTTGGAGACGACACGCAACGTCAAACTTTGACAAACTGTATTCTCAGTCAATCTTATACGACAGTTGTATGCATTGAAGATTAAAGTATCTAGGTATATATATATATATATATATATATATATATATATATATATATATATATATATATATATATATATATATATATATATATATATATAATATATGTAATGTGGTGTAAGATGCATGTGTAATAAGAAAATGAACGTTAGAGTTTGCGTGATTCTTGGTAATAGTTATTCCGGTATACCTCACGGTTATAGAGAAACGACAACGTATAATCCCTGACAATTTGTTGCAAGACCGCGAAACGAAATCCCGTTCGAAGCAACGCGACGCTTCATGATTACGTGTCCGGTGTCCACTTCTGATGGTCTACTCATATATCTCAAGACAAATTTACGAACTAAATTAAAATTGTACAACTCGACTCTCTATTCTTGGTCATAATTTATACAAATTTTCAAACAGAAGTAAAGAATTCTTAAATCTGAACTCAAAAAATTTATTACAAAATTAATCGATTCATCGATTTCTAGGCTAAATTTTTTTTATTTTTACATGATCTCCTAGATGAAAATTTAGACTCTATTTCAATTTTATGTATAATGATTTTCGGCCACTAGGTAGATACATGCATCTCAGCACTCACCCTATCCTATAATTGTCATTCAAAGTGATATGTAAAGTCGAGTCACGTTGTTCAAAAAAAAAAAAAAAAAACATTTTTGTCCGTATTGTGAACGTGATGGAATAATAAACGTAGTTAGGATATATATATATATAATATATATACATATATAAGAGATGAAGAAGATGTGTCGTCAAAGAAACCGCGAGAGTAAAATACAGGTGCGGTAAAAATCTATTTTACGATATAAAAGCAGGTATGTGATATACGCGGAGGCATGAGTAGAGTCAGGTACCTGTACCTATATACCTGGGATTATTTTTTTTCTTTTTTTATTTCTTTTTTTTTTTTTTTTCTTAGTCCGAGGTAAAGTGAAGGTCATACATTTTGGAATTCGTGTCTTGAAGTATAATGATTTAACTGATTCGTATAACGTAAAAAGAAGAGAAAATAAATAGACGATATATAATAAGGACAGATGTCTTGTAAGACATTGGCGGCCATTAGCCAAGTATAAAAACTTCATACCTTGTGCACCACCACCAAGTACATTTCTTTGCTGTAATTCTCCGTCAAAAAGTAACGATATTCAAGGACGGTTGCGGAACGGGACGGTTAAAATTTCGACAAAATGTAAAAATAGTAGAAAAAAAAAATAAATAAATAAATAATAATGATATTTAACTATAGCCAATACTTTAGGCGGTCTGCGGAACTTCTTGCAAAATAAAGTATATATGTATGGACATATTTTGGGGTAAGAACTTTTATAAACACATCATCACAATTTTCAATCGCAAAATTATATAGAAAAAAAAAAAAAATATATATATATATATATATATATATATATATATATATATATATATATATATATATATATATATATATATATATATATATATATATATATATATATATATATATATATATATATATAATATATATCCGAATTGAAACTCAATTTTACGTATTAAAATGAAGTAGAATTTTTTCGACGGCCTGAAGCCAACGACAGGTGGTAAACTCTACGTATATGCGGTAATATCGGACCATCTGTCTGACCACTGGCCTGCATCGCTGTTACGAAATATAACAGGTATAACAATAAAAAGACATATACCTACTTACATCTGTGCCGACCTAATTTTTTTTAATTAGTTCGTTAATATAAGATGGACGATTGATTTGTGACACATTTATTTTAAACCGTAAATTATTATTATTATTATTATTATTACATATTTTTATTCCTTAACGGGGAAATGTTGACTGGTCAATTTTGTCGAAGTAAATTACGTCCAGTCGTCAGACCCTGACAAGAAAACCAGGTAGTATAAAATTTCAGGCTTCCGTTGAGCGCTGTAGGGTTAATGACTTCGCGACTCAAAGTCATTTGGATAATTTCGTTTTCTTAGTCTCTGTTTTTTTATTTTATTATATTTTTTTTTTTTCATTTAATTTTTTTCTTGTTTGAGGAGATTTTAGATTGTGGTGAGCCGAATAGAAGGTTTTGAGATCCGTTTGGAATCGGATATGTGGAATCTAATGAAATGGCATTATTCGACATACATATATACCTGAATACATACATATTTAGACCGTAAACGCGTTTACCTACTCTGACTTAACAAAATTGCGAATAATAAATTTAAAATCGCGGTCTCATTCAGAAAATCAGGTTTTTATGAAACTGGAATATAGCAGTGAAGTTTATCACTGGGATTAACGGCCGTTAACGGCGAACCTAATGACCGTTAGATAAAAAATGAAAAACTATATAGTATACATCGGTGTAAGTTACTGCTGCTTTACCTGCGAGACGATGAGATGATGCGTGAGCAAATCACCTTCAGTAGATACGTAATTGACGGTGTATATATGTTGGTATACATATATGAGTAAATTGCAAGGAAACTCAGTTGGTACTCAAATGATTATAATCACTGAATTAAATTTCTCGTAAATCATGAAAATTAGCTGTAATTTAAACGCGAAATCAATTCAAGCCTATCATCGCTCATACCTACGGTCATAAATTATTTCACACAATTATAAACTTTATTTAATTTCAATTTTCATAGCGATATTATATAAAAATTATTCTAAATATCCTGAAAACCGGAGTAGGTATAAAATTATTCAAAATTTCTAACCACCCTGAGCTTTCGTAAATCGTTGATCCGTCTTACAGGGCAAGTATATAACCACCTACCCAATCAGAGCGAGGAGAAAACAAAGAAAGGTGAAAATATTTATCGCCTTGTGAGATCGAGTGAACATCCTGCCGTATCCTCTAGGCATAGGCTAAAGCCTCGGGAATGAAATATAGCCATAAAAAAAAATATTCATTCATGGATTCCATAATACAGAAAAATCATATACTATCATAAAATAAAGAGTGGGATTATCTACCAATAACAATAAAATTTCAATAAATTTATGACTATTTTTTATTTTTTTATTTTTAGTAAAACGGAAGCGTCGTGGGACTTTGGGTTGCTTTATGGGCCAAATATATTCATGGCCCAGTGAGTAAATAGGTGATTTAAACTGATGAACAGCTCGAAGAATAACCCGTGCTTTAAACGGTCTATACATTCATATTTTTGGTAACGATTTACTGGTCATTGGAACGTCCTTCCAAGGTCTGTAGTTACTCGGTGTTTAAACAAATTGGACTTACGATTCGGAAGATAAGAAATAGAATTTTTATTTATTGCGATGTTTTTTGCTATCAATTTACGCGAAAAAAAAAAACTGGCTTAAGCATATCTGCAATTTGTTATCGTCTATCGAGTGACGTAGGTTTTTGTTAAAACGAAGCAAACGCCTTAAACGAAATGACATATGACGTACTAAGTAAAACGCATTGTTTAAAAAAAAAAAAAAATAATATTTTTGTATACGAAGTGTTAATCTTTTTCTTATATACACAGATAAGGTTATCCTCTCGTCTGGAGTTTAATACTTAAAAAATTTCAACGCCTGATCAAACACGAGAGATATACGACGATGTTGCAGAACTGCAGAACTCCAGACAATGAGTTAAAATTAGGCTGTGGTAAACCGTTGATGCTACTGCTCTGTTGCAGCTGCAGCATTTCAAATAGACCGGAAAAAGCCAATCGAAATACTGACCAACGTTTATGGATGTGAAAAAAAAAAATTTTTTTGTCTTATAAAAATTTAGCAAAACTTTTACAAAGCGGAAAAATTAAACTTAATAAAAGAAAAAAAAAAAAACTAAATATGAAATAGTGACTTTTACTAATTCCAATAGACAAACTAATCATTGTTGTAATATTCTGAAGCAATTAGAAACTGAGATTCTTATGAAATAAATGAATTTTTTTTTTTTTTTCTTTTCATTTTATTTTTCGTTTTCTTTTTCTTGGTGAAGTTAATTACCGATTTATTAGTTACTTAGTATTGTTTGTGGTAAGTGAAGTGAGTCGATCAATGGACCGACGTTTTAAAACAGTTTCTGAAACCCCCTCGATTCAACGAAGAACCCGTAAGTCGTAGTAGTAGGACAAACGTTCCGCTGATTCTTCCTGGTTTTATGTATACATATATATTGTATATGTACATCGAGTAAGACGCTCCATTGTTCTATGGCCTGTCTGTTCAATGTTCATCCGGTCTCTGGTGATTCTTAGACGTACATTATACCCGTCCTACAAGTTGGATGTATAACCGAGGTGAACTAATCTCCGTTGCACGTTAGCGTGACAAAATTTGCGTTTCTATTTGCGAGTAGGTAGGTAGGTAGGTAGGTAGGTATAATACCACGGCCGAACGGTAGCCGGAGAGAGATCGGTGAAGACCGGAAGTCGAGGACGCCCTCGTTGGTCCGTTACGGTTTGGAGGATAGAAAAGATCGCCACTTAATACGAACAAGAATAAGAAAAAGAAGAAAAATGATGAGATGAAATTTTAACATTTATTCAAATCTAGGAGAGGATCATTTTTTATTTTGTATTTTTTTTTTTTAGTTAGAGCTGGAGGTATTTACGCGTTTAATTAATGTGTTGAATCTGATTCTCTTATGCGTTTAGATCGTCGATATATAAGTGAGTTAAAGATTTCTTAAATTTTTATCAATATTCTATGTTGGCGTAGAAAGTTTTTATTAAAACAGACTCCGGCTTTAATACCTTGACTTTAATGTGGTTTTGAACTTTACTACGTCGTTAAGTGTAAATCGTGGATTTCATATTCCGATCTTATATCACTCTCACTCTTTCACTATTCTAGCCCTTTGATTATTTCCGAAATCTCAGTTACGCGATTTTTGGTTGTAGAAAAAACATCCCAAAAAAAAAAAAAAAATACAAAAATATATATACACCCGTTTTCAATAATCCTCTCACGAATCGTTCAGGCATTCTTTTTCAAACTCTTAACGAACTTACGCTGACAATTGAGCATGAAATAAGATTCTTAGATACCAATTCTTAGTCTGCCACTTACGACTCCTTCGGAATGCATGTCCGCTGTTGAAAACAAATTAAATATCACAATTGGCGAATGATACGCGTACTTTGAGAGGTATTTTCCATTAAGTATGATAAATAAACGCGAGTTCTTTGAGCCAAGAATATTTTTATATTTTATTTTTTTTTTTTTCGGACTAAAAGAAAGAGAAAAATATAAAAAAAAAAAAAAAGTATATGACCGTGTATAGGCAGCAGGTCGATATATCATCGTATAATAATAATTCATTGATATATGTGGAAATACCGTGAAATGCCCTACGAAAAATACTTTTACTCGGGGAAGACACACTTTCTACTTTTTCTTTCAGCCTAGTATAAGTTGAATTTGGAATTTTTCGAGTTCATTATGCGACCTCAAACGCGGTGTCTAGGAAGGTCAAGAACTCTGAAAGATAAACGTGGCATTGTTCCGTACGAAACTGTAAAACGTTTTTTTTTATTTATCTTCTTTCTTTTTTATTCGTTAAACATGTATGAAAAATATGTAATATGCATATCAAGATGCGTAACGTTAAAACGTACTACATCGAAATACAGTATCGTATGAACTATAAGTAGGTATATATGTATTAGCGATTGACCCGATACTTACGTAGGTGATATGGCGATAAAAGTTGCTTTGGGGAAAGTTATTAATGTACAAATTAGACCGTAACCATCCTACTACTTGCAACATGAAATATATATATATATATATATCTTTTTTTTTTGTTTTTTTTTTTCTTTTTATCTCTCGTGTATTAATTAGATGGAAATTTATACGACGTAATGATGAATTATAATCATCACCGCAATGAATGAGACATAAATCAAGCTCAAAATCCGTTAGCCAATGTCAATGGATACCCATCGATAATAAAAAGAAAAAAAAAAAATAGTGGCTTATAGTGTTTTTAAATACTGATCAATGTATAGGAAAGGCGAGACTAAATTAAAAGTATTATGGTTGAATCTTTTAATAATGGGGGAAAAAAGCGTTGGACGAAATTTTTGAATAATGAACCGAAGAAACGTCAAGTTTGCGGAAGTTTTTGTTCATTTTTTAATTTTTTTAATTTTTTGTTTTTTATTGTTATTATTATTAAGCGTGAAATTTCACTAATCGCGATGACCCAAAGTCAGAGTTTTATCTTGTATATATATAGTATGTGTAAGAGAACGCGATACGGTTGGTCAATTCGTTTCCGGTCGTTTGTTGTCGAAAGAGAAACATGATGCAGACGAGCCAAGAGACCCGCTAAGAATACAAAGAAAAAGTTTAGAGATCCGCGAGGGTCGCCATGCGATTTATATCGCGGTGAAATTCACGCGACATTTTAGGGTCAGGGGATTAACATTTTTTTTTTTTTTTTTATATATTTTTTTCATCTCTGTTTCTTTTTCCAAAAAAGGTTACAGGAAAGATAATTTTCAAGAAACGGTCAGCGAGAGTAAATTGATTTCTACAAGATCAAGAAAAAGAAAAATATATACAGGTATAGTATATGAAAAGAAATTTCACTTCAAAAAAAAATAAAAAAAACTATATACCTATAATAAAGTAAATAGAATGATAATGTAAGACTTGGCGATTTCATTAATCGTATGCATATAGCTCGACGGGGTCAGACGCGGTGATCCGTTCGCTGAAATGATTTCAACTGACTCCTTTTTAAGTCGTCAAAAATAAATTACGTTTTTTGTCACTTTATCGTAACGATTGTGGAAATCATTCTAACGAAACTATCGATTTCCAACGCGATCGAAGGACAGTAAAGATAAGAGAAATCTATCGAATATATCTTTATTTAAGTTTGTATGAATGTATGCTAATTTATTTTCATCGAACTGGCCAGATATTATACCACTAAAAATACAGGCTTAACACGTGTTCAAAAATAAAGAAAAATAATAGAATAGAAATGAATAAAATTGAAAAAATAAATCAAAAAATAGGTAAGATATTATATATATATATATTTTTTTTTTTATCCCCATGGAATTTTTGCGCAAACATTTTCCCACAAACTTTATTATATATGTATACCTGGACTATTTTTATGATCCTGTTTTTACGGCTCTCTGATTATTAACGCAGATGATCGTATCTAAGCCTATACATCCGGTATTTAAAAATGTTAGGTGGCTAAAATCATACATGAGATCTATTCTACCTTTACAAGTATTAGAATATCCTGAATTTTAGTCTCGTTCTGAAACTGATCGAGTTAAAGATTTTTTTAATAAATATTTTTTTTTTCTAACACTTTTTTCAAATTTTTATTCTACTCCCTCAAAAAATATATCAACAGTTCTATATTTGTCTCTCCATTTAGTCTAACGTTCTACAAAAAATTTTCTTCTGCGGAAACTCATAAACTTCCAGTTCAAAGTTTGACTATTTCATTTCATTTTTCAAAGCAAACGAATGCAAAGTAGGTACGTATTTTTCACCCTGTGTCTTATTCTCTGCATTAAACAAAATTCTGCATTCAATGAATCGAGCTTTCAATAAAAATCGCTAAATAAAATGATCTAAAAGTCCAAAGAACAAAAAAACATGTAATAATCCAAATTATGAATTATTATATTATCCTAAAGCCGTTGAAAACAGTTTTTCCAGTCATATTTCTCTCCCCATTGTCGAAAGAATAATCTATCCCCAAAGCTCAATAATCAAACATCTCAAGAAGTCAAAAAATCGATCACTCACCCTTGCTGAGCGTGCGGAGGAGCAGGCCTTGGCGGAGGAGGTAGAGATTTCCTCCCTGGAGTATTCTGCCTTGGAGCTAAAGGAGGAGGTGGTGAACTAGGTGATCCGGTAGAATACCTATCAACCGGAGCCTGCGGTTGAGGTTTCTGCATATTAGGTGCGTCTATATACTTGGGTGGAAGAGCGTAATAATTCCTTTGTCCATTTTCCGCGAGTCTCTGAGAGTTAGGCACATACTTAGGAGGTTCGTGATACTTCTGTGGGCTTCCTTCGGCGAATAATTTAGAGCTAGCTTCATAGCTTGTCTTTATGGGACTGCTCAAAGTAAAGTTATGACTATTCTCTGGATATTTTGAGTTCTTTCCCCCAGTGTCTTGTCCTAAAGGTAAATAGTTGGGTCTGGGAGGTTGAGCCGGGCTTTTACTCTCACTTTTTGGTACTTGAGGTTGCGGTCTTTGACCCGAAGAAGACTCAAGCCTCTGACTATCATTGCGCAGCAATCCAGAAGCGTCGATTCTCGTACTTTCAACCCTCATTGATTCCTGACGAATTATTCTCGGCTCCACAGGAACCTGAGGTGCTGGTCTCTGGTTCCCTGAGTCACTGTATCTCTGAGAAATAAGATCAGGTAATTGCGCAGGAGGTCTGGCAGGGAACAAGAGTCTTTCTTCTGATATTCTCCGCGCCGCAGGAGCCACTCTTCCATTTACCATAAGTTTTTGAGTCGCTGGATACCTGAGACTTGATCTCCCAGTGGCAACCATACGATGCGTAGCAAAACCTGCCGAAACTCCATTCTCAAGAACCATTCCAGACTCTACATGCTTTTGCAGACTGGTCGAGGCTCTTACGAAGTGGTTTTTATTTGGATTGGAAAAGTCGGGTGAATTCTGCTTTGCCAATTTATCATGCTCTCGCTTTTGGCTGTGGTTATGATTATGCTTCATCGATCGTCTCGTAGACTGTCTCTCAGGCTGTTGAGATTTGTGTCTTTCAAGAGCGTGTTCTCTCCGCTTATCATCCTGCGATAATGAATGTGAATTCTCTTTGTTTTCCTGATTGTATATCCCCTCACTTTGCAAATCGCTCGGAGGTGGAGGCAAAGGATCATCACAATTGAGAACTTCATGTTCAGTAACTGTTGGAGGTGAAGGTGGCGGTAAATCTGGACTAGGAACTCTGTCGTTATAAACATTTCTCAGATGTGGTTTTTTAGGGGGTCTTTCAGGGACCCAATCGTCGATGGATATTGCAGGTCCAACAATAACAGGGCCTAGTAAATCGGTCGATAAACTTCCGCAACTATTACTATGTTGATGTTTTGGGCTAGGAAGATCTGCCACATTTGAATTACGACTTGATTTATCCCTCCAAGTTCCTCCGCTAGCATAATCCGACGCAGAACTTGCTCGTCTCGAAGATGGGGGTCTTGGTCTCGGCGGTGGTTGGGGCGGTGGACTTTGAGGAGCAGGTGTGCCCGCTCCTTGAGCTAACTGAGGTTCTGATCTCCACGATGCTTGGTGATGATGTCTTTCATAGAAAGATAAGAGAGCTTTTTTTTGTATTGCTTTTAAAGTCGGGTCAGACACTCTGTGTCGTTTGTCTGGATCTAGATACGTGTATCTCATCTGTTGCTGCTGTTGCTGTTTTTCTAATTCGCTTATACGCTCCGCTACTGAGAGTTGGGGCTGTTGAGGCGACGTCGCTGGCATTCTGGAATATAAAGAGCAAAATTTAGTAGGATGAAGTAAACTTAACATTTTGTAAGGTACACCATATCTCAAATAAATCCATAACCTACCTCGACGACTGCCCAGCCTCTTGACTCTGAGAATTTCCTCCCGGATAGAATTTTCTCTGAGTACGTTCTCTGTCAAGATACAAAACACTCTCGGAATGATGTCTCTGAGGTGTTTGTACCCTTGCGCTATGAGCTATTAGCTGTTTACTACCCTGAGCAGTGCCTGTGGTACTAAGATCCGACATAGAACCATGGTGAGGATTCCAATTATCGGGAGTTTGTGGAGGAGCAGGTATACCGATACTGTGAGAATGTGTAGGACTTTGAGGCATTGGTTGGGAGTGAGAACTATACTGTTCTGTCCTTACAGAGTCCGGCCACATCTCACTCCCCAATAATTGTCTATCATTAGAATGTTCTTCGTCAATGTTAGACTCTTGCCAATTGTTTTCGCGGCTTATTGGAGTGGCGCAAACCTCTCCAGTCGATCCATGAACGACAGAAGAAAGGCTGGATCTTCCCGCCCGTTTGTTACGATCATTCATTGAATTTTGCCACTTTTCTTGCTTCCATTTATTGTTATCTCCGTGTTGCCGGCTGCTTATGGTTTTACTCTTTCCTGGAGAAATACCAGCCGAACTAACGTCACTGAGAGAACCTTGCCACTTTTCGTGTGTGTTTGTCTGCTTTTGAGGAAGACCAGTGATACTGACATCTGACATAGAACCGTGGTGCCATTTTTCAGGGACATTTTGACGAGCTGGAAGACCACTTGCTACACTTACATCAGACATTGAACCATGCCACTTTAGAGTCTCACTACTCGATGCACTTCCGCTTGATGTTGTCACCACGCTGTCTCTCCCTTCTCTCATATCGTCCCAAGATGATGGAGGCCTTTGTGCTACCGCCTCGCTGTCTCTTCTTAGTCTAAAAATGTCAAGGGAAAAATGATGCAGAAAAATTTGTATTTTTGTTTTAAGATTTGAGTGAATAAAGGTTTATTAATTTATTTATTTATTTTTTTCAAGTGTTTAAATTTAGTTTATTATATTATATAGAATAAAAATGTAATAAAAAGTAATAAGAAAATATACAAATAAAATTGTGGTATAAGTTTCCGGATTTTCGAGTCTGAGAATGTACTTATTTTATTTTTATAAGTTTTCGAAAACGTTTTTTTGGATTTTTTTTTCATTTCTGTATAAAAAATACTTGAAATAATAATAAAATAACATGTTTAGATCCTGGTTTCACATTCTACTAAACGAGTTACAATATAATAATTTGTGAATCATAACGCGACTCATAAAGTTGTATCTCGTATCACTTCGAAAACTAGACAGCATTTTAAATTCCAAATTTTTAATAAAATTTTATGTTAAAATTAGCAATTGCCAATTTTCCATCAGTTCTATCAATTTACATATTTTTTGTGAGAAGATTAAAAATTTTGGAAAAAAATTTATCCGCGGGATTACATATTTTATGAAATTTCTCATTCGAAATCCGCTCTTGAAAGAAATAAAAAAATTTTAATAAGTTTCTCACCTGTCCAAAAACGGAGTATTGGTAGTCGA
This sequence comes from Macrophya annulata, assembly GCA_963924015.1. Classification (NCBI taxonomy): domain Eukaryota; kingdom Metazoa; phylum Arthropoda; class Insecta; order Hymenoptera; family Tenthredinidae; genus Macrophya; species Macrophya annulata. Next base: position 5,239,549 of record OZ001257.1, on the reverse strand, counting down.
ATCTACGCTGGAAACGTAACTGTGGTATCCTTCCGATTGAGCGTAGCTAGCCTGCTGTGAGTGTTGGACTCTCGCGTATTCCTCGAGCCCAGCTTGCGTCAAGGTGCTTTCTTGGTACAAATCCACCTGGAATTATACCAATAAACTCATACATATATGATAGTATAGAATTTCAAATATATATTCCACATGATCGAATCCAGATTGTTTTATTTCTGATCAATTTTACGTATTCTTTTTCTTTTTCTTCTTCATTTTTTGTCAATTTTTTAATTTTTGGTCTTTTTTGTTTAAAATTTTATTCTGCTTCAACTCACCTGGCCAACTTGTGGATCCTGATAACTTCTGACATAGGCTTCGAGGTCAGCGTGACTCAGAGTCTGTGGAGGTTGTTGTTCACGTTCAGGCGGTGAAGGAGCAACGTATTCAACATCACCGAGGGATTTTCCCTCGCGATCAACGCGTGGCCAAAGTCTCGATTCCCCTGTTTCAACGTTGCTACGATTACGAGCCTCGTAGGTTTCAGCAGGAATTTTCTCGCACCTTTCCATGACGGTTTTCAGCTTTGATAGAAAAAGAAAAGAACAAAAAAATGGAGCAATAAAATCGGTTATCATAATGTGTAAACTAAAAAGTTTAAAAGACACTCAAACACACGAGAATACATCGCGAACGATGCTTGTTGTACATACATACAAACTTAGTTTACATTTGAGAGGATAGCTGTTCAATATTGATAATAATAATAATAACAAGATGATGATAGTTATTGACTAATGGGAACAAATGATCGGTAACTATTTTGATCTCTAGACGATAATTGATGTTGTTTCAATCCGTATAATACGTATATATATGTAGATATGTACGTCGCGAATATGATCACGGGTCCGCGTAATCGTCTAGAATAGAATATAATAGAATAGAATCGAATGGTCGATGTCCGCGACATTTATTTAATCCTCGACCTTGGATTCGCAAGTGGTATAGGTATGTAGACGTATGTATTCATGTAAGTGTATAAATACGTGCGGGTGTAACGTGTAACTAGATATTAATTACCTTGGAAAGGTCTGTCGGATTATAGGATCGAGTGCGAATTTCAATTGGTTATAAAAATAATCATACGTTTTTTTTTTCGAAAGTAAAATTAAAACCTCGCCTATTGTGAAGATCGATCATTACGTACTGTACGGTTCAATAACCAAACCATCATTTATCAATGCCTTCAATTCACACACAGCCTCGTGCCATTTCAAGTAAAATCAAATAAAATAAAATAAAATAAATTAGAATGAAATAAAACAGAAACTAAAATGATGGATAGATTGAGAAATAGATGAATAAATATCATATACGAACAAAAAACTGTACCAGAATGATCATGAATCATATTCACTTTCGATAACTCCGATCGTTCTGGTTTTCAGATTTAATATCAACGATTTAAAAATATATATACTAAAATTTCGTTTAACTTCGAAGCAGACGAATTATAAAACGTAACCGAATACATACCTATTTAGATAAATTGAGTCACCCATAATACAACAATAATATTAAGTCTAGGCGTGGGTTGGGAGACGTGTTATGTATGTACCTTATACTCCGTCTCTCAGAATAGAGAGGATAATTTCTAGTCCACGGTTCAGGCGATAGAATAGCATTAGTTTGAAGACTGGTTCGCGTTATATCATATAAATTAGTTACAAGAAAAGTTTTTTTCTCCTTCTTTTTTTTTTTTGTTATTTCTATTTTTTTTTTTTTTTGTTTCTTAGGTGCGGTCAAAAACTAGAATTACACCGTTAGTTTAAAACCAGTGAAGTGAAGATATCTATGGACTCGGATACCCCACACCAACGTTAAATCTATGATAATCTAAATAATTACCTGCTGGGTAAAGGCTGGGTTTGGCCTTTTTGTATGAGGCCTTGTATACTGGGCCGGTTTCTCCTTAGGGTAGCTAGTGTGGTCTGTCCAAGATTTTGACCTGTGTGAACCACCGTGCAAGGAAGAAGCCGCGTGGACGTCGTCCTCGGCGTTATGATGCTCTGGTGCGCTTGGCCAGGAGGGATACTTCTCGTGACCAGGTCCGTAGCAGACTCCTTTAAGACTCGACGCGTCTCGGACCGGAGGCGTTGGTGGTGGAGAAGCTTCGTCTCTTTCGCTGAGTGGTAAACTGTAGCTACCGAAGCCTGAGCTTTCGCTGTAGCTAAGGAAAGACACGAAACAAAAAAACCATCGAGGTGCAGTCTCCGAATTCACTTCAAATCACGAATAGACAAAAAAAAAAAAAGGAAAGAAAAATTCAAAAACTGTGAAACAAAAATCGTTTACAAAAATTTTAAATCTCATTTCAAATCTAAAACTTTTTTTTCGATTTATCATCAATTTACAGCTGATATTCTAGATTTTAACTTCTCACGATTGTAACTTGTGAAAATTGAGTGAAAAATTATCGGCGAGACTCACCCGCTATCGTTTTTGTAACCCGGAGTATTTTTTTTGTAACCGTCGTTGTAACCGGTAATCGAAGAATTTTTTTTGGTACCGATTTCAGTTCGGTTGGCGTCATTCTTGTGGATATGATAAAATTCGGCTTGGCCACGTGGCGAAGATGATTGTTTTGTGTAACTCTCCGAAGAGTACGACGCAGGGTTTTTGTAAGAGGTAACCTCGGCGCCGATATGAGCGTGGCTCGCGTACGGGAAGGCAGACGGTGAACGTGCGGGACCCGGGGGTTCATCCTGGCCACGATATCCTGGCGGTGACGGCTGCAGGTCCGTCATCGTGCGTACGACGTCCCCGCCATCCGGGATACAACTAGAAACAAAAAAAATAAAAATTATCATAATAAAAAAATGTTCAGAAATTGACATTAACAAAGTCTGAAATTCGTAAATTTTGCGAGGTTTTTGAGTGCAATGAGAATTCCATATGTTAAAAACCGCAGATTTAAAGATCGCAGGTCATCCACCCGTCAAACTTGAAGAGCCTGAAGCGATGTGACTGGATAAATTCTGTTGCATGACAGCGTAGAATTAATATCTAAAAAATGATGGTTTAATTTCGAGTACTAATTTAATTTAATTATTAAATTCCGCATTGATTGACGAAAATCTGTCTTCATTTTCTGGCAAGGTGAAGTAGTAAGTTGTGTGAGTGATCTCGACCGGCACTGGACTCACAAGTTAGTCTCTTTAATGTACCGCCCGAGGAATTTTAAGAGGACGAGTAAATGCACTCGAGACTTCTGAAGGAATCCCCTTATATCGGTGCCGGCATCCGAGGCCGTGACCTCATGACCCTTAACCGCTCTACGTTCGCACAATGGGATTAGTATTTAGTTTTTACTTTTTTCTTTACTAAACATGATCGTCTGCACGACCGGTACAGGTAAAGAAATTGTTGTAAAGACCCGGGGAATGAAAACTGTAGATGAAATTAAGAAGATTTATTTCGCAGAAGTATATGTACGTATATATATACATAAAATTTATATATATACACATACTAATCTTCCATAAAAGAGTTTCACAATTTTATAAATAAAAATGTATAGGTAACGGAACTTGTTCCGCGTCGATGTTACTGAAATTATTAATCGATTTGGTATACACCACGTGTGTTTAGAAGTTGTAAAGTAAAAAAGTGTTTTTAGACTGTTTGAAACTCTGGTTCTCATGTATCTTGTCATAACAGCAAAAAACCTGGAGGCGGACATTCGGACACTCGGATATACAACTCGAGTGTTAAAGCATTAAAATGAAACCAACAAGCTTCTAAATCACCATTTTAATTACCGCAGTTAGAGTGGCAGACATAGACTCGGATTTCACTGGGATAAATTAACGCCAAACAATTTCCTACACCCTGGTAGTAAACCCTTTTCTTTATTGCGATTAAGAAACGCAACCGAGTCTCTCCCCATATGCGTATGGTATGCTACTAGGTATATGTATGAGCAAGAACGGCCTCTGACCTCGGTAAAGAATAAAAAAGTAATAATGAATCAAAATGAAGAAAATAAAAAAAGACAGAAGCTGGTTATAAGACGGGCATAAATTTGAACCGCATTAAAAATAGAAGAGAAGAGAAGAAAGGAGAAGCCAAATAGCAAAAAAGAAAATTATCGAAAGAGTCATTTTCGCCGTTGTTTAGTAATAGTCTTTTGATTAATATATGAATACGACAATGTGGACGCATCACGGATAGCTATATTATAATACATATGTCTGGATAGACTAGAGTTGAAGGATTATATATATGAAAATATTTAAACATTGCGTAATGAGTAGAAACTCTCCCTGGTGTTAATTTTCTCATCTCTTATAATACAAGTTGAGAATAAATGGTCTCAGAGACGTATGTATGTACCTACGTGAAGCTTTCATGATTGCTATTAATGATCGTCGAGATATTACCTGCTAAGGTAACATCACAATACATACGCGAAATAGTAAGAAAATATACTAAACTTATTTCTCAAAGTAATTTCTTAAAAATTTGATCTGCACCTTAAATTACCGAACTTTTAAGTGTTAAAAATAATCAATTACCTCGACAAATCAATCGACAATAATTTCACGGATTTATTCATATCACAATCGATACTTCAGTGATAATAAAAAAAAATTATTTAAAAAGTCACACTAGACTTGAATTTTTTTTTATTTAACAAGAGTAGAATATTAGTAAAGAATTGTCTTAGCAGATTAATTATAAATGTATTCATATGGCCGTTGTTCATTCCTTTAAACATGAATAGATTTTCTCTCCACCTCCGTAAATCTTGTAAGTATACATATATCGAGTTATACATGTAGCCACACATATCCTGTCGAGTTGATCTCCCATATAGCTGATCGAAGAAGACAACTAATCGACGGACGTAGGTATAACCACCCGTCTACGTTGGTAGGTATATCTGGAGGGGGTCTAAGGAGAGAAGAATATTTCACGGCTATATGTCCTACCTGGCGGGAGATTACATCGCGTAATTAATGCGCAAGGGTTCATTGACTGCGCATTGTAATGGACAGTAGTAGTAGTAGTTTTAGTATAGCTGTGTAGTAGTGGGGAAGAAATAAGAGGAATGTATATGGAGGAATGACTTGGCATAGAGGTTTGTGCCGAGCGTTTATGTACCTACGTGGTAATACGACTTTACGATTCTGATATAAGAATTAAGGAATGAATAAAACGTACGTCCATAAGACAGCGTAGGAGTAATATAAGGAATTGGTTACCACCTTGGATCGTAAACGTTTGAATCGATGCTATTTTTTTATTCATTTCTTAAATCGAGTAAAGTTATGGAAAATATATATATATATTTAAGAAAGTTTTGAATTGCGGATGGGAAATTTTAAGACTGAGAAACCAAAAAAATTTAAAGACTACGATTTACGAAGGAGACGATTAATAATGAAAAAAATACAAAAAATAGTAAAATAAAAAGACGGAGGTACCTACTGCGGTAATGAGTTAATGACCATCCTAAATTCTACCTGGTCACGTCTCTCAGGAGTCCAATTATTTTCCGCTTGTATAATTGACTGGAACAACAATACCGACTACTACTATGCCTACTACTTCTCTTCTCTTCTCTTCTCTTCTCTTCTCTTAGCTTCTCTTGCCTCCAGGCAACTGATCTTAAGTTTTGCACAACGCGACCCAATTAGGGAAGATTGCTTCACGGTCTTAGTTACCATTTACCACTAAACCTTATTCGTATTTCCAATTACCAGGATTTCAACTCTTAGCTCATTGTCAGTTCAGTTCAGTTTGCAGTTCAGCTTATAGTGCACCGCTTTTACCAAATGAAATTTAAATTAGTCAGTTATATTCAAATTTAATTTTCTTTTCATTTTTTTTTTTTACTTCAAGACTTGACTTTCGTTTCGTATTATTTCCTAAGAAGAAAAAACGAAAAATTAAACGTCAAGGTTTTAATCATTTTTTAAACGTTGAATGAATGATCGACCCGCACGCCATATTATTCGATTCATATCGTTCTATACCTATACAATCTCGTCGAATGAATTATGAAACTCTTCAAATCTCTCTCTCTCTCTCTCTCTCTCTCTTCAGTTTGAATTGAACTAGATTTCATACTTCAGAGTCGGCCTTCACTAGGTATACCCGATTGTCTCAGATAACCTTGACAACAAATAAAATACAACGAGAAGAATTCCGGGTCATAAAACCGCATGATATGGATTAGGTTTCGCTTTGGTTTCGTACGAAAGTTCTCTGGTATAAATCTATACCTTTAACAATACCAATAGCCTAGAAGTTAAATCTGGTATTACCCCACGTCCTAGACGGAGTTATATTTCCTTTGGTATATCAATTCGGTACAATTTTTGAGACAAGAGAATATGTATACAAACTCTGCACGTATCTCATTCTGTCGATGAAAAACTCGCTGAAATTGACCGCTTCAAGATTTGATTTTGCTTTTTTTTTTTTTTCTAATTTTTGGATTTTTTTTGTTTTCAACTTTGAAACCGATATTTTCCCACGACTTTAAGAAGATGAGTTGTGTTTGTATAGGACGGTAGCGCGTTAACGTGGGAATTTTTTTACATTTTTATTTTTTATTTTTTTGTCTATGGGATTTTTAGTTCCCGGGATAAGAAAACGGGATAATTCCCATGGGATGTACAAAAAAAATTTTTTCGGTAATACTAATAAAGCTGGATAGTTTGAAAGTTTGAAAAGTACAAGGCAAACAAATAACTGCAGTTCTAATGGTTAACCGTCCCGGAAACGTTTGCTCGACTCAATGTTTGATTTTTTGAATTTTTTTTTTTTTTTTGAATTTTTATACATAAAATAACAAAAATTTGTTCCTCATTCATTAGAGCCTACCAGTGTTTCAACCGTTCGAAATAATAATAATAATAACCGGCCTAATTACGCGTCCGATGAATCGACTGCCATTGGAAACAATTAGTTGCGAAAGAAATCGATTAACCGATTTCCGAAGCTTAACTACCGGTTCTCACAATTTTCATTCGAGATCAAAGATCGCGTACGCGATAGCCTCCCCGTGTACTAATAATCCGGTAATAAAAAAAAATAAATAAAAAATAACAAAAATGTAAAAATTTTCTATCGCAACTAAAAACTACGACAATTTTTCTAAACGTTATACTACTTATAATTAGTAAAAAGAAAAAATTAATAAGAAACGAAACGAAAAAAGGTTCTTATTCAAATTATACAGCCGTTTAATATCGCCGCAGCTTTTTCATCTTCATCTTCTTCTTTTTTTTGTTTAGTTTTTTCTTCAGTTTTTATTATCATACAAGACAAAGAACGGCTGCAGTGCGTGAATCTTGTTATATACCGTTACCGTAGATAATTGTTACAGTCAATATATCATCGATTTGTTATTTAACAATTATCTGTTTACATGTATGTTTTTGGTATATATATATATATATATAGGATATGGTACGACGATGGGCCTGTGTATGTTCGCGAATGATTATATCATCCGTTTCGTCTAGATTCAGGATGTGCCTTTTGCCTCTGCGCTGGTCTTTACTGTCCAATTAAAGTTGTTCCACTGATTGTTAATTTTTCAAACATAGGGTACAACATCGAAGATGATTTATATCTCATGAAAGAGAGATGAAGAAACAGAAAGAGATATAAAGAGAGAGAGAGAGAAAGAGTAAAACTTCGATCGATCGTGTGGCTAACGACTTCGAAAGGAAGTTCAGAACGGTTAGATTCCTGGTCCGCAATTCTAGGCAATAAAATGCGGAAGAGAATTCCTAAGGGATGTATTTTTTTTTTTTTAACGTTTTATTTATGTGACGAGTATTATATATAAATACATATACAGGTATATGTAGTATATACGTCTTATATATCCGTGATGATGTTTATTGTGTAATTTGTTAACATCGATTGACGATTTAAAATAATTCAAACAATACCCTCGTTGTTAGAAATAACGATTTACTGATTGGTGAGCTTGCAGGAATTGAATTGAATTGCGTGCACTATAAAGCGCATATTAGCGCAATCTCATGTATTTAAATGAATGTACCTATCTCCTCATTGACCTCTTCAGATATCAATTTATTCGACGTTTAAGACGTACATACCTACGTATAAGCTTGGTCATTCTTCGAACGGTCAAATTTTTTGAGTATACTTAACCGATCGAATAAAATGAAAGAATAAAAAAAACAAAAAAAATTAAAGTAGGAAAAATGAATAATCTTGTTAACTTGATAAAATTTTTAAGTACGAACAAGATACTTTGAATACGTTTCAGCTCTTCAAAATCGATTCTCACTCACTACACGCCTTAGACTTGAAACGAAAAGAAAACAATCGATTTCTTGTTTATCACGTTCACTTCTAGCCAGGAAAACGGAAGGCCTTAATGGCCCTGGTTTCTTACTCATTATATGTTACGTTTCTTATCCCGTTGCACCGATGGACACGTATATCAGTTGCGTAATAACGTATCTATACCATACACATATTGGAAGCTGGTTTTATCGACTCAACTCAAATCAACTCAATTCAAATCAATCGATTCGATTTATTCCTTATTATTATTATTATTATTATTATTTACGTACTAGGTACATACCTACTTTCCGTCCAGAAACGTGTCACATACTCAACCATAAGATATACATACGGAAACGATTTCATATAATATCGTCATTTATTATCCACTCTGATCAATTTTCAAAATTTCTAAATAGACATAATATCGATTGATTTTACTTAAAAAAAAAAAAAATATCTTTTTTGTATATTATACCTACTATACATATAAATATAATATATATCTATAATAGTATCGTTTATTCAATCAAATCTAAACAGTATAAGCTGATCAGTTTCTTTCCTCATCTGATAGTAGATCGTTCGTCGACTCGTTGACTATGTAGGTATATATAACTAAAAAAGTTTAAATTAATATCGTAGAAGAAGTGTATAAGCTGAGGCCTCTTCATCACTATATATATATACCTATACTATCAAGATAGGTAACTGCAGGCAGATATAGATATGTGTTACAAAAGAGAACTGGTTTCTTCGAATGGTAATAAACGATCACCGTTACTTGCCAGTCAGTCTCTCTCTCTCTCTCTCTCTCTCTCTCTTGTTACTCTTTGAATTTAGATCAGAAATCGATTTGGTTAAGAAGATGCGTCTTAGTGTTACAGACCACAAAAGTTATATACAAAATTTAACCGATCGTTGAGGAGAAACTATACAGAAATAAATATTGGATTATCGATATTTTTCATATATTGATCGTTTATTTTAAGTAAAGATTTTTATTCCAGGATCATCACTTTATCATTCGCATTTCCGTTATAGACTAAGAAAATTCTCTTTCTTATCGATACTCGGATTTTCGTTGTAAAGCCTAAAAGCCGAAATTAAACGATGAAAAGAAACTCAAAAAACGCGAGTCACGTTTCCTGAAAAGAAACTCAATGATCATCTTCACGAAAAATCGGTAAAAGAATTTTGAAAAGGAACCTACCAAAGTCATGTTAATAGTATTTTCACTCCTGGATTTTTACCTCGTATTTAAAATTCGGTCAATGGTCTAGGCCAGATTCCCATGTCCTTTAATTAGACCTGTAAAAAATATCCACCCTGAATTACAAAGCGTTTGATATCTCGCGCGTGGCTCGTGTATAATCGACCATATAAGTGAAGCAGCGGCTCCCGATTCCCGGCCTAAAGACGTCGAAGAACGTTGATCCGCGCGTATTCATGGTCAATTTACACTGTTAGCCGCGAGTAGGTACCGCGCGAGGTCGAGAAGAAGAATAAGAAGAAGATTAAGAAGAAGAAAAGGAAGAAGAAAAAGAATACGAAGAAAGTAAGAAAAGAGAAGAAGAAGCTTGTTTACAATTTGCTTATACCCAGATTAGAAGGTGTATAAGAGTTCCGTACTCTAACAACTCGATAATTAATACTCAAACAATATTCTAAAGAACTTTAATTTTCTCACCGATCAAAAATTTTACAAGCTAAAATTAGCAAAAGTTAATTCAAGCCTTCGCGAAAGATTGAACCAAACGTGCGCACACGCGGTAAAGGACCTCTTCGTCCACCGTATCTGCAGACTTGAAGCCAGTGAGAAAACCGGTCCTTAGTGGAGGCTGCGATCTTTGCGAGCAACGACCCATTGGCGTAGAATTTCTTGGCGTGGGTGTACAGAACTACTAAAAAATTTTCAATACCTTAAAAAAAATAATTTCCGAACGATTGATTAAGGCTAAAAATAATTCTCAACTTTCCCTAATGAAGCTGAAAAAAAGAAAAAAAAAAAAAAAAAACGAAAACTAAGTTTTACTCATAGATAATCATGCGTACAGATTTATGATCTGGAATAGAGCGAGATATTCGTCGTTAATTGACGGAATAGTGGACTCGTTTCTTAAGGCGATTCTCTTGATTGATATGAAATTAATTAAGGTATAAAAATGCGACCCTTCAACGTCCAGGCCATTCAGAAATAAGGTTGGTAGGTAGGTAGGTAGGTAGGTGGGTAGGTATGTACTGTATAACGTTGATGATTGCGGAGCCAACGGCGTTATTGCGTGTCGTGTGCGTGAGAGAGTATAAAGTGGGGACAGGAACTGTTAGCTGCCGTCAGTTGCTGACAGACATGAGGCCCATGAGGCCCAGAAGGCCCAGAAGACCCGGCAGGCCCCTTGGTTCAATTGAGAGAATAATGAGCAGGAGAGAAGCCGATAAGTGTATCTAGATCTTACCCAGGGTCTTTGCCTTCCTTCGTGCACCGGGGTAACTGTAGATTCCTTCCGACAAACCCGACAATATATTACCATAATCCCTGAAACGTACCTACTACCTATTTATACCTACATCGCTACCGACTAACTATTTCGAAATAAGAATTGCGCAAGCATTTATACAAAAAAATGGCTTTCCTCGACCTCTTGTACATCGGCAATATGATCTTTCTTCAATTTTAAAGAAATTTTATAATCTTTGAACACAACCGGAGGACTCGAAAATTTGTGGAACTTGTAAGTATGTATACCATAAATTACACAGCAGTTAGAAAACGGTTTTTTATTCCACCATTTGGTTAAACTGGTGCTTTTCACGCCTCGTGGATAAAAGCGCTTTATCCTGTTGCTGCTGCACCTGCGGGATCAGCAGCTGTATTCTTCATGTAAAGAAATGGGATAAGAAAATTATAGAGACGTGCCCTTGGTAGGACGGTAAAAACAAAAAATAAAAAAAATTCAAAACAGAAAAAGGAAAAAAAGAACATTAGCAGTAATATGGAAGAGATAGATGTTTTTTACTTAACGTATAACGAAAGTGTAAGCGGATAGTTTTTGCCCATATATAGTCGGGATCCCCCCTATACCTATAGCGAATGCAAGTAGCCGTTTAGCATTTCGAATTATAATACGTCTAGTGTTGTACAAAACATGAGTTTAAAATATAATCAATAAATTTTTATTCAATGGGTTATAATGTGCGAAAAAATATAAATTAAAGGGTTTCAAAATAGCCAAAGTCATGTTATAAATCCATAAGGTGGTATATATGTTGAAAAGAACAACGGATTTGAGAATAAATTTGATAGGATAGCTGCAGAAATTCAACAAGCAGTAGCTCGAGGGTCTTGAACTTCACAGTACCTATATACTACAGCCATAAGTATATACCAAAAAAATTTTTGTCAAGTCTCTATCTATCTTTGCCCCTGCAGCAGGTTAAGTAGCTTCCTTATTCTCTCTCGTCCACAAGCCTAAGCTCAACGATGTTTCCTGCCGATCAAAATACCGGCGTTATCTACCAAATGCCTTGAACGTATGGTTTTTTTTTTTTTTTCGAATTTCCTTTCTTTATTTTTTCCACGGAATTACATTCTTAGGATTTTTTTTTCACCAGGGTGAAGTATTTTACTCCCTGAATTCTTTCTCTCTTTCTTTTTAACTTAACTTCTTCTTACTCTTCTTAGCTTCTTTAATAACGGTTACGATTACGACGCGATAAAGAAGGTTCAATGATAATTAAGAGCACCTTCAGATCACGAGGGTTTAATTAAGTACCTAACCTACCTACCTACCTCCGCATCCAGGATCAACGAATCAATTAAACCCGATCGCAATCGGTGAAAATTTAAAGATCGTTCGTTGCTATCGATCGGTTGATAACCCTCGGTTCGATCAGACCTCCCTCAATAAGTTTCGTTGTCGCGATTTTACACGGCGATGATGATATCGATCCCCGAAACATAATAAACCGCAAATCTTTCCGCATTATTTTATTTTTATTTTTATTTATTTTTTTTTTTTTCCTTCATTTATTAGACACCAAGATATGTCGGTCCTGCAACGGTGCACAGCGCAACAACTGATATCGTATTCTTCGTTCTATACTATTAAGCTGTCTTACCGAATGTCAGATATATATTATTCAACGTGGTGTATTCTTCTGGTGGTAAGAGTTTTATGGTCTCAAGTTGGCCGATGACATCTGGACGACGGCCAGGAATGCCGAGCACCAGCAACCGGTCTCGTTATATATCACGTGGTGGTGACTTTATATACATAGAACCATGTATACTTATGAATATATGGATACCTACCAACCTACCTCTCTTATACTCAACGTCCCTACCTCCGTGTAACATTGTGCAAATATGTTACGTCGCGGTTAATCATCCGAGACATCTCTTTTTCAACTAACATGACCATACGACCGTAAGGACCAAACGAGAAGAGTAATCACCCGAACAAAAGTCCTGGCTAATTCGGTTGCAAATGATAACATGTTGTGTTGTCTGAGTTCAAATTTTTCATGTTCATTCTTTATTTTTATTTTTATTTTTTTTATGAATTTTTAAGCCCATTTTAGTATGAAATCGATTTCATGTCAGTACCTACCAAGTAGGTTAGGGGGTTTTGCTACACTTACGGAATGCGGGGCGTAATGGACGCCGGCTATCTCGATGTCGGCGTTGTCGGTGCAAGACTTCAACACCTTGTAAGGCTGCTGGCAAGAGCAAGAAGCGGTCCTTTGCCAGTACAACGTTCAGACAAACCAACACCTTGGACTTGTCTATTCGTTGTTCCGAGTATTGCACACAGTAAGTGTAAACCGGCCAAAGTCATGACCGAGGATCATAAAAAAATACGTAAAATAAAAAGAAAAGAAAAGAAACGTTTGAACTCATCAAGCCTGTTTCCATAACCCAGTTTGAATCTACATGATGCTGTGCCGCTCCTTCTATCAGATGCGAAATAATCATCGCCATTGACATCTGCACTAACCGTCAAAAGGATGCTGCAAAGTTGTGAAGGTAGGTAGGTAGGTAGGTAGCTGAGCTAATCGTATGCAAATTAACGACACTACCTTACGAAAAGAGAAGAGAAAAGTTTACAACGAGGCGTGATCCGAGACTTCGTAGAATAGTTACCGTAATACCCCTGGGGGTATCTTCTGGACAAGAAGAAGGAGGAAGAAGAAGAAGAAGAAGAAGAAGAAGAAGAAGAGGAGGAGGAGGAAGAGAAAGAAGAAGAAGAAGTCGTTTAAGACGAAGAAGTAAAGGATTACGTGGTCTTTTCTAATCACGTAGATAGGTATACATAGTTATTCCATCGATTCCCTTTCGCACGTAAAGGCATGCGGCTATGATACTAACTCTGCGAGAAATGTACATCTACATCTACGTGGATATATAAGATATGTATGTAACGGCGAGAGGGAATGGTCGTAAGTCGATATAGTTAGTTTTATATCTACTTTTATAGTTGATACCATCCTCGACACTCATCGGACTAGTCAGCGTAGCCAACGATGAGAGTATGTAATGTATATGGTATTCGTTTGATGAATGACAAAGATGGAAGAGATGATGGTGATGTAGGTACCAGGGAGATGAACGGATCGCACGTCTTCGTGGAGGAACGTGAAACATGGAACGTGGTTTTAACGTTGAAGGTATATACAAGCTACGTATATAGGTGGTATGTATGTGTAATGGGGTATATGTATGTACATATACGAGAGCATTTATCGCTCCCGTAATAGCCTGCAATTAATCGGCTGTTTCCTACATCCTTTCCATGACAATGAACCTGCAACGGATGTCGGCCGGCTTCAAGGTCCAAGGAAAGCGGTGTATCTAAGATCTCTGATTCAGTGTCGAGCTAGGGCGATGTGCTACCTACTCCATCCAGTCGTGATGATTTACGAGTGAAGATTAAATCGGTGTGCAGTGCTGCAGCTGCATTATCGGCCATCTTTAAGCCTCTAGATACTTGTAAACATATTTCTAATAGTTCCTAATATCGATGGATATTAAAATGAAAACTCGTATACCTTATACTCGGAGTGACTATAATTAATAACTAACATATTCCGTAACAGAAAAACGTAAAGTATAAGAAACAAAAAAATTGACAAAGACTTCCTTAAACGTGGAATATGAAAAAAAAATGAAAAAAAATAAATAAATAAAAAATAAGAACGAATTCCACCAAGTGCAATTCATCATTGTCCAACAGTTGTAAATTGTCGGCAATGTGCAAGTGAGCCTACCTTACAGTCTACCGCGAACTGGTCAACCTGAATTAAAGTCAGAGCGGAAAAACGATATCGAAGTCAAGATACTTGGTGGATGAAGGCCTTCGAGGAAGTTCCTTAAGGTTGCGGGTTGCGGGGTTCGTTCAACGTCTGAGCTCTCCGAAGATCTTGTATCATATATTTTCTAAGGAATGACATCTGCTCTTGCACACAGGTCGTTCCGCGTTCCGTCCAAAGTGCACTCACTACCAGTGCACTGGATTTCACTGTACTACTACACTTCACTACACCAAGTAGTAGTTAGTACACGGTAAAGGATAATGCCACTACACTTATACTACAGAATATATACAACGTTTGAATCTTTAGAGTAATTTCATCCGATAGTTCCTACCGGCTACCACTACCAACTTATCCTGCATTGACATTTATGGATAAGATTACGGACCGGATTAAATTGATTAAATCCGTGGAAACGTTGTGCAGGATATATGTATATGTATATATATACATCAAGATTTAACGCTATAGTATATCTCACCACGTATCGTTCTCATCATTCGACTAACCGTTACTATTTCTTTATATTATTACCGTTTTTGTTTTTTTTTTGTTTTTTTTTATTCATATTATTTGGGTAATCCCAATTCATGAAAAACTTAAATATAATTCGAATGTACGTTATAAAATCCACAAGCCTGCCGCAAAGTTTGTAAAAAAGTTGACGTGAGTGAGTAAAGGATGAGGAGAAGAAGGAGAAGGTGAGGGAGGAGAAGGAGAGGTTAACTAAATGAAATAAAATGAGAATGGGACGACGAAGGGGCATTGCATCAGTCCGTCATTCGAGGTAGGTAGGTAGGTAGGTAGGTACGTGAATATGCGCGCAAGTTCCTCGAATAAGAAGTCAGCGGGTAGGTAGTAAAGGTATAAGGAAGGTACTGAGTTATGCTGATTTCAATTAATTCTACGGCGTACTTTTATGTTTTTGCCATACGTTGATTGGCGGCGCATAACGTATTCTTGGATTCTTCTTCATTGGAGGGTTTTCTTAGCGAAGTGACCGCGTACGTACGTACAAACTACGTATACCTACATACCCTCAAGCCGTATACGAGATGAGAAACAGAGAAACTAACGTATAGGATATATCGCAGTCTTTCGTCCCTTGAAGAACAAGAAGAAGAAGAAGAAGAAGAAGAAGAAGAAGAAGAAGAAGAAGAAGAAGAAGAAGGAAAATAAGAAGAACGGAAAGGAAACGGCCCATTACCGGACTCCATCGTGTCTCATTGTGTGTAGGATGGTTTTTGTAACGAAACACTTCTGCTGGAACTGCTAATCGCCGGCTACTATTTACCTCCACCTTAACTAACAGCGTCAAATGTAGAATAGCTCTACTCTAAATAGCTCTGAGTAATAAAAAATAAAAATATAAAATAATAATAATAAAAAAAAATAAAATTAAAAAAAAACTGAATGATTTGAACAAATGTACATACACGCACGCATGGATACATGTGTGGAGAAAGATTTCTCATAATAATTCTATTATACCTTATAATCAGCATTAGGTTCGTCTTTGGATTATTTTAAACACCATTTTACTCGCCTTGGCAGTTTTATCATTTAGTTACCTTAGTTAATAACAGTAATCATACCGCAAACTTTAATTAAGACTAAAGAATTTCCTTTTTAATTTTTTTTTTTTTTTTAATTGAGGAAGGAATCCTACGCTTTTGATATTATGAATTTATACACGCGTTTCCGTACGATCTTACAATTAATTAATCTTTTACGTTATACCTATGTAGTAGGCGTATTTATGCATCTGTGTGTATGTGTATGCGTGTGTAGAATGTATATACATACATATTTTAAAACTCGTCTGCGGTTTTTAATCCCGTACGTGGTATCATACATCTACGTATCCGCACTAATTACGCACGGCGATTCATCCCTTTTTTTTATATGTATATATATATGTATAATAAAAATCCAACAGTGTGTATCCTCCACCTCCTTCTCTTACTCTATATCGCATATCTTAAGATCAGAATTTCTTCCATCACCGTGAAATCAATTCGGCGAATCGAACCGCGCGAGCTTTTGACCCACCGCGCGTCGAAATCTGCCTCTGACAGCTGTCAAATTTCATATACAAGAAAAAAAAAAAATCATTGTTATCATTATTATTATTATTTTCTTTTTACTTTTTAATATCTTTATATATATTTCTCTCTCGCGAGATAGAGAGATACATTGGTATGCCCTTCTTGGCCGTTAAATGATTAGAATCTTAAAACAGAGAAAACAAAAAAAAAAGAAAAAAAAAAGTAAGAGAAAGAAGATGAAGAGGAGAGAGACGAAAGAGATAATCTGACTAGCGTCTGCGATCGAGGGGATAAGCTACACACAATGCAGACACAGATTGCGTTCAGTAAAAAAAAAAAAAAGAAAAAGTAAAAAAAAAAAAGGAAAAAAAAAAATCAACGTGTAGGTATCGGTGGGTGGGTTACAGTTACGGTTTTATGTACAATTATGTATACATCTGTGTATAGGGTAAATGTGTGTGTAAAAATGAGCAAAGTGCGCGAACAATGAATTAACATGTAGCAATAGCCGCGCGAGAGACGGGGACAAAGTATATTTGGTTAGTGGTTATGGAGTGGTATACGTGTAAGTGTAATAAGAGAGAGAAAAAAAAAAAGAAAAATTATCGCTTCGAAATACATATTGTATCGTTGGGCAATCGACGAATTGGGTATATTGTTGGTTCAGAGTTAACTCACCGGCTACTGATACGGACCAGATAAAACCAGTCGGTTTTCAAGTGCGTGCAACCGTGCGTAGGCGTACCTACAAGCGGAATATATACATCGCGGTAAGAACGAAGCTGAATCGAACCTTATACCAAATTGAACTGAACTGAATTTAACCTTTATTTTTTTTTTTACTCATGCACGAGTGAGCTCGTTACCTGCATGAGTGAAACAAAATTTGTTTAATTTTAAAGAGATAAACGGTCAAAAAAAAAAAAATAATAAAAAATGTTAAGAATTAAAAGTAATCCTTTAACGATACTTAGAACTCTGACACGTGGATGAGCTGTTCATCATAATAATTCTAAGTGGGTGATGTACCCATATGTAATTATTAAAAACACCCATATATAACATAATTTAGGTATAATATATATATATATATATATATATATATATATATATATATATATATATATATATATATATATATATATAAATATTCAGATATACTTATATAAGAAATGATCCATCGGTATATGAGTATATTTTAAAAAATTAATAAACATTTGTATCACAAGATTTTGATAAAAATTAACAAGTAACAAATATACATATTTCATTGTCAAATGAATTGTTTTTTTTATACCTAATGATAATTATCGCTAATTAAGGTACACAAGTCTGTATCGCCGTGTAGGGAGTCATAATTATACGACAAACAACGGTTTGATTAAAACGTTCAGCAAAGTTATTAATTCGTAAATTAATTCGTACTGGTTTAATAATCGATCTATTGATTCGATTTATAGCCTACACAATACATATATATCGATTTTATCACCCTAGTTATACCACACCTACTTTTAATCAACGAATTAGCGTCACTTCCTTACAGTCTGTATACCTATATGATTCTGGAATCAATATACCTTATCAATCCACTATGTGTTGTAAGAAGGGTGAGGAAACGATTGAAACAATTAAAATTTCGTTCTACTCTCTCATGTAATCATTTCAATAACTTTTTATAATTATTAGACGATTTATTTTTTCAAATTTTCATCAATTTTTGGTTAATTTATTTCGAAGTATGAAATTTTCATTATCTTCTAAAAATCTAAACATACATTTACAGATCAATAAAATCTCGGTTTAGTTTAAACACTCGAATGATTATGCAACAGAGAATATGTTTCTTTTTTTTTTTTTTTATTTTTGAACCATATTTCGTGGATTCAAGTTGATTTTGTTTTTTTTTTTGTTCTTCTACCTTCTATATAAGGGTACTACACTGCAGATTGCGATTTACGACTCGCGTACGCGAGAGGATACACCTACAATTATAATGTACCGCATCAAAAAGAAAGGAGAAAAAAGAAGAGACAACAAAAAAAAAAAAAAGAAAATAAAAAAACATTATCGAGACTTGAAAGATCTCGGCCCTTAAGGTTGGGCTGGGTCGTACGATGAGAACGGTAACTCTTTAAGCCCTCAGGTGATTTTAGTCAGCGTTATATTTCATTCGGCGCGAGGTAGGTACGAGTAGGTAGGTAGGTAGGTAGGTTGGTAGGTAGGTAGGTAGGTAATACGATAGAAGTTTCATATGGGAGGCAAATGAATGTGTCACGACCGTGATTGCGGCAACCTTTGCGGTCAGAGTCTAATTTCATAAGCGTCATTCGACATAAGGTTTGCCTGTCTTTTCAACTTCGAGCCAAAGCCAAAGCCAAAACCAACGCATATAATACTAAATACGACGACAGCAAAAGAGAAGATGAAGGTGAAGAAGCAGAAGAAGAAGATGAAGATGAAGAAGAAGAAGAAGAAGAAGATGAAGAAGATGAAGATGAAGAAGAAGAAGAACCGCTAGGTATAACTCGAAATAGGCACAACCCGTTTAATAAACATCACTAAAAAGAAGACATCGTTCCTCGGGGCTTCAGCTACAAGATAGGTATGCCTTTATCCCCGACTTCGACAGAGGAGATTTATTATAGGAATCCCTATACCCAGTACCTGGAATAGGAGGACATAAAAACGACACCCAAGTTAAGAAAGGTGCTACCTTATCGGGACCAGTCAATTGAATTTACGTCACTACGCTAGTTATTTTTAAAATTTAATTTTTTTGAATTTTAAAAGCAATCGGTCAATATCAGGAATCTATTTGATGCGATTTGGAATTTTCAAAATTGGTATTGATTCGGAAAGATCAGAATGCTGACAGTTCAAAGCTCGAACCGTTCCATGCATGAATTTGAAGTTCTGGAGTATTGGCTTTGCGGATTTTTAGCTTTCGGAATTTTTGAACTTCAAATGTTTTTAGATTTTATAAGTATTTGAAACCGACTGTGAAGATTTCTAGAGAAATACCGTTTTTAAAAACTGTAACTCAGAGTATAATATTAAAATTCAAAACTTCAACCCAACGTCAATCAAATGGCACAATTATTCAGAAACTTTATAGAAATTATAATCAAGCAACGTTTGATCAATTTTTTATTTAATTTTTTTTTTATTTTTCAATAGTAGCCGATGATTGTGATTATTCTATTTATTTTATCCAGTGCAGAGCACGATGTTCTACATTATAACCAGCTTCTTACACGCGTTAGTATTAAGACACTCGTGTTTATTGCTAGTTACATACACCTATACCCATAGCTATACCTACATATAAGTATATATAATACCATGATAATAATAATAATAAGTAAATAGAATAGAAGGAAGAAGACGCAATACGGTAAGTTAGAACTAAGAATTTGCTCCCGTTATACCGCCCATTGTCTTCAACGGTGTGTTAAGTGACTCAAGATAATATATCTTATGCCTCGGGTGATTACTGCGAATAATATCGATTCGGTATATAATACTAAATTCATTCCATCTTTTTTTTTTTTTTTTTTTTCTTCTTTTTGTTTCTTAATTTTTCATCAAATAGTTTATGATGATGAGATATCAAAATAATTGGAGCAGGTGATTTTTTTTTTTGTTTTTGGTCGAAAATTAGATATGCGAAAGAGTTGTACATATATAGTTAAATTTTTCATTTTTGTTTTCTTCTTCTATTTATTTTTCTTTTTTCTTCAGGATTCTCAGTGCCGCATCAGAAGGCACTAGATTCTCGATATCATGAAATTAGCCGAGTATTCAACGACCTGATTAAATAGGCGATCGAATATCTCCGTTAATCTATCCACCTCTTTACAATCCTTTGTATTTTATTATTATTATTATTATTTTTTTTTTTGCATATTTTTTATACACCTCTGTACCTTATCCAATTGTATATTATCCCACTGACTATACTATAGTATTTATATATATGTATGTATGTACTTTACCGTTCCCTGTGTACCTACTATTGACAATTGCCTCAGGTTCACCAATAGCTCGGTTAACTTATTTTTTTTAAAAAGTAAGTCGGTTCCAATATCTCAGATGAAAAGATCCCGAGGCAATGACAATATTCCTGCATGAGTGAACTGCAACGGCAATAATTTCACGATCTCTTAAATAACGTTCAATGTATAATATAATACCGTAACTTCAATATTACAGTAAAAATAAAAAAAAAATAAAAAAATAAAAGATACAAAATAAAAAGAGAACAAAAAATAAAAATAAATTACTAAAAGCTTCGTGTAAGAGGAAGAAGTTGTCGTCCATCAACGATATTAGTCAACGTCTCCGCAATCAACGTACCTGTAACAGAAAAAGAAAAAGAAAATTTTAACACCGAAATTTAATTTTTAAGAAATATAATTCTAAATTTTTCTTAACAACTTTTTACACATAAATTTTAAACAAACGTCCAGTTTTATCCTGAAAAAACGTTGTAGGATTATACAGCAACGTATGTTTCAAGACGCACGCGACAGTGGACAAGGTTTGAATATACAGGGATTTATTTTCTGCAGTAGCAAAACGAGGTTGCGATTTTTTTTTTTTATTTTTGTTTCATTTTGCTCTAAATAATCAACGCAATCCGCTTAAAAGATTAAAATCTCTTATTATCCATATTAATGTCCGTTTGCGAACTGCAGATCATAACTAATGCAATATATGTACATATAGATACATATCTTCACTCCATATCAGCGACAGGAACGTCGAGACGATCAAAGGTGTGTCATTATGGAGGATAGAAGTCTTTTTATAGTTTTTTTATTTTATTTTTTTTTTTTGTAAAGTTTATAGAAAATTTTATCCAATAATTAATCACCTAATACAACGTTAAATTATTCGACTTCATAGTGAAAACTAACTGCAATATATTTGTCGATTTTATATCTCCCGATATCCGACGCTTATGATTTCGACACGTCTGACGCCAAGGCGCCACTAAATTAACGCGACTATATAAGAGAATATGGTTATTGGTATAGGATATATAGGATATCCCTCGATATTTTAAACACAAATTTTTATTTTTTTTTATTTTTTATCCCAACGATTAACACGCATTAAAATATTTTTTGAAATGATTATTATTATTTTTTTTTTTAAGTCTTATATATATATATATATATACGTTTTAATCCTAGGGATTCAATTTCGTCAATTTACAGAATTAATAACCAATTTACACAACGTTTCATTATATATGAAATAGACTCCGTCTGACATTATACGAATAAATAAAATCCACTAAAATTTTTGTCCAATAACAAATTCTATATAATTTTTTTCTTATTAAAGATTCACGATTCCTCGAAAGTCTATACAGTGCAAACTTATCTCGTTGTTGTAATTGCTGACCTCAGAGTTTCCAGCTAACGGCAAACAGGTTAATTCATTCCATTGTGCCTAAAAGAGGCAGGCATCGATCCTATCCTAACGGAGTTAAAGTATAAGATACCCAACTGTGTGATATATATATATATAGATATATATATATATATACATGTATATATGTATTTGCATCTTTCTTCTCTGTTTATCCGTTTCTTAGTTTAGGATACACGGATTTAAGTGTCTTTGTATTCGTTTTTTACCTATCTTACAGGTGCTTGAACCGCTGTTTCTGACGTCTATACGACATAACGTAGGTATATACACTATCAATGATGGAACTATTACTTCTTTTGCTATAAGAATGAATTCAAATTTCGAAATAAACTGAAAGGTGCAACGAATGGGATATGGTTTTTACTTAACTTGTATCAAAGAAATTTGTAGAAATCAGACGACAAGGTCGTTCCGAGAGGCTGGAATTAAAACGGTGCTTAATTCTTTTCACGTAGACTTTCAAATCTCTAGTCTTGATTTTATAACATCTTATAATATTTCACGCAGTTTATTTTTTTTTTTTTTATACATACTGTCTTTATGAGAATGTTGAAGAAGAAAATTTTTCTTTATACAAGAATGGCAAAAAGTATAAAATACCTTTATGTAAATATATTGGGCTAAAAACTCACACAGAATCTCGTTCGTTTTTCTAAAAAGTTATCTCAATCTATACATATGCTAAAAAGAAACTGACAAACTTCATTTTTTCTGTTTTCATCTCACAATTATTAATGAATAAAAACGAAAATATTTCATCGTCCAGTTCCATTTTAAAAAAAAAACAAATAAAATGAGAAACATCGAACACTTTCAATGAATCGATTCGCCGAGCTAATCTCCGTTAAAAATAAAAAGGGTCTTAATCAACTCGTTGTCTATTTTTTTATTTTCTATTAATTGCATAAATTTTTTTTTTGTAAAACTAGATATCCTTGATCTGTCCAGTTCCTCGAACTCATCCCGCGTATAGGTCAGAGCGTAAATGACCTTTGATACCGTCGAGTCCCAACAAAGGTTATTCATCAATTAACTAAATTAGCCTCGAGTGAGCGTGAGGTCAAGCCAAGAACCGCTACCGCTTTGCAAATAATGTCTATAATGATAATGATACGCTCATCAGCACACGGGATAATATAAAAACGAGGATCTTTTATGTACATAAATAATTAGTAAGTTAAACTTCGAAGTAAAGTGGAATCGAAGTGAATCAATCCTCAGATGTAATCGGCAAGTACGTTAGTTCGTTATGCGATCCAGTTTATTATATGGCGGCGCCAACATGGCACGTCCAAGTATTTCTACCACACAATGTCCATCTTGGTACTAGGCACGTATTAGGTATGGCTGTATGTCATGTTATGCGCTGGGGATCTACGACCGACTTTAATGGTGTTTTCTGCAGTGTTGTCTGGGCGTCATAATTGATTCACGCGACCAAGACTTGACCTAACCTTAATCTGCGCTGACCATACAGTCGAGATATAACTGTAAAGGATTCAGCGACTGAAATTGCAATGCAAGAGATCACTTTAGACTTTCGTTAGATATATACTCCATTCTTTGGCACTTTTTCGAACCAGAAAATATCTACAACCATTCAACGTTCACGTCATTTTTTATCATCATCATCATCATCGCTTAGAATTATTCATAGATATACCTAGAGGCAAGGATCATTAGAAATAACTGCAAAAACGAAACCATGAGAATCAGATTTCAGAGTTTTTAACTAAACGAGATTCGCAGTGCTTAATCAGTCTAGTTACAGTTCATACATCAGTAAATGAATCTGTGAATATTTGGAAAAGGTTTAAAGATTGTTAAATGTTTTCTATAATTTTATTGAGAATTAATGATTCCCCGATGTTAAAAGATTTGGAAAACGTTCTAGAATTAAACGGTAAAGCAAACGATACTCCAGTTTACCAGGGATATCGTGACCGGTAATCTGAACCCGGACTCGCAGTGTATTATCGTAGTATCTCTGAGAGGCCACACAATCATCGCTTCTTGGTGCATGGAGTCGAGATACTATAAGGAACTGCTTAATCTGAGCTAATATTTCTTCGCTTTTCGAGGTCACGGTTAAATTTTTTATAAAATTATATGTTGACTGTAGTAAGGTAACAGGAAATCCGAACTGTGTCCACTATAAGAACAAGCCAATAATAAACTCACCGTTCCGTTATACATGAGCAGGAACAAAGTTTCCGCTTTCGACAATCAGATATAAGTGAAAAGAATAGAAAAGATCTTTTTTTTTCTCCTTTTTCTTCTCTTTTTCTTTTTAACTGTGATGATTTTTTTTTTTTTTTTTTGAGTTTATAATGAAACGATATTTGAGTACAAACAAAAGACGTTATGGTGTAAATATTTTTCCATATATATATATATATATATCGTCTCCGTATGTTGATTGTCGTAGAGAGATCGTATTCTGCCCACTATCATCCGTGCGAATGTTCCGTTGCTTCCTGATTTCCGCCTACGGTAAAACCTTTGCCAACATGGAAATTATTTTCGCACTGGTATCGCCCACAAAGTGTTCTATAAAATATTTCTGTGTTACTGTAATGAATTACTCGCGATATCTTCATACTGGTCTAAAGTTCGAGTAATGAAAAAGAATTTTTATGTATTCAGGATTTCGGTACACAATAATTCCACGTTTTTATATATAAGAAAGTGAAAAGTCCAAACTGTTATGAAGTAATACCGTTGACAACTTGACTATAATCAGATACACTTATTCCTTTCATTTAAAAACACGGATACCCCGTGGTGAATCTCATCTTAAAATCTAATCTCGATGTTTCTTAGTTCTTAATTACCATGTAAAGGTTCATCGTAGTTGTTTCCTGATTCACGCCTACAACAAACGTTTCATCGCCCACATGCGTGCATGCAAGGATACCGATACTCTATGTTCGATGAAAGACAAGCCACCCCACCCTCTCTATCAAACACATGTAAACTTTGCAGGTGTTTCGATCTGAAAGTGGAAAGAAAATGGGTAAAAAAAAAAGCAAGAATAAACGGTCTTTCCTATTTCGTCAAATCTCTTTGTTTCTCAATAAGAATTACGGACAGGTTGTCTAATGAAGGGAAAGTGATGTGTGGGGAGAGTGATTCATCCCCTTGTTTATCTCGGATTTAAATTTTTTTCATTTAGTACATATAAAACATATATATGTATACAACATCGGACAATGTTGGCTATGACGTAATCGATCTTGTAGTTGGCTAACCGATGACCAACTTGGCCATGGCCTTCCCAGTTCGCAGTATGCGTCGTACGTGGCCTGACTTAACGACTTATAAAAGTTGTTAGTGAACTGCGAGAGCTAATTTCCCATGTTGAATTGAAACTGCGTCAGGTAAGTATTATAAGGCGTAAAGTGTCACCCAATTAGTGTAGGTATAGCGTAAAACCGCGAAATAACATAGTTTAATTAATACAGAAACTAAATTTTTTTTTTTTGATACATTTCGGCGGACTAGAAATATACGCGTAAAAAAAAAAAAAAAAAAAAAAAAAAATTTACTTACCAACGTATATTTAGGACATCAAGTTAATTAATCTGAAGATTAAACGCAACGCTTTTTCTTACACAATTAAGTACACCTATATAATAATGTTACTGTAAAACTCACTTTGTATAACGATGAATAATAATGTACATACATACTAAACGAGATAAATGAAAAAATAAAAAAGACCAAATTCAAAAGCGCATAAGCGTTGAATCATTACTTTCCAGGGATGTAAAGTCCTGGTGAAGAAGCCAGAGCACGTATGAAAACGTCAAACAATAAACCCCAGGGTTCATATTCTATGCCCGGTATATACATCTACACCATAGACTATATACAACAATGTACATACATACATACATACATACATACATACATACATGAGATTGTGTATATAGTTTAAGCAAACTTAAGTCTGGTGCCAACAAGGAGGTAGAGTAAGCCGCCGTTCGCTTCTGGAGGTTCTAACCAATATAACTAAACGTCTAAACTCCACGTGAGACCGTGAGAGCGAAGGTTCGGTTTCCGTTGGTTTGTAGTTAATAAGACCAAGAGGTAATCCAGACAGGAGAATTAAAAGAGCTTCTAAGATGCTGGGAATTCTTTTAGTTACGAGATACGGTCGATCGAGATCGATGAGATCATCGGTTTGATAAATGGCGATCATTTGTTTACCGATTTATGGGTCATATTGCGCAATCTGCATGAAACCCGTTGTTCGTTCAACTATCGTTCAAGGAATTGAGAGGCCTTAGTTTTAAAGTTTTGGTTAGGTTAAATCTGGCCCAAGTTGGTTAGACGTTACCTTATACAATATTTTAGGCCAGGGCCTGGAGCCAATTCAGGATTAAGGGAAAGGTAACGAATACAGATCACTCTTATAAATAATGACTTTCAAAGATTAACCAAACGTCTGTTTGCCTAATATAAAACCCATTCGTTATACCTACTAATATATATTTCAAACGTATATAAAAATCTTCTTTATCTCTTAAATTAGGAAAAAATTTAGACGTATTGTTACACAAATCTCTCGCGCGGTTGTTCAACTCTTCGTTGGACTTTGGGAGATGAAATGTAATGTAATGTTGATACCGTTAATCCGGACCACAAAGCCGGATATATTGACGTGAAATTACTAATTAGACTTGAGACTATAGTTGGTGAGAGGAATGATCGTTGCGTGTATATATGTTCATCGATGAATATCAAAACCAAGAAAGGTACCATACATACAAACATACAAACGTAGATATTTATCGTACATGTAACATATCTACATAACCACAAAATGAGTAGACAATCAATTAATAAAAATATTATCATTACGTATAGGACAGGTATAATACATATCGAAATTTTGATATACATGTATAATAATTGCCGCAATATGTCTACGGTATATATATATATACATACATATACATATATACTACATGTATATAATAGCGTTGGCGTTACACCTTTCATCGTTAACTTTGACACACTTTTAACGCGATAAATAACAAAAGCAATTGTATCTTTCCTCAAGTTGATGTATATATGTTACATATGTTACATGTATGTATATGTATGTATGTATGTGTCTACCTTCTTCCTCTTTTTCGTTGGCTATAAATTATTCTGAGTAACGTTTTATCGCCTCAGAGAGAAGTTAAGGATATTCGCTTGTCTTTATACTGGAGCTGCGCAATAAGTATAATCTCGATACAACATACCAATATGAACCATTTTCAAATCACAGATAATAATTATATATTAATCATATTGTTCATTAATCTAAGATCCATTCATTAATTTATTCATTCATTCATTTACTGAACGTAATTGTCATCAGCATGCATGATAAAGAAAATGGATTTTTCTGCCATATATACATATCCTTAGTATATAGGCAAAGGCTCGCGATGACGCCATGAGTATATCTCACGATCTTGGACGGGTTTGGTTATCAAGAATCCACGAATGGTGGGTATAAGATGAGACGGCATTCCGAGACTTACACTTATATTCACTGTAGGTACGTATACACATAGAATATCGGTTATACGTATATATATAACGTATAAGATTTTTAATCCTGAGATATTGCCTAGACTGAGACCGGACAGCTGTCAATCATCGATATTATGGTTGTATGTACCCAGGTACGTACAAGATGTGAACAACGAGAACCACGCCTGTATATGCATTCGAAGGACATAAAATTTCACACCGAATATGCAGGGTTAACTCTTGGTTCAAGGACCATGTGTTTTATATTTAAAAACTTATACGTCTTAATTGTAATCATACGAATAATAATAATAATAATAATAATAATAATAATAAAATAGAAAATTATCTATATCTTTAAGAAAATTTTCTATAAAATTTTCAACATTAAATTTCTCCCTATTATATGTATTGTCAAATCATCGTGTTCAAAGATTTATCTATATATGTATATTCATCGAGACTGAATATTAAATTTCATTTTCGATTTGGTGATAGAAATATTTATCACTATCGTTGATCAGTCTGGCAACGAAACAATACCGATACAGTATAAAGAATATAATATATTTTGTTATTTGCGAATAAATTTAACTCTTTTGTGTTTTTATCAAGTGCCCACAATCGCCTCGTTCTCTTATATATCTACTTCCAACGAAAGAAGAAGAAAAAAAAAAAAAAAAAAAAAACTGTATTAAAAATCCCGCGTCTTTATAATACGCATAGATCGATAAAATCATTTCGATGATGAGATAATTCATAGAAGAGGCTTATTTCATCAAGTCGTTCGATCACTATATTCAATTACTTATTATATACATATAGCAACGACTGAAGTGGAAGTATTTATTACACGAACAGAAAGAATCTGATAGTATCATAATGTCCAGGGCAAGGTGGGTATACGTAAAGGTAGAATTTCGAACTTGATTTTCAATATTAATTTATCATATAGATCGAGATATGGAGCGGTTCTATTTGAAAAAAAAAAAAAAAAAAAAAACACACTAAAAAATTAACATTTTTATAGACATGTTAATATATTCGTAATAATTTAACGTTATTTATAAATCGTATGGGTATAGGGTAGGTATAGTTATATACCATAAGGAAAGCTACATCATCTCGATGTCTCGTCTCATCACTGTACCGGCACACGTTGTTGTATTAAACGGGTAGGTATAAGGCTAACACTACAGTATATTAAGAAGAAGGTATATAAGCAAGAGCTGCAGTCAGGCGGTATTTAACTCGATGGTGAAATGTCAAATCCTCTTTGACACGCGTCGGTGCGTTCGTTCGTATATACTGTCAATTTCGAACTGCAGCACCTGCATCCCGTCTGCATCATAACTTTTTATTTTTTTTTATTTTTTTTTTTATTCTATAATAAATATATGCATATGCGCATATTGCGAAACGCGCTTTGATGAAAAAAAAAAATTTTTTTTGGCAAACTTCTCATCTTCCACTAAATTCCAAGCCATGAGTCTCGAATATCACTGAAATTTTAACACGTCACTTAGCTATTCGAAAACCGTATGAAAAATAATCAAAATATAAAAAAAAAAAAACATCAGGAAACCGGTTGACCTGTGGGCCAACCCGAAAACTTCCCGCTGTGTTAAATACGTTACCATTAATTGATACTATTATGTTTATAATAAATTAAAGAAGATTATAAGTATAATTAGTTTTCTCTATACAAATCTTTTTTTCTTCAATTTCTATTCTTCGAATAACTTTGAAACTACTCGACCGATCGATTCCAAAATCTAATCAGATCTAAGTCTTGATGAACCCTTTCGATCGCTGCAAGAAACATTCAAATCGGTTAATTCGTTCCAAAGGTATCGTACGACAAAAAGAGAAATTTTTGTCGTGCGATATCTTTAAACCAATCGTTCGAATCCGATGAATCTTACGGCGATCGTAAGGGATGTCCAAGAGCTAAGTCTGATCAAGTTTTAAGACTAATCGCACGAACAGTTTAGGAGTTATGCGCTAAAAACATGAAAAAAAATTGTTTTCTAATTTTTATTTCCCAAATAATTTTGAAACTACTCGACCGATCGACTCCAAAATCTAATCAGATCTAAGTCTTTATAAACCCTTTCGAACGCCATAAAAACCATTCCAATCGGTCGATTCGTTCGAAAAATATCGTACGACAAAAATTTGTACACACACACACACACACACACATATACGGACGTCTATCCGAAAATAGTCAGAATAGCTTCCTAGAACCCCAAAACGTCGAGATCTGATGAAAGCTCGATTTTCGAATATCGGACCGAAACCAATAACTTCCCTTTTTTATGAAAATTTTCAATTTTCATTGCGGGAAGTTAAAAAAATAATTTTTTTTTTTTGGATTTGAAAAAATTGTTCAAATTTCAAAAAAGACTGAAAAATTTCCTTTCAGTTATTACAGGTATATATATAGAAATAGAAATACCGTATACACATTAAACTTGATATATATTACACGAGTAGCTCTTAGCTAGCCAGGATCACGTCCAGCTAGTGCCCAGCAAAAGGGGGGAAGACAAGGGGGATACCTGGCCGGGGCAAAGCTCGCTGCCAAGGGCGCCAGCTTGGTCCGGTGAACGAGTAATGCCGGACACCAGGAACGCCTCCTTCGACAAGAGGCGCGTCTAGCAGCCTAGCTAGGCCTGAGCTAGACCGGCTTTAGCTAGACTCGCCAAAGTCTCGAGCTGATCTGCCGCAGGAGGAATTTGACATGGAGAAGAAGAAGAAGAAGAAGAAGAAGAAGAAGAAAAAGAAGAAGAAGAAGAGAAGAAGAAGATAAAAAAGAAATGAGGGACTTCTCATTTGAAAATGGTTGTTGCGGTGGTATGCCTCGCCTCAGGTCAGGATTCCGCATTGCTAAGAGTCAAGAAAGAGAGAGAGAGAGACTATCGTCAAAGTTAATGAGTCGGAAAACGTTGAAAACGATTTTTAATAATCCTAATAAACAAAGTGACGATCTCTCTTCATTTGAAGGAATAAACTAATGGTACTGCATCCTCATGATGTTCAAAATATTAAAAGCATCATTGAACAGCTGTTCCGAGACAATTATCTCATCCAAAAGTCTGTTGCGTTGTTATTAGTTATGGCTACGAGATACGATGGTGATTCAGTGCAAAAACTATATCGTAGATTAAATCGTATGGTGAGTCATACTCGTGTGTGAATGCACGTGACAGAGTGTCCGTACGGTGTAAAATCAAATGTAATATAAAGAATGTTGTACAGTAGATAGCTCTGTGGTTGAATAATTGAATTGACTCATTGTGCAAATGAGAGTAAGACGAATTATTAAAACGATATAAAAAAAAAAAAAAAAAAAAAAAAGGGAGTGATCGTTAGCCGATTTTTAATATTGGAACGAGGGTTGTGCACTGCGCTATCCATAGATTACGTAATAGTGGGCGTTGCATGAATGATTAATCAACTGCAACCCCACCTGAGGCAAAAGACAATGGACCACTCTAAATTCCATTTACTCTCGGTTTGCCAATCTCCTGCTCATGGTGGTGCTGTTCTTGCTGCTCCTGCTGCTGCTGCTGCTGCTGCTGCTGCTGCAGGGCTAACTGTCAATTGTCTGCTGTTAGAAGCTGAGGTACTGCAGTAGATACTCCAGACAAGTCACCAGACTACGGTGTACCAGTCTAAGTTATCTTGTGCAATTCAGGATTAAATTATGCGAAGGAAACATTGTGATTAAAGTTAAAGGAGGCGTATGAGAAAAAGGAGGAAGAAATTTTCCTCTCAATCTTCGTAACTTTATTATAACGATAATTAAATTATCTGCTATAGAATAAACCTCGTGACATAATCTAGAGATAAATCGTTTCAGTATTACCAAAAGAACAGAAAAATAAAATGAAAAGTAATAAGTTGAAAATCTCTTCTCTCTTTTTCTATAATTGTAAAAATCTTGAAACAAAGAGCTAAATCTATATAACCTGATCAGATTATATGCGTATATGATCTACGATCGATTTGTTTCTATTGCTTAATTTCTTGAGCCAATTATACTCATGTATCCAACTAGGTATACTATTCGTCTGCGTATAAAACGCGTTTGAATATATCACGCGTGGGCAGTGGGGGTCTGGCTTGCTAACGAGACTGTCAGCAATGTAGTTTTTTTTTTTTTGACTCTTATCTTTTTTTTTATTTTTTTATTTTTTAACAATTGTAGTTTCTGGGTAAATAAATTAGCGAGATGTTTCTCAAACAGATTAAAAAGAGTCTGTTATAGGTACGAGTATCTCTTTATGGGCCATCTTCTCTCTCTCTCTCTCTGTCTCTTTTTGGTCATCCTTCGCAAATGAAATTGCGATAAAAAAGAATTTTTTTTTTTTTCTCAAATAAGATATTGTCAACATCATCTGGTTTGTCACATACGAAGTAGTTATCAAGAGCAGATCGTAATCTTGACTAATTGACGTTGTCACACCGATGTATCTTATATAGCATTTCTAAATGATTGATGCCTAATGACCAATGATTAACGATTAACATCACTATGGACTAACCACTGGCCTCTAGATATATATATTCATCGGGTTAAAGACAGCTCGAATCGCATAACCGCATGTTAAAGGTGGGTAATAAATACATACCAGCTTAAGTGTTATGGTCTGTCACCTCGAGTGAGAATCTCGACTGAAAGGAAACGATCTATAATAATTGCACACCTATAATAATACTAGCTCGATTATATTTCATCGAGGTTTTATTGAGAACTGACTGGATCAAGAGCCCCATATTGATATTGCGAATTTAATAACTTCCGAATATGCAAAATGACGAATTAATTAAGAAATTATTTCGAACTTTCAGAAACGTCAAAGTTCAGAATATTAAATTTTCGGAAAATTGAAATCGCGGATAAGTGAAAACTCCGAAAATTTAATGGAGAGGCACGACGCTCTATACGCGAATTTTATAAGTTCCGGAGTTTTAGCTTTCGGAATTTTAAACTCTTAGTATCTTTCGATTGGAAGTTTTTTTAATCGACTATACAAACTTCCGGTAAAATGTCCCATCTGAAAACTGTGAATTAGTGATATTAAAATTCGCATTGTTTATCGTTCGGGACTTTTTTAACATTCCAAACTTAAGTCCAGCTTCACTGAATCTTTTTGTTTTTTGGGTTTGGGGTTTGGAGTTTTTTTCTCGCAAGAAACGGGAGTTGGAATCATTCTTAACGACTTTAAAAAACTCCAGAGATTAAAGATGATAAAATAATGGTAATCGAACTGACATCTTTGCTAATTACTGGAGTCTCATGGGGAGTTGGCTTCCTCCTTTTCTCAACTTCTTCTTCTTCTTCTTCTTCTTCTTGCAATTCGGGTTCTTAATTAATTGCATTATTCATACAGCAGAATGCAAAACATGTCTTAATGAGAAACGTAACGTAACGTAACGTAACGAAACGAAACGAAATGAAACGGAGTGGTGCAAGTCGGAGATATAATATTGTTATTCAGAATGCGTGACATAAGGTTTCTGCACGCAATATATGTATAGGTAGAAAGATGCAGTTGGGATTATAGTGAGTTTTCAGTGTCTTGCAAAGTGTTATAAATTCAAAAGAAGTAAGAAGAAGAAGAAAAAAGAAGAAGAAGAAGAAGAAGAAGAAAAAAGATACTGAATACAGCGTGAATAGCCGGTGTAGAGAAGTAGGAGGAGTTCACGCGTGTTGTGTACCCACTCGCCCACGTGTTGCGTGATGAAAACACGTGCGTATATACATACGACATAACGACATTTTACAAAGTACGTATATATACACACACATAGAGTTATAGAAGTTCCTCGTGTATGCATGGGGCAGCTTCTGGTTTAAGAGAGGTGACAGTGAAAGTTCTGAATCACATTCCAACTCTAGAGTCTATTCATAGAAACTACGGACTGGACCCCGATAACTATACGAATGCGATAATCTGTATAATGTTTAAAATTCAACTTTCAAAGAAATTTAGAGAATTTTAAAAGAAGAGAAACCCACACAACTTATAGTATAATAATAGTAGTAGTAACAGCATTAGTATACCTCATTACATTCATTATCGAACGAACACTAACATTTTTTGACCAAGCTATTATTTTTATAATTACGTAAACGACACAAAGATTCTGATCATCATGATAAAAAAAAAAAAAAATTTTTTTAAAATCTTAGAAACTAAATCCTCTCTATAAACAAAGAAAGCCCACGAACGTGAGGTAATTTAATTTTCTCTATATTTTGTATACGAGTTATCCTATAGTTGAAAATTCAAGCTCTTCTATATCATCATCTTCGCAATGTTTCTTTAGTCTTTTTGATACTGTCAATAATATGGTATATGATCGATCAATTCCGATATTGATTTATGTGGGTTTACACCCGATTACCGGCATCAACCGTGACGACGATCACGATCTTGGCGTAGTGTCTTTATAATTTACATTTTACCTTTTTTTTTTTTTTTTTTTATCTTTCTTTTTCTTTTTTTTTGTTTCCTTTTTATTTTTACTCTGTATATAATATATGTATGTATATACAGAGTGCTGTGTGACCAGTTTTAAACTCGAATCCTCTCCCGTGGGTCGAAGGAATGTCATCTAATTAACCACGCGCCTATCGACCGAGCTATTAGGATAATATTTGTAGCCTTACGTCATCGGGCACCGTAGCAGACCAATGTCTTATTATAAACCTATTGAATTTTGAGAAACCATCAGAGTGTTTATAATCGTTGAATAAGTAAACATTTTGCCAAAATTTTCATGACGATTAGTTCGTATCTTTTGTTCATAAGTAAAATTATATTGTAATATTTATATAGCTATAACCATCAATTAATCATTACGATGTTAACTAGCGTTTCGCACATCCCACCATGCATTATGAGAGTCCTGGCAAACCGCAATAAGTAAAAGGCAAGCCAAGCCCTCGATCAAGAAATGAGTCAGACACCAGGCTTGGCTACCGAAGAAGTTAACACTGTACTGACCGCGAATGCATGGGGCCAATGCGGTTAAGATCTGGGATCTGACTCAGAACTTGGGTCCCGTGCCAACGAAGGGATCGATTATTTGGGGTCAGTCGGGAACTCGCCTGGACTTGATCAACTTCCGAGAGTAAAAATATTTCGACGGTGAATCATGAACGATAAAAAAAAAATATGGCGATAGTTGTCCATGGGACTTTGTTAGTCAGAACCGTTTCTAGCCGGTGCAATACGCTACATATGAGTATATGTATATATAGTTTCGTTGTCGTTGCAGTCAAATGAGCATAAAGTAACTCGAGTGAGTAATTCGAAACTTACAGACTGCCCATGCCCCGGCAATATATTTTCGTAGTCGACAGTTTTATCGTTTGATTCATTTTGTTTGTTATTTTTTTATTTTTTTTTTTTTCAAATCTAGGAAACCGCGAAAAGATCCAGAAGACGAATAGTAGCTGTGTGTATATATATACATGCACCTATATATATACGAACTGGTTTAGAAAGTGATTTCAGGTCTTCGATTTCGGCGAATTAAAAAACAAAAAAAATTACCTAACTCAACATTGCGAAAGACTGTTTTTTTTTTATTTTTTTTTTTTGTTAGATATACTTTGATCTACAGCCTTTTCAAAACCCTCTTCATTCTTTCTTTATATAGAGAGCAGCTACGTTGGACCATCTAAAAAGATGACGTAATTTGAAATGAACCGAAGTAAATATCATCAAGATTCAGAACTTTCATTCGGATTGTTACATTTGTTTTTTTTTTCACAATTTTGAACCTAATGCATTGTAAAATAAAAATGATTTGATTCTAAATAAGGAGTAACAATTTTCGACATGCTTCTTCCTTCACAAATGTTATAAGTTTCTTAAAATAAATAACGATTCGCATTTTGCCTCCCCTAGGAAAAATTCTTTCATACTTTTATTCAAATCTCATCCAAATCCCTCATTTTTAAAGAATCATAATCCTAATTCTAATCCCCACTCAACGATAATAATTTAGCAAAAATCATGCTGATATTAGTCAAAAAGAATTTCGTTACTTTTTGTGCAGCTGTTCGCATGATGTTAGGACTTGCAGATCCTCGAAGGGTCTTGATAAGTGTAAGTCAATGATGTTGAAGAATTGCGTATAAGGATTTCTAAAAGTCTAAAAATAATCTGACCGTCGAAGGTTTGAGGATATATAATGAAGAGTCTGAAGTCAGCTCACGCATCTTAAGATAAATTTATACCTATACCTATACTCCGTTCTTATTCACGGACGG
Source organism: Macrophya annulata (assembly GCA_963924015.1). NCBI lineage: Eukaryota > Metazoa > Arthropoda > Insecta > Hymenoptera > Tenthredinidae > Macrophya > Macrophya annulata. The sequence continues at coordinate 5,203,594 of OZ001257.1, read as the reverse complement.
GATAAAGACGAGAGAACAACTCCTACCAACTTATATACCAACTATACTAAACTCTCATTCATCGGTACGAAGGAAAAGGTATATATATATATATATATATATATATATACGATGTGGCATGGCGTGTCTTGTCTTGTTCTTTCATTAAGAAAACTCTCAGCCGTTGATCGTTCTATGTATTACATACATGCGTGTATATATTTATAAATATACGTATCTACATAGATAGAGCTATATGGCATCCGGAAGATAATACCGTCTCGCGTGCATGGAAAACGTGGCAAATCGAAATCACACAATAATTATACTTCACCACGGAAGTCAACGCATCTCTAGTCTATTTTCTTGGTCCAACTTTTTCTTTGCATGTAATTTTTTTTTTTTTGATTCATTGTCCCTTTTTTTTTTTTTTTTTTGAATTCTTCTTATTTCTTTACAGTTTATCATACCGTGTATAACATATAGTTTTGTTAGCTTCACTCCTATTGCCAACAGCTCTACACCAGGGCGTTTTCAATTACGAACTCAATCGTTCGCGAAGACCGTGTTACGACACGATGCAATTAAAACTAATTAAGATATATATATATATATATATATATATATACCTATCTACCTCAGTACTCTTCACAGTTTGCGTGTTTCACGCTTGAAATAGAAATTTTGTTCGCGGTGAAAACAGGGCAGTGCAAACTACGACGTGGCATACTATGCAGGGGGGGGGGGGGGGGGGGGGGGGGGGTCAGTCAGCGTATATGTATAGACAAATGCGAAAAAATAACTTTTTTTTTTTTTTCTTCACTTTTTATTAAGGATCAAGTAAAAAAACGAAATCTGTATTATATAATTTTACTTAATAAGCCTTAAGAAAAAAATCATAAAAATTTTCATCTATAGTTCTCTTTCCTTTTTTTTTTCTCCTATAACCTGAAAGATAGAGAAAATATTGAGAAATCTTCTTCGATAATTTTTATACTATGTACATTATCACCGATAAGAATTCCCTTTTCCTAAAATCTGCAAAAAAAAAAAAAAACTGTAGATAATTGTATGAAAAAAAAAATAAATAAATAAATAAAACAAAGTGCGAATGCAGAATGTGATTATCCACCGTATTTTCTTAGTTTGATATATACACCGTTACTTTTTACGATCATTCTCACTGCCTGTACCTACTTCCGAATCAAACGCGTGACTAGGCTGTAGACACTTTTTGAAGCACGTGCCTGGAGGTTACGTAGGTACGTCATCGGTAAAACACTCTCGGAACTTGACTTTATATGGATGTGTTTCGTAACGAGCGATCACTTTCGGTATTAGGTTAATTTTTCGGTATATCAAAAAAAAAAAAAAAAATAAAGTAAAAAAGAAGAAAAGCCGAGAAGAAAAGAAAATTTGTTAATCAAATTACGAAGAAAGTTTCCCAAATAAATAAATTAGCGATTAATCTTTCTTCCTGCCTTTATAAATGTATAATTCCTAGCTATATGTGCAGTGTTGCATATACGAGAGATATGATATATATTTTCACGCCTGAGAGAACACGGCAACAGCAGTATAAAGATTACTAACTGAATCTTCAGTTCGTTTTCTATATCATAATTCCAATAAATTGTTTCCACGCAATGGAATTTTTAGCAAGAGAATATCGATATACCTGTATATCAGTCTCATAGTAATTTCGCAGTATATTTATAGTCGTAAAGCAAGTCTAAAGAATTCCGAAGATGAGCTTAAAGTAGGTATAAATTTCTATAGAATCCAGATAGATTATACTTTAGCAGTTATATAGGTATAGATATCAATGTAATTATACTTGGAAAAGGTTTTACGATTTTTAATAACAAGATTTTGTAGCATTGTAGTTGGTAAAATAGGAGAATATACTACAGCGTTGCAAAAAAAAAAAAAAAAATAAAAAAAACCACAAAATGAAGGAGATAAAGCAAAAAATAAAAAAATACATTGGAAGATGTACATTATGCCTACGGTTGAAAACGTCGAGAAATAGGATCGTTACTAACGTAAGACTCTCTGTTTAAAAGCAATTTCTTAAACCTAGTTTCAAAGAACATATAAAAAAAAAAAAAATAAAAAACACTTTCGAAATATCGAGTCGCGTAATAATATTATATGTATATAAATATAATCGTGGGAAAAAATTGCGTAAATTTTTTGTTTTAATTATACCGAGACAAATCACATATACTATATGTACCTATACCTATAGACGTATATGGTAGTTTCTCCGTTCTTAATAATAATCAGGCGTTCGCACGCCCTTGATCTTTCGAAAGGTTCATATCCATTTTTTTTTTTTTTTTTTTTTTAATTTATTTTTTGTATTTTTATGTCTCTTTATGAACCGTGGCGAGACTCGAGTCCAACTTGCACTCTGCGCACGGGGGTATAACAAGAAAAGAAAGGTTTAAATAACGTCGAAAAAAAAACGAAGGTAAGAGTGTGAAAAAAAAAAAAATAAAAAAAAAAAAAAAAAAAGGAAAATTAGACTCGGCGATAAGATCGACCTTAAAATAACAAGCTGCACTAAAAACCTCAGAGTTTGGACTTTGACTTTTACTTTAACTTCAACTTTAACTTCTTCAACTTGCGAGCGATGTAAAAGTGTTGGTCCATGTTACGCGGCATTCCAACATACCTAAGGGGATACCGAGCGAACCGCGGCTTGACTGCACTCATGCTTTTACGTGGGATATTTTAATATCCATACATATGTCATGCGTGTAAATTATGCACACATACATCTATGAGTTACCTAAGTTTACGTGTATATATATATATATAAATATATCTATATGTACACTATTGTGCCGTAGAACGCGATGTCACACCTAACAAGTCCCATTTCACGGTCTCAAACACAAAAAATGAAAAAATAAAAAAACATATATATATATATATATATATATATCCAACGTAAGTATAACTTGCGCAACGAAAGTTAAGCTGATTGCCCAACGAATGAACCAACGAACGAATGAACGAGAAAATATATTATAAATTTAGCTTGTGCTTTTTTTTTATCAATTTTTTTCAAAAAAATTTTCATTCTCATATCATCCCTATTAATTTTAAAATTGAAATTTGCGAACTTTTGTATTGCTGAATTTTCAAAACGGTTTCAAATTTAAAGACTTGACTTTCTTTCAGTTTTTAAGTTCTTATAGGATACAGAAAAATTTCGGATAAAATGTCTAATATCTAATATAACTACACGTATACCGATTTTAGAATTTTTAAATTTTGTTTTATGGACGAAAGAGGAAATCTGTACCTAATATTGAACGACTTTGATCTATAATATGCAAGGAGCTTTAAAAAAAGAAGTTTAAACGTCAAAATAAGTAAGGATATAATACCTATGATATTATATTGTATTGCGAATCTATAGATACACCCATGCAGATGGTATAATTTAAGTATATAATTCTTTGGCTTGAGCCATGCTTGCGGCGTAATTGCCAACGGCATTTCAATACCCTACGTATGTACATACGTATAGTACCTATACCTACCAACCGCGTTTCAAAGTTACAATTACGCGCTATAAATCTTGTATACCAACATTCGCATTCTTAATAATAATCACGAACGAAGTAACTCTCTCAGGGGCGTAACAATATTCTGTTAGGTATACTAACCCTCGAAGTAGGTACCTAAATTAAAAAGATTTTTTTCTTCTATTTTCCATTAAAAACCGTCTTCGATATATTTTATATACTTTTCGCGGCAAAAAAAAACTGTTCCAAGAAAACCCAAAACTATATTAACTTTCATTCTTTTTTCATATTTTATTTACTTTAAATATTAGAGAATCCGTCCCTGCAGCTCCACTATATATTATATGAATGTATATAGGTATGTATTGTATATAAAGTAATTACCTACTGGCTCTGAAACAGGCGAGTATCGAAGGTCCTTAACGATCTTGATATTTTTATTTTTATTTATTTATTTATTTTTTATAAAAATCTCTAGTAGAATCAACGGCGACCTTGAGCCTTGGTAAGGATGCAGATGGTTATGGCAAAGGGTATAAAGGTGAGTGGGAATAAAGTTGTTAGAGGTACATAGGTGTATATATATATATACCTACTTCGATATACCTACAAGAAATAATAATAATAATAATAATAAATCTTGAGGGAGAAGACTTTTTTTTTTATAAAAGACCGTAAAAAAAACCGTAAAAAAAAATGCAGTTCCGGGTTCAGTAGCACGTATACATATATGTGCATCTAGAAAGATCAAAAATTTATTTTTATTTCTATTAGACGACTGCAGTTTTCATCTACGATATATAATAAAATACAAAAAAAAAAAAAAAAAAATCCTTTCCATCAAGATCGTTAACTATCCCAAATTGCCCGAGTTCCTCCAAGTGTTACGGTAGTGCTAATGGAATCACAAGATCGTAAATATAATTTTATAAATTAAATATTAAATGTGTTCGCCTAATATATTTATTTACCTATAATATATACTACACATATTTAAAACATCCGTTTTATTACTACTCACACTTATAATGTATAATATATACTACATTAAATTATGTATCTTTGCTAGTTATTTCATATTAATTGACAGCTAATTAAAAATGAAGAAATGAATTAAATATAATGTAATATCAAATATACCACATACGATATAGATTATGGTAGAAAATTTGATTGACTGTATATGAGATATCTTAGTTTATCAAACAGAAGTCTTATACTTTTATTTATATAGGTATTTTATTTTTATTTTTATTTTTTATTTATTTATATTAGTATGACGAATGCATGGATGCTTTTATCCGAGACATTCCTTTAGTCAGTTGACCGTGATGCTTGCTTGCCTATATATACTCGTCATCTCGTATCTATGAAATGGAATGCTAGACGAACGGGACAACGTACTATGTATAAACATATACGAACATAAACGCAGAAGCGGCTATAAGCAGTTCGGCGATATATGCAGGCTGCACTATATACGTAGGTACACGGCGTGTTGAATATCTCAAGGAATTTTTTGACGTACACGAGTGATCTACAGAGACGCGTAACGTTATAGGTATTAGTATCGATAGGGGATAAAATTACGTATTTTTTTTATATATTATATATATTTTTTTTCTTTATTCAATTTTGTACATTTTGAAGAAAAAAATAAAAATTTTTTTTTTTTTTTTTTACTAAGATAAATCTCTGATGTGCAGATTGTTAGATTATATCATGAGAGAGGAAGGAATTATATAGTTTCTGAAGTTAGAAGAAAATAAAAAGAAGTTTTTGTTGGGACAGGGTTGAATTATCGGATTTTAAAAACTCCGAACCGGTCAAACTGACGAATTTATTTCAGATGATTTTCAATTTTCAAAAATGTCAAAGTTTAGAATATTGAAATTCGGAAAGAATGGAATGTCGATAACTAAAAACATCGAAAGTCCAAAATTCCGAATATCTAATGGAAAGGCACGACGCATCATGCCGTGAATTTCGAAGTTTAGAAATTTTAGCCTTTCGGATTTTTAGCCCTCGAAATTTTGAACTTTTCATGTTTTTCGATTAGAAGTTTTTTTTTTTTTTTTTAACGGAGAAATATCCTTTCTAAAAACCGTGACTCGGTTAAATATAAAAATCTGAAATTTTAACCGTTCAAAATTTCAAAAATTCGAAACCTCAACCCGGTCTTAAAGTTTTTATCAAAATTCAACTCTTGGAATCTCGTAAATGGTAGGTATTTATATTCACCCGACGTGACCCGCGGCTTATACGACTAGATAGGTATGTATGTACATACAATGTACATAGATATATACATATACACACACAACGAGTCATTAATATTTTTATGGAGCAGTGACAAGGCTGAGAACCTGAGCAAACGCTCTTTCACCTCACAATCCAACGATGCAACTCATACCTGCCTGATTTTACTCCTCATAGATGCGTATTAAAAGATTTTCTCACAACAACAAAAAAAAAAAAAAAAAATCATCGGTCATTTTTACTTTTCATCACCTACGGTGATATAAGAAAAGTATTGGTTTTGGTCGAAAAGTGATTTTTGCTAATTTCAACGAATCTTTACGTTTCCGACCCTCTAAAATCCGAAGAAACAGGTTTTTAGAAAGATGTCGGTCTGTCTGTCGGCCTGTTTGACAAACTCGCGCGGTGATCTCGAAAACGGCTCGATGAAAAAAATTTGAAATTCACAAAACTTTACAACCAAATGATGGTCATGAAAAATTTCCATGTCTCGTTTAATTTGAACTTCCGGTTCTACCGGAAATAAATCGATTTTCGCTGTTTTACTGACAAACCTATACTTTTTTCTCTGTATATTACCTTTCTAAATGAAAGAATATATTCTTTCAAGTTGAGAATTTCATATATATACATATATATAAGGCATTCCTTGCCAATGATAACGAAAAAAAATTGTAAATATACCCAGATCGAATTAAAATGAATGCACTGTATAAAATTGTTTTTTGTCAATATACATATAGGGCGATCTTTGCCAATCATAAGAAGAAATTGTAAGTGTACCCAGATCGAATTGGGATGAAACGCACTGTATGAAATTGTTGTTTGTCAATATATAGGGCATTTTTTTTATGTGAAATTTTCAATTTTGATCTATCTTTTTCGGCTTTTCATTACTTTTTAATACTTTTTCTTCCCCCGACAAACCCATCCTTTTTCTTTCTCTTTGATAAAAAGTAATCCGAAAAACTGTTTTTCCGACTTTTTTTTTTTTTTTTTTTTTCTTCTGTTTGAATTGGAGTAAATACTGCAAAACGTTTATAATACACGTCGATTTTACTTGTGGATAAAAAATAAAATAAAGGTTGCATTTCGTTGCAGGGCTTCTGGACCTAGTGACAAGACGGTTCAAGGAAAGAGCATCATAACTAGATGTTTATATGTAATCGATTGTATATTCACGTATTTCCTCGGAAACCTTATACAATTTCTGTAGTCATTTATTTGCACCAGTTAAAACTCGTATTTAAATAAATATTACTTAACTCCTCTGTGTACAATCGATATAAGAAACAAACCGTAACGGACATGGCGGCAGTCTCGTTAGAGGTCACTGTCAATTATTACGCCAAGCAACTGCACTGCGGTAATTTACTAAGAATCGAATTAAAAGCAAAAAAAAAAAAAAAACTAACAAATGTTCTGTAACAGCTATAAGAGAAAACTTATGAATTTCATTTTCTACTTATTTATTTATTTTTATTCTTTATTTTTCATCGAAACTGTGCAGAAGATATAAAATTCAAAAAACTAAGATAACAATTTCTTTTTATAATTATTCAAGTTTTTCTTCTTTTTTTTCTCTCTCTCTCTAACTTCTTTAACCCTCTCCGTGTTACGGTTCAACTGAGCGAAAAATAATTAGTGAAGCCATTCTCACTGGCGTTAACTCAACGACTCTATAATAGTAGATAGGTAGGTATATGCGCGTATATCCTCATGGATATATACACAGCACACACATGTTACAGGTAAAACCTATACGGTTTTCTTATAACGCGTGAAGGTTGAGACGTATCAAACCCTGCCACCTGCGTGAATATATTGAATATAATTTTAAAAACAATTTATGTATGTATATGTATGTACATATAAGGTATAGGTATATAGATACTCTTTAAGGGGTATATACGACGCCTTACAGTTTGGGTTACTTTAGTTGCGAGCACATTCGGTTATACGAGACGTATAAGCTAAACTAATTGCAAACGCAAAGCCCTGCAGTATTCCTATCGGGTACTTACCCAATACCTACATGTATACGTGTGTAACTTGATGAAAGAAAAGAGGCAAGAAATGAAAAAAAAGAAACCAATGTTTAAATAATTAATTAACGAACTAAAATACTCAACATTTTTTTTTCTCTCTCTCTTCCCTTTCTTTCGATTTTTTTTTTTTTTTTTTTTTTCTATATGCTATATATATTTTCTATATTTCATTTTCATGCCAACTCACTCTGTCTGTGACCCTGACCATTTTATGTTTTGTTCATATAGTCAGTTGGGAGAAAAATGGGGCAGTTTTGTCTTCGCCATGAAAACGGAACCTCTTTCATAGCAAAGTTTAATTATTGGCTCTTATTTCACGGTGAATATGAAACGATACCTTTTTCGTATCAAAGCTTGTAAAATGGATCAGTTTTCCATGACGAAACTGAAATGGCTTTATATTCCATCCAACCGACGATATTTCATTGTATGATAGTTTTAAAAAACCGTAAAAAAAAAGGTGAGAATTTTTTTTGTTTTTTTTTTTAATTATTTAAGCTAGCTCAAAAACGCCATTCTTTTAATTTTCGGAAAAATTCAGACAATAATTTTCATGATAAGAAATGATGATTTTGAAACCAAAACGATTATATTGGGGTTAATTCCGATTTTTTTAATTTTTGTTGAAATTATTGAAATAAAATATTGAAATCATTTTGAAAAAAAAAAGAAAAAAAAAACAACAAAATCTAGAATACATATATGTATATAATGTATATATATATATATATATACGGTTAGATGATATGTTTAAATTTTTCGAAGGCATATGGTACGATAATAGAACGCGTGGGTCAAGTGTGAGGCAGGTATGTATCTACAAGTATGACGATCTACGCGGACACAAGGGGTCAAGTATAGTGAGACGGAGGATACGACTACACTGATGACGAGTATAGGTACGAGTAGTAGTAGGAGGAGAAGGACTTGAGCTGGCGTCACCCGTAGAAATATTCACACCGCTTCTAATATATGATTAATGTATCTTCGTACACGTATCCTACTACCTATAGGTGCACGTCATGTCAGTCAAGTCCAGTCTCTAACTTACTAGGTAAAGTAATACGGTATACCTACAAGACTATCGCGGGCGCGGGCGCGAGCGCGCGCGCGCGAGCGTTCATTCGTCCATAGGATATACGTCCATCGTATACTATATACGTATTATGGACGTAGGTATACGCCAACGCAATGTTGTAAATCGCGTCTTGTCAGATCACGGAACTGTTAGATTTCTCATCGTCAATCCCATAATGCGTCGCGTCCTGTGTAACCTGTGTTGTACGGGGCTAATAAAAAGAAAAAAAAAAAAAAAAAGAAATGAAGAAACAAAAAATAAAAAGATAAAAATGGTAAAAACTCGAAGTAGGTACATTTTATTATTCTACATTATATCATGAAAAATTTATAACAAATGTTGATCATTCTTATTGATTTTTTTATTCGTTAAGTGGGGCTTCTTGAAAATGAAATAATTTTTTTTTTTTTTAATTTCTTTTAAAGATGACCAAAAAATTAAAATAAAAAAATAAAGTGAGATAAATCGAAAGTGACGAGGTTCGAAGGCTCGTATAAATAGTCTATGTGTCTATTATATGTATAGAAAATATAAAATGAAAGAAAGCAGCGTCTATTAACGAATTCAGCGAAGCTAAGAAAAAAAAGACAAAAAAAAATAAAAAACAAAATATATAAACTACTACAGCTACTACTACTTCTTCCTACTAGTACCTAATTTTTTTTTATCTTCTTTTTTTTTTTGGTACACAGATATATTATCTTTCTTCGACTTAATTATGTATAGACCGCAGGTATATGTTGTGTTTCATTCAGGGAACAAAATGACGTAAAACAAAATAAAAAAAAAAATCAACGTTGGGGAATAAAAAACAAAATAAATAAATAAAAAAATAAGAATAAATAGAAACTTGTATCTAAAGACAGAAAGAATAAAAGAAAGCACCGCGTTTGTAATGAATTCGATCAGCAAAACGCTACTACATCTTCTTTTTTTTCCTTTTGATAGTTTTTTTTTTTTTTTGCGTTCTTTCTTTTCTTTTCTGTTTCTGATGATATACGTTTCAAAATGGTACAGATCAAAGAGATCGAAGAAAGATAATGTATGTATAAAAATTATTAAAAAGCTTAAACGGTTTTATAAATTTTTGTTTATCATTTTTTGCTTTTTGTTTCATCTTCTAAACTCCCTGAATTTTTTATACCCTAATTTATCGGTTCTTTTCCTTAATTTCTAAATGATAAGATTTCTTACACTAATTAGAAAATCTATGGACATTATAGAAAAATAGTATAAAAATAAAATAAAATAAAAATTCATCTTCATTAAGCACGGTCAGAAAATAAATCACATGAAATTAAAAAAGAAAAATTTTTTTTTTAGTCATTCATGTCTCTCATGGCCACACATGCTTTCCTCCTACCTTATATTTTACCCGGGGTTCATCTCTGTTCGTGTAAACCCACGTTATCCACAGTTACAATAAATCTGAACAACGTCTCGTATTCGCAAACCATTAATAAACTCGATGCTAATTAAATTGCGGGTTAAGAACCAGTAGGAGTTGCTCGAGGTCGTACGTATACATACCTACGTACATACGTAGCGGGTTTGGACTTCTAAAGGCGCGATAAATATTGCGAAATATTTCTTCAACTCTCGCCTTATGTTATTTTATTTATTTATTTATTTTTTGTTGTTGCTAATATAAAAAGACTCGCGAGTATAGGGTATACACGTGTGTTCATATGACACATTATATACCTCATACCTATCTCAGGACTGTATAATGACCACTGACCCGCGACAAAATTCACCGCTCGAAAATAATACTGAAATAAAATAAATTGACAAACCTGCACCGGGGAAATACCCGTGTATACGGTCTTTTAATTTTTCGCTAGATTTTTAAACTATAATTATACGAATACATGAATACCATTAAACCCACAACGCATGACATATAAACTTTAACGGTCAAATATAAAAATGGCAAAATTTTCAAATGAAAAAAAAAATCATATTATTTATTTTATTTTTTTTTATTTTCTTTACTTTTCGCGTTTTTTTTTCAACTAAAATTAAAAAAAGGAATGAAAAACTAATGATTACAGTTTAAAAAAAAAATAAAAAAATACATTTTTTTCAACTAATGCAAATTAATCACTGAAGAAAAATATCTTTTCAGTCGGATGAAATCGTCATCTATATCTATACACCATCGAGTTAAACTGTATATCTAGTTTATAGCTAGCTTATGGCTTATATAAGGTATGTAGCTATATACCAACGTGCGGCATCGAAGAAATCTCGTATATCGAGTCTCCGGTTTTTGTCTTAGGATGGACTTTTGAGGCGGCGGCAATAACAAAAGGCGAACACGTATAGAGATAGAATTATAGTCACATACCAATGCGGCTGTTCATCCCCGTTGAATCTATCTATTACAGGTATTCGATCGATTGGTAGATATCGATTTTTTATATATATTTTTTTTTTTTTTTAATTTCTTTACTTTTTCATTTTCTTTTTATCGTTTAAAACATCGTAAGAATATTTTCTTACACCTTTTGATTTATCAAAAATGTTTGTTATACTTACTATAGATAGTAATAGAAAAAAAAAAGAACAAAAAAAAACAAAAAATATTTTTATTTTCTGTTAATGAAAAGCGTGTAATAGGCGGATAGAAGAATTCCACGTTCAGGTAAAGAACTTATTCTTCTTTCTGAGAAGAGAATAAGGATATAGGTATAGGTATAGGTATATATGTATGTATCTATAGGCTATACATGGACGGGACAAAAGTCGCGGGTTATAGCTGTGAGAGAGAAAAAAAAAAAAACGGTTTAAAACGCAAAAAAGTAGAAAAAAAAAAAAAAGAGAGAAACAAAAAAAGAAACGAAATTAACAAAACTAATCAGAAACAAAGCGCAACGAGCGAACGAACGAGTGGAGCGAAATTCAAAGAGAATTTAGTTCCTCCGCTCTTCTTCTTCTTCTTCGACTTTTTATTATTATTATTATTATTATTATCATTATTATAATTATTATTATTTTTGTTCTTGTTCTTGACCCTGAATGTGACTATTCTGCAAAAAAAAAAAAAAAAAACAAAAAAAAAAACAAATCTCTTGGTTCACTGGATCCTTATATCCGGTCGATCAAACCTCGCGCGTCACCAACAAAGCTACATGGTCTAGTGCCTTTACTCCTCCTGTTCTCTTCTCTTCTCTTCTCTTCTTCTTTTATAGCTGTCACTTTCGATCGACTCGATTATATTTATACTATGTACAGGCAGACACGAGGACGATTTTTATTTCACTTTAATATTTAAAAGTACAAAATTTCAATATTTATCTCTTTAAAAAATTATTCAAAATGATTAAATTTTAATTTGAAATATAATTTTGTATTTTTTTTTTTTTTTGAAAACTCACTCACACGAAAACTCGACGTATAGGTAATTTTCAAAAGTTTAATTTTATATTGCATGTTTCTATTTCTACTTACTATACAAGGTATATAATATATATGCGAAAAAGAATACAGAATTTGAGGTTCTCGATATGCGAGTTCATTGTGAGAAGAATCTAGAAGTATTCTCGCCTCCAAATATGGAATCGCGGAGGTTCGAGTTGACGCAAGAGAAGAAACCGCCATTCGGGGTGCACCTTACAACTGAAGCAAGACGTGCAATTAAGCGAAAACAGTCGCGTTCCTTCACGTCTCTCTCTCCCTCTTTATTTCTCTCTTTGTCTCTCTACCTCTACCTCTCTCCCTCTCTCTCTCTCTCTCTCGCTATTCTCAATCGCTACATCGCGATGATAAAAATGACGATTATTATATAGCAAAAAGTAAAAATAAAATTAAAAAAAAAAAAAAACTTATATCCAAACAGATGAGGTTTAAGGTCGAAATTACATCGGAGTATAACTAACAAGTACCTACACTTTCTATCATGGTTGCACCATGAGCCTGAAGAGGTGGACATAATATAACAGAACAGAGCCTTATAGAACGACAATTTATAATATACATAGATATATATCTATATCGTTTACGTCGTCGTCGTTGATCTAAACACACTAGTATATGCAATAGAAACTGCAACTACCTATATAGGTAATATATTTAACTGAACGACTTGCAGACACTGGCCAGTGTCAGAGGTGGTCGACTAATTTCATGGGATTAAAACAAGTCTGAGTATTGCAGGCGCCGAGTATAAATACTTTCAGGCGTGTCCTTTGTATATATTTATATGCACATACATACATAAACAATATATATAAATTTCTATATATATATGTTTAGGTATACCTAAACATGTACATAAAAAAAAGTACTAAAACTATATATACAGATATACATATATACATATATGTGCATAATATAACCAAGTTTCTTATATCAATATTATCTAAATAAAAATTAAAAAAAAATAGAAACAATCTTTCATCATAATAAATGCCTTATGTCGCACGTCATTTCAATGATTGAAGGAAAAAAATAGAACAAAAATAAAACAATGGCAATTATTGATCAAAATTCTGATAATATATACTATATGAATAATATTCATTCAAAGGACATTAACATGTCCGATGCAAGGTGGCTTTTAAGCCTTAGGCATATGTATGTATATATATATATATATTTATATGTATATCGAGCACGTGGTATGGAGAAAGCAAGAGTTATCAGTAGTTGTCGTCATCGTAGGTGTAATTCGATAAATAGTTGAGATAGTTTTACACACACGTGGGATATTATAATTAATCGATTACGATTGTTCTTAAAGATATATACCAATATTCAATTCTATACATATTATAAATTCTTTCTTTATATTTAATCTCGATTATATCTCGTTATATAATAATTCATATATAAAAATCTTATAATATTATCCTTCACTGTTAGAATTGATTCAAAATATGGAATTTAATTGCATTCTCATAACAATTATCCACACAAATGCAATAAAAAAAAAAATTTTTTAAATTTATTTTCTCCAATTTTCCATCATTTTTTTTTCCCCCAACCCAAAAAATCATTCTTATTCTACATATTGACTTTAAATAGAATTGGAAATGAAAAAAAAAAAAATGAAGAAAAATATAAATTAGAAGCTATACATTTTCTTATTCCTGTTCCACTATTTGACTCCGTACAATTCTCCGTTATAAAAGATCCACACGGGTATACCACTAGCTACTGTAATGTATGTATGTATATATGTATACACGAATTCTAAGATGTGTATGAAAGAGATTCTGAACTAATTTCTATGGACAAAAGCTATGTATGTATAATGTTAAGATATCAGGATAAGAGAGTATATAGAGAAAAATTTTCATAAAGCATGCATATATATCAAACAACTGCGAAAAACTATAACAGAGGGATAAATTCAAGAAGATATAAATATCATTTTGTATATAGGTATATATACTGACTTATGATGTACCGTACCGTTATACTCTCTTGATCATTTATACAGCCACAATTCTTCCAGATATATACACTACATATTATATATATATATATATATATATATATATATATACCAGTATACAAATTGTCTTCGTATGTATAATAATACCGCCTGAAGTCAGTCTGCGATCTCAGAGAAGAACTCGGTAGTATAGACGTATAGTATGTACATGTATAAATGGTATATACTTATATATATGTATATAGTAGCCGTAGATATTCAAGCCCGTAAAATAAATTATATTATAATTTCTACACATTATATGATGTGTGTTATATATTACGAGAATCATGATTCTGTAATTAGTAGGTGATCAGTGTACGATAATAATAATAATAATAATAATAATAATAATAATAATAATCATAATAATGATTATAGTAATAATGAATAGCGCGATATTTTTTTTACGGCTATATACAGTAAATTTATTTTATGTATACCTATATGATATGTAAAAAAAATTAAGAGAAAATTGGGCAGGAGATTCAAGGAGCGGCGAGTTGAACTGAGAGACTGTTGAGAGCAAAAAGATAAAAAAAAAAAAAAAAAAGAGGTAAATAAGTGTATAAGCAAATCAATAAATCGATTATCTGGCGCAATCGACTCGCGGATAGAATAGGTATACTTCATTCTCGGAGTTAGTGGTCGGAAACTGGTAACGGGGTAAGCAATTCTGAATAAGAATATATATATGTATATGGGTATTATAAAGAAGAAATTTATTTTTATTTATTTAACTATAATGTACTTTATTGTTTATTTATTTATTTATTTATGTATTCATTCGTTGGTACATATATATATGTATATAGTATATATGTTCATACATATTGTTTTCCTTTACTCTGTTTATTTATACTCCTTACTTTTTACCTTATTCTTATTTTTTTTGTTTTTTTTTTCTTCTTTTTCAATTTATATATATATATATATATATATATACATATTCTCATTTTCTTTTTTATCATATATGTATATATGTATAATATCTTCTAACGTAATTGTTTATTCGCTTCTTTCTCTTTGTATGTGGATGGATGCTTACCGTGATACCCGTTGCGCAGATCAATCGACCCGACGTGTACGTATTGCAATATGCATACATATATATACATGTATAGAAAAATTGATTAAATAAATTTGTAAATTCTATATATACCTACCTACGATAAAAAAAAAGGTATATGTACCCATATATTTACCTCAACATTTTTTATTGCGAATTTAATCTACATAATTTATTTCTCATTTATCATAATTTTTCTTGTTTCTTCATTAAAAAAAATTTCAATTTCAATAAATCTTTACACAGAATTCGTACACCAGTAATAGGCTAGGTGATGATTTTTCAATACCGTACCTATATATGCTGCTGCGATCTTCTCTATATCGAAAATGAAAGTTCAAGTCGTATTTATACGTAACATATATACGATACGGGTATTACAGAAACTGAGAAACGTTGTGACACAGACCGCAGATATCACAACCGCGACTATACATACATATATTCGAATTAAATGATCAAGGAAACGAATATAAAAAAAATAAATAAATAAATAAAAAAAACTGTTTTTTTTTTTTTTTTGTTTTAATTTATGAATATATATATTTCGACTTTATTCAATTCAATCGTCTCATTTAATATTATACCTATTGAATTTTTATTTTCTACAAATTATCGACATAGTTTTTTCATATTCTTTTTTTTAATTCTTATTCCTCATATTTTATTGTAATTTTGGAAAATGAAACAAAAAGTACAACAATAAAAGAAGAATAAATAAAATTAAGTAATAGAATTCGTATTACCAGTTTTTAATTGAAAAAAGGTTTCACTAATGTAAATACAACTGAATTGTATATACATATAATTTGTATACGATTCAAATCATAGAATTGCACATGGGAATGCATATTCAGTATAATAATCAAAACGTCCTACTACATTTACATATAAATTCCAGTACCTAGCTAAACCACCTAAGATCATTTCAAATCTCTTTTAAAGGCATGCGTAATTTAAAGCGTGAGAATATTATACATATAACCTGCTATATACTATATCGAATCGTAAAACTAATTCGCATAGGTATATACCCAACTACCTACCTACAAAGGTTTACGCATTCGCGAGTTTAATGCAACGATATTAAAGAGCGAAAGAAAGAAAGAAACTGCACCAACGACGCTGCTGCATAATGCACATGCACAAAATATATCATACCTCGTTCCGTTTCCCTGCCTAAACTCACTCGGTTTGCATTCTCTGCATGCGTAATACAACGCTACTCTAATTCGTCGAGACTGACTACAGTGTCGTATTATATTTGGTGATAAAATAACGTAGGTAAAAAAATTTTAAACTTAATAATCTCCAGAGAATAAAGATGGATAAAAAATTGAAAAAAAAAAAAAAAAAAACCGGTTGAAATAACTTCAACGATTCCTAATAATCTAAAACCAAATCTCATTCGTAGAGTAATATTAATATTTATTTTTATACGTATACTTGATGAGGGATTTTTGGATATATATATATATATTACAATTACTAATACATCATATCGGTATAATTTTCTAACTATGTAATAACGTAATCGGCACGACGACCGGGTGAGCGGGACAAATGAACGAGCGCGATTATCACCGCGTGGTGGTTGCTGCTGCTGCTGTTGCTGCTGCTGCAGTAACAGCGAAACGTTATAAGCGTTTTAAAGATATTCGAGGCATATCACCGTTACGTGGGAAGGAAGGCAGTCAAGCTTATTATGCAATCAAGTGTCGAGGTAAAAAAAAATGATGCCTTAGGGACAACGCGAAATACTAATCTCCTCTCTTCTCTTTTCTCTTCTACTACGAAGTTCAACCGCCGTATGTCTACAATAATAGCCCGAACGTAATGGGCAATAAACAGAATTTGAAAAGACGAAATAATTTTGTATAAAACAACGTTTATACATGAGTTGATAATTCTGTGATTAAATTTTTATCTGCAACTATCAAGTACGACGTAATATACATATAATCGCGTAATAATGTACATATATATGTACATATAGGTATATATTTATATATATAGAAATGTATGTATAGAATTGTACTTTTTTACTCCGGGTCACATAACCGTGCGGGAATATTTTTTTGATAGAAAGTAACGCACCTCATTCATAAGACAATGAATTGTGTGCCGGAAAATGCGATTAATCTCAACGCGTTGTATATATATATGTATGTATACATATGTATATGTAGTATATAACCGGCGCGGGCGACGCGACGAGGATGTGAGAAAATCGCTAGAGAATGTAGAAGAGAAGACCGGATTGTTAACGGTACGAAAACCCCGTTCCTCATCCTCCTTCTCCTTCTCCTTCTCCTTCCTCATCTTCTACTCCTCCTTCTCTATAATTCTAAAATTATATTTCGCCTATTCACAATTTACTTCAGTTTATCACTCGCTATTATACCAGAAACTTTATTTTTCTCTTACAAATATGAAAAGGGATTTATGTTAAGATAGAAAACCTGTTTAATCATTGAATAGCTATTGTAAACGTTATTTGTAAATGAAAAGAAAAGAAAAAAATAAAACTTATAAAAATAAAAATTATGGACAAAGGTTATAAGGCGTATTATAGGGAAACGTTAAAAGCGTAAGCGAAACAAACTCGATTAACGATGTGTGGTGACATGACGGTAGACGACTGGACGTATGTACGTATGTACATACATACGTATGATATGTAGTATTCTTTTGCCAGTTTTTAGTGTGGCTTCTAAACATGGAATAAATGAAATAAATGGAATAAACGTAATAAATAGAATGCACCAAAGAGTATTACAGAGATTATTTAAGAGGCATTGTTACGCGATATGGTAGACTGCCAGTTGCCGGTTGGAACGTTCGAATATATACGTATACAGCTATAACAACTTTCTTACGAAATCGAGTACCGACTACATGTACATACAATACATACAGCGTTGTGATATGTTCTGTTATAATAAATAAATGAATAAAGGCCGTTAAATAATAACGAAAACTCGCTCTCTAACTTCACAAATCCTATACGACAGAGTTTCGATTCGTTAACGCTACGTTTATACGTTACTGTACGACGGGGAAATGTTTTTGAGCAAGCGTGGGCGCTCCTATTTTCCTACCTGTTGATTCTTCCAGGACGTGTCTGCCGCCGCGTTTAGTTCCTCTTAACGAATACACTTTTCGTGCCGTTTGAAGAAACGAAAATATTATCCAGTAAAGTGAGTAGTACATATAAGTAAAGGTGTGCGGTACTGCTTGTTTTTCTATCTTTATTTTATTATTATTATTATTATTATTATTATTATTATTAAATCACAGTTTTTATTTTTATTTTGTATTTTATGATTTAATATTTCGCACTTTTGAACTGATTATTTGTCACCCACTTAAAATACAGCACACAATAATATATACTCACTAGTTTTAATTACTAACGATCAAATTCTGTATACGTATTTTATTTACCCGGTTTTAAGTACCGTAAACTTGTTACTTTTGGTTTAATTATCGATCTTATTCTGTCGCTTCTTGTCCTCAAATCATAATCAAGTTATATTTGATGAAATATTTGTTAGTTATGATATGAGTTTGTTTTTTCTTTTTCACAGTTATTGAATATTTATGTAGATCTGTGTTACAGATTTATTGAAACGTCAATTTTCGTACTCGAGAGACACACCGCGATGACTACTATGCGACCACGGTAAGTAAAGCTATTCAACTGTGCTAGCGACGCGAAGTGCATCGAGCAAGCGCCGAAGCACGACTGTTGCCGATCTTGGCCGAGTAACTGCGGCGAGCGCCACCGAGGAGAGGAATGCGCGCGGCGGAAACCGGGCGGGATATAGTATCGCGTCTCTTCGTATCGGCTTGGTAGTCGGTAGTGTCTCTCCTTCGCTCTTGGGTCTTTGAGATAGCTCGAGCTTGGTTTAACACGGGGATAGAGAGACTGTTTGGTGGTAAACCCAAGGCAAACGACCGCTCTCTACGTTATACCCGGTTTTACACGGGTTATATAGAATAAATATATAGACTTTATACAGAACCATACCGGTGTATTGCAATTCTCCATATATCTATACTCTACACCGGGTATTTAGATACTATCAAATCAAAGGAATTTAGATAAATAAAAAAATAAATAAAATAAAATTTTTTTTTTACTTTACTTTTACCGCAGGATTTTTACAACTTGCCATTTTCAAGGGGCTTGCGAATGGTTATGTTTGATCTTCGACAATATACCTCCGGTGAAAAGACCGCGAGATAACCACGTGTGCATAGGCCAATCCCTACTTAAAGTCGTTTTGTATACCTATACATACACTACACTCTTTGGATAGTATAACAAACTTATACTTTTACTGCTAAATGACAAACAATGAATAAGTATATGAGTCATCGTAGGTTTTTCCGAGTCGTGTGACTTTCGGCTAAACTTTCTTATGTGATTACCCCCATACGAGTCCAAGTTCATTTATAATAAATTTTAGAACAAAATTTCACTCGATCTCTGTTACGTTTAAAACGAACCACAACTTTAATGATAAGGTTATTAATTCTTCTCGACGCAATAAATTTGATGCGCTATAATCACAAGATACGGGGATTTACAATCGCGAAGATATTATCCACGTTGACATTATCTAATTTTGAGCTGTTTATACCGTGTCGAAATAAAACAACAAAGGAAATATATTTTTGTTCTTGTATTTTTGTTTTTTTTTTTTTTTGCAGAAAAATTATGCGAATTTTTGTTTCTTTGATTTATAATGTCTTTTTGTTTTTGAATTCGCTGAGTTAGGATGCAATGCAGACATTTGAACACTTCACCTCACCTCACCTCACCTCACCTCGTCTTATACTATATGTATATATATATACGTTTAGCCGCGCCTTGAAACACGGCTATTTTCTTTCTGCAGCCATCTGCCCGATGCACCACCCAAGGCCGACAACTTTGTTCACGGAGTTGCTGTGCGGAGGTAGATCCCAATTATAGTTGTAATTAAAACATTACCGAATGTGTGCATACTGTACTCTACTATACATATAAATACGATATTACACCTACTATGCATTACGTATGCTTCGTACGTTCTATGTATATCGAAGAATTCAACAATCGCATTAAATCACGTATCGTCCGCATAAAGCAATCGAATTTTGAACCACATTAGGAAATAAATCAGGGCGAAGCACATTTTTGTCAAAAATTACAAAATTACTGTAAAATCATATGAATTTTTTTTTTTTTTTTATCACTTTTTTCAATATTCGATAGGTTAATTTTTTTGCTGGACAGTTGGAACGATTATAAAATATAAAAAAGACAAAAAAAAAAAAACAGAACAAACAAAAATTGACTCTAAAATATAAACAATGTGAATATAGATGAGTATGAGAAAGTTCGCAGGGTAGGTACACGCACTCAACTAACGATTAATTGAATCGGATAGGTAATTATTATTACTGTACATAACATAACATAACATAACATAACACAACACAATCACCTACACGTTGGAGAAACAGGTTATGCAGTGACAGTGACCTTGGGATTGGAAAACGGTAGCTGGGGGTCTTTCTGGTACGGCGTCGCGACGCTGAGGCATCTCTCTAGTACAAGTACATACATACAGCTGTATGGGTACCTTATACTATGCACGACTGAAGTAACACGCGTGGAGCATCCCTGCGTGTAAATATGCATATACATACATGTAGGTGTGTAGATTATACATAAAATACTTCCAGCGATGTATATATGTATATGTTAGGTATTTAGGTATACATATATGTATATAAGCTCGCTTTCATCTATTAAGTATAAGAAGTTCAACATCTTTTGCGTCCAGCGTCAAGGTCGGGCAACTCAACATTCGATATGCACATTACAGTCGCAGAGTGTTACTTTTACACTATAAATTTGTGCAGGTAGGTATCTATGGGTTGGTATAATATATACCTGTAGTGATCATCGACGAGAAACGCACACCCTCGTCAAAAATATATTCTGACCAAACCCACCGCTGGTGAATCGTATATACATATATATATATATACGTATCGCGATAACGATTTGATTTATATATTTTATTGTAGAACGTACGCCTTTCGACGAACCCCTTTCGCGCAATCCGTCTTGAAGTATAAACTTGAAAGAATTTTGTTTTATTTTTTCATTTTTTTATTTCGATTTGTTTTTTTTTTTGTATCTTTTTTTCATGGTTACAAGGCTGTAAAGTGCTTTGCAATAAATTAATAGATATTTAACACGTTATTCACACATGCAGAAAATTAACAATATTATACACCTAAGTATATAATACGCGAATTTGAGAAACAAAAATTTCAGTAAGTTTTTGGTTAAATGAATAAACATTTGTTTATTTTTTAATTTCACATAGTTTTACTGAATTTAATTTATATTTATTCAAATTAGGAACAGGAATTAGTCAGTTTTGATTCAAGTTTAGCGATTTTTTTATTCAAATAGATTTACGGATGCTGCAATTTGTATAAAAAAAAAAAAAAAAGTTTGGATTCATATAATCGCAAGTTCAAAATTTCGCAATTCAAATCCTTACATGTGTGTATATTATACATACGTATATGTATATAAATGTTTAGAGAATTATTTCGACAGTCTGTCTCCCACCATCGTCGAAAGCGAGTTAAAAGAGCTTCGGGTCATCGATGGCATCGGAGTGCAACGTACTGAATAATTTTCGAATTAGATAATAAGAGGAATGCGGTGCGCGACGTTGAAAGCGCGTATATATATACATATATACATATACACATGTAAATGGTATATGCCTCTAGTCCGCAAGGAGAGATGATCAGTTTCGAAAACAAAAAAAAAAACGAAAAAAAAAATAAATAAATAAATAAAAATTAAAAAATCTCAACTCTTCGAACCGATGAGTGGTGCTGCTGCTGCTGCTGTTGCCGTTGCTGCTGCATGATAGTGGGCGGAAAATGGAAATTCTTCGAACAAACCGACTGGTTTAACGCGGCCACCATAAAGCCCTATAAGACTTCCGGCTGTCGCTGCAGCAGCCCAACCCTATAGATATAAATATATATATATACAATATACGGATATATATTATAGGTACACATATGTATATATATACATACCATATTTACATATTTTTCTTCATGAATAGGTAATTAATTCCTGTCCTGAATTCGCAATTAAAAAAAGAAAATTTTTTATTTTTTAAATTAAGAAGAACCAAATTTTTTTTTTTCACCAAACTTGCAAAGCTATCTTCACTCTTTAAGAATCGGATCCCTCGGCTTCATATGGTAACCCAACGACGCGGTTGAGACTATAGCTAATGCTTTGGGCATCACTTGAAGCACGTGCGTCCGTGTGACCCTTTCTTCGCGCTTTGGGTGAATTGTACGTTGCTTGAATAGGGAGACTAACGAATGAAAAGGTAGGTACGAAAGGAATTCTTGGTGATATAAATCGTGACTGAGTCTTGATTTTATTTTGCGAAAAGAAAAGTAAAAAATAAATAAATAAAAATGTATGAAAAAATATATTTGTGAAATTTTTTTTTTTTTTTGAACCAGTTCTTTTCTTTTTCTTTTTTTAAATTTCAATTATTTGGAGTAAAATTTCGTAATCGAGGGGGGGGAAAAAAAATGACTTAGCCTGAAAAATTAATGGATTATGGACGAAGAAGCTTAGATTTTGTTAGCGTGAGAGCCTGCAGCGGTGGGTGAGAGATATGCGGTTTGGTTGGGCACTATACATATATACTATTTTACTATTTTTTTATGGTAAATAGATGAAAGTCCACTTCGTTGCAGCTATAACGTTATACCTACCTACCTACCTACCTACCTACCTATACGTAAAACGTATCTATGCTAAGCAAATGTAAATGTGAATGTTAATGCTCTAGATTTGCATAATTCGCCAGTGTTTCTCTCTTTTGTGCGCAGGTCCCTTCGGGTCTCATTTATTTTACTTCTGTCTTATTGCTGGGTTCATATTAAGTTTTTTTTTCTTTTTCCTTCTGACAAACCGGTATAATAACGTCACGCTCTTCTCAAAAAATCATCTTTACATAAATCTACGTCAATTCGGCTCGATATACCAGCAGCAATGCGTTTGCAAATCGATCGACAAGATTTCTATAAAACCGAAACGAATTTCTTGTAACCACGGCTTAAAAAATTTGAACGAAAGTATTGGAGTAAAAAAAAAATCAAATTAGTAAACAAAAAAAAGGAAAATCTCCCTAAAAAAAACAAAAAAAAAAACCCGGAGGCCAAAACCCACAGGTGTCAAGAATCTCCCTTGGGAGTCACGCTTAATATTCCGACCACTTCGGGTACGGCTGAGTTCGTTATACGTGTCGGACTTATTAATTAACGACCTTCAAGTACTGACGAGAAACTGTAACGCTTTTGAAGATTTAAAGAATTATAGAAATTTTCCAAATTTTATGTTCTAACCTTCTACAGGATAAAATGAAAATATACCTGAAATTTTTAAATAATAATTCGCAAAAATGAGACACTTGCAAAAATTTTGCGGATAAGAAATTTTTTTAATCTTTAGGCAAAAGACTCTGATGACTTTTACGACAGTTTTATCGTTTTTTTATACTTAAAAAAAATCTGTTTAGGTAATAATCTTCTATCATTTTTATTTGTTTTTCTTTTTCAAATGTTAGGATTATTTTTTGAAAATATATTCTTTTCACTTTATTTTCGATCTATATAGAAAAACTATATTCATGATGGAATAATAATTATCTAAGTGATTCTACGCCCCTAGGCCTAAAGGGATAAAATAGAGTTTAGTTTAGACTTTAGATTCAAGACGTATAGGGTAAGGCGTCGAGGAAGTGGTCCGGCCGGTTTGTAATATAGACACGTCATTTCTTTCCTATCCGCTACCGACCTGCCCTTCTAGAGTTTTAGCCCCACGGGCTTCTTCTTGTTCACTTTTTCTTTTTTTTTTTTTTTCTTTTCTTTTTTCATTTTTCATTTTCCATTTCTATTTCTTATTTTCCTCGTCTCTACGAACAGTGTAAATTAATTTAGTCAGATGTATTGCAGATAATAGATTAATGGTTCTACACTGGAAAAATAATTGGTGGTATAGTTGTCGCTCGGCTCTAACGAAAGATCTTAGTCCTGATTCTCTTCTTCTTCTTCTTCTTCTTCTTAACTCGTCTCTGCGTCTCCATCTCCGTCCATGTCCACGTCCGCGTCCACGTCGGTCTAACTTGCGATAGATATAATCATTCTACAATGGAAGAGGGGACTAGTTCCAACAGACCAAGTATATCTCGCATATAACGAAGCTAACCAGAATCAATTTATCTTAATAAATATCGTGTACATGTAGAGAAACTTATCGTAGTAATTTTTTTTTTGTTTTTTTGTTTTGCTGTTTTTTTAAACGTATTCGATAATTAGATCTAGATAAAATTTTACATGATGCGAAAACCAACTACTAGTAGGTATATATACCTATATATATATATATACCGTCTATACTGCAACCATTATACAAAGTGCAACTGCAGGATGGATTTACGGTTTGTTTAACTATTTGTTCAAAGATAATAACCAAACATCAGCATGTGGTCTGCAGACGTTGTAACTCACAAAAGAGGATCCTCGAGATCCTCGTATCCTGAAGAGCGTATTCGAGTGGAAGCCCTCTAACCAGAGCGTCCTGAAGAGGCGAAGAGGCGTCGCGTCCCGTCGCCATATTCTATCATACGTTAAGTTTGTGAAAAATAAAAAAAAAATTTTGGCTGATGTTTGCGAGATAATAAAGGACGAAAAAATAATAAAAATAATAAAAATAAAAAAAACTGTATTCAATGACCCCTACAATCATCATAATTATATCTTTGTTTTACGATTGCTGATCGCCGGTCAGGGAACTGTATCGTATAGATAGGTATATACCTGGTATATGTGTATATATATATGAAGTAAAATATTAGCGATGATCTAACGCTTCTTCGGAAAGTTTTAATATATAAGTTGAAAGACACAACGGTAGTCGCTGCAATGGCGTCAAACATATAATATTTTTATTATTCATTTTTGAAACCATACTAGAAACGATTTAAAAACCGGCTTTGAAATAAAGTCAAATTTATGGTGTTACGAAACCTATTAGACGTAGCCGTACATCTCGGATGACCACTACCTTACTATATGTATATACTAACCAGTTAGCATATAAAGAATAACAAATTGTGTGTAAATCTATGTATATACGTGTATTTGAATTTGAAGAAAATTTTATATGTATAGAATGGAAATATCGATTCATATAACTATTGTAAAATATATATATATATATATATATATATCGAATAACTGAAGAATGGTTAATGCATAATTATTGTCGTAATTAAAACTGCGAAAATCTTAACAAATGAAAAATCTTCAAATACCCTACATCGACCATCGAACTTTCCTCTGTTCTATACTCAAAGATAAAAATTCTAGTGTAATAATATATATAATATAGTTGAAACTTTCTTAAAAGACTGTACCGTATTCCTTGGAGCAGAATGTCCGCGACCTTGGCGTCTAGTACTGCCCCAAGCACTTCCCTTGACAAGAGTACAAAGTAGACTTCTCCTTGGATCAGGAAAGTTCGTGGTTTTCTTTCTATCTTTCTTTTTTTTTATTTAAATACTTTCAAAAAGAATTTTTTTTTTTTTTTTTTTTTTTTAGCAAACTAGTGACCGAAATTTTTCGATTGATATAAGAATCTTTTTCATTATTATTATTGTTATTATTATTATACCTATTCGCGTAATTAATATTTTTACGTAAATGGATAAACGAATATTAAATATATGGTAATCATAAATATGGTTGGATGGAATTCTTCGAGTCGCACATTGTTGGTTAGGTAAAGATATTTGATCAAAACCTCGAGGCAAGGTATTGATCGTGCGAGTCTAACGATCAAAGAAATCGTTCAAAGAATAGTTAGAAAAATTTTCGGTATAGGTATATACTATATTGTACATAACAATATTGTCCGGTAGTTCTTGTATACGTAGTTTATAATGTATGTACCGATCAGGAGCTGAAGTGTTGTATAACAGCTATGGGATCACTGGCTTTACTTCGCTCTTATACCTATATGTATATATATACATATATATATATACAGGTATATACATACTTGTAAATATAATAAAGGTTCATCGAATTCTCTTATGCGATAGCCTTGAACACTCATGCTTTCTTTTTTTTACCCATTTCCTTTTTATCTTTTATTATATATATATACGTATGTATATATATGTACAAAGATATTTATCAATTTTTTTTTTCTTACTCAATGGTAGATATAATTAATATATGCCTCTAACGCGCAACTCTATTCCTCGTAACCAACTATTACCCGTGACCTTGGCTGCCTTGAGGCTAAATAATCTACTCCTGTTACAAAAATTTTCGATAGTTTATATATGTCATATGTGTTAAGATGACCAAGAAGAAACTTTGTTTTCTCGGGTCGATATGAGATCTTTATTTTTATTATTTTTTTTTTTTTTAATTTTCGGAATGAGAGAATTTCATTTTTGTTACAGCTGATTATAGGGAAATGTGTTACAGGTGTAATACATTGACCGAGCAGAGTTTAAGTTCCAAACGGTCAAAATCACGAATTCATTTCTGACGATTTTGAATTTTTTCAAAATGTTCATGTTTAGAATATGAAAATTTGATGGATCGGAATGTAGACAACTAAAACTTTGTAAAGTTAAAGAATCCGAAAATTTTATGGAGGGGTATGACGCTCCATGATGTGTGAATTTCGAGTTTGTTTTATAGCTTTTGGAATTTTGAATCTTTCTTGTTTGTCGATTTGAAGTTTTTTTGAATCGGCTATCTATGCCTATATTTTGACTTTTGGAGAAATATCCTTTCAAAAACCGTGAATCGTTAAAATTAAATTTCGGAATTTTTTAAATTCCAAACTTCAATCCGTCCCGATACCAGCGTGTAAAAATTCGCATTAGCTATAGCTGAAACGTCGAATGTCTCGACAATTATGGAGCGTTGAAATAACTCTTTGAGATGATCTAAGACGATGTGGAAAGAAAAAAATAAAAATAAATAATAATAACTAAAATTAAAAAAATAAATAATAAAAAATAAAAAATATGACAATGCCTGTCTCTGGTCAAATGGCGAAGCGAGATCTATCCGATTATCCAACCGTTAACACTCGATTAATGGTTCGCGTGTCAAGTAAAAAAAAAAAGAGATCAAAAAAAAAAAAAGAAGACTAAGTAAAAAATAATAGAAAAATAAAAATAATAATCTTTCTATTATCTATTCTTTTTTGGAACAAATCAAAATTTATATTGAAATATAGTAAGAGGCATTAGGGAAGGCAGAATTATCTACGTATGTACAAAGTTTGTGTTGAGATTACTTGTAGGTATACTAACGCGTGTTTACGAATTGTCTTGATCATTATTATTATTATTATTATTATTTTTATTTTTTGTTGAAAAAGAAAATTTTACAATTACTATACATACTATACGCTCTCAGCTGTTGCAGACGTGTGGATCAAACTCGTGCGTAACAAACACGTGGGTAACAGAATTTTTCGGTATTATACTCATACACCTATATGTATATACGTATACGTAATATGTATATATCCGTAAATCCGTAGATAATAGGATAGAGTATAAAAATTTAAATTATCACCAATAGTTTAAAAATATCGATGTTTAAAGTTTTCAACTTAATTCAGTTTAAAATTATTAACCAATCAACAAACGACTCTGAAGCTATGCTCGTTCACCCGTGTCTTATATTTCGGAGAACCATACAACGTATTCCGCATACGTATATGTATACATACATGTATATAAATATGTATATACATTTAACAGCACACATTCTCATTTACCGCAATCAACTATTTTCTATTAGGGACTCTACGAAGTTTAAGTAGTAGACTTTACACCTGCAGGTGCTCGAAATGTGCATCTTGAATCCACCTCTATACGCAGGTGCAACTTATTGTAAATTCAACAATTTTCGTAACGGGTGCAGCAAAGAAATAATGAACTTTTCTCATCCCGTATATGTATACATATAATACCACAAAAGAAAAAGTGCTTCGTATAAATAAAATATTTTGACGTTTAAATTTCTCACGAGTAAGTTTTTTATATTTTTCTTTTTACAGATTTCTTTTCACATACATAATCGTGGTTCTTCATATATTGTGATTATTTTCACATGTGTGTGTATGCTAGGTATACATATAGGCAAAATTTGCCGAAGGCAAATCGAGTATAACAATTACTAAAAATAATTATGTAATCTGAATTAGAAATGATTGGGTGTTGTGATTAAAATTCGTTTAAGGGTTTTGCGCAATGTAAAATTAGTTAGCGAACATATTTGTGTTTTTTTTTAAATTTTTTTTTTTTTGTTTCTCTAGTTTTATCCTTTTTTTTTTCCTCTACGATCTTCTTAACCGACTTCACACATAGCTGATTTCAAGAAGTAAAAAGTAATCAACGGGTTACAGGATTGATTAATTCTTATCACCTGGATCGGATTGATTACTTGGAATCTGTTAAACACTCTCGATAAATCTCGAACCAAATAAAGCGAGTTACTTAACAGCCATACATTCTCTTCTGCCATCTACACAATGAGCTCTCAGAGATCTCCTCGACTGGCATAATATCATAGCCTTATATATGTGTATATTGTCATCCGTTAATTACCACGTTGCTATATTATATTCTCGTTTAAATAATTTTTATCGTAAATCAAAAAACTCTCACCGATTCTTCTATACTTTGGATTGCATGACTTATATATATATATATATAAATGAGATTTATTTATTGTTCGATATAAGATTTGATCAAAGTTTCTTGACCCTCCACCTTGATCTTCGTTATAACTTGTCAGTTTTGACGTTAGATATTAGATGAGTTGTTGTTCGAGACTGTCGTTGATATAACAATAAGTTGTAACGGTTAATCGATTATTTTTTACACAACCTCGACTTGACATGATCCCAAAGAATTATTAGACAAAATGAAAAAAAACAAAAAAAAAAATTAAAAAATTTGCTTCATCATTTTTGTCAGCGACTGTATATAATATGCAGTTAATTTATTATCTATACATTCGTAAGGACGGCGCCATATGTGGCTCTCATGAATGTATCTACATGCTGCTCTTGATCCTTGATAAATTTTTTGATTATTCGGACCCCAGTACCTCACTAACTAGTTACCTGATGGTATTACATTAAGTTGTCCGCCCCGAGCATGGTCACGTTATCTCATACGTGTGCAAAATAAACTCATTCTCACCTCCTATGTAATAGAGAGTAGGTGTAGGTATAAAGTGTATAGTCGACGATGATCATGTGCAAGTTAAGAAAGTGCCGTGTATATGTAATAAGTTAACTGCAGAGGAGGAATATCTTCAGCGTCAATAAACGCGGTGTATAGGAATAACGAGATCTTTAAAGTTTGATAAAACGATCATTGAAATTTATCGAACTCGACTTGAAAGAGCTAGCTGTACATTATTTATTATATATTTTTTCATCGTATATCTATATATGTATATCGGATACCGAAAATAATCGTTCGTTATATTTTATTAACATACACAATGACGACAAGTAACGCGATTCTTATATTACAATGAGATTTTTAAACTTGGCTTTTATAGATACAAACACTTTTTGACATATGACCCCGCAACTTGGCATATAGTGAATGTGTTAATGTCCGGGTATCATCTCTATCAACTTATCAAGAATGACCGATCGCGACTGGTCAGGAATTTTTTCCCCTCTTTCTTATCGGCGTTCCTGTCTTTTCGATCTGAAATCTCTTTCTTCTTCCTGGTACTTCGCGGTTTCAAATTTAAGGAACGCAACTGGTCAACTTCCTGCTTCCATAAGTCACGGAGATCCTTCACTCGTTCCATTTCCCGCAGTGTTGGCCTTTGAGAATGATATAAAAAATAATAATAAACAAAATAAAACTTAAATAACTTGAGAAAACTGTTACTTCATCTGTTGCCGGTGATACTCACAATGCCAACATCAATCCAGCCGTTTCACGCTTTTTTAGATACCGATTACGTGTGATTGATAACCGACTACGCATTGTGGACAATTCTTCACGCCGTTTGTGGACCGATTCTACCATCTGATCGCAGAGATTTTTCTTCGACTCAATTTCATCCCTCAAAAAAGCTAGCTTTACATTACCATGAGTAATCGCTGCCATCATACCGCAGACTCTGAAGAAAATCAAGTTACGTATGATGCTAAGACCGATTTACATCGTTGAAGATCAATTTTCTGAGAAAATTTTTTTAAGCTAACCTGGCCCGTGCTTTTTGAAGTTCTTTATTTCGTTCGTCAATTTTAGTCTTGGCGGTAAGTTTTGCAGAAAAATTAGCCTCGTAATCGCTGATTTTCATTCCAGGTCCAAGAGTTTCTAGTTTACGAATTCGAGCATCGATTTCTTCGAACATGTACCACTGTCGTATGAAAGTGTATCTTTCATGGGCGACATGTTTGCGACGTGAAGTCTGATGGCGTATCATTTCCTCGACACGTTTTTGCGTCAATCTTCTACCCGTAGTAGCAAATACGAGATCAATTGAAAGCGTAGTTTCTCTCGATGTTAATTCCAGGAAAGATTCAGCGTCGTTTGACCAATGCTCTTTTAGTTTTTCACGGAAATTATCGAGCGTTAATTTTATATCGTTTTCTCGTGCCCGAAAAATTTCCGATTCTTTTTTGTAATATCCAAGAAACTTCATGTAACGATCTTTTTCGGTCTCATCTTCGAGGTTCGAACCATCGTCGATTGGCAGACTTCCGGTCACTTGAATCTGGGATACAGTCAAAAATCAAACGGAAAGAAAAAGAAATGGAATAATTCAACGAAAAACAGAATCTGACCGCTTGAAGATGTTTGAAACATTTATACTCCAGGTATCGATTACGGAGTGTTAAACTTGGTCGCTCGATTAAAAAATCCCTGAGCATCTGCAACATCGCAATTCTGTCGTAGTAGACCTATGCGAATCGAAGAGAGGGATTATCGATAAAATTAAGACGTGTGAATCGATTAGACCAAAAGATGAAGATGTACCTCTGAGGGTATCTTTGATAGATCGTTGTCAGATTTGACCTTAATTTCTTTAGCAATTTGAAACGGGTAGTCTATCAGCATTGTTTCTTCTTTCTCTTCTTCTTCTTCGTCTTCTTCTGATTCTTCTTCTTCTTGCTCTTCTTCTTCTTCTTCTTCTTCTTCTTCTTCTTCTTCTTCTTCCGTTTCCTCGTCTTCCTTAATTTTGAGTTCTTTCTCTTCCTCATCATCGTCCTTTTTCTTCTCGATCTTTTTATAGTTTTCATTTATTTCATATTTTTCTTCTTCATCCTCTTCACGCCCTTCGACCCAATTGTCATTCGCGTTATCAGTCGACGATTCATCGTCTGCGCTGTCGCGTGTATCACTAAGTAATGTTGTAACAGCAATGTTTGAGGCAAAGGTGAGCGTCTTCATCAAGTTTTTCGATTTCCGAGACTCAAGATTTGGGTTTGACTCGTCCATTTGAGAATCGACATTCCGTAAAGGATCGGTCTCATCGAGTGTTGTCTCGGGAAGACTTTCCATTCCATTAGACTCCAGTATCGAGTAAAGGGTTAAAAATGAGATACGATGTATACAGTGAATGTTTAAAACTAACTACTAATTGAAAAGTGCAAATCACTGGGATATTCGAATAAAAACTAAACTGTCAAACTAACGGAACTAGTAGACGTAACAAATCGATTCATCGAACTGACATCAAAGTGAATACAGTCGTACTTGAATCATCGAAAAGAATCTCAGGGTCGTTGATATCTTCTTTTATTTATATATTATTATGAAAAATCGATTACATCACCGAATACAGATTACCTAAATACCTAATATGCCTCATTTTTTAACTTGCCAAAGTTATTTGATCGAGTGACGACAATCCCATGCCGCTAGTCCAGACTTTGCAACTTTAAACCAGAACTGTATACGCGAAGTATTTAGAAACACTATAACGCAGCAGTTTCTTTTCGCCCACACGTTTAAGTCTGAACCCGAAATTCTCTGGCTTCTTCTACAATGTCTCGAGTCTTGTTGTTAGTGTGGATATTTTATCGCGGACAAGAGCGTCGTCGTCGTCGTCGTCGTCGTCGTCGTCGTCTTCGTAGTCGTTGTCGTACGGTGCCCATTCCTGGTAGAGTCCAGGTCCACTCTCATCCGAGGATTATGTACACCGGGATTGAGCGGCGTGGGACGTCGCCACTGCATTCCATGATGAGGTTCAAGGATCGCTGACGATGCACACTATCAAGTCTGACTCGTGTCTCGGCCCCCCAGTACCGCCTATGCTGTGTCCCGCTGTCAATATTTCGTCTTATACTTATATATATATATATATATATATATATATATATATATATATATATATATATATATATATATATATATATATACCGCATTGAACATCATCATGTTATAACAATTTTTTATTATTATACAACAAGATATTGCTCTCCCGTCCATGGAGTGGTCTCAGTCTAATAGACATGATGCATGAACAATGTGAATAAGGAAGGTGCATATGCATGCAGGGTATATATATATATATATATATATATATATATATATATATATATATATATATATATATATATATATATATATATGCTCTGTAAGGCTTAGGGCTTATAAGTTTCAAGGTTTTCATCTTATATTAATATTATCTTTGACGTTTATTTATAGAATTCATCGCATCACTTGAGCCAAAGTCGAAGTCGAAACTCTTATTTCTCGTGTAGATCGAGCCTAAGGATAAGGTGCAAGTGCGCGTGAAGTCGAGTCCCATTTTACGCCGGGGTCACGACCTCGGAGGGTCGATTTCCCGACGCGATTACGAGCTACGGCTACGACCGTTCTGCCCTCCGCTGGGTTGACCGGCGTCGGGTTGCATCGACGTCTCCAAGGACCCTGGGGCCAATCCAAAGGGTCAATGCCCTTTGGCGCGGGAGACCCGATAGAGCCCTGCAGGAGAGAATAAGAAGAATAAGAAGACGTAGAAGGAGAAGAAGACGAAGAAGAAAAAATAAATGAAAGAGAAAGAGAAAGAGAAAGAGAAAGAAAAAGAAAGGGGGGTCGGGAGGCAGCGCCACGAGCCGTGGACTGCGGGCCGCGACTCTCCGGGGCCAAGGATATCATCTGATCTAACCGGGTCCAAGATGTCACCGACGGTAATCCTCCGATACCTCGTCAACAGGGCCGTATCAGACTCCGGTATTTTTTACCATCAATAAATTCCTCGCTATTTCACTTCAGATAAAAATCTACTATAAAAATTCTGAGAAGGGTTACACGGGCATTCTTCATGACTTTTTTGAATAATTGACCAAAGGTTGATCCGCAGTCGATCTCCACAGCTGCTACGTTTTATAAGAAATTTCAATAACACGACTCAAATTTCTAACGCGAGGTACATACTACATGGGCCCATGTGGTTATGGACCGAAAGTAATGTAACGATATAAAGAGAGAGCGAGAGAGATGGATAGATATTTTATTTTTTATTTTTTATTTTTTTTAAGGAAGCGAAGGGAAAGCGAGAAAAAAAGAAGTATCCACTCCGGGAATGACCCCGGTATCTGGTCCCGCAGGGTTATTCTATTTATATCAACGTCCCGTCTATATTTAGCTCGGTAAGCCCTACAGGAAAGTAAGTGCAGGGCCGAATAGGGGGATTCCGGAGGGGGCGGAGGTCTAGGGCCGAGAATCCAGCTCCGTGGCCAAGGTGATGGTGCCCGAAGATATCACTAACTGCCCGATGAATACATTACCGCCTCGAGTCCGGCCCGGCCGCGGCGGTATGTCGTGCCTCTTACCCGCACAACCCACTGTAGCCGGGTCCTACACCTTCGTCCTCAATACGTAGTCACGCATTTATACATAGCTATGTATATATATGTGTGTGTGTATGTATGTATGTACTTATACAACGATGTATGGACATACGTGTGCATCTAATACCTGCATTCATATAGCTTGTATAGAAAAAGGGCCCTTGCCCCGGTCCACATATAACATACAGTGATCGAAGCCCGGGAATTCCTCTCATACATAAGTCGCGTTAAATAGGACGAAGCTAACTGAATAGATACGTATTCCACTTCTACACAAAGGAATAACAAAAAATAAGTGTGTCATTTAGGGAAGCTGTTTAAAAATGATCAACTCTAAACCGCACTCGAAAACTCTACCCATTTCTTAAAAGTAAAATAATAATAAAAGAGCTGCAAGTATCGCAGTAAAGGTAATAATTCTCATATACTCAAGATGCGTCTTCGCGGTATTGCAAGGCCATGAAATCACCCTACAGAATCGGGTACCTACATACCAGAACCAACTATTACCTACGACCTGGAGGAGCGCACGTTTGTCGCTTTTGTCGAAGCAGAATTGCGTTAAATCATTGCGACTACGTGGACCGTGGTTCGTAATGGTCGTTGGAGTTGTTAACCCTTTTGTGCCCGGGGCATGACTTCTGGTCTACGATAGGAAATGTTGTGGGGTATTTTCTATTCAAGATTTGTGTCAAGATTGTTTTAATTAATTTTTTGCTCCTTTTTCTCAATGAAAAATTTCCTGGGTTTATATTTCGGCGGTTTTTGCATACTGCAGGCAAATTTAAAATGACGAATTCTTGATCCCTGCGATAGAGGGATACTAGAAAACGACTTATGGGATCAAACTCCCTAATTTTTATTCTGACATATTAATACATGGAGATTAGAGGTATGCACTTTCATTTAGGCGGAGGAATAAGTAGGTATTATAGAACGACGGGACTCTAGACCGGGCGACCTTCGGACGTTATATTATACCTACCCAGGTAGCCTCTGCACGATATATCGACAAAACTTCTTCTGCACACGTGCCTGAAGATCGTAACAAATACCCATTCGGTATATCCAGATATAGAATTTCTTTTGTTTTATCGCTTTCAAATAGTGCGAAGGTCGATATTTGCTTTACTATAATAACTGCAGTTGAAATTTTTAATAAATTAACTATAGGTATGTATATTTTATACATATATACATAATTTTTGCACTAATTCACACGTTCCTAATTTCTTATACCATTCAACCATATTTTATGGATGTAATAAAATCTGCGGACATATGGCCTCACTCGGTCGTAAAAACTTTGCCCAAAATAAAAAAGAAGACAAAAAAAGTAGAAACAAAAAAAAAATATTGCAATATGCGTACCATATAAAGTAAGCCGATCCTTCGACTGACCTAAGGCTCCTGGTCTAGTATCTATCCAATACGTATTTTAACGTCGTAAATAAGGACGTAGATATCGGTGTATGAGGATCGGTATCGGGGTGTAAAATTAATGGAAAATAGTTAGTAGTCGTAACGCGTGTGACATAAAGGTGAAATGATTTTATTGTAGCGATATAAAAGGTGTCCGAGTAGTTACAAGAAGAAGCTACCTGAGTTAAAATTCTATACTTGGTAAATGGTGGTAGAGGTAAAATTGTAATGTAACATCAATATATACATATATAGGTATATACATATACATATATATGCAGTGATCGATCGAAAAGTACGATCGTTGATGAAAAGAAATGAATAGTTTGATAAAAATAAAAAATAAAATAAAAAAAATAAAAACTTGACTTGTCGTTATGTAAAAACGAGCGGTTATAAAAGTAATTTGAATCGTCAATCACTCGAACATCTTGATCAGTTTGAACAACGAACGCGAATTGACGACCTGATCCTGTTGCTTGTGATACCCTCGTCTTCGATGACCATTAGTGCCATCTTTGCGATCGGTTTACACGTAGGTAAGCAAAAAGCTGTTGCTGAGACCCCAGGAACTCGGAAGTCTAGTTATACTATCGCAAGAATACCTTCACCTGCGTTGACCGTTAATTAGTAGTATTTAATTACAGAGATGTCGTAACGTTACTGCAGTATCGTTAACGTATAAGAACTGCGAACGTAGGGTAAGCAGGTAGATATTGATTGTTTATTATAACGATTCTTCGAGTATTTACAATCACAGGGTAAAAAAAAAAAAAAGAAAATATTCGTGCAGTGATAAAAAGTTCGCAATTAATAGTCGTCGAAATTATAAATATACGTTTTATAGATTTCAAAATCCCATATAAATTTTTTATCACATTATTATAAAACCTTACCGTTTTTCATGTGCTTCTTGGGCCTCGTTAAGCGAGTGTCTACGTCTGTCCCGGTTCCGTCGACGCATGCTTTTTCCATCGCTGCTGTAGACTGGTCCTCCACGTCTTATTACAGGCGGAACCGGTGTCGGTGATGTATTTTTAACACAAAAATTAGCACTGTTTGATCGCGGTCTATTATGTCCTTCGATTTCTATTTGGCTCACTTTATGAACCCCGATATTATTGAACGGTCTTCCATGCTCACGTGGTAGACTACAGTAAAGGTTTTGGGACGCGTACGTTAATCTGGGTACCGATTTTTCTACAGTACCATCAACGTTTCTGTTAACATTTCGCTTTACCGATGATGAATTAACGTCGTGATTACCTCTTGATCCACCCAGATGATCACGAAGCCATTTTCCCAAACCGCCACCTCCTCCTCCTCCTCCTCCTCCTCCTCCTCCGCCGCAATTTTCATTCGAAACTATCAGATTCTCGGCAGCTTTGCTTCTGAAAATTTAAAAAGGAGAGTGGTTTTATAGAAATCGTTTGAATGAACGACTGCTTTAGCATCATCTTAATTAGTTAATAATTTCAGTCATTTTTTTATTGTAGCTAAATGAAATCAAAAAAAAAAAAAAAAAAAAAAATGGAGACATCATAAAGAAAAGAAAATAGACGTGGTGAATTGTCGAGGATCGCCGTGCGTGTAAAGGGCTCCCAAAAAATGGCCGGGGGACCGACGGAGGTTGGTCAGGGTACTGTGACCTTGGCAAGGGCATTGATAGTTCTGGTCATTGCCGCAGAGCGTCGCGTCCGGTTGCCCGGCCGCAGAGAGTATTTACCGCGAAGGGGGCCCCACTTTTTAACGTTCAATTAAAACTTCTTTCCCGACGTAATTAGCGATCGGTACTCAACGTGAAATTGATTTTTTTCCCTATCAACGTGCGAAGCCACGTGATATTTTCTACGAAATTGTAAAAAGCAAAAACATCGATAAAAGAAAAATGTAATAACATAAAGAAAATATAGAAAAAAAAAAAAAAAAAAAAAACAGAAAAATATAAAAAACGAAAAGTTGTAGAAGAAGAAGAAGAGGAGGAGGAAAAGAAGAAGAAGAAGAGGTAGAAGAAGACGAAGAGGAAGAAGTAGAAGAAGTAGAAGACGAAGAAGACTGTCTAAAAAGTTGTAACCAAAGGTTATTTACCTCATTCTTTTCAACTTGTTAACAAATAAACCGAAACTTTACTCGAGTTCAATGAACACACATAATTCCACTAGTATACTCTACTCTATAGCTACGCTATATACGCTACGTAATTACGTTTCTACATTTAACCGTGCGAAGGCACTGCGAGATCCCATACATTTTCCATTACGTTATTTACGCCTGGAATGACGGAATGGAATTTAGTCATCATCGCATAGAAAATTGTAATCTCTTTGTATAATATATTTGTCGAGTTCTATAATATTTCCATAATGTATAATATCATCTAGTTGATTCGATTATACCTAATTAAATATTTCAAACGTAATCCAACGTAGCGCAGTGAGGCTAATGTATTCTCGATTTTTGGCCTATTGCAGTTTAGCAGGTGTCACGCCACTGGATCGCACTGTACTGCACTGGACAAATGCATAAAATTCCGGTTCTGCAACCCCAAGAACGGCGAGGCTCTCTCACTGTTATCTTTTAAAAGTTTTCGTATTTTTCTCTTTTGCAATCACCCCGTAGAAGCGATCGTGCTCGCTAACAAGTCGATGTATGTATATGTATGTATGTATGTACATACTTGGATGAACCAAGTATACAAACCCGTACTCCAAGTATTCACAAACAAACACGTATACGTATACAATGTACACACATTTATATAATTCGTGAACATATCTCGGATTTTGGACCCCTATTTGCCTCTCGATTAATGAATCAGCGATACTTTTCAGCGTGACACAGCGTCTCGATATTATTGTCGCAGTCGAAACAAGTCGTTTTACCGTTTTTCTAGCCACTATATTCTAAAGCAACGTCATCCAGAAATCAGGATAGATTTTATGGACGAATTTTTACATCAAGGTTTAATTTCAAACTTGTTTAGTACAGGTAGCTGAGTTCATATACAGACAGTGACTATTACTTGCTTCTATAACCGATCGCCGTTGTACTATTCTCAACATTGGAAACTCATCTTCTTCGACCCTTTGAAGAAGATCCTGTATACTTATCACAATTTCTATGCCCACATTAATGCCGCTGCAGGAATTCATTTAGCCAATTTCTTTTATTTTTTTTTTATTTTTTGATTTAATCCCACGTTTAATTTAATCGCTATTTTATCGCAAATGAACGCGCAAATTATTCTCATTGGTTATAATATACCGTGGAGATAAATACATCGGCTGATATTCAGACCTGTATAACTTTTCGATATGTATGCCTCCACTCCTTGCAGCGTACCTGCAGCTTTTATTTCGTCTCCAATGCTTACACATTTGTATGCGCTCTGCAGCCCGCTCTGCTCGCTCTACCACGTCCAATTCTCTTTTTGCCAGGATTACTTTTATTTTGTCGTGGAGCCCCGGGTCCAGGGCCTCGGGCCTCTCCAGGCTTCAGGCTTTGGGCTTCGGGCACCGTCCGACTCCAGACCCCGCGCAGTCTGGTGATGAAGAGTATTGTTCCTTTGCAGTGGCGTAGCAGCAGTGTAGTTCAAGTTTAATGAGACTCGAAAGCTACGGTTCAAATTTCGATAGAACGAAGTGAAAAAAAAAATGGAAAAAATCGAATCCTAACTAGCTGTAGTTTATAGAAGATTCGTGTAAAGGTAACTCAGCGAATTACATCGATATCACAAGCTGAGTAATGAAACGAACAATCAGTTCAAAGTTTACGGGACTACGCCGCTGGTTTGTTCTTCGTCTTCGTGGCACTTCGTCTCTTTTCTGAATCTCGTATTGGTTCCTTTGCCAGGGTCTCTCCTCCTCTTCTGCATCTCAGACTGTAAACTCGTCTGGATCGGAGTCTGTTTTTGAGACGTATTTTTCTTTTCCTCATTCCCTTTCCCTTTTAGTTTTCTTTTTATTTATTTATTTTGATTATTTTTAGACCATCGAACACCATGAGTTTTAAGAATTGGTTGTATGTTAAAAAGAAAACTAAGTATTTTAAACATTTTTTTTTTCAAATTAGCTTCTCTTAGACATAAACTTCATCATTGTTACAGACAGTTTAAGAACATGCACTCTCTCTACCCACTACGGGATTTTACTTTTTTATAGTCTAATTTTTTTTTACCCTTTTATTTCTTCTTGCTCTCATATTATAGTCGCTGAGCATCATCCCGTACCTTTGAACTCAACTCGTCCTTACAAAGGGCGTCACAACCCTCGCGCAAGACTGACTGCATTCATGGTCCGACCTCACCGTGAACTCAATTACCTTGCGAATGGTTTGACGCGCGTCAAGTTATGACTATAAGGTATTCGAAGATTTGTCTCGAGCGAATGATCGAGAGGTGTAAAGATTATGTGTAGAATAAAAATAGATA
Organism: Macrophya annulata; assembly: GCA_963924015.1. Classification (NCBI taxonomy): domain Eukaryota; kingdom Metazoa; phylum Arthropoda; class Insecta; order Hymenoptera; family Tenthredinidae; genus Macrophya; species Macrophya annulata. Next base: position 5,163,334 of record OZ001257.1, on the reverse strand, counting down.
AAGAGAATAATAAAATGCGAATTTTTTTAGACGTATGTACTATAAGGTATAATAGGGATACCATCCCGGAGGTGTTTTCACGTCTGTATACAGACTGCAGATATGATGGTCAAGTAAAACAAATAAGAATGAAATAAAAAAAAAAAAAACAAAAAAAAAAAACATTTCCAACACTCTCCATTGTCCCGTGGTCACAATGCTCATATTGTGCGAGCATATATTGGCTAAATTTACCGGTCTAACTGGCGGCACTTTTGATTTCTGAAAGGACGTCGGGTTAGCCTTTTGTGCAGAAAGTTTACCTACACGAACCTTTCGCGTCAGGAACGAGAACCGATCGACCCGTTCAGTTTACGATACCTACACGTATACGCATTGTGCATGACATAAAACGTATAGTAACTGATCAGATGATTACGAAGAACGACTATTTCTCTCTAGATCTTTAGAATAAGCTTAGAACAGATTTTGAATGAATTTAAAATGTGTGAGACAAAAAGGAGACTAATTTTTACTCTTTCCTTCTTTCTCGTCATTAAACAAAAGATCACAGCGTATAGGGTAATGAGAAAGAAAACGGAAAATTAAAATAAAAATTAAAAAAAGAAAAAAGGAAGTTAAGTTCATCACGATGCAAGAGATTCTTATTGCGGGAGCGATGGACTGGTTTTGTTGTATCTCGCGGTGCCGGCGGTGGTTCACCGAGAGTAATTACGTAAGAATCAGGAACTTTGCGTGCGAACCGCTTTAATGGATGCTGTGCGGCGCCGTCGTCATCTCGCGAGAGCATAATACACACGCGTATGTAGGTAGGAGAGTATGCATTATACAGACGCACTGTGGGGATCTATGCCGTGCGACTGTGTATCCTGCACGCATTAAGATCCATTTAGATAATCGCATGAAATAAGTCACGTGACTTGGAAAGAGAAGTAGAGAGAGAGTGAGAAAGAGAGTCAGAGAGTTATTCGCCTCTTCTTTCTCCTCTATCATGAGCTGGCTGACCAAGAGACGGAAGGACAAGAATCTGGAGCAAAACATCGCGCCGAGAAAACTGGCCGATCGGTTCTTCCAGAGAGCAGAGGTCGAAAGGTGACCGGGCCTCCAACGCTTTGCTTAACGGGATCTGGGCATCGTTGGCAATGCTAATATCCGTTGCTTCAAGATATACACTCGAAGTTGTACTTAACAATAAGAGTTCATCGTTGAATTGCTGATCGGTTGAGGAACCGTTGGAAGGGTTTTAAATCAACGGAGAAGGGAACAAACAAACAAACAAACAAACAAACGTATAAAAGGAAACTAGCAAACTCGAGGGAAGAACATCAAGTTTGTTTCGTAACAATGAAATGATCAAGGGATAGATACATGGATTTGTAGCGCGAGGAGACTATTCATGGTATATTATGGTGTATCTTGGGTTACCCTTGTCTCTCCTGGCTCCTGGGCTTGACTTAAAAAAGTCCAAGTTGTGTAGCAACTTCTGTAGCAGCCACAGTCTGCAAAAATTGTAGGACTGGCGGCAGCGAGAGCATTTGAATACCGCATGTCCTTGGCAATCTGCATTGTACGCCTTCTTCATTCTTCGTTCCCTCTTCATTTCAAGCTTCTTCTTCTTCTTCTTCTTCTTCTTCTTCTTCTTCTTTTTGCAGCATTGCCTATACTTTTAATCTATCTTTCATCCTCTCGTTTTGTACTGCAAATTCTGTAATGCAAAATCAGTGTCATCCGATCCACCCGCGTGTGGGCCCTTGCGCAAGAATTAAGGCAGGCGTAAATCTGCATACATTTATCGCGGGTTCCTTATTGAGAAAGTTGTTTTGATTATGCACGTCGTACATCTTTAAACTGGGTTTTATCCCACACCATGATTTTTTTTTTTTTCTTTTATTCGACATAGATTTTTCGAATAGCTAGAAGTAGGTCATAAATTCACGGATCATCGATCTGTTACCTTCAAATTTTAGGTGATTCTATAATCAAAACTGTCAGTCTACTATACGTACATAAATGAAAAAGAAAAGAAATAAGAAAAAAACATTTTCCTACCTCGCCTTTTATAGGACCAGAATTTTCACGACAGACTGGCTAAGAGATATCATGTTTCTACTGCATCAGCCGTAATAAGCGATGCGAAATTAATTCGTTAACGATTCCTCCGCCTTAGCTGTAGTGTTCGGTACTCAACTCCAGGTGATTGTTTACCTAACGTGTCATTGACCCGGTCCAGGTTAATTGAGGGTCGTAAGAAGAAGGCTGGCTGGCTAGCTAGCTAGCTCGCTGGATCACTGTTTCTACGAAGTCTCTATTCAGAGCTCCATATTTCACGCGGGAACTTTACGAGCGGGCTTGTACCAATCGGACGATATCAAACCCCGCCGGCATCGGCCTCTCGTAACGAGTACTCGTAGCCCCAGGCATGTGCCAGGTCTTCGCAATCAGTAGGTGTATATAGGTACATACATACGAACATCCAGGTATAGTAGACTCCGGAATCCAAGACAGGATAAAATAGGCAAACTTCATGGTTGTGTCTAGTGCAATATGTATGTATGTATGTACATAGATCCCATACCTACACCCAAGTACTGGTGCAATCCACTGGATTGTCGTTGTAGCTGTCAAGCTGTCGCTTTGAATGGGAAGGATCCCACCCAGGATGAGGGTTCGCTTCGCACTCCTGATTGCAGAATCGTAGCCGACGGGGATGGCTGAATACACGTACAGTACCTACCTACATAGGGTGATAACTCTGAACGAATTGTCCAAGTCTCGAGACTCTGTTTGAGTTGACCTTTATGCGGTAGGTGTACAGTGCACGGGTTTATTAAACCTCGGAGGTTTGTTATAGACGAAATACAGCTCTGAAGTGTAATTGGCTTTTTCTACTTCATCACTTTGCACGGTTTCAAGGCCAACGTCGATACTCGAGGATTAATGTAGGTATGTATTTTCGAAGAAAACAAGACTTGGTATAAAGATGGCGTGCCGCTACCGTATACGTAGCTGGCGAAACTCTTCGCAATTACTAGCTAATAGCGACAATAATGATACCGAGAAGAAACAATGGTAATAAGAAGCACGAGTGTGCTTACCTACCCACCGCGGTGCTGAGCTGCGTTTTCTATATGAATAACCGAAGCAGGAGATTTGAAGGATATTAGTTTGAACTGAGCCGCGGTGCAATAATCTGTCGGCAATGCAGGGTATACAGCATTTCCGGTCTGACCCCGCAGGCTCTAAGGGTCACCACGTAATGCGAGCTAAACAAATGACTGCATCGCAATCTCCACGAACAATATTAAGCTTATGCCTACGCTCGGGCTGGGTCTTATGGCCCAGTGGAACGATCGATCGCCTTTTCTCTCATCACCATTTCCGGCTACATATAAGTACGTTATACGAGTACATATACCTATAGATATAAACTCTTGTGGATATTGTCGGTGACTGGTTATTTTTTTATTTTTTTTTTCTTTTCTTTTTCAGCGAAACTAGAGCCGAGGTAATACCGATGCTACTAACTCTTTCAAATTGCTTGTCTCCTTTATTGCCGTACTTAAAGGAGTACAAGACCCCGCTTTCCGTTCGTCCCTTTGCCTTTAAAGACCCCCCTTAAAAAGGTGTGGGATGGAATGAGATCGCCTCTCACTGGAATCCTTTGGTTAGCCATTAAAGAGCGATTCCATGTAGGAAGAACGCCAAACGACCGTCATTTTTTTAGGGCCTTGCGAAGATGTCGGTTATTTTCTATCTTGTTTCTTAATTTTTTTTTTTTTTTTTTTAATTTTTTAATTTTTTTTCTCATGTTTTATGTTTTATTAGGGTTAGGGCTAGGGTTATACTCCTACGCAATAGAGTTCGCCATCAAATCGTCTCTACCGACATCACGCCGTTTTACTATATCACGTTCCATACTCTATACGCTATAACCAACAACTCGTTTACGCTGCCACGAACTGTGAGTAATCAGTCCGCTCCATTTCCCGCGAAGACTGTGCGATCCCTCGCCCCGCATCACCTGGGTCATGCGGTCGGGTCAAACTCCCTGACACACCCGTCGAAGATACTCACGAACGGCTAGCTTAGCCCTAACCATCGATTTAGATACCGTTCGTTCATTCTACCATCAACTTTGCCTCACGTTTAGTTTATTCTAGTTTAGTAAACAATCTTTACTTCGATTATAGGGTTTTAAGGTCCGTAGAAACTGGGGCACTTATTAAATACCAATTCGCAACCATACTGGCAAACGATTTCAATCAAATTCGTTACACAAATGTATCAAACAATTTTCAGATCAGGTATTGAATTTGGGCGAAATTGGTCCGAGGATTTTTAAAAGGGAGAGAAAAATCTGTGTTTTAAAGTTTACTAAGGTTAGATCTGAGTCCAGGTTGATTTGGTTGATAGCTGTAGTTAGTCACGAGGTCCGGATATGGTAGAAAGAAAAAATGTAATTTTGTTAAAATTGCGACTAAATTACGAGTGCTGACTAACAAAGTCAGAAAGTCGTATATCGTTACGTAATATATCACGACGAAAGTAGCTACTGTATAAGGAATGGTAAAAAGTCAAATTTTATAAAACACGTACGAGCGAGTGAGGATATCGCGCAACTGAGTAGAATATGGCGAAAAATTGTGGCGTTGGGAAACATAAAATTTATGAAAAAAAATTTAAGATGATTGTCCGTTATTATCGCGAAAAAAATTGGGCAACGCGTGAAACTAAACTTTTCACATGTTGTAGATATATTATACAGGTATTCCGAATAGGAAGTTGAGGAAATGGTTTGTATATTATGTAGATAAATAATAACACGTATAACCCATAATCGAGAAAACCAGTCGTCCTTTCAAGCAGGAGATTACGCCTCGTGACAACGTCCAATTAATTACTATAGTAAGGTATTGGAGCTGTACATCCCTGATGAAAGGAACGGCCTTGACGCTCGACTGGCTCTTGTCCGGGTCGAGGAAAGTCCCGAAGTAAGTCGACCACGTGATTAGAGGACCGTGTTGCGCAACGGCGAGACACATCCCATAGGAAAGTCTCCGAGACTCGTTGGGCCTTATCGAGGATACCCGTTTCGCCGTTGTGACTATGGCTAAGGCTATGGCTATGGCTATGGCTATGGCTACGACCGTGGCTGTGGCTAAGGCTAAAAACGCTCTCGCTTACCACAGACGTACTCCGCGGTACCGAACCAGCGAAGGACGGATAGAAATGCGACGAAGGAAGGGGCTTAAGGCCCTAAACACCGTCTTTACCTGGGCGGGTGTGAGGCGAATAGAAAGTTTGTCTCTTTCGAGTAGCTATGAAGCTGCTCCTGCTGCACTATGATGCTGTCCAAACTCATACGTTGTCAAAACTCGTCTTCTACCCTTGGGATAAAAATTGCGTAATATCGCAATAAATTTATGTTTATATTTTATAGATTTGCGATGATAATACCGGTGACGTTTTTAACGGTCTACTTTCAATCCGTGTATATACCTACGTCTTGTGTTACAAGTATTATCTATAAATAGAGTGAAATTTCACCTTACAGACCTTGTATAGGTTCCTTGTTTTACACTTTATCTCAAATACCTATCCTGCCCACCTTATGGTCGAGATGTTTTTTTTTTTAGTAATTACCCTATAGACGAGAAATATGAACTGCATATGCCCAAGGGATCGATAAATAATCGTCGATAAATGCATATACGCGGTAAGATCTACACGTATACGCGTATGTAATGCATGGATGTATCTACGACCGAATGCAGCCCGTGGCGTATTGAGAAGATAAAATTTAGCTTCATCGTCGCACAACACCACATCGCTGCAACGCGAGTGCCAAGCGATTATTTTCTCATTCTTAGTGCCGTATGGTGCCAACCAAAGAATAAAACGTAGGCGGTTATTCGCAAGGATTCGCGACTCGCCTGCAGTAGGTATGCACCTATACTTTTACCTTACACTCACTAACACACACACACACACACACACACACACGGACACACACGTAACCATACTTATACAGTGTTGGTAGACACGAGGGGAGATTTATAAGGCTGCAGCAGCAGGGAATGTCCGTGACCTCTGCACGGGCCAACTGCAACGCAGGGGTGCTCTTATGCATCTACGTTACAAAGATCCCTCAGGGTATCTTTCTGGCCCTTAACTAACGCGAGCTGTTTTAGTCATAAAACTTAGCTCGATTTTGATTCCATTTTATTTCATTTAAAAATTAATTTTAATTAGACACTTTTAACGTAACTGCAATCTCAATTCTTGCACTAAACCTGCGAACTTCTGATCATTCCAGATATCCTCTCATCAGTTTTTTATTACACTATCTTGTATTAGACTCGCGTACTACTAGACAGCATAAACCGTTTTTGTACTCCCGCACTTCGACTCGTAGACCCCTAAAAGCACCTCTCAGACCCTTAACTAACCTCCGTTCTTCGTTCAAGGTTTTCGAAATGGAAAAATGCTCTTTGTCGAGTGTGTTAGGGTAATTGAGTAAACGGCCATTTTTCATTCTGTTACGTTTCTTAAAAATATTTGATTTTTTTCTTAAAATAAAATCTAGACGATTCTTATCGTTCGTATCGTGTTACCTAGACTACTGCTGCTGGAGTTATGGACAATTTGAATTCCGTACAGTAGCTATAACAGGTTGTATAAGTATCCGTGGTCCAGTTAAATAAACTTTGAATTCTAAGGCCTTTAACAGCGCGGTCAAATCTCTATAAATAGTTTAGTTAGACCTCCGGGAGAACCCCGAAGCCTGATTCTGTAACCATTACTCATACGCGCTCAGGTTCTGCCTCCGATTGTATCTGGTAAGTTTGATAAACCGTTGGAAATGTTGCAGCTCACCGCGGTATCCATACTCTTTACCAACGGCTCGAGCCTCAGGACTGTATTAGAGTTCCGTTTGAAATCTTGAACCATCGACAAACGGAATGTTAAACGCAAAGAGACGCGGTTATCCCTTCATATCCACACCTAACCTTACCCGAACAAGTATGGATTATAATAACCTGGATGTCTATTGCATACCTAGGTATGAGGTATAAGTCTTTTACGGATAATAATAAGAAAAGATAAGGTGAGAAAATGGAAAGCAAGCTTTTAACCACATCGTGAAGATTAATCAGCTGTGGAACGTGTCGCGAAATTCATAACGTATCTTTTTTGCAAAAGGATTGAGTAGTTTCGAAAATATTATTCTGCATCCACATATATTATCAGACTTTTTTTTTGACAGATCCGCGTCTCTCTGTCATACAGAAGACAAGGCGTTCACTGACAAATGGATTATACCTACATCAAGTATATGGATTTCTTACTTTCCATTCGACTGTAAGTAAGTATAACATCCACTTTATATATGCACTTTAGAAAACATTATTAAAGATAATTATTTACTCTACCTAGCTGCACGATTTAACGTATATATGTAGATTTTACATACCGGTTTTAATATAAGTGATGCGGATAGTATATGAGTGTCAGATTAAATGACACTTCCTCATTACGTTAGCCGAGTCTGAGTAATACGGAGGAAGTTATAAACAGGAGTGAAATTCAATGTGGATAAATAATTGGCATGATTTTAACCTTGTATCATATCTTGGACGAAAGAGGTTGAAGTTCCGAATTGTCAAAGTTACGAACTCATTTAAGATGATTTCAAATTTTCAGAATCAGCAAGGTTCAGGACGTATTAGAATTCAGAGAGATCGTAATGCAGACCAAAAACTAAAGAACGTCCAAAAATTCCGAAACTCTGAGAATTTGAAGTTTTTGAAATCGATTATACAGACTTACTGTAAAATACGTTTTTTAAAACTGTGATTCGGTAATATTAAAATTCGCAATTTTTAACGATACGAACTTTGAAAATTTCAGACTTCAACTCAGCTTCAAAATTATTGTGATTTTGGCCTCGTATTCGTATATCTCGTATGAAAGAGATAAAATTGAGAAAAATAGGGAAATACAGTTCTAGTTCAGACTATTATTTTTTACGAAACGCGTGACACAATCCCATCGATAAAATCTGACCTTTGCCAAGGTACAGCTAGAAGGCTCATAAATATGTGAGTATATGAGAAGAGTGAAGAAGCACAATGATTCGAGAGTTGTGCAGCATTGCAGACCGTGGCTGGACCACGGTGTGTAAAATAAGCTCACAGTTCAACCGAAGACCAGGGTATTGTAGGGTTCAGAGAGGGAATGCAAAGGGTGAAATAAGGAAGGGCTAGCCGCTAGCTGCAGAAGGCGATTCATTAGTCGAACAACACGGAAGTGTTTGTGTACCTCGCGGTATATTCCCCTCTACCCTCTCATCCCACCCGCGAAACGGACCAGCACGAAGTAACTCTTGTGGTGGCCGGTTTTCATGCTGATCATGCTCTCCCTTTCCCTCTTCCTCGTCCCTCTCTCTCTCTCTCCTTCTACTCGACAAGGCACATTAAACATAGGTGGGAACAATAATTCTCGTTTTTCAATTACTTTTTAACATTTTTTTTTTTTTTGTTTCGTTTTTTGTATTTTTTTTTTTGAATTTTTTTTTCTGTTTTTAACGACCCATGTACGTAGGCATCGCATTACGTACGTATATATACACGCGTATGTACCTAAGGTGGATTTATTTTTATTTTATTTTATTTTTTTCTTCTTCACCTTTCGTGAAATGTTGCCACGCGGGATGTTGGAACTCTGGGCTTGGGGGGAATCATCGCTGAGGTATCACGCGATGTGATAACAATTAAGAAAGTAATAATAATTAACGGTCAAGTGAACATGGTTGTCAAACTAAGAATTTAATTGGCTCTATCCATCGATAATCTCAAAAACAATTTAGCTTAATTTAGGATAAAAGTAGAATAGACAAAAAAAAAAAAAAACCAAAAAGAAGAAAAAAATGAATAATTGAAAATATAGTAATTAGGGTATAAGTTGGCATTTGTAGGAACAATTGCCGTTGGGTATACTATATATAGGATGTAAAGCGTTAGTAACTCCGCGGTATAATGTGATAGCTTTACAATTTGTAGTTAGAGCGGTGTTGTCGTAAAATGAGTCTCTGCACTTTACTGAAATTGGCGGTACAATCTGATATGATTATTGCTGGAAATGGAGCTGAAAGATTTACAAGAAACGGTCCATTACACTTTATGGTAAAATTTTATTATCCTAGACTGGTAATGGTAACTGCAATTTGAATTAACCGTAATGAACAACAACGTATAAGACGAATTTACAACAATTACATCTCTTCTCATCCAATACTCGATTCCCTAATTATTGAATAACTGCACTTTGCAAAAAAAAAAAAAAAAAGACCATGAACTATAATACGCATTTCCAATTCCTAATTACATATCGTCATTGTTCTTTATTTTTCGCGCAATATCTAAGGTGCCATTTATTGACATACGTTTTCTAATGAACAATTTTTTTCATTTCATAAACACAACGTATATATAGATTTACTCCGAGAAATCATGATGATGATTATATGCAGGCATGCATTGCCCACGTATACATGTATGTATATATATATAGAAAATTGCGTCATGATCGTTTTAAAACAATAACCTAAAGAAAAATTCGATACTTGTGCAAATGTGTAATATACAGGCTACAGTTTGTCGGAGTGCAGGATATGGGTAATGTGAGTAGTGTACGGTGACGTCGGTGTATGTACGCTCAATATGGAAAGTGGAGTCATTTGTGCGAGTTTATCTACCGGCTCTATAATTCTTGTCAGCAAAGGCTAAGACAATTCGCCACTAACGATTTCTCGCACGTATATTTATCGATGCTTTTACGATCTTATCTCCGACCCTGACACCCAAAGTGACGAGAACGTTTTCTGCGTTCTGAAAACAACCAGTCGGTGTAGATTACTCTCAAACTGCATCAGACTTAAGTAGAAGCGGATCGTGAAGTCCAGACAAGAATATTACCGCATCGTTTAAAAACTAAACCGCAGTAAAATTATTGAAGAAGAAATAATTTATCGTTAAATTTAACCCTTAGGGATAACTTTCAGTACATATAACGATAAGAAAATTTCATCTGAAATAATCACCCAACGATATTCAAGTCGACAATAAAAAAAAAAAATAAATAAAAAAAAAAGAGAAAAATATATCCGCAATCACCGCACCTTTGATATTACTTATAATAACTCTTTCCTCGTTAACAAAAGATCAATAAAAATTTATCTACCATTCCGGAAAATTACTTTAACCTTGACTATACCTATTTCTTGTTACTACAACCTCAAGCGGTTGTCAATTTCACCGCAATCTTAGGTGACAGTTATTTCCCAAGAAACTTCGTCGTCTTCTCGCCTACCATTGCTGCAGCAAAGAATGAAAATTTTTAACTTCCGCTATAATATCTACTCGTCTTTCATGATTGTCTCCGGCGTTTTAACGACCCTGAAGGTTTCAACGGAACAGACCTCTAATGAACCGCTTATTGTCACCGATTTTTACTCATCGTGATACTCGCCTGAGGGTACGTGTCTAATCACTCATTATGGCTGCTCGAGATCAATTTTTATTCCTTTGAATAATCTAGACGGTTATACTCTAACGTCGTTCTATACTTCCCAATAGAATCAGTACATCATCAATTACTAGCACCTGGAATATTTTCTGAACGATTCTGTCCACCAGACTCATTATATCAATCCGCTTTTATCGATCTGCTTACCTTATTAATTTTTTGGTCAAATTCTTAGAAACTTTATCGTCTATTAAGTACATATAGTATAGGCACGATACTCTAAGTAATAATGCTGAGGGCTTGATCGAATTGTTACCACGAATCGATACGCGGTTATTGAGGTAATTTCTTCCGCCGATATTCCCTGCAGGGCCAATGTACCCGTGTTTATATATGTATAGGTGAGTACCACCAGTACCAGCATCAGTAGCAGCAGCAGGTCCAATATTCATATATTATGTGAACCCGGCGGGAAGCTTGCACAGCACAAAGTAAAATACAGTTGCGACGATTAAAATTCGGGCAGGGCACGGCACAGCGGTGGCCCCCTGGCTCGTTTCTCAGAAGCTGTGATCAAGCCCGGTCCATTCCTCCTTCGTAAAACTTGGTACTCGCATACATTACCACGGCATTGCACGCAAACGCAGCTTAAGGCAATCCGTAAGAAAAATATATATTTTTTTTCCCCATTCCTTAGGTAAAAAAAAGAAACTTTGCATTTTGATATCGCGGTGCTGATTGCGCAAAGTACAACCCTTATTCACCATCAAACTCTAATTGAATAATATACCATGATCAGACGCTATATCAGACGATTGAAATACTTTAATCACAGTAAAATCCTCAAGTACTGGATAAATGTGCGGAGATATGATTTACCGATATCCGTTACTGGTCATTCCCTCGCTCCGTAATAATTACCGTGATTATTCATCCTTAGGAAACTCGTTTCAGTCAAGTTGAACATTATATAGCATGAGAAGTTCTTAGAGCTTCGAGGTTCGAAGTATGCAGGTCTTTCTATTTCTCTTCCATAGTGATACTGTTAATGAAGAGTACCTACATAGATTTAGGATTCATAGATAGTATTCATTTGTATGTATGTATGTATGTATGTAGATACGTTACGTTACATAAATAGGAGTAGGTACATACATAGATGTGTGTGCGCAGCGTAATCCTACGCCCGTACTATGTGAGGCAATATTTACGAATGGAAGCCGGAAAATATATGTAAATAGAAGAGAGTTGCTACGTGGACTTACTGATTGGAGTGCCGTTTCAATTCCCGGCGTATGCTGCTCCTGGTCCTAATAAAGTGTAGAGCACCGCTGCCCAGTGCTGTTGGTCTTTTTTCTCCCTTTTCAAGTCCCGATCTCAGTTGTACTGGCAACCACTGCTCGGGTCTTGGAGGACCGCTCTGGCCGGGTCCCTCCTCCGCCATTTCTGCTATTGCATCGGTCTCTGGATACAGCGGGTGGTAACACCGGACCACGGCACTTTTCCGTAGCCCAAGGCGAAGCGGTGTTGACTCTGCCTATACGAGGACTTCGGCTTGAATTCGAGGCCTGCGGATGCTGCAGGGGGACCTTATCTCGATTTTTCGAGGTCCAAAAAGCTCCGAGCTTCGAACCGCGGGGCCTGATGCACCCGATTATGTAACGGCGGCTGGCCCACCGGCCAGTCAACGCACGAGGCTTGATCGCGGACCGGTCCTTGAGTCCCAACTCTTAGGCTACCTTCTCTCATCCAGCTACACAGGTAGCCATATACCGCACACGTATGCTACACCCTTGAGGGGTATTTCAAACGCAAACACTTGACTTCGGTCGAGGTTACGCGCGACCTGGAAGTGCGGCTAGTCCTGAATACCGATATTCCATCCTCGATCAGCACAGTCCTTATGTCATTTTGTCATTTTTAGAGTAGATTCAAAGCTTCTCAGATATTTCGCGGTCCTTATGATCGCGGTCTTCTTCCATAACCGATGACCTTACTCATATCGATATCTTTGATGGATCTATATATTGTGGAACAGATTAATGTCGAGATAAACGACACTCATAGCAGGGCAAGTTCTTTTGGGTATAATTCGAGTAAATTCACTTTCATTTTGCTACACTAGTTCAGAAAAGAATTGTGAAACCAGAAAATTTATACCCGTTTATGTTAGCGACGCTTTAGGAACCTTTTGCCGATTTACCGATGACGGTGATTCGCACTGTTGGGAGAATGACCCTCGCTTACATTGATGGCCATCCGGTAATCGAGCCCTCTTATAACGCGCGGCAATAACCAGGGTAGAAAACACTCGAGGAAGATAGCCGCGACTCGTAAACAAACGTGGGCGTACGTAGGGCGAGCGCGACGGGCCGAGGAGGACTGGAGGACCGGAGGAGAACCGGAGGAGAACCGGCGGAGGACCGGAGGCGCGGAGGACTCGGCGTGCCCGGACTCTGGGACCCGTTGCGTCGCTGCCTGCTCGCTCACTCGCTCGCTCGCTCGCTTCTCCAGCTTGTTGGCTTGGGTTATACGTACACCGTGACTCTGCCTTCCTTCCAGTCGACCGTATAGCCCAAGCCACGTTGCCCACCATACCGTGATACAATGCAACAAGTAGATTGCTTGCCCTGGTGCCTGGTGCCTGCTGCCGGTGCTGCCTGCTGCTGCTGCTGCTATTGCCTCTCAGCATTCCCTCTCTCGAGTCGCGTCGTTCCGAACCGAACGTCGTCGTTCCCCTCCAAAGAGAGGAAGGCCTGGGGACCAAAACCAACTTCCGTCTCTCTTTCGCGTTGAGAAATTCGATGATTTCAGAGAAGTATACATAGGTATATACCTTTACTGTTGTAAAACGCCGTTAGGAGTTTTGGAAAATCGTGAATTCACCATCACGAAGATGAGAATAAATATTAATGAATGAATTTTATGGGAGGAAGAGTTTTTCAGTTGTTAACTGTAGAAGGGAAGTCATACGGGGAACCATCTTACTTCTTTAACATTCTGCAGTGTCATTATTGACACAAAGGTTGCTGTATGCATGTTACCGGTCATACTGTGAGTGACAGTGACGTTACTTCGTGCCTATACCATTTCTAGGCAATCGGAGAAATGAAAAGTTACTTATACTGCTCATTGTGCGATAGTGGTTGCGATTCAGAACGACAAACTGTACGAGAATCGAAATAGGGGCCGGGTTGATGTTCCGAAATTTAAAAATCTCGAAAAGTTAGAATTCCGAATTTTTATACTACCAACTCACAGTTTTTAGAAAGGATATTTCCACAAAAGTCTGCACATTCGATTTCAAAGCTTCAAACCCATCTGAATATCTGTCATTCGAAGATACACGTTGTAACGGTTGATCATGGTTAATATGCATAATTTGATCACGAGGTGTGAGGCGATTTCAAGACCCTAAAAACTACTTCATATTAGGTATAATCTTGGCTAGTTTATTCCAGTGCTGCAACGAGCGTATACGTGAGGATGAATTCCGTCTTTAGCAGTCGATGATTTGGTATTGAGGTGGAAGGTCAGAGTCGTTAAAAACTATTCGAAGATCCTGTATGTAGGTTCTAAAACCTAAATTGAGACCTCAATTATAACGCGTTAGAGTTCACCGATAGTTTGGATTAAGTTTCCATCGTGCGAACACGATTTGTTCAGCTAATTGACAGCCTGAACTCAAGCGAGATACGATAGTCACGAAGCTTACTATTACCTGGATGTAACATGCATTGCGTTAGGGTGTACAGACTAGGATTCCATAATATCCTTCGAAATCTGCAGCTGATGTGAATCGATATCCACATCGATTGAATGAACTACATAAATTCAGTCGATCAGATCGAGGCTCTTAAATTTAGTGGATTGAAAATCGAAGATATTTTTTATTGAAATAAATTTATGGGATTGTAATTCTGTGAGTGTAAAGTTCATTTGCACATATTTATGCACGCAATTGCACACAAGTGGTTATATTTTATCAGATTAAACATCGAAGATGGGAATTAGACCCGAGCAATAATTAATCCCATTAGGTAAACTAACGCTGTTTACGTAATCTGTGATCTGAAAATCGATGAACGGTCTTTAACAGGTTTTTATCTCAGATCAGTAAATCGACTTCCTTGATGCCCGGGCGGTTATACTACGGTACTCACAATACGGCAAGGATCGTGGGAGGCGGTATGGTGGTAACCTTCTCTTCTCTTAACTTCGTTTCTCTCTCCTCTCTCTCTTTCTTTATGCATTTTGCCTCCCTGTTCCTTAGTGAAAAAATCCAAGATATACATAGAGAAAGAGAAAGAGAAAGAGAAATATGGATCTAGGCTCGGCTGGGTGGTTTGTCGTTACTTAACTCGACCCAGCCCATAAGCGTACTCTATCACCTTTTTGCGTTTAATATTTTCTAATCTCTACCTATTTCAACACTCGTCAAGATCATCGCTCAGCACCTAGTGTCCGGAAAAATTCAATCCGATCATTTTGACACAGGCTCAGCTATCCTCCCGGAGTCACAACTCACAAGTCACAAGTCACTCTGTCATGTATATTATTGACAGAATCTTTCAAAACATATAACGTTCATCGGTTTGTTACACGAGCCTCGTTTTATACCTTTAACATAATTTCGTTGTGTGTAACTCCACACGTATATTAAACCACTAGGTATAACACAACGTTTTAGTATGTAACACTCGCTCCACGGTGGTAATGGTATTAATAGTTCAACGCGACGCTGGGTCCCTGCTGGGTTGATGGATGAGGCTTGGGCACGCACAACTCCTAGCTGTGTTATGTTAATTAGATAGCTAATCGGGCGTTTATTTATTCATAGTTTAAGTGACCGTAATTGTTAGAGCGAGAAAAGTGAGAGTAAAATTGTGATTAGCGGTTATCATTATCACACGTCGTCGCTTGCCGCATTTGGTACTATACTTAAACTGCGCACCATCTCACCATCTCACCTCCGTTTATCAGGGATGAAAATTACAGACTCACGGGTAATGCACGCAAATTGATTTGGCACGTGAACTGATCTTGCAAACCGATAATAATTGATTTACTAGGACCGTAGGGTCACGGATGCCACTGTAACAAATTACTAATTCAATATCTTCCTTCATCTCTCACCGCCTATCTAACTTGCACGAATTTCTAATCCACGATCATCACGACCCTAATCGTTTACGATTCACCGAATAACTTAAGCTGCTCTTGTTAGCATTAAGTACAACCAATTCTATTATCGAGGGGGTTTAAATATTCACGAGAAAAATTATTCGAACCCCATAAAAGGGCATGCGAGTTAAAATTGGCAAACAGTAAAAGAAACACACTTCAAACTATACAGAAATTGACTTTGACCATTAGCGTTCGTAAAAGGCAATTAGAGCAAATGATCATTTCATGAAAAGGATGAATGTGTGTCTGTACACACCAAAGCCAAGGTAGAGCAGGCTAAGTTAAATGGATGTTGACGTCATCGTGGCGGTGTTGCCGGCTCAAGATTAACCTGAGTTTATGTATACTCTGACTCTACAGCCACCCCCAGTGGTCCAGGTTTCAAAGTCCAAGAGAACCTGGTCTCGACCAGGCTAAAGCTTCGCTCGATACCTCGTGTTCGGAATATAATTCCTCTTTCGCTCCATAAATGAAAAAAAAATTACCATCCATGTTACTTCCGCAAAACCATCCCATTCTGTGGTTTGAAAAAATCGTCTAAATTCATACAAAAAATTTCACAAATTCTTTTTTAGTTTCCTTCCCGTTTGGGTTCATTCAATGACTGGCCAACTCCGCGAACCACTCGGTAGAATAATTTTGTCGCATGTGATACGCGTGTTTGTGTACGTGCGAATTCGTGCGTGCGAATGCGAGTTCAGCGTTCGTCGATGCACCTGCAAACGTACCTGTAGCACGCCTTTGGATAATACGTGAGTCCTGTGACAAGATGTTGTTCGGGTACGTGTGAGGAAGGATCTCTTCAAGTTGAGATGCAGGAACTTATAGTAAGACGTGGGATGTTGATGATATTGAAAAGTTTGGATTTTGTTTGAGGATTTGGATTGTTGTGTATGTTGTAGTCGTTGTTGTTGTTCGCTGGTGGAATCAAAGGTTGTAAAAACTGACCGGGGTATATACCTGTAAGTATGTGTATGGCTAGAAGTTAAAATACTGGATTAAATGCGGCAAGACGAGAAGCGGATAGATTCAACCGCGATAATACGATTTCACGTTTGTTTGCTCGAGTCTTTTATGCGTGGCAGGATCCTATTACGAACAGAAAGGTTAAGCTTAACCAAGTTTACGAACCAGCTGTTGTATCAAGAACCAGGACTGACATTCTCGTACCCACAACGAGTCTCCCAGGAGCCTTTATTAAATAAGTTTTCTCTTTATATCCTTTACACAAGTAATTTGACACCCTTAGAGTTTGATCGAACAATTATAACGACACGTTATTCATATGGGAAACCGAACTAAAACCATGTGTCGAATAAAACTGTATAAATAATCCGTAAAAGAAGAAAAAAATTAAACAGAAAATACAAAAAATCCTAAAATTTCTTTGACTTACGAGTATTCTTTCTTTTTTTTTTTATTTTTTCTCCTTATCGACGAGCGAAAACGGTCGATGACCTCAAGCACGACGCTCCTTGGAATCGTTGGACCCGATTGAAAATAAAATAAATATTCCAAGTGCAACGGGCCGAACAAAAGGGACTCGATGCTGCATAAATAAAAAAATAAATAAATAAAAAGTAAGATAAAAATAATCCTCTATCGGTTACATAATGCGAGTCAAGTCCATCGCTCAACTAGTTTATCGGGCTGACAGGTCTGCCCGGCTGACATATGTCGCCTTCTTCGAGGCCAACGTACATATAAATAAATGCATACATCTATAACGAACACATAAACGTACACATTGTACATACATATACATTTATATTAAAGCCTTCGAGATGCAGCTTCTACGTATGTATGTATATGTATGTACATGTATGTATGTATGTACGTACGTACATATAGATTTGGCTGCAACACGAAGGCGGGAAATGGATGTTGCTAGCACCCCGATAGATAGATAGACGTATAACATGCTGCGTGACACGTTTCTACGTTTAATGCTCGAGTAAAGTACTCGTTTTGTTGCGAAAGATTTATGCGAGCTTTATTCTCACACTGTTTTATGCCGTTTTGACACAACGGCTTTGTTTCCGGGCGCGTTAATCAAACCGACGGTTTTAGAAACGGTGCAACTATACTTTTTAGATTTTATTATTCTCTGTTTAGAGTCAAATAAAGTATTCTAAGTTAAACTATTGCTCGACTTTGATTTTTTTTTTTTTTTATTCTCTTGAAACTTTTAAATACAAGAGATACTTTCTGCGCTCGTCTGACTATAACGTAAATTTTATACTAATTTCAACACCGGTCACGTGCAGAAGAAAGCGTTGAAGATTGCGGGACGAATTCGAGGAATGACAGTTTATTTATTTATTTTTTTTTTGTAAACTCTTATAGAGAATTTTAGTTGCCAAATATTTCAGATATTATGTTATATTACGTAAGGGAAGGAATTATGTTTTTTTTTTTTTTTATTTACCACGTTTTATGACAAAACTTAAGACTCACGCTGAGCGAGGATAATACTATAAACTTATCGCAGAGATGGATCGATTAAAGAGAATGTATATAAAGTTTCGAAAAGCTGCAATACTGAGTTTAAATTCATACTGTGTATGTGCATGTGCGTGTGTGTGTGTGTGTGTGTGTGTGTGTGTGTGTGATACAATACGGTTTGGGGACAGCGGAATATAGATCTTGTTACGGAACACAAAGGTACCGAATTTTTACGCAAGGAAACACGAGACGTTAGTTATACTCGTAAGGGGCGCTGCCAGTCCAAGTAGGTATATACGTGAGTAGAATAACTTAGCGATTTCGTTACTCGGGTATTATTTAAACAGGATTTAAATTCTAGCTTTAGAGTATATAATATAATCACTTGAACTAGACGCGAGAGAAAAGAATAAAGAATAGAAAAAGAAGCGTCCCTAAACGATATCTCAATTTACGTAAATCGACCGGATGACGATATTAAGCTCCGTGACAAAATCTTTACTAAAAATAGGGATACGTATACCTACACAGCTTACGATCGATATCGACGTTTACGCTTATGGTAGGTATGTGTAGACGTAATTTTAATGAAAAATTTGTACATGTGTGTGTGTATGTGTTTATCGATTACAAGATTACCTAATGCTAAACCAAAACGGGAACGTAACGATATAAAGTTGTAAAGAAACATGTGAATCTTATTCGATCGCGAAGAGGAGGAACGGCGCAATTAGCATTCGAAATGAATAAAAAAAAAAAAAAAAAAAAAAAAAAAAAAGGAATAATAATAATTTGCATAATTGGTGTACCTCTGAGAGATATTATTATAATCTAAATGAGAGATGATTTAGGGGGTGTAATTTGTCATCGTTCGAGTATATCTCGTTGACGGGAAATTACCATTTGACCTATTACCAAATCATACCTTATACTTTATAGTATGTATACATATATATCCAACTACTCGTGGCTATATCATTACGACGATGCATGCATGCATGGGGTACCGCAATTCGGCAAGTTTGGACATACGGATTAAGGTGTGTACGTGTGTGTGTGTGTAACAACTCTCTAGACTTATATCTATGTATATCTATACGTTCTTATACAAATCGCTACGACAACGACAATAATCACCTATATAATGGCCACTCCCATTATATTAACCGAATACTTATACCTATATATCGCATCGATTGTCTCCGAGCAAGATTTTCGATTGCTTCACTATACATATTATCGAACATAGACTGGGTTTGAGTTCCGTATAATAGTAAAAATTACGAATTCATTTATTTGAGACGATAGGTATTGAATTTTCAAAAACTTTGTTACACTTGAGAATATAAAAATTTTGAAAATATTAAAATGCAGACTCGAAATATCATTTGCTGTAAAATTCGGAATTTTGTACCGTTTTAAAATTTGGTACCTTATACTGTACACAATATCCGATCACTGTATCGCAAATCTATCCGCCTATAAATTAATAGCTCAACTATTTGTATAAAAATGAATAGATATGTAAATAAAATATTTATTGAAAATATATGTATAGACAGTAACAATATTGTGTATATAGTATTATATACTCTATAATAATAAGAGGTAGTACACGACTATTAAAAAAGAAACGAAGCGACCGACCTCGCCTACGGAGAAAGGCAGTAACAGGAAGCAGATTCGGACAGCGAGAGTCATCGCGTCGTATAGTGCTTATACAGTCCGTCCAATAAGCGGTTGTTTACTACTTTAAGATAGATATACATACATATGTATTCATTTTCATAGCAGGTTTATATATATATATATATATATATATATATACATACACCCATGTAAATGTTACGTAATCGGGTTACTTCGAGCGGACGAAGAGATGTGGTCCCTCCTGTTCCTTATACCTTTAAATATATCTACGGCTTCTTTCCAGCCTAATTATAGATTAGGATTAGGTTAAGGGGCAGTTTGGGTAACGAGACGTCAGTCACCCTTAATTTTTGATACTATGGTAGCTAACCTATATGTGATCAGTCGGGGAAGATTTGATACCCTAACCGTTCTGTAACTCGATCAATTCTCTTCTTCTGTTTCCGTTTTGTTTTTGGTTTTTTTTTTCTGTTTATTATTTTCATTCTTTACTTCTTTTTCTTATTTATCTTCTAATTTTAAGATCTAATCATCTCCCAGTTATTTTAATCTGTAGTTTTGATCTAGCTAAGTTGTTAGTCTCACGCACCTGATCTACGCGGGTCACGGACGATCGTGAGTGATCGCGTCCTTAGATCTGCCGCTGTAATACCCAATCACTATAGCAAGAAACGAATATTCAGAACTGGACGTTTTTGTTAGGTTGACGTGTTGGATCGACAACGATCGAATCTTTGAGTTCGATATACGTTGAGTGCGGTAAAAATGACTAATCTAACTTTCAATTTACATACCTGTAACTAACTACATAGGTATAGGTAAATATATACATACATATACCTACCCCGATTATACATATATCTGCATGGATCGAGTTAACTTTGTTATTTCTATACTCCTCGCCTTTTTGCCGATTCCATGAGAAACATAACGTGACTACTTACACGCCGTTGTATTTCCATACCGATCTATAACGATCGTACCTATACTTACTTTCTAAAAGACAGAGAATTTCTGTTTACTTTGGTTTGTGATAAGTTTGCAACGAGATGAAGTGATAAAGTTGGTTTCTTTTTAGTCACGTCAATTACTAGATTCTGCATATCATCCAGCTTCGTATATTCTCGGGGATTTTGTTATGTTGAATTCAAAGAACGAAAGAAAAAGGAAAAAAAAAAGAAAAGAAAAACGTTAAAAAAGGCCATTTGCGGGACTGCAGCCCATCTCGCGCTACGAGATCTGGGAACTGAGCTGAAAATGGAAACTTGACTGTGCGTGGGTTGTATAATACTTACATACGTACGACCTACACCAAAAGAAACGTGCGCCGAACGAGTCGGAGGATCCAGGGAGTCCTGGGGCCACCCAGGCAGTCGAGAGGTCAAGATTTTATCGAAGTTATGTTCCCGGGATCTCATAGACCATAATATATTATAATAGGATCGTGGATGTAACGATGGTCCTAATTTATCGAAAATTTATTATTGCGATACGCCTTGCGAAATATCGTTTAAATAGGAACGGTTCATTTATCTGTGCGAATCAAGTCTCTCTCCCTTTCTCTCTCTCTCTCTCTTCATATCTTTCAGCTTCTCTCAAGATTTATGGATACATCATAATTGCCTTATCAGCATTGGAACGCGTTTCTCGCCATTGGAATTGACCGGTTAAAGATTTCCCTACCTAGCACGCGTCTTGGTTTACGTTCGCTACTATCGTTGCTGATTGTGCAGACGGACGCCAAGTTGTAGTTTCCACAATTCCCACGCCCACCAACCGCAACGAACCTCCTAAGGCTGCCTTAGGCTTTACTAAGATAGCTTCCAAGTCTGTAGAACCTAACCCGACCTAAGAAACAACCCACGAACACGTCACAACTCCTTATGCCTAGTCACAGTTCGGTTGATCGAACCGCTACTGCGTTTCTGGTGGCCCTTCTTCTTCTTCTTCTTCTTCTTCTTCTTCTTCTTCTTCTTCTTCTTCTTCAACTTCAACTTCTTCTTTGTTACGCAAAGGAAGCTTGATGTACGTAATCGACAACTGAATCCTTTTAACTGAGCTACCGAATGATCCACACATGCGAATATAAATACATCTACTTATGGTTACGTGCATATATGTATACGCTTCAACAACCGCACATAGGTCGGGTTAAGCAGAGCTGGTTAGGTAAGGTCAGAACCCAGATCAGAGACCGTGCAACTTTCTACGAAACACCTCCGCGCCTACGGGTAAATTTATTTATGTATATATGTAGTATGTACACTGTTAAGTATTTGACTATATATGGTATCTGAGTGACGTTTTCGAGGGAGTCTGTCCTAGGGTAATCTCCAAGGAAATCACTAGGCGTTAAAAACCCAGAACTTGGATTATAGAGTTTCAGGTAAAAAGTGAGAAAAGATAAACAGACCGAGAGTTTGCCTTCGATATCCATGTGTCAAGGTGCTGAGTGCAAAAGCATGCTTTTGATGATAAGCCGTTGTCCGGAATCACAGTCTCGACTCTTTTCGGGGGACATTATCGACCCGTGAAATTTCTTATTAATTAATATCATTGGCACAGTCGCGTGTCAGAGTTCACTCCCAAACCCTTGCGGTTTGTTTATGGCCTTCCTATTCTTCTTGGAAACAAGAGTGGATACATCGACCTACCTCGATCGTGCTAACTGAAAGAGATAAAATTGGTATTAAACAAAGGGAAGAAACCAACGAAAAATAACCTATCATACATCAAGGAAATCACTACTGTGTTACATATCTGTGAATAGAAATTTGAGATTGCGGTTACCGTTTGGCAGCTGTTGTTTGAATGGTAATGTTCTCGAAAATTGGGAAAATGGACCCACTTGAATCCTTAATTAAATAAATTTATTCTTAAGGTTCACTTAGAAGCTGATGAGGAAAATCATGAGGCAGTTTTTTCCTTCGATGAATATTGCATGTAACCAAGACGAGAAAATTTGACTTTACAAAATCGTCGGATCTAATTAGTAAATGACAAGGAATCTCAACTGTCGATCAGAAACCCACATCGTATAATCCGGTGGTTTAGAATGAGATTGAATATTCGTCCGCTTCGTTTCTAAAATTAGTATCAAATTACTGAGTTATCGGACAGAATCGTTGACGACGTTGTGTAAAGTGACGTCGTCAGATCGGGTTAGATCGGTATCGATCTATTTAATATTAATATCTCATACATAGGTATATTTTTCAGATAAGAATTGATATTTATCTGCCTAGTTTCTTCCGGCACTGCAGAGATGAAACTTATCGTGGAACTATACGATATTATACCTTCAGAATTATTTAGGGAAATTAAGATATGTCCGATGGCCAATGGGGTGAAGACAGATCATTTGGGTTTAAAAAAATATGGGCGTGGTTCTGGCCCGAGATCCTTTGACCAACGGACCAAAACCCAAACCTGATTTAGATCTTAATAAACCCAAATATCAACGCCTTAATCTTGCCCAGTGAACGAGCGGAAAAGTGGAATGATGTAGATTAGTTTATTCTTTAATAATAATTAAGACCGTATCAGTTATGGCTAATTTTGTTTTTTTAATTTTATTTATGATCGGGATTAGGATTTACCGATTTTTTTATTAAAGGATGTTAATTACTGTATAGAATTAATTCTAAAATTAATAAAATCGTTTTCTAAATATCTCAGAAGAATTCTTCATTTGTTTCCTATGATCTATATAATTTTTAGTGTTTTCCTCGATCAAATTTGTTGGTAATTTTGTACAAATTTCTGTTTCTCTATCGATGATAATACCGATGCTAACTTTACAGCCTCGATCTTCCGATTCGAATTACCTGTAGCGCGATCTGCCCGTTTTTGGTGCTATAGATCGTTACTCCGTCGATAAATGACCGGATAACTACGGTCGGTAACTGAATTTTCTTAAACATCTTAACTATTCGAAGTTAAGACAAGGATCTAGCAATCGTGATCGTTTATCGTTTCAATTAAACTCATTTTCTTATAAATAAAAAATCAAATTGGTTATGCGGTTAACTTTAGTTTGAATTGATAGCGAGATTCGATTGGATGGAATTATAAGGTTTGAACAAGTCGAGTATATGTATTTTTGAAATATTTATTCAAATACAGGATTATAATACATAGGATATAACGTAAAACATTCCTAGTATTATTCCTGAAATAATAATATCAGATGTTTTTTTTTTTTTTTTTTTAATTTTCTGGAGAGCACATGAGTAATTAAGTAATTTAAATCTAGTCGACAGTGTCCCATGAATAATTAAATCGCATTCAATCATTCATATAATAATTCGATACTAATAATCAAGTAATCTTTATTAAAATTCGACGGTGGATTTTCGGTTGTAAAATAATAATGAAAATAAAACTTACTAAAACTTCAGCAACATTAAACATCGTTAATTCCCTCGGATCCCACCGTCGAATAATAAATTCTGTTAATTTTATATACAAGTACAAGTACAAGTACTGTTTAAATATCTACAATAAGAGACTCCGTCGTTTTAAGACGTAAAAAAAATCTCTAACGGATATGTTTCCTTGGATATGAACAACAATTAAATAATCGGTGTAACTTCTTAACATTAAACATATTTATGTGTCTAAAATAGAAAAAAAAAAAAAAAAAAACCAAATAAGCAAACAAAACGTTTCTAATCTGCTTAATTCGGTGTATTATATACAAAAATTGTTTCAGATCTATCTCGAAAAATCCATTCGTTATATATCCGGATTTTATTTAAGATTCCTACTTACAGAAAGAAACGGGCATTTTTTTTCTTTTTTTTTTTTTTAATGAATATAAACGGTGATATAAAACAATCACGTTATTGTTGTAAAATACCTCGCTCACTTCCTAACTACTTTAGCTATTTAAAAGAATTAACGAAAAACAAAGGAAAAAAAAAAAATGAAAAATGAAGAAGAATTAACCTTAACTATTAAAGTTATTAATGTCCTCCTGGTTTAAGGCTATTCTATTACATACATACATATACATATAACGATTATCAACTATAGTCATTGTTTCTTGAATATATGTGTCATTGCTATGTTCAAGTTGAGCCATATACCGCGTATATCAGTGTATTGAAAGTATATGATAGCAATATTAAATATTTATCTCAATCTTCATATACATATATGGTATTTGATAATTAATAATATTTATATAAAAAAAAAAAAAAAATTGATTTTCCTCTAACTATTATAATTGTAAAGATAAACGAATTTAATTAGATTCTATAATATTAACCTGAAATTAAATTATATGTATATAATATCTGTACATAATAAAGTTAGGTATATCATCACCTCAGACATGATAAAGTTTAATATAATATAGAACCATCGAACGTATTCATGTATTGTATATTTATAATCGATTCTTTAGAAAAAACTCTTTAAGTTTTTTTTTTAGTTTTTTTTTTTTTTTTTTTCTTTTTCGTGAAAAATCTCGTAACTACATCGTCCTGAATATAAATATGGCAAAAATTTGCAAATAAATGAACTCGTATGTAGTAAGTACCTATAATTATCATAGGTCCGATGTATACGTTCACGGTATTATAGAAAATATTTACAAAATAATTAAAAACTCGTGACTAAGTTATGGATTTTTATTTTGGGTTTGATATTTACAATAATAACCCTCGTCTGTTCTCCATAATATATGATAAAACTATATCGTTCATATCATATCTCTCTCTCTCTTTCTCTATGTAGGGTATAATAAAAAGAGAAAAAAAACAAATAGAAAAAAAGATAGACGTAAATAAATGTATACATATATATTTATATGTATATAAAATTCATATCACATATATAATAATATCAAGCACACTTATACAACTCCACAATCGCCAATATAAATTGATATAAATTATGATTTTGATATTTACAAAATTTCGGCGGTGGTAAGAAAAAAAAAAAAAATAAAAAATAAAAATCTCCCAAACAGTTAAATCGAAACTGTGTCGATAAAAAAATTGATCATCTTTATCGATCTCGATACTCCTGATACCTCGTAATCTTTTAATAGAAAATAAAAAATATGATAAAAATCGTAAACTAATTATAAATAGTTCAATTATTCATCCACACATTCGCATCAGACATAAACTTCGCCTCTTTTACTTCCCGGTACGTTGGTCGTAGTCCCAGAAGAAGCGGTCGTTGAACTATTAGAATTTGAGTTAGAACCGGTGCTAGTTTTCCTCGGTAATTCTGTCGGAGGTTTAGCCGGTTCTTTATTAAAGCTTCCGGTTCTATGACGGACTTCGGGTTGAACAGGTAGCAGTCTATCAGCCGCTACTGGACTAACTTGGCTACCATAAGAGTGTGAAACTCTGTTATCTCTACGATGTGATCCAGGAGAATGGGGCAATGACATACTCCTGTCTTCCCGAGGCTGAGGAACCGGTGGACCAGGAAGTGAGGCTGAACGTCGCCCACGACCGTCAACAACCTCTGTAACTATATAACCGCTTAATTTTTCCGGGCTCATTAAGATCGGTGAACGATCCGTATAGCCATCAAAAACCGGTGAACTCCCGTGACTTGTTGGCGGACTTCTTTGTTCACCGATCAACGGTGTTGAACGATCTTCTTGGCCGTTTATACTCCCACTTCTACTGCTTCCAGATTCTTCCTCGCTTGAATTAACCTCCGTTAAAGTGGCTTGAATATTTGGCTGAATGTTAACACCCCGCATTGGGGATGACGTCGTCGTAACAAAACCTAGTTGGGTTAATTGGCTGACTGTGACGGGAGTTAATGTCACTGGGGCGACGAGACCAGCGCTGGTTAACGTCGGGGAAAGAACAGCCTGAGCCAGGGCTGCAGCTCCTGGTTTTCCACCAGTTGGACTTCCCTCGGTTTCTTGAATCGGGGAAAGGACCACTTGGACGACTGATAAGTCCGCTGGATAATGACCGTTCGCTGGTAGTTGGTGCATCACTCCTACTACACCGGCTCCGATGTTTGCGGCATTGCTGGCTGATAGAGCTAGACGTTGCTCTCGGTCAACTACTTCCTTGGTAACGTCTGGGGTTGGTATCCGAGGACGATTTTTCAGCGACACTGGAATCGAGTTCAATTTCGTCAGAGTTCCTGTAAGCCCAAATTTTACACGATTCTCTAAGTCTTAATCGAGTCCCTATAGGAACGTGGGACTCCGCGTAAAAAGAAAACCGATTTGAGGAGGCATGATCGTGAGTTTTTTTGATTATACGGAAATTTTGTTTCCAAAACCGTAACAATGGGAATACTTTTTTTAACAACAAACTTGAGGGTTGAATAATTAAATTTAGAGAGTATATAATTATTTACCTTGACGTCCCATCCGTTGACTCCGAACGCTCTTTCGACCGACTATACGATCGTATAATGACATTTTATGATTGGGATTTGTGGCCTGTGGAAGACCACCTGCTTCTGGGCTACTGTATACGCTGTTATGCCTATTTCTTGAAAAAAAACCTCCTCCACTGCTGTACGTAGTTGATGAACTTCTGACGGATCCCATCCTCGTTATCTGACGTTGTAGCCAATTTTTTCTTCTCTCAACAAGTGGCGTGTCTACGCTCTCCTGTAAATTAAAAATACATTTATAAAATTGGAAATAAATTTCGTTCTTGAATCGACACGTATAGTTTATGAGAAAAATTAAAAAAAAAAAAAAAAAAAAAATAGCTAAAATTTTTATGCTTTTTATTTTACACGAAAATAGATGCCATTTAATTTTGATTTTGTTCATTCGTTTACCATTTTTTTTTTATTTTATTCATCGTATTCAACATCTTCCAAACTTGTCTACCAAAAAGTGAAATTCGGGTATATCAGGTTTGAACGGACTAAAAAAATGTGGTTTTCCTCGAACTTTGATCGGTTAAAAATTTAAATAATTTCCTACTTCTAAGTCCGATTGATGAAAAAATAAATAATAATATTCTTCGATCTCTGATTTCATAAATATTAATATATACTCACATAATCGGCATACATATCGTCCTGATGACTTTTGCGATGTTGGCTATGATTGTGAACTTGCGTGCCAAGAAGTACGTTTGCATAAAGGGCGTCACTTTCCTTAACTTTATAATGTTCTGCGGAACCTTTTGGCTCTTCGCGTCTATACTGCTCGCTAGCAACTGTGTAAGGTAGATCCTTAGGCACCACATCGTCCCAATACTGATCTTTCAAAAGCTCAGGATGTTCCTCGTGCATTTCATCAACGATCATGTAACCCGCCTGAGAACAAAAATCATCTTTATTAATAATCGTTTTAATTATAATAAAAAAAAAAAAAAAAAAAACAAAATGCTTATTCAGTCGAAGATCGATTTGCATAAAACAAGAATGACCAAAAGAAAAAGCACAAAGCTGCACCGCCTTGTCTTATACACTAGACGATATTTACCCACATATATCCTTCCAAGAAGTATTTAAAATAATCAACCGGTTATTAATCAAATAAAACAATTGTAGACATGTGATCTTCTTTGTTCCTGTTCAAAATTTTCTATCTTGATAAATTTCTCGGATTTATTTACTGTGATAATCGGAGATAGACTTGTACTGATGCAACCGATCGCTTAAGCACGTTTCTGATAATAAATTACATCGCATCATATTATCTATCGTTTAATTATTCAACTTTTGTTAACATTCCTTTCTTGTCGTACGTAATTTATGACCGTTAAAATATTGGCTCTATGTACGCGTATATATACGCACACACATGTATAAAATTTTGCTAGGCATATATATATAAACGTGTTTGCACGATTTCAATACATTGAAATATGGTCGACAAGGTCGTCGAAAACGAAGGACGTCATGTCAGTGTGCGTTACGATATTAGGTATAAGGTATAAGACGTGTACATACACAAGAAGATAAAAAAAAAAAAAATTGTTTATAAATTGATTTTACATATGTTAATACGTATTTCAATCCGTTAATGATTTTATCCATGATTACCTGATCTTTCGACCATTTATTATCCCGACTAAACGCTTGTGTCTCGTGTTAAAAAAATCCCACACAATATCATTCTACACAGATAATAATTTTTTACCGAATTATTAACACGCAGATAAAGAAGATGATCATGCTACGATCACGCCAAGGAAGTAAGTCATCGAGGTATATCAATGATAAATAATTACCAATTACCGTTTAGGAATTAGATATTATTACTTCCGGTTTTAGTACACGCTTGACTAGCTAATATACATATTAGATATACGCACGTAATCGTTTAATTTAATACGTCTAGATATTTAGATGATGCAGTTCTTTGTATACTTATACACTTTATATCTTACTGTATAATTAAGTCGTTAAATTATAGATTAATGAATACCTTGATATGTCGATCTATGAGCCAGTTTAATTCAATGTCATCGTCATCCTCACCGAATGGATTTATCAGAACTTCGGCCACCTTCAACCACCCCACGTAGAAACAGAACTGAAAAATAATAATTTTTGATAGATTAGTAAAATCGTTTATTTCATACAATTATTTATTCATTTAATAATTATTTTTTAACATTATTACCTGCAGAGCGGTAAAGAAAGGGAAATACATGTCTGGTTCCTCGTATTTTCCACTACCGGCTTCACCCTTTGGTATAACAAATTGGCGACCCAAAAGTGCCGCGAAAAAATAGGCATAAAGGGATAACGTCACGACCTAAAAAAAGGAACAAAAAAAAATACAAATTTTGGTTAATTATTATTGAACGCAAAATCTGTACAATTACTTCATTACGTTTTATACATATCGGGATTATAATTCATATGAAAATTTTTCTTCAGTGTGATTAAAGGGAGGGAGTGTAATGGAAGGGAATGTAAATGCCGTTATTAAACCATTTTGACATGATGTAGTAGAATTCCGCGACATGAAGCTCTAGGCTAATTATAGTTGGTATCTATTTACAGTACGTATATAACTCACATAGCTTCGTGAAAGTTAGAGGATGGATTTAGATTGAGTAATTAATCTTATTTCAATTCCGTATTAATATTTTATACGGTTATTTAAATTCGGTCATGCACGGTTTACGTTCGAATATAATAGACTATACATGTATGTAGGTATGTATATATGTATCATACATATATGTATGTATAGCAAAGTAATTTAAATTCTTCGATCGATTTTTAACGGAACATGAAGAAGCTTCTTTATTTTTTTTTTATTCTTTTATTTTCTTTCATTTTCTTCAATATTTTAGACTGACAAGGAAGTTCTCTGAGGTCCACCGCACCTAAAGTATAATAAGCATCGGTTTAATTAACTTCTGGTTTATTCCACGGACGCGTTGTTCATCTTCATGTCCTCGAAAAATCTTTCTCTAATTTATAAAATCACGCGATAATTGTTCTGTGCAATAAAATTTTTAAACAAAACAACAAAAAAAAAATAAAATAAAATAAAAAATATTTATTTTACTTCTCTGGGTCAAAGGCCTCGCGCGTAATTATACTTAACGAATTAATCTATGACTGGACTATAATAACCTTGACGTTCTATACGGATTAGGGATGAGATAAGCTCCTGTATTTAATTATCTGTTACGTACACGTGGGTAATTCAGCTTATAGTTCTCGTCACATTATCGCTTTGACGACATCAAATATTTGTCTGTACAAGCAAAGCAAAAGACTCAAGAATTTTCTGGGAACTTCATACATGCGGTACTCACGCCTTGCAGGACAAGATGGCGTTCTAAGAATCTATATCCAACCGAATACAAAAAATAAAAAAAGAAAGAAAAAGAAAAGAAAAAAATCGGTTTCTACTTCAGCGTCCGCTAGCCGCCCCCGGGTACAGCTAACACCGATATTCTCTCTTACAGGCTCGTGGACCAATATACCTTTGACAATTGGTAATACGTAATACGATTGTGTTCACGAAAAAAAAGTAATAAAATAAAATGAACTAAAAATAAAAAATTTTATTCGCCAATTACGACGAGTCAATTCAGACTCGAAGATCGTCTGATGAGTTCCACAAGCTATTATGATATTGAGATAATACTCGATATATATGAATAGAAGTCGATCAGTGTTTATACCTTCGATTATATGTATCAAGGACCCGATCAACGTTGAGGTGGTGTTCAAGGGCACCAGGAACCGGTAGATAGTTGTCACGTTATACTAAGCCTTCGTATGTGGGATCAAATCTTATGTAAAATAATGTTTTTCTCTTTTAGAAAATAGTCGAGGTAGCTAGATAACTATGTACATATATTGATATGTATATAAACGATGTTCTAGATCATTAGAATGTTTTTTTCAAAGATATTCATTTCACAAGACTATTTTTATATCGGTATCGATATTATACCGGCATATTATTTCGTTAACGTTTGTAATTCAAGATCCGTTTTCAATATATGACCAAGTATAACGATGGGTTTCTTTTTATTATAAAAAAAAAATTTTTGTTTTATATTTTTACTTTGATTTGTTTAACTTTATGAATATATTATTATACGACGTATACATAGAATTCATTAGATATCTATATACCTATACCTAACCACGTAAATATATAAATGAGAAAAACAATCCACATCGATATCCATTCGCGATTCATTTCGCTATAAATAATAATTAACATTTCATGAGACAAAGGAAATATGGACATCCAATCAATGTCTGGTCATTGGCTCGAGATTGCTTATTATTGTACTGCATAATTTAACTGAGGTACGACGCGTGCCACGTAGCTACGTAGATACGCGTTTGTCGTTAAACGGCAATGGACGTCGTTACGTTACATCGCAACAGCCGTTACGGTAACCTGGAACGACGGTTGATTATTATCAAGGTGCGAATTGAAACGTGTTACCATTTTTTTCTCCCCCTTTTGGATTCTTTCGATGTTTTCATTATTCGCATTTTTTTTTTTTTTTTTTATCGATTATCTGTATACCTACTATGCAGTGCGAATAACTGCGAGAGCCTTACTGTATATCCGTATAATATCGTACGACGACCAACCAGCTATAGCCCAACGTTTGAATCATTTCAAAGACTCGAAGGTTTCTATAGCTCGTTAGTGAGAAACTATCCTCGATGTAATAAGTTCTTGGTAAAACGCAAGGATCGCGGAAGCGTTGGAATAACATTGCGAAGAACTTCTTGGCCTATCCAGGAAGACAATAAGGAGGGCGCGACATCGCGGGGTATAACGCTGCTGCTTTTTTTTTTTTGTTTTTATACTCATTGTGCTTCAAAAAAGCTTCTTTTTTAAAAAGTAATAAAATAAAACCAACTTTTCTATCAGATGACACGAAAATCTGAACATCGATATTGCTTTTTATATCGACGAATAAGAAGTTTGTATAAAATTCATTCTGAACTTCCAAACGAGAACCTTGATTAGTATTGTTATAGAACTTAACTGATGTCAATATTATGGAGTTAATAGACCATTTAGTTTCTATAATAGGACTTCGGGAAGCCATAGACTGAGATAGTTACTGTAATAGAGTTGACAGTAAACTTTATGCGTCGTTATGTATGTACATACGTAGAAGATTAATGTATAAATAAAAGTGATTTATATTTTTGGTGCAAAACAAGGATATTAAGATTTTTATGTCCCTCGTATGTCCCACGCAGTTGATATCAATCTTATATGAATAATATTCATAAATTTCACTCAGGATAAATATCAAAGAAACAAAAAAAAAAATAAATAAATCAAAAAATCTTGGTTTATTTCTTCACCAAAAAAAAAAAAAATTATGAATATAGGACATTCTCTTTTTTCTGTATATTAGATATACGTGATACTTGATTGAATGTTTGAACTATAGGATCGTGGGCTGAAAGACGTGTGCATATTTAAACTTTTAGAAGAGTAGATACTTGGAAAAAGAGTATTTCGAATTACTGTACCTATACCTAGTTAAAATACCCATACCCATGTGTATGTACATAGATAAATACGTACATACATGTCAAGAAGTATACGGATTTGTACAATTACTGTAAATCGAGCTACTTTTCTTTCCTTTTTTCTATCTATCTCTATCTCAATCTCTCTATTTCTGTCAGACTCTATTTATTATTTTACCCATTGACTAGCTTGACACCGAGCCAACAGAATCTTAGGATCTTGCGGAATCCTGGCCCTCAAGCTCAAGACTACCGTAGGATTTGACCGTATATACCAATGAAGAAAAATCTTAGAAAGAACCCCGCGTGTACCAGGGCGACACAATCACGCGCCTGTAGAACTTGGCGCGTGACTTCCTGCGTGCCGGGGACACTTGTTTTACGCCAAGGAACGAGACGAGTAGATACCTAATGCAATATGATATTTCAATCGCGTACGCGGTCAACATGTCTTTGTCGATGTGTTCCGTTCACCGAACATTCAAGTTAACTTAGAAAACAAAGAAACAAAAAATAATATAATAATACGGAAAAATTTGAAAAAACAATAAAAAAAATTGTAAATATTTTGAAAACAATTATGTTCAAAATACTGTTTGAGAAAAAAAAATACTTGAGATAACGTCGATTATTGTACCTACCGAGGTGTATAAAAATAATGACTGTTGCTAATTAGAAAATTTCTGTAATGCGCGACGTATACGTACGTTGGCTGATGAGCAATTACGATGTTGCGTAATTCCTAATTATAAATACAAAACATCTTTCCGGGACGATTTATGCACGGGTTTAGTAAAGCTTTCCGTAAAGATCCGACACCGTGGAGGATTCCAAAAATCTCGAGCATTTCATTTTTGCCCAAGATATTTTTGAAAGATAAAAATTTTGCTTCGTATTCAATCCTCTTTGTATACTTCGTAATGAAGATTTTTATTACCCGCTTTGTTCAAAGGTGAAAATTTGCCATAACGTCATTGACTATATGAACCTTGTTATCTGGTATGCAAACGATCATTGCATGCAGATATTTCCATATTTATAAACTTACGCAATCGATTTGAACGAAGACGCGATTTATCCTTTTTGAAGTGAGGAGATTTTTGCAAAATGTGTATAAAATTTATACGCGTGATTGTTGCAGTCATTGAAATATGTATATCGGTTATGGTTTCTTTTTACTTTGCTAAAAAATCGCACATTTCTATTCTTAAACAACGTAACGTTCTGTATATAATTACCTGAGTATAGACAAGGGGCACACAGACAGTATCGTATCCGATAAGGGCACCAAGTCGTTTACGAATGTCACTAAGTTCGACGAGGAGAGTTTGAACGACTTGATCACTCGTTATCAATGCTTCTTTTCGAGCTCTGTTGATGATATTTGTAGCCCAAACCAGTGGCATCCAGTATTTAGACATAGCTGCCTTTTTGTTCATCATTTCGAAAATCTTTTTTTCTGATTCCATCATGAGACCTGAAACAAGAAAATAGGAATTTCGTAAGTAAACCGACTTCTTCGACGTCAGAAAAAAATAAACTATGAGAATCCATTATCAGCACAAGTCTTAGAAATTATATTGAATAAACTTAAAAAAATCTATGTCTCATCGAAGTTTTGCTGTTTCTTCGTCGTCTAGACTTTGCAGCTTAAGGTATAACACGAACCGAGCTATAATCGTGTTTAGAAAGTTTCTGAATTTATGTTAACTTCATGCATTACATACGCCACCACGTAGTTGCGCCTAAACTAAACTCTTGATTTCTATCCAATTCTAAAAACGAAATGTTCTCCATCCGTAAAATATATATACATATATACAAGGCGTATAATCGAGTACACGTATGAAACTTCGCGGGAGTATATAAAAAATAAAACAAAAAAAAATCTATTCGACAAAATCGACTAGATACATCGTCAAAACTACGAGATAGACACACGCGATGTTGTTATTCAAGAACGAACAAGAAAACACATACTTATCCTTTGTTTGATAATTACTATATTCCAATATATACCGTCGACAGAAAGTCTTAATTCTATGTAATTACAGTGCGATAGGTGCCGGTCTGTTTTTCAGACAATGGTTATATTTCTATTTCTGTATAGCAGTAAGATATACACATACGTATGTACATACATACATACGTTACGTATTGAAAATCGATAACAGCAATTTCTTGATTAAATTGATGCGCCTATAAGTGTAGGCGTTGATATTTATTCCCCGGAATTAGGTATATGAGAAGATGCGCGATTAGATTTGCAATTATAAATTGCATATACATATGTTTGTTGTATACGAGTAGGTACATACATACATATCGGGCTTTGATTTGTTACTAGTGTTTACTGCACCGAGAAGACGATATATGCAAATTTAAATAAAGTGATTATAGCTCTAGTCGTTCGTAATGGCGGCGAGATTTTCGATATGAATTATTCAGTTGTTGTATATATCTAGACAAACGCATTTCACTGTGAGATAAGCATAATTTTTAGATATAACGAAGCTTGATACTTGTATAAAAATATTCAAAAATGTCAAAGAGTGAGAAACTGTATATGTAACACCTTCATGTTGTAGATCTATGATAGTAATTGTGCAAAAACTAATTTACTATTAGATACAAGCACCTGGGATCTATCGATGTCTTATAATAACGGGACGTTCGTATTTAGCGGTTATTTTTTGGCGTCGCGTCGCGACGCCCCAGGTCGATTTTAACACTCGTATGTCCACATAGCGCGTTATATGTTTAACTATAACTAAGAACATCTTTTATCTATTACTTATCGATATTGGAATACCATTAGTAAAATTTTTTCGAAACAGTTAATTAATTTTTGATGAAATAAATTTATATAATTTTCCATTCTTATATTCCGATATTGATTTTAATTTTATATATGTATATCGATCTCCGGTTTTGTTATGATTATACGCAAATTATACAGCATAACATTTTTTTTGCACTGTGGATTATTTTAACCTCTTCGTTTTTTTTTTGGGAGTTTTTTTTATTTTTATTTTTTTTTTTCTTCTTTAGTTCAGCGATAACTAAGCTCGCGGCGATTCTCCTCGTATAGTCCTCCAAAAGTGGCAAGGTAGTATTTAATTCTCTACACAGCAATCAATTGTGCAATAACCGGCAAGAAACTAGACCAGCAATTTAAATTTACATTTGCCTACTTACAGAATTGGAAACGATCTTAGAGACGTGGTATATAGGTATAATTAGGTATATATGCGTATGGCGCATGTGTAAATTGAATTAGATTGAATTTTTGAAAACGATATACGACGATGATAAATTTTCACAAATTCAAAAGTATCCAAAATTTTAACAGATAAAAAAATAATCATTCTTACAGATTACGTTATCGCATGTTTAATAAAGAATACATTTTTTTATTTTTTTTTTTATTTTAATAAAATTTAAGCGATAGAAAGTTTTTCGCTTGTTCGTTGTCGTAATAATTATCGGCAAAACTATCGTGAAATCTGACGTGCAATAGTCAACGGAGTCAAGGAAAGAAATTTCCGCAGTTTCGTTTTATCGATTGGCAATCTTTCAATCGGTTCTCACAGGAAGTCCTTGAAATTTATGTCAGGTAAACCTGCATGAGGAGCGGTATTTCGCATCCTAAATAAATAAATAAATAAATATCGTTCGATTTATACCGGATGAAATATTGCAAATCCACCGTTATCTCGTTCAATAGTATCTCAGAAATATATACATGTATATATATATATACGTATATATAAAGTTTTTTAAAAAGTTGGTTAGTTAAGGAGCAACGTAAAAATATATATTCTTAAGATGGATTTACGTCACTTTTTATATACCCCATCCCAACTACTGTGACAAAGTTTTAATTGATTTCCATCGTATCGTGGTAAGTACAGGTTTAACCGGCTCGATTTTGCCGCAGGTTTTAAGCCTCTTGCAGCATCTCTACCGTTCACCGTGACGATCTTTGCGACGAGACTTCATGAGATCTATTGAAAAATTTATTTATTTTTTTTCTTTACATAAAACACTGCTGAGAGAATCCTGCAACTCTAAGTACTCTTACTACGGTCTTACGACGGACAATAAATTCTTCAACGTTTTACTGAGAATCTAAAATACTGTTTATACAGCCTCGAATCCCACAATTATAAATATCTTAGACTTGAGAATATCAGCCATTGATTTAATCGAAACTGTCTTCGAACACGCACGGTTTTAAAAATCTAAACAAATGTCAAGGACTGGCTTATGGGCTTCTGTAAATTAAACATCAAAGAATTTAACCTGTCTTTTTGGCATTTTTGTTTTTTTTTTTTTTGTTTTTTTCTTCTTTATATCATCGTTTCACTAATCTGCGTAAAGATTCAGAAAAAAATTTTAATTTTAAATTAAATGACGATGAAAATTTTTTTCAGTCGCGATAATAATCGAGTACAATTATAATTCGCGAGATGGTTATTATTCCGTAATTTTTTTCCCCAATGTCTGTGCAATTTTTTTTTAACACCGAATTAATTCAAAATTGTTATACGAAATCATGTCAGATAATTATATACTATTTCGATAATCGATAATAGGGAATAATTATACCTATGATTTATATAAATTCAGACGCAGATTAATATACTATATATACGCAAAATTGTATACCTAATACCGCAAATTTTTCGCGGACTTTTAAACAGCAATTTTTAAAAATTTCTTTTATATGATAATCATGATAAAATGATGAAAAAGTTGTACAAATAAAACACGAATACATCATTTAGTATATATAAAGCTCTATTTTATAACCTCGTCAATATATCTTGTGAAATTTAATATTTGTTGAAAAAAATGGATTTTCAAGCTTTTGTATCTCATCGATATTTCATCTCTGATATTATATTAACATTTTCTATATTTATGTTGATTCGAATTGAATGAACAAGCGCTCATAACGTTAAAGTATATTATTGAATAGACATAGAGATAACGGATTTATCACCCAGTGTGAGTATCAACACCTAGATTCTAAACAATTGCCAATAAATTCTTGCAGTATTTTAATTATCATAAACGAAATAATTAACAGCTGTCAGTTCGCTAATCGTCAAAGTGACGTAAATCTATCGTCTGAAAATATATTAGCGATGATAGGTTAGGCTTTCATCGAAGGCGATATTCCCATGCACAGTTAATTGATTTGTTCGCTTCTCATTATCGCCTAAGTATATACATATATACATATAAAATATACATGTAACACGCTATACCCTCGCGAAAGCGCGTGTCTGTCTATATAGTTGGCGAAAGATTGTCTATCGAAGAAAGTAAAAGGTCGAAAGATTTGCAGTGTAAATCATTGCATACGATATATCCGTAGTTTCAGTTATTCTACAAATGTCAAAGTTCATCGAGAGAGTTTCATTTCGTTTTAATAATTTAACGTATTTTAATCTAGAAAATCGAAAACAATTTTTTTTTTTTTTAAATATATTTTAATTATATTATCGTGATATAGAAATAATTATAAGTGTGTATCATATACCCAAAATCCATATTATATATATATCTACAATATATGTATAGTATACGTCAACTTTCTCCTCTGAATATAACAACTTGTCAAAAATAAATTTCGATATAAAAAATTCCTCGTATATATATATATATATATATATATATATATATATATATATATATATATATATATATATATATATATATATATATATATATATATATATATATATTTTTTTCTCCATGTGCTAAATTTATTTACTACTTTTTATTTATTTATTTATTTTTGTTTTATCGCCAATAACGTATACATATATATATATACTTTATACGTGATATTAATAATTCATCATCGTTATACGTATCTATCCGTCCATGAGTCAGAGGAAAGAACATTATTTTTTCGTTTTCAAAAACAGTGTCAGAGTTATTCGAGTCTGTCTACAGGTCATAGGTCCACATCATATACACAACATTTCTATGAATATTCAGAACTGTCTACAATTTCAATGTCAATGTCAAGCCCCGTATCAAATAGTTGTGGTTTCTGGTCACAGACCATATAAAGTGATGGTATTACGAGCTTGTATATAATATACCTGTCTAACTAACCATGCCATTCAACTTTTACACCACAAGAATTTTTCAATTAGTATTAATCTAATCTCTACGTATACGATTATGGTAAAATTTTACTCTACCAAATTATTACATCAATCAACTATTGATTAACTTTGATTATAGAAATTATAAATCCATCATTCCACGACGAATACGGTAGGTAAATAAATCGGTAAAATTAAAGATGGTGAAAATTGTTAAGGAACTAAATATTATCGTAAAATTATTTTTATGAGAATGAACTAGGAAATAATTTACCGATAATATTTTCTTCTACTTTTAAACGAACGTGAGCAATTAAGTTTTACTTACTTGTGGTAAACATATATATACATGTATATATATATAATAACCGTAAAACAAGAAGATGACTCTTCTATTCTATTGGACGTTAAAACTCTCCTCACTTTGTAACCAGTTTTGAAACGTCTATAGAAACTATATTCTCGAAACTTGTATATATAATATAGTATAACGGAAAATGGACGCCTTTAACCGTCGCTAATCATTTTCACAGTATGAAATTAGCGGATCTATACTCTTGCGGTTAATTATCGTGTAATCTTTAAAGACCTGCAGATAAAAACTTAATTTTTTTACTTCTAATTCTTCTTCTTCTTTTTCTTCTTTTCTCTATCTCAAAATGCAACGAGTCCTCAATCGTCATGGGTTTTATTATCGTTCCCAATGGCACAACTTTTTTTTGTTTTTTAAATACTACACCATCTAAGATTCCTGACTGGTTTCTTTTTTCTGATCAAGTTGCTTCAGATCGAGATCAGTAGGAGGCAAGCGCTCACCAGGAGATCGGCGACCAGGCGCCGTGTCTACGCGCCTCTTCAGTATTTTTCATTTTTCATATTCAATTTTTTTTAATTTTTTTTTAACATTCTCTAATGGTCACGACGTCCGCAATTAGGACCCAAGAAATATCGTCCTGGAAGTCTCGACAGAATACGATTAGACTAAATTTAGTAAATTTTTAATAGACTATCGAGTCTCGTATTAAAAATAAAAACCTTCAAAGGTTGAAATTTTTCATTGCATTCTTACAGAAGTTTAATAGTTTTGTTTAATATTTACATTACTTCCATTCATAGATTTATTTGCTTTTCTTTATTCTTATTACAATTTACTATCTACTTCTCGATGTTTATTCTAAACGCGGAAACTACGTAAGTAGTCGTATCTACAGTTCACTGTAAGCTAATAAGCCATCCGAGTCTCTTTTCTATTAGCACTACACACGCATCATGTTTTTTAATACAATTAGGACTTAAGGTAATTAGATCCTAGTTTCCGGTTCTAAAGTGATAGACTGACGGATAAATGTAGTTGACAAAATATCATAAGCGACTCAATCTTGCTTAAAAGTTTATTAAATTATTTTAAAGATAATAAATTTTGAAGAAAATGAGTAAAAGTATCCAAAGAAAAAAATCCACGTTAATATAAAGAGAAGAAAAAAAAAAAAATTTTTTGTAGACTCTGTCCAGGTTGTAAAAAAGGTTCGTGTTGACTTGCTGCACCGTCTACGCGGGCTGATCGAGCAACGGCGATGCACGTAGGCAGGCAGGTAGGTATATAAGTAGGTATATAATCCCTACGTGTTATCTGTGGATGGGTCCGGTCAAACGTGGCTCTCCTGGGTCAATAGACGGAGGGATCCTTGCCCGCGTGGCAAGGTCGTTTCTGAGTTAAAAATAAACTCCGTCTCCCGCTAGCTGGTAGCTCGTGTATCGAAAAGTGTTTCGAAGAGAACCAGTCCTATGAGGTATAGGGGTAGGGGTAGACGTGAGATGGACACGTCTTGGACTTGACCAAGGCACTTGTGAGATCTTGAAGCGAGATTTTTTAGGAGAGGTGAAAGAGACGAAAAAGAAGAAGATGCAGAAGAAGAAGAAGACGAAGAAGAAGA
Source organism: Macrophya annulata (assembly GCA_963924015.1). Classification (NCBI taxonomy): domain Eukaryota; kingdom Metazoa; phylum Arthropoda; class Insecta; order Hymenoptera; family Tenthredinidae; genus Macrophya; species Macrophya annulata. Next base: position 5,122,518 of record OZ001257.1, on the reverse strand, counting down.
AGTGGCTGCGGTATGCGCCTCGTGAAGCTACAGTATAGGGAGTGGTCGTTTACGGGGCCTCTGAAACCGTACACCATATTCTGTTAAGTAAAGGTACAATATACGTATTAAAAATTGGTGGTACGGTGCTCTCGGCAAGGTCGCGAGATCCCGGGCCAAAAAAGAAAAATAAAAAGAAAAAAAAAAAGAAAAAATGTAAAGCCAAACCGCGATCTGACGAACAAATTGCGTGACGCGATTCTCGCGAGGTTTTAAATCTGCGGAAATAAAAGATTCAGGTTTTGCCGCGTCATAATTTAAAGAGATTTTTTTTTTTATCTGATCATAGTTTTTTTTAAATTTTACCGATACCTTTCAAAATTTTATCGATAAACTGGAATTTCGGATAGTTCAATACTCGCTTATTAACATATGGCTTTGAATATAACGGCTCAATAAAATTATACCGAAAATTTTTATTTATTTATTTTTGATTTCCAGATCATTTCGAAACGATTTATTTTATTGGAATGCGGATGAAGAATTAATTAAAGAATTTTATTCAATATCATCGTTAAGATGTTGGCTTCATTTTAAAATCAAATTTTTTATCCGATATTCCATATACAAAAAAAATTTTAATTTTTTTTTCAAATCGAAAGTTTGTTACAATCTTAAATCTTTAAACTTCTCTGAATTTTTATATACACATATTCTATTTCGGTATCAAACTGATTGTCTATAATTTCAAATAGTATAACCAAACGAAAACTTGACAAAAATTTGGAAAAATTTAATATCGAAATTCCAATTCGAACGATATGTGTCTCGATCCACGGCTAAGAAAAAAACAGACAAATTGTTATAGTTGTCAAATGGTAATTCACAGATCCAGATATGTATAAGAATATTTTTCTATGTATCACACTGTGGGAATTCCCAACTACGTATGAAAATATACCAGTATGTAAATTGTCAAATAAATAAAATAAAAATTTGCATAATTCTCAGTATATCTCGGCTGCAAAGTTCCGCGAATCAGACCTAACCGCCCACAGTACAGATCTGAAAAGAAACGCGATTCCTAAAACCATATACCGTGCCCATATATCTTTCATTGAAAGTACTTGTCAGCGTTTTTATCTCGCGATAAAATCTCGCATCTTGATAAACAGAAGAAATATTTTTCCCGGAATATAAATCATCTAGAATTTTAATTTTGCGGTTTTTAAAACCATTTCTTTCCCGGCCTTGCCCTCATGACTTTCGCGTTTTTATGTATAACATATGGTGAAACGCAATGTCTCAGTCCCAAACGAGCCAGCCAATCTTTACATGTGATCACGCATCGTACATGGAATTTTGCCCATTTTCTACTTCGTCGATATAGACGCGATTTGTACCCGATCGGCACGCTACACGCACTGAGCGATTTAAAATCAATCGCTTATCTAATTACGCGATGATATTTCCTAATCAACCGAGCAACAATTTCTCCATAAAGACATATGCCATAGGGTGTAATTCAAATCATAAACCATTTTGGGGCTCCGAAAATTTTAAGAATAAAAATTCGATCGAAAATCGATAAAAAAAAAAAAAAAAAAAAAGGCTTAGTGATATGGTCCGCATGCTCTTACTTAACGATATTCTAATTCCTAACCGAAATCATGATTTGATTTCAAACGGTCATTATACCGTACGTATAACCTACAGAAGTCATATAGACGCAGTTTGTGGACTAATCGTTTGAGCAAAGTGTCCAGCATATTTAAACACGACAAATTACATCGATACGTTTATAAAATTACAAATGAAATGGATCAACTTCGCGACTTTCGCATTCGATAGAAAATTCTTGTAATACGTTATATAGAATCGCGAATCGATAGAAAATCGCGATTAGGATGAACATGATCGCGATTTTTAGTCGAGAGAGAAACCCGACTTAAAATCTATACAAATTTGTAACTTTAGAAATATAAATCCTCATTTTCATTGGCGGGTATAATAGACCTCCGTATTACGTTTACTGTACCAACAATCCTCAAAGTGTGTATAATAAAAAACGAACCGAAATATGTGACCCAGAATCTCTGGGCGCTGATCCGGAAGCCGCCTATCTAACTGTTCATAAGTCTTCGATCACGCGAGCTGGAAAGAGACGAGGTGGAAATAGATCCAGGTAATTACTTTCTTACGATGAGGCGTCCGAGACCGGCTCCTCAGGCCAACTATTTCGAATAATCAAAGAGAAACTCAGCTGCAACAATTTCATCTAAATATATCCACTCGAGGTATGGCGTCCGGTACGAGGTATAACTTGACTCTATTACTTTAAAAATTAAAACGATTAATTAAGATGGTAGAAAAAAGAAGAAGAAAAAAAAAAGAAAAAATTGAGTAAAAAAAAATTAAAATAATAATAAAATCACAGATAGGTAAAATAAGAAACTAAAATATTCAGTTCGCATTTCTTTGCTCTCGCCTAGGAGCATCATGGAGGGGTGGATAAGACTCGGCAATTACCATTTACAGCTGGAGATAGATTATACGACTCTCATTACCTGGCTCTATATTTATAACGCGACCTAGCGAGATCCAGCATCCGCAACGCATCTGCGTTGGCACTTATATTCCAACTGGGAACGTAATACTTTTACGTTTTTAGTTTAGTCTAGAGTCTGGTTTTCCGATACTAATACAACCGTGTTTTCACCGAGAAATTATAACACTGCAGTGTAAGTACTTAAGACTGTAAGGTAGGTATGTACATACATACTGATGTGTGTAAGTTATAAATAACTAGATCGTGGAATACGTCTTATAGCTAGATTTTTTGTTTTTTTTTTCTCATTTTTATGGACGAAATTTTACGAGTAAAATTTACGTATAACGAACTTATAGATAATTCGTACAATCTTTCCATCCATTATGGTAATTGAGAAGCAAGGTCGAAATATACGTACGAAAATATAATTTACTGCGAAGTTGGACCAGTTTTTTTGTGTTGATTCTTTAATTCGTAATCCTTGTTACTATTCAGTTACCGATAAATCTGATGTTGAATAAACCTGTTTATAAATACAGGCTAACTTCAAAACGAGTAATAAATTCTTTTTATGTTTTAGTAATAAATTATTTTTGGAAACAAAAAACTGAATTTACCCAAAATAAAAAGAGGTTCAAAGAAGTCCATACCACGTAACGTTCACGGAAATCGATTTTAAATCTTGTGATTACGAAATGCACAAAAAATTAAACAATCAAAAAAAAAAAAAGAATGAAGACGAAAAAACTGGAGAACAAACAATGGTAGAATAATTTTGGATTTGTGTATGTAACAAAAATTTAGATTAAAATGTAAATCCGGTTTCTAACCGGAATCATGAAAAGTAATTTTAAAAATCTTCAGTTTGTTCCGAGCCCTCATTACCTTATCAACTTCAAAGGAATTTATCTGATTGGTAGCCTGTGCACATTCTGCGTCCGCATCTTGAGGTATATATAGATTGGCGTGCGCGTGTTTGGCAAAAGGACTAAGAGGACGAAGGCGCCGACGCCACCCTGCGTTCCTCGGGCGTTTCCTCGGACTTCAGGCGCCAGTTGAAACGGCTAGGATATGAGAAAATTACTCTTTCTATCCAGAGCAACTTGCCAATTGAGATGGTCTATTTCTGTACGCTATTTACTGCAGTTTTATCATTTATTTTTATTATTTTTTTTTGGTTTTTTGTTTCTTACTTTCTATACATACGGTATTATTCTCGTCAAAGATTGCTCCGCCGCATTGCCTGATCTGTGTTATTACCTTGTGCTTGAGAGCTTGACGATTCTCATTCCACACACTTAAATACCTTCAGGACGTTAGAATATTATCCACTACGAAATCGAAGAATTCAAATTGAATTTTTTCTATTATAGTTATTAGTCTGATCTCTAGTTTCGATTGATATTAAAATAAAGAAAATAAGGAAAGGAACATAGCTATGCGATTTTATCATATCATCCGCACTCTCTTTGATTTTATGCACAGCATCCGAATATGTATAAAAATAAAATTAGAAATTTTTTAATCCATGATCACATTAATTTAGAATATTCTCTATGAATTTGACGAAGTATCTGTATAAATGATGCGTACTGTACCCTACGACAACCATTTTTTATTTGACAACATCAATCTATCTGAGGCGAAGCTCTATAAAATTTCAAATAATATCTAATCACGTTTCAAAGTGGCAGTAATGAGCTTAAAAAAAAAAAAAACTAAATCGATAATAATATTTCTTCGAAACGTACCGTACGGTGCTTTGACAAAAAATTATTTCCAAGATGTATATGGCTCGTCAATCGAATCTGTGGCGTAATTGAAGTGTTTGAATTAGTTATCTGACGGCATACGCATAAGTACGATCTCATGGTATGACTTTTTGTCTTCTCAAGGCGATGTTTTATTGATTTCCTCACGCGTTCTATATGAACGTTTTTTGATTCACGATGGTTAACATCTATATGGATTAACAAATAATTTATCGATCACGATCACTTCCTGGCACGTGAATTAGCCGTCACGTGTTTCCGTAATTGCAGATATATGGACCAACGATCTCGTGTAACTAATCTCTTGTCTTCTGTATTTTATGAATCTGTAATGTGTATTGTGTGAGTATCTTCAAAGGCTTGCAATTAATTGAATCAGACGCAAACTGTAATTCTGCGAATTATTATACCGCGACAATTACCTAAGTAGGTACAATTAATCGCGAAGTTAGACACGCGAACATCGATAACTGCAGCAATACTCAACATACAACATCGAAACTGAAAGAAGTTTTTAGTTTGTTATAGAGTTAAAGCGAAATCTTTGATATTCAGTGAAACTGAATAAATTCTTTTAAATTTTCGAATCTTATTCTCATAAGAATAAGATTCGATGACCTTCGAACGGCTTAATCTCCGCCGGAACTTTGTTTTCATCAAGAAAAGAGAATGCTGGAGAATTTCTCTTTGTCCATGAGATCGACCCGGACGTATAAGGTTGACGTCATGGTCATCTCATGCTACTTTATTGTATCAACTATAGTCTCGATCACCTCACCTTACAGCTGTTGAAAAAAGAAAATATAAGAAAAAAAAAATAATAATAACTCTGGACTTTTACATTTCGATGCAAGTCACTCAAAGTTTTCATAAATCTTTTCTTTTTTTTCATTCAGTAAAATTTTTCTGCTAAAACAAAAATTATATTTTCGACTCACTGACCGACATCAACGATGTGCTGTAGCGTTGGAAAACGACGCTTTACTCTCAACGATATTCTCTGTAATGTGATGACGTACGCAAGAACTGCGTATCTCACGATGTTTCGACGCATCAATCGGCCTCTTTCGTCCTGAAACATAGAAAAAAAAAAAGAATAAAATTAATCAATTTCGTTCCCAAGATGCAGAATAAATTCTTTAAATTCATCACAATTTTTTAATAAGATAAATTCGCATGCCCATCTTTGAATTTTTGCACATTGAATTGGTGAGGTTTGTTAACTGTCGTAATCCAGTTTCGTCAATAAATTTCTCTAACAGTTTATGATTTTTATACTTTTTCGATGTCTTATTTTAGGTCAAAAAAAAGGGCCTCAGATCATACTCTAAGTACAAGATTTTGTAATTCTAGTTCCCGTTCAAAAGTAGGCCTTGAATAATTGACTCTGAACGACACTTTGAACACGCGTTACCTGTACCCGCGATTCGTACAAATGAGAGGTGAACGGCTTAGGTAAATGACGAACAAAGGAATATTTCAAAGCGAAAAATTTTCGCTGTAAATCGGTATATAGGTATGTCGAAGAGAATCGAAACGGTAGTCTTTTGATTTTCTGCTAGTAACAGACGGCTAAAAAAAAGGCCAAAAAAATACCACAGAAACTTTATTTAAGATGACAGGTTTACGGCCTTATTTTCTCTGTACCTATGTCGAAAAAAAAAAAGAAGAAAAAATGAGCTTTTAACCGTCTGCACTGGTACAAAGAACCGGGTGAATTCCGTTCTCTTGCAGACATGCTGTAAAGATGGAACAGATCTTTACTGCCTTGAGTTCACGGCCTCTGGATCCGAGTTCCTTCGCCTTTGTCGCGATGTTAAATTACCGAAGAAACGAAGGCTTGAAAATATCGATTTCTCTTTCGCAGTCGAAACGAGGAAGGAAAGAAATTTGTAACAGAAAGAGAGATTTGGTTGATTTTTTGGAACTATGTAGTCTAATACTCGTATAGTATGGCCGTGTGTTGATAAGCCCAATGAAATGAGCAGGTGATGAATTATCACTTGATAAAATTTTGAAAAGGAACCAGGAAAAGGAATCAGGAAAAGATTTCGACTAACGTACGTCAACAGCTCGTCAAGGACGATGGATGATAGATTCGAAAATTCAATACGACATGACTGACAATGAGTGAGGAAAAATAAATTAGCAAATTAAATGTGCAAAAAGGTTAAATTGAGGAAAGAAATACACGAGACGGTATAGAATGGTATATGCCACGTGGCTCCAAGGACTTGGAAGTAAAGTGGGCTGGTCGCGTGTCAAAACTAATTTTCAAGCCCAGTATGATGCAAAGCACGTTTCCTGGTCTCGACTTCTTGCACTTTCCCTACGACGTCGATTCGTGCGTCACGTAGTAACACCCGCGACAACCTCGAGGTGGCCGAAATATTTTCAATACGAAGAAGGGGTTATTATACCTGTAGAACTTTTGTACCAGTAGACTATGCAATATCTAGATATACTTGCGGTCGATTATTACGCTTAGATCGTTATGATGTAATACGAGGATCGCTTTATTGAATATTAATAAATCGGAGCTTATGTATGCTAAAAAATATCTCCCTTACTTTAAATACGATCGAAAATTACTGGCTTATCATCTATAAAACCTAAGTTGTAACAAAAAATCGAAAAGCTGAATAAAACGATTTTTCTTCCCCATTTTTTATTACACAAGAAATTCTGCTGTAGCAGATTATGATATAGCTTGTTGGTATAATGTCAGTTAATACGGAGTAAGGACCAGGAGTAACATGGCCGATTAAAAGTAACGACTTTAGTCCAACATTTGTTGCCAATTTAGATAAGACCTGAAATCGTATGATTATAGTTTCGATCTTTCGACATATAAAAGTCTACACTGTGTGGGTTGGAATCGTTTTGTCCGAGGTTGTAAAACGAACAAAGTAATGTGGAGAATTGATTAAAAGATAAAGATCGACGATCAGAAAAGTAAAAGAAAAAATGATAAAAATGAGAGTAAAAATCTAGACGAGATTCCGAGCATCGAGATAATTTTCTTCATGTTTAAATTCTGTAACTATTATATTGACTTGGAATTTCTCCTAGTTAATCACCGCATAGTATTCCATGGCCTCGGTATACGCGCATGTAAAAATTCCCGGCTTGGCAATCAACAGGTGGGAGTCAACATCCCGCGCGTTACGACCCTGCAGCATCACAATTAGTTTTCCAATGAAAGGAATGCCAGAGCACGCCAACGTTCATTCACAAATTATAAATACGTTTATTTAATCACATATCGATCCATAAAAATACAGGAAAAAATTATTAATGAAATTTTGTCGGAATTATTCCCAAGAGATTATATACTTTGAGTTTTAAAGAGATTAAAAAATTGAAAGTAAAAGACTGTGTGGTACAGAATCTAGGACAGAATACCCTAAAAACTTTGATAGCTCTTAGCATCCGGTACCACTTGAATCTAATAACATCTGGTAAATTAAATTGGATTAAATGACGCCCGGAAACAGTACGAAAGTAAATCACGGACAATGATAATAGCCAACTAATCCATAACGAGTTTCGTAATAATATTGAATGATTACGTTGTGAGGTATATAACTCTCACTGTAAATACTGCACACGCAATCGTGCCTTCGCCTTTACAGCTAGTTAATAAAAATTTAGAAAATCAGATTTCTCGAATTCTTCGCTTCTATTTTATCATCTAAATCACTGATAATTATCAACTAATGAAAATCGTATAATCGATGTGTTTCCTTCCGGAATAAAACCGCGCGAAAAATGATATTATATACCGAAACTTAACCGCGGTGATCTCGGCCTTGTGTAATATGTTCATAGATACGGGTACTAGGTTAGATTCTTTATACGTATTGCATATTTCGTTAGGATAGATAAATCGCCATGACACCTTTCGATGTCGTTAACCCATGTGACAAGTGTCAAGTGCCACAAGCCGTCCACGATGTCACGTTGACGCGTGACTAGGTGCCACACCTAACGAGTAAATCCGTCGTCGTAATACCAGTTGACAATGGACACTCATCTCCATACAAAGCAGTTGATCCTCTCGACTATTAGATGGAACTTCCACCTTGGCATAGATTTTTCATCAAACTTATAACATAATTTTGATGTTTAATTTCAGCGATAATTTTATGAAGAAAAATTATAAATCTACTTTCCATTTTTCAATATAATTATATGAATTTTTAGAGCAATTTAAAAATTTAGTAAAAAAACTATCTTTTTATGTATTATTTCTACTTACATTTCCGGGAATAGCAGCGCTGATGAATAGAGCCAGATTGTCTGGCCACGGTAAAAGTTTGTACTGCTCCCACCACCTCTTCACTACCAGACTCACGTAAAAGCCCAGGACGAAGGACATTGGTATTGATTCACTAGAATTTCCAAAGTAGTGTCGAATGTTTTCGAAAATTCTGTTAACAAAAATGAAAAACGAAAAAATATAAATATATTAATTATATAAAATATCGATGCATATAGACGTGGAAAAGTCGAAGTATATCATGTCCTTTGTTAGATGCAGCCTCTTTTACTTGAGGATTGTACAAGTAGAGCAAGGTCGTGGCACTAAGGCAACTTATCGACGTATACCCTTTTATTCGTAGATATTACTGTGAGAAGTATAGTAGTGAGTATGCATCGTTAGAATTATCATAAAATGTGTATATTTTAGTTATAATGATAAGCTTTAATTTTTTTTATTTTAGTGTTAAATTGTTCAAAGTTAATCGATAATCAAATATTATATGAAAATATTACTTTCAGTAGAATATTTGTACGCAAGTTTTTATTGTATAGGTACACGTGCCGTTTATTATAGTTTGGTCAAACGCTGACCGGGTGAGTCATCCGACGTCATAATTTTCCAGTTGCAGGTTTTATAACGAGTTTGCAAAGCTGATTTCTGTAGTTATACAGCAGCTTGACAAACAGCCGATTACAGTCGCAGCCGGTTTTTATGATGAATAAACAAAAAAATTAAATCTAAAATGAAAAAAAAAAAAAAAAAATTATCTTTCAGTTTCTTGAATGATTGCAAATATTCATGATAATTTCAATGATAAACTGTTATTGTGTCCTTGACATTTATGTCCCACATTACGGTAAGACCAAGAAGCAATAATTGAATAGATAACTTATTTGAATGCCAAATTTTTTTGACGATTTATTTGTGACACGTTGATTCATATTCATCGAAAATTTACGGCGAACAGAAATATATTCAGAGTTGCCAAATAAAAAAAAAAAAAAAAAAAAAAAAAAAAAAAAAAAAAATTTGCCTACTTGCAGGACTGATGGAAAAATTTATTCGAGGGTCTATCAATCGTGAATCATTTTGGCAAGTGTATCATCGTCGTTTCATCAAGTTAAAAAAAATAAAAGGTAGATAAATATTTTAAAAAATTTATTAACCCTGAGTAATTTATTAAATCGCACTTAGAGTTAATGCGATATGTATAATGTACGTGTTATTTTAACTGGGTAGGTATAACATGTACGTCAATACCTGTATAAGCTATCGTCAAGTATGGAATCCGTTAGGTAGACGGAATATATATAAATATGTTGGATTATTTTTTAATAACATTTCCATACTGTAACGAGTAACTTAAACAATGTACACACATCGAATTATGAGTTAGTTATCTAGATACACATATATTCGTTTGCAACGTGTTGATATGGATATTAATTTTTTTTTTTCATTTTTTTTCTCTGCATTTTTCAGTATAGGTACTGCTTTTTTTTTTGGTTTTTTTTTAAGTACCTATCGCCACCGCATTATCTCACATTATTCATCGTACCTCAACATTCAACGAGCAAAGTCTAGTTCCAATATTAATGTCCTGTGTCTGCACGGTTCACCATCGTTGACTAGAAATTTTAAACTCAATTTGCGATTTCAATAATGCAGAATACGTTCCGTTTATATTTTGGACCAAAAACTCGACTCGCGAATGGTAATATTATCCTAAATCTATAATTTTAAGGCCCATCTTCTTCTTCTTCATCATCATCTTCTCCTTCTTTATTTTCGTTTTTTGCATCTTGGACCGGGATCTGTTTTTTTTTTTTCTTTTCAAATCGACGGAATATTTTCGTCTCTAATTAACAGCAGACTTGATATATCTAACGTAGATATACTACGGTGTTAGATACGTGTATAACAAACGACGTATATGCATGTCAAATCCTAGGCCTTTCACCGAGGTGAGATGAATATCCGTTGACTGGTCGATGCACTAAAAATACCCTGGACCAAATTGGATACTTGCAAAGGTAACAGACAGAGAATAAAAAGAAATGATAAGAAGATTGCAGGGCAGAGCCCAAAGCCCTCGGGTTTTAAATTCAGCGGGAGTAAAAAACCAAAAAAAAAATATTAAAATTTCTTCAGGGTCTGATGCAACCTCGGAACGGTTCGAGCGATACCTTTACCAGCATAGCACCAAGAGCCTATTAAGTTTTCTTCCGTTTTACCTTTTTCCTTGTTTCTCATTCCAATTTACGCTGGGATAAATAACGAGTTAGTTTTTATATAATGTTTTTAATTTTTTTTTAAATTTTTATCCACGAAGGCTCTTCACGCAGAAGCAATTATCAGTCGGCGGTTCGATCACCCTTCGGATACCCCAAAGTCTATTTTTAACTCAGGCTTTGCTTTCTTTTGATTATTTTCTCTTTATTTCAGTCTTCGTTTTTTCAGTCTTGAATTTTATCTTATTCTTATTTCTCTCGAGAAGATTCCAGGGTACGAGGGAGTGTCTCACCTCGTATATGTTTATCTACCTTTATTAGGGTGGGTCAAAAAAAATCGAATAATTTATTTTTGACTTTATACTCTGAAAAATAGGTTCGTAGACACCTAAAAAGAATTCTCTCCAAGTATAAGCTCTTAATTATAACGGGAAGGTCCTCCGCTTTGCGGGTTTCTATTTTTTTCGAATAATCAGATAAAAAAATTTATTTCTCGCTTCCAACTGCTTGGAAAAATATTCCGTGGCATAGATTTTGTGAGAAATTGAATGCTTTACAAAAAAGGTCTCTTATGACTTTTTCAAAAACTCAACCGATTAAAAGATATTCATAGTTGAAGTTTGGCTATTTTAAGGAAAATATTCGTTTTTATTATGAATTTTATAAGTCGATGAAAAAAAATTATTTCGGATTGCGGAACTCATGATTTTGTAGGAAATTTACTGCTCTACAAAAATGGTCTCTTATGATTTTTTGATTAAGTGAAGCCGTTACGAGATATTCATCAATATAATTGACAATTATATTGCAATTGATAATTCAATAAAAAATTTATCTATAAAAAAGTTAAATACTGGTTGTTTCTCACTTGATTCAATACTTTTCATATTAAATTTGACAAAGAAATATGTCATTCACTTCAAATTAAACTAATCATTGGCTATATGTCGAAAAAAATGCTCTAATTTCTTGTTTTAATGCAATCAAACAAGCTCAAGACTGAAAACAATATTAAAAAAATTGTTTATAACATTTCTTTATCGATCGAAACTCAAATTTATGTAAATTTTCCTGAAACTCATAGTTTAAATTAAAATTTATCGAATTATTGATCAAAAACTGGAAATATTGATATTCGTTAATGTTTGACGATGAATATCTCGTAACGGCTTCACTTAATCAAAAAATCATAAGAGACCATTTTTGTAGAGCAGTAAATTTCCTACAAAATCATGAGTTCCGCAATCCGAAATAATTTTTTTTCATCGACTTATAAAATTCATAATAAAAACGAATATTTTCCTTAAAATAGCCAAACTTCAACTATGAATATCTTTTAATCGGTTGAGTTTTTGAAAAAGTCATAAGAGACCTTTTTTGTAAAGCATTCAATTTCTCACAAAATCTATGCCACGGAATATTTTTCCAAGCAGTTGGAAGCGAGAAATAAATTTTTTTATCTGATTATTCGAAAAAAATAGAAACCCGCAAAGCGGAGGACCTTCCCGTTATAATTAAGAGCTTATACTTGGAGAGAATTCTTTTTAGGTGTCTACGAACCTATTTTTCAGAGTATAAAGTCAAAAATAAATTATTCGATTTTTTTTGACCCACCCTAACCTTTATTCTTTACAGCTCAACGATCAAGTTAGAATCACTTTCTGATCACAAAGCTTTCAGGAAACGGAAAATTATTAACCTATACACGACGTTATTATAATATTTCATTAAAAATAAGAACTAATTGCAAATGTGATATCTCCTTAGATGGCAAGCCTTAAGTCAACATCTTAAGGCTGCACTCATTGCCAGTTTTTCTACAGGTTGCTTAAGGTCGAAATGAAATTTTCTTTTTAAATACTAATTAAAAATCACAGAATGTGATTAGCTGTCAAAAAGTTTTGCAATAGTTGTTTTTTTTTTTTTTTTTTTTTTTTTTATTTAATCATCGTTTCACCGATACAAACTTGCGTTAATGAAATTAGCGAGAGACGTACACCGTGACGCATAAAGAAAATAAAAAAAAAAAATCGTCATTCAAATCTTTCAAAAAGTATGTCACGGGCTTGTCTCAAAAATCCTTCCAAAGAAATGCGCATCATTTTTAGGTATTTAATTTATCCAGCCTGGCTAGCAGCAATACCATAAGTCAATGTAGGGTTAAGGTCAACAATCTGCCATATTATCTAATTCTGAGATGCGTGAATATTGAGCCAATAACCGGAACGAATTCTTAAAATTTGAATTTTAACATTATCGAAATGTCATATAGGAAGGAAAAATTAGGACAGCATTTTTAAATCTTTACTCACATCCTGTAGGTAGCTATTAAAATTTATTTTAAAATCGTGACTGATTTAGTCATTATTGGAGCATGCTGTATTCTTTATTTAATTTGGAATCAAATAAGTTAACATACAAGTGTTTTAATAATGACGTTAAAAATGTAGAATCGAGGGAATACAGCTCGTTTTTATTCACAGTGTAATCACCTGTTCGGGAATCTTGAATTCCCGTTTCGACTGATATCTTGTTATAACTGTTCGATTGCAGACGGTTATCTTAAAGTCTTAAGATCTAGGATAATGTTATATATATGTCGAAATACTCCATAGGAAATATTTTACGAAATAGAAATAAATATGAAAATTTTATCCACTTACTTCTGTTGATCTTTTCCCAGTGCGTATCGGTAGGTGATATTGATGATGTAGTAAACTACGAGATAAGCGATCAGCTCCCTCCATATTAATTTGTACACTGATCCACGCCATCTGAAAAAACAAATAAAACAATTGCGTATTTAGCACATTGCGTTTTTTTTTCACACACTATATCTTCATATTTCATATTACTGAATTGCTGACTCGTGTTATACCTATTCGTAAAAAATTTCGCAAGCTGATATGACACGCGGTTCGATCAGGACTACGCAACGTTAATCATTTTGCACTATCGACAAAAATCATTTCTACATTGTGTAAACGTTTCTGAAAAGTTTCTAGCAATATCCACGAATGGAATTTTTAAATTGGCTATTTGAAATTTTTTTTTTCAAAAACTTTATCATTTCGAGTTATAAAATATACGCGTGGTGTCTATCTACTAATTATTTTACATATGGATAGTCTCAGCTATGTTTAGTAAAAACGTGTAAATTTCGTTCAGATGGAAAGCAGTGCCGTTAAAATATTCTAAAAGTCTTCATACCAATAATTTCCAGTTGTTACCAATCGAACATGACCTTCCAATCGCAACTCATAATCGATACAATTGAAACCCGATCGATCCAGACCGACTAGTAATTGCTAGGTCGAACGTGGCTCCTTTCCAATTGCAAATATAATCCAATATCTCTGCACTTTGGAACTACACTAAAATTATACTTGGGTACTTAAATAACTACGATAATCGATTATTGAATCGATTGGCTTATTAAATTTACTAAAGAAGATTGATTGCATGTTCTGATGACTGATCAAAGAATTCTTAATGGAAATACCATTTTAAAAATCATCTGCAATTAAATTATCTTCGCAAACAAATGACTCGTTTAATTTATTGCGCATAGTTAACGATATACATTGAGCATCGATGATTTTGGTCCACACAGATATACATGAGTATACAGGTTGTGTATATGGAAGAAAAAAAGACCGTAAGTATGATGTGTGTACAGGTATACCCCCTAGGTATGAGAACCAACGGACATCCGGTGAATTGAATCAGCTGACACTATACGACGAGAGAGCAGTAAACCGTAACACTGTAGCAGTTTGCTGATCGAAATGGATAGGTATGTATGTATAATATATATAACTACATCATACCTACGTCTAAATTCGATGGGAAATTTTTCGCAACCATTCACTTTTTAAATTGCAAATATAATAATAAAATTAAGAAAACATCCAGAGCATTAAAAACCTCGCAATATACCGGCGCCATTCGCGAATCGTATATAGACGATATTGTAATTAATAGAAAGTCGAGTCTGGGTAGTGATTAAATTGTTATTGAATAGCTGAGTGATAATCACTTCAAGAAATATCGAACTTTGATTTTGTTTCTTTTTTATTTTTACTTGTTTGTTCGATTTTCAGAACTTTGTTAATCCTCACAGGATTAAATTCGCTTGTGCAGAATTATGGAGAAAATTTATTATCAGTCATTTCTGACTTTCCAACATACATGAATAAAGGAAACTGTACCGAATTTGCTTAATAAATTAACTAGTCTTTCTAGACTATTTTATGGATAATAATTCATTATGTTTCAATCCCGTGAACAGAAGCTGGCTAATTCCGCTCTGGTCACTTTCACTTGGGTTAAGTTTATACCACGACTACGTAATGCCAGCACAGCTATACCACGAGATGCACGTGCAGGCAAGAGACTCATGTATGTGATATCTAGCACGGCTTTAACTCACACCGAAAATACTAAGAGACGATGAAATTCGCAATGAAATTTAGGAAAAAGTATTCAATCTGCACACGACAGGTATCAACGTTTAGAAAATTTCAATATATTTTATGAAAAGGGTCGAACTGCATAAAAAATCGTAATAGAAATTCTAAATGAATGCAGATAAATTTCGCGAATATTAAAATCGATCTAGTGCAGGCTTTGAAAAAATTTCAACTAGAAAAAAAAAATATAGATGGAATAAAATACATATCGAGATAGAAAAGTTCATAACGCAAAAACCAGCCATTGTCAAATTTGTGCAGCTCGAATCTACGTGCGTCAAATTTTATTGCAAAATAATGCGAGAATGTGATGAACGGATGTGAATGAATTCTTGTCTTGATAGTCGGAACGAGAATTCTGAGATTAGCATAGTTCCTTTTTTTTTTTCTATTAGCATTTTTTGAACATTTCGCCAGCTGTTAACTCGCGATTAATAAATAGCAACAATATATCTATAAAATAATATATGTAAGATTATAAACCTGCGTGTGTGTTACGGTACCAGGAAAAAACCATCGAAGTTCGACGACGAGTTGTTATGGATGTATAAAACTTTTACAACACTTTTAAATTGAGGAGTTCATTAAAATCAAATCCACGTAATATATCGTGGAAATTGTTGCGTCAGCTTAGCCGGTTTCAATAAAATTCTTAGAAGAAAAAAAAAGGAAGAAAATAGAAAACGAATAATCAGAACTTCGATCATGTGGTTATAATATATTACGTTAACTCTTTACGTCTTTAGACACAATATGATTCACTTCTATTTTTTGTTATACCATTCTTTATTACTTCTTTACCGATTATTACTTAAATAACCGTCTAAAAAGTATTTTTGAATTGAAAACTAATTTTATCTACTCGCACATATGTCATTTCTATTTTTACTGATTTTATTTTTACACCATTTTTGACATCGATATGCTAAATGACACCTTCGAACAACTCCAATCGCCCCTGTTAACAAACCTATCGATACGTAATAACCTGGAAGATTATCGGCAATCGATCTAACGAAAATTCCCAACAAATCGACTTGGCAAATTTATAAATTTCCGAAATTATATGAGGCTCTAAAAACTCCATAATTTCCAATTTCACTCGAGTCTTCGAATCGCTTGCAAAATTTTTTAACGAGACTTGCTATTTTGGATTGATATTTATTCGCCAACACAAATTTATATTCAATGCATATAATATGCAGAGCTAGATGCACACTAGGCATATATGCCTTGCGGGAAAGCGATTGAACCATTTTTAAAAACAATTATTCAAAGAATTTTTACACGTTGATTTATCGCCTCTAGAAATCTTGCTTTGTAAAAGCTCAATGCCAGACTTAATGCATTTTTGATCGATTCGTCTGATCGTAGATCATAAAAATGTCATAAAAATTAAAAATATTTCAGATTTTGTATTGTCGAAAATATAACATCGACGTCAAGGCCTCGGCCTTACCTCGAGAAAATGCGTTCTTAACGTACATACATACGTCGGGATTACCGTGAAAAGTCTGGATCAGATCATAATCCGCTGAAGATGTGAGAGATCGAACAATCGACCGATCGTTGAAAGTGCTACTACTTTCGCTGTAAATTTTTATATTTTTATTTATAAATTCTATTTTATAGTAAATTTCATATTCATCGAGAGTAAAACGTTGCAAAAAATCGGTTAATCCTCTAGCGTGAGACTCGAACGATCGTATAATCGTATCGGTTTTGGTTTTGGAGTAAAAAATATAAATCGTAATAATTGTGGTTTAAAAATTTTATCATGAAAGTCGGATGCTCAAGTCTGCATTACTACCTACAGGTGATCATTTCGCACGCATCGAAGTGTTTGTATGTTAGTGGGTCATGGGAGGCATTGTCACCATACATTTAGTTTCATACGATATCACCATTACCTGACTACTGACCTTGACTAATTTATAGCACCGTTATGGAGCGGAATATTTAAATAATTGAAATTGTATTTTGATTTACAAACAAAGCTGATGTATGAGAAAAATTATTTACACCAATAAATATAAGCAAGAAAAAAAAAATTACCGCCTTGGGATTACCTGACATGAAATTTTTAACGCAGTTTGTACCGATCGTTGAGATAATTAACAGGTAGGATGGTCTCCTGGAAATACTGCGTAATTTTTATCTACCAAGACCGCAAACGAGGTCATATATATCTCATAACGTCAGAACAGAAATAAATTCAGACGAAAATTTTGAAACTTGATGACAAATTCTATTGAATTGATGTAAATTTGAAGTCCCCTACGTTCAGCCCAGGTTGCAAAAACAACTTGTTAAAAAAATAAATAAAAATACGTTAAGTGTATGAGACAGAGTGTCGATTTTTCTTTATAGTTTTCTTGGTAATATTTTACTGTATATCCGTATAGGCTGGTAACCTTGAGAAATATGAATATATCTTTTCTTTTTTGTAATAAACTGGTAGTATATAGATGGATTCGATACGGTTGAAGAAATCGCTACCACTTTTCACTCATTCAACGCATAATCGGTATCCAATTTTTTTACTTTGTTTTTTTTTTTTTTTTTTTATTACAGCCTCTCTTCTCGGTTTATGTAGAAGAAGAAAGCCTGTAGTGCAAGTCGATTTATAATACAACTAGTGAAATTGAAACGAGGTTTATGATTAACAGTAGCCATTTCGAAACAATAAAATTTTGCTTTTGTTTTCCATTCGGATTCTTCTTAGTATCCATAACTTGTTTTATACTTTTAAAAATCGTTTAATTATTAATAATTCGTTACACTTGTTGATGAAACATACAAAGCAATCACCTCCGGTTGGGCCTTGGATAAATTATTTTCCACCTATCATTACTCATCACAATCAACATCCTTTACATTAATATTTTCTTCATTAAATTCAACCGCCATTAAAGCCAACAACAAAATTCAACGCCTACGCCTTTCATATTACTTTACACAAACACTTGCGAACACATTTTTGTACAGACAAAGTCTAAGTACCATCGCTTACACATACGACGTATTACCACACAATATGTGACGCCCTCTTATCGTTGGCCCCGTGGCAATCAGGGCCGTATGTCAAACTCAGAATGAGATTTGCTTCATAATTTAGGTTTTTTTATTTTTTTCATTTTTTGATTTTTTTACATTCTACAAGCGATAAATTATTCGGGATAAACCAGAATATATTTTTAGATTTAAAATGGGAATTTAATTACATATTGTTTCAGATATTCTGATCACTAGATGACTTTGTTTTTAAATTTGTCTCTAACCGTTCAGACTTAGGCGTGAAATTAACATAACTGTATAACAATCGAGTTGAACTGGCTATGCTAGAGCCTTGATCGAGCTCGAGACGATCGTGAAGTGATCACCAAGATTTGATGTGAGGTAAAAATCGAGTAGCCTTTATAACCGTTATTATGTACTTATTTACATATTATAATGTATAAAAAAAAAAAATTAAAAAAAAAAAAAGAATAGAAATGAAGGATCTTATAGTCTGCATGGCTTTGTCGGCGTTTGGGAATCGATTTATATCATCGATGGCCATTGCGCAAGATCACAATATGAACGTATTGGATAATTCATCGGTATAATCTTAACGTCAATGACCTCATCGATGTATTCGAAATGTTTAAAATAAATAATGTCCTGTAATATAGATGCGAGAAAGTATGATCGACTTTAGTCATTTTTGCATAAATATCGTCAAAGGCCAAGGTCTCAACTCGCTCAGCGAAATGAGAATAACAGGAAAAGTAAAAACGAAGATGAGTCTTTTGAAAAAAATGAAAAGAATGCGTAAATATTTAATTAAAAACGGTCATCGTTTCATCGGTCAACGATTTACAAGCTGCTAAATTTGATCGGTATAAGAAAATCGATCGGATATCAAAAGGGAAGAGAGAACGAAATTAAAAAAAATTAAAAAAAAAAAAGAACTATAAGAATAAAATTTAATCCACAAAAAGTTTGGATTAGTTAATACCAAAGAAACTAAGTTCACATTAATATGAAGCAAACTGAAGTAAGTCGAAGTGAATGGCGGCTCGAGGCTGTTGCCATAGGTATGTATGCGAGTACCACACGTGCCATGCGAAGTAAACGCAGATGTTTATCATTTATGCAATAGCGAATTATGTCGCGTTCAATTTATTTTATCGCATCTAAACTGAGCCCAGTGTCATGACTATCGCGATTATCATCCTACACATTATCCGATACTTTCCCCATAAATCTGCGTCCTCAGTTGTAAATTAAAGGCGAATTTTATGTAGGTAGTTCATCATGAATCGAGATTATCGAACGAAAATATAATCTCGAGTACTCGTATACGTATATACACGTACGATATAAAAAAGCAAAAAATACAACGTGATATGAAGGCAGATATATTTCTATTTGAAATGTAAGCGAGAGAAGGGAGAGAAGTTACAAAGCGGGGAGTAAGGCCTTGGCAAGCCTTGACCGGCACACCGTTACCCGTTGACCGCTCTGCAGCAACTTCTTATAGAGCGGAGGCGAGGTACGCATTTGATCTCACTTAGCATCATGCGGGAATTACGATATACACATACGTTTGTATGTACAGAGAAATTGAGATATTTTAATGAGCTTGGACTTCCCCATCGAGGTAACGCGATCAAGGAATACTTAGAAACGTGTTATGAGAGAGTTTTTAATTTCTATGTACATAGATACG
The DNA here is from genome assembly GCA_963924015.1 of Macrophya annulata. Classification (NCBI taxonomy): domain Eukaryota; kingdom Metazoa; phylum Arthropoda; class Insecta; order Hymenoptera; family Tenthredinidae; genus Macrophya; species Macrophya annulata. The sequence goes on along the minus strand of OZ001257.1, from coordinate 5,102,532 downwards.
ACCCTGCAAAGATCGAGTACATTAAAATTTCACATATTGTGGTTATTACCGAAGAAATTTTTCGTACATATCGAGTATCGCAATTAAATTCTGGACGATAATATATTTCGGGATCTATAAGCTGACCAATGAAGCGATTAATTAATATTAGGTTAACCGATCGAAACCTGACATTTGAGAACAATGAAATATTAATATAGACGAAGTGAAAGGGGACAAGTAAAGAAATAAAAAAAAAAAAATAAAAAAAATGAAAAATTACTTTCGAAAATTATTCTCCCGAGGGCGATAGGTATGTATAAATCGAAAAGACACGCAAGTCGAATATATGGATGACAAGTAGACGTGTGAATATGTATACTAAGAATGAGAGAAAGGATAATTACTAGGAACTAATTGCCATCTTCTTTAAACGAAATCGTGTTGATCAAGGTAACAAAATTTGAAATAAAATTAAGCGATAATTTTCGAAAGTTTTTTTTTACCAATTTCGACGTTTTAATTTTTTGATTTTTACCCTATCGTACAAGGAAATGTCCACACAAAGTATATGATAGCCACCAGACTTGTTATTTCCACTGAAATATATCTGAATGAAAAATTCTCGCCCTAGATGGCAACGACGAGGTGCTGTAAGGGCTTAGTAGAGCACGCGGATAGCTTAGGCGTAAAGAATTCCTTCTACGGGGCAAAGGATCCGTTAGGCCTTTCTTTGGTGGTCCCCGGTCACCCACGGACATACTATACTATACTCTTAGATATATCTCTAAAAGGACACGTCTTCGTCCTGACCGATTCGATTACTCGTTTTTTTTTTTTTTTTTTTTCATTCTATTTTAAATCAATATATCGCGATATGGTGAAAACTCGATCAAGTAACGAGGAAGAGAGCCTTTTTTTTCGAAACTTATAATACCGTTAGAAAGTTAAGAATTTATTTATTCGATCATTTATCCTTTGTCTATACCTATCGGAGTATCGGCGAGGCTGTATCTACCGATAGCGGTTAGTGGTGTCAATTTTCAGCAATCGATACGAAGAGTTGAAATAAATTCTCTTTGTTCGATTATATTCAGCATTGCTGCTTTTGACGCGGATATATATAATAAATGGTGTACCACTTATACTCGAAGCCTTGCAGGGCAACAGGGTATATTTTATATTTACGAAACATATATTTATTTAATACAACTTTTTGCGATACTAAGAATCTCGGCAAGGCGTATTATAAATACGTTCATACATATTCCAAGAACCATACTGCAGCATCAGATGCAACTATTCTATACAGACGGTGCAACACTTATATTAAAATAACGATAAATAATCGATGGTTAATTATATTCTCAGTGCATTTATACCCAACGCCGTTATAACCTGTAAATACATTTGTTATTTGTTAGTTAGTTAGTTAGGTTATATACCAGATAAGGGGAACTCGTTGAAACCACATAAGTTAACTCGAAACGTAATCCGTGGGAGTACTAGGTACTCGATTAAAAAACAACGTTTCAGAAATGAACGTGCGTCAAATTATTAGAATACTCCAATCTACTCAAGGTTTTTAGAATGAATTACAAATATCTATATATTCCAGTAAAAGATTCAGAATTATTATTTATTTATTTTATAGAAATTTTTAACACCAATTCCAAAGCCAAATGCAGAAAGAGATAAGTCTGCATTTAAACATCATCGTACGTGGATTTTAACTCAAACATATTACTTTCAAGAATGATTCAAGTTCTAATCATTCTCTTTTGACTTGAAGAGACAAAACGTGCTTTAGACTCTAAACAATCTGTCAGGGATCGGTTTCGCGATATATTTCACGACATCTAACCACGAACGTGCACGTTTTTATTTTTTTTTATACACATCGTGTAGTCTTTCTTTCCTTCATAAAACCGAGTAAAAAAATTCTAAATACACGTTCGTATGAAGACTAGAAAATTTCATGGAAGAAAGATAGAACATAAGTTAAAACACAGAGAATTAAGAACTATGAAAGAAAAGTTTTGGCCTAACCAAATCTTAGACTAACTCATTCCGAATTAACTACGGCGATATGTACGAAGTGAACTAAATGTTTAAATAATCCGGCATGGTTTGGCCTCAAGTAATACCTGCTCATCTATTGCAAAAATTTCATCATAAACAACGCAATTTCTTCTGAATTTTTTTTTTTTTTTTTTTCTTTCATTTCAATTGCAGCAGCACATTTACCTTTTTATCGGTAAAATATTAGCGAGGTGGATTTATCTGAGTAAAAATAACGTTTGCCAATTGCTCATTGTGATAATAATGAGAAATAAAAACTGCAGTTCATCTTCTTAGTATCTACCAATACCGGATTTCCGTTACAGACTATAAACTTCGCCTACGAGTTGTTTGCAAAACGTCAATACTGCTCACCTGACGACTCTTTATCTCTAAATCCATTTACCCATGTCTACTTCGCTTTGCAATAAGTATAGATATAATTTTGCAATAGAAAAATGTAACCGGTAGCCGATATACATATTCGTGTAGGCGTTTGTTTATAGGTTGTAAATCAAGTTTTCTCTTCTTTAACTTGCCGATATCCTACGCGTGTTATACCGATACGTATAACAGTAAATTTGAATTTTAGTTTTATTTTTCTGCGGTTTTATTCTGCAAACGGCATATAATGGGAGTCTCCGGATTCTAGGAAACGAGTTCGGTTTTAGGAATCGGTAAGGAATTGGGATGACTAAAATTATACCCAAAATCATCATACGCAAATAAAATACGTCATAATTGAACGTCAGCTGAATTGGTAATCGATGAAATAATTTTGCGGCAATATATAAAGTGAATGAAAGTTAAAAACCAATACGTATTTAATGACTGGAGAGGAGAGACGTGCAAACAAGATGACCTTCGGCCTTTTAGTTGCAGTATAAGAACGCGGTCAGAAACAAGACGTAGTTGATTAAATATTCTGCATCACCGCAAAGACATTGGTAAATTATTATTTTCAATAAGTCAGATTTATTGGTCCATATAGTTCGGAAAAGTGCATGGCTGTAATCGTATACGGATTACGAAACCATAAGTGATGCGCATTAAAAAGTAATTTCCTGTCTTTACATAACAACTGTATATTATTATCTACGTATTTATCCCACGTTTGTGTACCTGGTGCTCTCATCAATCAACAGTCACAGGCCAATTAGAATAAGAACGCAAATTTTTTTAAATTATATGAGTTAATTAATGCGGACTAATATAGTCTTGAAAAAAAAAAAGGATTTAAATATTTGCATGAAATATGCACCCGTACGTGGTTTCAATTCTTTCAAACTACGTAGCGGTGCCACTTCTTGTTCTTCCTCCTCTTCTTCTTCTTCTTCTTATTCTTCTTCTTCTGCAGCCTCGAGGAATTAAAATACATAATCATTAACGCAGAATAATGATTAGAGTTTAGGCAAGTGGTATACATATTGATGAGTTTGATTGACAGTGACACAGTTACGATTAGCCTTGCCTCAACATTGCTGCAGTAGATATCGACGGAATAATATTTTACCGATCATTCATTCCCTCCTGCATTATAGTTAACACGACGTATGCATGCACGAACTTCTTTAACACGAATAAATTCTCTATCTAGCATGCTAACAAGCCTGAGTATGTATCTACGTATGTAATTACATTTGTACATGAAACAAAAAAAAAAAAAAAATAAAAAAATAATAATTATGTCTCGTTATTTGACGATGAATTAAAACATGTCCTGCAATCGCTTTTAGACATTTCTCTCGATTTTGTTACGCCATGTAATTTGATTAAAAAAAAAAAACTATACATATAGAAAATTATTTCAATCGATTCTTATATTCTCGCCTATATAATGGGAATGAAAAAGTAAATCAATTCAGAGCGCGATGCGCACTTCCTTGATGCCGTGCCAAGGATACGACAAGCGTAAAACTGATGAGTCTGGTTTTTTTTTTTATGAAACAGAATATATATAGTTTTCTTTTCTTTTTTTTTTTTGATTTAATGATCGATGACAGTGTCGATACGCATAATAAAACTGGGATTTCAATTTGGAAGGGCAGATGTTGCCCGATCGCCTTCGGAAACTGGTAGGCGTGCTCCAGGACATTTCCTATAGAAAAACTGTCTCCGCATACAAATCGTAAGGCCAGACTATATATCCTTCACCTTTGCTGAATAAATAATCGCCATGTATTATCTTCAAGGCTGTGATTTTTAATTGAAAATTACAATTTTCTACTAACTATTGAATAAAAAAAATTTTTTTTTTCATTCAAAATCGTTGTTAAATATTTGAATTATTCCTTTGTCAAAAATCAAATGAAATAGGTTCTTATTTAGTCAAAATAAGATCCGTTTTTATAGATTAAATTGCAAGGATCGTAACGAAACAGTCTCCATCATCAATGCAAAATAACGCCTCTTAAAGAACAAGGTCGCGAAGAAGCAAGTTGTTGCATAACAAACAACGGTCACGCTCCGCAGGATAGCTGTAGCCAACTGGCAATTGGCACGCGGATGAAACCGTAAAGTTTTTGATATTTTTATTTATTTTTATTTTTTAAGACTGGACATTTTGGAATTCGATTTTGCAATCAAAATTAATTCTGTATCAGACTTGTCGATCGAAACTGTTCAGAAATTTATTTTCAAAGACGTTCGACTTGTATATAGATAAATAAATATTTCGTACTAATTATCGAGATACATGTTGTACCTATTTACCGTTCCGATTGAAAGCCGTGCTCGAGAACCGAGTCCAGAAAATAACCGATACGTACTCTATAGTTTTTATTTAATTTTTTTATTTTTTTTTTTTGTAAATTTTTTTTTATAGATCGCGCAGCATCTAGTAGAAGACAAAAACCTCCGGTTAGACTATCCTTGATCCTTCATCCTTGGCAATGATACCTAGCGTGATCAACAGGTAAAATAATAAAAATAGGAAACAGAAAGTGTCTTATAGAAAGAGAAATATATAGAGAGAAGGGAACTTGCACAGGTGTGTCGGTCACGGTGTAACTCGAAACATCCTCTCTTTGAGTAGCTAACTAAGATTTAATTCATTGACATGCACATTGCACATTATTAATTTATTCGATTTCGATTTATAATTAGATTTTAAATATTATTATCGCATGCGAAGCTCTTTCAGATGTTTCGTCTGCTAGTAAAAATTTCGAGATATATTTATATCTCCAAATACATAAGTTTCTGGTTTACAGCTTGACCTATGAATAGAGAATATCGCGAATAGTAGGCGAACAGCAACTCGTCGCTATTCTCGAATACAAAAGACGATTAAATAGGCCAAGTCCGATCGACATGGAGTTAAATTTGGTTCCGACGTAGCCAAATTGTATTCCTATAAAGGTAATATAGAGTAAAAATTTTCGATTTTAATAGAAAATTTTTCTCTACAATCTCTTAAATAACTGACGATAAATTTAAGCGATTTTAAAACGGTCATAAAACGCTTCGTGTTTTAGTTTTTAACACTGTCGTCGTCCCTGGCTTATCCACAGGTACGATAATATCAAGAAATCGTGGTTTAAGCACAGTCAGTGATCGTGAGTTGAAGCTTGATGATAGTCGGTATAGAACCAGTAATAAACTAAAACCGTTAATTATTCTCGATATATGGAATATAATTTACGCCCCCTAATTTTCAATCTAAGAAAAACACATCGTACGTCTTTTATTTCTGAGCGAAAACACGCATATTTACTATTTCCAGAATCTCGTAATATGCAGTCAAGTTAAAAATTTTCCGCAATAATTTTATTTTACGTTGTAACGAAGATCGAATATCAATTTTTTGATTATCGATCGTGAAAATTTTTCAAAAACTCAAAAAACACTCATTTTTTTTTTCTCACAAACCTGGCTCGATTTTAGTCTATAAAAAAACAGCCGACTGGGTCACCGCCGGTTTCAATATGTGGTTCAAATACGAGTGTTATAGCGGTCCCACTGAATACATGTATGAATGTATGTATACATATACATACATACACGTGTACAATAAGAGCGTTGTACTTCACCGCCCACGACCCAAGTGTGCCATGACAAAGTGGCGTGCAATACCAAGTTGCAAGCGTACGGTGCGTCATCGGATCGGTTCGAGTTTATTCGTTTTAGTTTCTTTGTGTCTTACGTTTGTATTATTAAAAATACGATCTCGTAATCCAAATTTTTTCTTCCTTTACAAAAGAAACGAAAAGAAAATAAAATAAAAGAGCAAAAAGAAAAAAAATGGGAAATAGGTAAACGAAACAAACGGTAGAATGACCAATACAATAGAAAAGAGAATAACACACTGCACTTCACCTACTCACTCACATGTATGTATGTATGTACATACGTCGCCAAGTACGTATAGCGATATGTTTGACCACGTTACTTATACGCCTTATATCACATGAATTAATATTGAATACGTTACACGATGTGTCATAGCCAGGTATGTATGTAGCTATGTTATGACGCGTTGTAATAAACATTTAAACTATAGGTATAGGTGAGTAGTTACACACATAAACATGTACGATGTATGTACCACGGATGAAGAAGAAGATGAGGAGAGGTTTTCTCAACCGGCTTGTTATACGGTCCGGTTTCAGCACTTTCTTTGCTGAGAGTAACCTCCTAGAAGAGTACCTACTGCAACAGGTAGATAGGTAGGTAGGTAGATACGTATATACATACATACATACATACATACATAGATGAGATACGAAGCAGTAAGATTTTCTATTCTTGGCTAAACACGTCGTATTTATAGACCTAGATGCACGTCTTTCCCTTCTGTAGGAAGCGACTTCCTCAACGACTAGATCCCGGACGTTAAATTACACGGTATAAGTATGTGCTGTATAGAAGCCAGTCTAATGAAGCGGGATAAACGATCACTGTAGCTCCAGGTACCAAAAAAATAAAAATAAATATAAAAATTAAGAAAAAAAAAAAAAAAATGAGTAATGAGTCAACGCGTTTATATACCAACAGATCCGGTATGTTTACCCTATGTATATTTACTCTAAATACATAAATACACACATTACACATTATGTACATACATATACATACGTAGGTATAACATACGGTTTTTCTTTACGGTCGATTTATCTCGCAGACTCTGATAACCACGTCATCTATTTATCATGAATACTATAAAGATCTCACGAAATTAACGCGGGAACTTGAAATTCATTCATTCATTCATTCATTCATTCATTCATTCATTATCTTGTATGTAAGAAGAAAAAAGAAAACGAAAAATTGTGGTACAACGGCTCGCCTAACGATGACAATGGCAATGACACTTCTAACCATCATATACCAACCTATATCAAGTTTAAGATAGAAAATATCATCGCATGTATATTTTAGTTCATACCGTATTATATGAACAGCTGCGTTAAAGTATCGTCGCATTGTTAGTTATAGTCAGAGTTGCGATTGGTTAGGTGATTGTAAATCAGCAATTTTTTTTTATATAAGGAGAGGTGAGGTGTTTTAAATATTTGATCACGTACTATTCAAGTAGCAATATCTGCATAGGATAGTCTATAACGAGTTATACAATTCGCATATCGCAGAATTTTAGACGACGATATATTTTGCTGTTAATATGACGTGCTATGATGAATTTTTTATTTCGATGATTAGATCTTAACGATTTTTATATTCTATAACCAAAAGTCTTGAGGAACTACGCAGTTAATAAATTCGCAAAAAAAAAAAAAAAAAAAAAAGAAGAGAAAAAATAAAACTTGAGGTAAAATTTTCTGTGTCATCTTATCAACGACACTAAGTAATAAAACAGCTCACAGTATACGGTTAAGTTCACGATTTTAAATAAAGAAAAACTTGGATTTATCTATACGAGTAAACGACCAAGCAAATTTGCGAAATTTAAAAAAAAAATATATTGTATATAAAAAGTGCTAATTTGTGAACTATACAAAAATTTGTAAATTGCCAATGAATCTAGCTGCGCAATGAGTCTAGCTTTTCAATCGTCGATACATTGCTTATGTAACGATCTACCAAAGTCTAGAGTCCAGACGATGTCCCATGCATGATCCTTCGTAGTAAAAACTTACAACATACTTGTAGTTCTAGCGTTAAACTATATGTTTGATCGAGTATAACTACTACGTTTTATGTATTACACACACACACACACATACATACACACAAATTTTTAATCTATAATTAACTACGACTGTAGTTGATCACGTACGAAACTGTTCACCACCGTTACGGATATTTTCCTGACCAGTTGTCGAATGTACATACATACCTACGTTTATGGCTACGTGGAGTAATTCGAGCTATAGAAATTCCTGGAGGTTTAAATCACGGAGATTTTTTGGGAAAACTAATGAACCGAATTAACGTTAATTAATTCGATTCGACGTGGATCGAATTCGTAAAGGATACCTTAACTCCATAATCTCGAATTTTGAAGGGGATAAACTGACGATTAGGTACATCGTCAGTCCTAAGTCTTAAAACTATGACAGCGATTATCGAGATTCAAAATTACTTGTAGTATAATAATAACAAAATTAACACCCGCTACGTAACTATTTCCATGATCTGCAGAGACTAGAATTGCGATTATTTTATAAATGAAAAGTTGAGATTTTAATCCGTTTCGAATCCATCCGATTTGTTCTCAGCTGATGGATTAGCGATTCAAGAAAGCTGGATGAAGTTATGGAAACTAGATACTTCATTATTCATTTTATACCCCATCATTTCTACGATAGATTTTCATTGTGCCTGAGATGAGTCAAGACTTGCTTGAAATATCGTTATCGATTACTATTGTCGATGCAATTGGAATGGCAGGTGGAAAAAATTGTTAATTTTTGATAACAACTAATGATCGAAAAAATTTTTTCACTTTCTGTGAGTTTTTTCTTCAGTTTTTGTTTCGGAATTGGTTTATAAGGCTACGATTCGGAACGTATCGGAAATTTTAACGCAGATACCAATATCGGCTCACTCGAAATTCGCGCTGGTATACCCGGGACTAAATCGCGCGTAATTTCCAATGGATCTCTATGTGTACCGAAAGGTAACGACGGCACGGCGTCTCACCGCAAACAGCAGGTACCAAACACAAGATAAATGCCACCGAACACTTTCTAAACAAGCGAGCTAACGGCAACGACGAAGCAGCCTTACCTCACGATTCTATAGCCTCGGCTTTAGAGAGACTCTTGGTAACCATTTTATTTCGTCGGTGATAATCTTTCGGGGAAACTTGTTAGCTTTTTCTTTTTTTTTTTTGAATTTATTTGACAATCGAGGTAGACGCAGTCTCTGGATTTCGGTTATACGTTTTCCTTGATTAACTTCCCACCCAAAAAGTAAAAGAAAAGTTTCTGCTGATCGGTTGCGATATACTTTACTGCAAATTAGTTTCAAGAATTCAGGTCATTTTTGGCTATTTTGGGAAATATTCCGTTACTCGGCCATTTTTGAAAACCTTGAAGGACTAGGGACGGTAGTGACAGATGTCAAAATTGACAACGTGTGATGTTGTACTAGACTAAGGAGACCAAAAATGATTTAATATAAAATTATCGATATCGTTGAACTTACTTGCAAAGGATTCTCCAGAAACAGCCGAAACTTGAGCCATTCGGTACCTCGCTTGCGTATGAAACCGTCATTTTGTATTATAATTTTGCCGAATTTCGAACGGTTTAATCGAAATTATTATTGAACCGATACCGGCGGGGTGATGTTCTACGGCAATTATATTCACACGCGCATTAAATGCCCCGTGCAAGACCGCGCACGGTCAAGACTCTGGTGGAAATACGGGACCAAAGTATTCGCGCCGTGTTTATCATCGGTTTGACACTACGATACAATACTTATTGATAATCAAACGATCTACCAAAGAACCAACCGTACGAACCACCGGGTGTCTACCGACTGAACTTACCTGACGAACGAGACCAACGAGAACAACGTGAACGGGCCCCAACTCCACCTCCACTTTACCTGGCCCAGGTACGAGGCATTCGCTACTCGCACCCTTCTTGATTCCAAAAAATACCTCGATTTTCTTCTTTTTTTTCGTTCCTGTACAACACGGATTTGTTTTTACCTATTCACCCAAATTTCATGACTAGTTTTTGCACGGCTGACTGTCTACCGATTTTTTTTTTGACCGTTAACTCTGAGGTTTCTGAAAAGACGGTGAATTTTTCTTGGAGGTAGATGAATGTACGGGAAACATTGGGACCTCGTTTTTTTATCTTTTTTTCTGGATTTCCATTTCCGCTTCCCATATTTAATTTTTTTTTTCTTTTTTTTTTTTTTTGAATGGGTCATTCTCCCATCCATTTCTTGTCCAGCTACGTACCTGGCAATAGCAAGCACAACGCGGGTGCTTGTTTAAAGGTAGGCGAGGCCCGAGCGAGCCCGAGTAGGTACACCGTCGCGATCATTCTCGTGATTGCAACGACTCGGACGCAACTTAACGCAACGTTATACGAACAGTTGTAGCCGCTGCTTGCATCGTCCGCTCACCTTGCCGTGGCCTAGCCTCGAGCAAAGAATTACCTGATCCGTTCTACTCCGAGTTTTATTCTTAATATGCCTATTTCGACGGCTACATTATATATCCAAACTTACCACACTGCTATAAATTTTCGAAAATTCATGGCTACTGATTCAAAAATGATAAATGACTTGAAATAATTAAAAATCAAAAAATTAAAATAAAATAATCCTATCTGATTTCGGGACTCTATCGCTACAATATATTTATTGCTAAATTTATATATCAGACCATTTGATGAAACTGATCAATTCCTTCGGTGCGAATATCAAACTTATAACATTTAGTTTTATTGAATTAAATGACGAGGTGATGGCATTTTAAACTTGAAAATTGGAACCGCTTGATCAAAATTTACTATCTTCATGCTTGATGAATACTTGTCAAAAAAATAATTGTTTAATTTTTTCATCACAGATCTTACCTGATGAACTACGTCCTAAGAATCGAAGTTGAGTAGTTAAAGTTTAACGAAAACTATTTTTGATATGTTTTTAAGAAAAATTTGTACTACGTTTATGTAAAAATTTTGTTTTCATACTAAAAATATATTCCCCGAATATGACCTGCGGGTATTTAATTTCGTACTGTGGTCAAAGTATTGTATAATAATCGAGGAAAGTCGAAACATGGATTAATCTTCTAGGACCAAATGAAGGAAAATTTTTTTCATGGTGAGATTGAGGGTGATTTTTACAGTAAAAACTCAGCGTTTTTTGACCATTGGTCACTGACTTTTTGGAAATTTAAATCACCTATTGTATTCAATTCGAAAACTTTGTATTCGAGGAATACTTAAAAGGAAAATAACACTGTGAGTGTATAATGCTTGACCGCGGGGATAATTAATCAATGTATTCAAAGACACACTGACTTTTGAAATAGCTTTGTATGTTGATGGTCATGAGGCGTAACGGTCTCTTATCCTTCGGTAAAGCCATAAACAAAACTCAACATGCCAATTAGCTACTATACCTATACTCGTGTAGTGTAAATTATCTATGTGAGGAATCGACCGGACGATGATTATAGAATCTTGAAAACATACTTACAGCTACTACCTTACGCGGTGTATCGTTGTAACTAAATACTAAGTAATGTCGAACATTTAAAAACATTTAAATTTAACAGTTCAGAATGTCAAACGCTTAATGACTCGCTTTATTAATATCTCTATAGAAATCTTTACGCCCGTAATGCTGTTTCTTCTCTGTCGTTTGTGTACTCGGATTGCCTCTCCCAGGCGCAACGAGAAACATGAGTATGATACAAAAATGAAAATATCATTCAACGATATCATTTAGTTTAATGTTGACAAAAAAAAAATACGATTTTTTCACAAATAAATAGAAACAGGAAAACGACATTAGAACGCTTTCATCATCATTCGGACTCTCAGACTTTCACATCTTTCTGTGCTTTGGCCAATGTGTCCGCTGATATCATCAACAATTTTTTTTCATACTCAGTCATCCGCATTCTGATAATCTTCGAGATTCCTTCCTCACCCAATGCCGCAGGTAGAGACATAAATACTTCGTTGGAAATGTCGTGATGACCCTGTAAAATAAATTACGAGTTCTAGTTTCTGGACTGTCTCAAGTTCAAAGTACACAGCTCACCTGCACCAACGTTGAAATTGATTTTACGTCGTTCACATTTCGCAGAATCGAATCCACCAAGTCAGCAATGCAAAGCCCGATTGCTGTGCTTGTGTAACCCTTCAGACATCGCACAGTTGATGCTCTGTGATAGATTTAAAAATGAAATATACATAGATGAGATTAGAGAATACTAAATCAGAGATTTGACTATCAGGAGAAGACACTCACGCGCGAATCACATCCTTAAATACTTCGTCCCATTTTTCATAATCAGTCGTCAGCCCGATGTTTGGCACAATATCGCGCAATTGAACACCCGCAACGTTTACTCCTGACCATAGAGGAACTGGATAATGAAAACAGAGAAATACGTTGATTTGAATTCATTGGTTATAGGAATTACACCTAAAATGGTGTGAAGGAATCTCAATCGGTTTTTGGAGGACCAGTGTGTCCTAAAAGAATTTTTCCATCGCCTAAGTTCTTCGTTATATGGTATGAGAAATTCTGCTAGGAGTGACCAGTCCTGCACAAATATGATCTCTTAATGCGGTTATCAATTGTAAACATTCGGTGCTTAATAACTTGCCTTGGGTATCCCCGTGTTCACCAATTATCCACGCTGCGATAGAACTGGGGCTGATATCGAGGCGTTCAGAGAGTAGAAATCGAAATCTTGAAGAGTCCAGTTGCGTTCCTGTTCCGATGACTTTGTGAACTGGAAGATTGCTTAGTTTCCAAGTAACCCAAGTCATGATGTCCACTTTAGTCGTACAGAAATTACAAGTTATTAATTATTACCCTTTTTTTTTTTCTTATCAAACATTTTTCACCTGGGTTAGTAGCGACCAGAAATACTGCTTCGGGACTGTACTGAACTAGCGTTGGTATTATGGTTTTAAAAATATCTACATTTTTCTGCAAAACGTCCAGCCGACTCTCGTTCTCCAATTGTCTAGTACCTGCCGTTACTACAACGACCTTAGAATTGCTAGACGCACAGAAATCTGCAAAAAAATATCAAGGATGATATTCGCGTCTTTGTAATGCTGGATTACAGTCGAATTCGGAATTTTACCCGTGTCAAATTCGATCCGGGGATCTCCCATGAAGACAGAACCATGTTGAAAATCCATAGCCTCACCTTCCATTCTTTTCGGAACAGCATCGACGATCGCTATATGCCCGGTTATTTTCTGCGTAGGGTAAATGAGCGAAATTTTAATTTTTTATAAACGTCAAGAAAAAAGGTGTTCCAAAATAGGGTATAGGGGTAATAAACTACCCGACAAAGTATGGCGCTGATGCAGGCTACGCCGACCATTCCAGCACCGACAATCGTCACTTTTGACGAACTGTCTCTTATAGGATCGGATACATTGCACAGAAGTTCATCCCGCAGGCATAAAGGTGGTCTAAAATAATTGGTCGCGATTCAGGAAACGAACGATGTAATTATCAACCGATTTAGAGAATTAAGGACGAAAATTTATGAGTAAAAGTAAATTCGATAAGAAAATCAGGGGTTCTACTAACCCAGAGCTTGTGAGTCTGTGCGGTTCATGCTTGATGATTTTATCAGGTTTTTTAACAACGAAATCATCTTTATACCACGAGGAATAATTTTTACATAACCGATTCGCTGTCAGAAAATATCTTTGGGATTGGGCGCGGTGTGATACGACCACTCGAAGTAGAAGGTGTCTCAGCATTACGCTGACGACAACTCACTTGCAATTTTGTAATTATATTTGTCTTTTATTATCTCCATTCGCATTGCGAAAAGAATTTCGAAAGATAATTCGATGACATTTATCTATCATTGCGAAATTTACGTAAACAGCAATTGTCGTCAATCGAAAATCCCTGATTACTGTGATCACTCGATTTTATAGAGTCTTTTATATCCCGAGTGAAGTACCAATCTCATTTCTTTATCAACACAGCTGATACCCTGGCTTATTTTTGCCCAAATTATCAAAGACAAACTGGATCGAATTAGTTCAAATTATCTTCTTTCATCGCGAAGATATGATCGCTGTGAATTAAAAATTAAAAATAAAATAACCGTACAGACAATGAGATGTTAATCATCAATTTGAAATATTTATTGTATCTTCAATGATTTTTATATTCTGCAGACGTATAATACATCAAACATAGATATTAATACAATAAGCAGATAAGTATATAAATATCCACATACATATAATTACATATAGTAAAATATATATATATATATATACTTATAATTGATCACAACATTAAAAGTGGCGTAAAATTCATTGTGCAAAAACGAATTATTAATTATGTACGCGTGCAACACCACATTTAGAAACACCACGACAAATGAAAGACAATATTTTTTGGTTACAATTCACTATAATAAATTGTAAAGTCGATCAGTATATTAAAACTATCTTCAATTCTACTTTGTACATCGACAAGTTTTGATCTTAAATAAATTATATGTTTAAGACTTGAGGTAATTGTGTTTTTTTTTTTTTCATTTTTTTTTTTTTTACTAGTACCTTTCATTTCAAGAATATAAAATTCGTTTAGAAAATTTTCAAATAATTTATAAAGTGAAAAAAGTATAGAGATAAAGTTGCAGCTGCTTATGGTAGATAATGGTGCGACAGAAAATAGGTATTTGACAATTAGACACGTGGATTATGTATACCTATATAATAGCACATGCAGTAAACGCGTGAATCTGATAGCTTATAGACGCGTCATAAGATTAATTAGGTTGATAATTAATAAAGTATTTTATGTTTATTATGTTGCAGTTAAGTTTGGCACAAGATTGTACACTTTTTGTTGTTTTTTTTTTCGTTTTTTTTTTTTTTTTTAACAAGAATTATAAACGATTACAGCAGGTAGGTATAAAGTATAGAAGATAAAGGTAAAAATTAAAATATAATAAATGACTTCGATTTTAGGATTGAATGACAGTAATAATATCTACAGGTGTATGAACATATGTTCAAAAAATGGAATAATGAATATAAAAATAAACAAAAAAATGCAAGTTAAATTTAAACCCTTACTTAACACACTTCTGCAGAGTAAAGTACTTGGCAAATGAGTCTAGGGTGGTTTGCACCCCAGAGTATCCAAGCAAGGATTAACATCCATACGTAATAATAATAATAATAATTAATATAAAGTGAGAATAAACAATAAGAAATAAAAAAAACAGAAATGGTTCAATACTGAAATGTAATAAATTTCGTAAACCTTAAACAAGTGGTTAACTTTTGTCGTCAATTGACGCAAAATGTACGTCTCAAAGATGTAGGTACACATGAAAACGGTGAGGAAAAATAATAATAATAAATAATTTGTTAATAACAAAAATGCACCATCAGAGTATAGCTTGCGAATTAAATAATGTGCAGAAATGTTAATATCCTTATTATTACAGGTATACTATAATGTGTATTATGAACAGGCAATTTTTCGTTTTTCCACTATATTGCCTAAAAAATAATCGAACATGACGAGAAAACCATCGAGACTTAGAATTTTAGACTTAATTGAACACCGTGCATTGCTTGTGCGGATGATTGCAACAGAGAGCGTTCCTTTTCGGTTAATTGTTGTTGGACTATACGTGTGACTCCATTCTCTCCCAGGATACAGGGTAGAGATAAAAACACGTCGTCGCTGATGCCGTGCATTCCCTAAAAAAAAAAAATCAAATAAAAAATCAAATAAACGATATCAAAATGATTTGTGAATATGTGCAAATATACTGATCACTCTAATCGTTGGTTATTACGTTTGGAATTAATACTCACGTTTACTAGGGTAGATACAGCGTGAACTGAACTTGTATTGCGGAGAATCGATTGGGCCAAATGTGAAATGCTTAAACCAATAGCCCACGAAGTATAACCTTTTAGTTTAATCACTTCGTAAGCACTTTGCACAACCTGTTTGTGAATTTCACCCCAATTTTCTGGGTCATTTTCTGTACCCACATCCTCATTCAAATCCCGTAGACGTACTCCGGCGATGTTTACACCTGACCAAACGGGAACTACACCAAAAGATGTTACTAATATAGTAACATTTAAACCAAAATAGTGTTTTAATGTGTGTTAATGTGTTGTAATGTGTGGATTTTAAATTAATAAGGAGTTTTTTTTGTTTTTGTTTTTTAAGATTACAGGTTTTTGGTTTTTGAAGTTCCGAATCATTTCAGTTCTCCAATATTTGAGGAAATTTCTTTTACTTACCGCTCGTGTCTCCGTGCTCGCCGATGACCCATCCATGACACGATGTTGGAGCAATGTTGAGCCTCTGTGACATGAGAAAACGGAACCGTGCTGAATCCAGGTTTGTCCCACTACCAATAACGTGGTTTTTAGGAAGTCCGGACAACTTCCATGCGACGTAGGTAAGAATATCGACAGGATTTGATACGATTAGGAGGATAGTTCCCGGGCTGTACTTTACTAGTTGTGGAATAATCCCCTTGAATATATCTGTGTTTCTTTGCACAAGGTCAAGCCGAGTTTCTCCCTCGCGTTGACGAGCTCCTGCAGTCACAATGCAGATAGTAGAATTCGCGGTTGCAGCGTAATCTGTACTTGCGTTTATCCTAGCGTTTTTTAAGAAAGAACTTCCATGCTGAAGGTCCATCATCTCGCCTTTTAGCTTATCAGCCATAACGTCAACCAGAACTACATCACTCGAGACATGCTAGACCGAGGAAGAAACGTATAAAAAAATTATTTCCTGACAAGATTGGAAATTTTTAAAGCGTTTTCCTCATAGCTAAACCTCAACCAGATTAAACATTATATCTACACTTACGTTGGTCAGGATGCTGAAAGCACACGCCATTCCTACTTGCCCAACACCAACGATGGTGATTTTGTTCTTTCCAGCTGCCACAGGCTCGACGACCGTCTCCAATAGTCTGTCTTTTATGGTACTCATTGTTCTGAAAGTAACAAGCATGTTAGTCTATCATTTTTGAAAAATTAAAATAGTCTTTTGTGTGTATTCTATTTATCTTCTATCTTCGTTCTATTTATAACGAGCTCTTAATTCCCAATGAATACAAAAGAAGCTTGAAGCAATTGCTACCAATGTCACCTATGACTCGATAATAGAAGTTTAAATTTACGATTTACTTAAAACCAGACTGCAGACTGTACCGGGAATATTTGATTCTATTTTCAACAGTATATCATATTCTGAACTCGATTACCCGAATTCAGGGTATAAATGGAGACGTACAGCGCAGGCCTGACTATGACCTCAATGGTCTTGGCGTCCTTCAGTGACTTTGACTCTATTGACCTTCTCGGAACAGCCAGAAGTTGAACGACCGGTGTAAATTATATACGCAAGCTTCGCGGTATTAATAACAATTAACAATCTTTATCATGATCATAATCCAAATTGTATATTGGTATCGATAACATTATAGACTCTCCAATTGCTATTGAGACTTTAAAAACTCAGACAGCCATAAATACAATTTTTGATAATGTGTATAAAAATGTTCAGTATCTGTCCTTCTTTTTATCATCATTTTCAATCGCGAGACATAAATATCTACATACGCGTGTACACCACACGTGGATGAACGAATTATTACGTCATTTCCCGAGTTTCAGAGGTCTGGGAAAATCTCGCTATCTACGTATGTATGTATGTATGTACATACATACTTGTGGTAACGGTAACAGCAAGCCTCAATGTACTGTGTGAAATAGTACCTGTATATGTATCTTCAGTTTACTCACGCATGTATATTTAATCTCACAAATAGCACCGGTGACTAGCAAAGTAATGTCTTAAGACGAGGTTACCTTTCCTCAAACATTAGTTAAAGAAAACCTACTAAGCAGTGCAGTTCTGAGTTTGGATCACGTCTCTTAAGTCATCGGATAAGTACGCGAAAACTAATCTATAAATATATAAATAAATTTCTCAAATTTTAATAACGATTTCCAAACCCTGAAACTATTGTGAAAAATTCTGCAATACTAATTTGCATGAAATGCAGACTTGAAAATTTTAAGGAGGGCCACGCAATGTGTCGTGTTGTTTTAAGCTCGTGATCCCTCACCTCATGTTAAATAACATGACGCAATGCCGTGCAAAAATTGTTTTTTATTACACAAAATATTGTCAATTTAATGCAGATTTTGAAATAGTAATTAAAAAAGTGTCTATAGAATTTACTGCTGTATAAATTCTATAGTATTTAAAACAAAAAATTGGATTAGGTTTTCTTTACTTTTTATATCATGGTAATATATAAATTTTGTTAATTGAAGCTATTATATAAAATCAGAAACACATAGGATATCGTGATGTGGGTTTAGTGGATTTTCGTTTTTGAGCTAGACCTGATCCAATAAATGTTATAACGAGGGTAATAAAAAGCTCAAGAAATTCTTGTTGAAATAAAAATTTTTATGGTCTAATATCGTATACGATCCGCAAATAATTTTCTTGGCAAAATTGTTTTCTTCTGAAGTTACCAAAGACCAGGAAAACTTTATTACTATATAATTATAGGCATTATAGTTAGGTACAACGACCTCAGACGATACGATAAACGATTTAAATAATATATATATATATATATATATATATATATATATATATTTTTCCGAGTGCTAGTACTGCTCGGTTATAAAAATAGAAATGAAAACCTGTAAATTGAAGAGTAAATATTTTTAGATTTTGATTTCTTCTTTGAATTGAAACCCGAGTAACAGCTGCTGGTAACTGGTAAGAGTGATTCTCTACCTACTAAAGGCGAGATATTTAGTCTCGCTAACAGATGTCAGGTCAGTCACGAATTTCCAATATTTATAGAAAAATGCCGGGAAATTATAACTAATTGTAAAAAAAAAAAAGGTGAAGATCGTTTTGTAATAGGTTTGCAAAATTATGAATTAATTAAATATCAAATATAAATCCGATCTCCGTTTGGAAATATATATTATTATGAACTAGATATACCTTTACGTATTATCAGAACATTCACACTCTATGTATATTTATAACTCTCGATGATATTAATTTAAGAATGAAATAATAATCGTTACATTATTATGAGATTGATAACCGTGTGTGAATTAACGTATGAATGAATTAATGACGAATGAACTAAAAATGTATATATCGCAGAATTATGCACTTATATTAGCATGAAGTAAATTAATGGTGTTGTATGTTCATTATGTTTGATCAAGTGTCAGACACATGATCGTGATAAATTGAGAAGTAATTAAATATGATTTAAAATCGTTAATTATAACACCTTGATGATGAATAAATAAATGTTGTAATACTCACATTGGTTAGAAATGTGAAGAATCCGTTAAATGCAAAAGAAATCTTTTCAAAGAACACAACGCCGGTATATGTATGTATATGATCGAAGCACACCTCAACCGTTTGACAACTCTAAGGATTGTGTTACCCAAGGTGACCTTACCTCCTTCTTTTATACGTTTCTATTTTCGCATCCACGAGGAAATCTGTATCCCCACTCCGTGATCTTTAGCGGTTAGAATTAATATTGAAAAATCATTCGTTGAATTGCAAAGTTGTTAGTGTCGGTGATATTGAGAGATTATAATTATTGTTAATGTCATTTTTGACTCTAGTTGTAGATAAAGTAATGGCGCGAGTGTTACATACAATTTAATACGTATTATTTGAAATTCTACGAAGTAACGTATAAAAGCGCATGCGCAAACTGACGCAATCTTTGAATCACTTCGCAAAGCCCCACCAGCTATAATTCCATCGATCGTTCTCCAGGAAATACTAACAGTCTCATGGATCCCGACCGTCTGACCATTCAGCTTTCAGCTTTAGATTACCACATGCTGTTCAAAATAATTGTACAGTTTCATGGTCCGATATTATATACTACATGATACAAAATATTATTTCCGCAAATTAAAATTTTTTTTTTAAATTAACATTACACCAGATATAACTAGTTGTACCAGTCATTACAGGTCTATAAGCTTGTTAAAACCAAATCATGAAAAAAAACAAATTGTCTTTATACTCGATTACTTAATCTGCAAAATGTATCCGAAAACAGATTTAATTATATGTTGTATAATATGTTATCTTTATATTATGTAGACAGTTTTGTTTAGTCAAATCCGATTTTATCCAGAATGAGATATAGATAAATGAATCGACGTACACATGTGCAGATTATTTATAAATATTTGTCATCTTATCATCATTAATCAGACTGGATGATATCTATTCTTTTGACGTAATGATTTACTAAAAATATTACATCTAATCCTGCATCGTGTCTTTAAATGATAAATTTCAAAGTCATAGGTAATCGAATTATTGAATAATCATATTCCCAAAATTTACTCTAGCTTTTAAGAAGAAATGACGATCTCCCTTACGCAAAATCATCGTGCTGTTTCACGTTGATGAACGGATTGTACAACTTATCGCAACTAGTTGCACACTGTATCTGTAGATTTCGTCACTCTATAAGTAAATACGTGCAATTCGTCATTCACCAGTTACAGCCAATCCCCTCTTTCCCTCTTCTCATTCCAAGAGTAGTGTGTGCAATCTAGGTGAGGAGAAACGCGGACGTGTTGGAAAGCACGTGCTACACTATACCTACCCACTCGAAAAAGAGATGATCGCGGTTTAAGTTCGAAATTAAATTCGTAAAACGGAATCAAAGAAAGTTATTTTTTATTTATATGTATAATTGTTTTTCCTGGTTGAAGAGGAAAAGATAGGGTTTTTTTTTTGCGGAAAATTATACAGCATTAGATGGAAATCCGTTGACATAATTATACATAATATGGTTCAGAGAACACGGAATGAGGAAACGAGAGAAGAATTGTATCTGTGGTATCGAGATTGTATCTGTAGAATATGTAATTAACAAATGAGGAAAATAATCCTGCGGTTCGGGAAAACTGAGATATTCTCATTGTATAAACCAAAGGATTAAAATTATATAAGATAGCTGTTATACTTATTCGAATATTGATAAAGATTTCTGAGGAACTTTTACAGATGTATGCAAATTGATTGAAATTAAGACATCAAAAAGATTTGAAAAAAAAAAATTCTGTTCGTGTCGTCGAATATCGGTGTTTAATTCCGAGATAATAAACGCGTATACACGTGTATGTGATGTGTAAGAAAGTGTAGGTATGTATACAGTATTTTTTCATTTTTATTTATTTTTTGTATTTTTGTTTTTTCGTTTTCTACGGGTTGGTGATCATCCGTTGAAATATACTCTGTATCGAAGAGCAGAACCACTTTCCATAAACAATGTCCTATACCGACGTCTCACGTAATGCGGAGCTAATAACTCGAAAAACTTATATACCTGTAATAGAGCAATTTAATAAATTGTCGAGCGTAGCAATTAGGACGCTGCTAAGTATTACCAACGAGTCTTTGATATCGTAATTACTGCTGGCTAATGCATGCGCATTCGTTAGCGACCCGACTCCTCCGGGTCCATCCTGCACGGGCCCCAACGAGACACCGTGGCCAAGAACTTCGACGAGGGGAATTACATGATTGTAAGTTACGACGAAACCTTTTGGAAAAGAATTTTGCATATGATTTCGATACTCGAGTTCAATCAAACCCGACAAAATTTTCTTGCAAAAAAATTCCAAAAAAACGTCAGGTTTTCAATCATCGCATCGTTGAAAAAAAAAAAAAAAAAAAAATATCAATATCTGGAAGTACTTCAAAATCGTAAACTATTCGATAATTTATATGTACAATTTTTATACAATAAGCTCTTTGCATCACAGCTGATATTTTTATTTTGGAAAATGAAAACCGTCTTAAGATATGTGTTTAAAAAATTTTTATACACCATATTCCGCCACGATAATTGTTACACTTTTTTATTCGATATATCTTTTTCGCGTATTTTCGTGTGTCTGACTGGCTACACAACTCAAGATCTTTGGTCCGATATAGTATCGTTATGAGACAGGTACTGCTCGCGATACAGGTACCTACCTGTATACCCGTATCGACTCTGAAGAGCAACTTGAACCGTAAGAACTTAAGAGTCAGGATACAAAGTGATTCTCGACTATAAATAAGTAGTGATCGCCGCCTGGTCGTTTCTGCATTCACCTCGGTAAATCTCGAATCTGGCATAATCGTCGGTGATCTGAAATCTCGCGCGGATCGAGGCGGATCTCAACCGCTAATGCGAGATCTTGGTGTATTTATCGGTAATACAGAATCGCACTATAAATCAGAGATTCTGACCTCGGCGAGATGCCCGAAGGTGCGGAAATTATCCCGGTCGCAATTACAGCTATACGGTGTTTATCGAACTCTACGTGAAATTTATCCCTACATTTAAATATTGACCTTATACGACCGATATCAGTATTAAGAGAATTATTTTAAAGATAATTAGTAACGAAATCATCAAATTTCATAATCATTATAACTTGTCACTATTGAACTAACTATCACACATCATTGAAATTTTGTTTACATAATATATTACATAATTATTTTACACATACATATTTTAATGCTCTTAAATCAGCATGATAACAAATTGTTCGTTATCTCTAGGTAGACCGATTTCATCAATAATTGATTAAAGTTATAAGACGATATCATCGCGATATGATAACGTAATCAGTTTTATAGTAACATAATCATTGTCGAAATATGACGGTTCTTATCTTTGGAATGATTTGTAAACTCTAAGGGCAGAATGAATTTTCAAAATCGTTATTAGTTGATTACCGGCAAAGAAACTGTCTATAGTATTTGGTTCTTCGCTCCTTATCTCTCGAATAGAATAGTCATCTTTCGTTTGTAATAAAGTTTGGAAATATGTAATCAAGGAGTACATATCGATTAAAGATAGAATCGTGGGGTTCGATTAAACACATAAGATCGTTTGAAGGTGCAATTTGTAAGTTATAGTTTACACGAAATTTAACGACTCGGTCTTGGTGGGTAATAAATTGATTTTTATGGCGCCCAACCCTTTTGCATGGTCAGTATTCGATTGGATCCTGTACCCCGTACGGCTATCCAGATACACCATATACCCGGCAATCGACACCCGAAGAGGCCCCAGGCCAAAAAGAAGAAGAAGAAGAAGATGAAGAAGAAAAAGTAGTTGTAGTTGTAGTTGTAGTGGTATTATAGCTGTGTAACCTGGTCGAGAGTAAGACCAGCTAATGCAACGGTGGCGTGTTTCTCCGTCGTTTGTCTTCTCTCGACAATTAACCGGCCAGTTTGACGCAATCGGTGGCTATTAATTACAATCAACGCTATCCTGAGCGCCGACTGTTCCGATATTTCACTCAAGGATTTTACCGCAAGATTTTCTTTAAGATTTTTGAGTTGGATTGACGTGTCAAACCGCGCACGTGGCTTGACCACTTTCTCAATACAGACTCCGTTCTTTTCTTCAAAGCCGTTGTCCATCGTATACGGTTCCGACTAAGACCACCAGGTCTCGCTACCATACCAGCTATAGCTTAATATAACAAATTTCTTAAGCTTAGGTATACCACCGAGGTATAGTCAATTATTTTAATTCCTTAATCCATCTTACATCCCATTCCATCTTTATAAATTTTTAATTTACGCTTCAAGTCTAATCCTAATCCGTTCTTATGATAGATTCTTACCATATGTATTCCTGACTACTTTATACTGATAATGCAGAGAGTTGGTATGGTGTGAACTATCAAACCACCTGTCTCACAAAATCCATCATTCTATACGTGACGAATATATTTTATTCGTTAAGAAACTTAGCGGAAGTTTGATAAATCAATTAGTGATTCTTTTTTCTTAAGGAAATAGCCATATACTTATTTTACAAAATTTACTCTTAGCTGATATTTAAAAGTTATCAAAGATATGTCATGATCGGTAACAACAATTTAATGATATACATACAGATCTTTACGTATACCAGCTAGCGGATAAAAGATGAGAATATGAAAAAAAAAAAAAAAAACAGAAAATAAAAACTCAAGAAGAGTATAAAAAAGATTACAAAAAGAGATCAATGCAACGTGTAACGCGGTGGCTGCGAAGATGCTGCCGGAGATGCTTCGAAGATGCTCGACAAGAGACAAGCGAATGGGTGCAGAGGCGCGGGCAAGGTTGGTATGGTAATATTCTTGGTAGAAGAAGCTTCTGTATATTCTGCACTCTGACCATTAACCGCCGTCAGAAGTTTAAATCTACGCCAGATTTTGTCCAGGGTAAGATATTTCATCCTGACTTTATGGAGATGGTATCAGATCGTGAATAAAAGTTGGGAAAGGCTGTGTTCTTAATTACTGTAAACACGATCTTGTTATAATACTTCCTGTAAAGAGCAAAAATAATTGCAAAACTTAAATACGTCGAAGATCGCGTAATCGATTTATGACCGAGTGAGTATGCGAGAGTTCAGAACAGAAACCATTCACAAGTCCAGTCTGTAGAGCGCAAAGCTGAAGATTAATCTTCATACAGGTAGAGCCAAGGCGATGTCTGCTTACTATAGTACGCTGTGATATTAATTACAACGATTATTTAGGATTATGTTGTTTGTTTGATGGAGGCTGAAGGTCAGCCCTTCGCCGAGAGGTAGTAGAATATATTTATTACATCTTTGTTCATTCGATAGAATTACTATAGACTCTATAAGGATGCGCCAGGCCACGATGATAACATCTTTAAAAGTATTGTGCGTATACATTTTAGGACTAAATGAATGATAGTCTTACATTCAGTTCAAATTTTATTATCTCACGAAAATTCGACAGTTCTAAGTTCTTCATTACGTATTAAGTTTCTAACCAAACGATCGATCTTAACAAAAAATTTTACACAAATACTTGAAACAATTTTTAGATCCTGTTTTGAAATTTGAAGTGAATTACTAATAATTTGAGAGAATAGTTTAAACTAATTGGACATACTTCTTAGCTCGTAGACGTATACCAATAATATTATCACAATTTTTATGACCGTTGGTGTATGGATGGTGATAAATTATTTGGTTACTATTGATGCATAAAAGGATTGTGAACGAGTGTGAGTTGCATTTTGGAGCCAGTCTTGGCGGTGTTATGTTGAGGTTCAGGTTCTCGGATCTTTGATACCTGGTTCTTAATTGAAACACCTTTGGATAACGAGGCGACAGCTAGTCGGTAGGCCTCTAGGCGATTCAAACGAAACGACATTCGAAGGACTGGATCGAAAAGCAATATAGGTACATACGTGAGCGAAAAGGGAAGCCGTTGATTAGCGTATATCTTAATTACTGATTGGTTTGGCGGTCTAATTAAATCGTAACTCAATCAGGTATGGCAAAACCTCACTTCACTTAAGTTTACGATTATCCCATTCCCGTGCAAAATTATTTATATAATTCTCACAATTTTCATACACGGATCTAATTTATGGTGAATAAATAAAAATTCTTAAACTTCGAAGAGACTCGTTACAATTTTCCCAGAAAGAAACTTGCATATAATTATGAAAGAAATAAAACGAAGTGTTCCAACGATACTCGGGTACGGTTCGCATGGACAAACCTGGCGCTGAGCCCCATACCTCCGTCTCGAAACACCTCTCTAAATAACAGTCTCAATTTCCATCTCGAAAGTGTCCGGGAGTCGGTAGCTACGGGGCAGAGGTGATAAGAGGGGGTACGGGAATTAAGTCAGAACGCATAATCTTGCTCCGTGGTTAATAAATTACTGAGGCTAGACACGTCATCGAGATAATACCAAGAAATTGCCGGGGCAGCTCGGAAGCCGGTCCCGGGCGGACGAGGTCGGTCATTTCATTTCATTTCATTTCATTTCGTTGGTCACTTCGTTCAGGGCAAAGACGGTAACAGCCAACGTAATACGAAGAAGCCAGTGTATAAAGTCCGAACAGCCGGGCCTTCAGGCCTTCAGAGATGCAGGACGCGGTTATTCGTTAGCTCGCGTAATGAATCACTTGAAGACTTGAAGCTCGCGGCTGTCGACGACGAGGAGAACGATCTCGGTTTGGCTTGGCGTTCTTCTTCGTCGTCTACCGCGTCGTCGCCGAGGAATATCCCGCCCACGCGGTGCCGGCATCCCGGGGTAGTTAATAACCCGAATATATGCTGCTGCACTGAATCTAAACTCCAAAAAGCCGTCCGCTTTAGGCGCCCTGCAGCAGCCTCCCAGGTGTCCAGGAATCCAATTCACCGGATCACGACGGCTTACCCGATACGTCTTACTTTTACCTCCAGACCGCAACGCGTGTCGGTCTTGTAAGACTGATTAATGTGTTTCACGGTAACCGTCGGATTACGCGACGTGGGTCGGTGCTGTTCACTGCGTCGCGTAGCGTCGGCGTCGGTCCGCAATTCTAACGCTGCTTATTACCACCGCAGGATTCAAACACTTCGAAACAATTTAATTGCATAAATATTTTGATTTAAATTCGTTCAGAAAATGATGTCCATCACTTTACTCCCTTCATGATGATTACCAGATAGAACAAGGCACCATACATCAACAGAATTTTCGACGACTGAGTGATCGTTACTCCTACGCGATGGTATTTGAGGATACTTATTACTCTCCAATGCCAGGAACTGACTAAACTATTTATCGTAGTTCTTGGAAGTGAGAATGCATTGAGTAATTGATCAACTTGATGGAGATAAGGATTCGAGAGCTTCAACCACCCGCTGAGGTCTTTGATATCAATGATACAAACGAATACTACAGAAACCTTTTACTCGTACTATAGTAGGTGTGCATTAACATACGTATGCTAGATTATCTATTTTCAAAAATTAATAACAGGAAAATACTTGTACGTGAATGAAGACGATCGCAGTTTGCACAAACGTATTAGAAATAAATTCACCAATTTTTACAGCACCGAATCTTTGGCATGAAAATTTCATTCTAGCCTATCCAGAAACGGTTTTTGACTCTCGTAGATAGCGCGACAAGATCTGGTTGTAAGATCCTGTTCTTCGACGGTGTATAAGTGCCGTATGTAGGACTGGACGCCGTTTCTACCTACAACGCAAGGCAGAGACATGAAGACGTCCTTTTCAAGTCCGTGTCTGCAACCCTGAAGATTTTTTAAAATGATATGGGGAGCAGAACAAAAATCATTAAAGTTATTACAGAGGTTTTTTTTTTTTAAGGAAAAATCTCGTGCTATTTTATGCATTTCTTTTCGAAAAATGGCAAACCTTGACGAAGGTTGAAACGGTAAGACAAGCGCAGGTGTTTCTGACTATAGCGTCGACAATTTCACCGACACAAATGCCGGCCCCCCAGTTACAGTAGCCTTTTTTTACGATTAGATCGTTGTTGGTGTTGACCACCTTTTCGTGGAGTTCGCCCCAGCCCTCCGGGTCAGTTTTCTGTCCGATCTCCTTGTTGATATCCTTCAGTTTCATACCCATAACAGCTACGGCTGACCAGACAGGGACTGTAACATATTGCCGGATTAATTAATCGGTGGATAAAATTTCATTGAATTATTGGTTACCCGAATTTGATCCATTTTCACCGATCACCAGAGCTTGTACGGAATTTGCTGACAGGCCTAGTTTCTGGGCAATAAAATACTGGAAACGACTACTGTCAAGAAATGTGCCGAGACCGATAACACGATTTGGTGGAAATCCGGACAGCTTCATTGCCGCGTAAGACATGATATCAACTGCAAAATGAACGGGTGGTTTTGTCCTAAAAAAGTCATTTCAGAAATTGACGAAGATATAAACTCTTCATATCACGTTAAAATCAAACCGAATCTCACCGGGGCTTGTAACGATCACTAAAACACTGTTAGGCGCGTACTTGCAGACATTTGTAACGGTTGATCTAAAGATGTCAAGGTTTGCTTCGAGTGTAGAATTTTTTTCCTGGTCCTTGTCTGCGCGACAACTTGCAGTGAAGACACAGACAGCAGCGTCTCTCGCGGAACTGTAGTCTGTAAAATTAATTAATGAGTTTTCTTTTTCGCGATACTGGTTTTAAAATCCCGTCAACCCCCTCAAGGCTTACCTTTTGTCCCGATGATCTTTGGGTTGCCTAAAAAAGCAGCCGCGTGACCGATGTCCTCGGCTTCCGCCTTGGCGAGGTCCTCATTCGTGTCTATCAAAATTAACTCTGAGGCCAGCCGCTGAGAGGATGAAAAATGAAGGACTTATGATTAGCTGCTTTATGAATATGAATGCTGATTAAATGCCACGTTCGTTTCGGTGGTTTTTATCTTTTTGACAATTTGACACCCTCAGCCTTGAATCAGGACTGCTCAATTCTAAGTGCTTCCAATTTCGACAGCGGCTCTTCTTAGAGGCTGCTCCTGCCTATTATTCTTTTCATCTTTGTTTTATATCCTGAGTATTTTCTCTTGTAGCAGACTCTTACGCGCTGAAGGGTTCCTAGTCGAGTTCCTCCCGATGTGTAATTACCATAATACCCTTGTTATACTAGAACTGGGTGTCCCACCTTCCTAATCACGTAGAACGATTCTCTCCTCGTTCTATTATTTTTTACCAATTCGCCGTCTGCCCTCTTGAATTAACGACTTTTCGAACGTCACCTTGAGTGATTAATAGACATCTTGATTGGTACAATTTGTCGAAAGCAACTTCGACTATGACGTGAACCAAATGATGCCGAGTAACTAATTGTTGGCTTAAAGTTCGAGGTACTACCTACCTACCTATTTATAATTTGAAAATAATTTACGAATGGAATTTCGGGTCCAAAAACGGAACTGGAAAACTTTTAGTATTTTCGTGATCGTGAAGGATCCTGTCCTTAGAAAGATAATTTCGGGTTCAATTTCCGCAAATGATTACAAAAACAAACACGGGATTATCCCATGGAGGCTATTACCTTACCATAAAACGTTTCATCACTGTAAGGCGATACTAATGACGTAATGTCAAGAGGCTCGTGTTCACTAGCCAACTGACGACGGGCTCAGGTCAGCCGGTTTTGTTCAGCGACCTCATAAACCCGGTTTTCGAACGCCGGGACATCTCGTTAACAGGATTATTACACGAGAGGTTTATGGCGAACGTGCGTCCCCAGGCCTAAAGAATTCGGCAAAGTAAGGATCCTTCCTTTTTCTACCCATAACTTTAGAGTCCAGAAATATCAACGTCTATCTATAGTCGAATGAACATTCGAGTAGCCAGTTTGTTTTTCTATACGTTTTTCTCTTTTTCTATTTATTTTTTCCAATGAATACGTAACACGTCTCTCTACAATAACCCCACCATTAGTGACAGCTTTGACCCCTAACCATATCGCGAAAAGAAAATACTTTCAGGTTAATCAAAATCCAAAAAAATTCTCGTACTCAAACCACTCTGAAATGAAGTGAATTTCACATAAGAAGAGGGAATGCAATCTTGTACCTGCCGGCCTCGTCAGACCCTTGCGGAACGCATAAACGAAATAATTTCCAAATACGAAACGTGCCCATGCCAAAAATCTCCTCAACAAACTCGAAGATCTTCTCTACCAAAAATCTTCAGCAGTCCCTGTCTTCGTCGATCATCCTGCAATACCATACCTTGCTCTCTTTGTCCTCCTTGTCTTCCCTGTCCAGCGATCACATCGACTTCTTGCTGTCCCCAGCCGGCGATTGTAACCCAACCTTCTCCAGGCCCAGGACTTTCACGATATATTTCTAGAAGGAATATTTGCCCTGCTCTAAAAGGGTGTCTTTCTCTCTACAAACGTCCATCTGCAGCTCACAGTCCAGCTACTTTGCAGCCATGTCTACCATCCTCAAGGTGCAATCCTTCAATCAGCTGTCCCAAGTCCAGACCAAGTTGTGCGATTTTCACGCCAAATTCTCGGTCTTTACTAAGTACCAAGTCTAGAGGACCAACTTCGTACTCTTTTGGCAGTTATTGCACGAAGTGTAATAAACCATTCGTGAAATGTCCACAATGTTCACCCTGCTCTCAGTCAATTTCTACATCGTATTGCCCATGGTCTGAGAACTCGTGCGTTACACGTCAACGTATTTCTCAAAAAAGTAGTTCTTCGCAGAGATGCACACCCTGCTGCAGTGCCTGCTGTTATTCATACAATTTAGAGACTATACGATCACCGTGTACGACCCCGTGCTGTTACTCCTGCACAAAATCGTCGGAGTTGTCCTCTACGACGCCTGGCACCTGCTGCACTTCGGGAAGTTCTCATCCGGTGAGGAAAAGGTTGACGGTTTTTGACGATCCTCCATATACATCGAATGGTTTGGAGAGGGAATTTAGCAGCAGATTTATTCGTTTGGATCCTTGCTATTGTGAGACAGATTCTTCATCCAGTTTGGAAAATTCTAATTTTGGAAGCAAGTTTCGCTGAGGATATATGGACTGGGTAAAAATCAGAGAAGAAATAAATTATGAAGAGAGATATCGATTCCATGATTCATGGTGTAATGAATCTTGGATTAGTTCTAACCGTGGTGAATTAATTGTTACAATACCTCATTTGGCGATATTCTAAATAAATTGATGTAAACATGGTTTTAACATTCCGAAACTAACTACAAACACAAATATATACGATAGATAGCTTTTTTCTTATAAATTAAAACTGGTTTATAGACAAGTTATTGGTAAATATCGATTCGTAAGCATATTACGTAAGACATTACCAACCACTTCGCGTTATAAATATACTACGAGGTCTAATTACGATTTCTACATTCGTCGTGGAGGTATATATCTACTAAAAGTTTATGTTTATGTTAGTCTAATGCCGAAAGCAAAGTTAAATAGATGTAGAAGCAATAAGAAATTCTTTACAGTCTGCCCTCCCTGGGCGCAAGTATTTTGTGTAGGAGTTACGCGCTATCTGAGTTTAGACAGTAAATCTTAAAGGTACAAGGGTTATGAAATGTGTTTAAAATGCAATCAAGTATTCTGTATATTACATTTAAAATACATTTGTATGGGGGTACGTACTTAATGTTTTCAACTCACGATTGTGTAATAAAACACGCTGATTCTTAACGACTTTAAATTATTACAAAATTTTGATAATTATAATTCATTCTGTAAACCCGCAACAGTGCTTTTGTAAATAATTTATCAGTACATGATATCGGACCGGTGTATTTCACATCTGCTTGTATTCTTACATGTTAAACATTTTTCTAACTCCACTCTTACTCAACTTTTCAACATCCTATTCGAGGCTAATACCAGACTAATTAAGTTAAGAAAGAAAAAGGCACGCAATCACCTTGAAGAGTATTGCGATAGCAGTTGCTACCCCTGTATAACCACTGCCGACGATGACGATCTTAACGCGATGAACATCTGCAAGATAATCGGCATGTCGGGTGAGTAAAAAGGTAGCCGTATTTCCTCCAGACTCGGTGGTCTTCTTGCTCGGATCATTCATCTTCCCGTTAAACTTTTTATTCACAATTTTTACGCAGTTGAACTGTTCGTTTACGGAATTATTCAAAATCGGACTTGAATCATGACCCAAAACCTAAAATTTGTGTAATTTTCCGCTGAATTTAACACCGGCCATCTCGACCCAACATATTTCAATTGACGTCAACAAATGAAATGCCTGTTACACCGCGCTACCTTTTTTCAGATGGTGTATTGTAAGTTTTTCGTTGGATTTTTTTTTTTTTTTTTATTTCTCGGCTATTAGTGCGTGTGAGTTTAAAACTGAATGACGAAAGAGGAGAATAACTTACAGATATTATCATAATTAGGTGTGTAATTTTATTTGACAAGAAAACGTATGTTGTTAATGCCAGAAACTATCACAAAGAGAAATAAAAATGTAAAATATTAGAAATGGCAAAATGACCAAGTTTACAAAAAAAAAAAAGTCAAAAAATAAAATAAATAAAAATAAATATAACACGTAAGGAACGTTCCTTTCACAGGTTTTTACTCCTCTACGTCGTCCCGTGGTTCCTGAAGTATTCCACAAGCTCTGAGTTCGTTTCTTATGTTGTCGGCGCATTGCTGTACCGCCATCTTCTCAGCTTCGGTCAGTTTCTGTCGCACCGTGTGGTGGACACCTTCTTTTCCCAGGACACACGGAATAGACATATACACGTCCTTGTCCATTCCGTGGGAACAACTCTAAAAAAGACAAAAGGCGTAGTCGCTGTGAACTTCAATATTTGAGTCATTCTGCCTACGTCGCACAACCCATCCAATCAATCAATCAATCAATCACTCACATGTATGTAAGTCGATGTCGGCAAAACAACCTTAGTATTCCTCAGCACAGCGTCGACTATTTCAGCAGTGGAGAAACCGATCGCCCAACAAGCAGGACCTCTTTCTCCCTTTTTACGGTTCAGATTTGCGTCACTGATTCATGAAAAAATCACGTTACGAAAACATACGTCATGGTTTTAAACTGCGAGATAATCTCACTCACCAATCGTTCACGGCTTGGGCCACATCATTCCATTTTTCTGGGTCATCAGGTTCGCCCATTCTTGGATTAATATCACGTAGTTTCATGCCAGCCACATGAACGCCAGACCACACAGGTACTGTGAACATGATTGAACAGTTAATTACGTACTGCAATCGCAGTAATGACTTGAGTGATCTCGAACGCTCGTCCGTGTATGTGCGTGTGTTTGCGATACACATAGTGCATATCATAAAGAGCGAATGTATGACGTCTGGACGTATAGCTAATTGATGAAAGTCTCGAGGCTCGTTTGAAGCCCGTCAATTCTGTGCAATGAGCTCTCACCCGAGGTGTCGCCTTGCGCGCCTATGCTCATGCAGCTGACGGAGGTGTTTGCTAGTCCCAATTTTTGTCCAAGGTAATACTGAAACCTCATACTGTCAACGAGGGTCCCACTACCGAGGACACGACTCGATGGGAACTTAGACAACTTCCATGCAATATAGGACATTACGTCAACCGGCTGAGTTACCACGACCATAACCGTCTTGCATGCGTGTTTTGCAATCGCCGGAATGATCTTTCTGAATCGTTCCAGGTTATGAGCTACATCTGGAGGTTGGCCAGGCTCCGGATCGATGGCTATTATGATCACTGCCGAGTCCTTTACGAAAGAGATATCTGAAATAGGATTTTATAAAATGATATTAGATTAGTTTTAGAGGTCCTATGGACGTATAAGATGTTTTTGTGGTAAAATAACGGCGATGCGTATCTCTTTGAAATTATGACTATCGTATATCGCGTTATAGCGTTTGCGAGGCTAAAGGTTTGAAATGCCGATCTGGTGGCTGGATATTGCTTCCCGGTTGAATAGAGTTGCCAGGTTCTGCCCGTTTCGACGGAAATAACTGTTTTAAACCCTAACCCTGACTACCAGCCCTCTAACGCATGGCTCGCGATCTGCGGGCTGATAAATAAATACGTAATATTTACGACCGTGCGAGTGAAAACAACAGAATTGTTCGGTGGACCGTAGAAGCACGCCATAGAAGAGGAGAGATGTGGCATAAGATTAAATATATTTGAGTGTCTCTCCCGGCTTCAGGTAGGGGTTGTCGGGTCGCGGTGGTACTCCGGTTGACAGGTGATTCTTTAAGGGAACCGATGGGCTCTAAGATCTTGGTAAATGGATGAAATGAGGGATGTAAGAGGGAGTAGAGATGCCAGTGTCACGATGTATCAATCTTGGGTCTCCGAAATTCGTGAGATGAAGACAAAACGCGTCTGTCGGATTTTCAAAAAAACAAAAAGATGTCCCTGCTTATGCATGCTAATGCTTTTCTCACATTTTCGAAAATAAATTAACCTCCGGTCCCTGTGACGAGTGGATTTCCTATGAAAACACCACCGTGCTGAATATCAGCTGCCTCAGCCATCGCTCTTTCGGCATCTTTATCAACCAGACAGACTTCGCTGGCCATTCTCTGCAAAAGATAATTTGATATTAAATGGTTTTCAATCCTGATAATATTTTCAAATCCTCATACCCTCATCAGGATTGCGACCGCGCATGCCATTCCAACTTTTCCAGTACCAACAATCGAGACCTTCACACGATGAGGATAGTTCTCACACGGGCCCACCTGCGTGGTGATCAAGGCGTTCCTTGTGGTGGTTGTAGTGACCGGAATTCTATTATCCTAAAAAGGTTATAAAAAAAAAAGCCGAAAAATACACACATCAATTTCCTTATCTCATCCAGGATCAATTCTTCTAGGATAGAACTAGTTGTATAAAACCATTGAACTAACGTCACAATCATTTTCTTCCTTTTTCTCCGAATCATCTGCCATTCCAACAGCCCGCTTATCACCACCTGCAACAATGGTACACAACGTTGAACATAGTCACTGATTACCGTATGCATTAGTAGATAAAGAGAGCGAGCAATGCATGATCCTTGGATGCTAAGATGCACAAAGTCAGATTATTTATACCAGGCGTAATTAGGAGCAGAAAAAGCATCCTACAAATCAGAACACATGACTGTATTGAGCTTTAGGAAACCACCGTAGTCTTACTCTCAGATGGCGATGAGTGCTTGAAATCATTTTCCCATTCTAAATATCACCGTTGAATTTTTTGCCATCGTGAACACTGCGAGATTTACAGTCAGAGCTGTAGACAAGCCGTGAAGAAAGCTAAATGAGAGCAGGTGCGATAGCCCGCTGGTCAAGGCGTCGGTTATACATGGTTATACGTATGCTATATGTATGTGGACGCCACGGGGCCTCAGTAATCAAGACGTTAGCGTCTTCTCCCTCCTCCCTTCTCCCTTTCCTCTTTTCTCGTCTCTCTCTTTCCCCCGTTATACCCCTTGCCCTTAGCTCTCGAAAGACCAAAGAGTTAAAGTTAGTCCCTGGGATTCTCGGCAATTTGACCAGCTATCTTCCTTATTATTTATCCCACTTAAACTCGCAGTTTTCTTTCTCCATATTAGGCCAATTACAAATTTTTATTTCAATTTTAAACCCAATCAGTTTTTTTTTTTTTTTTTAAGGAAAATTCTCTCATACCCGTAAATAAATAAAAAAATAAAAAATAAACTAATAAAATCACCTGTGAGACAAAATGCTCGTTCGATCAAGCGGCAAAAGATAAGACGAGGACGAGATGCCCTACCGTGGTGGTCCACGCGCACTCTCAACTCTTTCAGTGGGGGAGTATGCAGATACGTTCGGCCTACGCGCCAGCCACAGCTACGGTCAGCAACGTTGTTGCTACGAGCTTCGAGAGATACTCTTCTTGGTCTTTGGGCGTCCTACTCGCACCTTAACACACTCGTTCCTTATCTTCTTGCTGCGTTGTAAATTAGTTGCAGGTAGTCCGTCCGTCTGCAGCCTCTTGGGTAGAACAGAGACCAGAGGCCGAAGATGCAACGGTGCGCAACTGATATTTCTTTATTTGATCTCAGAACTTTAGATTTTTGTCTTAATTCAGGAGAATTATTTTTTTCTTCGCTTTGTTTTTTTCTTTTTTTTTTTTTCTTTTCTGCTGCTAGTTAGAAAATTTTGTTTTACGGTCACGAAAATTTTTAGCATTCTCTTGATCTACGATGAAATCGATAAAAAGATGGAGAAACATGTCAAGCGGCGTTGTTTGCGAAGGACTTGAATTCGAGGGTTTTGACAATCCGTCAAAGAGTCTTTCAGCCAGATTTCAATCTTTCCTGATTTATCTGATATTTGGTTGAAAAATGAGGTCATTTTCGGTGTTTGATCTATGAGATAAACCGAGATTCATGAATTACAAAGTTTCCCATATCAACAACACGCAATCCATTTACCCATAAAGA
This sequence comes from Macrophya annulata, assembly GCA_963924015.1. NCBI lineage: Eukaryota > Metazoa > Arthropoda > Insecta > Hymenoptera > Tenthredinidae > Macrophya > Macrophya annulata. Next base: position 5,066,514 of record OZ001257.1, on the reverse strand, counting down.
TTTTGAACTAATTTTATCCTTCTTCGTTTCTTTTTTCAAACAATTAAATTCGTTAAAAAAAAAAAAATAGATAAATAAAAATATCTGACGGGTTCAACACACGCGTCCGTTAATAATTTGAAGAAGCTAACGAAGGAATAAAAAGGAGCCTAACTACTCTCATTCGTCACGATATTGTACAGCGGTTGGCCACCGAAGCGATACCATCGGCACGTCACGTTCGAAGTTATTGAATCTCGCCAAATAATATATGAGAATATTTTGAGCCAGTGTTTTGTGCGAGTGGTACGTCGAAGCTCTGCTGCAGGAACGTTCGATTCTATCTAGGTCTGGAGGAGGATTAAAGGTTAACGATTAATCACTAATTGTGGAGTGGAATTGAAACGACGCCTGATATTTATTGCTTTTACAAATACATATATACTTATAGGTATATGCACGTCCCCATATAACCATAAGGATGAACGTATATCCCTTCCGTCATGTCGTCGCCGACGTGTTTATATGTGCGTGAGAGAGTAGAAGGGTCACTAAGGTTCAACATTCGCCCCGATCGCGCTCTCAATCAAACGTGTCATTCGATACGACAGTCCTGATTTCTTGGTAACCCGATACCGAATACCGCTCAGAGGCTAGATTTTATCCCCCTCCATGCACTTGTACGATGCAGTAATCCGATAGTAATCTTCAACGAACCAGCATCATCCCCCGGCCTTGAACTCAATTCTATATAAAACGCGAAAGAATCCCCGTTATATATTTTATCACACAGTAAAAGTCTTCACTCGAGACTTGCTAAACCACCATACGTGTACACGCGTGGGAAGCTCCTTTACTCCCTGAAGATTTATGAAAAAAATATAACTTCCCTTATTGTTTTTCGTATTATACGAATTCTCGGGGTTCATGTTAAAAGAACTCAATGGTCATTCTCACTCACTCGAATCAACTCAACCCAACTCTCGTTTAGTTCTTCTCTTCTCTTCTTTTTTCTTCTCTTCTTTTATTTTCTCTTATTTTTCCCTACTCGTAGAATACCATCGCCATTCAGCAAACCGGACAAACAAATAGCCAATTAAAGTTCCAGCTGCACAACGAACATACTTGTATCAGCTGCACGGTACTACCAGCCATTGTGCGACAGCTCCGGCATGTGCCGTTGCTTACGTTGGCCATGGTGGGCGAACCCCCCGGACTCAGTGCACATTCTGATGAGGCTATTCTAAACTTAACTGACCACTGATCACTCGGTAGTAAAGCCATCAGTGTATGTTCAGTGATAAAGTTATGGACTATCTTTGAGCTTAATTAGGATATCGTTGTCAGAATAAATTTCATACGGAACTTAGTTGTTTTTTTATTTTTTTTTTTTTTTTTTTTTTTTTTTTTGAGTAACGGTATAATTTAGGATACCTTAAGGTGGACTTAGTTTACTGTGGAGCTAAAAGATCGCGAGAATTTCAGTGTGCACCATTCCTGCACAGTACACAGTATAATACACGTGTGTGTAATGTGTATGTAAAGTCTAGAGATTCACGACGATGCCAAGGCTCGTTTTGATTTCTGCCTTCGGGGTACGTACCTCGGACTAAGATACGTTTGCGTCCTTTTGTTTCACGTATGTACGAGAGGGGGCGAGGCCGATCCGCAATTGTTTATGTGCGTGTCCCGCCCTATCGAACGCATCGGGCACACAGTGCGTCGCGTCGGATTGCCACGGGCTTATGTCCTTCGAGTTGCGACAAAGAATCGATGGCCATTATTCGAAATGATATTTTGGAAGGAATTTTTCTATGCCTTTTTGGTGATTTGAAACTTAAAATATCATACGGGAGGCTGGATGTAACGAGTAGAGCTAATCGGATTTACCATTAAATAATATCTTGTTAATATTCAGAGCGCGTATATCGCGTGAGACAAACGACAAGGTTCGATTTGACGTGAGGTTTGTATATCGAAAAGAAATATTTCAAACCTCCAGACTTAAAGATTCGCCCTTTTAGATCTGAGGCTGAGAAATGCCAAACGAATGGCGACCGGCCTTGTCCAGTGGAACTTTGGACTTTGGCATGGCATAGCATGTCTCCGGGCTAATGTTATTAAGAACGTTGAGAACTCTGGACTTCAAAGTAAAAGCCCGTCTTGAGCTATAATATTGAACGAAATACGTTCATTGTCAATTTTGTTGATTCGTCCAATTACCTATTGTATCTCCTCGAGATATTTACTCGTTATAAAACGATCGTCGTGTATATAATTTAATTGAATTTAATGTTAAACGGTGGGATGCTGCGTGGTCAGGATTCCACATAGTCAATTAGAACAGCTAATCGCGATTGTAGTATGAAAGCGAAGGGATACACTAGCTCCAAGCACAAACACAAGCACAAGCATCAGCACCACCCTCGGTAACCATAATTAATACTGTGTCTCAAACACAATACTTTGGCTGGTCGTCTTTGTCGTCGTTTGTAAGCTCGCAAGGATGCGGGAGAACCGTGAGAGGCGTGTGCGATGTTATCAGCCAACGTGTATCGCATCGCCGCCTCGGAGTCGAGCGCCGATCGAGGCGGTCGCGCGAGAGAATTAATACTCGAGAATACCGCGGCCATAAAGCTTCCTTGCGACGCGGTAATTACGCAGACGTGCGCTGGTATCCAAGCCTGGTTTTATACGGACACCCCGGTCGTAGGCTGTTCCTCCCTTTGCTCCTTCGACGACCCTGTGTAACACCGATTCTTAATCGCCATCATCGAGACCACCGCTACGCGCAAAGGTGGTGCAAACCACCAGAGTCGAGATATGATGCAGTAAATTTAACGATCATATATGCTACGGGCATCCATGCTTGGTAAAACAAAACTCAGAATTGATGACAACCAAAATCTATACGGATGATCAACTTTATTCACGCTCAAGGCGCTTTACGACTCTCTGATATTCAAGACTGATAATTATGATAAGAACCACGGTTCATTCCACCCTCGTCGTTTCACCAAGGAGAACAAGTTCCGAACCCCAGACACCGGGATTTTTTCTTACAAAAATTATATCGAATTGAAAAAAGATGTTGAAGATTTACTTTTTGAATATGCGGAAGAGTTCTTCGATCGCAAATATATTCGATACTGGAGTTTCTTGTAGCAAGTTGAAGAGGAGTATAAATGAAATTAATAAGGAGGTGGGAGCTGAGAGAGAAATGGCCGCTGATCTGAGTGGATGAATAATGCTAAACGCCTGTTTAAATAGTACATTAAATACGTTAAACGCATGTACGTCCGAAGGCAGTGCAAACGTCTGCAACATCATGGAGGGATAACTGCGTTTCGTTTGCCGAGTCAGAAGATACCGCGGTGTCGTTCATCTCTTCGATTTATGTCGAATCGGTTCGTGAATGACCCGACAAGGCACTCGCCAGGTCTTGTTTCTGACCGACTTCGGTGCCGGGACGATTCAGTGCGATTTCAACGAACCTTGCGAACTCGCGAACTCGTGAATACGCGATGAAATATCGCCGATGAAATACTTTATACTAACTTATACTCCACGGTTCGCTTTTACCACTCACTTCAGGTTCTCGGTGTGACTCGATGATCTATGGGCCATGTTGGCATAAGCCACGGAGTTGAAAATAAAAACCATCATAATACATACGTAGAGATATGTAGCCAAAAATCATGAAATTTGTATCATTTCAATAACAAATTTGCATATCTAGTTTAAGAAACTTGACAAAACATCATAATTCAATTTAATCCTCGATATCAAACTGACGAAGATCTTAGCACAGTCGACTTACAATCAATGATAAATACACAAGGAGCAAGCTTGGTCATCCGGAACGAACCTGCACGGTTGGTTCGGTCAATGATTTATACAGAATCATATCTCCATCTGAATGTCTTCATTTTTAACGCTTCATTGAACGCCGACGACGCTACGACGTCTCCATCTTTGGTCCACCGTCATGTCCCCCTGTACTGCAAATTTTCTTTAAAAGTTGGCGCCAGGTCTGAACATCGGAAAAAAACCTATTCAAATATTGACCCTAAGTAAATCGAGCCAAAAGTTTGAATAGGATTAAAATTGTTTGAAGATACTCGTAGGTTGAACAAATATCGTTCAATTCGCGGTCTTTATTTTTCTTAAAGAACTCTCGTGAAATGGTCCCTACAGTTCAGGATAATACCGTGAAGGTTACTTCCCTTCAAGTACCTGCGCCTACCTATCGAAGAGATTTGTTCCATCGAAGCCCAGTCATAATGTAAGGTGCAGGTTAAGGGCGGCGACTTGTTGCCGCGCACAGTATAGTTTTGCTTTACGACGAGATGGAGTGACATTTAGTGGAGAACGGCGCCCTTTAGCAAAACTTCCTTCCATGAGAGGAGCTCTCACGTACCTACACCGACCGCCTCCTGGAACACGCGGATGCTTATCGCTTCAAGGTACAACGCGTGGTCGACTGGGCCGAATCGAAGAAAAACTACGACGTGATTGCAAACCACGTATCTACCTACCTGCCTCTATATATAAACTATAAAATATATCGAATGTATATTAATGTGTATATAAGAAATGGCGCTGAGAGGCCTGACGTCTTCATAAGACCCAGGCGTTGATGCAGACCAGGCCACCCGTCGACATAGTGAAATACGGAGCAGTTATGTTCACGGAGCCTTTGGCTACCGCGGAAATTGTTAAACGTGCAATAGGTCTAACGCGTATATAATAAATAGTAAATTTGTTAACAATATGTATATCTCTTCGTGTTCTTCAGCCGGATTGTTTTTTTTTTTTTTTTTTTTTTTTTTTACTTCATCATGAGAAGCCACACTCCCTTCGAGTTGTAAGAGTGGCAACTAACAGCGCTGGTGATTTACGCCATGAAATTACGAGACAGCAAAACTTTCCAGTAAATTATTGTCGGAAGCTGTTATACCTGGCTTGCAATTATTTCGCATGAGGTAACTTTGCCAATGGTTTCAAATGATACCCGTCGGTAAATCCAGGTGAATGTGCAGACAGTACTAGCTGCGAAAGGCGACCTTGACTTGCTGGAAACCTCCGGGGTGTGACAAATTGCCTTTTTCAAAGGTCAATGCTATGCATTGGTCTCCTCGACCTCGAGGAACAGGTACACTGACGTAGAACATGCTCCAGGTGAGAGGACAAAAATGAAATGAAATGAAAAGGTAAAGATTGATTTTGAAAATTTGTAAAACCATGAACGATGGTGGAGTAGGAACAAATTGGAAAATAAATAACTAACTACCTGCAATAAACGCCTAAGGGCCAAGAGGCTTTCTTCATTTTGCTCGTGGTAGATCGTGAGCTTGTGCAATAATACGGCACGAGCTTCAATGTCGAGTACTGAGAAGATTGAATTTGAATAACGAGAAAGGCGACGTACTGGTGTTCGTTAACCGAGAGTTCGAAGCCATTTTCACAACTCTTAAAAGAATGACATGCGTAATGTACGCATGTACATTGGACGTAGCGGGTTTACTGGTAGGAAGAGACCTTAGAATGTGACAGAACTGCACGTATATATGTAATATAGGCAAATGCTCTAACCAGAAAATGTATATCTATAGCTGGTTGGTGTATTACATTATATTATGTACGATATATCGTTGTATATGGCGTTCAGGCGTAGTACATCATAGCCCATACGTGGAGGAGCGCACTGTACCGACTGTCTCCGGTACACAGCGTTTATCCGTATCCCATGAGCCCGCGGGCTCGTGTCCTACGTATAAGTCATAAAACCAAGTTGTTTATTTTATTGTCCACCGTGTGCCGGAGCTCGGAAACCATCTCGACCGCCCCAGTCTTTACATGTTCGTATATGTGTACACACAAAGTATTTTCTAGCAAAGCCGCGTCACAACGTTAGTGATAAACGACGTTTTCGAAACGTCATTGTTTTAGGTATACGTCTGGGTGCTTTAGTGCCAGTCCAAACCCACCGAACGCCTCTGGTAAAGTTTTATGACACCTTTACTGAGACCCCGCACCTGCAGCAAGACAGGGAAACATTCCTCAGGGTTCAAATCTATAACTGACCTCATCCACGAGGAACCCATCTCCTCGATATTGTCTTCAAGTCAAGACGCTTTACGTTTTTTAAAACGTGGAGAAAAAATTCTTAATGTTAATGTGCTGTAACGGCAAAACCGTTCATCGAACAACCACAAGTATTTCATTAAAAAAATTTTCATAAAAGGAAAAAGAATGTAGATAGAAGAAGAAACGGGATGATTAAAGTCGAATGATTGGGAGGTGAGCTGAAGTAGGACCGGGTGGTCGGCCAAAGCAGCATGGTCGTAACGATGTTTGCCGCGTGACCGACTAAATTCTCGAGATAAGATAGGAGCTGGCGGAGGGAACTGGTTCATTTGTATAACATTCCGATCGCAATCCAGTGCGCCTCTTTTACGCCCTCTTCACACCGTCACTGAGGGAGCGATGCAAGAGACCATTAACTAAACAGGAAACCATTGGTAAGTTACAGTGGCAAAGGACTATACATTGGTATAACTGGACGCCCTGGTGACCACGGGGTGTAGTTGAAAAAATAAAACGTCCCATTTATACGATTCAACTCGATAACTCGGTACAGCCCAAAGCTATACCATTAAGAATTTTTACAGATACGTATGTATGTATGTATATATTTTCAAGAAAATTTCTGATTTCGTATCCGATATTACAAACTCACACGATATTATCGCGAGGTTATAACAAGGGATCAAAATTTTCGAGTGGGATGCAAACGCGCGGGTTTCTCACGACGTTCTGTAACCATTCAAACGAGTTGTGTATACAAGTTAAAAATCGGTTGTATACAGTAGTACATAAGGAGAACCTTTCGTTTAATGGTTGTTTATTGGTCACTCAGTATGAGAAAAAGACATAAAGAAGATAGAAATTGAGCATAATGGTAAACTCTTGAAGATTATTTCGTGCCTGGGGATCATTATCACATGTATCACATAGTGCCATCAAAAAAAAAAAAAAAAAAAAAAAAACGATACTCTTCTTATATCTTCGGTGTGAACGGTTTTTCCTACTTTGTGTACCTAGTCGCGTTGATCTTTTGACACGACTGAAAAACGTTTAGAATTTGATACAAGTCCAAACATCATAGTAATCACCATCATTATATTTTCTTCTCGATTCTTACACTCGCTACAAATCTTCGAACGGATATCATCGCTCGACTATTTGCTAAACTAAAATTTTTTTTTTGTTTTTCTTTCATCTAACGGTTATGGATGAATAATGACGATTGCTAGGTTTTTGGTTAAACGAAATGACTAGCGAGGACTCCGAAGCGTAACATCTTCTTGCGATTCGATCTTGGTTTAAGGACCCCGTGGTTTTTGTAACCCTGAAATCCCATCGTCTTATAACATTTGCAAACGCTGTAACTTCACCTTGTATAATTAATTCAATTTCTGACGCTGTGCGTCTTGGGTTTAATTGAACCCGGTTATCTCGACGCTAATTCCAAGAACATAGTTAACCGCAGCAAAGTATCCGCGAATATACTAGGAGTCTTGCAACACTAACGGCTAGTAGCACCGTATCGTATATATACACTGCAACGAGAGAACTAACAGAACAGAGATCCTATCGCTTCTAGTAACTCTGCTTCCGCGTGGACGTCTCCGGCATCTTCTGCAAGGAGCTTCAACGTGTTTCTAGCATGCGTTGAATTTTTCATTCCACAGTATAGATGGAGAGAAGCAAAGAGGGCAGAGGGTAAAATACATTGGCGACACGTAGAGGTATTCGACGCCAGTTTTTTTTTTAACCCGGATTATAAAACAAACAAAAAAAAAAGTTATAAAATTTTGGAAATCAAATTTATCGAAGATGTGGATATAAAAGTGGTGAAAATTTTTTGCAGCTGATGTGGAAGATTCTAAAATCTTTCAACTCCTGAAATAATCTGATGCAGTAGCGCGTAATCTCGGGGATTCAAGACCGGGCCAAAGAGAAATGAGTAAAGAGATATATACTGTTGGACCTACAATGGCAAAGAATAGATAATAGCCAATCACAGATCCGCCCAATGCCTCTGGTGGCTATAATAGCGTTAATGCTACGTCTGAATAGGGTTCGTTGCGCAAGCAACTGACTCGCTATAAAGATCCGAGTCGTTCTTCCTGAAGACAACGTTGATCATGGCTCCTCAAGATCAGTGTACCCTGTACCCTGTACCCTTCGCATAGCATAGCATCTCGTTCATACGCGCGGTATAGTTAAGCTGATTGTTTGGAGTCCACGGAGTGACCGACGTATCGCGTGTATTGTTGAATGAATTTTTGTTTCTGTTAATGAACTATTGATCGGGCCACAAGTTGAGTTGACCCCTAATTCTCACCTCCATCCTGCATCTCATTTATGACATTGAAATGACGAAGCAAAAACGACGGAACTTTATCAGACAAAACTCGATTATAAATCGTGAAAATTTTTTTTTTCTATCTACAACGAAACTGTGGCGACTATGCATACTGTACAAAATATAATCACGAAAATTATTACATTGTTGTGGATGGGACATAGTTTGAGCATAATAAGACCGTCTTGCGATACGACTGATGAATTATATCCTTCTGTCGTAAGATCGGTAGAGATTCACATGTTATAAAGACCGGGATGATTGAATCGTAATACCACGGTAATTTATTATCACCGTATCTGATAGGCCAAAGGATAACGTCTGGACGTCAGTCGTACGTCCGACAAACCCGGATCGAGGGGGCCCTTGTGTCTGAAGATAGAATTCCTCTCTGCAGCATCATTCGCCATTGTATTACATCGTGTAAAATTTAATCCAGTAGACCATGTATCTATGTAAAATACATACATACTTTATCACCGTTATTATATCATCTAACGATTTTGTTAAAGGATTAACATATTTTTTGTTAATATTTCAACACTTTAGCATAGAAATGACGATAATTAGAAACGGTCCTTTGCCGCTCGGTTCCTAATTCCTCGTCTCAAGTTAAAGAGAAGGTGAATCTTGTACGTCGAGTCTGTGCAGGTAACTTATAGCGCGTGACAAATAGGCTGAGGAATGGGAAATATTTTGTACCCGTATCTCGGCGTTGGGTTGTTCGAAAGAAGGATAGGATAGGATAGGATAGGATAGAATGGGATGGTATAGGTGCGATCTAAAGTTTGTATAAAGTAAATTGAAAATATTTATCCTTAGCCACTGCGGACAGTTACGATTTACGATCGGTTAAAATCCACGACGTCATTCAGATCGTAGATAAGAAACCTGAGACAACTAATACAGCTGATAAATAACAATTATTCTACAATTAAATGAGCCAGTCTTGTTGTAAACACGGAGGCTCCCAGAGGAACCCGAGGAACCCGACACCATCTCATGCAGTCGTTACCGCGTGTTGCCTCCAGAAGGCACACGATATCCATCAAACCCTGGAGCTGAGACATCAGGTTTTTTCGGAAAAACGTTATTCAAGTAAGTGGAAATTATACCGAAAACCCCCTCCTCGTTATACCCGCTCGTTTCATTTATTATTATTATTTTTATTCATTTCTATTTTTTTTTTTTTTTATACTTACAAAGCTACGGTGTACACTAAATTTCGAAGTAAAAATTAAGCGAGCTTTAAACGGTTCATTAGTGATACATCGGCGCCGTTCAGAGAATTTCGTCCCTACGTATATGTATGTATACATTTATGTATATATGTGTACCTATACGTTTTATTAAAATAAGACTCTAAGGTGGACGAAGAGCTTGGCAGACCGGGTCGTAAAGAGTCTTCAGAGTCTTGAGTTATGCACGGGGCGAACATCTTCCTATGCGTAAAAGTATTATATGCTTTTATAGTGTCTCGTAATGCGGTGTAAAACGCACCGTTGTATATCTTCAGAGTGATAATATCATCTGTGTCTATAGAATGTCGAAAGATGATCGGCGTCACGACGTTTTACCGATCTTCAGTATTATACTTACCTACAATTCTTATTTATTTCTTTATTTTTTTCAATTTATTTTATCCTTTTTCGTTTCTTTCCTCCTCTCTTGGCTTCTTCCGGTTTATTTAGACGTGCGCACAAATACCTAAACGCTCGCTCCTCCTACCGAAAATCTCTATTGGGCGTGAGTTTATGGGTACAAAAGACAGGAGAGCTGGTAGAAGATCTAAACGGTAGTTTCTCACAAGCACGAGCCGTTGGCCTCGAGAAAAGGTGGGGAACTAGCTAGAAATAAATATTAGAATGGGAATGGGGAATGGCTAGACGATTCCACTCTAATTATCATAAAATCAAACCATCGCCATTTTGCAGACGTTATAAAGAAACATTTTCACATTTTACTCATATATATATACTACCGTACATACCTACTGTTGAATCGGATATAGAGTTTCAGTTCATTAATATAGCTTTAACGATCTCAAAATATCGGTAGACTTATTGGATTTACATGTGGAGAAAAAGAGATGAAAAGAAAGAAGAACAGGGTAAGAAATATAAAGAAAAATGAAATAAGTGAAATGAGTTTATTAAATTGCTTCGTATCGCAACTAAGCAAATAATAATAATATAAAATAAAGTAAATAATTTTCTCGTTTAATATGAGTACATCATACTCCCATGTTGTATATCACGTGTGTGTATAATGTATGTATACTTATGTACTACATACATTGAGAATCGATATAGCTGGGACCAGCGAACAAAATAACTTCGTGACTCTGGGTTATCGAAGGGCAACAAAACCCTCCCGGGCCCACCCGACCCCCCACGGTCGAAGGGAGAACAAATGGAGTTTATTGGAATATCGTCGAAAGATGGGGTCCAGGTATGCCGAGTCACTATCGATTTAATAACTAATTATTAATCAATTAAGGCCAGTAAGGCTCGGTTAATTTTCGTTAACACCTAATACACTGTTTTTCATCTCTCATCATCGAGTGTGTGTACTGGTAGGTGTGAGAATGCTTGATGATGAGAATGGGAGTTGAAATTTTAGTTTCGAAACACTAAGCTTCCAGATATTTAATAGGTTTAACACTGCTGGAGCAAGATAAGACCGTTCCTCTTTTTATAATATTGAGCTTTCTGAACGCCTCAAGCACTGCACGTATGTACAGGTATAATAATACCTTCACGTACAGCTTTTACTATGAAAATAAAAAGAAAGAAAGAAAGAAAGAAAGAAAAAAGAAAAAATTCTTTTCTTTCCCAACTTCAAAGAGATCTCCTTGTATTTTTTACGCGATAAGATGACCGGGACACTAACGAGCAATTCACTAACGATGAAAGGGGAAGACCATCGGACGAACGATAAACGCAATAAAAGCTACCAGTCCCTACCATGCGACTGCAAATTCCATCATGTAGTAAAATAAAGTGAGCCGAGGTGTCCGAGGCTTAGAACACCGTCATTTAAACCACACGATCAGAATTTACACCGTAAACTCTTTCTCCAGTCACCCTAAGCGTCTACGAACCGAAGATCGGATGTATATTGGATAATAATAAACCAGCGATCGAGTGTATATCCCTTGGCCCCGCTGATTGGTTATTAGTTTTGGCCAGGCGATAGGATCTTAATGGGAATACTTAGGTGGGAGGCTCCGATGCGGCGAAGATGATCTATCTATACTCATGGAATGGCCAGGTTTAAGAGTGGAGGTATATGTTCACGCATACCTTATGTTATACATACCTTATACTTACCGAACACCATACCTACCAACCAACCTACCTACTTCCACCATCATAAGATATACCGAGTATAATCGAGCTGTATAACACCGTATAGCTGCAGTGTAACTTTAAACTTACATTAGAAGATTTGTCTACCTGCGCGGATACTCGGTGTATATATTAGATATAATACAAAACGTGAAATCATACGTATGTATGTACATGCGTGTATCTTATACCTATACGTCGACCCGCAATTATCACCCTTCCGTGTTCCGTTCGCGGACGCAAGGCACAATCCCAACCCATCCAACGAACAAGGCGATAAGATCTATGGCTAGGATCGGTTGGAGGATCAGGAATCGGTGATTTCCCGCTGTGACCGCAGGTTGGATCCCGCACCTTTATCGCGCTCACCCACGCGGGATGCAGGGACTCTATAACACCACGCACTTATTAACGATTAGTTATTGGACCGATGGAATATGTGGGTGGTTGAGGTAGATTCCCAGGAAACAATGCCGAGGGTGCCGCGCAGTCATTTCCTCTCCTAGTCACGACCATCTGGCATTTTCGTTACTTATGTTGGTATAGTATACTGTATGGCGAGGCTGGGGTACGAGTGAGAAACCCGCGGATGGGGTTAGGGCGGCAGTTTTGACGCGGGTTCTTTAAAGCCCACGGCTATTTCCGCTCTCATCTCATATGCATATATACCTACGGTTAATAGTCACTACTTCGAGTAATGGGTACGTACGTATGTACGAACTCACGAAGGAGGGACGGTTAAAAAATGATCAAAACGCAGGCTGTAGCGCCGCGCTGTGCTGCGCTGCGCTGGGCCGTAATGCAGCTCTGATAATAATAAAGACTTAATAAAGACCGCGAAGCGAATGGGGGATTCGGAGGGGGAAAAAGAGTGAACCGTAGGAGCGGGGGACTTACCTCGTGCGTAAATTTCAGGCCCCAGCAAACGCGTCACGGCGGATCGCGCGTGATGCATTCGCGCGATTAACACGTCACCGTGGAGGAGCGTGTTTAATCAGCGCCAGAAGATCGCCCCAGGGCGTCCTGGGCCTGTTTGGGCCCGTGTCACACCCCTCCAAGGCGCGAGACACCCTCCCATAAATAATACGTCGGACCACAGAGTACCGGGAGGGATGATAATTGTAAGTTACGCAGTCCTCCGGGTCCATTCGGGCCCGAAACGTCAGCGGGGGGTATATTCTTGACAAACGCCCAGGACCCTGGTGATAATGAGTGTATCCTGGGGAGCGGGCGTTATTCCGGTGTACTTTTCCTACGGCAGTGAACGGTGATCACTACTGACACACCTCCGACTCCGTCGTAATTTGCTTTGCTTATTTTTACAATTTGAATAAATTTGAATTTGTTTTTTTTTTCATCTTTTTTTTTTTGTTCTTATTCTTCTTATTCTTCAGTGGCCGCCATTGCTGGATTAGAGGAAGCGGTTTAATCGTATACCGTGATGTCCCTGCTTCCGTTACTTTTGATCTCGTCAATCTTATTGTATCGTAACATAGGCCCGTTATTATATATACATATATATAGGTCTTAATATGGTGGCTCCTTAACAATTGAAACAAATTTTATGGCCAAGAATGAACGGAAATGAAACGAAGCGAGACGAAACGAAACGAAACGAACTCTTGAACAACGATGGTAGAGCTCAATCTGTGTAACGCGATGCTTTTAGAAAAAACTTAGGACAGCTTGACCGAGTCGAGACCCTGAAGTTAAGAGTAGCACCGGATCGGACCCAATACGGAATGACGGCGACAAAAAGACCTGGTATGAACCTGTCGCTGAACTACGGCATAAAATACTTGGATCATGACTAGCGCATGGTGCTATAACTACAACAGCGTCCTCAATAGATTAAAGTGGACAGTGGATAACCAATGACTAAGTACCTACATACCTGCACAAGGCCATTGAATTGTTGGTTAAGAAACGTGTGCATGGGCATGTGATAGTAATCTTCTTTTTGTCATTTGTTTTTTTTTTTCCATGTATGTATTTTAGGTATATTAATATGTGTTTCCGGTTTTTTGAAAGTCTGAACTAAAGGCACTTGTGTGAACTTCGTGAGGATAATTTCGTGTCACCTTTTGCTGTCATTTAAAAACCTGCAGTAGTCGAGCTGAGAGAACGTTGGAGAGGATGTCAGTTGAAAATAAAATGGAATGCATTAAGTGGCTGCAACAGTGCAGGGGAAACCGGAAAAAGTCAAATTAGTCTGTGACATATCTTGAGATTCAAAAAGTCGGTGGTTAAATTTACGGAGAAATAAGCAGGGAACTTTAGAGTTTTGGAATATAAGTGAGAGCATAGTTTACTCAATTTTTGAAGGGGCTACTCGCTCGTATTCTCTATAGTAAAAAAAAAAAAAAAAAGAAAAAACAAAATGTAAAAATCGAGTTTTCTGTATATAAGAAGATTTTAGTCAATTCTGTCGTGGTGGCTTAGCCACGGCTAGGCTTTCAGTTCGGTAGGACCTGTGACGAAACAATTCCATCGCGTCACGGTAACGCGCATAGACAAAGCGATGACAAACCACCGTGGAGGAGAGACGACCGTGGACAAACTTCTTTTTATCAGGTAGGAAAGGTTTACCCTTCTACCTTGCAGGATTAAGACTTCGTACAAGGTAAGTGACAATGCTGGTTAACTTTTACTGAATCATCATTCATTACCTATGAATAATTTCAACGGTTATTCTCTCACGAAAATAATTAGCCGTCGCATAATCGACTCCTCTCATCATCGATTACAAATTACAATTACCTAAGTGGTTCAACTTTCAAATTTTTTAATCATTTCCTCCAAAAAGTCACAAAATGACCAAGTTAGGATTCGACTGAAGATCGGAAGTCGATAAGACCCTTTACCCATCATATTAACGTTGTGGTAGTAACGTTTTGCCAAACAAAACGGATACCATAACCGGTAATTATATTCTCACTCAGGTTCTCAGTGGTCTTAGGGGGGATATACCAGCCGCCACTTTAATAGGTCGTTTAAAATATCTTGTTAATCGCGAAGATATGGACTTCACAACTTAATCAGCTCCTGCAAGGACTCGTTTCAAAACCAGCATCGCTTAGCGGTGGTAAAAGTTAAGTTTATCTTTATGATCCGATTATCGTTCAGGGATTAAGTGTAGTATCATTCGTGCTTATAGTGCAATGCCTTGGGCAAAAATGTCTGCTCGAAATACCAGAGAGTATCATTGCCTCTTTGCACTTTATTTTATTCTTATTTCTCGTATTCATTTTTTCATCTTACCGAACAATATCCCTATATTTTTGAGCTTTGATGACGAGACCGTTTACTTATCGTTAGTCCCCTTATATAGGAACTTTCAAATCCTTATAGTCGCCTGAGAGAGGCGAAGATGAGAAGCACTTGGAGGGTCGTTAAGAACCATCCTTGTTCTCTGAGCACATGATCATGATGGCCTACCAAACGGTATCATCAGTAGCCCGCGTTCAGTCGAGTCCAGAAAAGAGAGCCTGAAATTCCTCGAAGGATGTATTTGACTTTTGTCGAAGATAAATGAGCATTGATAAAGATGATTTTATAATGAATGTCATTAAGCCACCGCGAACCGTTTCACGTCGACACCGAGACCCGGTACTCCGGACAATCGATGGAGGTTAATAAAAAAGTAGTTTCGTTTCGTTGCAGCGCGGGTCTCTCGATCCTACCAGTAAAACAAACACAGCTGATAGGCGTGTCTCCTCAGAGCAGGTTCGTGATCCTGGTAGTTTTTTGTCGAATTAAAACGTGCCGGGGCAGCATTAATTAATCAAACTCACCGTAGAGAACAGCCACTCTGACTAAGCCGAGCAAAAGATGCGAAAGAATATCGTGGCGGGAGGTGCCAACGCCCTGCCAAGAGCTACCGATCATCGAAACCTTCTCCTGGGACTATCCGGTACCCAAGACCTCCTTTTAGACATCCCCGCGCCCGTTTTAGGCGACGGAAAAAACCGGCCGCTACACGGTCGCGCCGGGTCTCATAAACAGCTTTTTACCAATCCTCGGTTGAATATTCAACGAGTGTCGGGACAGAAGCATTGCCGGCAGCGAGCAATTAATATTGATTTTATTAAATCGTTCTTTCTTGTCCCTCTATATCGTATCGTACGAGCTTTACGTTGTCCGGCTGTATAACCGCCTGCAGAACTTCATCCGGCTACACGCAGTATCGCGGATCTGTCTTTTACTCTGCTATGCATTCCGTGATCAGTTTTTTGCACTAGGGGGCCCAATATGGCCCACAAACCAGGTCCGCGTGTCTGACTCAGAGAACGGGCCACGACGCACTCTACATAAACGTGCGTATCTAGTAGCTAATTAATTATAATACCTTTTCATTTCTTAGAAGATAGTCGGCTCAACCACACCGTGTGTGTTCATATTATTAACTGATTAGCACACTAGGCGTTGGTAAGCTTAATTAAAAATTATACCGGGACTAACAACAGGGCAATTAATTATCACGCTTTGAAAGAGATTTTGCACGCCGATTTCTAACCCGCGAAGACACCTCGTGCAGGATAATTGTGAAATTGCTAACACTCAAGGATCTGATACGTTCGACGAGAAGAGTGGAGGACAAAGTATGAGTTAACTTGAAAAATCTTTGGATTTTTAATCCCTGTTTGCTGTCTGAAGAGCGGAGACTAAATCGAAGAAAAGGTGGCGGTGATTCGAAGAGCAGAACCTTGGGATCGTCTGTAATCAAGAACGCCCCGCCGACATCGAACGACGCCTTTGCAGTAACGAGGACTCCGTCGGGGATACCCAGCAACGAAGACGACGACTATGCCATACAGAAGAGACCAATTATTTCGACGTTTCACTCCCCGGGCGATGGACGTCCCGTCGCGTCACCCCAGTGGTGTATATCGTAGTGGTACCACTACTCGTCGTAGAATCGAGTTATGGACACCTGCCGCTTGCGAAAACTGAATCAACGAAATTCTTCGGTTTCAAGAATGTTAGAGGATCGGAAATGTCGGTGAATACACATCACAAATTTTCAGTATCAAAAAGATGACTGTCCATTCAACGGAGCCTTCTGCCTTCTGAATAATCAAAGATAATATCTGAAATCCAATGAGCACTTGATCCGAGTCCTTGCAACAATTCTGCTTTTACTTTAACTGCATCGAACCGCGAAGAGTCACGTAGGTAAATGTTGGCAAGGAACGAAAATCGATGGAAAGAATTCTGCACGTATTTCCTATGTTCTGTGATATACCTATTTCTGGTGGGAATAGGCGAGGGTGTTTTGTACCTCGGTATCAGCGGTTCGGTTCCATTGTGTGGATCCCTTAGACTCCAGGCGCATTTGGAGACAATGGACTGTCAGCGCACGGTTGGCACAGGTTGCTTTTGTTTCTGATGTTTTTCTGTTCTTGTGTTTTTGCACGGTAGATCGCACGGCTTTTTACACGTATTAACACGAGGATGGTCTCGAGCCGTCCGCAATACTCGAGATACTCGACAGAGTTGTCCCTGGGCATTTTCTATACGTGGACAAACCACTCAGCGGTTGAGTTTCTATACCGTTCTTAACGCTCTTGTTGCACCACCAGCGGCAACATCACTTTATGCCCACGCGCCAATGGTGTAAGTTGCGTAAGGTATGTTTTTCTTCAACTGACAATGAGCAAAGGTGGTGATGATGAGCCATCCTTTAAGCCGTGAAGTATAACCACATCGGGTTATAGAAGGAGAAGCTGAGAAATAATTGGGGAGCTGGGGAACAGTTTGCGTTAATTGTAGCTGAGGCATCGATTCTTTCTGTTGGATAGTGCAGTTAGTGCCTATGGTTACATTTAAGTATTTACTATTCAGTCGTACGTATACGTATATAAGTATATGTGTGTTTATACCGTTGGATATGTAGGAACGCGGTCTTTTGTAATGGAATTCTAAACCGAAATTCTCTAGGTTCCTTCTAAGCGCGTGAAAAATTTCCCACACCTGCCTCCGAAGGCGCCTCTTCACCTAATGATCACAATTTCTTCACCACCAATCAACGACTTCAAGAAAGAGCCTCGTAACTCCTACAGCACACATAGTTGTTCAGGTAGGCATATATACCGATGGAATAGAATAAGAAATCTTTCCAACTCCAAGGCGAAACTTATGGGAATAAATTTAACGACTGGTTACCGCGGAATCCGCTCCTCCATAACAGAGTCGAAGCGAAATTCAAGTCAGACTTTAGATTGTAAATAGCGACGACTTAGTGACAGCTGATAGTCATTGCTTTTGCTAATGGGGTCCCATGTGCAGTCTAGTCGTTCAAAGTCTTACAGTTTCACACTTCACTGAACCCAGTTATTCTCCTAGTTCAATCTTCTGCTTCTACTCCTTCTTTCCCTTTTTCTTCTTCTTCTTCTTCTTCTTCTTCTTCTTCTCCTTCATCTTCAGCCATTTTGTATTAGCGAAGGAATTAAACTCGGTCAATCGATCCGATGAATCAGAAGTATCTCCAATTACCTTGGCTCGCGATTCGGAGTTGATTTACGTTTCACTTTTCTTCGTATATACGCGTCTGCGGTGCGTGATTCTTCGGTGACTGACAAACGGATCTACGTGACTGACTAAGAACCCGAGTCGCCATTCGGTTGAAGAATTTGCGACATGAGATCCCTGACGATATCTACTCCCGTTGATACCGATCCCGATCAATGCTGACTCCGAGACGTCGTCGCGTCGGTAGTCTTAAACTGTTTTACAGGCATTACTGAACGGGAAAAAAATTAAAGTCTAAACAATTGGCCGACAATCGAGCGGAATAAAACCGCCTCGTAACATGTCGTTGCAGCAAAGTTTCACATTGGAAAAAGGCATCGAACGATGAACATGAGAAAGTGTTAGTAGATACTCGTGTTAATATATCGATACATCGCGGTGCACCAAGTATGCATTACACCGAGGCTACAACGAGCCTTGGTTAAAACTCGTGGTTAAACCTGCAACACGGTTAGCGACCGTCGGCTATACCATACGACGTGTATGCTTGACCGATGGCTACGCAGTAATGTTGATTGCGGCACGGAATCCTGTGGCTAAGATCAGGCCAGAGCACCATGGCTTCTTCTTGTCAAACTCTTCGGTGCAATTCTTGTCTACCGATTCAACAGACGCTAAATTAAATTTTTCTTGATCCCTTGTCTCTCACCAGAATATTAAATTTGTACAATGTATTTACGTTATTCTCGACATTGATACACCACCAAATAATTTACTCACATCACATTTTCAGTATACCAAATAATATTCGGATACTCATATAAGTGAATAATTTTGCATCGATTTTTTTTTTTTTTTCCATACATGACGTCATTTGTGAATATAATTTCATCACATTTCATCGTCAGATCCTAAATTATCTTGCGGTTGGAAATACGACTACAACTATACGATGCTTGGATTTAGGACTTCTGAGTCATTGCAGAGGTGTCTTTCGGAATAGGGGTTAAGGATGTTTTATCTTATTTCGATGACTACCGGTCCTGGTTTACGCCGCTTACGATCGTATATATCGTACAAAGAGAACGCGATAGTGTACGCGGTAAGTGATACGCTCCGGCAACCCTGAACAACAACGCTGTAAGTAAAGAACGATCTGCACCAGCGGTGAAAATTACTTTGACTTTTGTTGGCCGTCGGCGACGTGTTCCTCCGCTTCCGACGCCCTTATATACACTGCAGCTATAGTATACCTGCACATCTTACATTTCACTTTAAAACTAACGCGCGCGCACTTTAAGACTCCGTAGCTTATGGTAAAAGTTTCTTTCGTTTTTAAAGACGATTAAAATATCGTTATACGGTATAATTATCGTTGATAGATGAGCCAGGGTCACGCACTCTCGCGGGGTCATTCATTCGTCTGACGTAACTTGACCGATTGTTTGCCTTTGAACAAGTTATTCGTTTTTCTTTATTTATTCTTTTCTATATTCTATCATTTATTTCTTCTCATTTATTCTACCATCCTCTAATTCTCCATCATTTTTCACTCTCTCATATTATACCCATATAAAAAAATTTTTTTTTTAATTTTATCAAACTCGAATTATATCCTCTTATACTCGTATATATATATATATATATATACAGGTAGGTTTATATGCAGCAGAGATTTAACTGGATATCGCGTCACTCCCGGTGTGGTCAGTTTACCCCGCGGAAAGCTCTGAACAAAAGGAGTAGAAATAACCGTAGAGTAAAGAAAGAATGCCGCGGTTCATGGCAATAAAACATGCACGGACACGCTACAATATCTTCTCTGTATTCCCCTATACAACCGAGTTAACCCCATATACGTATAAATGTACGCGCACCTTACCCTACACTCAAATAGGCAGTAACATACATACACACACTCTTAGCCACAGAGACATCGGAGTATACAACTCTGCGACACGGCCCGGGGCCTTAACCACGCTGCGAAGCCAAGGTAAGAGAAAAGAGTTATCTGCATCAAGATAGCGCGGTCCGCGGCTACCATGCGCTGAGGAACAGGAGAAGTCAGGGGCTAAAGCGAAAGGAGGATAATGGTGAGGTGAGGTAAGGTGAGGTGAGGTAGGTAAGGGAAGTAAGGGGCGTTGGATGAAGAAGAAGATGAAGCAGAAGAAGAAGAACAAGAAGAAGAAGAAGAAGAAGAAGAAGAAGAAGAAGCCAGGTAGTAGAAGCTCCAGATAGTTTTCAAGTGAACCTGTTTTTTTCACGACGTGATAATTTATGCCACCGCCAGAATTACCTCCCTTTAACTTCAGCATCCCGCCGAGATATTAATCTCTTGCATTCATACGTTTCAGGACCGTATTTTCGGTTAACATAGGAGCTGGTGAATATATACATATATCGTGGTTTTTTTGAAAATGGTAACGGTTCACACCTTGCTATTTTATACAGCCCAGCACGAGGTGTATTTAAAAAAAAAAAAAAAAAAAAAAAACCTTAGAATCAAATCTATACACTCACTATCGTCCATAATTTATCTCCCTTACACCCTCCGCCTTAGAATACATCCCGGTCATAATTGCTTGCGGGAAACCACACGACTCGAAACATCGTCCACCACGTAAAACAATACCTCGATGTAGCTCGGTTAATCCACTTATACAAAGCGGAGCAATAGCCAGCAGCCAACAGCCAGCAGCCTACAGACCGTGCGTCGACGGAAGGCTGATTGTTAGGTATAGGTATACACCAGTCGAGCGGTCTGCGGTCGGGCGAGAGGCTCCCAGTCGGCGTATCCGTCTGTCAGCACGCAATCCGCGGTCCGAATTGAGCCGTCATTCGACGGACTCGTAGGCGAGTTCTCTCCGAGGCTAAGAAATACTATATTTATTTATCATCGAGACGATTCGACAATGTATAGAGGTGTCAGTTGGTAAGTTGTAATCATAATCGAGTGTGTGTAAGTGAGAGGGACTAATTATGAAGTAAAATCGTCTAAGATAACTTCCCTGTTTCATGAATATGATGTGTTAACTATAACGGTCAGAGACAGGACAATGAACAACACGTATCCTGTATTCCTGATTTTGTCCTCCAGTGTAACGCGTTGTATACCACTCAAGAGTGAATGGCTGACTACAGATGACAAGAAAAATACTTTCGGCCTGTTATTCCACGTGTACTTATATCACGCCACAGCCAGAAGCCTGAGGGCCTCCAAGGTACGCGCTGAAGAGGGGCCCCACTAACTCTCTCCTTCATGAAACTCTTGCTTCGTATGCAAACCGGCTTCCTCGCCTCCGCGAGTCGCGAAACAAAAACGAAAACCGAAATCTACCACCAGGAAACAATCCTCTTCTCATTTATACCTTCTTCGGTATATAATATATCCTTTACCTTTTGCACGCGTAATCCCGGCTGTTTTTTAATCACGGATTAACCAAGTTTCAAAGATTATTAATAATGTATGAAATTTTCTTAAGCTTTGATCTGGAAGAGAGGATTTTTGAATTCTTAAATTCTCGATATATACTACGCGTAAGTAGAAAATGCAGTACGAATATGGTAGAATTCTCGACACGCTTGCAAAGGGGGCCAAGATAAATAGACGTAAGACAATGGATGGGCCGAGCGCGGAGGAGGGCGAAACAGCGCGTTCTACGTGGTTTAAATTTGCATGTGGCATCCCCTGCCCACCCCGATCTCCTTATAAATCACTTTCAGGACTGTGGAGCCGGTGGTAGTACCTATATAGGTAGGTCCGATGAGCCCGTGGTATATACTCGAAGGCATAGAGGTGCGTATTAAAAATCCGCGAATGTCTGTATGCTGCACGATGTGAATATTTATATACACATATTACATATATATATATATACTCATGTATATCTATATATATATATGTATATATGTATAGTTATCTATACGTGTGTTTTGAAAACGTGCAAAGCTGAGCGAGCCGGACCGAAAGCCGGACGCTCCCTGTCTATTCCATAATTTTACAACGTTCATTTTTATTGCGGCTTAATTAATGGCCCATAAATTATGGGCGACGAGCCGTTAATAGTAAACTTAGTACGTACCTTAACGTTCTCTGTAATCTTATTCTACGCTGACTTTTCGACCTTGGTTATACGGTGTCACATTTTATATATATTCTATCACCGAACTTAGTACCAATTATGCTATCAAGTTACAAGCTCTAACTCTAGCCGCCTATAATAATCCTAAGCTAAAAATTATTCGAATAACCACAACCAGGTGGTTTAAAATGTCGAGAAACTACCGGCTATACGTATTTTTTTTCTTTTTTTATCTCCAGATATATTTGCCTATCCTCTGTAAATACATCGACATATTTTAATTATGATCTATCCAAAAATCTCTAATGATACGGTAATTTGAACCGTGTAATCACTCCGCAAGCTCATCAGTATGCAAACTTCAAATCCGCGTACATACTTTAGCCATTGAACGAGCTGAAGTATTTACATGGAGAAAAGTTTCTTAAAAAAATCATTATACTTATATCTCTAAAGGTGTTGAGGTATTGAAAAATGAACAATGAAGAACCGTGTTAATATTCGCTATCGCGCGAACGAGGTTTGTTTCGCGTAGGCGTTTGTCAAGCACTGCAAGATCCTCCGAGCATGCGGTCCCGTCGTGTACAATTTGCTCGAACAAGATTTTGCTCTGTGGACGTCTTCTCCACTGAAACAGCAACAGCAACAGCAACAGCAGCAAAAGAAGAAGAAGAAGCAGCACGCGCAACTTGTGTGTAACACACGTAACGGTGAGTGTAAGTACGAGTGGCAGACTGTATACCGTGTACCGCGGTGTAGCATGTACGTAATACGTTTGCGGGATGTAGTTACAGCGGTAACCATTCAGAGAGAAAGAGAAAGAGAAAAAAGTAAGAAAGGAAAGAAAGAAAGAAAGAGAGAAAAAAAAAAGGAGAAAACTAAAAAGAAAAAGGACCAAGAGGGAGCGGAGTGGAGGTTGTTGGGTGGGCAGAGAAGACGCGCTCCCATTCCGTGCAATCCGAGAAGTCACGGGGCCCGATGAGGCCCCAGAAAACGGTGCTGCGTCACTCTGGGAAAGAGCAGCTGTGAGTTGGTTCTACCTCTAGAATTTTGATGCAGAGTTTTCAGGGCAGAATTATTTGCCATAATAAAAGCCTCAGTTTTGTTAATTACATTGCTTATCATCGTACCATCTTCACCTGGTGATTTTGAATGACGTCGTATGGGCTGCTAGTCTTCGATGTTTTTCATTATATTCTTTCGTACTGCGGTATGTATTAGTTTTCGAGTTAAAGAAGAGATGAAATAAATAAAAGAACGGTACCTTGTGTCCTGCACCAGCCAACCTTATACCTACCTCTTGATAAAATAAGGCACGATCTCTCGGACATGGACGTCGAATTTTAGACCGTGCGTGGCATCGTGTTGTTGACAATAAAAGAATAAAACAAGAAATAAAGAAACACGGTGGTAGACATGCCGCGGTCCTCCTAAAGCCCAAACGTCTGATACTTACCAACTCCCCTAAAGCTCATCGACTCATCATCGGCTCCTCCTTTATGCAATCTATCTACAGGTACCTACGGGAATAGCTGATGCCCACTAATAAAAATAATTATAGTATCCATTGTGACGAGAACCGAAATTGAAATCTGATAAAGGTATAATAAATGCCTGGCTTTGGATCCTTGAGCGACGTATATATATCTTTACGGTACATATGTACAATACATACATACATAGATATCAACGAGTAAATAAAATATTATCTATACACATAAGGGAAATACATAGGAGACAGTCCTTTGGGACGGAGCGTTGGCCCCGAGGTTTCCGATCATTCAAATAAGGTCCGTTTGGACCTTGGAATGCGCCTCTTCGTCTCTAATGATTTCTGAACGCCAAGAAGATGATATCGACGCTGGACCAAACATGTCAGAGCTTCAGCTTCGGGGCGGAGAAGTATGGTTGCAGCTACCGCAGGCCCTGGGGTCCGGGGCCTGGGGGCCTAACCGCTTCTGTGTCTCAACTTTCATCTTCTTTTAAGATACAGCTTCGTTTATACCTTGGGTTTCGGACCTAGCAACGATGGAAGGAAGGATGTCCCTGTTACGAGACTCGCGATCGGTGATTCTGCTTAATTAATTAGTTCGACTCTACACACGGACCACCGAGACTCTAAGATCGATTTTCTACACGCAGGATGATATTACATTTAAAAAACAAATATCTTTCTCTCTCTCTCTTAACATACGTGTTGAACTATTTCAAATTACAATTACCCCCCGGAGATCCACGTATTCATTTTTTTTACAGATAAATTTGTTGCGAATCAATATGAAAATTTTCAACCCAGTTAATCGATTAAATTTTCTTTAATCTCTTTGAGTAGATAAAAAATCCGGATATTTGTTGGTTCCAAAAATACAATGATGAAAATTTCTGAGCTCATATACGAGGCGTTAATATGTTTGGTAAGGAAACGTGACTGTTATAGAATTAAATTGAAGAAAATTGATAAATAATTGATCCCTTAGGAGAGTATGAGTCGAGTATCCCCTTAAATAAACAAGAGCCTAAGGCGTGTGTGTACCGCAAAACGAGACCATAAATGCCAGAGTTTATGCGTTTTGAAGAGTTAACACTATAACAAAGCGATCGATACTCCCTTTCTAACGATTTACGATACGATACTAAATCGCAAAGTTTTTTGTACGCACACATACCGTGTCCTTAGTCCTTTCGAAAGATTCCGGTGAAAATACGTTATCCAAGTGCCGTTTCGTTCGCATGTCACACCTACAGCGAGGCACGTAACATATAAGTATACTAGTCGTGGCATGTACCCTCCTCCTCTTCTTCTTCTTCTTCTTCTTCTTCTTCTTCTTCTTCTTCTTCTTCTTCTTATGTATACTTAGATATATACCTATATGGAGAGAGCGAGGAACATCGTACTGCGTGCTATAAACTCGACAATATTACGGCGTTGGTTCGCGTTAGGTCGTAGGTATTGTCTCGGTTGGAGGTGTTGCTGGTATCGTACTGCACTCCTATTGAGTGCGAGGGTTTCCCTTTCATAGGCGTGTGAATGGAGCGGCTAAAAGCCGTCCTGCACCATAACCAACCATCCTGGTATATTGTTGATGCTCTCCTATGTTCTCGTAATTCTGAAGCTGTATATATGTACGATTTTTTGGTGAATAGTCTAACCAGCTTGTCCGACTTGAAGCCAGGCCAAACCGCTCACTGGCTCCTTCTGTTGCACTGAAGGAATAATAGTGAAGTGATGTTTGTTTTGAGAGCAGGTCTACCTTTGTTTCGGTAGCCGCCGCCGTTTTTCAACGACGTGTCGAGAAAATAAAATCAAACTGAACTCGTGGGGTCTAAAAAAATAAACAAAAAAAAAAATTTTTGAAATAAAAAGGTAAAGCGAGGGGAACAAAAAATGAACTGGGAACAACGCCGGGGTTCATTTTCGGATTTTATTGGATTTCAGACATTGCAATACCATTTTTATTATTTAAACGGTGAATGTCTCACGAGGAGATATGCGTCTATAAATCGTTGGTAACGAGTCAATATATTCAACTTTCTCCTGTGGGTACTGATCGGTTATTCGATCTTCAAAGGCCCCGAAAGTACGGAGTTGCTTATACAGCAAAATACCTACAAGGTTTGAAAAAACACGTCTTTAAACGTTGTAATAACCATGAGAGAGAAAACAATAAGAGTTTGATGAGCCACCCTCATAATTCCTTGGAGTGATACATTTCTATGTAAAATAAGCCCGTGGGCTCAAGTCTGGGTTTATAAGCTCCACGCCCCATCGTCCCCTTAATTTCCCGCGCCGATTAAGATTCCACCTCGTCTACCTTAATTCGAACTGCCCGTCCGTAAAGGTTATGAGTCCACTTGACAGATACCGAGGAGTTGAATGCGCAGGTGTAATTCCTGGCTTGTCACTTTTACTTTATCTCATTCCATTTTACTCCGGCTATTTCCCGGACCATAGAGGAGAATTTATTTCGTACGTTCGGCGTCGAAAATATCCGAAATATCCGAGCTGTTTAAAGTTTTAACGCGGGAATAAGAGGAGGACACAGGTGAAGGATAAATTATACGAAGACGCTTAGTTCTTTGAAATTTTTTTTTATTTTTTTTTTTTTTTTGCTTTTTTTCATAACAGCTGAAGTCGAACGGAAGGCGCGGTAAACCGAAATGGAAATGAGGTGATTTTCTTTTGAGTTATAACTACTACAGTCCGTGATTCTTGAACTTGTTGCCATTCAAAGCCTCGGAACTTCGACGCGTGATCCTGTCCCCCCCCCCTTGGGCCATTTGCAACAGTGCAAACTGGCCCCTTTTTTACATCGTCAAACCACGCTTCTCACATTTTACGTCTTTGGTTATGAAATAACACCGTCTCTTACCCCACTTCACAAACCTTTTATTATTACTTAAGAAGTAACGAGCAGTCGACTGCTGTCAGAATAAAAACTTGATTGGTTTAAAGGCTCGATTCAAAACCTTTCTTCAAGTGTCTAGATTCTAATAGAAGTAGAGGATAGAAAAAGATGGGTAATGATAAACTGAACGAAGGTGAAGCTGTTTCTTTTTTTTCCCCCTAAATTCGTTTATGTATAGTATATATGTATGTATGTTCAATGTATACCTATAAGTATACGAAAACTTTTTCACCGTTCCATCATTCGTAACTATTTAACATCGTCCTTAAATTCCTCTGTTGGAATAGCCATAATTCCTTCGAGAGATGCGAAAGACGAAACGGTGGGGATTTTTGCTTCTCTAAAGTCGGACCACGTTTCTCGTAAAAATCTCGATATACGTTTTCCGGGTGTAGAGTTAGGTACATAACTATTGTTGGATCCTCAAACCAGGATGACGAGTTTCGTGGAGGTGAGGGACCCTGGGGCCCGGGACTCTCGGACTCTAGGGCCTCAAGTGACGGCTAATCTTTGGTCCGCATCTCCGTGACAAATACTGGCAGGATCTCGCGCGCGGACGCAGATCGTATCTAACCTCTGTAGATAAATGGACCCGCCCCGCTTCCCATTCCCCCATAACGTAATTCCCTTCGCCTCCTTCTTAACCGGGACTAAGGAACGCACACAACCTAATTAACTCCATCGCCTCCCTCGACACGGTGGGCCTTATCGAGGCGATTAATAAGAGAACTCTTATCTCTGGAATTAGCTTGTAGACAAGAATTGAAAAACGTGAACGAATGCATTTCTGACTCGAAGTCCTGTTACCTTATCTCGTTAGTTCCACCACCTTTTATTATTCTTATTCCTATGTATATTCTCCGCGTATCATCTGACCACGTGTGCTCCTGTACTTACACATTCACGGATGTCACTATACATAATATTATAATATGTATAATCCCAAACTATTTGCTATTTCATAAAGTATAAGAAACATTTTTAATATGAACCTATCGAATACACGTTGTTGATTTCTGGGTGAAATCGACACTTTTCCAAAAGAATAAGAAGATAATCTATCCTCGCTAGATTATAGGTAACCCTGACTTTTCAAAGGTTTTAAGTTTTCGGTTGCAGAGATATATTTTTTTATTTTTTTAATTTTTTCCTTCCGACTATTTCGTCTTTGAGAAATTGATCGCCGATGATAATCTTCCCGTGAGTAAGAGAAAAATTCTAATTTGTTTGAACAGGTCGAAGGTTCGATCGACTGATGCTCGTTTCACCGTTGAATGGTTCCGATCAGTGAATGCCCCTGAATAAAAGGTTGAGAATCAAATTACGTTATGCTAGTGCATCCTACATGTATATACATATATATGAGTCTGCAAAAAAGCGCGGCTATAAGCGATATTAAAAATCGTCACGGACATCACTCGAGCCACTGAGCAGTAGCCCTGATCATCGGTTGATCGTGAAACCGACGTACGTAGATAGCCAACCTCCGAAATCGACCTCCGGGAAGTTTTCAAAAACGAATAATTTTCTACACATAGAAACAGTTCGTTACCATTTTTTATTTTTTTTTTTTTTTTTTTTAATTTTTTTTCAATTCTTCTCTTTTCACTTTTTATATACCTATACGGGCCCTTACTTCCTCGGCGATGACGTTGTAGATTAGGGTTAAAGGCCAGAGATACGAGAGTTGACCGACTATTTTTTGGGACTAGAAATGCGGCCGTGTTACCACGTCGTACCTACCTTGAGGTGGCAGGTGGTCCACAGGAGCCCTAATTAAACTTTATAGTCAAGCTAAGGCAGTACCTCAGCCCTCTTGAGCCGCTGAGGTCAGCTTCTACACACCAGCTCGTTTTAACGCGAGCTTTTAACGTTTATACTCGACTCGCGACAGCTACCAGTACCTGATACTGTCGCGCAACTAACAAAGTGAACAGGCCTTCCTGCTTTACACCTATTTATCTTCATCTACTGGTCCACCCATTTAAATGAACCGAGATGCATCGAGCCCTTCGGCATGTAGTCCAGCTACAAAAACGAATGTCTGCCTGTTAGTTCGTACTCTGACACAGGATCGTATTATTTTCGCGTCTATATAGGGTGGACTCAGAACATATATTCATAAAAAAATTATAAAAATATTAATGTACAAGTTACTCGGTTCATTTCGTAACTATATAGCGTTTGATGAAACGGTTTAACGGACCACGCAACCACCTCGGGACTTCAGGTCTTCATGGGCTCGGCTTATTACAAGCCTTCGGTAATGAGGAACAATTTAAATTTTCAGACACCGGGACACCGCGGTACACGGTAAAACGTGCTTTGAAAATCAACGGTCCAGATTGGGTTTCATGCAAGTAAACACCGTTCTTGATTAAACATTTTACCGGACACCCTGTAGATATATCACTCGTTCTGAAGGTCGGATCTCGGCGCCGAGATATCCGATGAACGTTTGGCGCAGCTGCAGTTGCAGTCCTACGGCGCGAACAACCGACGTCCGAGCTACGGTCTTAGGCGACACCAACGACGTATGTACATACGTCGGGATCTCTCGAGCTGACCACTACTCGTAAATGTATGCACCGGGTTAGTAGGCATTTAGCTAACCGGAGGCATAAATTTGTATAAGACATTAATTCTAACTCCAGGTTTTATTTTTCTCCCTTATTATTAGATTTTCGGTTCATCTTGGTCCTATCTGGATCCACGCAGCATCTTCAGTTTTGAATAATAAAAATCAAAATTCGAACCTAATTCTTACTTCGATTCGTATATTTAACTGGGATGAGAATCCCTGTTTACTGTAGTAAATTGGGGTGAATAGGTCGTCCTTAAAGACACTGGCAAAAGCTGTTGTCCTTTTACGAATGAAAACCTCGCGGGAATCTGAAGATTTAAATTCGCTAGTTAATTTTAGTTTTCGGGCTTTGTTTGCCGGATTAGGTAAACTCCGGGTACCAAATTGGAGAATTGATCGCTAATTTGCTGGATTAAACAACCATGTACTTTCTATATAAGGTGATTAGGGTATATCGACGGTTATCGATTCATATAGTCAAACTAAAAATAAGGGAAGGAGGGAATTGAATCGCCTCGCAGTAGCGTGTACCGAGAATAGAACCGATAATAGATATAAAGTTACCGTGGAGAAAAAAGGAAAAAAAAAAAAATATTAAGAAGCTATCTTATGACCGTATAGTTATAAATTGTTACTCACGGTACTTTGCAAGCTTATAAATAGTGTAACTCCAAGTCGGAGAATTCTCTGGAATATCGAAAGACCATGAATAGATCGTCGGGCGTGAATCACCCAGCAATCTCCCTGCAGTGGGTGGATTATAGTTGCGCCAGAGAGGTATACGCGAACGAATCACTATAGTATATAGATATTATAAAGTAATAAGGTATATAGGTACATACCTACAGGTATGTATGTACATACATACATACGTGGCGTCGCGACGCCTTCGATCCTTTTGCGGTTAACAAAGGACTATTTTCTCAATGTCTAGATTCTCGAATGTATTGTAGAGTTAGATAAGGTAGCTGTTTTAATTTTTGATAAAACTTACGTGAATATATATGTTTGGGTACATACCTACTTCTTCTAACTTTCGAATATGGCATATACATGTATTATTTACTTCCCCTAAGGCCGGAGAAGAGACGGTTAATGACTATCGAGGAGCATGCGCGGATAATTGGTTCGCTTTAATTGCAGTTAAGAATTATAAATTTATGTTTGACTAAAAAAATATAATTGGCTGTCCAATTAATATTTAGATAAAAACAGCCGCGAGCTAACACTACCTTACTCTTTCCCTCTCGGTCTCTCATATATACAGACCGCGTATATCAGCGGGGGTTCGGGACCTCTGAACATACCCCACATCTTTAGGTATGATTATTATCGATACTTTGATAACAGGAGATAAGGAAGTCGTTTATTTCTTAGTTCTATTGCAGGGCTAGAAAAATAAAAAAATATAAATATATAAACGTGTCGAATCGCTAATCTGTTGGGATTATTAAACGGAATGATTTCCAAGCGTTTCCTAAGTGTACCGATTCTCTTCTTCCCGAGTCTCACATCGAGGAAATAATAATAATAATTTATATTTCATGAATACCGGACATTCCAGGTAAAGGTTGGCGCACTTTGGTCTGACAAAACGCTTTAGGCTTGGATATAGCGGGTTGGCAGATCAACATTCAACACTTACAATAGCGTAAAGCGAGGCCGCAGGTACGAGGCGGTAAAACAGTGAACGGTAATTAAGTACCGAGGTACCGAGGTTTATAGAACTTGTTCTTGCGACACTGAGCTGCCAGAGATCCCACGCACTGGCTCCTCAGGCTTGAAGAACGCCGGTCGTCTCCGCGTCAATTTTTCTTTCCTTCTTTTTTCATTTTTTTTTTTTTTTTCGTTTTCGTTTTCGTTTTCGTTTTATTTTTATTATTTTCGTGTAAATTTATCCCCCGTGTATAATAATATACTTATAACAAAAGATCGATCGACTATCTTAACCGATCCTTCTGCAAAACGATCGATCAAATAATACTTCGAAAATCATTCTTCTATATCCTTTCTTTGCGCTCGCCTCGAGACTCGCAAATTTGGTTACGTAAACGCGAGCTCGTCGCCTTACAGAAATGACTATAACCCATATGCGGTTAAATCTGATTTATTAACCCTCGAGGATACGAGAGATTAAATTTTCGAGAGACCAAAATATAAGGACCTCGTATATGCACACACATATTACATAGAGTATATATCGTAAAAATGAAATTTATAAAAATACAAAATTGGGATGTAAAAGAAAAAAAAAAAAAGAATCTCCATTTTTATTTATCCACGATTTTGTTTGTTTTTTTTTTTTTTTTTTTTTGTACATACACAAACTCAATTTACTTTCATGATAATATCATTTCATCAATCGCTATTACTTCCTACTGAAGATTCAGGACTGCTGTCATCGGCGAAATTAGGTTCTCGTATTCTGTGAGTAACTGCCGCAGGTTTTGTCACCATAAGAATATAAGTACCAGCCGATGTCTTGCCGATCCTTCCCATCGATACTCCTAGATTTAAAACTTCGAGTACAGCATGACGAGCATTTGGTTCCGTCATACGCGTGTGGCGTAAAACATATCGAACGATACTGTCCAGGGTAGCACCGTCAGCCAATGGTTCTATACATTTCGATGCCATCGGATAAAAATTTGGCGGAAAAGAAATCCGGAATTTCTTCACGTTAACGACCTGCGGTATACAAAAAATTGACTTGATGGTGATTCACGCGTATTGGAGGTATTAAAATCTGTACAAACTTTTGTTAACATTCATATATAAGTAAGGTGACTTTTTATAACAAATATTCATCAACCCCTGAGGATCTTTAAACTCTGGATAAGAGAGAAACAAAGTAGTACAAGAAACGGACAAGAAACTGTTCAATTTTTTTGCTCAAGAAGTTTTAAAAAATGCTGCAAACGTGCCTCGGGTGAAAATTTTATAACTGTTAATAATAAGATGAGAGGTTATTATTTACTTTTTTTTTTTCGTTTTTTTGGCATTTTTTTTTTTTCTTTTAATGGCGTGAAATAATATAGAGATACACATCGTCCGAAGTTTGTTTTTATAAACGAAATTAAGATAAGTCAATGATGTCCCAGATGCAGCTGCAGTGAATCGATATGGCTCACATCGTTTATAGTGTAAAAAAATGGTATTCTTATTATTTTTTTTTTTTTTCCTTTCTTGTTTTTACAATAAATTAGTGTGCTGCTAATTAAAGACATCGATACAGCACCTATCTTGATTATCACGTAGGTATGGTGCGAAGAAGACTCAGACAGACGTATGGTCAGTCAACCGGACGATCTTCTCGTTCTTTTAAATGAATTATAAGACTAAGGAATGCCCGCGACAACCAAAAGACCGCGATGGTATAATATTTAATGGCTCGTATATTAAATCTCGTAATTGAACGACTCCGTTGTGCAGGATGCCGTTGCGGCCATTTTAGCCTGTTAGTTGAAGTATACGAGGTTCTCGCTGGTCAGTCCAACCTCACTATCTATACTTTGACTTTGACTTCAGCTTCGACTTCGACTTCGACTTCAGCTTCAACTCCCGTCTTCTATACTTACGCTGACGCGAATGATGCAAGAAACTCGTCATTAGCGCCGGGTTAAGTACGTACAAATATGGCGGCTGTAAACTAATAACTTTTGAAACGATCTATGCTTCTTGGAATCGGGATTACATGTATGTATTTATGTATATACATACGTATGCCATTTATGTACATAACTAGTATTATAACCACTCAATAATTCGGCTTTTTATCCAACGTGAGAATCCCTCGAGTTTGATAACAGTTTAGATCTCCTCTAACTTAGGTATGTACCATATACCGTGTAATATGAATGAACCCAATATTCAAGCAATACTGATTTAGAAATAGACTTATTTATACAGACGAGAAACTTCTATTCCAATTTTCTATTCCCACCCACCAATTACTAGACATGATTTTGTCCGATCGAAGATATATCCTATGTGTGTATATGAGGAGATAGTGCAGCGTCGATGATTCGGGGTAAGAAAATTGACCGTTCAAAGTTCTTCCATCGGGTGAGTTAGGCCTTTTGTTTTTTAGTTTTTTGACTATTTTTTGAATTTTTTATTTTACTTTTTTTTCCTTATTTTTACATTTCTTTTTTTATTCTCTCAATCCGTTGAATTTTTCTTAGCTTCGTCGGAGCAGGTGTTTGCAGGTAATTGGAGGATGCCACTACGCGGCCTCGGTGACGTGTAATTATTAGGTATGGCTGGCGGTGGTGTTGTAAAGTGGGAATAGAGACATTATTCTACGTGGCGCTACAGGCCCAGTGATCACAGCTGCAAACAGCCCACATTCGTGTATCTTTTTTATTCCATTATATTAACTCTTCTTATTCTTATTCTTATTGCCCTTTCTTTTGTTGTTATTTTTTTTTTTTCTTTTTTTTTTTTTTTTTTTTTTTCAAATCATTATCGAACTTTCACTTTCGATCGATCCAAAGATTTCGTTCATTATTATTTTATCGCTCTCCGACTCTCAAATGTCCCAAGAATAACATATAAGTATATAATTTTATTCAAGGCTTGATTGTAGGTATAATAATGAACAAGATGAAAAATGAAAACTAAAAAATTAGCCATTATAATTGTCCAGAGATAAATTTTTTCTAACTTATCGACAATATCATGATCGCTGTTTGCCTCGAGGTTATTCCCGCTAAACTATAATAAACTTATATATTATACATAACGTATCGTAAATTTGTGATGTATAAAATTTCTCAATTATGGTCTGGTTTTTCCCAGCTTATACTATATATTATAGGATCTAAGGTATATTATATGTCTGTCGATATATATATTGCATAGTATAAGTTAAAAACGTTGAACAATCGAGTATTTCGTGTAGCGTAAAATTGTTGTTAATCGAATTTCAGCCATGATCTTAACCAGATATAATCTTATGAAGCTACTTTCCAGAAACTAACTGATCCCACAGAGGTTGATTGATCGATCGAAAACTTGATTACACTTGATTTCGCTAGCCTGAGGGCGTAACGCGTTAAGAAACAACACGGTTTATATGTATTGATAGGTTATATACATATACATATACATATATATCCTATGTATGTGCCCTATCTTATCCTATATTCTATAACTTGGTCCTCGTATTAGTCGTCGTCGTGGTCGTCGTGCGAACCGGATCGAATGAGATGGCGTGTGCGCGCCTGGGCTATGTAATACCGCGAGGAGCAAAAGGTGTTAACTTTTTTTAATACACACAACTCAGAGAGCTGACTCTAGAGGCTACTATATAGCCTTTGCTGTTGCTGATGCTGATGCTGGTGGTGGTGGTGGTGATGGTGGTGCAGTGTCGAAGACGATTTTCTACCCATATAACAACCTCGATGACTGACTGAGGCCATGGGCATCGGCATGGGCATACGCGTCACGCGACGAAAGCTTCGCCCTAAACCTAATTAACTCGTCACTACGGCTAATTACCAAGACACGTGGGAAGTAATTCGGATAACAAGACTACCTCGTTCAAGGACCCTGGAGCCAAAATTACCAGAGGCTATATAAGCGTTACCTCGACTTTGACTTAAAAGCGGAAAGAGAAGAAGAAGAAGATGATGATGAAAAGAAAAATAAGAAGAAGAAGAAGAAGAAGAAGAAGAAGAAGAAGAGGAGAAGCCTTTTATGAAGATTATCGCTCATTCAGACCTTAAAGCCTTGAAATTTTTAGTTTTTACGTTTTTATACCGGCGTAAAAAACGCTCTACTATATAACAGGAATCTAAATTTTTTCTTTTTCTTTTTATCTATCAGAGAATATCTGATCGTGTACCTAGTGTGGGTAAGCGCACTATAGCCTGCGGTGTTCGGATCTTATATTGTTCTTCATCGTGGTACCGTTTACGTTTTAAATTGTTTCGAAACCGCACCGCACCGCACCGCGCGATCGCTCATTGCGTTACATTGCGTTACATGGATTTCGTTCTAATAAGCGAATGAATATACCACGAGATTAGTTGATTTCTATTGAAACCATATCCTTGTGATAAAAAAAATTTTTTCAAAAATTAGTAGAAAAAAAGAAACAGAAAAACAAAAACAAAAATCACCAATAATCAGGACGAATTTTTATAGCTTTTTCAACGCCACGGAACGTGTATCAATAAAATATCAATGAGATATAAATTAATAATAGAAAATAATTTTAAACTCTGCACTATGACTTTATGCCCCGTGAAGAGGAGGCGGAGGATTTACAGGCAAGTACAAGAAAGGAAGGTAAAGGCTGTTGCTGCGGGCCACCCTGGCTCCAGATTAGCATAAACACTCTCGTCGACGGCGTCGGCGTCGGTTTCTGCACGTACGTATGTATATGTAGGTATAGGTATATATATATATATATAAATATATACCTACTCAAAGCAGTGGCGGCGATGCTCTAGCAAGTACACGTGTAAATCCTTCAGTTTCTGTTCTTATTCCGTCGGACTACTTCGTGCAAACAGCAAACGACGGCAAAAACTCGACCCTGCGTCGCGTGACTTTCGTGTTGTTGTTTCTTCGCCCAGGTAGGTAGGTGTATAAGTATATATACCTATATACAAGTAAAGTATGGTATATAGAGCGTATATATAGGCCTTGCCACCTTCTCTTTCTCTTTCTCTTCATTCTTTATATCGATTCAATCTCCCCTCACACAGATACATACATATGTATATAACCTCACAGACATGGTTATAATGTTCTAATCATATTCAAACTATATGAATCCAAGATTTCTTCCCAGATCGATCATCTAGCCTTCGAATAATGACGACTGTAAGGAATTAATCAACTTGGCTTACTAATTAGAAGAACGATTTTAACGGGCTGCTGGGTTGAAGTTCGTAACGATTATTAATTCCGAAATTTAATATAAGTCATATTTATACTCAGGGTTTGAATTAGAAAAAAAAAAATTAAAATTTCAAATCGGTCTAAAAACTTTAATTTTGGTCTCTCAGAGTTTAGGACTTTCTGAGTTTTTAGCTGTCTGTATAATTCGATCTTAATTCAGAATCTTGTCATCCTAAATTCTAACGTTTACAAAAAATCTAAAATCGTCTTAAATATATTCGCAATTTTAACAATTCGTAAATTTAAAAATTCGAAACTTTAACCCTGCAGCCTCGATTTTAACATACTTTTTATTTGTTTCATTATTTTTACTTTGGTAACGATCGTTATACCTATTCGAGTTGAAAATTCGGTCTAGACTCGAGACAGAGAGATGATATCAGTTTGACGAAAAAAAGCAATAAAAAAAATTAAAAAATTTCAGGCTATTATCTCTATATACCTATATACATGCAATACTGAAGAATATATCTACATAATATGTTTTATCTAATACAGAATAAATTATTATTATTATATATAGCTACTAAGAAACAGCGA
The DNA here is from genome assembly GCA_963924015.1 of Macrophya annulata. Taxonomy (NCBI): domain Eukaryota; kingdom Metazoa; phylum Arthropoda; class Insecta; order Hymenoptera; family Tenthredinidae; genus Macrophya; species Macrophya annulata. The sequence continues at coordinate 5,029,756 of OZ001257.1, read as the reverse complement.
AGAACTTCATGGGTTGATATAAAAAAGGAAAAAAAGAAGAAAAAAAAAATGGATTTCATACTCCAACGCGGAGCCGATCAAGGACAGGTGGCAACCGTATCATGAATGGCGTCGAATATCATATCGCTTGTTTTACCCTTATATCTTTCGCATTAATTTAAAGAATTATTTTCATCTCCTTATATTCTTCGAAGGCAGAGATATAACACGTCGTTATATAATAATAATTAAGTATAAACAGAATTATGTTTAGTCTTAGATATATAAATTAACGTTATAATAATTATCGTTGTAACCGGACCTGAAGTACTACGCTTATATGTCTCTGCAGTTCGAAATCAATACCGAATGATAACTATAATCTCTTTCTCTCTCTTTCTCTCTCTCTCTCTCTCTCTAGCGAATATGAACACAGAAGCGAATGGCAAGTATATGAATTAAATGTAAATATAGATAAAACTGTAATAAAATCGAGGGGCTGAAGTCATAATGGCGACATAACCGCTTCTACGCGGCGGTGGACATCGTACGAACTAAAGACAAACCGGGAGCGCGTGTTGTGGACGAAACTGCCTCACCGAGTCCGGAGTGTTCAGTGGAGTTTCAGCCGCTGTCCGGTGAGAATAGCGAGCCAGTCAGCCAGCCATTATCCTACAAATTTAAGTGAAATAAAGTATATAATGTGCGCGTGTTGTACGTGTCTTATTAAATCCAAATAATAGGATAGTAGCTGAACCCATTTCGAAACTGCATCTCCATCGTATCTATAAAGTTTTATATTTAATTTAATGGTGATTCAAATGCCCGTGTAAGAACAGCAAAGTTAACTCCGTCCGTCGATCTATTTGTGTGGTCCATCTTCTCGCCTTCTCTTACCTCTGCCTTTGCCTATACATACTGTATCTACTTGTTTGTCCCCTCGTACCTAAAATCTAAAGAGACTTTAACGCCTGGAGTAGCGATTTAAATTATTTCATTTAAACTCTGCGCGATACGTCCTGCATATACTCTGCATTTGAACGAAGTTCAAATGAAGCAAGTACCTACATATCTTGAAAGATTATAATAGTTACACATAAAATTAAAAACATAAATAAAAACAAATTTATTTATCAGTGTTAATTATAATTAGACAAGGATTACAGTTAAACTATATATTGTTGAAAGTATAAATATGCTACCTGCAAATCTAAAACCAAACATCGTTTTGTTACATATGGATTAAGTTTTAATAACGGTGTATAAAAAGAAAAAAAAAAAAAAAAAAAAGTGTATACAGTGTGTAACGTTTTAAGAGTTTTTTAAACAGAGGAAAGAGACTTATCTAAGTTTTTTGATTGATTCGATCTATTATAAGCTGTTGGGAATAAGAGAAGAAAAAAATTCATTCACCATCAGGGGATACAAATTTTCAAATAATTATAATCGTGTTTATTTTATTTATATATATATATATATATATATATATATTGTTAATTTTAAAAAAATAATGAATATAGTGACGAAATTTCGTTGGGGTAATACAACGCGTAAAATACCACCCCTAGTAGTAACTACATGCACCGTAATTTGTTGACGGTGCAAAAACTACTGCAGGCTAAGGATATTGCCTGGAGCTCGTACTGTTCCACCGTCGCGGAGAAACTGCAACCGCGACATGGAAGACGTAAGTGTGAGTTTCCTGCCGCTATATCTTTCATTAAAAAAAAAAAAAATAATAATAATAATAGTAATAACAATGAAAAAAAAAAAGGGAAAATAAGCGGGTATTATTTATCACTTCTCAGGTGGTCCCACAGCCCCGGCTTAGACATGGGGTAATTCTAGATCGGAATTAAGACAGAAATAAGCTTATATATCCTAATAATGCAAATTCAATGATTAATGAAATCGGGCGCATTTAGAGATCGATGTGGTAATATATAGATATACCTACATATATATATATATATATATATATATATATATATATATATATATATATATATATATATATATATTCCTGCGCACAACCATTATAAACTATCTATATATGTATCCCTCTGGCGTACGATGGATTAGATACGTTCTATTAGAAACGATTTCTAAAAAGATCACGCGTATATATCTACGTGTAAGCATATCTTTGATTCCTTAAACGTATCCATTAATCTAGCTGCTGTTCCTACAGCAGCTGAAATACACCTATATAGTAGGTATAGGATAGCTATAAGGTGTAACACGTATGTACTAGCAACGATACCATGTAGTTTCGTTAAACGATACCCTAAAAAAAAAAAAAACGACCCTAATTATTTATTTTTTTTTTTTTTTATTTAATTTTTTTTTACTTTAAAAATGAGGAAGAAAACTCTTGTAATTGTAATATCTGATTACAACTGAGATATAGCTATAACGATCATATGAAATGAGCGGCGACATCTTTTTGGAGTCTTCGCTCTCGTGTGGTAGGTAGGTACTAGTAGCAGGAACGTCACGTGTGGTTAGGTTAGATAATATATGATTATATGTATATAAATTTTTGAAGAAAAATAATATATCTTACTCATGATCTACGCTAATCAAATATCCAATTAATATTGCCACTGATGATTCTTATTAACTGTTATTTATATGTTATTCTTCATCGAGGATCATGCGATAGGTTAAAGTTAGGTATATACCTGTCTAAGGAGTGCATGATCATGATGGTTATTAGCGGGAAGATATCAAAATGGTATAAAAGATGTGTTGGAATATATTGTAGAGTACAATGTGGCCAGATTGCGCATTGTTGTTTACACATATTTATTTTATCTCGAGTATAGGTATACATATATATATATATATATATATATATATATATATATATATATTCATATACATTTGAATGTGTGTATATGAAAGATGATAAAGAGAAATAAAGAAATATAGAAGAGAAAAATAAAAATAAAAAGGAGAGAAGAAGAGAGCAGAGGCATAAATTCTCGTTTAACTCTCATTCAGCGTGGATGCCTCCGCGGGTTGGGTTCGTCACGCATAACACACCGTCTTCATTAAAACCTTAAGTCCCAAGTTTCTTTGCGTGCGTGCAGGTTGGCCATTAAAAGGACCTAGGCCTCCCTGCAACTAATTTGTACCGTAAATGAGATCCGAGGATCATTATCCTATAAAACAGAGTTGAGATTTATCCTCTCGCTTACAGACATGCGGCTATCTTTGGCTAAGAGAAAGATTAAGACTTTGAGGGGTCTCCGAAAGTACTAAAAGTATAAAGGTACTCATCTCGTTAATCGTTCAAGTTTCACTATTGTAGGTACAATTTTTTTTTTTTCAATCACATTTAATCACATTTAAAAATAAATCGCGATATAGTTACGGTCCCCTCCTATTGCCCCCCTCCTCCAGATGGAGACGTGAAAAGCATTAATATTGCATGATATTCGCGTACGATTTATATACGATATATATTATATATAGGTATAGAAAACAGAAACCCTGATTTCGCATGCCGAACGCAAACGCCCCCGACGCATCAAAGTCACGCTCACGTTATACCCTCTGATCCACAAAGCTGTGTAAAAAAAAAAAAAAAAAACAACAAAAAAATATTCAACAGTCAGGGCACGAACAACACTCGTATAATCTCTGTACCTTTTGTCCCCAAAAACGGGGCACGATTATGCGCGCTCGCTCCGCGCCGGTCACAAAGAATCTCACGCGGATTCGTAAATCTACACTCACCTTTATTCTCAACAATATACGTCTTCGTAAAAATTCTTTAAAAAATTAAAACCATCCGTGGTAAAAAAAATTTCAAAAATAAATATCAAATTTTTTTTTTTATAAAAATTCAAGTTCAAGTTTTAAGTATGCTTCGTCATTGCAGTTTTTAACCCAAAGATAATTTGGAGGGGGTAGATACAGACTGCAGGTGCTCTAGGTAAAAAATAATAAAAATAAAAGAATTTATATAAAAAAAATTCGGTCACCATAACTCGGCGATCACGAGTTAGGGTCGAGATGCAATTATCAAATCATTATCGTCAGCTGTTATTATAGGGCTACCGTAAATCTACAAGAAAGATAGAGTAATTCTATGTTGCATTGTACACCCGTACGAGTAGCTGAATGCAGTCTGTCTCTATGTCTGTTATTCTAGAGATAAAAACTGTAATACCTACCTACCTACCTACCTACCTACTCTCGTCTCTCTGATCTCTCTGGTAAAATGAGTCATACGTAGATAGGAAATAATACATACAAATATATATCGATGTAAGTGTATTAGTATCATATTATACCAATAGGATGCGAAACTCCGACACCAAATCGTGCTCTGTGCAAATGAGTATAAACGTATAATGCGTCATTCGTGTTTATCTGACTACATATAATCTATATATATATATATATATGTGTATGAATAAAAATATATAAACGTCCATACATATGTGCCTATACCTGTACATATATATATATCGTTAAATAATTAATATTGGAGCAATTTATAGAGTAATAATTATAGAAATTGTTCTTACGAGTTGTATATAGGTATAATATAAGTAGGTATGTAGAACCTTATTATTCCTATATATGGAGCAGAAAATTATGTTATAATTTACGCTTTTTCTTAATGCAAAGTTTAAAGTATACTTACTGCAGGTATATATGTATAGGTTCGTGTATTATATATTATAGGTATAAGAAAAAATTAAAAGCATAATTTGATAATAATAATGATGATGGTAATAATAATGATGGTATAATGGAATAAAAATCTTGACGATGGTAGGTATATACGTTAATATATGCGATATAAAAAACTCGGGTGTCTATGATGTGTCGTTATATGAATTCAGACGTTGATATAAATTGTGTTGATTTAACCAAACGGTTAATAATAATAATAATAATAATAATAATAATAATAATAATTGCACGGTTAATTAAGTGTAGGTATATTTTTCTCGCGATTTCACCACGCAGATTATATAAGTAGACGTATAAAAGAGATGCGGGCAAAACGGACACCGTAAGTTTTTTTTAATAATGATTTACTTCAGGTTTCTTTCAGGTAAAATGTGAAAAATATGTCAAATTGCTTAACCATATGAAAATTCAAGATTTGAAATCCAAAATTCTGCATTTTGAGTTTTTCTGTGATAAATTTTCTTGAACAATTATTATAAACACAGTAAATTATAAGAAATGAGAAAATTAAAGAAAAGAATTAAATATGAAAACCTGATAGTCTGTTTAAAGAATAGGAATTAATTCCGCAACTTGTATAATCCATGATATTATATTTTCTCAAAAACAAGTTTAGTTCAAAGAGTAATTTTTTGGCAACTGTAAACCTCATGTTGTTACATACGTGGATTTGATCCTCGAGCGATGTGGCAATCGCGGGTAACCCTTAACCCGTATACGAATAAGGATAAGATAAAAATAAAAAATAAAACAAAGAAAATAATATAAAATGAAATGAAATAAAATAAAGATCGCGAAACCTCCGTATCGCGTAGGGTATTTAAGTTTGTTGAGCGTTTCTTTAATTGTGACGGAATAATTAATCATCTAGCGTCGACAAGGCCTTATAGCCGAGGATTATCGTGGGTTAAAGCTAGACGATATATGTGGAGTCAATTAGCTTCGAATAAACAGTAATATATATACCTTATATGCTCATAGAATAACGACTGTACGATAGCTAAGGGGTATAAATAAAAGAAAATAATATAATAAAAAATGAAATAAAATAAAGTGAAATATTGAAGGCGATATATAAAAGTATATACCCATATATACATATATTGCGAGACCACGCGACACTCGACACCCGATACGCAGGGTTTAACGTCAATTGACCACGACCAAGACGGTTGCACAGCGCCGCGGTTTCCTTACCGATTTAGTAACGTGACCTCCTGCAGTGGACACAAGCTCGTTGGTATTTTCTTGCTGAATTATACGAACGAGAACCTAGGCCCGTTATTAGCTTTATCGAGTATGAAATTAAGACGTCCTGGAACTCACAGGAACAAACGACATAAAACTTCCTGGAGCCTGAAGTCACGCACGCGCTATCGTAAATTCAAATCTAACCGATTTTTCCATTCCTCCAAAATTTTATAATAAAATTTGTATAAAAATATATCGAATTAAAGAATTGATGATTCTTACAGTCAAAAAAACTACATCGATTATTCATGAGGACTTAGGCCACTATAACGCTAAGCAGCGATTAAATTTACAGTGATGGGATTTAACTCCGATAAGTGCATTGTCGCGTATTAAGTCAATACGGTTTTATTCTATCCGATTCTTAGATTGGTATATCGATTCCGAATCGAATCTATCTATATACCCGATAATTGCATCCGAAAATATTTATCCACGAAGTAATAGAAGGGCAAGTACATTGAAGTGAACAAATAGTTCTGAAAGCAATTAGCCGTTTGTATACACATTGCGTGTACCGTGTGGGTCCCTTGAAATTTCAGTGTATAGGTACAGGTAGGTAAACCAAGATCCGGTCGGTAAACGCGTAATTCTTCTCATATATTTATACATCGAGTGTGTTTGGATTTCAAAGAATCTTTAGCAAACGACTTGCCGCGGTTAAAGTCGACGTGGATAACCACGTTGCAGTGAATCGTTTCAAGTTCGCGCGACGCGACGCGCCTTGCACTTTATTCACACACGCTATAAACCACTGTTTAACTGTAGCTGCAGTATAAGCGGGGTTAAAAATGAGCTACTAATTTTTTCCCTCGTTATAAAATAAGTTGATTTTTTATAAAAATTTATGTATTTTTTTATTTTTAAACTTTCTTTGCTTTCACGATGAAATCTTTTCGCCAAACAACAAGATACAAGTCGTATTATACTTCTTGAGAATTCGATTAAGACCATTGAACTCACTTCCGGTTTCCTTATACTATATTCATCAAACGCTTGAACGCACCATCGCCTTGCGGTTTACGATCTATTCGAAATGTAATTCCTGTATTATAATCGAGTTGTCATCGATGCAAAAATTGAATATAGAAAATAGAAAAAGTAATGATGTGTTCAGATATACATATATATATTAGACCGTTTCAAAAAATCGTTTATTTTTCATTTTCAAAGAGTTAGTCAAAAATATTGTTCCAAATGATGAAAAAAAATGTTGTCAAAGTTTGAGCTCTTAATAATAATATTAAGAGGTGCCTCATCGCGATTTTCGATTTCCCATTTAAATAACATGGGAAGTGGTCTTGTGGAACTTTTCGATTTTTATATCTTGAAAATTAATCTACTTAGAAAGATTCTGCATGAATGCTGTTGTTCAAAATTGTACGCTCTACAAAAAAGGTCTCTTGGTCTTTTTCGATGAATCCAACTGTTTCCAAGTTCGTCATGATTAATTACCATTAATAACCAATACACCAACTTGGAAATAGCTAAATTTATCGAAAAAGAACAAGAGACCTTTTTTTTAGAGCGTTCAATTCACTACAAAAATATGTTCTGGTCTTATCGGTACACTAATGCGTTGACGAGTTATAGAATTCCAAAGTTTAAAAAAAAATTTCCCCATGTAATTTAGATTGGAAATAGAAAATCGCAATGAGGCACCTCTTAATATTAATATTAAGAGTTCAAACTTTGACAGCAATTTTTTTTTCGTCATTTGGAACAATATTTTTGAGTTACTCTTTGAAAATGAAAAATAGTCGATTTTTTTGAAACGGTCTAATATATATATATATATATATGGGGCATTCCATGTCATCTCGATCAAGATTTTACCTACCATCTTCTAATAGGTGTCAAAAATTTTGTTATATTTCATAAGATTTTCCTGAATTTTTTCAGATTTTACAAAGTGGATGTTTTTATTTTAAGTTTTTAAATCATACTTCAGATACGCTGAGTCGAAAAATTCTGAAAAAAATTACGATTGCGTTTTTCGTCGTGTACTTTTATACAAAAAATTATGAAACCAATCTGAGACATCGACGTAGAATCTTGATCGAGATGGCATGGAATGACCCATATATATATATCTGCAGAATATGCGCGATGAGGGGGTTAATCGATTCCAACTATAGAGACGTTGAACGACGACGTCAGTGATCATCAGGGATCGGTTAGAAAGATTAAATAATGAACGAATATGTATTTATATATGTATGTAGGTATATATATATTTAAAAGGTGGAATGAGTAGCTGGCCGTCTAATGAAGACGTTTTAAAGTAGTAGGTGAGAGAGACGGAATGACAAGTCGCCGCGACGCGTACCCCGTGTTCTTATAACCGGAGCAGCAACTGCAGCTCCTCCTCAATCGTATAGTCCCTAACCGAAGAAATAGAGGGAAAGACTGCAGGAATTGACTCGACTGGACTCGGCTGAACGACGACGATGAGAATAAGAGGAGAAGGAGGTAGACGCGGAGGAGTGGACGATCATGAAAGGGGCCGCCGCGTTCACTGCGGCGAGATTTCATTCGTAGATAATCCGTTTCCTTTTCACAGCCGTATCTACTTGCGCTTACTGCCCACTCCCGGTCAAACCATTCCGTTAACTGTCGTCCTGCACTTCGACTCGACAGGTTTTCTTTTACTTTTAATCCATTTGGTATATACGGGCTCGTGTCGACCCCTGTAAAATGGAGTCATTACGATTTTCTTGTAAGAGATGGAAGCAGGATCACGGGAAAAAAAAAACAAAGTAAAAAATAATTAAAAATCTAAATTTTTTTTTTCTCTTTCTACTTGGTAATCAAAAAAGAAATGAAAGAAAAAAAAAAACGAAAGGTAAGAAAATATACGGCGACAGAGTTTCGATCCTGAGACGCGTTAACGAGCATCTTTTATTTTTTTCTTTTTTTTTTTTTTTTAATGCCTTTATTACGCGATGCAGATTGCTGGAAACTAGTAGGCGAGAAGCTTTTTATTTAACCCTATTTTCGACTAGCTAACGAGCCCATGAGCTTCTACCGTCTCTCGAGACTTTCTTAGGGCCACTTCGTTTCTAGTTTTGGGTCTGATGCGCGCCAGTAAAATGATCGTAAAAGTCTCCCCGTGTTGCGCTTTATCACGTTAAATTTCCGAGAGGCATAAACATTACAAAATTATTATACCCTACATCTTCCTGCACCCGGGTGTAGGTATAATAAGTCAGGTATGGCTATAGAGATAGATAATTTAGAAGAGAATAATATTATATATATTCTTGCCATAAATACGGATTAGCCAAATTTTTATTTAATTTAATATACCTGAAATTTGACGCGCTTATAACCATTTCTTATATTTATTTGAAAATGAAAACAAAAAAAGATGCAAAAGTATAATCATCGTTTCGATAGCACGTTCTTAAACACGCGATTTAAAATATTTTTAAAAATTTTTTTTACCCCTTTTAATTTCTCTCCTGGTTCACGTGAAAAAAAATTTCCATAAATTTCTTGGCGAAAATTAAAGAGCGAGTAATTTACGGCGAGTATACCATATAGGTAGCCTCACAGTAGTCTCTCACTCGTTCGTTCGTTCGTTCGCTCGCACGGGGCGATAATTATTGGATAATTATTCTCTTCCTGGGATACGTTGCGTCCCGTTATGGATCTCGGCTCGTTGTCTAATAAAGATATCTACATTACTAAAGCTAAGAAATAAGAGATTATCAGGTTTGGATAAAGAGCGGTTAATTTTACAGAGTTATTTTAATGGACTATATGAATTAGGTAATTCTAGTTAAAAAAAATAAAAAAAATAGCAATTGCTGTAAGACAAATTCGCGGTAAATAATATCCACGATCTGAAACTGAAATCAAGGACATAGAAAATCCCCCAAAAAAACCGTTATGTGTTCTTCTCTATCCTTCGAAATTCCACGTGCAGAATGGGCGAGGTTAGGTGTTCGTCTGTCGAGAAAGAATAAGGCCCCCCTTTTAGGTATAGGTATTCGTAAAATTTGCATTGAAATTAGCCAATTTATTTCTGCTGCTACGGATGGGGTTTTTAAATGATTACGTTAATGCGACGTTTACGTCCTCACGGGCTTCTACATCGACTATATTAAACACGTATACCTGCCTGAACGTATATAAATTTATCATACGATTCTTCGATTCGATACGAATCCCTTCAGAGTATTATCTCTAAACTGAAAGAAAAACTAAGTGTGAAGGGCCGGTTAGCGAGGAACAAATATATAAATATGTACCTAATGTAGGTACACATTATGTGTACAGAAGTGGACAAACGTTGACTCCGCAGCCCCTGACCAGTCAAATACTAAAAATACTACCTGTGGTCAGGTGTGCGTCAAAGTTCTATTCATCCAAATGAAAATGAAAGGAAAACTTTGAATAGATTTGCGAAATAAATCACATTTTTTCGTCAAAAGTTCCAAATTTTGAATATTCAGAGCGGTGACAAATTCCGGAGTTTGCATATAGTAGATTTAAAATGTTGAAATAAAAATTCGAAATCATCTCAAATAAATTCGTAACTTCAAGAAAGACATTTGATGAATAAAAATGACAGAAAAATTTCTATATTTCTTAAGTTTCGTTTATTTTGAACCGTTGAAATCCACTTCCTGGTTTAGTATCGTTGGATGAGGTTAATCCTTCAGAGTAGTACGATGTTCAAAAAGTCGTAGTAAACGTCAAGGAGGAATGAGGATCGAAGGGATCGAACGGAGTCAAGTTTCAGCGACATTCGAATCCTCCTTCTATACGTACTTCAGCCTTCGGCTAAGGCCCCGTAGAGCCTCTGCTGAGTTGGGCCCCTCGTACTCCCTCACCGTCGGCCCCACGACCCGAGATCGAATGTGCGATCGAGTGTGTAAGTGCGACGGGCCACCAGCAGAGCAGACGGACCACCCGAACCCCCAGTTCCAAGTTGGAGAGTTCGAGCTGAACGGAGCTGACTATACAAGATATAAAATAGAATCAAACCAAAGTGTACATGTATATGTTACAAAGCCTAATGTCCGTGTGCTGAAAACGTATAACGTATAGAAGATAATGATTCGAATTCGACTACTTTGGCGGCATCGGTTTTGGTTCTCTGCCGCAGTGTATTCCATCCTGCAGATCCGCGTAGGAATGTGTCCGTTTGTAGATAACGCGAAGAGGAGTAGTGTGTTGCTGGTTTCCTGGTAGAGGCTTCCGTTTAGGAATGGATGAGGAAATTCCTTGACTATCTTTTACGCGGAACTTGAAACCATCGGACCACCGGTAGTTTCGCGGTATCGGTCTGGGATACCACTTTAGCGAAAAACATAAAACGCTGAGTAAACTAATGGCAGAAATGGACTGATAACTATTTGTTATTTAAAAGTGAGTATAAATAACTGGAAAAATAATACCCCATGAACTATCCGTTCTTAGAGACTGATGTACACAGGGAGCTCTATACGGAAGTCAGAAGCAATCCGTAAGAAGAATTTGCCTCCGGGGAACCCGGAGCAAGGGGGTGCATGGGACCAGCACTGTAATTACAAAACTTGATGAGCTGCTGAAGCCATCATTGACGAACGGTTCTCTTATATTGCCCATCATATGCTTTTATAAAATCGAAAATTTAACCCTGACCCAAAATTTAATACACTTTTAAATTGTCGGTGTGAAATATAGTTAAGCTTTTCTATTCTCGATCTGATTTCTGTAATTACGTTTACACCGCGTGTTATAGGTTGTCCGAAGTAAATACATACGCCGCGACGGTGCGTGAAGAAGATCGACCGTCTCAATTCTCGAAGAAGTATGTATGTATGTATTTATTTATGTATGTATGTATGTATGTACGTACATACACCAACTGGTATTATAGAAGGCAGCATAAGATAAAGAGATTAAATGGATCGATCGTTATTAGTCAATCACGTAACCGGTCAATAACTAGTTGCCTGCTACGCGGTCAGAGGCCCTTCAGACACGGTCTTCTTCTCAGTCTCCTGCAATTTCTTCCGTCTTCTGTTTGTTCGTCTGTAATTAAGCCAGCGCCGTCGCGGCCACCACGACCTTAATTATTCGTCCTGTCTTTCTCGATACTCTCCCGACTGGCATCTCGCCTCAGGTGACTACAGGATCTTTATTTCATACTGTTATATTGTAGGATGTATACTGTCATACGGTATATATGTACATAGAAGTTGGCATGTATAACATACACATCTATAGCTACAATAATACAAAAGCAAAGATCACAAGGTCATATCCTGCAGATATATAATTCTATTCGACATACGTACGGGCCATGAACCGACTTCCAATTCCAAAGAACGATAATTAGAACCAGAGTTAACTTTCGAAGGTCTCTATCTCATTGAGTAAATTACAATATATTTTACCGAGAAACACTCATCACGCTTTGAGTGTAAATATAATACAAACAATGCGATGATTAGCAGATAGAAGAAGAAAATTTTATGGAAAAATTTTAATGTTTAATTTCTAAACCATCATGGTTACACCATATACTTGTAAAGTGGTGTGAGTATACCTTCTACACAATTGTATTTCTGCAATCCATTATTCTCCGAATTGTGTACACTGAATTTCTCACGGTTTATAACTCCCCACTTATTATACAGTAGTCGAATATCTTCTTACCGCCAGACGACACGATTATTTCAACGTCAAGGTAGGTAGGCGACACCGTGATAAAATGAATTCCGTAAGAGATAGGAAAGAGATAAAGTATCTTTTGTCGTAGACTTATTCACTGTCTTACTATATCGTTGATGATATGGGTTACAAACGAAAATTCTTATTCTGTGGTAAAGATAAAATCAAAAAAAAAAAAATTTTTGATTCACATTTACTTTTGTCTAACTTCTGAAAAAATGAAAATCAACTAATAAAACTTCTAGAATTTAGGCTGCAGCTGAGAAAAATTAAGCAATATAACATCTGACAGCGAGGTAGACAATTTTAGTATAGGATTAGCAGATGTGGTCGCGTAGGACCAATTTAACGGTTGCCCAAAAGCGGATCAGGGCTAATTCGAATGGTCGATGTCTACATCGCACCTACCTTTATGGGGATACCTATACTACACCAATATCTAGTATTATACTTATACCTAGGTATAATTGTATACCTAGAACCGAGATGGATGAAACTATCCTGTTCTGGTGCTGGTGTCAGTATACCAGTCCCAGTTTTAGTATTGGGTATCGAATGGTTTGGGTGAGACGTCACCACGTGAAATTGCACCCCTATTCGTTGCGCCCTGGTCGACACGCTTCGTAAAAAAATCTGCTTTAGGATAACAAAGGATCGATGATTTGCGACCCTGCCGTGCCCCAAAAAAAAAAAAAAAAAGAAGGAAAAAAAAGTAACACTAAAAAAATGAAAAAAACAAGATCCAACCGCGGGTTGACCCTTCTGCAGTACCGCCCGCCGCCTGCTGCTATTGTTCAACAATTCACCCTGTGAATTCAACCAAGGGCAATGCCGATGTTGAAGCGGCAACAACGTACAATCTACGATACACGTGCTTCACCCCTCTGGTAACGGATACGGTTTGCCGAATTGCCCACCTCGTATCCGCGTCATTGTCGGCGAGGCACAAGCCGGACGAACCGAACCGTACCGAACGGCTCGGCCCCCCTGTCTGTCGTTCCTGTTTCGTCAAATTGAAATATCGTCGTTAAAGTACACATACCGGTATTGTGCATGTACTACCTATGTATGTATGGATGTACGTATACATACATTGATACGTACGTATAGATCGGTCGTGAACATCCTGCTCTTTCATTACTGTCGACGCGCCCATTCGCTAAAATATCAGATCTAAAATATTGTTTAGTTAAAAATCGGCATTATAAATCGGTAGAAAATTTTCAAACAAACGAGTGGGAAACTACTTTGAGTATTTATCATTATGAGTACATACCTCACACAAAACCACAACGAGATGTAGTCATTTTGCGATTTTATAACCAATTTTCGTTGCTAAAAAATTTATAATAAATACGTAGACCGTACAAGTGTAATTTTCGTACAGCAGAGATTGAGCCAATTATTTAAAATACTCTTCAGCGTAATAGACGTAGCCTTTTTCGCCTTTTTCATCTAATTATATATTCAGTTGGAAACGATTATCATACGACAGTGTCTATCATAGTTACGAATTTTTAGAGCACTGATTAATTAATCGCAAACCAATGAATGTGAAAGTGTAATAAATCCTCGACTAAATCTTTAGTCCAGACGAGTACCTACAGATATAATTATCGCAAGAATCGAGTAGAGCACTAATCGTGGATTCAAGACTAAGTGAGCAGAAATCTTTGGCGGGCTTCACGTTCCCCATGGCCTCTTTGAGGCAATCGCAGGATGAAGACGTCTGGTGTTCGATGGCAGCTCAAGGTCTCCCAGTTCCCCACTCTCGGTCGGATTGGCTTCCTTGATCGGTCTTTCCCTTCCTCGGAGTCCAGCAGCGTGATGCGAGGAGTAGAGAAAGAGAGAGAGAGACTTAGAAGGACGGTGAAGGGTGTAGCAGGGGGCAAAGGGGATGAGAGTAAAAGAGAAGGAGGGAAAAAGAGGAGGAGGAGGAGGAGGAGGAGAAGAAGAAAGAGGAGAGGATAACCTGGGCTCGGTTCGACTAGGTGGAGGGAAGGAACAGGCTCAAATAATAGGTTGCGCCTCTGCGCTCATTAACCTTTACACCCGAGCCGAGCCGCGAGTACCACCAATCTTTTTTCGTCCAGGCGTAGTGGTCTGCACGCCCGAGAACCGCCGCCCCGAAGGACGACGCCCGGAACGCCGACGTCGTCGGATATGTGGAGTCCCCTCGCTATTTGGATAACACGTATTTATTTACCTAAAGTAGAAAAAATAAAATTCGATATCGCGAATTATGGTTCGTATCTAAATTATCGCTGGTCAAAAGAGCGGGAGTATATAAAAACAAAAAAATCACAGTCATCAACGATTACCAAATTCTAAATTCATCCATTTCTCTAACATTTTACTGAGAAGAGCCCATGCTGAACCCTCAAATTTTTAACATAAAGTAATAATTATGATGTATGCGGTTCGGCTGCTCGTTATACTCATATGAGACCCTTGATCTAGGGTACCCAATTAAGATGACTATACACAACGGCGTAGGTTTTGCAATAAATCATTGATCCCTTGCGGGAGAGCAAAATTTGTGGGGAAAGTATGGTGCGGCTTGATTTCGTCGGGTAAAGCGAGAAGAATAAGAAGCGTAAGGGAACGCGGTGTGGTCAAACCATTTTGTTCAGTGTTAAGAAAAAGAGCGGAGTGTTTGACTTTATTTTTTTTTTGTTTTTGTTCTTTTTTTTTTACATTTTATTCCTTTTTTGAACTCATTCTTTGGTCTACAGTGACCGCAACTAAGGCATTTAGTTTCATCTCACGCACGGGGCTAAAACGTACACTGGAACAGCGATATCCTTATTATTTCTTGAAGGTCGTCAACTGTACTTGAAAAATCCGAAGACGGAGCGTGACTAAAGCGATCCTGGAGGATAACTAAGGATGATGGCTGGCTGTCCGGTACTCGGGATTACAGCTGTTTAAAATGCTGCAGAAGACCCCTACCTGGACCTTGGACATTGACGTGTTTACGGATTAGACCATTCACTCTCGTCAACGCGGTCTCCCTTTAAGGATTAGGACGATTCAACCACACATCGAACCCATCCTCACCCCCGGCTTCCTACTCTTAGCCTTCATCGCTCGTGAATAACATATCCATAATTTATATTTTAGGGTTGAAAACTGCATTCCAACTTCTCTTCATCCTCAAATAAAACGAAAAAAACTTTAACGAAACTGTGATAACCAACTACATATTTTACTCTCGGATAAAATATAATTCAATCTATTTTCGTCTCGTATGGGGACCAAATACATATCTACATACCTATACAGGTATATGAACGTGGGGGAAAGTTTATACGAAAACTAGACTAGGTTGAATAGGTTCAGTGGATGGCTTGATTGATTTACTGGATCCGCGCGGTGCTAACAAAGGAAAAGAACTGAAGTTCTTCTGGTTGGTCGGTCAGCGTTTCAGTCGGTGGTTTCAAGTTTGGTCCACCTGACATGAGGCACAGATTTATCACGGTGCCTGTTCGGACTAGATATCATCTCGCCTCCGTGTTCGTGTCTCGTCATACGGAACTCTTTCGCCCGCCTTTCTTTCCACCACCTAAAAATGCTCGTTAGGATAGGGTAGTCAGTCTTGGTGTATAGAAAATGAAAGAGTAAAAAAGAATGAAAAATAAAAACCGTTTTATCAACCGACTCGTGTTTACCTGGTGTTCTATTGGCCGTGGAAAAGTTACTTGGACATTTTTCCTACATGACGTATGTACAACTATACCCACATGATTTTTATTTTGATTTATTACACGTTTTTAACTGTGAATGACTCCGTTGAAGTTCTGTCGTTTCATACACTGCAGGTGCTACTGTCGTACAAACTAGTCTGCAGCCTTCCCATTGAATTGAAATTGAAACTCTGCAGGGTAACAAACAAAACTTGTTTCGAACGCCCACGCGAGAGAAATACCACTCTACAAGAGTGAACACAACTCTTACAATTCCAACTCCATAACTTCGACTCGTTCCGTATGATACGAAACATCGAAGAAACCAAAACAGGGTCTTACACGAGAGTAAAAAAAAAACAGTCTTGCAATCGCCGGGGGAATTAAGTTTGGAAAAATTTTTAATAATTTTACGATATGGTCGATGACCGGGATCATCGTAACCGCAACTAATTAATCTCGTGTTTTCTCGACGTCTATTGAGTAGGTGGATATCTTAAGTCAACAATACCTAACTTGACTCTAGTTGCCCCGTATGTCAAGCCTGTAAATGGTCATTTGTCGAAGAGTGCAGGTGCTACTGTATAATACGGAACCAGTTGACCATAGTCGTGTCCCTTGGCGTCATTTTCCCACTTCGTGAGAGATGAGTATGGACAACGAAATGGATAGAACGGAGGCGTATTATACCCATGGGTAAACAAGGATACAGCAAAAAATCTTGCGAAATGAAAAAAGTTTGTCGCCTACGCATAATCTAGACGGTTTATACGGCTTGAGATCGGTTCTGGTGTTATACCTTTAAATAGAAAGGGAGTAATGTATAAACGTAATATACAAGTTATTTTATTTCTTTTTTTTTTTTTGATGTTACCACCATGCATATATACGTGGGGCGGTTTATTCCCATGAGATTCTCGCGTGGGAGTTGAAAAATTATGGTAGTTGCGAATAAACAGCGCGGAAAGCGGATATGGGTGTTCTTTTCTGTTGGGGGAGAGCGATTGATGAAGCGGCGGGGGTGGGTTAGCTGAATTGAGGTAGAAATTCTATACCTACATGGAAGATACTGTCTGAAACAATAGGAGCGAGAAACTGAATTGCGATTCTCCCCGTATAAGCATTTTGTTTTTGTTTAAAGTGTTTGTTATAACGAGACAGTAGAGGTTCAGTGCATGGTGCATGGTGCATGGTGGCAGTGTAGTGCAGTGAGAAAGAAAAGGATATATATATGTATATATAAAAGGGGGGACTTGCGGGAACAGGGAACTTACAGAGAACGTTAACATGGCCGCTAACAACGTGCGCAATGCACCAACACCGACACGAAATACGCGTCGCGTATAGTTCGTATAGATAATTCCAACAAGGAGATGTATAGATATGGAAATACGGATGGCCATGCACAGCGGGGTGCTTATTTGGTTAAGATTCTCAGATAGGATATGCAGGACTGTCACCCAGCTGTATGAGGAATCGATGCCTATACGAACGCGATCGGGACCCGTTATGGGACTCTAACGATTACCAAAACTCGCAACATGTAGATAGAAACTTGGTAACATTTACAAGAAGTACTATTAGTAACACAGATGATAATGCTTTAGAGTAAGATGATTTTATAATCCATAATGATAGTAAAATGGTGAGATTTTTTAATGGAAACAGAAAAGGACTGGTACCAAATTATGCTTCTCAATACGTTTAAATTTTGATTTACAACGAGTGTGATTTACGCCGTATAAAACTGCTTGTTTTACTACATGTAAGAGCCGGGGGTGCCTCCGTTTTAATTCAGTCAAATGTAGACGCTTGCGTTAATTTATCATCATGTTATTCATTATACGTATATATTTAGGTATATATATATATATACGATACTACGTCTGGTATATATATGTATATAATAATGAATTATACGATTTCTGAAAGCCTATGAACGCTGTAGGGGTTCCTGAATGCAATGAGGCTTCTCTAATATCGCCCGGCTACAATATCTTGTAATCAGAGAAGCAAAAAATAAATATAAAATATAAGGTGTATATTATCAAGTACATATTTGAACTGAAAAAAAAAAGCAATAGTAGATTTAAACGCACCTTTGAGACGAACAACGCTGCCAGTTATTATCACAATTCACTCCGGGTGATGTGATTACAATTTGTGTTGTTGCAGTAGACGGAGCGAATGCGCGATGCGGTAATGAACCTCTCTCACTATGGGGTGTCAGTCGAAAGTGACGTTTTGTGTTACGGTGGGTATATAAATGCTATATATACCTATATATACGATGACGAAATAACTGCCGCGAATAAGCGTGGCGTGAACGACGTCTGGCTTAATCGACGGCCTGCGATCTGGTGAATGAGAACAGATTTAACCTTAGGGTAATATATAAAGAAAAAGGGATGGAAAAGGAGCCGCGATGAGACTGTACCAGGATGCCTACACGGTCGAACGGAGTTCTATTATACTCGCGATTTATACTACCGAATATAAGATG
Source organism: Macrophya annulata (assembly GCA_963924015.1). NCBI lineage: Eukaryota > Metazoa > Arthropoda > Insecta > Hymenoptera > Tenthredinidae > Macrophya > Macrophya annulata. Next base: position 5,010,955 of record OZ001257.1, on the reverse strand, counting down.
TTCCTGAAAAGGAATAGGAGGTGGCTGCAGCAGATACCGCGACCACCATCGGGCTCCTTACCAAGCGTCGAAAGAAGCATATCATAATCAATTTGTTTCGGAGTAAGTCTATGTGGTAGGCCCAACCCAGGGATAATTCTATTCGTGTAAAAGATGGCGCCTACCGAGTTTATAATACTTTTATGAATAATTGGTAGCCATAAATCTTTTAGAAGTAAATATATATATATATATATATATACATCCAAGCATCGCGTGCCGTTTGACGAATAGAGCTTAGTGACTGATGACAATTTGGTGATTGACGACCCTAGTGGCACAAGACGCGAGCTTATTCCACGTCGAATAATTCGATTGACGGTTGAAAGATCACGAGACTTATTGAGTATGTATCACCATTCTTGTTTTTTTATTTTCTTTATTCCTTTTTGGCAGATAATAATCGTGTGAATAAGACGTCGGAATGTCGCCTCGCTTTATATCTACACGGTATTTCCTACAGTGCTCGGTGTATGTTCGTTGATATACTCCAACCGATGGACTGCAAACTTCAGATCGCTCCGGGTAAAGCAAAGATTGAGAATCGAGAATGGAAGGAAACTTGGGCAGGGCGTTGAGCGCTGCCGTGAAGCAAGGCTTGGGTGACAGCGTGTAATCTCCAAAGCGACGGCGAAATAACAGCCTGTCCTTGTCACTCTCACGCCTTCTTTAGCGACCTCGCAAACCTCAAAGGATTCCTCCGACGCTACTCGCCCATACCCATACCTCCTCCTCCTGGTACACCGGTACTTCGTTAAAAGCGCGTGCCCAGATTATTACATCTTTGGAAGGTAGGTAGGTAGGTAGGTAGGTAGGTAGGGTATAATATACCTACTGCTACAGCCGCTCGCGAAATGCCGAAAATGAGAATTTTGTTTTCTTCGTTTTTCGGTTTTTGTTAATGAATATCGATTTATGGATATATTAAACGAGAAAAAAACGCACACAGTCCTGGCATGTGGAAATATATGTATTTGAGGTCTTATAGGGTATAAGCTGAATAAGAATTATAAAGTGAATCGTGAATATATGGTGTATATGGTTAAAATAGAGTAGAGTATCGGTGGTTTAAAATGACACGCGCTAATGATGATATCGTAGCAATACGAACCGGTTAAATGCCGAGGAATCAATCACTACCGATCGAAGTATCGATAGTAGGGCCTCACGGTCATGCCGATCGATCGGACCCCGCGACTATTGAAATCATAATAATACCTTTTTCTCTACCGGTTGAGTTTGAATCGGTATAGAGATGTCTTCATCTCACGGTAATCTCACAAAGTGGCTTCCACTCGAAGTGGTCCATCGACGTATCGCTTCCCAGCACTAACTTACACCATAAAGTACCGCACCTTGTCACGCTACACTCGCACTAGACGCTTATTAAGGTCTTCAGGGTCTAGCCAGCGATCAAAAACCTAACGCAGCATCATGCTTTTACACCCATACCCCTAAACCCAGATACAGATATACATACCCATACCCATACTTATGAGTTAAGGAGTCAAGTATAATGTCTCACCACTTCTCGATGTACCTTCCAACCAAGGCGGTGAGTCGCGAGGATTCAAGAGCTCTAAAGGAGGGCCACGTGAGGCACGAAGTAGGAGGCTGGCCATAGAACCTATTCATTGTTGGTCAAAAACTGCTTGGTCACTGCCAAGGAGTCACTGTCAACGTCTCCAACGGGCATATTCTTGGCCACACAGATACACGGTTGTCCATAACCACTGTATGGTAGCCAAAGAGGAGTCCAGTATCGACTCCATCACGTTATGATATCTTACGGTTAATTAAATTCCTATACATTGTATATTTTTAGATATCTGATTATACAGATTTTCGTACCCAGAACTGTCGACTACTTTCCTAATTACCTGATAAGATACAGAACTGGAACCTAGTTTCACGCCCAAGATATCGACAGTTTATTTTTTTTAAATTTAGTGAATCGAACTAAAGTATCTCATGGAATTGCAGTATCCTTTAGTATATCGAGGAGAGCGCTTACACGCAAAAGCCGTTTCATTCCTCGGATTAACTGTCCTGATACACGGTGATAACGATCTTTAGTACGTTGGCTTATACTCTCACAGTCGCTCAACATTTCACTTCGTGTAATTCTGCAGCCCTCATTGAGAACGGTTCGAGAATTGTTACGATCTTCGCGCTCACGGTGCAATTACCTTATACTGGATATATAGTATATATATATATATATTCTCGATCAGAGAAACGACTTTTAACTTACAATTTATACATGTATACATATACCTGACCAAGAAATTTAACTCCTAATTGGCAATCAGAACCTCAGTGTGATGAAGTACCTGTGATATACTAACTGGTTACTTATAATCAAACAATAATCATCATATAATAGAAAAAAATCAATCCTTTATACCTAACTCTGCCTTATTTAGAATGTTGTCGAAAGTAGGTAGTACTGTACATGCCTGTATCTACACTCTCTATTTTATATGCTGATAAGCAGTGCGTTAATACCAAAGTCCAATTAAGCAGGGGACTAATTCAGGAATAGAGTATGTTGTAGATCGTATATTCACCTTTGAGTTTCCTCGTAAAGCTGATCGACTTAATCGATAATTATTTAAAGTCGAGTTTACGGGGAGATGAGAGTACGTAATGTCGACGTAGACATACGTATATGTACGTACACGTGGATAGTTGGCGAGTTTAGATTTGTCGTCGGAACGTATTATAAGACATAATCAGGGTACCTCATCGCGACCGCTTGTTCGTTGGAGTTTGCGATGAAGCACGTCGCGGCTGGTATGAAACGGAGGGGATCTCACCAGGGGGAAGAAATCTTTTTTTCATGGTACAAACAGCACTGCGTCACGCGAACGCAAGATGCCCCAAGGAGAAGAAGATGGAGAACGAAATAAGAAGAATAAGAATAAGAAGAAGATATAGAGACCGAAGAATATTCCGCAAGTCTTGTACAGCTCGAACCGCTTCCTCTTAGTGATGAAAGAGGACGGGAACCTCGGATGGGTGGGGAGGTAAGAGAAGAGAGAAAAGAGAAGGAAAGGGTGTAATCTTCGAGAGAGAATCTGAGAGGGAACGGGGATCGCGGATTGAGTCATTATACGCAGAGGAGACCACAGGCCTCGCTGGCCGACTTCGTGCGGTCGTCCTTAGAGATGGGCCTAACATTTCGAAGACGAGTTGAGACGTCGGTTACTGCCCCGATATTTCGATGTCTAAACTATATATACTCGCATGCAGAAGCATCATGTAAACGTGATCACGGGGCTCCCGGCTAAGCCAAGGATAACATTAAGTTTCGTGACTGTTCTAACGTGTACAGGGATGAGGCGTTAACATCGTGAATAAGGGCGTATATTGTGTCGTCACGTCCGGGAGAAGTCGAACCCGCTTATAGTGCGACAAAGTTTTCGTTCTTCGAGTACCGGTTTGACTAATTTAGGACATTGTACTCGAATGACAGACGAATGAACGAACAAACTAACGTATGAGACTACTAAGGCTGGATGGACAGCCGTCGCATAATATTGTGACACGAGCTGGACCATTGACGGTCAGTGACGCCATTATACGAGATTAGGCTGCCACCGCAGGATTTTAATCTTGGAAAGAACTGACCGTGCCACGTCAGCTAAGAGGATGACACGTCCTTTGGCTGATAGAAGACAGAACTTAGGACTGACACTACGATCTATGTATGTATGTATGTATCATACATGTTACGAAACACATGCTAGTAGCTGAAAACTGCTGCAGTGGCGAACAAAAAACAAACGCGATATGATAATGAACTACGTATATGGTCGCGGTGGTCCCAAAGATATTTTGGGGTCTTAGAGTGGTCGAGGTAACAGGTAACAGGTAACAGGTAGAAGGTAACAGGTAACAGGTAACCCCAATCGCTTACCTGTTACCCAAAACGACGAGACATTTTTGACGTCTCATTTCTCTCCGCAGTTTCTTTTAACCAATGAAAAAAATGGAAGCCGTTTGTCTAACATAGTCAAGCAAGTGTTGTATAGGAATTCGTTGAGTGATTGGGTGAACGATGAAAAGAAAAATTAAAAACATCAAAATAGGTAAACTTCGGGCTTTTATACCTGCAGCAAAAAAAAAAAAATAAATATAAATTAAAAATAAAAACCAAAGAAAGAAAGAAGAAAAAAAATCTTTGCATCATTCTAAAGATCGTATCGGTGTTTGGACGTTTTAGGTAATTGCATGATGGGTCACCTCACGGCTATAGAACAGGAATGGGATATAGATTTAGGAATATATATATATATAACCATCAGTCGATGGGTGAAAGAAGGATGAAAACATATAGGAAATACATTCGTTCGAAGTAGGCTCTTCGCGAGAAAATTATAGTGCGGTAAACGTAGTAAGGCTAATGATATGCAAAATCTGTTTCATGTCTCAATCGTTGGCCTGTAATTTTCGTATCTTCTCTTAGGGCTTTCTTATTCTCATACGCCATATCTCACGTGGATATTTCAAATCAAAGGACGATATATTAAAGAGATTGTGAGGGTGGTACTTTCATTGTTCGTTATATTATTTCACCGAACATTAACGTTCACAAAACGAAGTTCATATCGAAGATATTTTGCTGCAATCGACAAAAAACTCTGCAGTTGTTTTTTGATGAAAAAAAAATTGTTTATTAATTCGAAATCGATCTTGTGGTAGATAATATATCATTTCAAAATTCCTATTCAGTAACAAAAAAATTTAATTATTAATTATAGTCACCAACTTTTCAGTCCAGACTCTCAGACGAATAGTATTCGAATCATAGAAAGAAAAAAAAAGATTCTTCAAAAGCAAGCACTAAGCTACACGTGGGAGTAGGCGTGGTAAGGTATACAGAGAAAATGACAAGGTATCAAAAACGGTTTATAGTCTAGTGCTAACAATGAGCTAAACCCCAATATACAATCTGAAAATTATAAGGAAACATGCAAAGTCATATTTTGGTCATTTTTTAAAGCGTCTAACTTCTCCTTGTGCGGGTCAGTCGATTTCAAAATGTATACTCATCATGAGGTAACACTGAACAAAAAAATCTTGAAAAGTTTTTGTAACGTTTTGAAATTTTCGAATATTGGAATTCTTCTGTTGCATGTGCACAGCTAATGCACGAGCACAATCTCCGTTCTTATGAAATAGGTATCTATTTTCTCGAAATTCTAAATGGCAAATTGGAATAATTGTCCGTCTAAGGGATACAGGCCAAAGGGTTGGAGATTGACGTTAAAATTCGTTTGGATATATATACGAGTTAGGTTAAAGCCTGCAAAGATAGCGACGCCGAGGTGCATCTTCTCGATGCGTTTCGCCCCGGGTCCGATGCTTCCTCGTCCGCCTCCTTCGTCCTCGCCAATTCGATGTCCATGCAAAGCAAACGGCGGCCTCGGCGGCTGTCAATTATCCGTTATATACGGCCCAGACCCTCAAACCCGCGGTCCGTCCTTAGCAACTCCTCAAACCGGAGCCCGCCAAGCGAATCCTCTTAGTGTCTCAGATCCCGACATTGACGATCGGCCCTTGCGTTTCCGGGAATCGTTTGGTATTCGACGGCCGCGTCGGCGCCGTGCCGGAATTCGGGAATAACGATGGCTACTCGACGCTATGCCGCCAAATGTGTCAGAATTGCAAATATTTCTTACGGTTAGAACTACCCCGTTGCGTTTTGACCGCCGCGTGTCAAGTCCACCGCCTCCTGAAGACGCCCTCGAGAATTTAGTGGGTGGCTAGTGTGGGAGTACCAGGAACGGCAGGTTTCGGCCTCGAAATATCTTTTCGACAAGATTAATACTGTTGTAGTTTCTTAGTTCTGGAAGATGTGTCGAGTTTCAGGGTCTTAATACACGAATATTGCAGTGAAAGGTGTTTTACGTTGGTTGAGTAAAGATTTAGTGAATTATAAGCCGCGGGTATTATCGTCACCGTCATTAATTATGAGTGTAACTTTTTCTTTATTTATTTGTTTTTTTCTTCTTCTTTTTCTTCTTCTTCGCCAGCAGGTATTCAGTACCGTGTTTTCTGTTTGGTGGATTTGCTGTTTTCCTTAACAGCGGACTGTTGCATCCATGAGGAAGAATTGTTGCGGAGGGTTTTGGTTCCCGACAAATACACGCCGTCTTTTCGACGGGTAATATTTTCCAATCGGTGTCTTAGCAACACTGCGGCCAAATAGCGTATTGGAACTTTCGGAATCTGCCCCCTCGCAGTCCAACTCTCATCCATGGACCCGCGAAAGACCAAAAGGAGTACGGTGTCGGTAATTGGTACCGGCTGAATCACGGACCACAAGTTTAATAAAAAAAAAAAAAAGAAAGTATAAAACAGAATCGAAAACTTTCTTAAAACCAAGAATTTATTCATCACACTAAGTTTCATATACCCCGATAAATGTACTCGGTATAGAAACTAAAGAAGGAAACATTTATCGTTACTATTGTAAAACGCGTGATAATTCCCTTCCTCTTTGGGAATTAAACTCTTCGCTCACTTGCACGACAAGGTACGGTAATGGAGAATCGAGGTACCTTCTTCTCGACGACAATATGTAGATTTCAGAGTCTAAAACGGTTTAGAATGTCCGGTATTTCCATGTATAGTTCAAATAAATGGTGTTATGCATGCGTTCGATCGATGGTATACAAGAACATTTTCCCATAGAATATATAAACAAGGAATATATAGTGAACGGATAAAAAGTCCATTATACATACCGTAAAATACACACCAGCTATTATATGATGAGTTGAAAAATTTTCTGAGGGCTGAACTGCACAAAGGCATTCAGCCACAACTGACACAACTGACTGACCCTGCCTGGTGCAAACCGAAAGGGTGCTGGAAATGGGATGGGGTTGAGAGATCGTAAACACCAGACGGCAACACGTAATAATTATAATGAGGGCCGCGCGAGATAATGACGAGGAGAACTCTACCTCGTTTATTCTTACATCGCCAAGCCAGACGTTGCAAATCAAAACCCGCTTTGAAGGCACTACTTTAACCTGGCAACAAAGAATTACGCGAAAAACTCACTTACCTTGTCTTATCGATGATCAACTCTGTTACTCCTGATGGAAAACTCCAGACGATATGACTCTTGATATTTTCAGGTTATCATCAGGTACGGAAACACCGATGATCTTCTTCCCTCAGAGATCCGAAAGGAGTTTAAAAACGCTGTAGGATTATACTGAGAATTTCGAATCGTCTTTCAAAGTTTGGAAATCTGATCAACAAATTTTATTTTATAAATGTCACCGTCATTCGTATCGCGTTCGTCAGAATTTTGTCGATAGTCGTTTGCGATTTTGAAGTTCAACTTGTTTCGAAACAGATCAGGATTGAAATAGCGAGTGTAGAAAACTGTGAATCGATTGTCTGCTATGTTTTATTATTTTATTCATTTTTTATTGTTAGCACAAGGCGATGGGTTTTGATCTTGCGGACATTTTGATGGTTTATTGATTCTTAAGATGTACCCATAAGTAGACCGTGTCTACACCCACGCGAAGCGATATAGAAAATAGGTTGCAGCCAAGTAGAAGCGAGGTGAAGCCTCGGGTTATCCGTTGGTATCCAGGAAGAAAAGGCGAGGCGAAGTGAGTCGCCCTCACAACGGACCTTTAATTACGCTGATATCACGGTAATTAAGCCGATCAATGGACGCCATTGTGCGGCAGGCTACGGGTCCTCGTACATCTTGCCCTCTTCTTCGGTACTCTCTTCTGCGCTACTCATCATCGACCTGGAGGTATCGAAGCCGTGGAAACAAGAAAAATAAATGAAAAGATAAAAAACCACATTTCATTGTCAGTGAACTGACGAGTTGCACGCAAAGGTACTTTTGTGCTTAAAAACGTTTCAAAGAACTGCCAAGGTCCGATACGCCTACTCTTCAATTTTACTCCACAGCAACAAGTCGACAAAACATATACCCCAAACTCAATTTATTTACACCAAAAACAGTTTTAACTGAAAAAATAAATAAAAATGTCACAATGCCACCAGAGTATTTTACTGCACAGTTATAAACCCAAAATAATGAAGATCTTTGACCAAAGATCAACATCCGTGAATTAGTCAGGCGAAAACGAGACGGTAATGTCAAGCGTGGGCTGAATGATACTGAAAAGTAACACGTGAGATAATTCTATGTGCATTATCAGGTGGGCAGGAGAAACGGTGTGATAGTTCTAAGCCGTAGTGAGCTGTTTCCAAGGTGTGTGTACGTGGGGTGTTTACCAAACGGCTGGTTGATGGTTCTAACTGAAGAACGGAGAACGCGTGAACAAGGTGAAGAGTAAGGGGCGTTCGGAAGGGAGGATGAAGGTTTGTTTGTGGCCGCCCGTACCGCTGTTCTTCTTGTTTGTCAGAGATGTTAGAACAACCTTTCGAACAACAGTTCATCACCAACGCCTATCGGTTAGTCTCTGCGCCATCATCGCCCTTGTGCCTATACGCGGTCGTTTTTTGTCAATTTCTTTTCTCTTTACCGAGTGACACAGAAAATGAAAAAAATTAAAAAAAAAAAAAAAAAAAAAAAAAAAAAAAACAGAAATAGGAGAAAAGACAAAAAATATGGTCCCTTGTAGGGATCGTTTTTCCGCCCTTTTTTCCCCATTGTTTGTCGCGCCATTTGCCATTTCTTTGAATGTCGCGACGCCCTTAGGCGCCTCGGGTTTCCGCTAGCGCCGCTAGCCGTCAGTATCGGATTACGGTGGTTGTAAGTCCATTAGGTTTGTTTGCTTAGGACTGTCTACGTTCATTTCTGACGCATGAAATATTACGTTTCTCTCAGCAAATAAATCTCCTTAGGATGGGTATAAGGCACCGCGATGAAAGACCGTCTGTATAGTGTGTTAAGTTTTTTTTAAAACTTAACATATACCTGAAGCAGTTAATCACAATCCTCATCCACCAAAGAATCATTGCCAGCAGTTGAAATTATATTGATTAATGAAATATCAATTATGATGAATTCAACATCCTATACTATATATATATGTATACATATACCTTCACCAAACATTCCTTATTACGTTCTCATACCAGATCAAAAAACAAATATTCATCATCCATCCTGTACTAGTCGGGACTGATGGTTCACTGCCTATATTGACGATTCTGACACACCGAGCCCCAAAGTTCAAACCAAATTTACCGTAATACCCAAGTCGAAAAGTTCATGAGCCCAAAATAAGGTATCGTGATTTATTAATGCCTTCAGTTCTTAAGCATCACTGAATACTGTCGAATTCTTGATATATTAGCACACCGATGCACCAAACGCTGCATGATCGGTTAAAGAGAACACGAGCATGATCCAGTGAAACTGATTAACCAAAAATAAGGCAAATTTTTTAACTTTATCTTCTTATTTCTCAGGTTACAGTGGCCGGTAGCAGTTCCAGTACGAGCAGCGTCAGTCCTGGGGTAAGTGACATGGATTGGTGGGCTGGGGTAGCTGAAGAGGAACTTCTCTATTACACGGGTGCAGCAAATGACATGGATTCCCTTTGGGCAGCCATTGGTACCTTCGTTCCTCCACCACCACGACCTCCGTACCTTCCTGAGGAGGGTATTGCCACCGACGGACTCACTACTTGCGACCTTTGCTCCTGGGCATGGAGGCACGACAGGCATGCCTTCTCCTTGGATGGTACCCTAGGTGAGTTAGCTATTAGAGTGAAGTTTTACCGCGTTGTCAACTGTTGGGAATTTATATTTTGCAAAGATTCATGATGGATGGTCTTGAGGAAAGAACATATTCGATCATTTTACTATGAGCATAAGATAAAGCGGCTTATCCGCAATTTGAAAGAGTAATTAGGTACAGCTCTTTGAAATATGTTATATAGCCTTTCGCATAAATTTTCCAAAGAGCTGCCTTACGCGGCATGAATAATATATTATGTAAACGTCTTTATCGATGAGAATGAACCTATACCATGCATATAGTAACCTCACCGATTGAAAAGAGCCTCGACCCCGTCAATTTAAATAATTACCTCGGCTTATCCTAACGTCTTCGACAATATTAATCTCTTCATTCTTCATATGCCTAAGAACAATTATCATACGTATAACTGCATGTATTTTGGAGAAAAAGAAATCACTCCGATATTTGCATGTTTTTACTGTAACATTCTGCACCATGATCATGTTTACCTATCCATAGCATAGAGTGGTCCTAAGGTTCTAAAAAAGATGGGAAATTAATTTTTGCTTTGCTTTTTTTTTTTGTTTCTTTTTTCATATCGTCTAATGTGTTAGGGATAGTTTGAAGAAAAATAGCCCCCGTTCCTAGAGATGAACCGTAGGCGTAATAAAGGGCAAGGGGCATATAGACCCGTCCAAAGTAATTTTCTCGTTCGTACCTTAAAAGTATACATAACGACATTAGCGTCGATTAAACTTAATGCCAGAAGTAATTTCAACGGATATTAGGGCGGACGGCGGCCATCTTGCGAGGTTAAACTAGGGCTCGGAATGTGCTGCTTGGTCCTCGAACATGGTTCGTTGGTTTCAGCCGCCCAAATCGGCCCTTGGGGCATCGTAAGTCGCGTTCTTCGAGGAGTAAATTAAAAGTAATAATTTCATCGTACAACAGTCGAGGGGGCCGGACATGTGGGCCCCACATCCGGTACCCTCGACCAATGAAAAAAGCCACGTGCAAGCTGCACGCACCTCGACCAAACCCTCACAGCACCTTTACCCATACATGAACCGTATATCTACGTGCAGACCTTCTGTTTCCTTCGCTTCCATCCCATTATCGCCATTACCATGAATACCAAGAGAATACAGAAGTCGTTATGGACAAAATGGCGGACACTGCACTTCAAGACCGTGCGAAGAATAAAATTGCCCCAAGGACTCTCTGATATGGACGTGACGTATACTTATACCGCATGAATCATTTCAAACGTATATCTTTATCACTGTCACTAGACTACACTACACTGCAGGTATATAGTAGCTATTCCATGATTTTCTTGTTTTTTTGTTCTTAGTACTGTTTAGCACAGTGTTACATTATGCGTAGATTATTATCAACTGTAAAGAAAATCGGTACAACATTTCCATGAAGAAAATTACTTGGATTACTGTTATCACGATCACTGATGGAACAGATCAGTCATACCGTACGCTGTATCGTACCTAACTGTAATTTAATGGCAAAACTTGTACAGCAATTTTCTTTTTTAACCTGAAATAAGAAAAGATTCTTGAGGAGAGATCGAGATCGTATGTACCAACACGTAACACATGGCAATCAACGCCTTACACTTGACAACCATCCGACTCAGTAATTACCAAATTACACCTGACTCGAAGTGGGTTCGCAATCCGGACCATCGTGGTTTGGTTGGACCTCGCAATTTCTTGAGGAGAAAATCGGTCTTGTTTTGTTCTCTTTACCAGTCCCAGTCTTGGCCTCGTATTGACCCCTAGAATTCTCTCGTCATTTTTCGCCGTCAGCGTTGTGAATTCCGGTTTGACGTTCGGTAGGGGTCCAAGAGAGAAATATGCGCGTAGGTGTATCATGGGATACCGATATAAGCTTACGTATGTGAACGGAACACATTGACAAAAAAATATCTCAGCCAAGACCCGACGGTGATAAAAAATAAAAGACCAAATGTTCAGCGGTGGAAATTAAAGACCGTTCTCTCGGTGACAAATGACAGTCGCAATTCTCGCCCGTGTATGTATGTACAATCGACGAGATTCCTCTTCGTCCCTCTTTGCCTCGTAGATACTCGACCAAGAAACCCTTGGGACCAAAAATACGGACGCCGCACTGGTCTCTCGTCCACTGGCAAGTTCCCATGTGTCGCGACCTTTTACAGTGATAAACAGCTCCTGGCCATGAATGAAGGAATGCCACGTGGGAGAGAGCGTGTACAAGGAGTGCGTCGATCGTATCGCAGGGATAACGCCCCAATCCTCCACTTCTTCTTCTTCTTCTTCTTCTTCTTCTTCTTCTTCTTCTTCTTCTTCTTCTTCTTCTTCTCCTTCTTATTCTTATTCTTTGCGGTTGGAGAACCGAGTCTAAAGATGCCCCGAAAATGCGTAACGAGGTGTTTTAGAGAGGCGGTAAAACCTCCTTTAGAAATCGTATAACGTGACACCGAAGACTTCGATGGTCTCTTTCTTTTAACCCCCACGCGTTTTATCTGATCGACGATCTCACCTAGATTTATTGGCAGGACTGAATACATCCTGGACCAAGAACATCGGTTGCACGGCTAAACTTCCCGCCGGATTTCTCGCTTCATCGGAGACACAAGTGTGCGTAGATACCCCGGGGGCTTCTGAAGAACTTACAGGAAACACCAAAAATATCCAACGTCACCGTGTGCGTGCGCCAGATCAACCGACGCGTCGAAAATCTTTGAAGATAGTATCAGCTCGACTTCGGCAGCCTCTGCAACGCGACGCCGCACCGCTTGGACTCAAAAGATCTTCGAAATTCTCTGTCAATTCGATTTTCGACAATACTCTGTGAAGAAATAAATAAGGAGACTTTTGCCGCTGGGAGTTTGATCAAGAGAGAAATAAAGACTAAGATATGACGTTTTGAAAAGGACAAATTCCTCGTAACGAGTAGCGTTATCAATTTGGTGAAAAATCACTTATTCGTGGAAAGACGTATCCCCCTCATTTAGGCTGGAGATTAGGCAGCATAATACCCACCCACGCGCTCAGGTATTTCTGGTAATTAAGATTAAATTTTGTGGCAGTAAAAGGTCGGCTATGGAACCCTGGTGAGGCGCGCAATCATCGAGTTCTACAACTTCGTTTCTTATCTCGTGAGAAGCGCGGAAAGGTTTTGAAAACATCCGCGTTCCTTAGTCTCTAAATCATATCTTTACCACAAAATACCTGCCGCCTCATTAACCTATTCACGTTTTAGTCTTGGGAAAGGAAAGTTGAGAAAGATGATCGGCTATGACGCGATATTGGACTGTGATCAAAGAATAAAAAAATAAATAAATAAATAATCTGTCTCCACGCCGGAAATATAAAACCATTTCGATAGACGCCATTGACATAATAAAATTTTTATAAATGGCTGCCGTAGCTGCACGCAACGAACCGTGCGCAATACCTTCGAGTGGCAATTTGTGGTTCATTTCCTTTCTCCATCACAATAATCACTGCAGCTGGTTCTCAGTTCTGTCAGCCGAATCAAGGGGTTCATTGAATCGGTAACCTTATTGAACGATTCTTTCTTTCTCCTCTTTGTTTGTTCGATTCATAATCCTAAAATCGAAAGTCTTATTTGATAATGAAATTTGACGATCTTTGAAGTAATTAACGTTATCGTTATCGTTATAATCGTTTCGGTACTACAACTTGAGATATAATTTCGTATAGAGAAAAAAGTGCAATCTTGTTCGATGATAATTTAGAAATGAACGAATGACGTACAGGGATGAATGATAACCACCAACAGATCCATCACGTAGTGATCGATTGGCTCTTCTCGATATCTTCTATCCGATCTGAGACCGAGAGGCGCGAGTTGACTCGACTCCGTGGCACGCAGCTTAACGTAGCACAACGACAGCGACATGATGCGGCGATGGGTAAACGCCGTAGAGGAAATCGGTACCCCGTCCGTACCCGCACTACTCTCTTCTTTTTCCTATGGTATCCAGGTACTACGCGATGTACACGCGCTACTCTTGCTTCGGTTTGTTCGTCTGTCTATGCCAAGGTGTGGCCCCATCGACAGCCGGATTGACAGCCCGACATATCCCCTACTTCTATCACTATCTTACTCCTTACTATTCCTTAGAACAACGTCGACGTTGGTCTTCCACATCCGTTGAAGTTAAGAAAAAGAAAGAAAGAAAAAAGTGTGTTAGATGGGAGATGGAGAGAAAAAAATGTTCAACACATTGCACTGTGGGTATAATATATTTGAAAAAAAAGAGTTTTATTACTAGGAAGCGACCTAACCACGTGGAAAATAGCCATTTTCATTAGAATGGCTTATTACTATATAATGTCTTTTTCTCTGAACTTAAGATTATATCAAGTCCCTTAAGCGACTCATTTTGTCGGTTGTAAAATAAAATCGAGCACCCTACCGTTCTACATAACGAGGTACGATATACTTGGCGGAGGATCTCGAAAGCTGGGAATAACGATTAAGAGATTTTAATTACCGTTTTATCTATTCATGACGGTTAATTATCTCAGATAGTGGATTATACTAGTGATGATAAATTCGGATTTGAATCCCCGTTGAATGAGACACTAAAAATTATCGGAAGGTGAATAATCTCGCGTTTTTTAAACACTAGTTTTAAACTTTGTTAACATTACCATAAAGAAGAGAAGAAGAAGAAGGCACACAGGAGGGAGAAGTGTTTTTTATTCAGTTGTGCGATAGAGAAGAGACAGAGGTAGGCATTTCGACCTGCCCGTCATCCGGGGCCTTTCGGAGCCGGATGATGTACAAGGCCCCGTTGTTTCAAGTGGTCAGACGGAGGGTAAAGGGTGCCCTCTTGAACGCAAACAAACGCACGTCAAATCACTTTTATTTGCTTTTTACGATTCTCTAAGGGCTATGGCTGCTGAGGATGCCGAAGAGGGTCAAAGGGGGCGCCCCTCCAAGGTTCTTAAAACGGCGCCTTTAACACACAACCGAATTGTTCGAGTCTATGAAAAACAAGACTTGTCTGTCTTTACTTTTCATAACGCGTTAATTACCGGACGTAACATTTTTTCTTTATTTTTAATTTTTTTGTCTTTTTTTACCATAACATAAATCCCGCGACAATCTCATGTCCCGAGCTACAATCTACGATATGCGTCGCGTCAGTCCGCCAACTTACTGAACATGAAAAATAGAAAAAATAATGAAAAAAAAAAAAATCATGTTCAATCGCCCTTTGAACTCTTCTCAGCATCGTTCCCTGCAAGTGCAAATCACGAGGCTCGAAACGACAATCAATTTCTTAGAGTGACGTATTTATCTGATTGCCATTTGAACCCTCCGATTGATAAGGACTTTCAATCAATCGCCGGTCGCCATCTTCATTTCATATACTCTCGATATACGAATCCTTACGATTTGTTAACTCCGATCGGATTTACGAGAGTATAAAAATAGCGATCCTTTAGCAAAATGAAAAAAGACATCAAGACGGTTATAACGATTCCAAAAAGAAAAAAAAATTATACAATAAAGTTGTTTCGGTAGTTTGAATAAATCCTTGCCGATCAATTTAAGTCAGATTTTTGAACGGCTATAATTTAAAGACTTTAATCGTATTATTCAAGCTTGTTTATCATGCTGTCTCGCTAGTCAATTAAATAAAACTTAACATCTCGGTGTGAAATGAAAAAGTTATTCTTTTTCTATTCAAAGTTTAATTAATCACTCGGTTGCTAATTCACACAGTAATATATCGAGACTAAAACCAATTTGCTACTAAATCGCGGCGTCTGTAATCTCCGCAGAAATGAAAAAAAAAACCTGATGTCAATCGTTGTTTAAATTTATAAATTGGTTGACGATATATTCAGCGTGTTAACCCGTGCTACCCACACGTAAAGGAAGGTGAGTTGACTGGCTCGCATTTCCTTTAATTAAATAGACCCCTGTCATTTGAGAGGCTCGAATACTCAGCGGTTAATTCGCTTTTGGTTTTCGTCCATTTCTTGATATAAAGGAGTAATAATATTTCCGCATGGTGTCATCGGCTTAAAGCCACATCTTTGGTTCAAGATGGCTCAATTATATCGCGTGGGGCGTGCGGTTTTCGATTCTCAGGTTTCGTTAAGGATAAATTATTTTTAATGGCTAATTTATTCACCCATCGGATCCCAGGAAGTATCGACCACCAATTTGCCGGTTTCGAGATACCCTAAACCGTATAGAAATTTTTCGGTAATTCCTTTTTACTTCAAAGGACAAAATCACTCCATATAGTATAAATTATCAGCTTGGTTAGAAATACGAACATCGTTTTTAAAGTATAATTTTGATTTAACGAAGGTATTAATTGACCGCGATGATCGCGGCTTATACTCAAATAATTTTATATCATTCCTAAGAGTTTTTATTTATCTCTTCAAAATATATCGCCATTTCCATCATTCATTTCTGAGCCCCAATTATACGCATCGTGATTACCTACGCTCCGAATAACAGAGTCAGAATTTCCGATGTGGGACCGATCACTGCGGGACGATTTGTCGAGCCAACGGGGGGGCCACTATAAGCTTATAAGACTCCCTCGCCGAAGAGGTGGAGGACCTGTTTTTCTCTCTCTTAATCCGTTTCTCTATTTTTGAGTCTCTTCATTTCTCTCTCTTATTTTTCTTTCTCTCTCTCTCTCTTCTCTGAGAAAGGAGGTGCGATATTCCAACATGCCTACTCTTTACTTGACCATAGAGTGTAGGCGAAGCTGATCAACTCGATATCCACTAGTTATTTCTCAAAGCCCACGTGAGGTGGTTGTTCATCGCCGCTCGCAACTTGTAATCATCATCCACTGACCGCGGCTCCAGGGGCCATTCTGATCACGGCAACATACGAACCGGTCAAGAATTTTCCACCATACATATTTCTAGCCTTCAGGTTAACAACTCGCGGTTGTTAAAGTTTCCGTGATGCAACGTCTCAATCTTTATAATGGAATCAAATATGGTCTAACTATATCCACGATCGTGCGATTTGAATATAAACCAAAGTGGCGGATGACGAATTAACAAAAATTATTAAAAAAGTAGTAATTATGTAAAAAAATAAAATTAAATGATAATATAGGTATGCTATAAAGAATTTGGAGGCGTTTTAATTCCCGTCAAACTAACAGCATAGATCGGTCGATCACTTCTTCTCGAACTCACTCATAATTCTCTCACTCAGTATATATCGAACAGACAAGCTATACGCCTGTAGCCGTTAATTCAAACTTACGTGTCGGCGTGTTAACTTGATTTTCTTTTTATTTTTTTTTTTTTTTCATTTTTTGTGTTTTCATCACCTTTATAATCATAACAAGAGTCAACAACAAGAAGAACAACAACGACAAGAATAACAAAAATGATGATTATGAGATGGTAAAATAACCCATGGAGTAAAAGAGTTCGGTATAGGAGACTGGGAATCAGGCACTTCCCCATCTATCGACAGTTACAACACGTATACCTATCGCCGATGTATATGGTATACTACTTATTTTGTTTCTATCCATCAGCCGTGTTCACCTATGCTGCATACCGTTGGTGCACCGATCGGTTTAGTCTTTTATTATTTTACTATTTTTTTTTTTTATTTCTTTCTTTTTTTTTTCTTTTTTTTTTTTTCTTTTTCTCTTTCGTTTCTTTCCTTCGGCCCTATAGGGAGTCCCAATGTTTCTTGTACCGAGAAGAACGCTGAGCTAAGATCCCGTTGCTTATAAATAAAATATCGAGCTATTAGCTGGCTTCTGCCTAATAGCTCCTGCCTACCGGCTTAATAGTCCCAACTTTAGGCAACTAATTAGTCGAGCGTTTCTCTCCGCCTTGGCATCACTTTTTTTTTACTTCATTCCCAAGTTCAATCCTCCCTCAGAGATGATAGGCACCACCTTCAATATGCATTTCTTTTTCCTTTTCCTTTTTCTTTCTTTCCTTTTTTTTTTTTTTTTTTTGTTTTCTATATCCTTGTCCTTTATTTTTCGGTCATTTTATTTTACTAGTTTCTAGTATCTAGTTTCTACTTTTCGACTGATGTCAATTGCATCGTGGATAGGTCTCGGGTTTCTATTATATGGAAGTCAACCGTGGGTGAAGAAATACGGGCCTGTTGTATAACGCGCTTTAAAAAAAAAAAATTAACAACACGTCCCAGCGTGGACAGCTATGTCAACGTAAAATGATAATTTATTAACGTTGACTATAATGTATAGTATGTATAAATAGTGATCAAATGGGAATCAATTTTGTATCTCGCAGGACAAACGGGTCGACATCAACCAGCTAGCTGGATTTAGGGTTTAGAATTTTGGGTACAGGTATATATATATGTATGTATGTTCAACGTCCTCGCGGTGAGAAATGATAATTAATTAAAGACAACTGTCCGACAGATATATCTATACTAACTAACTAACGAAACGATATAAGGAAATAATAAAACACTACCTACCCAAAAGAGATACGATGTAAGATATTTCTCCTTGAATTCAAATAGATGGTGATACTAAATACCAATTAATATCTGTACACCCGTATATTATAACGATCAACCGACTTGTTTAGGATCCTAATTAAACTTTCGCCTTTATGATACTATCGACGACGAATCTTTTGCGAAAAAAAAGTAAAAACTGGAAAAAAAAAAACAAAAAACAAGATAATAATAATTTCAGATTCCTTTAATCCTCGTTTTACTTACCTCGCATGCCATGAACTTCGAGATACTAGCAGTGGTCAGTGACTGCAGTGATAAACTCCCAGCATCCCCGCAGCGCGTTTTATATCCACTGTGGCTAATTATTGCGCAGAAGGTTTTTTTTACAATTAGAAAAATTTTAACTACGACCTACTCGTTGACCCTAAGCAAAGTGATTATTCATGAGTATAAGAATCACTAGATATAACTAACATTTGCATATTTTATTATTTTTAGTTTTATTTTATTATTATTATTTTTTTGTTACAGAAGCACCAGGCGAGCTTGGATGGGTCTTGACATTGGTAATCGTTTCTTTGGTATCAGCTGGCATTGGCGCAGTGGTGATGGTCACTCTTCTGCACTGTCGAAGGTTGGCACATATACTTATTTTGTATATATATTTATTTAATAACCGTAACGATCAGTTTCTTTTTTTTTTCTATTTTTTTTCTTCTTTTTTGATTCCTTTAACCAGACATATACGAGAGTGAGTTTATATACAACATCGCGTAATATAGTCAATGCTGAAGTGGTTTTGTTGTATAGTCCGATTAACCGCGTGTATAAACCTTCGAAAACCGTCTAGTTGCGATGCCTCGAAGCGGAACAACCACTAAACCAAAAGGTAGTTCTGGCTACATGCTTGACCAGTCGTAGCCAGAATTCTCTAACCTGAGTTCGGACAATGGAGCTAGTTGACCGGTGTGCCATCCCGCTTAAGAAAAACTGAAATCGATTTGAGTCGGGTAACCAAAAAACTACGAAATACCTGCGGTAACAACTTCGATTATTTGTGATTCGTGCAAGCATTTTATTCTGACTATAGATATATTTCTACGACGTAGTAGGTATAGGTACTCACTTTGACACTACCGACGATCCCCAAAGATCGTCATCCCTTAAAAATTTCTTGTATTACATTCGTACATAAATTATTTATAATTATTTTATAATACAGTTGTCTGAACTAGAAGGTGATATAATAATTGAAATATTGAATGAATTTGCATCAAAATTTGTGTTCACTTGGTATAAAGAAATCCTCGATTATCTGTACGAGATCCTAATCGATGATCAGGTTTTGTGGTAGCTAACTAGATCGTACCGTGACGAATCGATCTGTGACAGGAAAACAAGAAAGAAGTATAGAAAGCATGTCGTACAATCAGATCGCACATTATACGGTTAGCCATTGGACAGAATAGTTGATACGGGGTAAAAGGCACTCGAGAATTTAACCATTTCTTATTAAGACAAACACACCGCGGGATGAACGATTCGATTCATACTTTTTACGATCTTATATAGGAAGGGATTCATTACCCTTACCTATCAATAGATTTCCTAGCCCATGATATACAAGACGAGGATTACTTTTTCATCCACGATTAAAAATAAAACTATACGGAGAAAACCGATTGTTCCTAGTAGAAAAATCCCATTCATTGACAGACCGAAAACGACCGTAAGGTAATCGTTGACTCGATCTCAAACGATCCAAATTTCATAATATTCTTTCATCAAATCAACGTCAAATATACGAAACAGAAAATCCACTATTTCCTTAAAAAGTTTTTCAGTTTCCTTGATTCTAATCGGTTTATTTTATTGTCTTTGTTACAGAATGAAGAGTGCAACAGGCAGAGGTAATTATAAATCAATTGCCATCAAATAATCTTAAAAAAAAAAAAAAAAAAGACAAGAGATCCTCGTTTTCGAAATTTTGATATTCGAAAAGTACAACCGGTGGCAAAAAACGATTGACATGCACGAATCTAATAAACGATGTATATACGTATGTATTTAGGTACATACATAGATTACCCTGCATACTCCTTTGAGATATAGGAACCAGTTCCTGCAGGGCAGGATAGTCTATAACAAAAGTAAAGTATTTGTATATGTATATATGTATGGTTAGAATATATAGGCATCTAAATGCCAGGTGAGACTACCTGCTCTCGCAAGTATCTTGTGGAGAATCCCAACTGTTGCACCCCACGTTAGAAAAAAAAATAAAATAAATAAAAATACCCGATTCAAACCGGCTTAGATATCCTACACTGCTGCAGTCTCAACCGAGGTTGAGACTAGGTCCGTTGCTGCCGGCGCGGTGCGGCGCCCCCAATTACATCGAATTAACGTTCCCTGCGTACATATACGACTATATATGTATATGCATCCGAGGGCCCGATCCCAATTACCTGGAGCTCCCACTGGGATCTGAACGGGCCCCCACTGGGCCCCAAAAACTTCGGAAATTGGTCCCCATCGCTCCAATTATCTCTATCGCGCTGGCTACCTTCATTGACAATTTAAATATCGATTTTTTTTATTTTTTTTATTTGTTTTTGGATCCGGAATTTGGTCCAATTTTTCATAAACTAAAGAAAATATTTGGAGAAAATTTCGGGATTATATGGGATCGGATTATTTAATTTCAATATTCTCATCATTTTTTGAACGGTCTAATCAACTGATAGTCATTTTTCAATCAATGAAATGCTAGTCTGCACGTTCGCCATAACAATTTTTTGATAGCCTTGTGGAAAGGATTTTGTGATTAAATAAAATTCATGCCAAGTGAAATTCTTGGCCTGGTTCTATCTCAATTGTTATTCTAGCTACGTTCAGATCTCAGTCATGATGGGATCAGTCTAAAACCTTACCTGAGAAAGTGTGGGTCGACGATATTAATCTAAATTGGTAGACAGATATCGCGTGTAGGTATTTCTGTAAGGTAATTTTCTTTGTAATTCTTATACAAATAAAAAAAAGAAAAACAAACAAAAACAAAATAAAAGAACCAAATTTTTACTAAGAAAGAATCCAAAATTAAATACGTAAGAGCTGCAGCTATTCTGTTATTTCATTTTTCGATTACCTATACCTGCAGTCTGAGAAAAAAAGTAAAATACAAATGAAAAAATAAAAAATTCTATTAACCCTTTGAAACGAGATTGGCGCGTATCACCTCGATCTGTACAATGTGCGAAGTAATCGGTAGCAGGTAGAAGTTTGGCGAAAACTAATTACGAAGGTTGAATCGACAGCAGTTTGTTATGCCCTACCGTTTCTCTTCCGGGAACTTTATATACCGCGGTATTATATGCCGCAGGGCTTTCCCCTTCTATCGGTCATCAAGATCTCGCGATCGACGTCCTTAGTTAGGTACACCACATAAGATAAAATCGAGGGTGTATCGCGCGTCATCGTCCAAATCAAAAGATTAATTGCAACGCCTTCCCTTCGACGATACTGACAAGTTAACCCTCTCCGCAATAAACCATGAATACTTCCGCGTGAAATTCCAATTCATACTCGAAGATATATCATTGTATTAAAAATTTCAATATGAATTTTCATGCGCAAGAAGATGGGTGACAAAGTCCTGCAGGCCACTCATATTCACAACCCTTGCAGAATAAATAAATTGCAAAATCGTTACGTCACGTATTCAAATACGAAAATCTAAAGGCAAAGTCAACATCCATCGAAGTTTAATTAGTTTGCGTAATGAAAGAGGTCTTGAGGTCCTGATGGCCGACAGAAATGGGGGTCTTAGTGGCACGACCAGGACACGATGCATGGTAGTGTGAAGCTTGCGAGTCTCTTGGGCTCTGAGACTCCGACAACGAGCCCACGACACAAGAGACAGACAGTCGCTTCTAATTAACTTTCTGATTTAAAATCACCCGCGAGAGAGCGATAGCATCGATCCAACTGACACCACCGGGTCACCCGAATTAATTACCCGACACTCACCGAGCCTCGGAGTCCAGGTTCTCCCCCACGATCCCATTCACTGTACACCCACTTATTTTCCTTTTCCTTTTCCTTTTCCTTTTCCTTTTCCTCTTCCTTTTCCCTCCTCGGTCGCGCCCTCGGGAAGACCACGACACCTCCGGTGGTCCGATATACGTATCCTTAGTCGCGTCGACTTGTAGTACTTAATTGTACCGGAAACTTAATTTAGATATACATTTGTCAGTTTCCCCAACACCGGATGGCATCGCTTATAGTGATTCCTCTTTATACCCGTGTATACAGATTTCTTAGATTTTTCATTTCATGAAGGTGAAGAAGAACAGAATGTAAAAAAAAAAAACAACTGGAAATCTGAAATAATCGCATGAAATATTCAACGCATTATTTTAGGACAAAGGATGAATAGCACCGACTTTAGTCACTCGCAATTTCTCACCGTTGCATTGCATCAAATGTCGCGAAGCCCTACACGTATCTTCTCGCTAAATTTAATGTCCTTCGGTTCATTGACGAGTATAGTTCTTCCACGGCTTTATTATAAGGTTTCCTACATTATGATGTAAATATACAAGCGATTTGGTAGTTGATCAAGAGTCGAGCCAAAATAGGTTTCTCTTCAATGCGCATAAGCTAAGTACTAATATGTGAAATTTCTTGGATAAAATAGATCTCTCTTGACCATATATCGTCGTAAGGAGAATGTGGTAGGAAAGGAGTGAATGACGACAAGTCGAGGATCGATCTCATCTGAACCGTAGAACATTGTTAGATGATAGGGCAGTTAGAAGAGTGGAATAGATCGGCGTCCGGCGGTAACTGTCGAGTCTTGCGAGTCAGGTAATCCGCTTACCACGCGCTCCATAGCCCAGAATATATCTAAAATCAGCTGCTGAACTGTCAGTGACATTCTCCCCGAGTCACGAATGGATGGACGGATGTACGAAGTAACGAATGTACAGAAAGACGGGACTGAATAAGGCCTCTGGAACGGAGGCCACGTATCAGATGATCCATCCGGTCCTACGGCGTCTCCCGCTGGTCCAGAATTGTCGGTGCAACGAGTACCAGGTTGCTTCATCTCATTCGTGGTATCGTGGAACGTTTCAATTTCGTTTCTCGACCCCCGGTGACCAAGCGGCTCTTGAGAAATTAATATTCAAATTATTTGTTGCGTAAATCTGACCTAAAACGTACCCACTTCTCCTCACAGTACCTAAGAGAGAAGAAACGATAATAAGAGAAGCTGTGAGAGGTGTGACGGCTCGGAATGAAACGTAGAGATCTATAATCTCTCCTTCAGTTTGTGAAAGCTTAGATATTCCATCTCCTCCATATGTATAACTATTAAGTGTTGTATAAACGCGTTAGAACGACGTCAGCTTGTCTATGCCGATTGTTTGTCAAATAAAAGAACAAAATAATGTTAATAATTCTGATTCAAAAAGTGATCAGTGAAAGAAAAATACCTAACCAAACCCACCTGCAAAGGGAACCAAACCCACCTTGGATTGAGAAAGATTTTTTTCCCCCGGTTAATATATATATACCTATATACCTATATATAGAAATATATATGTACCTACGCCTGCAGGGGTGATCCCCGGAACCATCAGATTCCCATAATCCCCTTTTTTTTTACACCGCGTCTAGTACGGCGGTCCCTCTGATCTCCCAAACTCAGACTTGGACGCACGATGGTCCGATGACGAGGGCACAATGCGGTTGGCAGGGCTGCGGGGACTCCACAGAAAATAAGCTTTTCATGTACGGCTCTTTACTCTCATAATACCCGAAGCTGCCCTTTCTCACTATATGATATATCCATACGTATACATAGACACATACGATAATACTGAAGTAGGTAGATACGTGTGCGTGGAGTACCTATAACCATGGGCACATATTTTTATATACATGACATAAATCTTACGTACATACATGCATACATACATTATACATTCATCCATTGCTCTTGATCATTGCTGGAACAAACCGTACTTGTTCAACCATCACCTGGTCCATGAAATCTGCACGATTCAGGATGAGTTTCAAATCTATGGTTATATACATAGGTATACCTACATGTGTATATATTATATATATTTGTATATTATAGTCTAAAATAGGAGTAGGCATAGCAGACTTGACTCGTGCACTAAACGCATTGTAGAAGAAACGCTTCGCTCATTTTCAGCTGCTGAAATAGTACAATGGGTGAAGCTTGATTGAACTAGGGAATTACCGATCTACCCTCGTCATAGTAAACCAGGGAATCCCCACTTACCTTAAGTTCTATAATCTCTCCAGCTGCGGTGACCGGATTTATAAACCCACCCCTCTGTATACAATACATATATCTGCTACACCGTGTCTATCTACGATCTAATACCCCTCAGATCGAAGCACATTGTCAATTACCATTCCTCATCATGACGATATGTTTTTTTTTTTAATTTGTCATATAGGAAGCTGCTGTGGTACAAACGTCGAAGATCCTTCCGCCCAGGAATCAGGAGCACCAGGAGTTGGCGGAGGTGTTGGTGGAGCTGGAAGTGGCCCAGGAGGTGGCGGGGTCGCAGTAATTCCCGAAAGACCACCTCTAGAACTCGACAAGCTACCTCCATATCACGATGTCACTCCAAGTCCCGGTAAGGATTCGTTAATGATTTTATTTAGTTTTTTTATTTTGTGGATTTAATGGAAATTTCATTAAAATCACATTAAAGCTGGATTTTGAAGCAATCAAAATACAGTAATGCTGTTCTCCATGTAGTCAGACGAGTTTCCATGGGCGGTTTGAACCTACCTGCAACAAGTGGTTGATTCCAGCCACTGTGCTCGATGTATGTGTTTATGCATAACAATCGAATATCATGGGGACATCGTTTCAGGTCACAACGTGTGGTCGTGGTTAGGATCTCGACGAGGTGGCGGCGCCCCGGGTGGCGTCGCGACGCCCCTGTCCCTACCTCAGCACAGGCGAGCAATGAATTTACCTGTCGAAAATCATTACACACATATGCAAACCGACGAGGCTTTATACGCTGAATTAGACTCACAAGCTGCAAGTTACGCCAGTGATCTTCAGCTACAAATGCGAGGCAGTTCTACCTATGGGACAACATCCGCTGGCCATGATGACGAGTATCACGAACTCGACGCGGCCAGGTTACATCGACACTATGGAGCTGGTGGAGACGGCAGTGACAGATCACCTCGAAGAGAAGGACACAGGACGAGACACAGTCAGAGGTAATTTTCGAAAGTTCGAACAAGGGTTCCTACTTTTGATTTAATTAATTTAAACGATGTATACTCAGAGTTTAATCACTACGAACCTTTTTGTACATTTCCTCGTATAGTTCGATGGATTGATAACAATTAACTGAAATTCAATGACATCCAGAAGATGTCTTCAGTGATGATTCGAACCTTTTCTATTTATTTATTTTTTTATTTTTTTTTAGTTAACAAAAAGTTGTTATGCGCATGTAGATTGTAGAGGTACTTTGATCATACTGTGTAACGACCGGGCGGATAATTTTTCGCCCTAAAAATCGAGTCACTAACTTTAACAAGAGTTCTGCCACGCGACAGGCAATGACAGTTACAAAAAAGCAGCAACATCGAACTGCACCAGAAGCAATTATATGATTCCACCTCCGAGCTGACGTCGGTAAAAAAAAAGGGGTTTTTCCTTCTGCACCAACGAGCTGCCATAGTCAATTAGGTCGATCATTCTGATAGTCCAGTCGCCGGGTAATTTTAGCTTACAAAATTTAGAGGAGTTTTGAATTTTGGATGAGAAAAGTATTTTGGGGCCCTGAGTAATTCTCTGAGTTTTTTACCTTCGCCAGTCAAGTCAAAAAATGTTTATTTCGCAATACTCCCTTTCCGGGTGGTCTTACGACTGATATGGTTATTATCAATGTTGCAGAAGAGATAATTTCCGACAACTTTTGTCTGAACTTTTTTTTTGTAGGTTGAATTATAGAAAAATTATATGATTTTTAAAACAAGACGCACCCCCTATTGGGGATACCTGATTAAAAAAATACCGCCAGTTACTTTACCTCCAGGTAATATGGAAATGAGTTTAATGACGGTTGGCAAGTACTTAATAATTTACAATTTGCAAAAATCCATGGTAAAAACGATTATTTTTAAAAATTCATGTGATATCGACAGTTTTAAGTCACTGTAGATAAAAAACTATTCGTCCTACTCAAAAAAGTTTCAAACAAAAGTTGTTGGAAATGATCTCCTCTACAACATTGATAATAACCATATCGTCCGTAGGACTACCCAGAAAGGGACTACTGCAAAAAAACTATTTTCTGACGCTATTTCGCCAAGGTCGAAAACTCAAGAGAACTAAAATCTTGTAAGCCAACTGCCTAATTTTTTGCTCGGGTAACTGGGCTATGATTGCAAAGCGAATTCCCTCGCGTCATTTCATCGAACTTATTGTCAGTCTCTGCATCGGCTAATTTGATGAAAATTCAATGAACATCGTATTCTTTTTTGTTGATCAGGTTACAGGAACCTGACTATGAAATGTACGAAAATGGTCCCGCCACACCCAGGTCGCCAAGTCAACTTCAGCATCAAGTTGCTCGAGCCCCTGATCATCCTTCGTATCAAAATACCGCCTATACCGGAAGTGACGCTGAACCTGACGGCCCAACGCTGAGCAGTGCACCAAGCAGCGCATATTACAGTGATCTTAGCTCAAATTCAGCAAATCAACAAACTCAGGCAGTTACTTCGACGACAAATATTCACATGGGTCAACAGGCGATTGAAGCTGCACCAACGTACAGGCTAGCAGCTATCAACGAGACGACGGTACCATCGGATTATATATAAGAAAAAATCACAATTTCGGGATCGAGAAAATACGACTTTCTTTATTTTAGATAAAAGTTTGACAGAAGATGCTGTGGAGAAATATAAAGACAACGCGTTTGATATCCGCTATTAGACTATTTTACTTCGCCTTTTGAAATATGTCTAACTTTTGAGACGTAAGACCTCAACGTTTAGATTAAATTGTTAAACAAAATTTATTCACTAATCTTTGAAATTTTCAACATTTTCTGTTTCTAAACCGACGAAAACAGATAATTAATTCTTGACCCATCAGTACCAGGAAGATTTTTTGAAAACTCAACTTTCAAATTTGATGAAAAGACTCTCTAATTTCTATAATTATTAAACATTCGATTCTCGGACTACAGGGATTTAATGGGGAAAAAAAAAAATAAATAGAATTTTTAATTATCGTATGGGAAACATGATATTATAATATACACCGTGTATTGCTATATTAAAATTGAAAGCCGTAAAATCGAAGGTAAATTAATTTCTAACTTTGACTATTACCTTAATCGTGATAATTACTGTATATTAACAAGAAAAGAGGACAGTCACGCGATACTTAATACTATACTCGCGGCCTACTTTTCTCCTTACTTGATACTTTCTGGCGTAACCTATAATCCGTAATCTGATCTACGCATCTATTTTGATACTTTGAGCCAGCGTTCCGCGCGTACCATTTTCTATACGGCTATCATCTGTCCGTCTTTCCAACTCCCCATAACCACCACCATCACCACTCAAGGTAGATTAAGTTATTTTATGAACAGGTGTTTTCATATTTATTTACCACATGACTTAATAACGTCTGAACCGACGCTATTATTCACTAAATCTTATGTTCAACTTGAAAATCGCATTCAAATTGCAGACCGGAAGTCAAAAGGAGCTAAAAAATTTATAAATATACGACGATATCTTTATTCCGTAAATTTTCTTCATATATCTCTTTATTATACCTCTCCATATATACATCATGTAAAAAGAGGTATATAAAATACGTATGTACACTATAAGCGTAGCGTAGTAGCTGGAGGTAGTGCGGCAGAGTAACTTAATTTATTAGGGTGGCATAAAGGGGCGAAGAGAAGCCAAGAAATTCACTTTGCTAAAGACGCACAATGCGTGCAGGAGTTGGTAGTTTCGTTGCTTTATTTATATAGAAATTACCGTTCCTGTACGCAATAATTAATTGCTGGTTTCCAGCTACTATCCGGTAAACCGGTGCATGAAACTCGTGGCTCTTCGTTGTGACTTCCTGCAGCGCAAGATAAAGTAAAGTAAAGCAAAGCAAAGTAAAGTAAAGTAAAGTAAAGTGAAGTGAAGTGAAGTAAGGTAAAGGGATATATGACCACAATGCAGCAGCGAGGTTTACGTTAGCATGGCACGTTATTTTGCCAAAAAAATTAAAAGTTCCGCGCCGCTGCTCCTGTATTGAACGCAACCAACAAGACCAAATAACCCGCAACCAGACCACCGCTTATTTCTATACGAGCTACGTGTATCTCCGAGTATCTATTGTAATCGAAGATTTCTTTAATTCTAACTTAATTACAACTATTGTCATCGTCTGTTACTCCAAGTGCTAAACCTTGCGACCGATTCAAATGCAATAATCAACGCTCAAAGGATAATCGAGGACTTGGACCTCAGCTAATTGACTCTTGAGTATATATCGTGTTTGTATATACCAATTCCGAAAAAGCTCTGATTCAATATTTTATCATTTCGCGGATATAGATTGATGAAAATTATCTAGTCCTTGTTAGAAAAAAAATTATATCAAATTTTATGGGGGTGGAGAAGAGAGAGAGATACATCCCTGATGTAGGGTGGCCTTGTTAATAAAATTTCAAAGTAGAATGTGCCCTTCGAGATGAGAATAAGGTACAAAGCTTGCAGTAGAAAAGGAAGAGACCGGACTGTGCCTCGCCTGGACTGTGTTCGCGGCAGGGTATATAAATTATACATGTAAATATACGGGCGGCCGGCTGAGAGATCGAACCAAGAGATATCGAGATATGTGTTGGCGACCCTGTCCCTTTCCTCTATACCTCCCTACGTCTCCAGCCCCTTGAAACGTCGTGTGTATATATGAACACACGCGGGTCTGCTGAGGCAGAACAGTGAACACATAGACGATTCACCGGCGCGGTGCAGGTATAGAGCAGCCAAAGAAAGCTAAACTCTAAAGTAAACCAAAAGCCGAATCGAGGAGAAGAGACGCGCCCACAACGCGAACCGAACACACGTAGGATATGCAGTCCGGTCTACCTCGTCTCTTTATTTCCCCTCAATTATTTTCATAATCCATTGAGTTCTTACCTATACCTACGCTGTTATCAGTATTCGAAGATATACTTACGCACTCGATCAAATCTTTAGATTAAAATGAATTATTTAAAAATATTCAGATTTAAACAACCGCTTTGAATTTACTATTCGATATTATCTCTCGAACTTACTCTCGGTCTGACATACTCGCGCTGTCTCCACTTATGAAACTTTTCTTACGCGCTATAAGACGCGAAAAGTACGTTGATTATTTATAACCAATTTAGAACACGCTATGCCAGCTGTTTTCTTGCCATTTATATCATATAATCGTCGACTTTTTCGATCTAAATTCTTTCATCGATTCTTTCTTATGTATTTTAGATTTTATCAAAAAAAACGCCGTTAGTTTTATGAGTATATGTATATTCAACATGTATATCGAAGTGTACGTCTTTCTTTCACGTTAATCTTATTTGACACTCGAAGTTTTAACGTTAAAAATAAGGCTGAAAATTAAGATAAATTTATTCGAAAGAAAAGCGTTAAAATCTATGCGTGAATGTATCCTATACACGTGGGCATGATCTGTGTATGTATGTGTATCTATATCAATGCATAATATGAATATAATATACTGTGCTCTATACGCGTGACATATTTATGTTACAATTATATAATATAATAAATTTAAGTATATAAAATGATAATGTAAATGAATGAAATTATTGTAAATATTATTGAAAGAGAAAAAAAATAGAAAAAAAAAAAAAAAACGAAACATCTAATAGTAAAACGTTAAACTAATAATTTTCTTCATTTTTACACGTACATATATATACATATATACATATAGTATATATACATAGGTATGTGTATAAATAACGAATAGTGTCCTGCTCCTGAAATGTTTTTTCTCTTTGAACATTTATTATTCAATTATATAGTGTTGTGTATATTTGAATATACAGTTTATAAATTATTGCAAGAGCCTGGTGACTTAACGCCTTATGGTTTAACTTGTTTGAAAAGTGTGTTCAACTACTACTACTACTAATAATAATAATAATAATAATAATCATAATGTATATGTATCCCACCTGGCGCATGACACGGTTCATTGTGTTCATAAATAATTCATTTACGAACATTCCATATTGTACATAGATGTCCGACTGTAAAAATATGTGATTTAATTATATGTACATAACATAGATAAGTAGGCAGGTAGAGATCATCTTATCAACGCACATATGTAATATACAAACATTATACTATTGTGTATACAACAACCTGCACAAAAAAAGTCATGTTGCATCTGATGCAGCAACAGAGATTAAAGTCTTCACCCGTTTTCGTTTTGTTTTTTTTTTGGTTTTTTTTTTTTTTTTTATTGTTCCAAAAATTACTGTGAGACAATAAAATTGATTGTGCACTAAATAGTATGAGATTATTCTTCATTATACACTCTTTTTCAGCAACCGTATCAACACCCTTAATACATTATATGTATATACGTATAAAACGAAAATATTGAGTTTTCATTCAATGTGGTGAAATTTTTTCCGGTCTTAGTTTCAACCCTCATTAAAAATTTAGTTACAGTTATTGTGCTAAGATAATGGCAGCTGAGTAAATGATTTTTATTTATTTATTGATTTTTTTTTGTTTGTTTGTTACTCAACGATACTGATGAGTTGAATAAATCGTCGATCAGATTATATAATACACATATATACTATAATAAAAATGCACTCATGTAGGTTTCATTATTATTTTTTTTTTTTAATCAGTCACAATAAATATTTGGATAGCACAACGCAATCTTTTTTTTTTTTTATACAATTCATCGAAGCGGTTTGTAAACGCTAATTAAAATTTGATAAATGAAGAAAAAAAATCCGTTTTCACTGCTGCTATATAGTCCAAGGAATAAAAAATACATATAGGTATAAAATAAACACTAATACAAAAAAATTTTCTTGGTTTCTTGTTTTTTTTTTCTTTTATCTTTTCTTTTTTTCGTATCCAAGTTAAACCAAGTCAATAATTTTTAATATTTTAAAAAATACGCGGGCTGGTTCATCTAATGATAAGCTTTCGCATTTATACGTAGCCTTTAATTTTCAAATTTTTATTGCTCTGTGATAAAAATTAGAATTTCACCTATATATATAGCTTTTTTGTTTTTATAGATAGATAATTAGAAATATTGTTTTATTCTAATATCTCAAGATTCTGAATTGTTAATTGATCATTTTTTCAAATACTTTGAATTCGTTTAAATATACCATTTAAATTAAATCTCTTCCACATAAATAACTGACAACATGGTTGATATATAAGCCACCGAAATAATCGATATTAAAATTTTGAAATCAAATGCTTCGCATTACTTATTGCATTTTAAAAATTATAAAATATCATTATTCAAACGTTACGCATAAAAACTGATTTAATATCTATAATAAAATCCATCACGGATTAACTCCTCGGATTATTTATAACACATTCCAATCATTGAATTGGGATCGTAAATTTAAAAAAAAAAAAAAAAAAAAAATACCAATATATGCCCATATATATATTTTCTAAGAAACGCAGGTAAGTTTAAAAACAAAAATAATTTGTTATAATTTCAATTAAATAAAGTAGGTATATATAATTACACGTCCACGATAATATGAATTTAGTTATTTGATATTCTTTAAAGAATAAAAATTTATAGGCACGTGTGTCCAAAAGCGGAGAAATTTTTGTAAGACAACAAAAATAAAAAAAAAAAACAATCTATAGATATTGTACGTCTATATTATTATCCGTAAATTTTCATTTAATGTCAGGAAAAACGTTGAACAGAAGAAATTTCATGGTGTATTTATTTACTTCATTAGAGGCTGACAAGAAACCATAGAATCAAGCCAAGCATTCGTATTTTAGTTATTATAAAAACAAAATAAAAATAAAAATAAATAAATTTAAAAAAGGTTGTAACGTTAAACACACGCTCTAATATGTAATATTAAACAGAACTTCAATCACTGCAGATATTCCATTGTTAATAACTATAAATATAATTTCTTTCATAGCTACAATGTGTATGATACAAAGAAACTTTGATTGCTGGTGATAAAATAAAAAAGAGTAAAAAAAAAAAATTAAAAAAAAAAAACCGGAAGAAATTGTTTAAATAATTCTTAATCGTATGGACGAGGAACGTGCATATAAATTTATAATGATAGATAAATCCTCTGGTTATTAATATGCAACTATATTGAAAACACTGACCAATTAATTAATAATCTTATCTGATCATAGGTTGAGCTTGCAAAGGATATAAATAAAAAGTGAAAAAAAAATCTTAAGCCTATTTCGGATGATCAAGCCAGTTCCGTTGATAAAGCGATCAAAGATTTTTACCATTAATTTGCCTGTCCTTTCCAGATATTTTTTTTTTTCATTTTCTTCTATGTATATATATTCTTTTTCATTTTGTTTCATGTTTTTTTATTTCTCTTTTTTTATTTTATTTCTCTCTCTCTCTCTCTCTCTCTCTCTCTCTCTCTTTCTCTCTCTCTCACTCTCTTTGGAGAATCACACTATTAATACATTTACAATGGCATATATAAGATTCAGAGAACTGTGTATATCGTAACGATCATGTTACATCAATTTGGATTTCAATAGGTTTTTTTTTATGTTTTTTGATTTTTTTTTTCTTTTGTTATTTGTTATTTTTTTCCAATTTTGTACATTACACGGAGAGATGAAGGCAAATTGTAGATAATAAATTATTTTGGAAACAGTATACCGTTAATAAGCTAGATACCATTTCAAACTATGTATGAATAGGTATACAGGCTTACTTATTCCATTTAATATTTACAGTTATACATATACCCTATGAAGTACCAAAGATGCTAGGAAAGTATTAGTCTTTTGGTGGTTGCACAGACAAATGTATTATTGTCTATGCTTTATGCCTCACTGTATGTTACTTTGTACGTGATACGGCGGATACAGTTGAAATCAAATTTTTGATTCATATACCTATATAATTTTTCCTTTCAATAAAATTATACTAAAATATAATATGCATGTGTATGAATTTGATAAAAGAATTTAGAAAACAAAAAACAAAGAAAAAATATATAATAATAATTATAATGATAAAAAAAAAGAAAAGAAAAAACAAACATGATAGTAATAATAATAATAATAATTTATCATTAGGGTTTATTATGATATTTATGTCTAATCTGCGTGGGCTAAACGAAAACTCTGACAATTATAAGCTGAGAAATAATATGAGAGGAAAATGAAATAGGGAAGTAATTTAATTAGGGAGGATTTAGTTTCGTATTTGGGATCATATAATAAAAATATAATCACCTGAATTAGGATTTACTGTCAGAGCAACAAACACGTAATAAATATAAACGATAACTAACATAACAATAAATTGTGGGTATGTGAAACATGATCACTTGTGTAAGGGTTTTACAAAGTTATAATAATGATAGATGAAGGATTAGAAAAAATTTTTACTAATAGCTCATCACCGTAAAGAACTTTCCAAACCAGCATCGATACATTACTCATTATTTTTTTTTTTTTTTTATGTTTTTGTAATTTTTTTTTTTTTTTTTGTATAATTTTTTTTTTTTATTTATTTATTTTAATTATTTATTCATTTTTTGCTTTTTGACTTATTAAATTGAATTGATTGCATCAATATGGTAGGCATATTTTACATAGTCCGTTCAAGATCCAACACCAAGAAAATAAAAAAAAAGATAACTTATCGTTAGATCAACCCTTTTAGTACGGCACAACTTTCCTCAATGATGATCTATATAACAAATGCAAAATACCAAGCTGCAGTATTGTGATTTAACGATTTTTAATATCGAATCAACTTTCGGACTGGAAGGGTTGAACATTTCACATAATTTCATTATTTTTATTTATTTACTTTTCTTGTTATTTTTTTATTTTTTATTTTTTTTTTTTCATTATTTTCATATTTTTCCAGGTCTTTTAGGTACTGAACGGACTCTAGATATCGCGCTTAAACTGGGCACCAAAAATACGTAATTCTTTTCAAACACGTTTGTTATTCTAGCTTACTGCTGCACATACTTAACAGCGAATACAGTTGAGGGATCATTTAGTATCCAAATAAATTTTTAGCGCTCTTTCTCGTCGCGGACTGTAACTTGAAGTTGACGAAATCGACATCAAACGTGTACTTTCTTTACTTGCTATCTCTTTGAGCTCATCCGCGCTCAATTGCTTAGCTTCTTCTCTGCTATCTCTGTAAACAAAAAATTTTTTATTTGAAATCAATATTGTTAATAAAATAATCAGTTTTCTACCTCTCGATTATTAAAACCATAATATTCAACGAACCTATAGTAAATAACCGAACCATCTTCAAGATTTAGAGGCCAAGCGTCGATAGTTGTTACTTGATGATTCCAATTCAGGTCACTCTGCACTTGAAGTACTGAAATATCGCAGGGAAATGAATTTCTGCCCTTTGCTACCTCTATGTTTTGTTGGGGTATTTCTGATATCGAAGATAACTGAAATAATATAATGTTCGTTTAACAAAGATGAATAATTTAGTGTTTTCTTTGCCCAAAATATCAAGTAATCATTTTATTTTTAACTTATTTTACCTTTTCTGTTAGTTCGTCAATAGATTTTCCATTCATAGTGATCTCCTCGAAAGGAAAAAGTTGCATTAGAGAAGGTGACCACTTTCTGACAAATAGTACAACTTGATTGTAATCTTTGACTGTCTCCTTGTCAGGTAGTTCTTGTACGATTAATTCACACTGTGCGTACAAACGCAATTCTTCAAACTTTTCTTCATCCAAAAATACCTTGGATGCGGTTTTGTAATTTTTTCTCCTCAATCTACACTTTTCATATGGTATATCAATATCGTATTTTCTCTTTATTTCGGCTAAAATTTCTTTCTTCGCCTGGCCGACCGTCATCTCCTTTGAAACTATCCAATCGCATAAAAACTTAAAAGGCTGTAAAATAAAGTGTGTAAAAATTGTATTAAATAAAATGAAAAAAATTATAATCATTTAAATTAAAAAACAAACCTCAGTGGAATGGATAAGCAGCTGAAACAGCTTTACTTTGAACTCCCCACTGCGTAATGCACGTCCTAATTTCAAACTGAGTCTCTCACCATCCTGGTAACAACTTAGCTGTTCTGTTAATCTACTGCATTCTGATTCACCCGAGTCTGAAGAGTGCCTAAAAACTTTGAAATATTCGACTGGAACTCCTACTAGTGGTTCGAGGTCTTTCTTCAACGTACTCAACTGCATTCTCTTGTCAACTAGCACTCTGAGTACTGTAATAAAATAGAATTATAGATAAATGCCGAGAATTATACAATTCTGATAAATATTACCAACATCAAGAATCATTTTATCCAAGATCGAAATCCGTGCTTACATTTTTGTGAATCTTCTGAGTGAGGAACAGCTTTGAAATAGTAATCAGATTCATCTTCAATATCCCAATTTTCAACGCGGTTTGGTTTATAGGGTTGATAAACGAACACTTGTTCGGAATGAAAGACATGAGAAGGCATGCAATTTTCTTGATCAGGAATATCACCCATCAATGTTCTGTCGCTATCGCTAAGACTGCTATCTTCGCTGTTACTCTGCTCGGGTGTATTCCATTCTTCATTCTCTGCAGACTGCACGCTATTATTTTTAGATGATATTTCCTCATTTCCATGATTTACTTTGGTTTGTTCATTACTTTTGGACTGTGTGTCCTTCTGCGTTTCATCGTTAGATAATTTTGTCGGACCATTTGTGATCGGTTTTTCTTGTTCTTCAAGTTTCTCCTCTAAAGAGGGAATATTTAGATCATCCAACGTTTCTGCAACAAATATTTATTCACTGAATAACAATTCAGAAAAAAAACTTTTATTATTTGATTCATTTTTATTTATATTTCGCTCACCTTTGCTTGTATCGGGTAAAATTACGCGGAGAGAAATAATGTACTCGAAATTTTCTATAATCTTATAAAGTTTCGATTCATGAAAAGGCTTAGTGCTATCAGTATCCAATGCGGTGGCTACAAATATTTTATTCGGTCCATAAAATCCCTCAGATTGAAGCATATTATCATCTTTGTCAAGCAGCCTGCTGTCTGACGGGTATTTTTGTAGGATCAATTTCATCTGCTTAGCATCAATCTTCAGTATTTTTGATAACTGAATTTTATACTCTTTAACTGTTTGCGTAAGTAAACCTCTGACACTTATCGGGCCATCTATAACTTCTTCTTTAACAATATCGACGACAAATACCTTAGTTCCGACTCCTGAAATAGAGAAACCTCTTATTATTCATTGTGTGTAAGAAAGTTCAAAAAAAATCAAAACAATATTTGATATTCTATTTCTTTAATTCTTTCATATCAGCAAAAATTACCTCCTGGTTGATACGTTTCGAACTGTTCATCTTTCCGGCGTATATCAAGCAGTAAATCAAACCGACTATTGTTCCGCCAAATATCACCAATTGGATCCAATAGCTCTGTACCCTCCCAACTACGTTCTATCAAATCCTCGTTATGATCGTAGCTAACTAATCGGCATTGATCTAATTTTACTACTCCTTCTAATCCCAGTTTTCTGTAAGCTTGCTCAGTAGTTTCTAGTAGTGTTTCATCTTGCAATAGATACAATTTTATATCTATTAACCTTCCTTCCACTGGGTGATGACAGTAGACTTTGAGCTTGCACATAGACATCTGTTTTTCTCTATTTTTTCTATCATTCTCTTCGCTTTCTTTCATTTTCTTTAAAAGATCCTAATCAAAATTGAAAATAAATTATTTTAAATTGTTTCAATTACACAAAACCATCCGGAATAAAAAGATACAAATTCTAAGTCTACCTGAATGTGTTTAGGAAAGTTTTGCGCTTGCATGGGCAAAGTATTACGAGATGGATCAATTTGTCTATACATAAGCATGTAAGCATTTGTACTACTGCTGTATGCTCCGCTGTAATAAGCTCGTGTAGGCCCACCTCCATACGTCTTTTGTATATCATCATAAGTTATCTGAAAACATTATGTTTCAATAAATAAAAAGATAGATTTTTCTTGTCAATAATTTAAAATAGAAAAACTGAAAGCCATTTGCTGTTTTACAGATAATTAAACTACCAGCTTTTGCTCCATATTCCATCAATCAAGATAAACAAAAAACAACTTTCTCACCCTCGTAACACTCTGATCGTTAAAGCAGAACCATTCTTGAGTTATAAGATCCTTAATGTATGCATAATAATGACCCCCGCTTGCACTACCACTATGAATCATTATAGAGAACAATTCATACTGGTATGGACCTTTATCAATTACACGATTACCGAAGTTCTTTTCATTCTCATGATTGTGATTACTACAGCTTGAAGTTGAGGGTCCATTGCTGACATCAATACCTTAACAATATTATTCAATACTTTAGATTATTTGTCGTAAAAAATAAAAATTTTATACAAATTTGGTACAATTTCTTCTAAATTTTATTAATTAATTTAGTTTGCCTTTAATTAATACCTTCGTCATCATCTTGATCGTGATTCGTAGATTGATTACTGTGTGTAATACTGTTTTCACATGGGGGACATTCGTCGTCTAATGTTCCACTGTCTGTTGTTGAACTATCATCACATTTTACGCCTACACCAGCGTCCTCTTCCCCACCTGGAGACTCTTGAGCAGCTGACGAAGCGATAAATGAGTTGAGATTTAATACATCAGGAAACGTTACCCTGTTAGAAATTAAGAAGCATTAAATTTGAGCAATACATATTTAATGACCAATCACATTGTTGTGGTTCGAACAAAACTGGACTTACTTATCATTGAGCTTGATTCTGTGGAGGGTGTTATAGTCAAAGTCGAATCGCTTTAGATGTAAAGTGAGAAGATAAGGAAATTTGGAAAATTTCAATCCCTTATGTGCGTCGCATTTTTTATTGCACTTGTCACAGTGATACTGATTTGTTCCATCAAGTGTCTCAGGTTGCACAAATGCCCTTAATGCCTCCTCCTGAATAAAGAATTTAACTTTTTTTATATAATGACGATAATAATTGCTTGTGAGCAAACAGTTTACTCTAAAACACAACATTTTGTGAAAAAAAAGAAGGAGACGATTCTCACCACACTGTTGTAAGCCACATTGCTGCTGAACGGCCTAACGGGTAAAGGGATATCGAGGAAAGTATCCTCCCTGGACTTTTCTGTACTACATTCCAGGCATTTTACATAATCGATCATCTTTCCTGTTGAAAAAAACATGATGTTAGATGAACAGATGCAGAAAAACAGTCGTGTATTGTTTAGGTAGAATTTATACCTTCATAGAGTCTGTTAATCAAGTCAGCCTGTTGAGTGTTTTTAAATTTCTGTTCAAGAGCATCAAACATTACTCTACATAGTTCTTGAATATCATGCTGCTGCCATGCCTCCGTTGAATCCCAACCAAAGCTTTTTGTTAAAGATGTTGTCTCCACTGCAGACTTAGTTGACGTCTGCATCAAAGGAGTTTACAGTTTTATAAGGATTGTAATTTGATTGATTGCAGTCAAAATTTGATGGCAAAAATACCAGCATAATATACATTTACCAGGTTCTATTGTATTTGAAAAAGAAATAATCTTCAGAACTGAGAACATTTATAAAGACTATTTGTTTCATTTTATAGCAACGAACCTGTAAATTTAGAAATAACTTCTGCAATTGATAGGGGATACTTTTGGCCTCATCTTTTTCTGAGCCATCAATATACTCCCAATTGTACAGAGCATTTCTAAACTCTGGAGTCATGTAAAGAGCCTGCAAAAGGCTGTTGAGATAACATGTCATTGCCTGGTTCACCAGACCCACATAGCCTGGAAGATTACAAATATTTATATCATATCAAGTTGTTCAATCAATAGCTAATGATCTTCTGTAACTGCAAAGCAATATTTACTGGCTTAAAAACTTAATTCAGATTACAAATTGAAGCAGCGTTTTCAAATCTATTACAATTACTAAATTTATTGTCCAGTATTGAAGAACTGTATAAATAAAAGCTAATTATTGTTTCACGTGTTAAATAAATGTTGCTAAACTAATAAATAAATATTAATGTTTAGAGCTGTTAAGACATGCTGGAATGGATTGAATATCAAGGATTGAGCGGATGTCCTGATTCTCCGCGTACAAACAAAATTGCAGAATATTTTAAACTCTACATTGTCACACGATGGGCAATCAATCGTGTTGAAGGTTTCTCCCAATGTACTGAAAGATCTAAGTTTTAATATCGATACCTTTATTATTAATTTGCCCCCTTCTACGTCCTAGAAGAACAATCAAAATTGAAAGTTACAAAATACAAATAATAATTTATCGAAGTTTGAGTATATAACTCATGACATTAGTATTACTTCAATGAGACAGACAATTAAAACTTATCTTTTCCTAAAACAAGGAAATGAAACATCCGCTCTATTGATAAAACATCACAATAAGTATCAAATATCATTCAAAACAATAAATAAAGAGGGCAACTTTTCAAATACAAGATAAATTTCGCCAAAATTAAAATTGCCAAACTAAAACTTACTAGTCTCAGGTTTTATAAGACTCTTCTGACTGAATGTACACTCCTGAATCGGCGATTGGAATGGTGGAACCGGCCGGTTATAATGTCCAGTTGAGGAACTGAACAGCGGTACAAATACTGCCTCTGATGGTTTATTGGCTACTGTATCCTTCGGTGGTTGCCCAGCCATGTCTGTCACAATTAAAGTGTATCTTGTGTCGCTACTAAAGTCCAGTCCAATATCCACCAGCGTTTTTTCTTTTACCTCATTTAATTCTATCTATAAACAGAGCAACACAATGTTTATTCATTAAGCTGGATCTACTTAATATTAAATATTATCAAAATTTAATATCTGGAGCAAAAAAAATTGCTCAAATAATTGTAATGTAGTATTTCATTGGGAATTTCTTCGATGAATATGCAAATAATGAAACTGACCACCTCCCCACGAGCATTTTGCAGCACTAACTCAAAGCTCTCTGGATCATATGAATAATGATGAGCTACATGATTGAAGACATCCGTAACAGTAGTCGATGGGCGAACTGGAAGCTGAGACTTTGGCTGAGCAGCACGAGAACTACAATCGCGAACTACACAGACCACGCTGCCCTCGCCAGCCACACACACCATGGCCTGTAAGTATGAAAGATGAATTTAGTCCTGGGAATTGGTTTTTGAAATCAAAGATCTGCTATTACACGACCTAATTTCAAGTATTTTAAGATTTTTATCGGAGTAAAATGAGTTCTGAGAATTAGGAACCCTTGTAGCCATCCATATATTTGAAAGTTTGTTATATTAAGACATGATCCACACGTAGTTGCTTTATAAAATGTATTTTTGTATAAAAATAAAAATAGAAATTTCTAGTTCACATTGAATAGCAATTTAAAATTCCGTAAGCTTTTAGTGTGTTTTATGATGGACTATTTACTCGGTTCAATATTAGATTTAAACCAATAACCATTTCAACTACGCATTTCACTGGCGCGTTAATTATAGCAGTACTTTGCCCGAGAGTAGACTAAGAATCATTTTATTAGGACTACTAATCATTTAAAACCTGAATCAATTAAACACCACAAGCAATCCCAAATAATAACACAAGCTAAATAATTTGTACAGCAAATTGCGTAAAATAACTGTTTGCAATAGCGTCACGGAATCATAAATTTCAACTTAAATATAGAAAATTCTTGGACAACGAGCCGGAACCGATCACATTCTGTATAAGAAATAAAATTTCTGATCAAATCACAGCCAAACTCACACTGCTATAAAATTACAAACGCACACACAAGCAGAGATATTTTAACAATATTATAAAATTCGTACAATTAATTAGAATAACTTATTAACAGATTTTAGGCAGACAAAATTTGGCAGCTCGCCATGGTAAAGGTAGAAAATCAGCGAGATCTGTGTGATGGAGTGGGATACCGGTCTGCACAGCGAGGCACACTACATGAGCCTATACACCCTGCGGCTATATTTAGCCGATCTAAACCAAGACTTTGAAAATGGCTCTCTTCTCTGAGATCACCGCCTTCCCTCCCCCTCCACACATAGGTGTATACGTCGCGCATTGCTTTTACTCGCATTTTTAAACTCTTTTTTTATTTTTTTTCCATCATCAAATTTTAATCAAAGTTTATCATATGAAGAAAATAATTCATCATGAATTATAAGAAGTTTATAATTTGAAAATAATTTCAATATTTTGTTTTTTTATACTAATTTAAAATGCAAAATTAATCAAATCTATAAAATTGATGATTTAAAATTCACGAGAATTTCGAAATATACTGTAACTGCAATTCAAGTTGGAACTGCAATTCGGTTTTGTCCGCAGAAATAGTTGGTTGAAAAATGATGATTGATCAGTTATCGAACTTGACAAATTATAAAAAGAATAATAAAAATCCAACAATCGAAAGCCAGAGCTTGACGAATGTAGAACTCTTTCTTACTTACTTCACAATCGACGGTCATCCTTGTGATCTAATGAGTACGTCATACGTCTACAACAAATAGTGGATTTTTTTTTTTTTTAAGCTTTTTAAACTCTTTCAGTGAAAAAAAAAAGAAAGAAAGGAAAGTAAGAAGAAGAGGAAAAAAAAAAAAAAACATATCGTAGACGAAAATTATATAATGTAAAACTGGTCTAAAATTAAATACAGACACAAAATACATATCTCATGTCATCAACAACGCTCGACATTGCCAGAGTTTTTGTAACTTTTTTTGTTATTTCTTGTTTTTTGTCTTTTGTTTTTTGTTTTCTATTCATTGACTAGTTTAGTTATTTATTTTTAACAAAAATCGCAATGCGACGTTTTTGACCAACGATTTGATTCATTTATTTATATTTTTTTCTTTTAGCCTACATACTTCAAAACAACACGGAGTTATCGATGATTATCGATTTAGTTAATAGATTAAAAGGTTTAACTACTTATAAGATTTAAGTGAATTGATTCTCACCTATTAATCCTTTCTCAATGTTATTTAAAAGATTAAATCCAATCTTTTATAAGAATGCGATGTGTATGTATATTCGAATCTGAAAAAAAAGAGGTTACGTTTCAAGTAACGAAGGATAATAAGTTTAAGTATTTGGTATTAATTAATCCTGAATTATATAGCCAGAAGTAAGAAATAAAGAAAAAGATGAATGAAATCTGAAGCCATAATAGTCAGGAGATTGGAATGCGTTTTCTGTGCCAGAAGAAAGGCAGGTAAAAGTAGATTCGCGGTTGTAAGAAGATACGACGCCGGTATTTATGTTTAGCTAAATTTCATACGTCGGTCTTAAATCGGCAAATTTAATTGCGTAATTTTTGATAATGAAAAATGGTACAAGTAGATCGTAGGTTTTTTCACCTTTCGTAACATATTTGATAAGAAAAAAAAAAAAAAACGGAAAATGTTTATTAAAAAATATATCTCAAATGGCTGAAGACCCGACGTCAGAATTTGCGTACCAAACTCATTAACGATGTTATGTAACTATTTGAAAAAAAATAATTTCAAACTTTATAATCACTAATAACACATCGACCATAAATACCTATTCCATTATCATCTTTACACATTTATTGATGATATTATACTCGTTAAATAATCACTTACCGAACTCACTGACACATGTGTAACAATCACGTTACGCCATATTTTTTTTATCCCCGAGCTACTGAACCGGAGACTGACTTAAGCGCCATCTACTGGTCATCGTAGAGTATATTTAAAAGAGCGCGTTTACCCAGAGATATCTGTAGAATAAATCCTTGTTGATACATAAGTTTGTCATTGGTTTATCTCAACTTGACGTTGAGGATTTAAGGGTCTCGAAATTGTATATTTTGACTGAAAACTCGGATAGTTTGGTAAAAAGGACAGCGTGATATTTTTCTATTATTCTTTATCGCTGAGCTATTATTTTACAACCATTTATCATCAATCTCATATTGGTATTTTAACACGTTATTAAATCACCACAACCTTCATGTATAACCTCCTGTTGTCTGACCTCTTCGTTAAACATGGAAAACAGTGAGTTCCTTTAAACTTATTTACGGTTATTTCACTCATTACATACGACCTCGCAAACTGCTTTGTTTACAATAACGTATACTAATATATTCTACACTTACTTTCTTTCTCCGCGATTATTTCTTGTTTGTCAATTTACCGATCATTCGAATAATTCGTTTTAATATAATTAATATTACTCTCAATAATAGTGGTGTATTTTATTTCAATTAGATGAAGAAGAAATGGAAGTGTTGGAGATAGACGTACCAATAAATTTAGAATCTGGTAACGTACCTCCAGAAGAAGAAGTTCAGATATGGGTACCAAATGTGGAACAAAATGTACAGATCATCCAGCCTATTGAACCTGTAAATTTTCCAGCCCAACAGATTGATGAAAATTTAGAAAACTTACAAGGTTCACAAGACAGAAATGCTGAAGGAAATGAAAGCGACAATAACGAAGAACCTTTGGAGAGCTGTAAGTCGTTTGACTATAAATTAATTAACACTTGCCATTCATAAACTGAAAAAATGTTATCATATCCAGATGATTTACTATTAAAAAAAAACAAAAAACTCAACAGAATTTAAGATTTTATTAACCCTCAGGATTCTGAAGTTGAAACGTTTAATCTTTTTCAAATCTTTGTATCATCTTCTATAATATGAGTTAATT
The DNA here is from genome assembly GCA_963924015.1 of Macrophya annulata. NCBI lineage: Eukaryota > Metazoa > Arthropoda > Insecta > Hymenoptera > Tenthredinidae > Macrophya > Macrophya annulata. The sequence continues at coordinate 4,966,665 of OZ001257.1, read as the reverse complement.
ATCCATCACAGAATCAACATTTGTCTACCATAAACTGAGAAAACTTACTCTATTCACTTAATTCACGAATAAGAAGCCAACATTTTGACAGAATCAACAATTTTATTAGGGTTTTTGATTTTACATAGGAAAAGTCTGACTTTCTTTCAAATCTTTGATATTCTATCATAAAAATTTTCCTATTTTAATTTATACGAAACGTTTATCTTCTCTTTCACAGCAAACAAAAGAAAAGAACCAGGTTCAGACGAAGAGGATGACAAAGATGCAGGTCAGTCATGTCCAATTTGTATGGATCTATGGAACAACTCTGGAGAACATCGTTTGTGTTCATTACGTTGTGGTCACCTTTTTGGATACAGTTGTATTCAACGTTGGTTACAAACCGGGTGTAACGCAGGTGCACGTCGTTGTCCACAGTGTAATCACAAAGCTGCAGTAAAGGACATACGTGTTTTGTATGTGAGAAAATTGTCAGCTGTTGATACAAGCGAAACTGATAGGCTAAAGGAAGAATTGGCTAAAGTTAGCACTGAGAAAAGTAGACTAGAAATGGAATTGGCAAGATTTACCATAAGGCAAAAATTATTTGACCAACAATTGGCTGGTATGAAGCAAAGAATATTAGAACTTGAAAACCAGCAACTACAAATGGGAAAAGAGTATCAACCCAATGTACAATTATCTAGTTCCCAGCCATCACTAAAAAAATTTCACCTCGAAAGATCGATAGACATTTGCAAAGACGGAGGGTGCAGAGTTCTTGCTTATAACTCGTGGTACCAGCTCTTAGTCATCTCTCAAAAATCGACAAATACTTTATTTTCTGGTTACGGAATAAAAAAAATCGATTCTAAAGAATTTAGATCCAGACAGTTTGTCTTTCTCCACTCGCAGGCGATCAGAGATGTCTCATTCAATCCATCGATAAATGAAATACTCCTCAGTGTCGGTTTTGACAAATGTGCAAAGCTGATGGACATCCACAATAACACCGTTGTTCATAATTATCAAACAGAATCTCAACTTTGGAGCTGTTGCTGGGCCGGCAATAATCACAACATTTTTTTGGCTGGTGCTCAAAATGGCTCTGTTACTCAGTTTGATATTAGACAAACTAGCGGTCCGGTTAATAAGATGGATGGGCCAGGAGACAGATCACCTGTTGTCTCTTTGGCTATGGTAGCCCCAGCTTATAACAGCGGGATACCTTGCGGAGGGTTTATAGCTTGCCGATTAAACACTTGTTTTGCATACGAAACTAAAGATGCGGGATATGTTGGGAATCAAATGTTCCTTGAGGGTCCGTTTGTGTCGGTTTGTTACGATTCTGAAAGCAAACACGCGGTCGTTTCCTCTAGACCAAACGCTAGACATCCTCAAGCTAGGCACAGAGTTTGTACAATTGAAAAAAGTAATGAAGATGTAATAGTTTGTAATGTTATTCACACTTTTCAAGGTGGAAATTCACAGAAATTACTTTCCAGACCTTGTCAAATCAGGACCGAAAATGATACACTTGTCGCTGCTCATCAAGAAGCTACTAGCTCAATACCTATATGGAGCATATCGACCGGAAGACAAGTTTATAATCTTCCAGTGTCCGATCCTGTGATAGATTTTTGCGCTTTTAATACCAAAAGCAATGATCTATTCCTAGCTACTCTCTCTGAGAAAAAACTCAGAGCTTATAAGTATAGTAACTAAGTAAATGCGGATATAGACTTTGAAATGATGAACTATTGTAATTCCAGATTTTTCTATGAAATGCAACAATTAGGAAATAATTTGGCAGGTGTATAGAATTTATCGACCATGGCTATCGATTGATTTACAGATTTTAAAAATTCGTATAATGAAATAATAGGATCTAATTTAAAAGTAACAATAATTGCTGACTGGTACAGAGACATTGTGACGGGATTAAATGTGTATAAAAACCAAAAGTTAAAACTGCTGTGTGATTGTACTAATTTGTATATATTATAAAAATGCATAAAATAATTTTTGTTTAACAGAAAAACATTTTGTATAAACAACTATCATGTTATGTCTTGTGTAGAATTGGTAAAAATAGGTTTGCAATCGTATAAATGTTATTTAATTATCATTTCTGACTTTATATTTATATATGTGTTTAATCGACTGATTCATTATATGCGAGAAGAAAAGGTTACGGGTTTTCGATAGCGAGTAAGTTGTTTCCACATTTCCAACATAACACTTCTTATGTCGCATTTTTTTCATACGCATTTTTAACAATGTATGTGATACGAATTAGTTATCCTAGCAATAAGTATTTTGTATTGAATAAAAAACTGAAACTGTCCTTTATAAAATAGTGAGCGAATTTTTTTTTTTTCAAGTTATTCTTTAATTAAGTGTGTAATTTTTACGGACATAAAGGCGGGGGTGAGAACTGTTAGAGCAAAATTGAAAAAAAATTACTTTATTAATATCCAAGACATATTAATGTACATTGATCTTGTTAATTGGTATATAAGATCCTAAATTTCTCAATATGGACAAAGCAGGGTTTTTCTTCCTTTGGGAAATTTAAATTTACAGATCTCAACCATCTTCTCAAAATTAACGAATGAGCTTGCGATTAGTTAGACCTTGACTCCTGCTGACAACACCTCAGATACAGCCTCTGTGTGAATCATTAATAATGCATAAAATATTAGGCAACATAATTAGCCATTCACATATTGTCGCAGTGTATCGTTCAGGAAACTACTTCCACAACTGCCAATATCATTTTAGCCCAGAACATGATAAAATCCAAGAGTTCGAAGAACTCAGAGGCTGAAGAAAGATCACCGTGACTTAGAAAAAAATTAGTTTACTAATGTCATATCGATTATACAACATTTCAGGTGTGAAGTCCTTTTCATTTGTTTTTTTATCTATTATTGGAAAGCTGTGTGGTTTGCTTTTGCGATGATAACAATAATAAAAATTTGAATTTAAAGTTAAATCTAATTTTTCGAAACTTATTAGGTGTATTAATAAACAGGTGAATTTTAAGCGACAGACAGAAGTAACCCAACTCCAAAAATGTACAAAATTTAAATATTAACAATACAAGTTTAAAGTGCATGAATTTTTATACATATGTGTACTAGAACTAAATAAATTGTCAATTTTTATCAATGTACATTTTCAGATTTAGTCAAGTGATACCTAGTTTCTTATTTATCCATAAAATCCGGAACACATTTTTCACCGATTACGTATTTACTCTGAAATTGTTCATTTATTGTTAGCTAACAACAGTTCGGGGTGAAATTGTGTATGTATGTATGTGTGTACGTGTGTAATACTATTAGAAATTACTGCTGATTATACTTAATCAGTAAAACCATTACTTTCAAATAAACTAGATACGCAGCTCGAGAAGTGAGGCTCGGATTTGAATTAAAGCTAAACACTTATTGGATATTAGGTATATGATAATAATTTTTTAAAGCATGTCGCATCTGTCCTGGTGTTCAATTAAAGAAATCTCTTCTCTTTATGGATTTTGATACACGTTGATTATCTAATGTAAATTGTACGAATACTGTTTCTAAATGAACTTTCAGATTTATAAAATATTAATTCCTATTAATATCTATTCATAAATGAATGAATGTATGTACCTATTTATGTGTTACTTTAGTCTTGTAGATTTTTTTTAACAACTTAATATTTAAAAAAAATTTATTAATAATACACCGTAATAATGCCCTCTTCTTGAGATACATATCTTATGAAAATTTCCTACTTAAACATTCGTTTCAAATATTTATTTTCTTGTTTCTGTTTATTTTTTAATAATTATTGTTTCTCGTGCCTATTTTACAAGTTAAATAAACGACTAAATATAATTAAACCCAATTTGGGATCACTTCCAAACGTTACCTCGTGATTGCAATATTGTCATTACGAGTGCTAAATTTTTTTTTCTGTTTTTTTTTTTTGTTTTTTTCTTGCAATTCTGTTTATTATTTTTTTATTTTTCTTTTTCTTCTAACCACTGTGGAATTTACTTGATCAAATGTGATGTTCCAAGAGGTTGCGACTACCAACTTGTAGCTGCAAGTTTTATCATACATAAAAGGTACACAATCGTCACTAACTGAAGAGCTGTTCAGTGGCACGTTCTAAGTCCCAATTGTACGAGGATAAGGCCACTCGTGCATTATGTTCTTCGATACCCATATCAGTCAATCTTCTTATCTTATCATCTAAATCTGGCATCTTTGCTGGTCCTGAAAAACCAAAAATATCACAAAATTTCATGAAAAATTTTATCCATTTATTTAACTTTCTCAATAAAAAATATTATCAATTTATTTTGACTAAAATATCTCGATGATGTGATGAACAGAGTTTATCATTAACAACACCAAAATACGTCTTTAAAACTAAATTGGGATAATTGTTAATAAATTATTGTTATACCACCAGCATACACAGACGTCCAATGTTTTGCTGTTTGACGGAACATTTCAGGCTGCTCTTTGTACTGCTTGGCAACTACAGCATCCTGAGGGTCGTCCGGCTCAGCCGCGGATAATAAGGCTTGTAACGATAACAAAACCGTTCTCAGGGTCATCGCTGCGGCCCTATAAACAAATCAAATGGAAATACATTTAGATTTGGTAATTATTCAATCATTTACTGATCCCAAATTCAAAGAATGTGCTTCCAGCGTTTGTATTCTAAATAGTGATTCTCAACTCATAAGAAGCTGTTACTTTTCTCTAATTACCGGCCCGCAACTTACCATTGGTCTTTTAATATGTCCAAACATATCGCACCCGTTACTGACGATATATTTGGATGCCATATTTTTGTGATAAATCTGACCTGGAAGGAAGAAAATAAATTGAATAACTAATAATTTATTCCCATAATAATGATGATGATGATGAAAATGTTTATTACTTACTTTGGGTGGATTAAAAGGATAAGTTTCAGGTACTTTGATCTCTAGTACGAAGTTCCCTCCTTCGTATGGAGTGTCTGGTGGCCCCGCAATTTCGCCTTTTAATTCTGTGAAGCTATCATTAACTAGTTCTACTTTAATAGCACATTTTGCGACCTGGAATATCAAAGAGAAAAATTTTTTTTAGTCAAAAAATTGTTTACTTCGAACTTGAATAAGATAGTGGAAAGTAACCGCCAAGCTTGCTGCTGATAACTTTAATTATCGGGCATACATTTTATAAATAAATAACGTAATTTCATTATTGATTACGCAGCTGGAACCCCGCGAAGAAGTTAAACATTATTATCAGAATTTTGAAAAAAAAAAACATATGATGAAATGCTTTTCGAATCTTTTTACATTTTTTAAAAAACAGGGTTGTGAGATTTGCTCACGTCGGATAATCTTGCATGTGATCAGATCGCGTGACATTTTTAATTTAGGAATATTTATTTAATCGCAATTATTGCTCAATAAATACATGTTATTGCTAACGATCCACTTTATATGATATCTTGTTATACTGTCGACGACCCCCTGTAGCCTTTAATCTTATAAACAAGAGGGAAAAAAAAATATCGAGTCAAAGAGTTTATCAAGTTGACCTGTACAATTTGTGCTAAATAACAAAATGTTGAAATAAAATAATAAGACAAGCTGAAGCGAGAAAATGTGACTGACAATAAGCTCAGTATCGCTAATTTAAACGCATATCCTTCGCCGATAAGGTGAACATTTTTTATCTTCATTTACACCACATCTATGGCTAGCCAAAACGTGGAGACAACAAAAATAGAAGAGAATGGTACGTATGGAGATTGATCTGTTTCAAAAGAGATGAATGTAACATGTTTTCTAAAATTGGAGTCTTAATAAATGAATTCAAAAAAAAATTGTCCAAGAATAAGAGAATTCTTAGAAGCTGTTGGATCCTAATCTGACTACAAATGTGATACTTAATTATGCAGGCTAAGACAGATATCAAAATCTTGAACTTTAGTGACCCGTTAGTGATTAAAGAAGTTAACCTTGTTTTATTTGAGGAATGAAATCGGACTAAGTATTTAGTGATAAACGTGGATAAAAGACTGTCAAATAACAGTTTTAAAAATAATGAATGCTAACGAATGAGAGAAGAAAAGATTCGGCTGTATTCTAACATAGAAATAATGTAAATTTGATAATCTTTCAAGTGGTGATTTCGGATAAGTATCTAGATATCAGATGTTAGTTGCGTAATCAGTGTAATGTCCTGGGATTTAAGCGCTCGTATAAATACTGAGAAAGACATGCGGTCACGCATAAGTTTACGGTCATTCACTCACCTCTTCGCTTTTTATAACCTCTTTAAACTCCCGTTTGATTCGTTGCGCCGCAATGTTCGCCATGTCTCCCTATCACTCCCGGCGACTCAATAAACTAACATAATTTACCGCCGTATTAACCCACGGCGGTTTCTTCCAGCCTTGATTTTATTTCCTATTTTAATTTAAGATATACTATTGTTTAAACCTGTATTTTTTGCCCAAATAACCGCTTACGGTCACATACAATTTGTCATTTCTATCACCGCTAGCGCCACATTGATAGGAAAAGTGACTGTCACTTGCCTGTCTCTTTAAATTCCGACTAAAGTCACGCCGCGCTTTATAAGTGGCGCTAATTCAAATATTATTTTATTTTCTATTAATCCCGTGCTATTTATTATTTAGAAATATCATACGCATTACAACATGGTTCGCTACTTTATTAGCAGCTTTTTAAAATCGTAATGAGTTTTTGACTTTCTTCTATCGCACAACTTAAATCAATTAAAAATTGTTCGCGGGAATCGAGTCATGAACATTACCATTATGCGAATACGAGTCTTGACGAAAATCGCTGATATATTAACAACGAGTTCAATTAAAAAGGAAAAATATTAGGAGTAGTTGAATCGTTACATTGTCAGATTAGGACTCTATGTATTCTGTAATATAAATAGCTGTTTGACTTTGTGGTATAAACAATTATACCGTATTCAAAATAGTAAGAAAAAATAATAATACAACAGTATATGATTGCTTTATTTGACGTCAGAGAAATACGCATATGTAATAGCCGATCTCTGTAAACAGCTCGCAGTTATTAAGTGCGAAATTTGAAGGAATATTACTCGAAATACGTAGATCAAACGATTCGTAGTCCCGCCGAAAGATGGCGGGAATATCGAACTCCGATAATATCCGGGGAGCTCTGATTGGTCCCCCGCGTTTTCAGTAATGCCCGTATCGCAACCAGTGCGTGCGAAGAGTTTGTTACGCGCAAACTTAGAGAAACCTCGTGGCGGTGAACTACGGAGCAGGATGCCGAACATCAAGGTCTTCAGCGGCACGTCGCACCCGGACTTGGCACAGCGAATAGTCGACAGATTGGGCATTGACATCGGCAAAGTTGTCACGAAAAAGTTCAGCAACCTCGAGACATGGTAACTTGACCACCAGCTTTTATTGTCAATTTATCATCTTCGAGCTTCTTTTAGGAGCTTCACTGACCACTAGACAATTACCGAGCGTAATATAAGCTCTCGGATTAAAAATGATCGCTGTATCAAAGCCACGTGAAATAAAACTCACCTAGTTCAATAATTAGAACGTTCATTATTTCGGCATCATTATCAATAGACACGCGAACCCCTTCGCGCCAATCACGATGCACCGGGTCACCCTTCGCATCAACGCCGCGTGTTTAATTTCTTGTTCACCTTTTATTTTTTTAATTTTATTCCGTTTCATTATTTTCTCTACAACTGCATAAAACCCTTATGTTTTTCCATCTACCTAATACTCCCGTATAAAATAATTCGTATTTCACATCGTTCTGAATTATCTATATCCACGTAATCTTTGGCGAATTGATTCTAATACATTATTATTACAACGACCTTGTAACTTATTAGAAGGCATAGTACCGTCTTATCTTTTTTAATCAACTCTACAATGCCCAACAATTTCATAAACTATATGTATATACACGTTTTTCTCGACTAAAATTTTATTATCACTTTCTTAAGCAAAGGATATTATGTATATATCTACATGTTTATATGTAATCTTATGCCACCTATTCTTATCTTTGATAAATCATCAACAATATTTCGAAAGACGAGTATAAACTTCATTTTAACTTGAACATTTTTCATTCCACATGATTATCATTGATTTTTTTTTAGCACGCATTTTCTCGTAAATAATAATAATAATAATAATAGAATATTGTTATTTCTTAGCGTGGAAATTGGGGAGTCTGTCCGTGGCGAAGATGTGTACATTATTCAAAGTGGAAGCGGTGAGGTAAATGATAATCTGATGGAGCTGTTGATTATGATCAATGCATGCAAGATTGCCTCTGCATCTCGAGTCACAGCCGTCATCCCTTGCTTCCCATATGCCAGGCAGGACAAGAAGGATAAGGTAGGAGATGTGAGCACCAATTTCATCAAAAATTATTAATTATATTATATAATCATGTAATTTATAAGATATATACAGAATATATATCTTAGTATATATCTGTAAATTACATGTCTTTTATAATACTTTTTGTGCGTAAGTGCCGTAACAACTCAATTAATAAATTTTCTCTAAAATTTATTATGAATTAATTATCAATCCTTTGAGACTTGAATATTTAATCAATTTTTTGTTTTTTTTCCTTCAAAAAGTAATCGCAGATATTAGATATGTATGAGTTGTTGCAGTATCGCCTTATCACTCTTCTTACATACGTTCTTTCCATTTCTTTTCGTTTCTTACTTTTTTTTCCTGTTTTCTTTTTTTTTTTTTCTCTTTTTTTCCCTATCATTTGATTAGCAATGCATAAATTATTTTTGCATAGTAGACTAAAGACTAGATATTTATCAGTCTTTTGTTATTTTATTAATTATATTATATTATATTGCCATCGGAGTATTTCAACAGAAATTATGGATATATATTAGAAGTATAATTTTTCAAAATATGAATATTTTTCTATAAAAAGCAAATGGCAGAATAAATATATTACACGTATTGCAAAACAGATTTGGGATGACTGACGATGGTGATATTGCGTTTATAATGTTACATATAATTGAGATAAAATTTGCATCAAATATTTTATCTGTAAAGATAAATATTATCTTTTTAACGTCTGATTGAAATTCAATTTCTTTTATCAGATGTTACATTATGTTTGTATGAAACTTTAATACTATTATTGTTATTAACCATTACAACAAGATGCACATATGTGTGATTTAATGTTTCTAATTTGATAAAATTCAATTTCTAAACTTTTTATATATACATAAAATTGTACATACATACGTATTTGAGTCATAAATTAATCATTCAATAAAAAAAAAACATGGGTCAATTCGTGTAATCTTGTACTCGAGGCACAATAATGAGTAAAATTTATTTGACTTTTTTTTAAAATAAACATCAAAATTCTCAGCTTATATATTTCATCATCGAAGGCGGCTACACAAGCTAATTATTATTCGCTGATGACAATATCTCTATTCGGTTCAACGGTAGTTTTACATTCTTATTTTACCACTCTAAACTCATTCTAAAATTGAAGGCCAGATTTCTAACAAGAGTTAGCGACGCTGCTGGTACACACTTACACTTTTTTACAACAGTATGAACTCGGTAGCTCTTCCCACACTTTGTAGTTTGACTTAGCTCGTGAATTATTATTTTTTTTTTTTCATATTAGACTGCACTTCTTACATCCAGTTTTGATGTTTTTTATTTTCATTATATAATTTTTCTACACCTGTCTGTATCTGAGTGTATCTGTATGAACATAACTTGCACAGTATTCTTTGATTTATATCATCCATTGCTTGTTATTAATAAATTATTAAATTACCATTTTACTTAAATAATATAGGTTTATATATATATATATAATATATTGGCTTGTATACATTTAGGTAAAGATCGTGTAAAGTAGCGTGCTGTGAATTTTCAATTAAATAAAACTTTGAAATAATTTGAGAAAACTTAATTCTCATACTAGAAATTTTGTTCAACAAACTCATTGTCGTTCCTTAGAGTACTTTTAGCCTGATTATATCTGATTAGTTACCACTATCCATTGTTATCAAAGTCAGAGTACATTTTTCACTAATTTGATCCATGTTTAAAGTAATGAACACTTTTACTCCCATGCGCACTATTAGAAAAAATAAAAAATAAAATAGTAAAAATTTTTAAACCCTGCTGACATGGCCGAGCACAAAACATTTATTTTCTTTCTGTGCTGTGACTTTCTTAAATATTAAAAATCGTCAAATGATATTCAATACATTTGATGTGATGAAGAATTCAGCTGGACCGACTTGAAAGTTGTATTCAAATTGCCTGGGAGTGAAAGTATTGAACAGATAATACAGTTCACAGAATAATTATGCTTATTAACGTTGGGTAATGATCATGTATATTTTAAATATTTAAATTTAAAAGCAAATAATATTATCGTGTAACACCTAATAAATATAATCTCGTTTTAATTATCGTGAATATAGAGTCGAGTGATGAAGTTAGATTGTAAATTAATGGAGATTATTGAATTGTTAAAGCACACCAATATATTGAAAAAAAAAAAGCCATCAATTCTTGAAAAGGAATGAATTCTTCTAGACGAGATGTAAATTGTTTTGTGTGGTGTCTTCGCAGGGTGGTGATGGTGGGGACAAGTCAGACTCCACTAAGACTCGCTTCATCATGAAGTCGAACGAGTGGAAGTTCAGGGTAACTTACAGCAGCGTCCTTACTGCTGATTTCATTTTTTTGTAGCTTTGCGAGTGTTTATGGGAGAATGAACTGTGATCATTTTGGGATACAAATATTGGCTCATGTCTCAAGTAAACACCGCTTCGGCTTTACACATTTTATTTCACATACTGTATTTCATAGCTTTTTGTTTTGGGAAAAGTCATGCGAACGAAATTAAAACTTTATACCTTCAATCTTAGGATATTTTTTATAGCAATCAAAGGATTTTTATCATCAATATGTACAACTGCATCTATGATTTAATCATTATTCTTTTAGTTTACACATTATACATATTTGTTTTACTACTTGGATGGACTAAGGAATGCATATAGTACTGGTATGATTATAAGCTGAGATACCTGTTTCTGTGATTCATTAATCACTTTTTCAAACAGGCAACCTGGTTGATTTTTTATGGGATATTACTTTGTTTTTTTTTTTAATTTAGTTATAAACTTCATATTGGAATGTCTTGAATCAAGTTGAGCAAAAGAAGCTTGCAGGGGGATGGAATTGGGCTGCTTTAACATGAACAATGTGTTCTTTAATAGCATAATTTTTGTAATAAAAATATTTTTATTCTATCCATTTTATAAATTTAATATATATTTAATTAATATGAGTAAAAAGGCTTGGAATTTATTGAAGAACACATTATACATACACATACTCATTATTCGTACATAGAGAATTAAAATATTTCACGGTAAAGAATATAATTTGTGATGACTATCTGAGCGACAAATAAAAAGTAATAAATTAAATTTGCAAACGTTAAGGAATAGCGCCGTACGTGAACTAATTTGAACGTATTTTGCAGGCTGTTGTCATACCCTAGTGCTGCGTTTCTTATATTATTCTGCTCGCTAAGCACATGTCATTTGATATTTGTCTTAACGTAGAGAAAAATGAAGCAAGGACTTGTGATCAGCAGTTCAGTGTCGACATGTATTATTCAGCTTTTATCATAACTGCAAAGAAATCCAGAACACGTAAATATTTATGATTATTAAACAACGAAATTTCAAATGTTGTTCTTCACAAATTTTCTATAATGTTTTACTAAAAATTTACGTTAACAGATTAGTCATAAACTTCGTTAGTAGTATCATTCAATAACAACCTCAGGGTTATCAAGAATGAACCGCCCAGATTGTAATATCTATTGAGAAACCCAGACCCAGTATGACGTCCCAATTCCGAAGGGGCATTAAATAGTTTAAGCTCATGTAATCACAACCTCTTTAAAGAAACATAGTATCATTTTATTTTATCTGTAAATCTTCTATGATTTGCATTCCATATGTAAAGAAGAATATTGTAAATATAACTGTCATGGTACAACGTCATGTTGTACTTGCTAACATATATTTTTTATTAATATTTTTATTTTGTTTGTAATGCGCAGAATAATGAAAAACAAATTTGCAGAAAAATTATTACACTCTCAGCTAATTGTTTATATATTGTTTTTTATTTTTTAGAAGTAAGAAACTAAGTAGGCGTGTAATAAAAATCTGAATAAATAGTTGGGTATTTTCAGGATTTTGTGCCCGACCTGACGACAGTGAGTATGAAGACGAACGATATTGTAGAGTGGAGCGTTTTGTATTTATAACTTGATGATTATTCAATTTTTGAATTTAATTCTTTAATTCTTTAATTCTACCCAGCAGCCATTTTTTTGTAGGACTAACAAAAAAACCCTTAATTGTTGTTACACAGCGCAATGACATCCTAATGAATGAATGAAATGTTCGGGATGAGCATTTTTGACAACTGAATGAGAGGGCAAAATATTAATATAATAGCATTATGTGTACGTTTTAGTTTATTCATCATTTTTATTTTTGGGGCATTCACAATTTTATTGTTTTGGGTACTAATCGGTATGTTGCTTGTTAAACAGGATATTTTTTATTTTATTTCTTTTATTCACAATAATACGCTAATTACAGAGAAACATTTATAAGTATTGCCAACAGCAATGTGCCATCGCGACATATGAATGTTGTCCATTTTATTTATAATTTTATAACTAATGTCAATTCCCCCTAGCTATTTACCCAGTGTAAATAATTAAATTTCCTATAATAATAACTACTCTGAAGCTTTTGTGAAGTTCAAGCTTCGTTCAGACTGTAAGCTGTGAATTATTTGTGGTTAATATTATTTTTGTTTTTCTTTCATTCTTTCTTTATTAATGCATTTCATGATATCACATATTTATTATACCTTATCGTACATCATCTGTATAATTATATATTCTATTATTAAACTATTGATAAGATTTTATCTTATTAATTACCGTAATATCAAATCACGAGAAACTTCGATTGCAGTTAAATTTCTAATAAATTAATCATATTCTCATTATCTAATTAACAAATAAATTATTGTATCAAGTATCAGAATTGAAATTTATTTGTGAAGTGCATTATGTTGGTTTTTGTAGTTAATAACTTGCAGGTTGTGCTTTACTCACCGATCCTGTTGAGCCTAACTGGGGTGCATTTGCAACATCTTTTTCCTCTATATTCTTTTTATTTATTTATTTTTTTTTTTTTTTTTATATATATTCTTAACTTGTATACGTGTATACATTTTATTTTTCTTCGGCATTTTGCCATTGTATTTATATTTTGTCCCCTCGTTGAAAAGACAATTTCCGGTATAAGGATAATCGATACCATCAACTGAACTAAAATCTAATACAATAGCAGCGATTAATCAAATGAATCGTTTAAAAAAAAAAAATTGAATATTTTTCAAACTTCCAAAATAATACTACCTTGGTCTCAATTTTCAATCAAATAACTTGCTGATCACTTCTGAATATTTTTTTTCCTATATTATTAAAATTCTTCTGTTCATTGTAACGATATTTTAACATTCAATAAAAATTCATTTGATATCGTGCTATAATATTTAGGACATACCTACACACTTGGCAGAAGTTTAATAGAAATTTTTGTTTAAAGTTGCAGGAAATTCTCAGTTGCAAATGGACTTGAACGGGCTCCTTCATCTTACAACTACTTACCAACTAAAATTTCTATTACAGAGTCGTGCTCCAATCTCTGCTAAATTAGTGGCAAACATGCTGTCCGTAGCAGGGGCTGACCACATCATAACCATGGATCTACACGCTAGTCAGATTCAAGGGTTCTTCGACATTCCTGTTGATAATCTGTACGCAGAACCAGCGGTGCTTAAATGGATCAAAGAAAACATTGTAGAATGGAGAAACAGCATCATTGTATCACCAGACGCTGGTGGTGCAAAGAGGTAGCTTATTACACGTGAATTCAAAATATTTTACCGTTTTAAATAACAGTTCTTATTCCCCTGTGTTACTTTTTACAGGGTAACTTCAATTGCCGATCGACTCAATGTCGAATTTGCACTTATCCACAAGGAAAGAAAGAAGGCCAATGAAGTTGCCAGTATGGTACTGGTAGGAGATGTCAAGGATAGAGTAGCTATACTGGTCGATGATATGGCAGATACTTGTGGAACGATTTGCCACGCTGCAGAGAAACTTTTAGAAGCTGGTGCGACCAAAGTCTATGCAATTTTGACACACGGTATATTTAGCGGTCCTGCTATATCAAGGATAAATAACGCGTGTTTTGAAGCTGTTGTAGTAACAAACACGATCCCTCAGGATGGTCACATGAAGGATTGTCCCAAAATTCAGGTATTTTGAACTTTGAATAATGGAAATTGAGTTTTGTCCATTGATTCTCATTATTCTACAGTTTTATCATATTAATTGTACTATTTTTAGTGTATTGATGTCTCTATGATGTTCGCGGAAGCTGTCAGGAGAACCCACAACGGCGAGTCAGTCTCGTATTTGTTTTCTAATGTACCGTACTAAGCATGTAAATATCTAGCGTACCTAGACCGGCGAAAGTGTGATTGCGCATTAGTTGATTATTGTTATCATATGTTGAGCAGGTCTGCTATCACCCGATAACAATTAGAAAAACAGAGAAATGTATCGTGCGCTGGAATCTCTAGACTTATTTTTCTTGTTCGTATATTATTATTCCTTTTGGGGTTATTTTTCTTTTTTTTTTCTATTTGAATAAATCCATCGATAATTTAAAAAAAATTTTGAATAAATATATATTTTTTTTTTTTTTCAATTATCAATCAATGCAAACAATAATTTTACGCATAGGTATACAGGATTCTGTTGAGTCTAGTTGTTAGTGTTATTAAATTCCTATTCGCCTATGACAGTTATACTTATAGAACATATATACCTTAGTGATAAATAATAATTCTCTACGTTAGTATATAATCACGTTTTTGCCGTAAAAAAAAATAAATAAAAAAAATAAAAAAAAAGAACACAAAAAATACAAATTTTAGAATTAAAACGGTGTTAAAATTTA
This sequence comes from Macrophya annulata, assembly GCA_963924015.1. Classification (NCBI taxonomy): domain Eukaryota; kingdom Metazoa; phylum Arthropoda; class Insecta; order Hymenoptera; family Tenthredinidae; genus Macrophya; species Macrophya annulata. Next base: position 4,951,471 of record OZ001257.1, on the reverse strand, counting down.
ACATATTATACATAAGTTTGAATTATTGCTAATGGTATCACATTGCTAGTATAACAATATTCAGCAATTATGCTGACGCAATTTTTGCTGATAGATTTTTATTCTTTAATGATGAAATAATGCCCAGTTGAAAATATAAATTGTACATCAAATGTTTCTAATATTATAATCATTTCAATTTTTATACGATATTATACCGGTCTTAGAAAAATATTTCTATATTTTAAACATTATATTGTCATGAATTTAGCACGAACGTAAAAATATATTATATTGATTATAATCTGTTAAGAAAACTAAAAAACAAAAAAAGGCTAGCAGTATTTTTTCTCAAAAAACAAAATGAAAAATTATATATTCTGTTAAGGAAATATAAATTGTGATCAAAAGAGAAACACTCGATATTGAATTTTCTACCACATTACACCTTATACATATATGGTGAAATACGTTGGCCTGGCAGATACACATATGTATATTTGATGTATGTACATATTTTCCAGTTCAACAAGGCTCAGATTTTTTGTTATCTTTTTTTTTATCACATGCATATTACACATTGTTGTACTATTGTAAATAAAAAAGAAACAAAAAACATCAAATTTATGAAAAAAAGAACTCTTATCATGAAATTCGCCAAGATTCAATTGATCAAAAAAAAATTATCAAATATTCAGATGCACTATTTATTATCATCACTGATATCAATCATATTGTATGTATTCTAAATTCGAATACAAAAAAAAAAATATCTATTTTTTTGCTGGAGATATTAATAAGTAATAGGTAGATTCGGAAAGATGAGAGGTCGGAAATTATAATGAAAAATAGATGAGAAAATAAACAATAAAACTAAAACAAAGAAATGGGATTATCTCTTTTATACTATTTTTATTACACATTATCTGTGTAGTACAAACATATTGTGAAGATGTTGCGATTATCATCCGAAATAATACACCTTTGATTATTTACAATTTTTTCTTTCTTGTCTTTTATTTTTTTTTTAATTAAATTTTGTTAAATCCAAAGTTACGGGAATATTCCACGTGTTATTCGAAATATATCATTTTAGTACAATCCAGTCTATCATTCTTTTTCCCCTTTTCCCGCATCATTTTTATCTTTACAAGTACAAAACACAATATTTCTTTTCTTATGCTATTTTTCAAAATCAAATTGATACCGTAAATATGATACCTTAAATTAAATGTATTGTAGGTATAATTGCAAGACAAATATAATATCAGATAATTTAAAAAATTTCCCTACAATCTGTTGGTCGAAATATGAGAATCTAAACTAAATTATTCCGGGCTCATTCATCAGGATTACTAAATCTAATTACGACTAAATTATTAATATTTCAAATTTTTTTTCTTTTTCACATGGCATTTATAGATTGACTAGAGGCACGTTTCACCGTACCCAGCAACCCATAGAAAATTAATTTATCTCTTTTTGTACGTTTTTGGAGTATAAAATTTATCCACCCAAATTCACTTTATTTTACAGTCTAATAAAAATAGACAGTATTTCTATTCTCCTATGATTTTTTTTTTAGTCTAGATTAATAAATTAATCATGCATTAAAACTAATTACAACACTTATATAATAACATAGTAAAAACGTAAAAAATAAAACAACAAAAACTAAATGTGAAACTAATCGTTATAAAAGATCATTAAAGACGATACAGCAAAATCTATTTTTGTGAAATTAATTTAAAGCCGAATTCAACTAAACGTTGTGTAAAAGATTCCTGACGTTAGTGTGTTTATTTGATAATACTGTAATAGCGTTTAGTGCAATGGCAATTGTGTGGGCAAAAATACAACTATGCTTTGCATATGCTATACAAAGAGATTTGAATTTCACTAACGTTGAGTTTTTGGTCTTCCTTTCAGCATAAATATACAATGAGAATGGAATGCAGCTAAAAATATCTATTATATTTTTTATTTTTACTGGATGAGTGTAAATGAAATTTGTAAATCTTGAGTGAACTGCCCTATGACTTTTTTGCTCAATGAGCTCATACAGTTTTACTATAACTACATCCTTACTTGGCATTCAGCAGCAGACGTCTCTTTACAAAATATCTGCTGGTTTAGTTATAACTATAAATTATGATTTACTTGCACCTGGTGGTAGAGTAATATCAAATACTATAGGTAGATTATTAGGCAGATAGTTCAAGTCGCAAGTTGATGCATTGACGAATATTATTTTTCCATCCGATGAGATACCGTATCCTGAAAAATTCAGAAATTTAATTTCCTGCTACATACATTCTCCCAGTAAATATTACATCAGGCTTCAAATATTTCGTGATATATCCCGTCTTCTGTTATTCATGAAATGATCCCAATTGAAAAATATTCCAAACATTTTCAAGTCATGCAGTTACTCGATGTATTAAGCATAAAAAACGAAATAACTAATATACCCTCATGTACATGTCCAAATACGTGATATTTAGGCTGAACTCTGCTCTGAACAGTTGTCAGCAGCTCCACACATCCAGCCCGGACTCCACTGCAACACAGATCTCCATGACCAACCGGAGGTGTGTGAGTTACCAAAATATCAGTGTCAGTGGGGATTAATTTCCACTTTGACAAACATGGCTCTCCTCTAGGAACGTTAAACGCCCACTTACAGAACTCTGGCTGCCTACAGGACAGAAACATCATAAAACAAAACAGTCAAATTCTTTAGATTCGAATAAGCGGTGGTGCTTTTATTGATGAATCTTGTGAGTTGACATTCATATATGTTTGCTTAATTTTATTTAATGAAACTTTCTGAAAAAATTCAATTTCAAACTTCAGAAGAGATGATTTAAAACAGAATAGTGCAATATGAATAAATAACTTGAATTTTCGGTTTAGAATATGATAAAGTTTGAGAATATGAATTCCTGGTCTCAATCAGTTTCTGAGTGACTACGAATTTGATGAATCTCACTTTACCAATTTGCTACAATAAAATTAATTCCATTCCATTATAAGTTGTGTATCATCTTATCTTTTAATCAGACTTATTTCTCATGAATTTGTAATCTGAGTATATTTCAACAAAATCTGAACCCCCTAGAGACTTTATTGATACAAATCTTACCAAGGTGTTCCGTATATTTTAATCCCATGTATAATAATCTCAGAATCTTCCAAGTAAATGCAATTTGTTAAATTTTCTTTGATGTTTGTAGTCTTTATTGCTTCAGCAAGAGTATCCTTAGACATTCCCAAAGTTGGAATATCGTCTAACACACTAGTGCCAGTATGCATGTGCCGATCTCCTGCTGCATGTGTTGTAAACGGGTGAGTAAATGTTGGATCAAAACTCAATTCGTGATTTCCTGCTATCACTAATTTGTGCTTGTGCGGCAAACTCCCTGGAAAAATGATAAATATTCTCCATACAAAAACTTTTGCATATTAAATTCGCGATCTAATAAAACGTTCGTTCACTTTCCATTGCGACGTGTTTTTCTCAAAATTGCCGATATAGTAAACAAACATTGACTTACCGATCCAGTTGTTGAATTCTATGACCTCCTCAAGGCTTCCGCATTTCGTAAAATCCCCGGCATGAATGAAAATATCTCCCTCAGGAATATCGAATTTTATAAACGGAGTCAAAGAGTGCGTGTCGCTCATGCAGACGACGCGTAGCTAAACAAGTCAGGTTAGTTTAGGGTTATGTTATGTTAGGTTAAAAATTAAGACACGCAACAATAGTGATTTTTTTCATAATCTAGTGATCGAATCGGATAGAACGTTACCTTGTTATTTGGAGCAGGTATTTTCGGTATCTTGGCATTGATTTTTATGACTTTCTGCTGCTGTGACAGTTCACGCCACGCCGCAGTAGGGTCAGCTGTCAAAGGGTGAATCCCTGCTTTCATTTTTACAATAAATGACCACGAGATCAAGCTCTTTAAAATAAATAGAGAATATTTTAAGCTCTCTATTTGAAAAGCCTCGATTAATTATTACAACAATTTAACGCGTCGTAAATAAATGAAATTAAACTTGAGGCAACCCATTCTTTGCACGATCTTCGTACTTGTCAGCTGCCGACCAATTTTCACATTACGCCTACCGCTAGGCAACTCAATGTACGAGTACGACATGGATATATAGTTGGAGCAGGCGTGAGAGGGACAAGAAATACAAATTCGCAGTTTTTAAGAATCACATTTGCTAAATACTTCAGCATTAATTCTATCCATTCCTATACATCTGCAAATATTGAGAAAGGGTAAATAAAATACAAGATATAATGAATTTAGAAGCAATTTATTTTCGTATTTTTCGCGCCGACGCCATTGAATTTGAACCGGCTTGGAGTGGGAGGCGGAAAGTGAGCATCCACCGAATGCGTCGTCTATGTCAGTGGCTGTGGCTGGGCAGCTACATGATGTGGAGAGGGATGGTCATGCCGTATACACCATAGCGTTTTACTATAGTGTATCACTACACTGTGACATGTACGCAAGCCAAAGCCAGTACAGGATAAACGTAGTGTATAGCTTTAGCTCTAAGAAAGAACTATATGCCAGTCTATACCAGTCTAAGCTTCTATAGAGAGAGGTAATACGTGGGAGCGACATTATCCCGATTCGCGTTTCTCGGACAGTGGGAGAGAAAACTAGACTTTCAGTATGATTCTAGTGGCTGTTACCGTTTCGTGTTGTTTGTGAATTGTTCCGTTTTATTTATGTGAATTAAATTTAAAGTTTAGTTCGTACCCACGTACGCATTTAATCATGTAATATGTGAACAAGTTTTATTAATCATTTTTATAGATAAAATTGGACTCATTCGTCCACCTGTTACTTATTGTGATCGGTTAAATTTGTGCTCCTTGCTTCTACAGTTTTTAACAGTGAATGCATTTTATCATTTCACATTGTGCACCTACAAATAATATACCTTATACATAGTAAATTCTATGTCTAAACAAATCAATGGTACTAATATCACTTTGCCATTAGAATTGTAGGAATTCAGTGCCATATAGAGCAGTGCTCGGTGAATGTTACACAGGATACGAGGATAATTCAACGTAGAGAAATAACGTAAGTACTCGAAGATATAGTGATAAATGGATGAATTTATGTCTTTTTCACTGTAATATAAACACTCGTTGTATTTTCTATTTAAAGATTAAAATAGATTGAATGTTGAATAGATATGTTAATATTAATGAGGGAATATTCATAATTCATTTGTGTTTTCTCGAAGGCGGTATAAAGAGCGTTTAAACAAATTCAAATACCGCGAACAAAGAACGAGTTTTACGTATATTTCACTGACGTCGTATAAGTATTATAACAAATTGTTATAAAGTGCGCGAGTCTCGAATTATTAACACTGCATTTTTAAATCTCAGATTAAATAATGAATTAATATTACGTCGCATTGTGAAGTATAGCTATGATTGCCAAAAGCTGATTGATTAGAAATTTATAGACCATATTAACGCGCGATTGTATTACCTTTGGCTCAATTCATCGGTACTCTATAACTCTCTCTAGGTCGCAGCATCCAAGTCTAAGTAAATTATTTAGTTTATAGCAGATGTTGGTTACATATACGCAGAATGAGTTACAGTAGTAATTTATAGTATTCGCAAATAATTCAAAGAGAAAAAGAAAAAGATTTTGTTACAAATGGAAAGAGAGTACAATATCATTTGTATTCAAATGGTATACGACTCGTAGTTTTATCTATTTGTATATCTTTTCGTGAATCTGAAATATTTCATTTTCCGTTATTACAGTAAAGCACAGAGTCGAGTCTAGTAGAAAAATGAAAAAAATATAAAAATTAAAAACTAAATACAATTCTACCCATAAGAAAGAACAAAAGAAAAACGAAACTCTTATACAAAGACGAACGTAACATATAGAAGAAAACTATAATCGCGCAGATCATTTACGCTCGAAGATAAACCGAATTCTGCTTGTATACCCTAAACCTACGCACGAGGGGCACAAACTGCGATCTTTCGAACAAAGGAAATATTTCCATCTTTCTCTCGTCTTGAATAGACAGGAAGGATCTATCTAAGCCGATTTAACGTACAGGACAAGAAGAGCCACGACGCCTAGGGTTTGTAAAATAAAGACGAAGGAAAGGCGAGGGGACGGCGTTGCCTTGGTGACCGATGTCCAGGGGGGCGCAATGGCCGGGGCGCTAGCCGAGACCGGCCCGCTACCCGTAAGCGTGATCACGGTCGACGGCACGGAGGTGCAACAACAGCAACAGCAACAACCACAACCACAAACGCAGATAAATCGGTCGTCTCAAAATGGTTGTAGCAGATCTTTCATATCGACAGAAGCGCAAACGGAAGCAACTAGCCAAAGTCCTGTAAATACGAATGGATTTCAAGGGTCTCAATCGGAAGTTAATCGCGGCGATATTCATAACGAGGAAACAAGAGACGCAAGAAGACGCGAACGGAGGGTGAGAAGACAACATAGACGCGCATTAAGGACTTGCTCTGTACCCCCAACTTATGCGGGTGGTCCGTGCGTCGCTCAGGCTGCAGGGGCACCGGGAGTTCCACTCGTTCCACAAGTCGGTGGTTTTCTTCATCCACCTCCTCCACACCTCGGACTTCGCGGACTAGGCGGACTCAGCGGCCTCAGCTTGGGATTGCCGTTTCCTGTACCAACGAGTGTTTCGGCATTCGGAAGGTGAGTTTCCGATTTTTAGTTATTTATTATCTTATACGATAGCCACGATTTTGGTTTACTATATTTTAATATTTTTTTATTTAACTATGTGTTTCTCCGTGTAATGGAATAGATAGCGGAGAAACTTATGCAAATTCATTATTTCAAGTTTTACAAATTAACACATGTATACCTATGTAGATATATTCGGCGATCGGTAGAGCAAAGAAATTCCGATTTACTTTTTACTTTTGAATATATTTTTTCGTCGATTTCTCTGAAGTTTTTTTTTTTTTTTTTTCGTATCTATAATTTCATATTAGTCATTTTGAATAAAGTGTAATTCAATTAACAGTTATTGTGTACATACCTATATCTAAGGAATTACAAATTATACTTTATCGTGTTTAAATTTTCTACGTTTAACGCCATATAATATGAGGATTAATCAGAAATTGGGCTAATTGCGTAAGCATAATAAACAATTTCAAACTCGAATAGGCACATAACTCCTCGTATATCTATATTTCAAATAAGTAGGTTGCTACAGCCACGAGAAGTCTTACAATTTTCTATTATATTCTCTAGTTTAGAATTCATATATATCTATACAGCTACGAATATACCGTGCCGCTGTTTCGTTATGATTAGTGGCTTTTCTTTCCGCTATAACAACCGCGTAAATATAAGAATATCTAGATATACATATACTAGTCGTAAGATTCTAACCAACTCTGAAGCTCGGTTTTATTTTTGGGTCTCGCTTATTTCGAGTTTTCCTGAGCACGGCTCAATCACGGGATTCTGTAAACCGTCCAAAATTACGTAGGTAGCTCCTTTCGTATACATTAAACAGCCGAAAACTAGCTTCCAATATAAACCAGAGATTTCTGATATTCCATAAATCAATCGTAAGATAATTCCTTTCGTATAAAATTCCAATCCAAACTCTACAACAAAAATAACATTATAAATCGCAAAAATTAATCAACTTTGATTTTTGACCTACGTATAGGATTAAATACGACGCGATGCATAAAGTCAAATCAATAATAAGCTAGAAGGTATACATAATTCGTTTTGACGGCTCTGGGTTCTGTTAAGTGAACCCGTTATGTCGAGAGAACTCTCATCGCGGAAGGCAGGCAGCCAGGCAGGAGCAGGGCCGCCTTAGCGAGCGTTTGGCCCCGAGCAAAGTTCCTCTCGTACGAGGACATAATGCATATCTATAGAAGACTAAAGAGTAAAGAACGTGCTAGTGCTAGTTGGTTGTAATGGTGCTCCTTGCGTCGTCGAGACGTCGGGGCGTCGGGGCGCCCGAACACCAACGAGTCTGTGTCACTGGGTCAATCCTTGCGCACGATACGACGACGACGACGACTTTACAACTTTTATACATACATATACAATGAAATATTGTACATACGTGCGTGTGCGCATGTATAGGTTAATAAATACATATACGGATGTACTGTAGAACTCTAGTGAACTAATACATATAGAGATATTAAAGAAAGAGAGAGAGAGAGAGAGAGAGAGAGAGAGAGAGAGAGAGAGAGAGAGAGAAAGATAGATATACGTAAAGACGACTATTCCTTCGCTTCCAGGGACTCCGTACCGAAGCAATGCTGCGGACTTGGTTCTCCACCGGTACGTTGGTCCATTCTTGGAGTGGGAGTTGTGGGCCTTGTTTGTGCCGGTGCAGGGGCCCTACTTGGGGCCTTACGGGCCACCGGTCGCGACCACATTGCCGTCGCCCTACTCATGATTGGTAAGTCTTTTGTTTCTTGTGTCTTTTTTTTAGTTTCTAGTATTTAGATATTTATTCGTATATGATCATTGTGTACGAAATTTAAAAAAATTTAGAAGGATTTCGATATATTTATAGGATGAAAAAAGTGCAGAGTATATTATTTTTCCGGAATAATTTTACGATTAAGAATGTGTAATAGCCGGTTTCGTTTTCGTATTCATATTCGTAGAGAGAGGGAGAAAGAGAGAAACAAATACAAAAAACTTTTCGTATATATGTACTTTTTAAAGATTTATTACCGAGAATAAAACAGGTTTTAAAAATACTATACATATATACCTATATTGATATTTATTGGCGTAATTTCTCACCGTATTTTATCAAAACTGTAGCGTAAACTTTGGTGATACATGTGTGATAAAAAAAAATTCTAAATTTCGTTATATACTCAACCGATTGTGAATCTGTGATGTTTTTCATACGGTTTGGCGATATTTCGAGACGTAGGTATATTAAAACATGAGGTGTTATTTTTATTTTCGAATTCAATAGATATACACTATATATAACAGCGAGATTTTATTATACCGACAAGGAATGTTATTTTCCAAATATTATCCTGTTCTTTCGTATGGCAATAAAAGATTTCGATTTTTATTATTATTTCAAGAAGAAAGCTCCTCTGAATTGAAATAAATTGTATTCGAACGCGGTTCAATTAAATAATATATATACCATTCCTACCTACACATACGGTATTGATGCAGCCTTCGTATTGGTCGCACTTATATCTCGCATCCTGTTACAAAGCCTGCATCAGAGAGCGAAATATAAACGAACTGACATTTGTAAGTCTCTTGATGAAAAAAGTAGTTGTGCGATCTGTCAGGGCCGGGGTGTGTATACCCGCATGTTATAATGCTATATGTAATACTACAGCTTCACACTTCAATCTATCTCTATGTCCATAGAATTTTTCTGTCTCGCACGAAGTGCCTGCCATTCGCCTAGGTCCTAGATTATCTACTGTCTACTGCATGTATCAGGAGTTACATATGTATATGTATATAAAACGTAACTTTGCAATAAAATGAATTTCTCTATTGCCGGATAGAGTAGGTATATTAGTTACAATTATATAGTTATAATATACATATGTACAACAAAAGTTTTCTCCGTAATTTTAATTGAGATTATCGTGTAGATAATATCAGGTATTTAGATATTAATTAAAATTTACTAATTATTTGCGTATCTGTATATCATCGAAGCGTTAATTTTCGAATATCTTGTTATTTGATTGCCTATATATGCAGTATACAGAAGTTTTTTTTTTTTTTGTTACTTTTTGTTTTTTTTTTAATTTTGTTAATTTTTTTTTCATCGTATTTATTTACCGTAATAAAATGGACATATAAAAGACACGTCGTTGAAATAAAAATAACATTCTTGAAATATTCTATTCACGATTTTTACACGCAAAGTAGGTAGTTATAAAAACTATTCGTATAAGTAAATGCGATTTTTCGTGTCTGCGGGAAGCGGTATAATATTTCTTTACAGTTTTACACTGATTACAATCGAAACACGCGATTGATTGGAATTAACAATATTTTGTCTTATAAAAAACGAACAAGTAATCAAAAATATAGGATGTATAAAATACAACTGTTCGTTGTTGTTGCATGGTCGCTTAACGAATTCAACAAACGTGTCTCTCGAAGTCAAGAACAATTATTATTCGTAACGCACTATATAAGTCCGAAATTTGTAATTCAATAAGAGTCTCGATTATCAAGTGATGTAACGGGGAGGTCTACAGTAGGTCAATCTATTTAGATAAAAAAAAAAAGAATAACAAAAAACAAAAAATTTACTTAGATTTATAATATAATTGTTTCGATTTAATAAATCGCTGTAAATTTCCATTCGCATAAGATGATACGATTTAAACTTATAAGATATATAAAACATATAATTCAACCGCATAGTAGAAAAAATTATGAACATATATATACTTTTAATTCTGAATTATCCTCAAAAGATAAAAAGTTTAATTATGCATTACTAATGAGTGCATACGGGTTTTCCCTTTCCGCGTATCATACGTATATGTATAACGAATATACTTATATATATACGCGTGTTGTTTTACAGTTATAACAATTCATTCGTGTAGTACATACAATCATTTGTAATAAAAAAAAAGCAACAGTTCATGTATTTTATAATCATGTAAATTTGTTTACCTATAAAACCGGTTAAAAACTAAACGAGAAAAGCACGGTCTAAATTTGTCATAACTAGACGTGAATTGATATACCTATACTAGACGCAACCGCGCGTTGCATCTTGTTTTATCCCGTGGTTACCTGCAAAGTCCAGTTACCTCCGAGGTGAGTGAGGTAACCATACGGTCAGCTGTACCAGGCAGTTATATATATATATGTGTGTATAAAGAATGAAAATCCACAGAACAGTGAACAGCCTTAACATATACATATATGTATATTAACTGTAAAATACTACTATTGCAAGTTTTGAACGAAAAATCTACTAATATTAGGCATAATTATACGATAAATGTTAACGTACAAGGTATATCAGTTTATATACCAGTTTATGGCGCGCTGTAGAATTAAGAAAACGGAAAATAACTTTAATTACGAAATATATTTAACTAATCAGTCAGATTTTCAATATGTATCTTAAAATCATGCATATAGGTAAATGCCGATTGAGAAATATAGTATTTTCAAAATAGTTAACCAACTTTCATTGCCTAACGATACTTTCTATTTCCAATATTATACAGTATAGAAAAGTTTCGTAAAATATAATTAGATATATATAATATAAAATTTTATATTAATTATTTCACTATCTATAAGCTCGGATAGTCGTTATTAATAAACGTAGGTACATACATACATCCTTATCTATAAATATTTAAGCAATTATCACCTACATGTGTAAACTTTGAGGGTAAAAATTAAATTAACATACAAAAAACCATGGGCTTCTATATATCCTAAACAAGAATTTACGCAATATTGTTATTTTTCTTTTAATTTTTTCTCTTTTTCTTTTGTGTTTAATTTTTATTTCTTTGTTTGTTTCTTTTTTTTTTTTACACCATTATTTTATCTTTCAAGGCCGTCTGACAACAAGCAAGCGCGATAATTAGACAAACTTTAGACGCATGTATTAATTACAGTTGTGCGTTGTTCCCTCCATTGTAGATTTAATTATCTACATTCCCATTGAGGTGCGAGAGATAGCTTTGTCATCGGCGAGCGATTACACCTGCGAATAAATTTTAGTCTTGCCGCATTTCTTGTAAATTATTATGTACATATATATGTATATACATAGGTACACACGGGATCCCTAGCTGTCGCGTTTCAAACCATTGCATTGTAATTTTTTCTCGAACCAGCGAACTCGTTACGTAATATTACGGTCATAAGACAAGGATAAACTATACGCGGTGTGTAACGCAATTAAAACAATGATCGTTTGTTAGATGACTAAATTTTTTAAGTTTTTGCTCTCGCTACCGCACCGGTGCAGCAACTATTCGGTTTACGATTTACCTCGCGTTTACATCAGTATATTTCACAACCATGATATTCTAAATTATTCCACAGATATTTAAAGGAGACACAGGAAAAGTTACCTCCTCGACAATAATAATAATAATAACAATAATTATCGTTACTAAGCTCATAATTATTATTCCCTTTTACGTAGGGGCCGTGAGAATTTTTTCGGTTTTATTCTTTTGTTGCAGGTTTTTCTATTTACATTATGTATAGTTTCCAGAATTATCATCTAACGGCTCAATAAAATTGTCTCTCATTTATATCGTAAAATATATACCTAAGCGAATATATCGCATCTATAACGCTCAGAAATTTCTCATTCAAGTTTATCATTATTGATCTATCATAGTGATTTCCGTTATATACCGCATTTCCTTTTCTGTATAAAGATTATAGATCTCGCTGTTGAAGCATGACGAACTATAATATTATCTCTCGAGCAGAGCTGTCGTTAATGAATAATTCTTGGCATCATTTTTTTAATTTTTTAAAATTTTTTTCAATTTTTTAATTTTTATTTTTATATGCGTTATACCTACGCCTTGTAGTCGCTTTCGAAAATCGTACGTTATAAATCAAGTGGCTATATGTATATTAGAAATGGTATTTTATTTTTATTATTTTATTTTTATTTTTTCCTTGAAACTTGTTTAAAATTTTTCTATAAATATCCTTCGGCTAGTCAGATAATTATATATAGAATCGGAAAATCGATGAAAAGAAAGAAGAAGAAAAAGGGGGGAAAAAAATATCTTTTCACTATACTTTCAATTTTTATTTATATCGGCGATCTGCTGAAGCGACTCTAATATACTATAAAAGTAGGTCAGGTTTAATTAGCAATAAAAAGCAACAGCGCTTATTCCGCATACCTATTTCTTGTACTACATTATACATTATACAGGTATATGTATGTACGATAAGTATACACATTTATAGGCATTATATACTATATAATATGGTATAGGTATGTTAATAGTGAGTTAAAATTTATATATGCAAATTATAAATATGTTCTGATTAGGACGAATTATTGTCTACAATTGTAGACGAGGTACGTTTGACCTTCAGCCCACAAACCTTATTGTACAGAGTTATTATAGGTATAGGTATTACACGTATATAACCATACCGCGTAGTTTCATCCTATTTAATGTATATATATCTCAACCTCTCGCATGTTTAGACTGGTTGAAGCTAGTTTTCAATTATTTTAGCAGAGGAATAGACACTTCTATATTACCTAATATTTAAGACGTTTTAACGAATTATTCATTATGAGAAAGCGCAGAGAAATATTCTTATTATTATTATTGTTATATAAGGTGAAAATCGTATTTTTTTTTTTGACCAAATTCAAACGAAATCAGTTTCAAATTATTTTTTTTAAAATTAGTTAAAATTTAATTCTATTATTTTCTGTGTCAGAAAAATTACTATGCATCAGAATAATTGTTATACGTATATATTCATGTTCATCCTAATGCAGATATTATCTTTACAATATCTTTTTTTTATTTATATACGATTTTGAATTATTTTCATACCTGTAATTTATACCATCCAATTTTGTTCTAGATATAAACAATGTAAGATTGTCGGCTTTGTAGCCTTTACTGATCTTCGTTATTACGTCATATCTTAGTTTATACCTACTTGACAGTCGCTCCAACAGCAGCATGCGTGTGTAATTACTAATTGCGTAGGTATATAGGTATACGCGTCCATTATGCTTTAAATGTAACTACTAGGAACTAGTCCGAGATGAAGAGATATATATATATATATATATTGCGTTCTATTCAATTTTCATTCGCGTACAGACTTTATTCTCATTAAATACAATCCACTATATGTATACATACATACATTATGTAGAAGTTTCAATAAAGACAAACGGAGTCACGCCGATGACGTGATAATTAACGTGGGAGTAGAGCAAGTCTGGGTTGGATGAACGAACGCAACTCAACTCAATTCGACTAAACTAAACTCGATTTTAGATCGGTAGGTATATAGGTATAGTATATATACCTATATTTCTCTTGGATAGGGAAAGTTTTGTGTATATAAATACCGTCATTGTTAACGGAAAATTTATTCTTCTTTATCCACAGTTAATTATTATAAACCTGTGTATAATGCTAATGAAATAAAGTAAGGAAATCAAACTAGATGAACATATATATTTATTATATATTAGGGTCAACCATCGGTTGTTAATGATCCTCCTGTAGCTAGTAAACCGCAGGTATCAAGGTATCTGGTTTCTGTTGACGTTAGACAGACATATCCGCTTCCTCGAGGCTCTAAAAGTCCTGAGTGACTCTTAAAAACTCCTAAAACGTTCTGAAAGTAAAAAGTTTTAAAATGCAAAATGTAAATTCACTAAGTATAGAATGAAATTAAAGAGAGAGTCTGTCTCTACGGTTGGTTCATATAATACGCGAAAGATTTATTCTAAAACGACTTATCGAGATAAGTAAGTCGAGTAATTTGAGAGAACCTCAACAGTTAACAGTGATTTGAAATAGTAAGCCAAACTCTAAAGATTATACGGACGGAATAAACCCAAGCGAACCTCAATGCTGCAGAAGAACAGCAGCAGGCTTACTTTCTAACCGTATAGTGTATAGCTAAACGTCACGTCGCGTTCTTACCCGCGTATCCTAAACACAAACCTTTACAAGTTACAACCTGCACCTTCCGCGGAGAATGCTCCCGAACAATAGCTACGACTATGAGTCTATAGAAATCCGGAATCTACACCCGCACATCCCAGCGGGGTCCTATACCCATGTTAAAGAGTATCACGAAATACTCGTTTCTCTCATCTCTAGCGATGGCTTGGAGTATAAAAAGAGAACGTACCATAGAGTTGTTCAATTTCTTTATTCTTATTTTTTTTCTCTTTACTTGAAACTAAATTCTGTTTGTGATTTTTATCACGGCTCATCATTCATTCATATCGTATTAAATTTTGGAATAGTTGATGATTCGAGGACGATAAGAAAAGCCATGAATCTATCGCTGTTTGCAACGTGTTTCAAGCAATCACTAGTTCTGATATTCCGTTACAGGTATCGGTGTTGTATTAGTGACTGTAAGCGCTGTGGCATGGCGAGTTACGAGCAGAGAACACTGTGGCAGTTTCTTCGGGTTCACTGGTATATCGGGTAGAATACCACCGGCTAGACCCATACATCCCTATGCTGCAATGATATATCCTGAATTTCAGTTCAGGCCGCCTCCTCCAAGTTATCAGGCAAGTATTAGCGGTTTTTGATTAATTTTTGTTCATTTATTTATTTATTTATTTATTCGCGAACTTCAATCGGAAGATCTAGCTACATCTGTATGTCTATCTAGCTTTGAGTAGGGAGACGGGGAATTTGGGACAAATTCTTTCTACGATTTCTAATCAAATATAAAGTGGGATCTTAGTCTTGACTTTTATAATGATTGTATTCGTTATTATTCAATATTTAGTTTTTCTGAGTTCATTTAGTATTTCATGGGAAAAATTTTGCAAGTCAATTCTTTAATCTTTTACTCCTGACCCTTGATATTTACCCGTAATTTTGTAGCATGTAATTTTATGGTCCATATATACGTTCATATAATCCCAGTTTCCGGGCTGGGACCGGGACTTTGAATTGAAACTAGCTTTTTTTTTTTATTTTTTTTTTTGCGTCTCTTGAGACGGGAGATTTGGGCGCGACGAGGCGACTATTCGTTGATGACTTTGGGAGTGTAACTTGATCCTGGGTCAGTTTAGAATTCCAACTCCTCGTTGCGCTGTTTGTTGAACAGACTTCGGGCCGAGACATTGATGCCCATTTTCGGGCTCGACCTCATTGTTCGTTGTTGTTCTGAAGTCACCATGCCCTACAAATCTTTGGACCACATCTGCTGGCTCATATAATATTCCAAAAAACAAATTTATTTAACATTGCATTAGAGTGGTGGTACTCAAAAATCATGTACTTTTCATTTTTCGGAATTCCCTATTGCCGCCAGTGCAATAAGATGAGTTAAAAAAAAATTCAGCAAAATGTGAACCAGGTCAAAGGATGTTTAGAGATCGCTCATCCGGACTGAAATCATATTTTATTTTTATTTTTTTGTTCTTGTATGATTCATTTCGTGATACAATTTCGATGAAATTTAATCAAAAACATTATCAAAAGTATCGACGCGATGTATATACCTATAATTATTTTTGCAATAACCGACCTTCTTCGAACTGTAAATAAATAACGTCGAGTGAATTTTTTTTTTAAAGAATTTTTTTTGTAAGAAAAACGTTGTTCTAAATTTGTTTATGAAACGGAATGAAAAATTATCACGAGGGCTTTTTTTCTCATGACTCACAATCTATTAATTCTATGAATATTGCGTACAAGCCTTTCATCACCATTTCATCTAAAAGAACATTACAACCATTGAACATTCTGTGTTTGATGTCATGTGTTATTTTGTCACAAGACTATATTCAATTATTATCTAAGTATAGACCTGTGTCCGTTTATAAGCTAAACAAAGATAGTCAACATAATTACGTTTAAAAAACTTGGTAAATTCGATGTAGAATAATTTAAAAAAATTATTCACATTTTTTAGTAGACTGATTGTTCATGTGTGACCTCTAAACATCAATCAATCAAGTCGAAGTTACTGAATATTTTTCTCGTAAAATAGTACCCTTTTAGATAGTAGAAATGTGAAAAATCAAAACTCCGAAATTTCAGGCCTTTTCCTATCCCCCTTAATGTACAATTTATGCACCTAAACATTCAGTCAATTTTTTTTCTTATATCGCATCATTCATTCATAATAAACAAAAATATCATTTTTTTTCTCAATAATACAGGCCAGCATGCAAGAGTATCGTTTGAGGCTTCTGCTCCTTGATCGTTTGCAGCCAACATCATCTCCTCCACCTACATACAGATCAAATGCAGGTAGTGTTGCTGCGCCGGGAGGAACAACTCGAGAAAGTAGACCTCCAAGCTACTGTGGTCGACCTAATGCAACCCCAACTGCAACCCTGCAGGTGCCATCTAACAATAAGAAGGACGCAAACTTGGTCAGAATAGTTCAGACAGAATCTGAGCCTGTAATTCTTAGCGGAGATCAAACCCCTCCGGTAACCGCTGTCGAAGTACTCGCTCATCTTTAACACAATGATAACTATTATTCTTGCCTGATGCAATTGTATTCATAGATACTATATACAGAATTAATGAACTTAATTCAGTTATCAGGTATAGTTTGTTGTATGTATGTACTAAAGAAAAGATCCTATATTTTTCTCCTTAACCCATACAAGTCTATGTATAATACATAATTAGCTTGTGTGAATATCTGGGGTCCAAACACACATAAGTGCGAATTGCAGTTTAATGGAATTGTAAACACACGCTTAAACAGGCAATAGATTCCTATATTAACGATATTGCGACTTTATATATGTATTGTACAGTGATTCAGTTAGCTTTGTATGTATGTACTAGAGTATGTACTAGCAATCGCTGATGTGTTATGTCGTCGTTTTACGCTCGCAAAACTCCATTTCTTTAAGTTTATATACAGAGCACAATAACCGTTTTGCGAAGTGATTAGTCGTTCTTTAGGTCAATTATACGAATTGACCTTGGAAGAGATCAATTATCATTTATAGTTTTGCTAAGTATTAAACGGTCGCCATCGTCGTGTAGATTAGAGCAAAAACCCCGGGTCAGTCCTATAGTATATAATAACTATATAAAATACGCCTATACATATAATACAGAAACTTGGCCCAGGAACGCTAAATAAATTTATATAATTATTATACACATATTTATGTATAGAAAAAAAAAAAAAAAATGCTGTACACGCTTGCATATATTATTATAGGTATATACTATATACGATATAACATGTGAAACGCAATATATTCTAAGGTTGTCTATTTTTAGAGTTCTTACAAGTAATTGTTATTCATATACATATATGTATATACATGTATAGGTATATATATATGTGTATATATATATAAGTATATAAAATGTATTAAGTAGATACATATAGGTATACATACTAGAAAATTTAATTTATATATTTACATATACCTATATACACAGAACCCAGAAATACCTGAATAAAATGAAACAATGATTTTCTCGTATTCATATCTTTACATTCTTCGTTATTTTGTTGATTCAAAATTTACGATTTATTTTTGTATCAACAAAAAATCAAATTATCATAAACTTGTATTTACTAAACTTGTGCAATGGTTTTTTATCAAACCGGAACACATTGGTTTTTATGTACCAAGAAAAATGATAAGTAACATGTAACCATTTCAAGGAGCGCTTATACAAACATGGTATGTATAGCTAATCTTTTGCGATTAAATCTCGAGAGCGGAAAATGCGTTTAAAATTCTGACGGTAAGAAAACGACGTCTTAATAAAATGATTAACATAGATTTTATTCAGCATATTTTTATGGCTTTCACTCTTTGCTACAGTAATGTTACGAAGGTGAACGTATTATGGTTATAATATAGATATAAGAAGTTAGAATTGAGACTTTTTTTATTTTTACATAGTTTTTAGGTGAGTATAATAGTATTTGTACGGGATCCAAATAAGTAAATCGTCTATAACTAGAAAAAAACTATATAGGTATAACACGTGTAGTGTGGCCTCGAAGGACCTTGTACGTGATAATAGCTTTTTCTGTATCCATAATAAAGATTAAAAGTTGATTTAGTAAACAACGAAGAAACTAATCTAGCGTAACTATTGCGTATGAACTATCGCGGACGTGTGTAACATTGACGGTACGTGATTCAACTTGTAACTTTACCGCATTGCCTAATCCTATAGTCGCAGTGGTCGGCATGAGGTCGCGCAATGTATGCAACTGTGGTGGAAATCTTTTCCGTTTTAATTAATCAATTTCTTGGGAAAGATATTCATAATTATTTCTTTTTTTTATCTTATTTTCATTCTTATATTTCTTTATACCGATGATCGATTGCTAAACGTTGCGATAAAAATTATTAATCAATTCGTTTTTGATGATTTAAATATATATTGGTGATTTGTTAACAGGAATAAATCGCTGTTTTGAACATCCGGAATTCATATATGTTTAATGATTATCGTGTACTGGCTCGAAATCATATAACGGAATCTACTTGTTGACTAAAAAACCGTCGAAAGTGGCCTACATCCGTTGATACTACCACAGAGTGTTCGCAGGCTCAATTTATAGTCAAACACTGAAATTATAAACTGACCACACTGGTCGATGGGCACAGTGAGACCGACACTTTCATTTCAGAGATCTTCCTCTAGTGTTTTTCATTTCCTACGTATTCGTTTTTCGTTTTTTTTTTTTTCGATTTGGCTTCTCTGTTTGGCAGCACGCGATCTAACGCTTTAGCTATTAAAATCGCAATTTTACAGAGTTCAATTGCAGTCATTTTCTGATTATAGTTAGTGAATCCTTTCAAATCTATGATCAATCCAACGTAACTTCGATCATTCTCCTACCTTTTGCAATCTTTGTTACATGATCGAACGTACCTCGCTCTAATTATAAGTATTATAAACCCGTGGAGCATGCAGAACACTAATGATGATATATCGCAATAATAATATCTAAATGATATAATAATACCTATGGGAATGCGCTGCAAAATAATTAGGACAGTAGAAAAATTGATTCCTGAGAATCATCGGATACTTAAGAGTCCGATCATTTCAAATCTTTGATAGAGTTATTATAATTTGGTCTTTAAAATCCGGCGGGAAATAGATAATAGATAATCAGATTTAATTCAACGCGTATCTACCAAATATATCATAACATGTAGCTTGCGCCTGGGAGCGAGCAACTAAAGTATCATATCGTGATGCAGGTAACGTTTGATCAGGAGTCGAAATTACGTCAATCTGAACCACGAGCCGGTATTTAAAAAGAATATTATGAAATGAAATAGTATAGGTTAACGATTAAATTTTTGTAATTATTTCAAAACCTGTAAGCAAATAATTTGGTATCAAAACACCACGGGAGATATATTATAATTATTTACTGATACAAGTTGAATGATGAATGTGCTACGATTGAAGGTTCCGTTCAGAAGAGGTTATAACAACAAGTATTGTTACCAATACTGTACACAACATAACAATGGTATTATTTATTGTTTACACATCTTTCACAGAATTACCTGATCCCTTAAATCCTTCAAGAATTCAAGCCCCTGTCATTAATTCCGTAGAATAATAAATACCGTACACGACTAACCAAAGTCACGTCTCATAAACTCGAATCATATATTCCAGATTTTCCTCTTACCTATAATGTGAAAGAAGCTGAAGGTAAATGGTACGATATTTGGGAAAAGAATGAATATTTCTCACCTAAAAATAACGACAAAAAACCCTTCACAATGATATTACCACCACCTAATGTCACCGGAATATTACACTTGGGACATTCGTTGACCGCAGTGATACAAGATTCTCTGGCAAGATGGTACATTTTCTAAAAAATAATGATTGTTTATACATATCTTTGAATATAATCGATTTTGCCTATAGTTATGAGAAGAGAAATTATTCAGTCACGTCCAATCAATCTTTAGAATAAATTCTATGCAGAAATCATGAACGGTTCTTACCGAATAAGATATCCAACTGATAAGCTTTTGTTATATTTGAATAGGTATAGAATGCAAGGCCATCAAGTAGTTTGGATACCTGGACTAGACCACGCGGGTATAGCGACACAGGTGGTAGTTGAAAAACATTTGCAAAAGACGAAAGGAATTTCTCGACATGATCTTGGAAGAGAAGATTTCATATTGCATGTTAAAAACTGGAAGACTGATAAAGAGGATATAATTTTTAAGCAATTGAGATCACTTGGGTCAAGTCTCGATTGGTCTGAGAAATTCTTTACGATGAATGAGGTATCTAGCAGATCAATGGGCTTCTGATATAATGGAAAATTGGATTTATTTTATCAGCTTAGTTTTTTATTTATAGAAACATAGTAAAGCTGTTACAGAGGCTTTTGTTAAACTAACTGAACGTGACTTGATTTATAGAGATAGATCTATAGTCAATTGGTCTCCTACTCTTCGCAGTGCTATTTCAGATATTGAAGTTGAACATTTATCAATTACTGGAAAAACTGAACTAAGAGTTCCTGGTTATGAGGGAAAGATTACCTTTGGACAAATCACTGAATTCTCTTACCAGATCAGAGACTCTGGTAATTAAATCTCACCAAATATTTACTTTGCTGTTTAAAATTACTTAAAATTATTTAATATTATAGTTCAATTAATCGTTCTCAAATCAACGTGTTATTTCATTCTACTTTAGATCAAGTTCTGACGGTCGCCACCACGAGACCTGAGACTATGCTGGGAGATGTAGCGATAGCTGTGCATCCAGAGGACGAGAGATACTCTCAATACGTTGGTTCTCACGTCTGGCATCCATTTAGGGAAACTTTTATCCCTATAATCGCAGATTCATTTGTGGATATGAATTTTGGCACTGGTGAGAAAGCTTTTGGGGGAATTTGAGCTGTATAATCTATATATAACAAGTAATACATCGGGATTAAAGCTTCTTAAACTATTCAACACTGAATTATTGAATTCTATTGTCAGGGGCTGTGAAAATTACTCCTGCGCATGATTCTATTGACTTTGGAGTAGCTAAAAGACACAATTTAGACATCATAGATATCATCGATGAGAATGGCAACATGACGTCAAAGGCTGAACCATTTCAGGTAGAGACAAAATCAAGTGCTGTTATTGTCTCAAATATTATTAACTCTGATTTTCTCACGTTTAATAGGGGCTACCGAGGTTTATCGCTCGAGAACGAGTCTTAACTGAATTAGCTAACAGAAATGCTCTAGGAATAATAAAAGATCACAATATGATAGTACCAAAGTGTTCTCGGTCTGGTGATATCATAGAATATCTACTCAGAGACCAGTGGTTTGTCAGGTGCAAAGATATGGCTGATCTTGCTGTACAAGCTGTTAAAAATGGTACACTTAAAATAGATCCGTCTGTTCATGAACAAACCTGGTATAAGTGGCTTGAAAACATTAGGTAAGCTTCCAGATAATTGGGGCTTATTGTTTTATGAATAGGAAATTCTTATACCTTCGATAAAATCTATTTTAAAGCATGAAACGTTCTTGCATCTTTATGGCATTGATTTCAGAGATTGGTGTGTATCAAGACAATTGTGGTGGGGCCATCGTATTCCTGCATATCTTTGTAGTAACGATTCTGAATCTACTTGGATTGTTGCACGTACGGAAAACGAAGCTTTACTTAAAGCTAAAGACAAACTTGGTAATTCAGTGAGAATTAAACAGGATGAAGATGTCTTAGACACATGGTTCTCATCAGCACTTTTACCATTTACTGTAATGGGTTGGCCTGATCAAGTAATTTTCAAAAAATGATTTTCGTAGTTCCTGCTCATTGGATTTCTGGATTTTACTTTATGAAAATCAATCGATAAAACACTCGCCGAAATTTTACCAGGATTTAAACATTTTCAGACTGATGATTACAGAAAATTCTATCCTTTATCAATGCTTGAAACTGGACATGATATACTTTTCTTTTGGGTAGCGAGGATGGTAATGTTAGGAACGGAACTGACTGGGCAATTACCTTTCAAAGTATAAATGACATTATTAAATTATGTATTTTATTTCCGTGAGATTTTTTTTGCCTTCGATTGAGAATTTATAAGTGGATTTATATCATTAGGAAATATTATTGCATGGAGTTTTATGCGATAAAGAACAGGGTAAAAAGATGTCCAAAAGTCTTGGCAATGTTATAAGTCCGGAGAATATTACTCAAGGTATTTCTTTGAAAGTAAGTATAGTTTTGTTTCATTTATTAGTAAAAAAATTAATCTTTGTTTTAAATGTCAGTTTTTTTTTTAATATTATGGAAATTTCTCAACATCTTGTGCTCTATCGGTTACAGAATCTCAACGAACAAGCTAAAGAAAATTACGCAGCAGGCATTTTATCGAAAAATGAATTGCAAAGGACTATAAATGTGAATACTCAAATGTTTCCCAATGGAATTCCCGAATGCGGAACTGATGCATTGCGGCTTACTCTATCGTCTCTCGATATCAAAAGTCAGTAACAAAATCTTTGTCCAAAATTTAATTTGATAGTTTTAATCTGAACTAAAGTCTTCTTCATCTTCTCCCACAGGTCATAACGTCAATTTCGATGTGAATGACTGCGTGAAGAATAAACTGTTTTGTAATAAAGTCTGGCAGGCAGCAAAGTTCGTCTTAATTGCAACAAATAAATATCCCAATATTAAAACTGGTAATCCAAACATTATTGATAAATGGATATTGAGCAGGTTGTCGTATATGGTAACAACTGTAAATCAAGCATTTTTAAACAGAAATCTACATATGGTTACAATTGCTGTGAAACAATTCTTTTACCGAGAATTCTGCGACTGGTATTTAGTACGAATTATTTTTAAATAATAATTATAGTAGCCGGTTTTCTTATTGTTTAACATAACGCATTCGTTAAGGAAGCCACAAAACCAGGCATGGCTGATACGGAATCACAAACAGTCGGTGGGCATCTACATACTTTGATCAAATGTCTGGATATTTCTTTGAGGATAATTGCACCAATAGCACCTTATCTAGCTGATGAGTTATATGCGCAACTATCTCGTCGAATACCGTCATTTACGCCCTTAAAGTCCCTCATGGAATCTCCTTATCCGACAACTGAGGAGGTATAAGATTCTCTTTTGGGTATATTTTGTTCATTTTTATCCTAACATGGTGAAATTATTCGTGTAATATTCATAGTTTCAGAACTACAGAGACAAAGTTCTAGAAGTAAAAGTTGAAAAGATTTGGGAAGTCGTATGGGCAATTAGAAGTCTTATAGCTGCAAATAAACTAAGTTCGAAGATATGTGAAGGTGATAAATAAAATTAGAGTAAATTGTAGAAATTGAGTATATTATCAATTGTGTTTTCTATTCTATTGCAGTACATGTAGTAGTTGGTTTACAAGAAGATTTGGATTTGTATCTTCAAAATAAAACCGTTATTAAAGCCTTAAGTAGAGTTCAAGGAGTTGACATGGAGCTTGAAAGCAATTACGTTAAAGACGACAACTATATATTTGATACAGTTGGAAGTAACTGTTCAATATATCTTCCATTTAAGGTAATGATGTAACGTTTTTACGAATTGAAACTAGTGAATATCGTTCAGGTTAATTGACGTTATAAAGTTTCAATCTTTTTAGGATCTGAACAAAGCGGCAGAAATTGAAGGAAGGATTACAAAGAAAATATTGTTCTTAGAAGAACTCTTGAACAAATTGATAACAAGGATGTCTGCACCTAGATACATAGCGAATGCACCGATTAACTTGCAAAAAAATCATTCTCAAAAGGTAAATTTATTTTTAAATTTTCTTACACAGTTACTTACACCAAACTGTTTTCTTTGTTCAATAGAGGGATGCGATTCAACAAGAGCTGGAAAAACTTAGGCGAATGAAAGTAACGAGAACGTGACTAAAGAATTAAAATTCAATAGGAGTATTAAATTTTCATATTGACCAAAAGTTCTGTTATTCAAATTGTAAGCAAAACAATATTTGCTTTACTCGAAATGTGCAATGAAATGATCAAAAATTATTCCATATTCAGACCTGACTTATTGTTATAACGAGTCAAATTTACTTCACTTTCATTCATTGAGTTAACTTATGATTTCGTTAATGTATATAATTCATGACTGAGGTATACTCATTACTTAATTAAATAAATTATAAACTTTAATTTTCATCAATTTCCATTTCTTCTTCACTGTCTCCCCCGCTACTAGATTCATCATCTCCACTTTCAGAATCTGAACTTTCTGAATCAATCCAAGTCTGCGAAGCCACATCGTTTCTTATTATAGTTTTCCATTCATCCAGCTTACGAAAATCTATAATTCCGAATAAAGTTTGAGTATTTCTTACATTTACTTCCTAATTACATATTTTCAAACAGTTTTTTTTTTTTTGTAAACAAATAAGCTAAAAATCAATGCTCCTTATCTAGTTTACCTAATTTATAAAAATCATTCATAGTGTACTGCCTATCCCCGTCTTCAAACATCCCACCAAACAAGTACAGCACTCCTTGCTTGATGACAAGACCTGGATTGATACGAGGAGATGGAGAGAAGATATCGTCTGGTCGTTTTTGCTGTATACTTGTGCTATTAGTTACAGTTGATGGACCAACAGTAACCTGTGTATAAATTAAAAAAATAGTGTGAAATTCGTTCCATCACTTCAACATTTGATTTTATAGCTGCAAACGAGAAAATTGATTTTACAGTAACTGAGACTAATTTTATTATATATTATGAAAACATTTGAATAACTTATGATATTAGTCATTACAAACCGTAAAAATTCCATCGGTTATACTAGTTGGTTCGGGAATAGCTTCCATTTTATTTGAAACTTCATCATCGTTGGCGTCATCATCCCCACTTTCCTCGTTAGTATCCCCATCTTCTTTCTGTTTTCTTCGTTTTCGCTTTTCTTGTGGATCTTTCTTTCCACTTAATGATACTATAGAGGAAAGTATTATCTGTTATAGAAAATAGATATTTTCTGATTTATTCTCCTTGTTTGTAACATACCTGTCCTCCACTGGTACTTTTCAAGATCCAGTGCAACAAGATCGTTAAAAAATGTCCCTTTAAGATCTTCTTCATTTTCTTCTTCGTCAAAAACACCGCCGAACATATACGCTAGATTAGGATTTGCCAAAATTGCAGTAGCACTGCATCTAGGAGATATCGTTATTCCGCTCTGTTTGACAAGCGTCCATTTCCACTTTAGCCCTGTCTGGTCATTTTCTATAACAATTATTTCTCAATATTATCAAACCATTCAACTTTACGAAAGATCTTTTCAATCGAAACTCACTTTCTGGACTCAGTAAAAACATATCAGTGTGAACAAGACCCTTGTCCACATCTTTCTTTATTCTTTCCTTACTGTAACCACCGTATACCAAAATCTTATTGTCTGGTGTAGGCAATACTATACAACCAGACCGAGGTGCTGGTGGAGAACCTGAAACAATGAAACAAAGATAATAAATGTGAAAGTTCAAAATGTTATTATAAACTTCTGTTTATTTGATATCTAATGTTTGATTCTGCATTATCTGTGAGACATTCGACCAGTGAGGGTCTCACAAACCAGAAATCTCCACTTTGTTCCATTTGTAAGTAGTGAGATTGAATATATGAACGTCGTTAAAATATTTGTAGTCTCTAATGTTGTCATGAAAGCCTCCAAAAATGATTAACTGTTTCTTCAAATAAGTCATTCTGTGACCGCTCCTTGCAGATGGTCCGCCAGTAGCTCTGTATTGAATAAAATCAAATAAATGAGGTAAATAAGACCAGTGCTAATCTAAATTCATGAATTTTACAGTTCAAATCTTACGCAATTTTTTCCCATTTCTTATCGCCAAAGTGATAAACCCATAAATCTCTATAGTGATAGAATTGAGACTGTGAAGGGCTTGAAAATTCACCTCCAAATACCCAGAGTTCACCTTTGTTAGTTGGAACAGCGACTGCCTGATGGCCACATCTTGGAGCTGGACCACCAGGTGCTTTTACAATAGACCATTCGTTTTTGTTTATATTATAAAAGAACATATCTCCGTAAACGAATGTCTGAAATATTATAAATCGATCAAGATTATGAAAGAGGTTAATGAAGGAACGGATTCCAAATATTTAAAGAAAAAATGAAAAATTTGCATATCAATTTATACCGTTTGTCCATTGTAAAACTCTCCTCCTAGCATTACAAGCTCATCTTTAAACGGGTGTGCAGTAATTGTAAAATTAACTCGATGTGAAGGAGGAGGAACAACCGCTTCAACAACTCGCTGTCTCTTTGCTTCTTCTCTTTCTATTTCGGCTACTACTTTTTCAATGTCATCCTGTTTATTAAAAATTTGATTAAAATTACTCACTTGATTTAGATGCGAGAAAAGTTTATAGAAAAATATTATACGACGTAAACGGTCAGGTAACGTGATGATAACAAGTATTATTATTTTGACAGTGATTAGTGATTACTAACCTCTCCGAGTGCAGCTAGTTCTTTCTTCTGCTTAGCGCTAAGTTTTTTCTCAGTTTTCATGGCAGTTTTTTCAATGCCACTAATTTTCTTCTTACTTTTATCCTTCTTGCCCATTGCTAAAGTGGTGATCGATGATTCGTACTTTAAAATGTGTAAATCATATTAATTGACCAAACTAAAGCCGCAAACACGTGCTTTGAATATCAAAAATGCAATCACTTTCACTATTTTTTGTCGGTAACATCGATATCTGCCAGAACAAATAGTTCAACCACGAGATGGCAATACCATTTCAGACCCCGTGGGTGGGGACATTGAGTAAAGATAGGTCATTGAGTAAAGATAGGTATAGAGGTGCGGACAGCGTGGTGGGGGTATGCTTATTTACTTTGCCTTATATACTAGAGCTTTCGCGCCCCACTAGCAGATGGCGCTGACAAAAATCGCCCCAGTTTGACTCACACATAGAAGGGTGCCGCGTGGGTGAGACGCACACACGTGAGTGGCTCACAGACGACCCTAACTTTAGCGCCCCACCACCTGGTGCACTACAGTCGCTCACTCACACATAAAAGAATGCTACGTGGGTGACACGCACACGAGTGAATAGCTCACAGACGACCCTAACTTTAGCGCCCCACTACTTGGTGCGCCACAGTCGCTCACTCACACATAGAATTTACGTGTAAACGCACGGTGCCACACATCCGAGCGGCTCGCACCGATGTTGGCGCTTTAACTCGAGTTCCGAATTATCATTTAATGTATGTACCGTATGCACTGATATACATATACAATATCAGTGACCGTATGGTGCCGTTTATGTACCCATATCAATTTCCAGGTTTTTTTGTCCTCCCTCGGACGACACATAGAATTTTCACATCAAAACGTCTGCAGTAATACACATTTATGCCGTTTGACCTGAAAATCTTGAAATTATGCAACAACATGCGATTGAGTTGGTATATTAATAATTCGCGGCATGATAATGTACGTCGCGCGGTTTTCCAAATCACCTGTGAGGTACTGCGATAGATTCGTTTCCCCTTTATTTTACATGGCGGGATCCCCGGTAGGCCTACTACCATAAATTGTACCTGTATCAAGTATGGGAAGGCTTAATTTGATCATTCTTCCGAATTCGCCGCAATGCGATTATAATTTTAATTTGATGCGCATCGTTGTCAACACTCAACAGTATGCATGTCTATATGACTTTGTTGCAATTGAATTAGGATTCCTTGCAGTCAAAGAATACTAGTTACAGCGTGAACACGTATTATCTCTGAATCTGCTCCATCAAATACATATTTAACTCGAATCGTTTTACAATTTAGCTGATTGGAATCTTTCTTGGTGTATTGTTTATTCTTTATTATTATAATTAGTAGATTAATCTAAAATCATTAGCATTATGTCGAAGCGTAGGTGTAGTTATAAGGGGTGCCAGAGAAATCTTGAAGAGCTTGAAACTAGTTTCTTCAGATTTCCCGTAAAAGATGACGATAGGTATGTATCTGCGACAAATGAAACAAATATAGCTTAGATCTTCACTGTATTGAATAATACATACTAGATATTACACATACATAAAACAGACGAATTTATCAGTTTCAAAATATATATTTCAAATGATTCAATCAAGGTGATCTCTTGATAGTATCAATTAAATCTAAATTTAATTGTTATCGGAATGATTTTTCCAAACCGGATTTTGATACCGTTTATGTTTAAATGCGTTGAATCGAGTCAATAACGTTTACTGGAAACTGTATACATACATATACATACAACACGTTCGTTTCGAAAACATATATTTCATCTTTTGATGCGATCACAATTAGGCTCTTGTATGATAATTATTTATTGTTTTTTTTCTTCTAGTAGCTAAAAACAAATTAAACAGTCATATTTTTTCTTTCTTCAATTGAACAAAAATTGGCAGTCATACAAGTGAATTAGACTAGACGAACTCAAATTTTAATTTATTTCAATCTTATTATCTGTAAGATTTCTACTCCATAAGAACATTATAAATTTTTATCGAGTAAAAATTTGCGATTATACAACGAATTGAGAAATATAACATTGTGATGACACCCATACTGAGATATGCCTATATACATAGGTATAGCATAAATACTGAAATTCAATTGCCTGTAACTTTCGCAATTATTATTTTTAACGAAAATGAAAAAATACTACCCAATTATTTAGAGTTGCTCTACGTTTTGCGACTATAATAATTTGAAAAACAAATTTCATTCAAGAGCCCAATTATATGCATCATCACGATGCCTACATACAATGTATCTTCGGGGTTTTTCAATTCTGAAAATAATATGATCGCGTAATTTCAGAATACGCCTGTCTTCCCTATATGTATTGCGATGAGATCTTTTGTTCAAGCAATTATTGTTAGATCAAATAACCCGATTTACACGATATAGCAAATTTATATCTGTCAACAGGTGTTTGGATTGGATCCTTCGTAGCGGTAATGAAGATCTTCAAGATCTTCCTTCTTCGAGACTTAGGGAAAAAAGAATTTGCTCGCTTCATTTTTCAGTGTCCGATTTTCAAAACTCGCTTAGGAAAAAGTTGAATCAAAATGCCGTCCCCCTGATGTTTAAATCCGCGATAGAGAGTTTCAAGGATAGAGTCTCGGATAGAGTTCATCCGACAATAGATCCCCTTATAAATCCCTCCGAAGATGTTCCTATATTACCGAGCACTGACGCCACTACCGAAAGTACGACGACTACAAAGACCGAAAAAAATAACTATTCGACCAATAGCATCACAAAACGTAATCTGAAGGTAAAAAAAAATATTCGAAATTTAAAATTGAGACTGTTACGTAGAACTCGTTCCCAGGACAATGATGTTAGGCAAGGCAGCGGGGGGGTAGGTAGAGCGGGAATGTTTTCAGAAATTAGCAAAAGAATTAGCGGCGCTCCTCTCACATTTGTAAAATCACAGCTGCGCGTAGGGAAAAAAGTTAAAAAATGGAATGAAGAAGAGAAAAAGTTAGGTTTAGCATTGTTTTATAGGTCACCAAAGTCATACAAAGCGATGTTGCGAATGGGTTTTAAATTACCGAGCGTGCGAACCGTAAGGGAGTGGGTAAATTCGTTGGATGTTAGGCCCGGGGTATCTAGTGAACTATTCGATAAACTTGAAAGTTCAGTAAAAGTTATGGATAGGCGGGAAAAACAGTGTGTAGTACTTTTCGACGAGATGACGATAAAGAAGTGGCTAAGTTATAATAGTAAATTCGATTGTGTTGAGGGCTTTGAGGATCTCGGGGAGTTAGGTAGGAATGACAGATTAGCTTCACACGCACTAGTTTTCATGGCGCGCGGTTTAACATATAATTGGAAAATGCCCGTAGCTTATTACTTATCCGCAGGTCCGGTAACCGCAACAAAATTAACTCAACTGCTTCACAGTGTTATAGAATCATTGACGAAGATAGGGTTACAGGTTAGGGCGTTTGTTTGTGATCAAGGTGGTCCAAATCAGAAGTTATTCCGTTTGTTAGAAATTAGCATAGAAAAACCTTTCATTATTGTAGGCGATCAAAAGATATACGCGCTTTTTGACTCCCCTCATTTAATTAAATCCCTTCGTAATAATCTCTTGAAGTATGATTTCGTAATAGATGGCGAGGTAGTTTCGTGGAGAGCTTTAAAATTGTTGTTCGAGGTAGATTCCAAAGGTGTAGCGCGATCGGCTCCCAATCTTTCGGTTCGACACGTTTACCCCGGTCCTTTTGATAAAATGAATGTTAAACTAGCAACCCAAGTTTTTAGCAATTCCGTTCATGCAGCACTTCTGACATTAGCTTCGACGACTTCCGACAGTAAGACTCAAGACGAATTAACTGCTTTAGGCGATTTCACTGGTAAAATCAATCACATATTTGACGCAATGAACAGTAGGACATTACACGACCGAAATCCCAACCGCAAACCTTTGAATGACAACAATACACGATCAACGGACATTTTACGAGACGCATTACAGTGGTTATCCCGTTTACATATATCCGATCCCACGGTTAAAGATCCGCCAACTTTTAATAATTTAATACTTAGTATAACTTCAATTTTGCAATTGTGGGAAAATTTAAAATCTGAGGGTGTAAAGTACCTGTTAACTTCACGACTCCAACAAGATCCGGTGGAAAATTTGTTTTCTATTATGCGACAACGGGTGTCATATGGAAACAATCCCACGGCAACTCAATTCCGACAGAACTTCCAACAGACAATCAGCAACCGTTTACTTATCCCACCCAAAACAGCCAATTGCGAGGACGACAACGACAACGTCATTGATATAGGATCACTTTCCGCACAGACTCAGACTCAGAAACCAAATATTTTCGACGCATATACGGACCCTACTCAGCTGGACGAACCCGACGAAACAGATCTCCAAGGAAATTGTACAGATAGGGTAGAGCTCGATAGGGTAGCACCGTTAGATGATCGCCAGGATGAGGTAGAGTTAGCTGTAGAGGAACTTCCCGAAGAAAATAATATAGGTTTAGAAGACAATGCGATATATTATTTTTCCGGCTTCTCCGTGAAAAAAACTATAGCAAAGTTTAATTGCGATAGGTGTCGGGAAACACTTTTTGATAGGCGTCGGGAAAGCGTAGCACGTGAACAAGTTCTTCAATTTTTCAAAGCGTACCCGACTAAAGATCAGGCTCCGTTAGGTAATCTCGTTGCATCGTCCGTAGAATATTGGCAAATCGCGTCTCAACACTTAAGGATTTTCGTACAAATTTACCCGGTAATACGTTATAAATCAAACATCTTAAAGACATTAATAGATAATATCGTAGATCAGGATTCGAAATCACGGAAATGGTTTAGCGGTTATTGTCGCGAACATCGTATATTTTTGCTTCGTACATTGTTAACTTCTCGACTTGTTCGAGGATTAAAGTGGTCATCGATAGAGGCTCGCGAATCACGAAAGCGTTCTAGTACAGGGAATTTAGGTAGCAATAGCTCAGCTGCAAAAAAGTTTAGGGGTCAATAGAGATTAGAAATGGTTAGATATAGAGTTATAGGTAGATAAATGCGGAAGATACATATTTTCATAATAAAATCAAATTAAGCCTTCCCATACTTGATACAGGTACAATTTATGGTAGTAGGCCTACCGGGGATCCCGCCATGTAAAATAAAGGGGAAACGAATCTATCGCAGTACCTCACAGGTGATTTGGAAAACCGCGCGACGTACATTATCATGCCGCGAATTATTAATATACCAACTCAATCGCATGTTGTTGCATAATTTCAAGATTTTCAGGTCAAACGGCATAAATGTGTATTACTGCAGACGTTTTGATGTGAAAATTCTATGTGTCGTCCGAGGGAGGACAAAAAAACCTGGAAATTGATATGGGTACATAAACGGCACCATACGGTCACTGATATTGTATATGTATATCAGTGCATACGGTACATACATTAAATGATAATTCGGAACTCGAGTTAAAGCGCCAACATCGGTGCGAGCCGCTCGGATGTGTGGCACCGTGCGTTTACACGTAAATTCTATGTGTGAGTGAGCGACTGTGGCGCACCAAGTAGTGGGGCGCTAAAGTTAGGGTCGTCTGTGAGCTATTCACTCGTGTGCGTGTCACCCACGTAGCATTCTTTTATGTGTGAGTGAGCGACTGTAGTGCACCAGGTGGTGGGGCGCTAAAGTTAGGGTCGTCTGTGAGCCACTCACGTGTGTGCGTCTCACCCACGCGGCACCCTTCTATGTGTGAGTCAAACTGGGGCGATTTTTGTCAGCGCCATCTGCTAGTGGGGCGCGAAAGCTCTAGTATATAAGGCAAAGTAAATAAGCATACCCCCACCACGCTGTCCGCACCTCTATACCTATCTTTACTCAATGGTGGGGATAGCAGCGACCTTGAACGTGAATACTGGCACTTTCTCTCACGGGGTCAGTGGCCCTCGTGGCATCGAAGAGTTTGTATGGGGTTAGTGATAACGAGATTCGATCGACAGGTGTCTGAAGAGAATTACTTTGGACGCAGAGAAGGTGTCACAAACCGGACAACGAACATATTGAGAAAGAAAGATTGTTCCTATTTATAGTATTTAAGTGCTTACTACAGTTTTCGTCAAATTAGTTATATCGGATAGTATATTATTATCATTGTAATATGAATGTGGTTCATATACCTATATTATGATCCACAACATATAAAATCAAGTTAGAATCGAATTGTAGAAAGTTATAGCTGGTCATTTGTAAAAGACGCATTTTTACACGCGATAAAACAATATTTGGCGAAAGTGAGAGAGTCTTCTGGCCTTTTTCGAACAGATATATTGATCCATAACACAAAAATTCGACGAAGTCAGAATTGACCGAGTGTTTGTTTGTGTAACAATTTTCCAAGGGTGTCAACTCGCGCGATCCAAGAAACATCCCCGTACATTTTTTCCCTGAGTAGGAATTTGAATCGCTTTAGAAATTCATATTTCTGAAATCACGCGAGTTGACAATCCCTAAAATTGTTTTTTTTTATATTAATTTTCACTTTTTGAGTATGTATCGATAATCTGAGAGAATGCTTCCCCCTCAGTTTTAAATCATACCTGACAGAAATAAGAGTATTTTCTGGCGTATTTCAAGCAGCTTGATGATGACTTGTATGTCAGGAAGCAAATAAAGAAACTGCATCAAATGTAATGGATAAATGTTTAATTGCTAGAAATAATTGTAAATTGTACATTACTTCGATAATGAGTAATATTGTATTGTTGATGCAGCAATAAATTCTGAGATATACCAAAAATCAACTGCATCCTTATTTTATACCTTTCCTTTCCTGCCACACTTTATTTTCTGTATCAAAGATACGTTATTTAGATTTCTAAGAATTTTGGGTAAAAATTAACCGCGCCTAATAATATGCAATCTCAATTTGGACTTCGCAAAAATGATGTACGGGTTACACGCAATGAGGCGCACGGGGACAGTTTGGAAATATTTATGTAATGAGTTTTTGAAATTTTAAGTCGAAAAATCGCTCCTGGTATCAGGAGAATATCTGACCCGAGGAGGTGTGCTGAAATTTTTGGCGGGAAAAATCAGGAGCATATGTCTAAGCATGCATGCATTCGTACAGATGTATCTCTGTGTATGTCTCATTCGCTCGCAAATTTAAGTTTTCGAAATTTTAAGTCGAAAAATTGCTCCTGGTATCAGGAGAACATCTGACCCGAGGAGGTGTGCTAAAATTTTTGGCGGGAAAAATCAGGAGCATGTGTCTAAGCATACATGCATTCGTATAGATGTGTCTCTGTGCATGTCCCATTCGCTTACGAAATTTAGAGTTTTTGGAATTTTAAGTCGAAAAATTGCTCCTGGTATCAGGAGAACATCTGACCCGAGGAGGTGTGCTGAAATTTTTGGCGGGAAAAATTAGGAGCATATGTCTAAGCATGCATGCATTCGTACAGATGTGTCTCTGTGTGTGTCTCATTCGCTCGCAAATTTTAGAGTTTTTGGAATTTTAAGTCGAAAAATTGCTCCTGGTATCAGGAGAACATCTGACCCGAGGAGGTGTGCTGAAATTTTTGGCGGGAAGAATCCGGAGCACGTGTCTAAGCAGGCATGCATTCATATCTGTGTCTCTATGCATGTCTCATTCGCTTTCGAAATTCAGAGTTTCTGAAATTTTAAGTCGAAAAATTGCTCCTGGTATCAGGAGAACATCTGACCCGAGGAGGTGTGCTGAAATTTTTGGCGGGAAAAATCCGGAGCATGTGTCTAAGCAGGCATGCATTCATATCTGTGTCTCTATGCATGTCTCATTCGCTTTCGAAATTCAGAGTTTCTGAAATTTTAAGTCGAAAAATTGCTCCTGGTATCAGGAGAACATCTGACCCGAGGAGGTGTGCTGAAATTTTTGGCGGGAAAAATCCGGAGCATGTGTCTAAGCAGGCATGCATTCATATCTGTGTCTCTATGCATGTCTCATTCGCTTTCGAAATTCAGAGTTTCTGAAATTTTAAGTCGAAAAATTGCTCCTGGTATCAGGAGAACATCTGACCCGAGGAGGTGTGCTGAAATTTTTGGCGGGAAAAATCAGGAGCATGTGTCTAGGCAGGCATGCATTCGTATAGATGTGTCTCTGTGCATGTCTCATTCGCTTACGAAATTTAGAGTTTTTGGAATTTTAAGTCGAAAAATTGCTCCTGGTATCAGGAGAACATCTGACCCGAGGAGGTGTGCTAAAATTTTTGGCGGGAAAAATCAGGAGCATGTGTCTATTTGTATAGATGTGTCTCTATGCATGTCTCATTCTCCTACGAAATTTAGAGTTTTTGAAATTTTAAGTCGAAAAATTGCTCCTGGTATCAGGAGAACATCTGACCCGAGGAGGTGTGCTGAAATTTTTGGCAGGAATAATCAAGCGCTTTGTTACATGCTACCCGGACGCCTCCGTGTAATCCAACTTCTTGTTGCATTACTTTGGGCGTAATTAATTTTAAGATTTAAAATTTCTGTAAATTGCGCCAAAGGTGGAACAATTACGAGCAATAGCGGAGAAATTTTTCAGGCCCTTGTAGCACGTTGTATCTCTTTTTTGTTACATTTGAAGAATAAGTTTTTAGAGGAATCGTGAAAATGATTAAAAATTCCGTTCTCATCTTAAATTTTAGTTTTGTACACACCATTTATTTCGGTCTATTATAGATACAAAATAAAATGCCATATACAGAATGATAATTCTGCTTAACGATAAGACTTTTGGTAACGAGCACGAGCTCCGGGTCCACCAAACTTCTTGGGTTCGCAGCGCCTGGGATCAGCGACGAGCAGCGTTCTGTCGTATTGAATTAGCATGTCTTTGATCTCCTTTTTACTCGCTTCATCAACGTCTGTAACATCACAAATATAAGATTATTAGTGAATATTCAACAAAAAATAAAGAATCTTATATGTTATTTTTTATTTTTCAAATACAAACAAAAACAGTACAAATTTATACTTACACTTTTGGTAGTAGGATACTAAAGCCTTTGAGATAGCCTGACGAATGGCGTAGATTTGTGCGACATGTCCACCACCGTTTACCCTGACTCTGATATCGACAGCAGAAAATTTCTCCTAGATTTAATAAACAGAAAAAGATAAGTTCTTTGATTAGTCAGTTGCTGAACTCTTTTTATGTTGGGAATGAGTGACGTAAACAATTCTCCCAACAGTCTCAGAATTCTTATTAGATTTCATACCAATGGCAATCATGTTCGGAATAAGTAAACATCATTGAAATATAATATAACTACAATGTAAAATCATAATGTAGAAATACAACATTCAAAACAAATGTAATGGGTTTGAGATAAAACGAAATGATCATTTCAAAGTCTGAATGAACTGGGGTAACTGAGTTTAGATTTTGAAAGGGTGACTATTTCTGTTATCTCCCTTTTGTTTCAAAAATCGAATCATAACACCGTAAGTAAATGACAAAAGGCCCAAGTTCGGAAGATTGAAAATTAATAAAGCTAATATTGAATTACTATAAGTGAGAAAATATACAAAGACATTTAAGGTTATACGACGAAATTAGATAGGTTACACTTTCCCCGAAAAAAAGCAAACGAATTATTCTAAAAATTGAATTTCGATCCAATAAAGCATAAACGAGTTTCAAAGAAAATGATAATAACTGGGGAAATCTTACCTTGCCAAGGAGTAGAATTGGCTCCTGAAGTTTGTATTGGAGTACTCTGGGCTCTACCATTTCCAAGGGGCGTCCATTGACTCTGAGATTTCCGCGACCGCGTTTGCAGTACGCAACAGCAGTAGCACTTTTCTGAAAATAAATAATTGCCAACATTAAGTGATAAGTCTCGATAGAAGTAGACGGGATATCTGAAAGCCGACTAAAACATTAGTCTGGTCGCCATTTTTAACCGCATGTTTCATGTAGAAATGTATTGAAATAATTCAGCTAACCTTGCGGCCAAAGACCTGCACAGAATGGATGGGCTCCTTCTTTGTCTGTAACAGAAATTTAATTCAGGTTTAAAGATATTGAATATACACTCAGGTTTTTGATAGAATAAATAATATCACTGGATCCATTGACCGTACCTTCTGCATTTTGGAGGATTCCTCGTGGAAAGGAAGTCGAATGTGTGACTCGATCTGCTCACCATCAAACACGGAATACTCTAGTCAATAGACTACTTGATTTATTAATATTCATCAATTTCTTTTTTCACGCGGAATTATTCAGGTAAAATAATGAGTTAGGTAATTTGTTTATCTTTTTATTTAAACTTTAATAACTTTGTTATAGAAAAGTATAATTCTGAGAAATTAGTTGCTCAGATGACTCAACAGTCGATTGCATTTGAATCAAGCAGACACGCACTTGAAACTAAAATTATTTCATTCGTATGATACAAGAAAAATGACCTGTTTTATAATAGGACATTAAAATATATCTTCAATAATGATTATGCATCGTTTCTTAATTACAAATGTTCATAAAAACTTCTCCAATCAGGAATATTGTTTATTTCTTAGCATAAATTGCCGAAAGCCCGGTGCGAACTCACACAATCGCAAATACTAAATTTATTAAGTTTATTCAAAAGTACAGAAAACAAAAAAGACCTAGCGCTGATGGCCAAAGTACACGCTTATGTTTATTTCAGGGTTTAATTATGATAGGCCTCAAACACAATATAGGTAGTTTTAAGCGACAAACAATTTTAAGATTGATGATAATGTATGGTGGATGTAAAATGATTATATACTTACTAAACTCGTTAGGAATATTATGATATAATAATGAATAACGAATCGTATAATTTATAATGATATAGATATAGATATTTTATTGATTGTAATTAGTGTATTTAATGACTTATAATAGGTTTACATAATCTTCATAGTTATAGCTCTGCCTGACAGTACGATTAATTAATTAATTGAATAATTAATATACATGAAAGATCGGTTCGGTATTCCTTGCTATGTAAAACAATGTTTCATTTATCGAATATACTGAACCAACTCGTACTTTGTAAATATCCAACTTAACTTAATACTACGAAGGAAAAAGTTTCAAATATTACACCTACTTCATGATTTACCAATTTCGTACAACGTACGACTGAAGAAACCGTTTTATACCTAATACGTAAATACCAAAGATCAATTGATACCAATTTGATTAGAATCTTTTGAGCAGTTGGCTGTTTAACGTCCCCTGTTCGTTTCTCGTTACTTTACTTTATAAATCTCATCCAAATACATTCCCGAAAATGATTAATGAGTTATGAACAAACATCTTTCCGCAACTATTTCCAATAACCAATTATTTCATAGTTCACATCTGCTTTGAATAAATAAATTATCGGCAGATATTAAGTAATACAAAATTGCATTTACTCAAATATTAAGATTAGCTATTGATAGATTATAAGATTCTATTTATTTATTTATTCATTTATTTATTTATTTCTCTGCTTTTTCACTTTTCGTTTTACCATCAGACTTTTTAGTGCTGTCTTTTTCCTCCGCTTCTTTTTCGCTGGCCTCCCTCTCCCTCTCTTTCTCTTTGCTGTGTAATTTCTTTTCAGAATTTCTGAATCGATCATAACGAGAATCTTCATCATCACTTGATTTCGCACCGGGTTCAACTTCCTGTAAAATATCCCCTATATCTTTGTCAACATCTTCCCACATTTTGTCTGCACTATCTCCTCGATAATCATCGTCATCATCTTCATCACCTCCCGCATCTTTGTCAATTATTTTAACCGATTTTTCTGTCTCGGCAGATCCTCTGTGATCTGTTTTAACTCCTCCCTCGATGTTTGATGTATTAGTTGGAACTGCAGAGCTACTGGTACCAGTCTGCGACGGTGTTGGAGGATTAGTAATTTCGGTTTTAACACCTTCTGTTGATGGAGATGTGTTTGAAGTTAAACTGACAGTAACAGATGAAGAAGTTTGCAGATGAATTCTCTCCGCCTGTCGCCGTAATGCCTTGTCATCGTTATCACGAACGTACCTGAACATAATTAGGGAATAATATTTACATCAGGATATTGTCAAGAAGTTTTTAATCAGTTGAAAAATTTATCGACCTTTAATGCATTTCAAATATTTTTTTTTAGTTTATTTCGTTAATTTTTTTTTTATGTTTGTTTTATTATTCAAGTGAAAGAAAATTTCCCGACATTTCCCGTAATAATTAATAGAAATAATATCCAAGGATTTTTCAGGGAAGAATCACTTCCTTCGTCTTCAAATTTCCTCTAGTAAATATTTTTGAAATAATACAATAGATTTGAAGAAAACTCATCATTCAATTGTACATAGAATAAATTATGGTAACGCTTTAAAATCTAATTGTAAGACAGGCTATTATTTTAAACTTTTTAGTATTATTAAGTTAAGATAAACATGTGTAACTATGATTATTCTCTTTTTCTAAATTTGTTTCTATATGGAAGAAAGTTCAATTTTCCTTTATTTTTGTGTTGATTATTGCGTTATAATCATAAAAGTCATTATTTAGGCACAAGGCCAATTGATTTTATTTCTCAAAAATAACATTGTTAACAACTCAAGCATCTCTCATTCCGACAATAGTTAAATAATCATATGTTTCGTTTCTTCACATATGTATATCATCGTAGGTAAAGATATAATATAGGTATATTAAATATACATATATAATATAAAAATAATAATTAAATAATCTTTGATGAGTACCGCTTTAAGTGACTGCGAGTAGAGCAATGAAGCGCGACAGCTTGCTCTCCGTTATCACTCCGTGGTAAGTACACTTTGCATAATTCACAAAATTGTACTTCCACTCGCTTAATGTATTCCGCTCCAACTTTGATCATCTGTTTATTTTTAGCCTTTTTTTCACCGTCTGCTCCCGCCGCTTCACCATCTGGTTTTTCCTTCTTCTTCTTATCCGCAGCTTCCTCATTCTCTTCAGCTGTACAAAATTATTCATATTATTATTTATACGGAAATATATTCAAATTTCTCAATCATTGCAGCTTCCAAATTACTTTCTTACCATCTACATCTCCTACTGAATCTAAAGTCATAAAATTGTCCAAGTTAACTTCCTTGTCATCATCATCAGGACCACTAGATTCTCCCTCTCCCTCTGCACCTTCAACTTCTCCATTTCCCATTCTATCATCCAAAACACTTTTCCTCTGAAACAAATTAGGTGATTTTCTTGAATCGTTAACTGTCATAGATTTAAATTGATGAGTTATCAACTTATGAAACGTTTTATTTAATTAAATAAAGTTTTTTTTTCATTACAAATTGTATCTGTACAATAAAAGAAACGACTTTTTTATACCTTAATATGATCCAGGGTGCAGACATGGCTTTCGTAAAGCATAGGCGATCGGAACTGGATCCTACAGACTCGGCAAAACGGTGTTAAGAATCGTTTCATTTGCCTATGTGAATCAGAAAGTTGATGTACAGCCTTGAGGGAACGGTAATTGAGTTTGCAAACTGGGCAGAACATCGTCCTCGAAGGTAAAGTTCCTCTTTGTGCATCTCTTGCTTCAACACGTCGTTGTTCTTGCCGTTGAATAACTCTCATACCTGCAAGAGTTGACTTGTGACGTGCTGCGACACGACGCATCGCTGCATTATGACGCCCGGAATATAAATGGAGAGAGTATTCTTTGAAAGTAACACTGCGATGTGCACAATGTGGGCAATTTAGTTTAATAAATCGCCTTCCATCTGCTCGGCGAATAGGCTCGTCTGTAGTAGCACCTCGCGTATGCGCTTCCTTTTGCTCTTCATCTCCTTCTTCATCTTCTACTTCGTCTGGTTCCTCAGGCTGTTTAATTAAGTAACAACACAGAATAATTATTAGGTATAACTAATGATTTTATTTCTATGAAAAATGAATATCAAGTGCGTAATTTATTCAAGACTATAAAATATTTCGATCAGTAAAATTAGTTTGGATACCTCTGGTTTTTCTTCGTCATCTTCCTCCTTTTCCTCATCTTCTTTCTCTTCCTCGTCTTCAGAGTTCTGTCTTTCTCTTTCTTTACTTTCCTTCTTTCTCTTTTCCTCTTTTTTCTTTTTTTCTTCATTCTCGTCCTCCTCGTCATCATCGTGATCTGGATTCTGTGTAAAAACATATCAAACATTAAGAATAAAACCGTGTTAATTTTTTAAAGGAAGTTCTTTTATAAACTGCTGAATTAATAACAAGGATTATTATGTATTTCACCTTTTCATCATCATCCCAGTTGCTCTTGTCGTCATCGTCATCATCATCATCTGAGAAAGCGGCATTGATAGCTTTGGCCATCTCTCTGTCCTTGTCCTTAACACTGGAGCCGACTGAAGAATCCTTTTTACCTCCGGAAACCCTAGTAGTACCGCTACTATCGGGACAGCAATTTTTTCATTGTCATTTAAATAACTTTCTTTTGTTAATGTTTCTGTTTTTGTTTTATTTTATTTTATTTATTTGTAGCCATCTCATTCTCATGCTCATCAAATGATCAAAATTTATTCTTTTCTTAGCTGCGAGATAGCTAACATCGCGATCTTATCCGTATATTTCTTTTATATTATTTTTTCATTTTTTTTTCCAAATCAATGCTTTTATTATTATTTTATCATATTAATAATTGCACGTTTTTTTCCCCATCTTCTCTCTTTAACTTAATTGATGTGAAGACGCGCGTTCTTGTATTCGATACGACATCTCATCGTCACAGAATTGAATCTGATATTGAATAGAATTTTGTAACAATAACTTCGCCATCAATTGTACTAACAAACTTGTTTTTTTTTTTCTTTAGGGATTTTTGTTTCAAAAATTAGCTATGTATATAATACGTATACTTAAGTCATTTGATATCGTATCTATTACGAATATATTAAAATAAATTTATTCATCTCTCGTTAGGTATTCAATTTCTTTTCCTTCCTGTATCAAGTATATATTTTGTTCTCTACAGTCTATAACATCTATTTAGCATCGTCGATCGTCGACGCCGTTCTTTACACCACTGTTCTGTTTTTTTAAATTTTTTTAATTTTTTTTTCTATTTTTTTTTCTAGTAGTAGTAACGACCTTTGTAGATAGGTCGATAAATGATTGGCTAGTTAGTAGTTACCTCCTGCGTAGTTTTGTCGAGGTCATTCTCACACGTTGAATGTAGTCTCGAGATCTTGATGCCATCAGCTTGCGACGGTAGTCAAGAGATTGGAGGGTACGCTTACGAGCCAAAATCGCATCAGATCTAGAACTGATACGATGAAATCCCCGACCACCCCGAGTCGATATTCGTCCCCTGTACCCACCAGTTTGGTGTGATATTCGACCACGACTCGGGGTACTATATCTCGGGGCTGAAGGGGGCGGCATCTGGCTCTTTCTAGAGGGTGGTGGAGGCGCGTACCCCCGTGAGGCTGAATGACGATCTTCCGATCGATGATAAGTCGACGTTCGATCGCTTGGCCTCTTGTTGCTGTCCTCATAAACACTTGACGAGGATGATCTCTTGTTGTCATCATAAGGTGTTGCAGCAGATGACCCACCATAGGTCGAAGAGTACCTCTGAGAACTGCCACCGCTACCACCTCCCTGCCAAACGAAATTCAATTGCGCTCCACTCTCTCTCTCTCTCTCTCCTTTGCCACTCTGCTCTTTCCTATCATTTTTTCTTGTTCTTACGGTTTTTTATTTTTTTGTTTTCTATTAATTCTTAAAATCATTAGCGACTCTAGCTTTGAGCGCACATATTGTTGTAAGGCGATTTTTTTTTTTTGTTTCTCTCCTTTACGGTTTATTACGATACTGCCAATCTCTCTCCCTCTCTCCTCTTATCATCGTCTTAACACATTTAATCCGATATTCTCATATTAATTTCCTTTTACCATTAAAACATGGTCACAGATATCTACTTCTTTCTTTCCTTCCTTATTTTTTTTACTTTTTATTTTTTTGGCCCTGACAGACAAGTAGCTGGAATAAGTCTTACCATTTCACCATCAATCATAACGATTCCCATTTCTAGGCAAAAATTCTCAATGATCGATACGATATCTACATCTGAGTGTAAGCGGCATCATTTTTTATTGCCTTTAAGCCTGACTATTGGTAGCTATTTTATATTAGGTAACAAATATATTCCCTTTTTCTCCCGTATTGTCTTCAGATGAGACTACGCACCCATAGTGATTGCATTCCATGTCCCATGTGCCTTGTAGCTATAGACCTTTCCAATCATCAAAAAAAAGTAACATATATCAGTGGTATAACTTTTCTTCGGTATATCCGAATCCAAAAATTCTTCCCATCATATATTATAGACAAACTTTATTCAGTTGCTATGTGTTCTTTCATCTTAACAGATTTTATACACGAAGAAGCGTAGCGATTGGAAAAGTCTATGTATAGAGTTGAAAAGGCAAGCGATAGATTGAAGTAATTGACGTACGAAAGCTGATATATATATATATATAGGTAATTTTGAAAAATGATGCTTGTCCAGAGTAGATTCGTTACTTATTCGATGTTTTATCAATTTATTTTTCTGTAGGATCCATTACGCATTGAGGGTCGGTAGCCTTATTACTCAATATTTACTAATTCATTTTTTTATACCCCGCCAATTGATTTCAGTAGAAGAAGAAAGTTTCAGACCGATGCCACGGTATCGTCCTATACCACCAACAATGTACGATACAATTGGCGTTACTTGAGAAACTGTTTTTTATATGTACTTTTGTTTTAGGTATTTATTTGTGTGGATTTGAATAATATTACTGCCTTTAAGCACTTCAGTACTTCTCAATGCATCGCGCAGTCGTAGATTAGGTATCGTTTATTATTCTTACGATGTTTCATGTCATGTGGATGGAATAAATAGCATCGTTTTTTTTATTTTTCTAACTTTTGTTGATTTGCCGCATTCTGCTAGCAATCTCCCAACACAAAAACAATTCACATTCGAGCAGCCG
Source organism: Macrophya annulata (assembly GCA_963924015.1). NCBI lineage: Eukaryota > Metazoa > Arthropoda > Insecta > Hymenoptera > Tenthredinidae > Macrophya > Macrophya annulata. The sequence continues at coordinate 4,907,128 of OZ001257.1, read as the reverse complement.
TTGGCTCGTCGCTTAAAAGGAAAGTATCAGTACTAATAAGTCTTTGCTCAATATTTCTTTTTATCGCCTCAATATTTATGCCTGAGTGCACTCAGTTTCAAATACCTTACAGTTTACAACAACTTGTCTCAAGTATTTCATAAAAATCTATAAAAATTATCAATTTTTTCCCCAAATTATTAATGATTCACTAATTTTCTTTGGCTGTAATATTTTTGCCTCAATTTTTAGAGCTTCAGATACAATTAATATACCGAAATTGAAAATTCTTTACCAATTCTGTAAATTGATTTCCGATGGTTTAAATCAAACAGGGCTCATAAACCTCCGATAGTCGATAACTTGGTAATATTGTTTTTCTAGATTTTTTATCAGTAACTGTAAGCAAGTGCACTCAGAACTGATTACTTGATAAAAAAAATTTTTAAAAGCCGTGATCTAAAATTCCCTAAAAATTTTCCATAATTCAAGATCATTTACACACCTGGTAGGAATCAGTTCTCAATCTTTTGCGAGTAGATTCACTCGATGATCTGTGGTCATCTCTGCCAGAATATGAATCCTGTTAGAATTGAGAGAAAAACAAACAAAAAAAGAGCTTAGTGTATTTCTTGAACAGTTTCGAAAATGAAAAGCATTGAAAATGCTTGAAGAAACAATATGAAAAAATTGAACCATCTGAACAAAAAAACAAAGTTAAAAATGGACACTCACTCGACTGCTTCGCTTGTAACTGTTAGAATTTTCTCCTCTTCCTCCACGGCTTGAATATCGCTCTGATCCTCCACCTTTGGTAAGATAAAGTTGTTTTATTGAATATATAACATTTTATGAAATTGTGTGTGGAAGTTAAATTCTGTTATGAAAAAGGGAAAAGATAATAATAAAGTATAATTAGACTGGTTTGAGGTACTATATTTGAGGAAAAAAAAACAAAAAAAAACTACAAACCTGAGGCATATTTAGATCGCGAATCATAACTAGGTGTGGAATAATTAAACCTTCCACGAGATGCAGAGTATCCCCCACCTCCCCTGCTTCCCATTGTAGTTGTTGATCCTCCGCTCCAATCACCTCCTCCACCACGCCCACGATACGAACTACCACCACGTGAACTAAATCCTCGTCCTCTTGAGCTCATGCTTGAGCTAATTAGAATAAATGCGTATTTTATTCAAAGGGGAGATATATTATCTCTTAAAAGTTTATTTCTCTGTAAGAAAAGTTAAGAACGTTAGTCTATATAAAATTTTGTTTATACACAATTGTATGTAAATATTATTTTCATTACTTTTATTACAAATCGCGTGATTTGTGTAAAAAAAAAAAAAAAATAGTAAGAAATAAAATAAATAATAAATAAATCAAAATCAGAACCGAAATTTTATTATTTAGCAATTTTTAATACATTTTACAAAAATTAAGCAACGAACCTGTATTTATTGTATCCGTAACTCATGACTATAGCCTACTTATTGATGACCCGTAAGAGCCTGTGAAGGAGACAGTGAAATTGTTACACAACGAATTTGTGGAAAAATAAAACATTGGCATTTATTATGCTGATTGTTTTGGATGTTAGAGTATTTAATATTATATTTGATTAAATCAAATATTGATGTTTAATGTTAGCTTTGATTGAAATTTATACTCATGTATACCGAAACTGTGGAATCAGGAAAAGATATTTGCGGTTATAATGTAGTAAAATTCGAAAAATTTGTTTCAAGTGAAAATATCATAGGATTGCTAATTAGTATTGCAAATATATAACAGTATAATATGTATGTAGATACATAGAAATCGATATGATTTAGAAAATCATATCCAACCATTAGAGGGACAACGAAATGCGCATATTTATTATGCAGAATAAATTGACCGTTTTAAAGTGTGAATGGATAAAAATTCTACTTACCAAGTCAGATTTTTAAACCTCGTTATAACTAGTCTAAAAATAACGATAAAATTGTTGCAATTTTGTGTTGTCCGTGTGCCAAAATGCGAGAAATTATCCAACTCTCACAGAAGAGAAAGAGATAAAATGGCTGCGTAACATCGACTAGATGCGGCGTCGTCCGAGAGAGATAAAAGGACTGAATAATGAAACGGCGGAATGAGAACCGGAAAGTCGTCATTAGGCTTGATAATTTGTGTTGGCGGTAGAATTTGACCTCGAATGACTTGTCAAACTGTGGAAATACACATAGAATGTATTTTTTTTGTTTGGTAATTTATTATTTTTTCAACGAAAGAAATACTAGGAGCTAGTATAATGCGCCATAGAATTATTTTTAGATATTTTATTTATAACACTTCGCAATATCATTCATTTTACATGTATTATAAAAAAAGCATGTCAACAAGCTTAGTTTTTATTTAGACACTAAAAACAACAAATATTAAACTTCTTCTTATTAATTTGAAACTCTTCACATGAATAATAATGATAATAATAATAATAATAGAATATTTTTTACACATACTTACTTGTCGTGTGAGGCTGTTGAACTTTGCGCAATATTCTCGATCATAGTGAGAAAGCAAAATAATAATAAAATGGCAAAACTGATTTGAAAAACGGCCCATTCCTTACTTGGCAAAAGAACGAGGATTAGGAAAAAAATTAATAAAATAAATTAAAATAATGTAAACAAAGATAGATTTTTTACTTTCAATTTAAAATAGAAAGTATCGAATTAGTTATTTATTTATTTATTATGAAACAATCATTTTTTTATGGATTTTTTTTCTTTCTTTTATTCTTTTTTCGTGTTTCTTCTTTCCATTCTTTTATAGGTATAATGTAAGTACTAATAGGTACGGACTTTAATCAGTCGACTTTGTAAATGAAAGTTAAACCGATAAGCTAGTTTATTGTTGATGAAAGATATTCAGTTCAGTTCAAACGACCATAAAATCTTTTTATAGAATAGCAATTTAAGTCGTAAATGATTTGCAGAAAATTCTTACTTTTTTTTAGTATTTTTTAACAAAAATCAGATTCCAAACGACTGTATTATAAATAAGATTCTAATTATAGAAAATAAAGAAAATGACAAAGACTACTGCTCCGTCATTGAGAGATAGTTTTTAAAGAGATTGAATTAAATATGTTGAAAGAAACATCATTTAATAATGATTTTTATAAACCATTAAAATCAAAATGTTTGGTAATCAGGCAGTTTATTATTTATAAATATTAAGTTCCAGTTTAATGAGTCATCGAATTTTTGAATTGCACGATATTAAAAATTGTATAGTTAACTTTGTCTTATTGGAAAATATGATCGTCCGTACTTGACTAAATAATTAAGATATTGATTAGGTAATAAACTGATTTAATTTATAATAAATTCAATGACAGCATCTAATTATTATTAATCGGTATTAATCGGTAGTAGCAATTATAATAATGATAATTATTAATAGATTTTGCTTATACAAATGTTTAAATAAATAAGGCTAGGTAAGTTTCTTAGCTTTCTGGTACAAGGTATCTACAACCTTCCCCATACTATGTAGCGTGTCCAAAGCAATCTCGTAGGTCTTATCTCGCGGCGTATCTTCAAATACAATCAAAACTCCTTCTCCCTGGTCCAACACGCCTCTTAATTTCTTGTCCAATATCATTTGAGACAATTTTTTTTCTACTTGAGCCAAAGGTAGCGATATACACGATGCTATATGCCCAACCTGAACAGAAAAAAAACACAAACATTGATTACCTATTTTCAGTATTTCAAAAACAAAAACCTTTCAAATTTCAATCCAGGAATAAAGAAACACTGTTAAATTAAAGTTTAGAATGAAATTCAATATTGACCTGGACACGAGAATACGGTTCGACAAGACGACAAAGATTCTGTTCAAGCATTGCGTCGTAAAGAGAGCCAAGGTGCGCCCTGACGATAACATCTTCCTCAAGTTGTTGTCTGTAGTCTTTTACCGCAGTTTGAAACTCTGCCAAGGACCGCCTGTGGCTGGCCTCCGCCACAGCTCTCATGGCATCAAGATCACGTCCCGCATATTTTACCGCTAATTTTCCAGACATGATTGATGATACATCCTCTGGTGTGCGCAACATTATTTTTGACAGTAACATGTACTTCAGAGCTGTTAAAGCCTTAGGACATTCTACGCTGTCGTATCTGTAACCAATTTAATGGAAAATAAAAATCAAGATGTTGAAAATGTGATTGAAGAATGCAGCAGGGAGATTAAAGTGGATAAAATCCATATTAAGACACAAGAATTGAACTTTTACAATAAAATTTTACATTCAACTTCAAGCTGAGAGAAAGATTGAGGGATTATAGACAATTTGTATTATTCTTTTGGTTTTAATCCTGTTGGTTTTTTTTTTTTTCAGTCTAAGTAACATCTGTTCAAGCTTGTTTGAACCATAAATTAATGCTAAAATTAATTGTTAGCAATTCCCGTGATTTTATGTCTATTTTTCTTAGTCTGAACAAAAAACTGTGATTAAGGTTTTCTAAAAAGTTTAATTTTTGCTTCCATATTCTTATTTCATATGTCTCTCTCGAATTTGAACATTCGCTTCCGTTGGTGCAAGAAATCTTCAACCTCAGGCAAAATTTCCTAATAAATCCCAATTTCTAAAACCTAAAAATCCAGAATCTCTAAAAACTCGAATATTTCAATTGTTTCCCTACATTATCTCTAAAATAAATTAAAATACCCTTCAAAAGCTTCGTAAAAGTACGAGTAGGCAGTTTTAAAATCTCTTTCATCAGCAGCATGTAGAATTCCCGACTGTAGGTCAAGAGCAGCTTGCATTTTAGGCGGACAATAAATAGCATTGGCGGTAGTTCTTGCACTGGTCAAAGCAGCCCTTGCTTTGGCAAGATTGCTAAGAGCGTGGTAGGTTTTACTCTCAAGTAATTGAACCTCAACGAGCAGTTGTTTGTCGTCAAGTTTTTTCAGCTCTTTTAGCAGCGCCGATCCGAGCTGAAGAGCTTCGCCGAACATTCCGGTATCGAAATAAAGGGCAACTAATCTCGCCTCTAAAGATTGCCTCAAAAATGTTCTTCGCTCTTCTTTTGCCCATTCTATACACTCTTTGCATAATTGTACCTGATTGAATGAGAAAAGGATTTTGATGTTGATGAAATTTGTAACAATTTAGAAAAAGACTAAAAATAAAATTTCAAAATAAGAAAAATAAAAAAAAACACGAAAAAAATTGGAGAAAAAAAAATTTTTATATATTCACCTCGATTCCAATGCCAGCTTCTAGATCAAGGAAGAAATCTACCAAGGATCTGACGAGTTTAGCTGCTTTAGCCTTACTAATGAGGCTAAGGAAAGGTCGGGTGGCTTTAATAAGGTCGGCTAATTCCTTTGCCTTTCCTTCCTTTTTGTAGAGTTCGCCTAGGTGAAGTATCCCTTGTTCCTTTACCCTAATATTGTCCTCGTCATCTTCGGCTATGCCGATACTAGGGTCTGAGACGATCTCGTTAAGAAGAGATATTCCTTCGCTTCTGTTGGTCATCGAAACTGCTTGTGCACGTTCGAATAGCATCGCACCTGCCATTTTCCGGACAGTTTATATTTATTCTCTTTTTTTTTTTAGTTTATCTTGTATATTCACTAAGTTTATATTTTATCGGGAATAATTACTACGCGGGGAAATCATAAAACTTATATGAATAAATTTTCTTCACTATTCTCTTTCACACACGCACAGACCCGCTTTATGTTTTGTCAGGATCATCCAACGCCTTCTATATATTATATTGTACATGTTCGTGTCATGCTGCTACTAGAGTCAAATCAAGGCTTTATTTTCGCGCTATAGAAGGCTGTGCAAACTCCTCAAATTCAAATATATTATTACAAACGTATTTTTTATGCATAAATTATGATAAAGTCATGTGATAATCAGACGGTAAATTTTTTTAAAGACTTTTAAACCCGTTTCAAGATAATTATATCACTTGATTGATTCATTTTGAGGTTATGTTTGATTGGGGTGAAACATCACATCGCGTCTTTTAACATTTGAGACGAGTGATAACAGAGAATTTAAATTCGTTTAATTTATTTTAAGAAATATAACTAGTTAAAATGATTTATAATGAAAGATTTCTTTATTGAAATATTTGAAAAACAATACCTAGCAACGCCGGATGTTGAGATTTTTTTGTTTCATATATAATACAATTGTGTATTTCCGCCCGCTAGAATCTGTATCTGTTCAACCGACGCCATTAGTGACGCGACTCGGCACAATTTTAGGGCCATTTGTCCTGTTAAAGTATTTGTGATTTTCTCTAGTTATTTTTAGGTGCTAAATCAACACAATGAGCGATATAGAGGTGAGTTTATTACTTGTTTATTAACTGTTGACAATCTTATTATAAAAGACAATTTATCCACCGGCGAAAATCCGAATAACAATTATTGTTTCACATGCATAGCTTGAATACCACACGACCAGCGCCGTTATTGATTTATAGCGTCTACCTCAGTACCGAATATCGTATTTTTCTACTTTAATTCAACGATTTTCTTTAATAATTTAAATAGCTTATTTCAATTTTTCAAAGTTCGAGTCCTGAGCGATTTAAAACAGGGCTAATTAAACCAGTTTAAATTGTTTCAAACTCTGTAGTTGTATCGATAGGCCGGATCCGCGTAGTTTAGTGTGTTTTTTTTTCTTTTCCGTATCACGTGCCACGTGCCTGCGGCTATTATAATGTATAGTAATAATATTGTAGTTTGTGTGCATGTATGCTTTAGATTTTCGATAAAAACTGACTTAACTAACATTGTTTTGTCAGAAACAAATCACAATGTATATGAGAAACTTCGATGCTCCGGTATATTGCTTAAAAACTTATTAAGCTATTATAGAATTCCCAAAATTCAAAAGTATTTTTGTGTAATAGTCTCCTGAAGGTCAGAAAATGTAGTTCTTATATGTAAAATCCGATATGTCAACAAACAAACATGTATAAGCTTCTTCATTCTATTGGAATAATGACACTTATCGATTATTGCAATTTATCGATTTATTTCCTCAAATTGACACTGTCTTGTTTTCAAATATTATAAATTCTATTTTATCGTATTTCGTGAGGTTCTATTTAATGTGAATAATAAACACGCTTCTCTCAATGATGAAAATGACAAAAAACAAACATGTACTAGGCCTCCCCACACAATAAACGTGAATCTCGTATTATCATGTGGAAAATGCAATATCTTATTATATATGATGTTTTTTTTTGTCATTGGCAAGGAACGCCCTATATATTGACAAACGACAATTTTATACAGTGCATTTCATCCCAATTTAATCTAGGTATATGTACAATTTTTTTGTTTGTCATTACCAAAGAACGCCCTATACATGTCGTTTCATAAAATTTTGTCTTTACCCCCGCTAAAGAAGTTTCACTTCAAAAATGAATTATTAATTAAGAAATGTAAATAAACGGATTTATTAACTGAAACAAATGATTGAATAAAATTCTCAGCGAAGCGGTAGTCGCAGTGCAAGTCCAAGGAGGCCACGGACAGCAGATGGGGGTCCGAGAGAGTCACGTTCTAGATCGAGGTCTCGTAAGTCGAGGGAAAGGAAGGAGAGCCATCGTCCAAACAAGGAGTACTCAAGGTCGCGAAGCAGGTCAGGTTCTCGGGGTCGCAAATCATACCGTAGCAGTAAATATGCTGGAGCCGGACACCGAGGAAGTAGCCGGAGTCGCAGTCGCTCGCCCTATAGGGGTGGGCGCTACTCACGCAGCAGGTCTCGTTCGTACTCGCGCTCGCGCTATTCTCGGGAGAGAGACAGGAACATTTACCGATCGCACTCCCGCAGCCCCATGTCTTCAAGGCGCCGCCATGTCGGGAACCGGGACAACCCCTGCCCCTCGAGATGCCTGGGAGTCTTTGGCCTTTCCATCTACACCACGGAGCAGCAGATCCACCACATCTTCACCAAATACGGGCCTGTCGAACGAGTTCAAGTGGTCATTGATGCCAAGGTATAAAGAGATGATGATTGTTGAATATTTGATGATTATTTAATGTATTTTGTGTTCTTTGATTTGTTATTTTATTATTTATTTATTTTTGTTAAATTGATTTTATATCATTTTTATGACATTATTTATGTATTTTATTGTATTTTTATTGTACTTTTGTGAAACCCTCTTCGTTTTTTATTGTTAATTTTTTCTTTGACGATAATTAACGGTCGAGGAATATAATATAAAGATAGGCCAGAGATTTAGAACATTCGCCTGTTAAGTTTGAGCGATAATGTTAAAGGCATCTGGCCACATGGTTAAATCCTGAACGTTACTTCTCTGCTTTTGGTTAGTTTTTCAGAATACACAACGTTCTTGCCTACCATTTGGTAGCTATAGCCATAGGACTATAGGAGAGTCAGAGAGTGCAAGATTTAGAAGAGTCAAGAATACTCAATCTTGGTGGTATTATATGAAGGTTGGAGAAGACGACGACAATTTGTCCAAGTCCAATTGCCCAATTTATATATTTATTTTTCTACATCGCTTAAATTAACATATAAATTTTTACCTTTCTTCATTTATCACACGTTTATTTATACACGAATTTTAACTCCTTTTAACACACACACACACACATACACTATTCGAAATTCTGCTTATTGGACTGGACACACACAGCTTGTCTTCTGCAGTCCGCCATATATTCTCTTATATGGAGGAAGAAGAATAATTAATGGAAGATGGGTCGGCTGGTGGCAAATGGGCATGTTTCAGACTGGAAGGTCGAGAGGCTTTTGCTTTGTTTACTTCGGCTCATCTGAGGATGCTAAAGTTGCCAAGGAACAATGTACAGGAATGGAAATAGATGGTCGACGGATACGAGTAGATTTTTCAATTACTCAACGAGCCCACACTCCGACGCCCGGTATTTATATGGGAAAACCGACCCATTTGCATGATAGAAGCTGGGACGGACCCAGACGAAGAGAGTGAGTATTATTTATTCATCCAATTGCAAGATCCTCCATTAATGAGACATATTCATCGACTAATAACGTAAACCGATTACTCTTTGTTAATGTTTTATCTAAAAAAAAAAAAAAAAAACAGAGGCAGCGGATACAGAGGAAGCTACCGGAGGTCTCCCAGCCCTTATTATAATAGTAGCAATCGTCGTCGATCACGCTACGAACGTTCGAGGTCACGATCATACTCACCTCGTAAGTCTGACCTTCAATGTTCTTACCAAATGTAACATGATTATTATTTATATTACAATTCGCTACACATCATCCTCACAAGATTGGGTGTCCACAGAGATCTTAATCGGTAATTAGACTGTATCGGTATTAGAAATTTAAGATAGCTAGCTAATATCTATTTTAGGTAGATTTTTCAGACTTAGACAAAAGAACGATAAACAAATTGATTTTTGTAATTTACAAAAGAGCTGGTATCTCATCAGTGGATTAGGTATTTGAATCATTTGTCTTCCGTTTATATGCAAAGCAAGATGTTAAAGACTGCGTACTTATTCCAAATGAAATACATTATTCTAAGTTAGTGTATCTTTGCTTAATTTTTTTTTTTTTTTCGATCTATTTTTTTCATAGATAAAGAGCCCATTTCTTAGGTGAAAATATTAATTTACTTTAAAATTAGTAGATGTTAGCATATGTGAGATGAAGAAGTTTACCTCCTTAAATATAAGGCAAAGTTATATTTTCGAAGCTTGTGTGGACACCCTGCGTTTTTTCACTGTTATTTTCACCATTTTTTGTTTATTTTTATTTTTCTTTGTTTTTGTTTATTTTTCGAGAGTTTTTGGACCAAATAAGGTTGAAATTTTTTTTTTTTTTTTTTGAACAACAAACTGAGAACCGAACGGACTGTGCATTGAAAAAATGCATCCAATAAGTGAAAGAAAAGAAAAAGCAAAAAAAAAAAATTAGCGGTAGTAACTAAGTTCAATCATTGACTAAAGTCAAACAATCATTGTTTTTGTTGCTTAATGAATTTCAGGTCGATATTAAGTGACGCGAGTGTGACACGCGAGAGGCCAGGTGTTGGGAGCCATTTGTGTGACTTGATCCTTTCACCTCCCTTACCCCTAACTAGATGGGGGCCAATAATGCAAACGCTACATTCTAACAAACTTAAAACCGTTCTCACTTTATCTTCAAATTCGCATTGCGGCTGTCATTTTTTTTCTTTTTCATCGACCCAGCGATGGCATCTTTTTAATAAAAGTAATTGATTAGGAGTAGAGTGAGAATGGCGAGAAGGAACCTTACCTCCATAATAATATGTTCTATGTTGTTGTTTTTATTTCATTTTTTTTTGTCTTTTTTTCTGTACTCTGAAATATTTTCTTTCTTTCATTCATTGTGGATGTAAGGTTTCCATTACTTTATTCGATTATGACTATATTATTATGTAAAGGTTGGAATATAATTGAATTGAAATAATTTTTTTTCTTCCATTTGTATTTTATCTGTTAACTGTTGTTTTGCTTGAGGTTGTATTCCAGCCATTGGACAATGTACTACCACATAGTGTGAGTGGTAAAAAAAAAATATGTGGTATTGTTTAAAAACAAAAATAACAAAAAACAAAAAAGAAAAACAAATTTATAAGAAAACATAATAAATCTGAAAATTAGACATAGATCTCTCTCTAACACGTTTGTTTGTTTATAAGGTTTTGAATCAAGAGGTATTGGATGATAGAGGGAAGTTTCAAGTTTGACTCTGAAAAAAATGAAAAAGTTTTGAAAAGAAAAATTGAAGACAAGATTTCTGAAGATCTTCTTTCTCTTGCTCGAATGTGAATTTCAAGATCCCACGAAGGTCTTTCGCGCTTGTGACAAAGAATATGATCCGAATCCGATTCATTTCCGGCTGAGAAGTCTCAAGCCTAGAAGAGCTGCAAGAGCAGTAGAGCAAACTTCAAGAATCAAAATCATTGGGCATCAGGCCCCTGGCCAGGGCAGGTCGGTGGTAGTCGGGGGTGAAAAAAACTGGCCGAAAAAAAAAGTTTACGAAAAATATTCAAGAAGCACCGAAATTTCTTCTCTCGATTTTTTTTTTTTTTTCTTATATATTCTTCCTTAGTAAGGAAAGTATAGGCATTTCAAGTTTATACAGATCATATTCTTTATCAGTTAAATTGAGTTCAGTTGAGTTCAGTTGAGTTGAGTTGGTTTGGTTTACGAAACAAACTATCCCAAGTAGAAGAAAACTCATTGAATAAAAATGACTAAATAAATCAAATTATTATCCGTCGCCTTACCCATATCCCTCCACCATCCCAAAACCTCTTTAAATTCCAAATAAATAAATAAATAAAGGAGAAAAAACCATCACCCCTTAACCAATTTTTAACTTTTTCTAGAGATTAAGTCTACAGCAATTTACTAAACCAGTCAATAAATATTGACTTTCGTATCCTAAAAAATGTCTTTTTTTTTACGTTTTTTTTTTTTTATCCTGTTTACCCCGATCCAGCTTTTTATATCCACAGACTCTTTTATTTTGATTTTGTTTTGCTCCGGATGTTTATTACTTACGTTAAATATTCCAACTTATTAGTACCGATGAAAGAAGCCAAGGAAGCGTCTCTCACTTAAAATTGAATAAAGCAATGAATAACAGATCAAGTTTCTTCATAATTTGATTAAAATGTTGGTTTTTCGTTTGCAAATTTTATCTTTAATCTAGACATGAATTCATTTGCTGAAGTGAATGATATTCCTTTATGACCAAATTTGTAATCTAAAAGATAAATATTTTAATTAAACTAGCCTTTATTATGTGTAACTTTGATGATCAGTACATCATTATATATTATGAAATTATAATATTAATATAAACAAAAACATTAATAACAGATTAATTATTTAAATTCTAATTAAAGAGAATTTTAATTTTATAAAAATCGAGTAATTTGCAACATTTTGAGAACAGCATGCGAGTTAAACATTTTTTTGCAACTGAAGACGTACTACATACATACAAGTTAAAATGCCACGAAATTGCATCCGTTTAGAATTCGATTAGATGTATCTATCTCAAAATGAATATCTTTGAATATCTAAACAGTAATCAAATTCATTTGGTATCTAAATGCTCCTTTATAAATTGATGATATACATTGACTTGGCTAGGAATGTATCTTCCAAAAATAGCTGGGGAATTACTCATTCTCAGATGTATAAAATTATGGATTTGCTGAACGTGGAATTTCCTGATGGGCAGCATGTGTTCCTTGAACTTCCTGAGTTGCTAAATGCAAAAAATTAGTGAATAAAATAATTGTCTTTTGCCTTTAGGTAATGGTTTGTCACAGTATACAAAATAAAAAATGACTATTAAACGACAACTTGTATTTACATATACCTTTATAAGAATATTCTAGAGCAGTGGCGATTGTTCTCATATCACCCTCTATACTTCTAGCCCAATTTTCAGCATCTCCAATTTCTTTTAAAGCACTAGAAAAAGATTCGACTAAATTTAACCAGGATTGTGTTTGCTTGGCAAAATTTGTCGCACTATGTTGTAATTGTTTAGCTTCTGCATCGAGCCTTTTCTGATTTAAATAAGCCTGGGCAACCCTGTAATGAAATTATTTATAAAACTTTTCAACTTTTTTTTTTTTCTTTTTATCGATAAAATAAAAATCTAAAATCCCATTTTTATTGGTTCTATTTATATAATTACCCAACGTTCAAATGATCGACTAGAGCTTGGGTCAAATTATTAGCTGCTTGAACTGCTTCCTTACGTTTTTGTTCTGTAGATTATTAAAGTTCGTAATTATCAATGAAAATTAGATTTGAACTAAAAATTATCACAACCTTTATGTCAATATTTTGACAGCGATTAGTATCGGTTACCTACCTTGTCTCTCCTTTCTAGCAGTTTGCTTACTTTGGTGCTCTTTTACTATCGCTGACAACATTTTTAAATTTTTTAATTAAAATCTCTGACAAACATGCTAAATTACACTTCAAATTGTGTGAAATGTACATACATACAATACTTAATACATAATATATTTTTGTTTTTGCAATTTATAAGTAGATGTGTTTGACAGATATTAAACCATAGACTATAACTTACATTGTTCGCAGAGTGGGATCGTTAATATTGCTTGACATTTGGTTCGGCGGGTAGTCTAGTAATCTGTAACGTAGTCTTCGACAGTCGGTAAACTAGGAAAATTTCAAATTGTGATTATTATTGCTTCTACATCTGTGGATAATACGAGTTGTCAAATTGATGAACAGTCATTGCTCATTAAAAATGTATATACTCGAAGCAAGAAGTGAAGGAAGGTATATTTTTTATTATAAAGATAATGTATGTACGCCAAGAAAGATATTGCGGAAAAGTGTAAAAACAGCTCATCGTAAATCGTGAATTATCGATAAAATCTATCAGTCTTGTTTATAAATGAACTTTAAACGATGATCTACAGTGTAAAAACATCAACGTATTATTACGGTAACCTAAAGATTAAAAATAAATCAAATAAAATGAAGAAAAGTAAAATTATTAATCCGCGGAGTAAAAGAGCAAGTATGAACTAAGTTTAACCAGTGTTTAAACCAATGTGAAAAAGAGATTTTTTTAAAAATGTTTGTATTATTACGATAACGTATGTGACAGACTTTACTTCGTCGAATTAACATGATGCAACAGATCGTGTCGTTTCCCCCTTTTTTTTCTTTTAATAATCAGTAAAGATTCTCTTGTAGTTTAGTGACACGCATCCTAATGTTATCTATGTTTCACTGACAAAGTTCCAATGTACTTTGACATAAACATATCAACGGGTATCATTTTATTGAGTATACATATGTATGTATGTTGTTACTGTTTTATTTCAAACGAATTCGAATATAACCTAACTTTTCCTTGACTTCAAAAAAGTACTAAATACATACATATACGAATTATTATTATTTATCTACATCCGCCCCTCAAAATGAAGCATCTCGGATTACTAGCTGTTAGTGTGACCGTCCTGCTATGTACTCCCGCACAACATTTACCCGAGGTAAATAACATCTATTTATCACATAACCGCTTAACCACATTATCGTCTGCTTTATTATTTTCGTATAATTTTCATATTAATTGTACTAATAATTGTTTTTTTTTTCTCATATATACAAAGACTCATAGCACGGGATTAATTCGAGAACAAGATGATCCGTTGTTAATGATTTCCACATTAAGTGGGTCATTTATTGGCATTGGTCAACGATCTGGAAAAATACGCTGGCGCCAAGATGATGGTAAGTGAAATTTTAGTTTTTTTTTTTTTTTTGGAGAATTGAAAATTTTCATAAAGTCAAGAAATTCTATTAAAATTCTTAACGAGTAATATTTTTTTTCCATATTATAAGTAAAAAAATAAAACGTAAATTTTTCGGCTCGAAAATCTGTAAAGTTAGAAAAATTTTATCAGCCAAACTTCTTGACAACTTTTCCGTAATTCTAAACAATAAAAATTGTATTTCAGATATTTTCTCCCCTTATAACTTTATCCTCAAAATAATTCGCAGCTATTTCACTTTTACCGAAAATAATATAATTTTTTTTTTTTTCTCTGTTATAACATGTGATAGCGTAAACCATTTTCCTTTTCCACAGAACCAGCGGTTAAAGTGCCAATCGATGTATCTGAGACAGTTATGTAAGTTTTGAGACAATTCCATTGTGTGATTTATTGAATTTGCAAATTCTTTTCAGTGAAAAGTAAAAATTTTTACTTTCAGGCCGATGTTTTTACCAGATCCGAAGGATGGTTCTCTATATTTTTTCGGAGAAGAATCAGATGCCCTAAAAAAGCTTCCTTTTACAATCCCGCAGTTGGTTGCGAATAGCCCATGTCGAAGTAGTGACGGTATATTGTATACAGGGCGAAAAACTGATACTTGGTTCAGCATAGACCCTCATACAGGAGAAAGAGAGCATCTGTTAGGTTTTGACAAAGTAGAACATACTTGTCCTGTACAGGTTCAAGATGCAGTGTTTGTCGGTAGAACAGAGTACAATATAATGATGGTTGATAGTAAACAAAAAGATAGAAAATGGAACGTTACATTCTATGATTACTCGGCGAAAATCAAGCCTGAAGGAACAGAAAACCATGGTAATTTCAGTTCTTTACCTAAAGAATATATTTAAGATGTTATAATCCGGAATTTTTAATTATCTAATAACATGTTTTCTTTTCTCTTTTTAGACCTCGTTCACTTCAGCACTAGTTCTACTGGCAGATTAGTCACTGTGGATCCAAGACTCGGAGTAACTTTATGGGATTTGGACTTAGAGAGCCCGGTAATTGCAGCTTATGCAGTTAGCGATGATGGTTTGGTATCTGTACCATTCACAAGCGTTGCTGATGGGACTTTAGACCTTCTTTTGAAGGGATTCACAGCAAGGCCTGGCGATATTAAATTGTAGTAAGTTATTGTCATTCATTTTTAAACATAGATTATTTGCTGAAAAAAAAACCATCAGAATCTTCTTTTAAATGTATAATACAAAAAGAAAACAAGAAATGGACGATAAATTTTGAAGTCTTATACGTTATTATTACCATTAACATTTTTTTTCCTTATCTTCAAGTACTAACTCACGTATTATTTCAGTTGTTAAAGAACAATATTATGATAATCAAGATAATAATGAAGATGAATATATGTTTTGCAACATGAAATAATACTGCAAAAGAATTAAATACATCAATTTCAGCACCATTTTCTCCCACTCAATAAATTACTGAACATTTTTTCTCTTTATTTAGCCCAACGCTCTACGTAGGAGAGCATAGACATGGATTATACGCTTTGCCATCCTTAGTAGATTCAATAAGTGCAACAATATCTGCTAAGGCAGGTCACCTTCTGATAGAAGGACCACTGCTGTTACCAATAGACTCTGAAAACGACGATGACTCATTAGCAGGCAGTAACATTCCAATAGCTCATATAACAGACTCAGATAATGACTCTCATAGCATTCCAGGACAAAAAAGCGTCATTGTGTTAGGTAATTTTGATAAACTGGTTGAAAGGGAACTCAAATAATTGTGGTCTAATATTCGTTTATCTATTTTCTAAGGTCATTACCAAGTCCCACATGAATATCAGCTCCAAAATCAACCGTTACAAATTACGGGAAGATCAGATCCCATAATTCAAACAAGTCCATTGCATATAAACGGAACAAGAAAACAATCAGTCGCTGTACAAACCGATGATGTTAATGGTACCATAGATAATAAAGGAGTGAGAAAGGCTGTAGGCTCTGTTTACAACGCTACTCAAATATGGATTAATCAACAAGAGAATAAAGGGCTTAAACTGGTGTTGATTATATTGATCGTATGCATTATAACCATGTTTTGGTATCTGAATGCTCAGTTTAAGGAATTTCAGCAGTTATCTCAGGTGACTATTAACTTTGATGAGAAAATTATTTACACTTAATTTCTAAATAGTAATTTGATATGCAATTATCGCACCTGTTCGAACAGGGCTCAAGAGAAAACAGCCGTACAAGCAGCAATGGCAAAAGTGTTAATAACACTGTGCCAGAAGATGTTGGCGAAGGACTGGTCAGAGTTGGAAAGATTACTTTTAATACAGAAGAAATTTTGGGGAAGGGATGCGAAGGTACATTTGTTTACAAGTGAGTATTGATTGAGAATACAAAAGATAGATCATATGAATAAGATTTTACAGAGTTTATAACAATTTTTTACTGAATTTTTGTTCAGGGGAGAATTTGACGGGCGATCAGTAGCCGTGAAACGTCTTTTACCAGAATGTTTTACATTCGCTGATCGTGAAGTAGCATTGCTAAGAGAATCTGATGCACATCCAAGTGTAGTAAGATATTTCTGTACCGAACAGGACAGAATGTTTCGTTACATTGCCTTGGAGTTAGCGGAAGCAACTTTGCAAGATTATGTAGCTGGAAGATACGACGTAACTAAAATATCGGCCAAGGATATTTTGAAACAAGCTACAGCAGGGCTTGCTCACCTTCATTTCTTAGACATAGGTATTTTCGACGATTAATTGATTAGATATCAATTACGATGATCAAGACAATTATATTTAATGCACAATCAGGAATATATACTTCCAAAATCTCAGGCTGTGAATAAATAGTATAGATAATTTTTATCAGCTGTCTTATGCCTGTGATTGATCATTCGAATCAATCTACTTCAATCAATAGCAGATTTTAGTTCAATTCAACTCATGAACGTAATCTATTATTAATCTAGATACACTTTTGTGAACGTAAAATTATTAACATGATTTTTCCTTACAGTTCACAGAGATATAAAACCCCACAATGTATTGCTATCCGTTCCGGGAGCTCGTGGAGAAGTTAGAGCTATGATATCAGACTTTGGTCTTTGCAAAAAATTGCAACTTGGTCGTATGTCTTTTTCAAGAAGGTCTGGGGTCACTGGTACAGACGGATGGATTGCACCAGAGATGCTTAATGGGGAGAGAACAACTTGCGCAGTTGATATATTTTCACTAGGATGTGTTTTCTACTATGTTCTATCAGGTGGAAAGCATCCTTTTGGTGATCAGTTGAGAAGACAAGCCAATATATTATGTAATTGAAATTAATATCGATTTCGTTTTTTTTTTTTTTTTTTTGTTATACTTGATTATCACTGATCTTACAATCTGATACAATTATTTAATACATAATTTGCTCTATGATTTCAATAACAGGTGGGGAAAGCAATCTTTCAGCTCTACATGGAATTTCCGAAAGCGATCGAGAGCTGGCTCTGATCCTAATCAAAGCAATGATCGCCAGTAGTCCGGCTGATCGACCACCAGCTACTGCTGTATTTGAATATCCTATCTTTTGGAGTGCTGCACAAATTCTCGGATTTTTCCAGGTTTGCATTAAATAAAAATTAGAAATTGAATTGAATGAAGTAAAATGGTAAAAGTCTATTATCTTATTTTCTAACATTCGTATTAATAAATGTACAAAATTTTTTTAGGATGTGAGCGACAGAGTAGAGAAAGATGATCCTAGCAGTTCGGCTCTACAGGCCCTAGAATCGGGAGCAATGAAAATTGTCCGTGAAGATTGGCGTTTGCATATAGACGTGGAAGTGGCTACCGATCTTCGAAAGTATAGAAGTTATCGTGGCGAGAGTGTGAGAGATTTACTCAGAGCTCTTAGGAATAAGGTGATTTTATTTGCAGAATAGTAAAACCATTTAGATTCCGCACGTTTTTGCGAAAAATATTGGGGAACAGGTTTCATGAATAAATGTTTATTTACTTACTTTCAGAAACATCATTACCGAGAATTAACTCCGCAAGCTCAACGAAGCTTGGGAGAAATCCCAAATAAATTTGTAGAATATTGGCTGACGAGGTTCCCGGCTTTGTTATGCCATGCGTGGTGCGCAATGCAGAATTGTAGCGACGAACCCACATTGAGGCATTATTACGATCCAGAGTTTCAGTTCCCTTTTGAATTTGAGAGTACCAACATTCCACAGAAAGCAGATACTCCTTCTGTTCCATCTTGGAGGATGCGTGATACGGTTGACTGGAGTCCAAATCGTGGAAAATTTCGAGGACAGAAAAAAAAACAAGAAAGGCGAAAGGTGGATGAACCCATTGTCTGGACGTTGCCTCCAGCCAGTTAAATAATATTAATATTAATATTTTTAGGATTCTTTCGTTAACAATAGAAATATCATTAAATACATAATCTGACATGAAATATTTTTACTGTACAAATCTACTATTGAAATTGAAATTTATTTATTTAGAATGATGCTCAAACAGAAGTTTGGTATTAAAATAGCAAACAAGCATCTCCAGAGGGTAAAAAAGAATCTTTTAGTACTAATATTCAAACACGAATCAGTGCCAAAATTTCAGTACTAATTACTCATATTCAGTCACTCAGATATGATATAAAAAAATTATTCTCATCACATGCACGAAATTTATTGATTTGAGATAGAAACAATCTCATATAACTAAACTCTATGGACTCTAAAGAGTCTGATAACTCGCTACACATTTGTAATTCAATAATTGATACAGCGAAATTCTGAACAATGAAATTTCTATTTTTCAATAGTAGTTGGCCTACTGCGTTCGGTAGGAAGTAAGGGTAATTACTAATTAGTAGGTAAAAGAACTAACGATTGAGTAGAGTGTATTTTTTTACTTATGACCATTGTATATCATATAATTGTGTCGTAAATTGTTCACAAAATATATAGTCCGATCTGTATGATGTCGTTGATATCATACAGACTGTAATAGTATCAAAGTGATGAAGAGGGAACTTGAAAGTCAAATTTTATGAAATTAGTTCAGAAAAGATTTACCGAAAACTAACATTGCAGTTGATGAAACCGCTCTAGGAATTCGGCTCAGCTATTGGCAATGAATTGATACGCTTGAACCATGACATAACGATAAATTACGTTGATGTTACTAAAAGACAAACAAAAAAAGTAGGTATGTTAAAGATGAGTATGCTTTGAATATAGTTTAATTTAGACTCTCTTTTTTCCTGTAATTGGGGGATGATTAAACTTGGAAAGGTGTTACTTTCGGAATTAAGTGAAAAAGTTTTAACGAATTGACTACTAAAATGAATACTTAACTGATATCGAGTTACCCACAATAATCGAAATGTATTAAAATGAATATTTATATCCTTGAAAAGATTTTTTACTGAACTTTTCTTGTATTTAATTAACGATTAAGACAACATTAGATAGTATCATTCAATTAGAAAATTCTTATTCATTGTATTTACATGTGAATTAGATAAAAATTACCCTAATCATACGATAACAAAAAAATAAAGGTACAGTATTTCGTACATTAATCCTTGTCTGTGGGCCAATTCGTCGAAGATTATTGTATATACTTTTATGCAGTTGTTATTATACAACAAATTTTGGAAGAGAAGGTGTTTTCTCGATATTTTTTATTCAACATTAGGGGACTACTTTGGATTGTTCTGTGATCTAATTTCATTGTATATAATAACTCTTGTCATTGTTTCTAATTTTACTTAGCCTAACGCACCTTTCTTGGAGATGAAAATGTATTTACTAAAATGATCATGAATTCTAATATTGGTTTTTGTTTTTTTTTTTTATCAGATCATGAACTTAAAGAAAAGTGGTCTATTTCTTTCACAACTAATATTTGTTCATATTAATTGATGAAGGAATCATTCAAGGTTCAAAAAAGACAGTCTAGCTTTTGAATAACAAAAACAGATTAAACTTTTGCTGAAGAATTGATAATATCGGTGCTTGAGAGAAATTACATAACAAAATGAGCTGAGCTCTTAAATATGCTTACGGGTAGAATATTTATTATTAAATTGTTGATATTTTGAATTTATTCAGTGATTCGTTGTGATAATCTTTTTATAAGTTATGATCAAAATATTTAATCTATGGGTCGATCAAATTTAGCTTTTTTTATTTTTTTTTTTAACAATGTTGTTGAGTTTGCAAGATTTATTACTAAAAGTGATCACGTACAAGCTCGAAAATAATTTATAATGTTTAACTTTTGTGCCATCGGATCTTTTTTAATAACTTTTATTTGAATTTGTGACAAAAGAAATGAATTTATGTAGGTATTTTGATGCGGGTTTTTTTTTTTTACTATATTTACTATTCTGAACTGTCTAAAACATGTTAACAACTGTTAATTTAATCTCGAACTTAAAACTTCCCCCTCAGCAGACCAAGCGTCAATTAATTTAGACGCAGTTATCAGATCATTAATATCTAGACCATGCAGACTGTTTGCAGAATTATTTAATAGAGCCAAGAGTATAATTTAAAAATTACAAATAAATGAATTTGATATTATAATATGCATATTAGAATGTCAATATGAGCGTATCACATCACAACCATTGCAGATTGTCGAGCACAAACAGATTAAAATTTTTATCGCAACATTAATTAAATAGGTATAAATATTATTGAGTATGTTTTACTTAATAAACAAAAAATATTTGACGATAAGCATATAATATATATAAATAAAATAATGTGTTATAAAAATCGTATAAAATTGTACATAATAAATGGTATATTATATTTTACATAAGTCATACATTGTATATATTATATATATTATAATCTGTGGTAAAATAAACACTAAAAAACAAAAAAAAAAAAAAAACTATTCTCAGGTGTGTAAGTTAAATTCGGGTATCCTAGACCCATTGTATATCTAATTTACAATACACTATCAAACCAGATAATCATAAACGAAAAAAAATCTCTTTGAAATGTACTTTATTTCGCATCATCACTGATATCCAGTCAGTGGCACTTAAAAACTCACACATATCTGCAATAACTAAGTGTTTACAAATAATTTATTAGGTATTGAAATTGTATAATGTAAACCGATCCATGAATAGACTAAAAATAATTTTCTCATTGTAATACAAATTTATATTTCCTTACTTATAAACAATACATTTTTTAACTTTATCTATGAACATCTGGGATGGATATTTTTTTTTTTTAATGCACTGGTGGTAAATATATGATAAGCTTTCTCTGTTTTAATGATATTTTCTCTAATGCTAACATGCTGCTAATACAATACATAGATTCGGATGAATCTAGTACTATTAATATTTTCTTAATTGTTAATTAGGCAGATTGGAGACTTATATACAATAATTATAATCCTATAGTACAGATTGATGAATGTAAAGCTACAAATATGAATTTTCATATAATACTCTCAAATTACAGTACATATTTGTATTAATAACTGGACAAAAAGTAAGTATAATATGTAAGAGCCTTGTTCAATCTTATTGAATGGCTCAAAAACCTCTCATTTTTACAATGTATATGTTCAATTCCGAATATTTTGAAGATAGAGACTTTAATTGTTGAGTAATATCTCATATAAATTTGAACACTTTGATATAATCTTTCCATTTATATGCATATACACAACATACTGCATTAATTTTGAACAACTTTAGTACCCACGTATGTAAGTGGGAAGAATAATTAACATGAGATAGAAGCACGTCCAGTAAGAATTCTAACAATCCCGACCATACATTTTTCTTCAGCTTCTTCCACTGCAGTTATACCTTTCAAATTACGAATATCAGGACTAGCCCCATGTCGCACCAACAATTCAACAAGTCTGGTATCTCCAGTTCTACACGCTAAATGCAGTGGAGTATCTCCAAAATTGTCTTTAACATCAACTTCGCATTCGCCGCTGTTTAAAAGTATCTTTGTAACTACAAGCTGATTGTTCAAGCAAGCCAAATGCAGCGGGTATTGCCCCTTTGATTTAGTACTCAAGCTAAGCTTAGCCCCTGAATCTAAAAGAGATTGAACAAATGCTGAACGACCAGATGCACTAGCAACATGCAATGCAGTCTGGCCGTCACCATCGCAACAGTTGATTCCTAAGGCAGGTTTTCTCTCATGTTCTATAGGAATATCTTCTATCAAGCTACAATGGTCGCAAGTACAAAGAGGATGACACAATGTGGGTATAGATTCAACAGGCTTTTGTTCAGGCCCTTCTAATCCAAGATAGTAACAAGCAAGTCTGAGATCTCCTTCAGATATTGCAGAAAGAAGTCTTTCGATCCGCCTCAATCTCTCTGTGGGATAATTAGGCTCAAGTTGTTTCTTGCTATCAGACGGCTGCATCAAAGTCAGCGGATGCTGTAGTGGTACCAGTCGAGGAATTGGAAAGAGATGTCTATGTGCTGCAGCTTCTAATAATTTTGAAATTTTTGTGCTATGAGCGAGGGCAAGCGGAGTTTGACCTCTTCTATTAGCAACCTTAGGTTGCGCGCTGTGTTCAAGAAGGATTTCTACTATCCCGGTGTATCCCCACTTGGATGCGAAATGAAGCGGAGTATCTCCGTTACAATTTGATAAATTAGGATCCACAGGCCACCTTGTATGCTCAGCGAAGTAAACCAGAGCCTTGACGCAGGCTTCATGACCGTTGTCAGCAGCTAAATGGAGGACTGTGTTTCCCTGTGCGTCAATAATGGTTGGATCAGCATTAGCATGCAATAACAAAAGTAGTGTGTTCTGATGGCCTCTAGCAGCCGAACAATGTAACGCTGTTGTTCCATCTGCATCAACTTCATCCACATTACTGCCATGGTCTATAAGAAGATCTACCATATTAGCTTGTCCGTACAAAGCAGCGATGTGAAGAGCCGTGAGACCCCTATCATCTCTAGAATGGACTGTAGGTAAACTGAACTGAACTTCTCTGGCCAAATTTTTTTCGCATGATTCGCAACAGCATAAAGGATGGCAGAGTTTAACATCAGGTCTATTCTTTTTCACTGTTTTATTAGACAGTATTCTCTCAACTTCAGAAATATGACCGTGTTTAACTTGGTCAAAGAAATAACTGACCGTTATTTCCTCCTCTTTATTTTCCCCGTTTATATTCAAGCCTTGTAAATTGCTCTCTATGTTTTCAGCCTCGGGATTTACAGATCCCATCAATACCCCGGATTTAATATGTTCAACAGCCGCTTCCAAAGAAGTAATCAAGAACCCTGTCTCGTCAGTCTCGTATTCTAAATTAGAAGAGAATCTGAACTGCTTCATAAAGGCCAATTGAGAAATCCAATTAGGCAGACCAGCTCTTATGACCAGGAATATTAAGACCGGTAACAAATCGTCCAAAGAAACTGAGCTTGCACCTTGAGATGCAAAACGAACAGCTCTTCTCAAACATCCTATCTTTCCCAGGACAGTTGCAAAGCCATCTATCCTTGCCAATTCTAATTTACCTCTCACAGCACCCCCATAGAGATCAGACCTCACTCCTAGGTCTCTTAGCTGTAGTTCATGGAGGTTTTTTATGGTTTTATTCAAAGAAGCATCGTCGAAAGCTGTACAAGCAGATATTGCCTTAGGAAGAGAGTTCCTTAGCCCATGGAGAACGTAAGTTTCAACAGCAGTTTTTATAGTGTGAAGAAAGAGCCGACTGGAAGCGGTTTTTTCCCTTAATCTAGAGTCTCTAAGAACAATTCCAAGGCTTTTGGCGTACAAACCAGCGACTAGATCCCGCTGGGTTTCAAGAGCCTCTTCTTCTAGCTGTTCGTGGGTTTGTTGGAATGTTTTAATGGCGATTTCTAGCTCGTCTAAGACTCGTTTGTTCAGTATTTCTGTCCATAGAAAATCTACACATTCTCTTAGGTTTGTTAATACGGGAATTGAGTCCTGAGAGGCGACTGAACCCCGTTCTAAGAGCCGTTCTACGCACCATATTTTATATTTAAGTAAATCTTGGGTGTAAAATGTTTCTTCGAATAG
This sequence comes from Macrophya annulata, assembly GCA_963924015.1. NCBI lineage: Eukaryota > Metazoa > Arthropoda > Insecta > Hymenoptera > Tenthredinidae > Macrophya > Macrophya annulata. The sequence goes on along the minus strand of OZ001257.1, from coordinate 4,882,724 downwards.
TATGTGAGCTGTGCATGGTTTTGCTATATCGTAATCTACGGTTAATACTCCGTTACATAACCTAACTTCTTTTCCCGTTAAAGTTCGGAAGTGTGATACAGGTAGTTCGTCACTGGGTACTAATATTTGACCGAGAAAATCGTCCTCGAGTAAAGAACCACGCGAAAAGCTCCCTGATCTAGGAACGCAAATTATCCAACCTTCGCTAATTGATTTTTGAAAAACTGATGAATACTCGCTTTGCAATTGTTGGAGAAATATATTCTCGTTCAAATCTTCATCGTAGTTTGATTCCATATCGTCATTATCTGTTTCTTCTTCTTCCTTTTTTTTTTCGCTCCATGTATCTATCGAGGTTTGATAACGTTTGGAAAAGTACTCTATTCTCCAATAGCGCTTTCGCGGTGGGTACCAAACACCTACGGGTACACCGAATAAATGGGAAAATAAAGCTACTACACAACGACACATCAATGGATTTCGGTTATTATATTAGAATATTTTTTTTTAACGCGGTACTGGATTCGATTCCGCTCCACCACACCCTGATTAATAATTGTTTGGCATTTAAAGCGTACATTTTTTTGCTTGTAAACAACTTTTTATCTAAGTTATTATAATTGTTTTTATTTTACTTTCCTTTTCACGATATAGATATACCGTACATACATTATACTCTGGCGCAGTCTGGCGTCTGTCGTCTTGTCAACATGTGACAGAACCCCACATGGATATGCGTTTCACTTATCAGTTGATTACAGTTTGTTGTGTACAATTGTTGAGGTGAATATCCAACAGATGGCGAAGAATTGAAAATATTTTTTTAGAAATATGATATGACGCTAATTGTCGCAATTGTTTTATTTACTACGAGATGAGGTAAGATACGACGTTGGGAAAATTTCAGTTAGTATTTATATGAAGAAATTATGTCCATATACGCCCAGCAAGACTGCTTCAGACTCCTACGAATTTGTAAGTCCTTATTTTAGATTCATCGTTCGAGTTTTTAATTTTCTAATTTCCCGCGTCGTTTTAAAGGGTTATTCTTTATCGAAAGGCCAGAGATTATGAGCGAAAATTCATCATACTTCCATTTTATGTGTTTTTTAGAGTCATTATTAACTAATTAGAATCATATTAATGACAATACTGAATACGCTATGATAAATAATGGAAATCGTAGATAATGATATCATGTAGAGTGTTTCCTCTCAATATCCAACTCAGTTATGGAAAAACATGAGCAAACGATCAATTTTAATTCGTTATACATTTAATCAATTTTATTGCTGTCGTCGTTGCTGTCGTTTTCGTTTATGTGGATTTTAATATTTTCATTTCAAAAACGAGATATTCTAAAACAGGAAACCAGTCATGTGTGTGCTCTTGAAATCTTCTGTACCTATACACGTAATGCAATTTAATTAACGAATGACTAAAGTCAAGATATAATAATTTGTTAACTATAGTACGCATATTTTTATATCATAAAGATAGTTTTATTTTGATTATCTTATAAGAATTGATAAATCCTAATCAAATGCGGCGGCCATTTTGGCGTCTGCAGTTCAGTTCGCGCAGCCCACATCCGCCACCTGCACCATTTTACTTGAATTCTTTAATTAAAAAAGGTGTCATCCCTCTTTCGTCCCTACGGACAGTGTATATCTCTAGTGATTTTATAGTGGGTATTAATAAACGTTTGATAAAGACAGGTTAAAATGGGAGAAGATTTTAACGGAGGTAAGTAATTCGAGAGTTAAATAAAACCTCACACCTAACCCCCCGGCTTGTGGTTTATTAAGTCAGTAATGGCGGCAGCGTCTATCCACAGTAAACAGACGCATTTTATTTCATTGAATAAATTAGAGATTATAATTTATTGAATATTAAAACTATACTGGTTCAAAATTTCAAATGGATTCCGGTAAGTTTTCGAACGATTTTAAACCACGGACAAAAGAAACGTTAAGAAAAAAAATCGTGAATCAAACTTACACACATACACACGTCTAAAAATAATTGCATTACATTTGGGGCAGGGCTTAATGTTCTTATCGTACTCACGTCGTCATTTCTTAACTTACTCAATTTGACGATAAACTTGTTATTTTTATAAGGAAAAAAATCGATAAATCTGTTCGTAACAATAATTAATATCTCTCAAATCCGAATCAAAACACATTATAATATATATATGTATATATATTATAATTAGAAATTTAATTACTCACTGCTATTATTTACTCCTTAATCACATTTGTTGATTCAACCGGTTTCATTCGATACTTGTTAAAAAGAAAATCCATTTTCCTTGTTTGTCTTTGGCACTGAATTATTTTCAAACAAAATCTCGCCTTAATATTGCGTCATATTTACCTAAGAAAAAAAAAAAAAATAGAACACAAAGTATCTGTAAAAACTGAAATAAATCAACATAATTCACTAATTTTTGTAGATCGTGAACGTCAGGAAAGGGGACAAGACAGAGATAAAGAAAGGGAAAGAGACAGAGATAGGAGACACAGATCAAGAAGTCGGGATCGCAGGAAGCGTTCACGTTCACGTTCCAAGGATCGTCGTGAACGTAAGAGGAGTACATCACCGAAGAAGGGGCGTAGTTCTCGCAGGAGAAAACCTTCTCTTTATTGGGATGTTCCGCCACCAGGTTTCGAACACATCACACCATTACAGGTGACTATTAAAGTTGAAAATTAAAAAATGAATGATATGATTTGGTTTTAGGATGGCACCAAGTGTTCTCAGTTTTATTAAATTTTAATGTTATTTTGGTTTTTTGTTTTTCTTTTTCTTACAGTACAAAGCGATGCAAGCTGCAGGTCAAATCCCGGCAAATATTGTCGCAGATACACCTCAGGCAGCTGTTCCTGTTGTTGGTAGTACGATAACACGTCAGGCCAGAAGACTCTACGTCGGAAACATTCCATTCGGAGTTACAGAAGAAGAAATGATGGAGTTCTTCAATCAGCAAATGCATCTTTCCGGACTCGCACAAGCTGCTGGCAACCCTGTACTTGCTTGCCAGATTAATCTTGACAAGAATTTTGCTTTTCTTGAGGTAAATTTCATTTTGAAGATCTAAAATCTATAATATATCTTAAGCTTAGATGCATTGCAAAAAAGTTTACAGTAATAATCGATATTTGTTATAGTTTAAAATATTTTTTGGTCAAATAGCTTCATTTCTCTGCACGCAACTTTCCCACGAATTATTAAAATGAAAGAAAAAATACAGAATTTCTTCCAGTTTTGGTAAAAAAATATAATCTTAGTAATATTTACTAAAATTCTGTTCTTTTTGAGGTAGATAACACTTTAAAAACCCGAAATCTATAATAAATCCTATGCCTTGATCCATTTCGAAGAAATAGACTTAAATAAAGGTTTATTTATATATATTTTTTTCATGGTTTCGACCATTCCTTTGTTCAACAGTTTCTTTTTTTTCTATTCACACAGTTTTTTCATTGATTATTAAAATGTGCAATTCGTTTTAGTTTCGGTCAATTGATGAAACAACCCAAGCGATGGCATTCGACGGTATTAATTTCAAGGGACAGAGTTTGAAAATAAGAAGGCCACACGATTATCAACCAATGCCTGGCATGACTGATAATCCTAGTATGAATGTGCCGGGTACAATTCCTGGTATGTGAATTTTATTGATCTACTTAATACTGGTTTTCAAAACAAAGAAAAAATGATCTTAATTCGATTAATCACATGTATTCTTTCGTTATATTCTATTTCTTTCACAGATTCACCACACAAGATCTTTATCGGTGGTTTGCCCAACTACTTGAACGAGGAACAGGTATGTCAACTCGCAATAACTGATAGACCCTTAATATTAACTTGTTTGGGTTCATTATCATTTATTATATACATGTGCATATTACGTGGGGTGATCATCTATTCCTGCATGCTATTAAAATCGAATTAGATATAGGTATACAATCCGTGAATGAAATCACTTTTTGAATCAATTTGCTGACTCGAATATTGAGCAATAAGATTTGTTTCATTGTTTTGAAAAATTGTTAAAATATTTTTTTTCAAAATATCTGATTTTTGAATATCAATTATAGAAAATAGAAAAATTTGAAAAAAATCATCTAAATTGAAAATCAACTAAAGATATATGAAACACCCCCGTAATATTATTTAAAATGTTCTTTAGTGAACATAGGCGGGGGTCTGAGGATCGGTATTGTTTCAGCAATATGATGTTAATGATATCGTTCCTCAGAGCTACAAATCAAAAGAAACCATTAAATTGTAAAATAGGTACTTAGCTATCTGGCAGAGACTCTACCAGCAACACCGTCTTGAGTTCCTGAGAGGTATGTATTGTTCCAATTTCAGCGTCGTTTAGGGCTGCTTAGCTAGCATAGAAGTAGATAGGATAGGCCATCACGGGTTCTTTCTGTTTGTTTTTTTTCTCGATTTTTCGTTCTTACATTGTTATTATTATTATTATAATTGTTTTTCTCGTCACAGACACTCGTTCATTTTTTGCAATTACAAATAAATTGCCTGCGATCCTACCGGTGACTATCAGTCCTTTGAAAGTGTATAAATTTTAGGGAACACATTGAGCTTCATGCTAAGAGGTTGAAATATATTTTCAAATATATTTAGACTAGGAATTTCATTAAGTTAGGGAAAAAAGGCTAGAGACGTTGCAGCATTTAGGTGGCACACTGTCGCAGCGACGTTTTTCTTTTACAGCCTTTCTAGGTACGTTCATTCGCTCGTACGAACAGTGGATTCCAGCCGATTAAATTTATAATTCTTGTATTAAGAATTTAGATACTTTTTTTTTATTTTTTTTTTTAAATTATCTAAGGATACGGTCAAACCGAAGCCGGATGGGTGGGGGGTCATTTCAGCCATTTCAATACAAATCTGGATGTGGGAATTTGGTTAATGAAATGAACTGTTGTTTTCAATTTTAATAAAAAAAAACTTTGTATATTTATTAACAAAGCAAGTTATATGCAATTCATATTGAAATATAAGTAAATAAGACTGATTTTCATTGATGTTGTATAAATCGTTTAGTTTTTAAATAAGAAAGTTTTTTTTAAGATAACTTTGGAAACAAATTTAGTTTATCATTTTCTATGTTTCGATGTCTGGGGTTTGTTAATTTTTTTTAGGTCTGCGGGAGAAATGAGTGGACAGTCCATAGAGAATTGGGTATTTTGGGCGGGTTTACAGGTGTTTTTTTAGGTGCATCTGGTTACGACAACAAATTTCCCAGTACATTATCATATTTCAGCAGGAATGCTATTTTTTTCCCCTTGCAGCTGTTTTCTTTACAGGCACATTCAACGTATTTCAGGCATTTAACGTTTACAGGCCAAATATATAAATAAAACTAAAATTGAAACCGATGTTTCTTATTGTAAAGTGATTTTAAACAAAAGTGTCTTTTTTATTAAAGTTGTTAAAAGCGTAACAGTGATCTTGCAGCCTTTAAATTAAAAACAAACAAAAATGAAAATCGTTTGGTAAATATAAAGAAAAATGTGGACTGATACCAGTGCTCTTTCTCCCCATTTCTTAGCTTAGGGTCGTGCCGATCAAAAGCATTCGCTTACCACTACCACTACTTCTACCACTACCACTACCACTTCTACTACTACTACTGAACATGACAAAATACTACACTTCCCGGAGTGCGGGTAGTCTGGCTTCTTGAGGCAAGTATTTATATCATTTTTATGTTTTCACATTTTGGAAAGAGACTTTGCAGCCTTTGGAGTGGTCTTTCAATCTTCTTTAAATTTGGTACGTATCTTAGGATTATAAGAGTTTAACGATAATAGCACGCATTGTGTTGTATTTTTACCTTAGATTACTATGACTTTTTGTAGATCAAAATGATGAAATATTTACTTGAATAGCAGAGTTCTTTTTAACATTGCAATAAATTCAACCGTGCTATTATCAAAACTACAACGTTTCCAGTGTCTCTGAAACAAATTGTTACACTGTAAGCAAAGAAGAAGGTATGTCTGTGCGTATATCGATACAGTATACAAATTAATAATATACCTACATTTAATCGTGTATGTATGCTGAACCCTCGCCTCCACGAATTGTCTCAATTTAACGAAGTTATTGTATCATTCATGTATTTCATGTCACAAAACCGCGTTATCCATCCATTACACATTACTCAATAATACAGGTAGATATACATACTTATCGGACTAAATTGGGATTATCTTTGCAATCGAGACTTCATCTTTTTCTTATATCTTTATCTCTATATTTAATCAGAGTTAAATATCTATGTAGTTTAACTTGAATCAATCGAACTTTAATATTTTATTTATCATAATAAGCCTCACAAACGGTTCTTTGCAAGTAACTTGTAAATCGTCTTGACCAGAAGCACTAAAATGAAACATGTGAAGAATGTAGATGTAGATTTTCCAAATTCGGTTGTAGATTACATGAAGCATTGAAAACTTGGTAACAAAAATTACCTCAACTGCGTCTTTTTTTTTTTTTTGATTTTTTTTCAACAAATATTAAGACTAACAGAAGTCACGAGAATTGTCAAATTTTCAATAGACCTTCTCAGCCTGAAAAAAGGTCAAAATTAATCTTTGAAATGATTATAAACGCAACAACAGGTCAAGGAGTTACTGATGAGCTTTGGACAACTGCGGGCGTTCAATCTGGTCAAGGATTCGGCAACAGGATTATCAAAAGGCTACGCATTTTGCGAGTATGTTGATGTCACAATGACCGACCAAGCAATAGCAGGACTAAACGGAATGCAACTTGGAGATAAAAAACTCATCGTACAACGTGCTAGCGTCGGAGCTAAAAATCCAATGATTGGAGCTCAGGCTCCAGTTCAAATTCAAGTTCCTGGTCTCTCCATGGTTGGCACTAGTGGCCCAGCTACTGAGGTACAAAAAATTTGTTAAAGAGTTGAAAGTATTTCACTATAGTATCTCTCTTAGGGTATCTTTACAACTCTGCAAACCATTGATCCAAATTTATAGGTATTGTGTCTACTCAACATGGTTACACCCGAGGAACTTATGGAAGAAGAAGAGTACGAGGATATTCTTGAAGATATCAAGGAAGAGTGCAACAAATATGGAGTTGTACGTTCCGTTGAAATTCCTAGGCCAATCGAAGGCGTCGACGTACCTGGCTGTGGAAAAGTAAGACGGAATTTCTTGATAGAAATTTTTTAAACTTATTTAGTTGAATATTCTTTTAAATTAAAATTAAAATGTGTTATATTCGTCCTTAAATATTTTTTTTTTTTTTTGCAGGTTTTCGTTGAATTCAACAGCGTGATAGACTGTCAAAAGGCACAGCAGACTTTAACTGGTCGTAAGTTTAACAACAGAGTTGTTGTTACATCTTACTTTGACCCAGATAAGTATCATCGCAGGGAATTTTAAGATTTTAATTTCATTCCTCGTACCAGTCAATAATAATAATAATCAATTTGAAATGAAATTATGATTATATTCAGAAGTAAAACCAACGATTCTATGGTTTATTAACTGTAATATTTGACTACTTGTATGTTGTCCGTTAATTGGTATGCTTTTAAATGATCAAATATTAATGAATATTACCTTATCACATGAATGCGAAGACTTTATTTTCAAGTATATTTAATTTAATTTCCCAGGTTTTACTAGTCTCGTCTAATTTCGAAAATTAGTTTGAAAGCTCATTTTCTATTATTAACAACTATTGTCCCATTCAATTCCGGAGTGTTGACTTGCTCAATGTTTCAATTTTAAATTATTTTCTTTCCTTTAAATATCAAAATGTAAATTCATTCGTAATATTAAATCCCAGTGCGCTATTCACGCACGAAAATATTCAAATGATATATAAAAATACCAACAAAAAAATGATTTAAAGGCATACCCAAGGTGTATTTGACAAGAGTTTAGGATAAAATAATTTGCTGGCTAATGAGTGTTGAGAGATAAGAGAGAATTAGGAGAATAACACTACTCCTAATAATCTGTTAGTTTGAAATACAAAATTTTATTTTGTTCTACTCTATTTTCTTTTTTTTTTTTTTTTTTCTATTTTTCCTCGAATTGTAATCCAGCACAGACACAAACAATGTTTTCATACTTAGGTGTTCAACCTGTTGTACAATCGGCCGTTCTTTTCACAGACAATTTTTTAACCCGGATAGAAAAAAAAAATAAATATAAATAAATAAACTCATATCACTTTCAATATTTAATTTAATTATTCAACTAAGTTACTACGAATTGCACATTATTGATATTAATTAAGTAACCATGTTTCCTGCAAAGCAGAGTAAGAAAAATAATCATGCAGTAAAATCGTTTAATTTATAATAGACCAAAATTTTATGCTAAAGTTTGACAATTCTCTGTATTAAATTAAATAACTATAATATTGCTCGAACGATGCTGAACACAATTATATTTTGTCAATATTGCCTGTACTTTGATATAGGCAAACGTCCTATTAATACAAATACAGTTTAAAAAAGAACAAAATAAACAATAAATGAATAACTAAATTTCACTTGTCGCTATTTCTTGGCAAAGTCATACGTGTACATACATACAATAAATATATGCATAATATAAGAGATGAAGGATATAAATAAAATTTGTATCTGAATGGGAAAAAAAATAATTTTTATTGTTTTTTTCTTTTTTTTTTTTTACATGCTTTAATTAAATCGCTTCACGATGTTACAAAAATTTTTTCTTTTATTCCGGATAAGAGCATTGCTTTCTCCGCGTATAATTCAATACGTATTATATTAATGTTATTATTATAATATTATTATTATTATGAAAATATGAAAGTAAATGTATTATGGTATAATAAACAGGTGATTATTGGAGTGTATTGATTGAAATTTAAATTTCTTCTTGCATAGCTGGTTGATAAGACGTTTCGCTCGTGTCTGCACTATCGACTATAAATCTTTTAAGTAAGGCATAAAATCCAGCACCAAGAATCAGCATTCCAATACCAGATATTAAAACTATTGACCAGGCCGGAATTGCTGTGCCTCCTAAAATGGGTTTGAAAATTTACATTGTTTATGAAGTTTCGAAGTAAACATAATTATTTATTTTTTATAACAAAAAAAAAACTTCTCATTTACTTACTGTAGTAACTTCTAGTTATTGTTTTACGTCCTCTTAGAATCTTACGTCTTGCTTCAACTTCTTCCATAAACATTCCCATGATCACTGTTCAAAATTAAAGATAATAAAACATGAAAATGTATATCAGAAATAAGATTGATGACTCGCGATGAAATGCAAAATATCGAACAACGTAAATTCGAACCACATTGTGGACTAGAAATATACATACAAGCTCTTTCAAAATTACAGTTTCTTTATAAAATCGACGCGAACACTTTCACAGGTGTTATAAAATGGAAAAGAATTGATTTTCAGTTAAAGTTGTAGATTGAAATTAGAAAATTTCAGGTTTTACATGAAACAAATATACAAGCACGGATTCGAGTAAAATTTTTGCGCAAGATACGCAACACACAAGATGGCTTTGTAGTTTTTACTAGTTGACGTATAATATTTAAAAAATTTGTATTATTTGAAGAACTTACATAGACCCATGGCAAGGTAATACAAAATATTTTTTGCCCGCATTTTTAACTTCAACAGTTTTACTGTTAATTAGCGCACAAGATCCTCCGTTTAAAAACTTGCTACCACTAGATGTAGCACACCTATTTCTCACCAAATAACGTTATGAATCAACAGATAAGAACCTGTGATAATCGTATACCTTATCTGGCTGACACATCGAGATAAAAGATTTTATTATAGTGGGGAGGGTGTTATAATTCTACGTAAAATCAACTACGTACTACTACAAACATTCTTTCATCATTACGATACTCAAGAATTAAACATACTGTTGAATTACAAGATAAATTCGTTCTTCCCGCGTTGTTATTCTTGGATATTTATTACTGTAAGATGATTTAAATTTGCCTGTTTATAGGCAACTTCTTTTACGTATAAGCATTACAGATAGCATCAGCGAAGAAAAACTGAATAGAAAGACTTGGGGATGCGAATTTTTGGATAGTATATTTTTATTAATAACGTATGGTATTATACAAAGAAAAATTATGTTCTTAGTGTAGGATTGGCTGTAATAAGGTATACACATTAGCAGGTTCCGAGAATTTCTACTAACAATGAGAGGCCTGTGACAGTCGTATCAGAGATCGGTGGTCATATCTTGTTAACGCAGCTCCCATGCGAACTGTTTGACGTCACGAGGGTCACTGACCCCACGACAGGTGCCCCTACTCAAGATCAAGGTCAGTACTGCTCCTTGCCCGACGAGTAATCGACAGGTATATTTCATGCCCAATCTCTCCACTGATATCTCTGGCTCCGATGGATTATTAAACAAGCAGTATGTGAATTTTCAAAATTGGGTCTTTGTCTGGCAATCGAACCCTGACGCGACTGCCAGACAAAAATCAAGGGAAAAATCTCTGTCCGACACAATGTAGATTATATTATAAGAACTCGTATAGCAATAAGCAAATAAAGATATATATATAATAATTTGCGATGCGTTATACAATATTTACTTATAAGAAATAACTACATTTTGTATGTGTGTATGTATGTATGTACATACATACGAGGGTGGTCTGGAAAGTTTCCGACCTTAACGTCATAAGAGCAGTATCTTTAAGAGGTCGCAAACTTTTCAGACCAGCCATGTTTGTTACGTTGTACTTGCCAATGATAAATATTGTATCGATGCTGCAGCAATAAATTCCCAAATATACCTATAATTAATGATTTCGTTATTTTCCACTCTCCCCCTCTTGCCACTCTTTATTTTGGAATACGGTAAGTGAATTTTATTGGGCGTAAGAAGACACGGCACAATTTTTCCCGCTAAAAACTTCAGCACACCTCGTCGGGTCAGATTTTCTCCTGATACCAGAGCAATATTTCGACTTCGGATTTCAAAAACTCAAAATTTCGTGAGCGAATGAGACATGCACAGAGACACATCTATGCGAATGCATGCTTGCTTAGACATACGCTCCTGATTTTTCCCGCCAAAAATTTCAGCACACCTCCTCGGGTCAGATGTTCTCCTGATACCAGGAGCAATTTTTCGACTTAAAATTTCAAAAATCTTAAATTTCGTAAGCTAACGAGAGATACAGAGAGACACATCGATGGGAATGCATGCCTGCTTAGACACATGCTCCTGATTTTTCCCGCCAAAAATTTCAGCACACCTCCTCGGGTCAGATGTTCTCCTGATACCAGGAGCAATTTTTCGACTTAAAATTTCGAAAATCTTAAATTTCGTAAGCTAACGAGAGATACAGAGAGACACATCGATGGGAATGCATGCCTGCTTAGACACATGCTCCTGATTTTTCCCGCCAAAAATTTCAGCACACCTCCTCGGGTCAGATGTTCTCCTGATACCAGGAGCAATTTTTCGACTTAAAATTTCAAAAACTCTGAATTTCGTAGAAAAATGAGACATGCATAGAGACACATCTATACGAATGCATGCATGCTTAGACACATGCTGGACTGGAGACCGTTTGAAATAAAGCAACTTATAATTGGTTATTAAAAATAAATATGTACCCATCACAATTGATAGTAAAATTTCTTTATTTGCTTTTTGATATACAAGTTATCTTAATATATCTACAAAGGTATGAACCATATTTTTACTACAACAATATACCCAATACAACTAATTTTACAAAGACTAAGTTTAATATGCCTTGTTCGTTGCAATGGGAACTTTAATCTGTAGCGGACGAATATGTTCGGACTCTGGATTGAAGTTGATTCATCTGTAACAGAAGAATAAGTGTTATAATATCAATATCTGTTCGGAGTATTCATATTGGATTCGTTAGCGCAACCCCCATGCGAACTCTTTAACGCCACGAGGGTCACTGACCCCGCGCGAGCAGGTACCTCTATTGAAGTTCAAGGACGTTGTTCTTCCCCACCAACGGGGTCCCCACCAAAAGATGACACGTATCTCAAGCAGCAAATAAAGAAACTTGATTATTTATTTTTAGAAAACAAATAGATAGCCGCCCGAAATTGGTTTACGGGGTGAAAGATGGTAGCGCCCAACTACCTGTACCATGTTGCACGCAACCCGTATTACAGGAATGTAGGACGGGTTGCCTGCAACATGGTGCACATAGTTGTCACGTCTATCCTAGATGGCGCTACAATCTTTCACCCCGTAAACCAATTTCGGGCGGCAATCTGTTTGAATTCTCCGCATCGTAATGCTCATCAATTAATTATCCTCGTAAGATGTTTGAATAAAGTTTCCTTCCCCGATATTAACGATTCCGCAGTTGAATAAGCGCATCATCCTAATATTGATAATCTATAATACGTAGTTAAAGTTCAATGAGAACTTTAATGAGTTTGAAAGTAGATAAGCTAGAAACCATGGCTCAATTAAAATTTATTCTAGGACAAAAATGAATATTATACTTAAGTAGGACTTATATTCACAAGCCCAGGACATCAGAAGATGAAATAATAATATTAATGATAGATATACTTTTTTGTCAAGCTATAAGCAAGATTTCTGTAATGAATGAATATGGAAATAACGAATGTATACAATGAGTACAGTTTTATCATGATATTTTAACTGAGCATGTAAATAATAGTATAGATGTCATGTTGCATGTCAGTATAGGTAAATTCGACGCGATAACAAAACAGTACTTCAAACAAAAATCGCGCGTTACTCTACATACAATCTCTTTTTTAAGAAAGGGATTAGTTATATTATTGGCTAGTATATTTCTGTAATCCGAATGTAGTGTATAGTACATTCTTGTGTGCCATGACGTAGACATTCTCATGTTTCAAAGCAAAATCTACGCTATAGGGGTTCATGATTTCTATGAGATTTCTTTCCATCATGACGGGCTGTTGCCCTGCTTGACGTTTACTGATCTATTTGGTAAAATTTTTTTTTTTACTTTTTGCTTGACAAATTTTCAATCATGGACGACTACCTGGATGAGATATTCCGTAAAATCGTACGAGACATCACGGAGGATATAAAAAACTATCCCAAAGAAGGTTAAAATACGACAATTATACTACAGTCTTTATTAATATATAAGTACGAATTTATATACGTATACGACAGTAGTTTTTAATATACACGTACAGACCGGAAGACCATAGCAGGATGGCTACAGCAAGTTGGCAACGAGGTGCAAACGGATTCTGAACGAAAAGCTAGAAATGAATACGGACGTTATTTACGTTACATCGTCCAGTCTGGTGAACCATTACCAAATGAATTAAAAACTCCTCTTTGCTCCCAGGATCCTTTTACGTCCGTACCAAAGAGCGGTGTACGCAATTTTGAATTAAACCCACTAATTCCTTTTACCAAACATAGTCGCTTTACAGACTTTTCTGTAGCTAGCTCGATGACTTATTAATCAATTTTAACGCTTTGATATCATTAGCAATTTAACATGATTCTCCAAAGTACTAAATCATCATCGTTGCCAAAGAACGATAGATACGATTGTATAGCGTAATTTTTGTCATTTATTTCAGAAATCGGTGTGTCCCAGAAAAGATGTTGTAGCACAATTGCAGCCTGGGGTAAATTCTATTTTACGTCTCCTGATTTACGACGAAGCTTTTATATTCTAAGATAAATTGAAATGAATTTATGAATCTGGAAAGAATCTAAGTTCACGTTAATTTAAATTCTTTTCAATTCGTTCTGATTAGAAATTTTCAAGGATGTAATTCCCCGATTCATTTTCGTTCATTATCTTGTTTAATGTAAATTCTGCAGACCGATATGCGAGGAATAGCAAAGATTTGTGAAGACGTTCGTAACGGGGACATAACTACTGCTGCAGAATTTGTCTTTACATTAGCACCTTATATCGTTGATCGTGGAATGCTTTTTAAAGAAATTTTGGACAAAGATCTCAACTATTTTCGTCAGATTGTCGACGATACGGTCGATCGAAGGGTACTTATTGAGACTTAATTATTAATTTCTTACAGGTTCTTTGATATCAGTTTTCAAGTATTATCTGAAAAAATAATTTCAATTTTATACAATATCTGAATATTATTGAAACACATATCGAGAACAGAGAGATAGATGAAAAAAAAAGTAAAATAGTTAATTCTTCAGTAAAATTGATTCATTCCAAACGAATCGGTTTGATTAATATTCAATCACCGATCCAGAGAATCAATTTCGCGTATCTGATCGTTTCGTCATAACGAAATTATGTCCCATTACTAAATTGCCGATATCTGTATTGAAGAAATTTTCGGTATAGCGAATTCGTTACGTACCGTATAAATCAATTACCTGTTTAATCACATAACGGTAAAGGCTAATGAAATTAGAAGATTTTCTTTATTACCGCAAAACACGATCGTCGATACTTCGTTCTCAGGTTCAAGATGAGGCTGATGTAATGATGCACACCCAGAACGATATAAAGCAAAAATTTCATTCCTTAACTCACGCAATGGTTCATAGAACCATGAAGATCAGGCAAAGGCTTTTGGAAATCTCTCCCAAATTCGACTGGGCAAAACATGGAAAGAATAAAGCCAAAATTTCAAAACTTATCAGAATTGTGAGCTGTTATAGTTTAAGAAATTCACAGAAAAAAAAAATCATCCAATTTCTCTCTCACTCCCTTAATTATCTTCAATAATTAATAATTAAACAGGATCAAAAACGGAAGGGAGTCCAAGCGGATCCAAATATTTTTGATAAATTACTTCATCAAGTATTCATGAGAGGTCAATGGCTAAAAAAAGAGCTAGCACGTATTCAGGAAGAGAATGCTAATTTGAAAATGTTCCTTGGAAAGTTTCGTATTTTAGCTGCTGAAAGAAAGGAACAGGAAAGTTACGTGCCTCGAATGCTTTGCAAGGAGAAAAATACTTTAGAACAGGAACTAGAGTTCCTTCAAGAAGAATATAGCAAAAATCTTGAGATTGTAAATGCTCTTTACGTTGAACATCAAAGATGTGTAAAGCCTGAACCAAGCCAAACATCTATAAGTGATTGGTGTGATTAACGGAATCCTAAAAGTTTCATTATTATTATAAATATTGAATAAAGAAAAATCCAAATAAATCACGTTTAAATTTCATCATATACATAATATATTTACAGATAGTTGTTTTCCTTTTCTTTTTTTTATACAGAATTCAAATAATACAGGATAAAATCCCTAGTTTCGAACCGTTGTGTATTTCCATTTCCAAATCTCATATATATTTCTCTATTTTTAACAATTAGATTTGGGAATAAAGACAGAACCGTTCAAATCAGATTTAAGTAAGTTATTCAAGCGTCAAACTAGGCATTTCTTCCAGGTAGCTTCTTGAGGTCTGAGTTCGATGCCTTGTGGCAAGAACGAATTCAAATCGTTGATAGAAAGTTCGATTATATTGACTCAGGTGAAAATTTTCATATTCCTGGGGTCACTGAACGTTTGAATTATTTCATCCACTAGACAAGTTCGCGTTGTTCAGTATTAAATTGAACGTAATTTTATGGCTGTAGAAAGTAAGTTAATACCTAAAGATTATTTGTATATTCATCTTGTTGAGCATATACCTTATATTAATATTATAGATATAGTATTTTAATGATTAATATTAATAAAATAATAAGTATCATAACAAAAACAATCAATAGACTTTAAAAATCCTTTACAAATATAACAAACGAATAGATTTTAGATATACATATGTGTATTATATTTGGCAGTGAATGAAGATTTATAACTAAAAGGCAACTCGCGTACTTATACTGCAGTGTAATTGTAGCGCTTTAATACCATACCCAAAAATTTAGACTGCCCATTACGTCGGTTCGTAAAAAAAATTAAAATTTCAAATATAAAAAAACAGCGTTTAGTATATAAGTTATTCGGAACAGGCATAATGATGCATCATTAAAAATATTCAAATATGGCCTCTGCTTTACTACATAGATGCTTTTAAAATTTCGATACCGGTGAAATTTCAGAAGATTTTCTAATAGCAGAGTTCAACTCGCTTCCGTTGCTACTAGAAGCTTTAGATTTTCTGTCCGGATCCATAGCAATGGAAATAAACTCTTCGGACATTTTTTTATCCAAACCAGTGTATGTCTGAGCTAAATCAACTTGATCTGAACTAGGCAATGAAGTATCAGACTTTTCAGCTTCTGTTTGAGACACAGGAGATACAGGCTTTGAACGATGACTTGGTAAGCTCATTGCTTCGTGTTCTGACATCACATATCTCTTTCGCTTAATGCGTACCTAGAAAAGCAGGATTCAAAGTCATATAAACTTCATAAATGAAATAAATTAACATATAAGACGTAAGAATAGAGTTTTAACCATTTGCGGATGATAATGTGGGTGTGGTGAGCAGATCGGTCCTCTTGCCATTTTGTAACCAGGTGGCATAGAATGATAGAGTGAAGGCGGAGGTAGTGTTCCTGTAGCTGGTATAAGACCTGGATATTTTTTAGGAATTGTAGCAATTCCATATGGAGTCTAAAACATAAAAATCAAAAAACTCAAATGAACAAATAAATTTAGATAGTAATTTTGATAAAAATAATCAGTTGAATGAAAAGTAAAAGTCATGTTTACATTATTATTCAATGAAAGCGAAGGGATTTTTAGATTCCTAATAAAAACACTTTCGTTTATTAATTGAGTGCATTCTCGTGTAAATTATTGAAAAGTTACTGCAGAAAAATATCCGGCCGTAACGAACGAACGATCAGATTTCTAAATGGTATTGCTGCAGGCAAAGATATTATACTAAGTTTCTCCCAAGCCAATCTTCAGATGGGATGAGTAAACTTTCTAGTGTGTCACTGACCTAGCTCCCTTCTTGTGTACCAAAACAAATTCTGTTTAAATATTTACAATCATAATCATCTCCTGAGATTGTATAAGCTGAAGCTATAATCTATTTCTTGTTATTTGACTGACTGCTTATTGTTGGAAGACAATATACTCTACAGGATTTAATTATACTCACTTGTAATACAGGCTGTACGGACATCATGGGCTGTACCAAATATATTTGCTGTGATTTTGGGTGAGCTGAAACCCACTGATGTACCATGTTGTGGGTTTTCAATTGACCCTGACTTGTGGAAGATGGAGAACCTTTCAAACAGCCACAGAGCCTGGGTGTAAGCTTGAAGCAGGTGTATCCAGAAATGAATAATTCAACAACGCTTGTAATTAGCAAACCTATACTAGCCAATAATCCTGCCCAGCTGTGGTCCACACCTAATATCGAGTCATCTTCATTCTGAAAATGCAGATATCATATAGAAAATGACAAGTCAAGTGATAAATCTTCTGTATTTATGATGGATTCTGCTCACAGACTCAACTGCCTTAGAGTGTTATTCACAAGTCAACGAGAAAGTATATGTTTTATAGATGAATCATTATTATTTATTTACATATTTATTATCCGTTCAGATTTTCAATAGCATAATTGACTTGCTTTGAACTGTGAATGCAGACCTTGGCATTTGGCAGTGAATCAAAAATTACTACTCAGGTTGATAGACCGCTGAACTTTCTCTTGAGTATAGTCACACGAGTCTTAAACTTTTTAGTACTCTACGGTATAAGTATGATTTTAATGATTTTTAGTTTGAGAAATAGACTTGTCAATATTGATGTGGCATTTTAAATAAGCACAATGTAAATATCAGTGAGTCGTTAACACAGTTGAAATATGGTTTCGAACATCCGTTATACAAAGTGATGAAACTTTACAACAGATTCATACTTAGAAGGCAAATGAAACAAACAAAAAAAATCGAATGAATTCTGGAATTTAATTATCAGTTAATTGATGTCCCTACAGTCTACAAATTGATTTTCACATTTTTAAGATATATTTTCATTTATTGAATTTCAAATTTTTATATAGTTTCACACTCTAATTCAATCTAGCACAAATTTTAAATAAAATTAAACAATTTAGGGCAAACTATTTCCTCAATAAAATATGCTCACCAGCTCACCAAATATTTAGGCCAATTAAAGTTCTAGGCACTTTCAGTCTTAATTAACTAGAGTTTAGTATAAAGTTAAGTAGAGTAATAAATTATTAATTAAAATACAAAGCAATGGGTTTAAAATTCCCAACAATAACCCATTCATTGTGATAAATTGGACATTCTTCAAGCATGAGTAACGCAATAAGAAAATAAAAAAAATAGGTAGAACACTGTTTATTCAGATAATTAATTTCCAGAACCATTGACCCGAGATTTATCACCTGTCCTAAATTAAACGCATACGGACACTGCTAACAACTCGCTAATTACTTACCGGTGTGTCTAGAAGACTTAGTTCAGGAGTTCTCTGGGAATCTCTGACAACAGCTGTGAGAGCAGTAATTGCAGCCATATTCGACAATGCTAGGGCTATCAAACTGGACGCTAAATAGGCAGTAGCAAATCCCGAGTTCTGAGATGTTGATTTATTTGTTGAACTGGCTAAAGTTGCTACCACCCCTAACGCACCAGCTATCAGAGCACCAGCTCCTGCCCATAGTCCTGCTCCTGAACCACCCAGAGATGCACCGTGCACCAGGACCAATACTCCGAACACTACCAGAATTATACCTGAACATTGACCAAGGAAATAATACTTTTATTCATTCTTGAAATGGACTTTCAAGAGATTGGTAAGTTCGAGGCGTTCTTGGAAATTGAAGAAAAATACAAAGTATGATTATATTTTCAGCTTAACTGATACGAATTACGTTTATTAATCTAATATGATGTATTAATATTTCTCTAATTAATGCTTACCCAGCAGTAGCTGACCGCACGACATAAGCATGAGTAGATTTGATTCATCTTCAATTATAGTTGGTTGATTTTCAGCAATGAGAACTTCTTTGGAATGTTTTGATTCCGCACTGCTCGTTGTTTTCGAATTTTTGGAGTCTTTAGAATCCTTAGAATCGTTTGAATTTTGACTTCGTACAGTTAAATCTGGTTCCATTTTGTTATGGCTATCCATTTTTTTAAATTATTCGATATAACAGTATAAATTATTTATTGCATAGTTAAGAAAGTATTAATGATTTATTTATTTATTTATTTTCACGATGTCTTTCGTTGTACAAAATTTTTTAATTTTTTAAATTTAATTTAATTTAATTTTTTAGTTGAGCTAACAGCTAAGTGTTATATGAATTAGTTATACAATTATTTATGGTAATTATTTAAGGAAAACAATATTATTTCAATAACATCTGCTAGTCTGAGACTAAAAGATGGGTAATGGTATTCTTGGAATTTTTTATACCGCAGTCCCGTTTAGTCTTTTGTAAACAAATCAACCGCAATAGGTCACTGTCACTTTTCTTTTTAAATTCTTAGTGGTTGATGTCAGATATGAACGTAGCAAAATCCTGTATAGCACGGTAGTCTGTTGATAAAAAAAATTATCAGTTAATTCTCATCATAGATGAAAATGTTCAAAATCTTACCCTAGACAAACAATATCAGATGATAATTGTTACTATGTAGATAAAGCCAAGTAAAATAGATCAGTTTTTGTCAGAGAAGATTTTTAAACAATATGCAAATTTCTGTCTGATGATTCAATCACTTCAAATTGTAAAATGTGATAATAGAGGTAATCAATTACTTATATGACAAATTTTATGAATACACTTATTTGTTACATATTCCACTGACTTAAAAAATTCTTCTGATATTATCTAAAGCAAAGTAGGAGTCTTGAAACAGTTTGATGGTGTAAATATTGAAAAATTCTCATTGGTATAATTTTTGAATGATAAATGAGACACCATATGAAAATAACTCACCAAGCATTACACTATTAACGATCACAACACAGTATCAGTTAAAAGTAAATATTGTTAATTATATGATAAATTATAAGACAATTTAACTGTTTGACAGAGCGTAGATTCTGTTGAAAAAGAGAGAAACTTATACTGAGGAGTAAGTTAAGTAGCTCGTGGTAAGCCTGGTCAGTGACTGGGAAGGCACAGCTACCCAGAGAGTCATGGGCTTAATAAACTATACTAAGATACAAGTAGAGGGTACAGTTTATGCTTTGAGTCTGTAGTTTCTCTACCTTTCTACAGAAGCATCCAGAAGAGAAATGTAAGGAGCACGTTTCAGCTAAACTGTCCAGCTATGGCTAACTCGAATATTTCATCTATGTAGAATATTCATGCAAGAAATAAAGCCAGGAACTAATGCGACTAATTCAAACATTGCTAAATGAAGAATAATTGATTACCAACAGATCTCTAACTCCACAGTCCCTATGTATTTTCAGAAAAATTACATTACAAGAAATAGAACAATAACGTTTTTATTTAGCAAATTAAAACTGCAAAAATCATTCGATATGATGAGCAGGGTTCACTTGAGTGATGTGATTGGGTGATATAATTGCATGAGAAAGCGGATGGAATCAATTTCATTCTAATTTCTGATGAAACAATAATTAGATACGTGGATTTTCAATGTATCTCGCTTTTACTTTCATTTATCGATATCAGAACTGACACAGATTATACACTGGCACTACTTGAATAGCCATGTAATTTAACGACTGCAATTATTTCCACAGTTTTTTTTTTTTCAATACGACACCTGGTCAAGTCACTTTCAAATCCAAGTTACACTGGAATTTCAATCAACTTTATTAAACTCGTTTTGGAACATTCATCTCATTGTTGTTCATTGCTTTACTTTGAATAATCTCATCTATTCTTACACCATATGAATTACCAGATTTAAAATTGGTCTATGAGAGCTTCAAAGCTGTGAAAAAATATCTTTAATGTTTTTATACAAACGGAACATTGTTAGATAGGTCAGTGGATCAGAAAAGTAAAGATCGATAGATGAAAAGCAAAATATTTGATGTTGTTATTGTGTAATTTGGTCAAATAATGATAATATTTATCTATAAATTACTAGCTACAAAAATATTTTCAAGCTATTAACATCAAGTCAAATTAACAGCGTCGAGAAGATAATTTCTTATATATGAACCTCGTTTTACAATTGTCTAAAACGCGCTGGACCGTAACTAGTCGAACATAATAATAGACAAGCAGGAAAAGCTGTATGTTAAATAATGCATCACTTATTGATTATTCGGTAATTTTCACCAACTTTATTTATTGAGATTTAAGATATAGAGAAAGTTCAGGAAGTGCAGCTGGACGTGTGAGTTCTATGACCCCCGCATCATCCCATATAGAAATATTTTAATGCTTTCCCGTTTGTGGTCGGATAGATTAGCATAGATATTTGCTCGAAGAATTATTTAGATAAAAAAAATTTGAACAAAAATTCAAAATTAAGTTGAATGAACTATTTTTTTATCTGTCACTTGACTTTATCTAATATGTTCTAAGCTTGTGAAAGAATGACTGAAATTAAACTAAACCATTAAGATGAGGAATTAAAATAATTGCGCGGTAAGCTCTGATGAGGACGGAAGGTTGAAATACTGCTGGAAAATAGCAATTATGTAATGCTCTCTCTCATACATGAAAGAATCTTGGTGACAGAGATGCAATCTCTACTGCAATAATTATGCCATGCTGTGTAAAATTTTATAATCTCGTCTCTGACACTCTTACTGTACGTTGCCCACACTGCGTACTATACAGTTACAGAAACCGTTATCTTAATGTTTTATTTTGCAACTATGCAAAATTATTCTAATTCTTTCTACAATCATGGCATTTCTTTCATTCCCGACTTTGAATAAACAAGATTAACTATTTCAGAACAAGGTCTTTTTTATATCTGCAACAAAACTATATAGAATTGAGTACTATTCATCAAATAACTTCTTGAAATCGTCTATTCGTTGATAAAAAGTCTTGGGATATTTAAATTCCCACTTTGCAATGACTGGGCGATAATAATCCCGTTTGGAAACTGGTGAGAAAATATTTCTCTGTTAAGCTACAGGCAATAGCCTCCTCTTAGATTATTGACAACATATAAAGCAGTTTGCCTTGACCACGTAAATGAAGGAGGCTGATCTCATCACATAAACATAACACCGACATAGCGTTTGAGAAGTAGTAATTTATTTGATGTTAATCTGAAGCATAGAGAAATTTGTTGCTTAGTAGACTATTATTTATAAATTCATCTTAGATGATTGAATGATCTGAAATCTTTTTGCATACCATATATATTCATGTCCCAAACTGATACAGAATATATTGTCCTCTAAAAAAGGTGGAGATTTATTATTCATATTGTTATTATAAATATGATATGAAAGCGATAAATTCCTACTCCAAATCTGCACACAGTATAATGTATAATGATATAGTTTAAATGCAAGATACGCAGGTGCTCTAAGTTAGCTATTGCCGGACCTGTTTCTCTGCGTGAGACTTGAATATCAATAAGCTATTGAACTCTCGAATTACAACACAGCGTAACATGTTCAAACGTAATATGGGTCACTTTGAGACTCTTTGTCGCTTGAATAGGTGTGCTAAAGGTGGGGTACCATTCCACATGTAGTGTGAATACTAGTAAGCAGAATGTTGACGAAGAAACAAAGTACGTGAATGAATATTGATAATTTTCTATTATAAAGTTTTTATTATAAAGAACAATTAGTAATGAGATATTTATCTAACAATTGTGCAACGAGCAATAACTATCGAATTTCTAAAGAGAAATTAACCGATGTGAATCAAGCTTTGATTATGATAATTTCTGCCACGTAGGTTTGTTGACTGCATGTCGTTAATATGCTTAACACAAATACTTTGCAATCCTACGTGGATCTATTGTTTCTTGGCTTCCTACACGAAAAATTTCCTGTTAGTTAAGTAATAGATCTAATTTGTTTGATTTGTTTTTTTTTTTTTTTTTTCGAGACAACAGGCTTGGCTACTGCTTTACCTCGTCTACAAAATTTATTCCTCTACTGGTAACTATAAATAATTAAAACTTGACGTTCTTGTTAATTCAAGGAGCAGAATTAATGTTATCTTTCCGATTTAGGTAAAGCAAACGGTCGCGGAATGCAGACGCCCCTGATAAATCGCGTATCAAAAAACGCAATGATTTTTTTAAAGGTGTCTAATATTGCTAAAATAAATTGGGAATTGATTAAATAAATGACATGTGTGTTCTGTTTGCATAATTTCAAGGAATGCCCTTGAAATCATCTCTTAAAAAATGATAGCTAACAATTTAATGCTCCGAAATGTTAAATAAAAAATTGTAATTCATATGTTGGCGATGCAACGGATAATAAATTCTCTTTATTTTATTTCATATTAAATGAAATGTCAACAGGCCACAATTCCTACAAGGTATTGTATATCTCGTGTTCATTGACTATATAAACACAAGTGTATGCGGTCTTCCTTTCACCACAGTGGTTCTCAAGTTAAAAAGAACTTATACGAAACTTTCGGCCTATTATTGAATTGCGAATTATATGAGAACCAAACGCTAAAATCACTCATGATGTAATACACCTGCTATGTGTGCCTTGATTTACACAGGTATGCGGAAAGTTTTTTTTTTCGTTCAATTTCAAGCTTGAATTCATTAGAGTAGTTTATTCGCATCGGTTGACGGTCATTTGATAAAGATAATAATAAGTGTGAAAATCTTATTTACCTGTTTTTTTTTCTTCCACAACGATTTCGCCCAGAGTGATTGTTCCCTCTTTCAAAGCCGCAACACCAATTTGAGTAATCGTGTTGAAATTGGTCAAATATAAACTGTAAAAGCATTGTATTAGCTCAAATAATGAATCAATCGATTAATTATGCAAATAGAATTTCTCACTTTCTTTTCCATGGAAACTCCAATTCTTCAGTTTTATATTTCTTAATCAACTTCAATTCATTTTCATCTCCTATCACAAGCGCCGGCTCACTAAGCTCAGGTATACGCATATCCATGCGGTAGACTAGACTCACTTGAATATTGTGCTCAAAAGTTACTTGAATTAAAAAGAGTCTGAAAAATTGAGGTCAAGTAAGCCTAAAGTTATCATTTCAAAGGGAATGTGATTCTCTGAGCTTTTGAAAACATACCTATGGTAAAGTTCAGGATTTTTTGTAACTAATTCCAGACATCCACCTCCATTGAATGAACAATTGTGATAAAACTGAAAATGATTTAGTTCTAAACTGTGAGGTTTGCTCTGGAAAAGAATATTGTTGCCTTGTACTTTTACAATGCTTCTTTTGGTCTCATAATCTTGGATTTCTCTTTTAGAATCTGTTTTTGGATCCAAAAATAGCTCTACTGCAGTCTGTGAATTGTTACTTGAAGTTATTGCGGCAATATTCTTGGTGTCTATTTCTTCTTTGGTAAGAAACTCCAAGTCAGGTGTTGGCACAGATAATTGCGGACACTGGACACTCAAGTTATAAAACGGTATGTCTTTGCCAAACCAATCTTCTCCGATGTTATTTCCAATTTGACGCTATATAATGGAAGATTCTATTTTGTAATTAAATTTTATTCTGTATGTAAACATGCAGATTTCGCTGTTTTGTAATAAACAATAATGATAGAAAAGAACATTAAGGATACACAATCGCATGTATAATATTGTTCATCAAGAGTACCTACAACCTTCATCCAAACTTTTAAGACGATAATTTAGTGTATTAGTGATAAAAAAGCAGCTATTATGATTATTACTGTGTAAATTACGTACCTGCCCTAGACGGTAATTGTTTAAACCAGCACCTCGACAAAACGATGTTCTGAACGTCTTATTATCATATAACGGTACATGAATATAAAGATAAGGAAACACTTGAGCCCAGAATAGATTTTCAACATCTTCGAACGTTTTTGGACCAAAATGTTCGTGGGTCCATCCTGGACCGAATATAGCCACAGACAAATCATGTTCTCTTATCTTTTGCAATGCCTATAATATTGAATATAATATGCTATTATATCATTGACTAACAAATAAATCAGCGATATTTCATTCAGAGATATGTTACATTGGAAAGATTGTATTAAACTGAAATGTTAGTAGTTTGGGATTCAATTGAATAAAAAGAAGTAAACTTGAGCACTATAGCTTTCAAATAACAATTTGATCAAATTAATGATTTAAACAGCTAAATAGTGACTATAAATGAACTTCAATTTGATTTTATCAATAATCTAGACTCGTGAAACTATCTAAACATTGTTTGAATAAAAAAAAAACTGGCTAAAGTAAATGAAATTCAAGTAGTTTTGCTGAAATTGTTTGAAATTAAATAAACACAGTAAATTTTTCATTCTTAAACAGTTAAATCATGGACATTCTTTGGTATTATCTTGTAATACATATGTTATAATTTAGTTACATAGTTTGAGTTGAATCCACCTCCACCCGGACACCCTCGTCCCCAAACATCTAATCCGACGTAAATATCTGCGATACGATTTTCCTCGACAACTCTAGCACGGCTTTCGGCTAAGCCTAAATCGGTCCAATTGTAGTTCAAAAAAATGCCATCGCATACGTCAAAGAAGCATCTAAAATTACGAATCAATATATAGATGTCTTAGTTTGATAATAAATTAAAGAAAATCAAGTAAATTGATAATCTTACTTGTTTAAATCGTTCAGTTTGTTCTGCCATGCTAGTTTTCCTTCTTGAGTAACGCTATCGTACCAAATAATTTCTGAACCAATAATATCCTTGTGAATATTGTCAGTAAGATATTTGACAAAGAATTTAAGCTTGTCTATGTCATCTTTCTTGATTGTGTTCTCTACGTTCAGCAGCCATCCGTCAAATTTATAGAATTTAGTAACAGTAATAAGAGCGTCTGCAAATCTCTTGATCTCTGATTCAGATTTGAATATCTCATCCCATATTTTAGCACCTTCTTGCCATTCTGTTATTATTGTACCGAAGATTTTAACCCCGTGAATATGAGCCGCGTTTATCCAACCAAAGGGAGGTACTGTTACGAAGTGATGACTGAAGTATATAAACGTGTCTATTCCACTCCAGTGATAAAAAATGTATGAATCGTGGGCGTTTGATCCGTTGATAAATCTTGAACGATGTTTAATCGAGGATAATTATCGCTAATGAATAATTCGTGATGAATATGGATTTAATATAAAAATGTAAATACCTGTCGTCGAGATAACCGCCTCTCATGTCGTGACATACTAGAGTCTTCGGCTTTCCGTTTCGTGGAAATTTGGTCAAAGGTTTGTGCACATTGTTGATATCTCGCCCGGAATATACATATTCGGTTGTTTTCTGAATGGTTTCTATATTTGGCCATGGATTTAGGTTGTCTAAGCTTGAGTAGAGCTCGATTAAAGATTTGAACGGTTTTGAGGTTAGCGCTGCGGATACTTTACGCATGTCAATGCTAGCAGATGACATGATTAACTCTGCGTTTGTGATGAAATGAAATGAATGAGTCGATTTATATACGTATGTTTATAGTAATATAAAAATGAGGAAAAGGAAATAGATATAGAAATAATAACATGGTTATGCAAGGTCGAGAAAGTATTAGATTAAAATTATCGCGGAAAAACCGCAAAAGTCGCGACGGATGTAACTCGATTTACAAGGTCTGTCGTTGTTACAGTGGTCGTAATCGACGTGAATTGTTTCCAGTTTTGCGATAAAGAGAAACGGAATTGTTTCAATCAGAAGCGTAAACACCGGGAAATAATAGATAAATATGATTCTAATATCTGCAAAGGTCGAAAAACATGGATAAGCCTGCAGAGGACGTTTAAATAACGGAGATCGGAAAAAGGCGCGAACTTCTTGGTGCTACTTAGGTTGCATATATTCAGGAGTGGTTGAAATTATTTGAAAATATATTTAGATGAAAGTATAATAATTTTCATGATGATTAACTGATGCAAAAATAATAAATGGAGAGAAGAACTTGAGGGATATTTAACATCGTTGAAATATTATTTGAAATATTCTGGTCATGCAGTGGTTGTTTATGATGGGCAAAGTTTTAATTGATTCGCAAGCGAGATATTGTAGGTATACTATAGCTTAGCAGTGAACTAATTATATCTTGTTTTATTATACGCTTGAATAGTAACACGTAATTATTAACTTTATTGCTCGTGAAATGATAACAAATTCGTAATAAGGTTGTTAGCGAAGTATCTTTACAAACTCTTGACGCATGTAGTAGAAGCGTAGTAAGTAAAGGTAGAAAAAGGAAAGCGATCATTTACATTGTAACATCGCGCAAGATCTTATGTGTGTATACCTACCTATAAGGTATAAACTTTCGCGCGCATCTCGCGTTTCGCGAATATGCGCACGTGCATAGAATTATTTAGATAGTATACATAGGTATGAAGATTTGAGAGACTTAAGTTAAGCGTATGTAGTATACATACATACTTACCATGAAACACAAGTATATTTAGCCATACGAAGGATGTTATGATAACATAAAGAGTTATGAGAAATGTTTTCTTTTTTTCTTCATCTTTTTTTTGTTGAAGTAAAAAATTTCGATGTTTGTTAAGCTGTAAAAATGTTTTATTACATTGCAGCTTATTGAAAAAGACATAAATCCTTTAAGTATGTATGTAATATGTATGTATATGTATGTATGTTACGAGATTATGGAGACAACTCTAGAATGACTGGAAGACGCATGAGATCATTACTTAAACTTATTAACAACTTAAAATACATATATTATCGGATTTCTATATGGTATACATAATTAATTATAAATTTTAGCCGCCAATATGGTCCCACGATGTTCTGCTCTCTACTGCGCAATATTATATAATCACTTTATAACGTTCTAACAAGTATCCAAATAAAGAGAACAAAAAATTAATAAACATGACAAAAAAAAAACATATCAATTATTGGATACTTATTAATAAACGTTCTATATAATTATGCAGGCATAGCCATTCGTAGCTGCAGCTCTTACACGATTTGATAATAATATTGAACATAACAATGCGATATATGTAAATGTAAATCATTATTTAATCAAATATCTAAATATTTATAACAGATAAAATATTATACGTATATTCACGGAGGATTAGTAACTCCGGTAAAATGATATAAGCGCGATATTATAATATCATAATGACGCAAGGAAAGCGAGTATAGACTTCAAGATTTG
The DNA here is from genome assembly GCA_963924015.1 of Macrophya annulata. NCBI lineage: Eukaryota > Metazoa > Arthropoda > Insecta > Hymenoptera > Tenthredinidae > Macrophya > Macrophya annulata. The sequence continues at coordinate 4,854,422 of OZ001257.1, read as the reverse complement.
TAAATTTTTAGATAAAAGTATTTTTCAAATAGTGCGTGTATATATCACATTTGAGTCTACCTATTACAATACTTTTTGTATTTTTCTAGGCTCTTAATTAATTCTTTTCTACACATTCAATTATTATTTTATTTCATTTTTCTTTTTCTTATTTTTTTTTTTTCTTTCACTCTTTTGATATTTATTATTTTCATATTAAATTTTATAATTTTTCCTACACATCAAATGCTAATATATGTATATAATAAATACATACATATCAATATCTCTGGTAAAAAAAAGTGGAAAATAAAAATAGATCTGCAATGTGGACTTAGACAAAATCAAAAAAAACTGATTAAACTTTTTTTTGAGTGTTGATCTGATCAGATAGTCTATCAGTTTTTATATAGAATTTTTTCTATTCGGCAGAGACATATGTATGTATAATTATTATAAATATTATAATTATTATTATTATTCTTAATAGTTGGTTCTCGCAGTATATCTGTATAATATAGGTATATATATATGTATATAATATGTATATATAACGTTATGTAAATTTTTAATACAACTTTGTTATATATTCCCGGAATATTATTATTGTATTATATTTAAATTTAATAGTTTGAAATTCTCTGCAATAATTTTATATTATATAATTATTATGTTTACGATGTTGTGTACTTACTATATTTATATATTAAATATCTCGGTCACTAATAGAATATATACCACAACTGCACGCATATAATATACCTTTAGCGGTATAAACATATACATAATACAATAATATATTATTTAGTTTATCGCAATGTTATTTTCTTTCATAATGTTTTGTCCTTTCTTTTTCTTCTTTTTTAATCGTACATATACATCTAGTATGTGGTATACATATATATTACATATACATATATGTATTATATGTATATATACGTAACGTTGTGAAAGTATATATTATACCTATGTAATACGATATGGGATATTGATATGGGTAAAATTTTTTCATCTATTAATCATTATATTGATAATAATGTATTAATAGTACGCTATTATAGGTATCTCAAAAGTCAAAAGTCAAAAGGGATGTCTAAAAATTCGATCATATAATCCTGCACTTCGTTTAATAATTGGTGTTAAAAAAATCTAGGCTAGACGTTCTACATATTATGCTATAAACTAATTATATTCAACGTTGATTCTCTGGCTTTATTTTCTTCATATATATTTATTATATTATATATTATATTATCGGAGAAGGTCATGGTATGTATACTGATTCTCGATTCCTGCTGACAACGACCAATACTGCTCACCCCCAGCCTCGATATACAAGTATGTATAACACACGCCGAATCAATCAATAAAAATGAAAAAAAAAAACCTGTTTCGTATTTTTTTTATTTATTTATTTTTTTTCCTCATTTTCAATTTTCATTCCTCTCCAAAATTCCCTCAGGCTACTAAGCCAACTTCTTGGCCTAGAATATCTCGTCCATTCCTCTGGACAGGTCCACCCCAGCTCCCGAGGGAGGTTGTAACAACGGTACGCAGTCCTGAGGGGAACACTCGACCCGACCTGCGGCTCCGCATCCGCACTGCACACAATTTCCGGTCGAGTGTGGCAGTGCTTCGCCTTCCTTGTACTCGATGCCTGTACGCAATATGACAAAAAGGTACTTGAGGTCTTTAGGCGACTTTGAGGGAAGACTTTCTAAAGTGTCTTCGCAGACTATTTTTTTGAACGTTGAAAAAAAACAAAACTGCGTTTAATTAAAAAATTTTAAACATGATTAAAGAAAAAAATAATTAAGAATTACATGAAAAATTGAAATTAGTTGATGTTTATCAAAGGCAATACGAATCGATTTTAATTTTTACATTCAATAGATGAAGCGAAAAAAAAAAATCGTAAAAATCCTCGTGCCGAAATATAGTTATAAAAATATATGTGAAATATGAGTAGGTATAAAAAGGTGTGGAAATCTCGAATATCTCGATGGTATAATAATGCGTTTTATTACTATTACCTAAAGTTTCGAACACGATGTGGTATACATACACGAATAGAATATATTAACAGTTCTGTACCACGTGAGAACTATAAAATTCTAAATTTCGCGTAAGGCTCGTTGAGCTTTATATTAATTTAGAAATGCAAACGTCTTCGCTATATTAGCGAGTTTCATTACCCAGGTTTTATTGCTTATTCGAGGGTGGGGTCTTAGCAGAATTCCACGAAACATTCGTCGAGAAACTTTACACGGTAACTATATACATATAAGTATATAACTAGGTATACCCCGATTCCCACCGAACCTCGGATGCTATTTCACACTCCTATCTCAAAACCATCAATTATTTTCATGTTAATTTATTCGTTATGTAACCACATAAATTTCTTAATTAATAATTGCAGTAAAAAATAAAAAAAAATAAAAACTTCACAAAGAAGATAAATCACAGTAATATAACGAGACTATGAATATACACTCACCCATAACGACGCACGTCGTCGGTGGTGTACTCTGTAAGCTAAAATCTTGATACGTTGAATTAACGTCCATGTATCCATCCTCTTCGATAAATTGAACCCCTTCGGAACCCTCCGTGGTCAAAGTGCCGTTATCGTCAGTGATCCCGAAGGATGAGTTAGCGTTTGAAAAGACGCCCGGCGTCTCGGTGCTCTTCAAGTTTCCTTCAAAGTTATCAAAGTCCTCAGGCTCAGAGTGGAGGAGGCAGTCCTGCCACCAACAGTAAACCTCACCCGCTACGCAGAGGCAATGTGAACAGGGATCGCTCGTCGGTATCTGTATATAGTAAAATGACGATAAATTATAAAATATCGTAAAGATTTTATGCTGCAGTATAAAATATTAACGGAAACGAAAATTAAAAAAAAAAAAAAAAGTAAAAAAAGAAGCAGAGGATTTTGAATTAACAATATTATTAATTCACTTGTATGAAAAATAAAGAGGGGCTTTTTTTTTAACGTGGGAATTGAATTTCCTCACAGAGAGAACGATAACCGGTGCTTTTACTCTACTTTTACTCATTGTCAGTCATTATTCGATATATTTTACTGCTACAGGCTTTGGAGTCGTATGGTGTAAAGGCGTCATTGTCAATTTGCTGTACCCTGCATCGTCGTGATTTGAATCGAATTAAGTTAAGGGTATAAGGAGTGCAAGGAGCTTTGCTGGGGGTGGTAGAAGCGCAGAGGATTCCCTGGAGCCTCGGAAAGGACGTTATACGCTGTAGCGTTTGGCTCGTAGTTCGTTGACCCGAACGTTGACTCTCTCAAGTCGCAAGTTTACGTAGGGTTTAATCGCGTTTCCAAATTCCACGTGTACAGGATCCGTTGGGTCGCCTAGGTCCCCGGTCCTCGGATAACTAAATACCAAAGCACGACCCATGGCTAAGTGCACTACGTGCATTGAATTCACCTCAAATCGTCTAATAATAATCCTAACGAATTTTAATAATCTTAATATTTTTTTTCGTATATCCGATTGTTTATCGATAAAATTTTTTTGTTTTTCAAAATTGAAACAATTTTATACTTTATACGCGTGTGATCTCATACTCATCGTTTTTCCGTCCGCAAAGTATTTCATCCCCAAATACTCTTACCTTCGAATATAAAACCATTATAGGTGTGTAATCTTCGAAGAGAGTGATAAGGCGCATGAAAAATATGTTCGAACGTTAGCGACAGTTGGTGGTAATTTGAAAACGGAGCCCAACGTTTCTGTTATTTTTTTTTATTTATTTTTTTTTTCATTCAATTTTGCTGCTTTTTTAAAAAATTTTTTGTCCTTTTTAGTTTAGCCCAGCTTTAGTCACAATGCATTTGGCCTAGTGCCACGCTCGTCATTTTCCCGTTAAAATAGAGTTTGAAAAAAAGTCTGTAAAAAAAACTAACGAAAATTTATATCCTTTTTTTTTTTCTTTTTTTTTTTTCATACATAGGTATATGCTCGTATATATTTCAAATCGTGTGAATTTTCTCTGAAATTTTAGAGAGTTTTATGTATACGAGATATACCTACAACATATACATTCGTCGTAGATTTAATTCAATATAAAATCCTGTTTTCAGAGCAGGCAATGTCAAGAGGTGGAACTAGTAATTAGGGAAAGAAAAGTCTAGAGGGATTCGTTACGAGTTATTAATACTCAGATCCTTGTCGTATATAGGTATATATCTATTCAATATTATCGCACCTTGAAAATTCCTGTTGGTATAAATATATTCAGTATTATTATTATTATTATTATTTTTTACTTTTTTTGCCTATTTTTTTTTTTATTTGTTTTCACAACCTCTGGGTAGAACTTTTAGCCCACCTACGGGTGGTAACGTTTCGTCCATAAAAGGGTAAAAGTCGACAGTGGAAAAAAGGACAATACTTAATCCTGTTATGAAATGCATTTCTGAGTGCAGGTAGAGCTTGGTAGTCGTAGGTAGGTAGGTAGGTAGGTAGGTAGATATATAGGTGGGTTTTGAATGAACTCTAGAATTATGTAGAAACTTTTTAAAGTTCATGCTGCAAAGCCGTGCCAAGTCATTTCGTCGAGTCAGAATTATTGTACTTTTTAAAAACTTGGCGAAGCTGCAGTCAGGGCCTATATATACATATATACTGTACATATATATATACTATATATAGCTGCAGTAATGTGTTAGTGTGAATTACACGTTATGACAAAGTGCACTCCAGTTTTATATTGCATTCGCTCCTAGTAATGAATATCTTCGTAAATTTAATATTTTTTAGTTCGTTCATGGAACAACGGGCTTTTAGAAATAACTTCTGCACGCTACAACACACACACACACATACATACATACCTATACAGGCCCACCTCAATACATAGTAACGCTTCTTATTAAATTTACCTAACAGCTAGATGTACGCGTTACGAAATCCCACGAGATTTATCTCAAGTTTAATGCAGACTCTAACATACTGTACATACATACCTACGCGTATATTATTTCAAAATGAGACCGTTGAACCTGCACAGCGAATAAGCCAGGTCCAGTTATTCGGTAAAAGTAGTTGAAAAATAATTATTAAATTGGTGTATCGAATCGATGTATCTACAAGTCGATAGAATCGATATTTAAATATAAGAGAAACACGCGTCTATTACAGGCTACATCATTATTCTGAGGAATACCTGACGGATTTTTATCTAGAGGTGATATAAAACGTTCAGTTTTTACTCTAAACTGAAAAGCTTGGTTTACCCGCGTCGTTCGAAGTGCAGGAAGTTGTAGTCATACGACTTTTACTTTGCTTTAATCAGTCTGGAAAGTAGAGACACGCGATGGTTGACGAGACATGATAATCAAGGTATCGAGGTCCTGCACAAGCGGCGATTCGTTAGAAAGTAAAGAGGTAAGCTCGTTTGATCATTTCAGAGGAAGCTGTAGGAGATGGGAGATAAAATGACTAGTCAATTACCCATTTTCAGGATATTAATTTTAAACCTGAGTCCGCTTTGATCCTGATCAACGCTCTTGAAGAACATTTCTGACATTATTTCTTAGTGACATCATATCTTATGCTTAATTTTATATAAAATTTTCATCAGGATTAAATAAATAGGATTTAAAATTGTTATTACTCACTAAAAAAATGAAAAGAAAAAAACTAATAAACGAAAATAAAAAAACCCGTTAATTATGTGCGTGTGGAACTGAAATTACATAAATATAAACGCGATTCACAGTTATAAGTTAGAAATCTAGGCGGATTTACCGTTTGACTGTGGGTGTAGGTCGTTCCTCCAAAGTAACATTTTTTTGGCGTTGGTTCTTCGGTGGATATTTCAACGTCTTCGTTTGTCATTATATCGATTTCACCAAGGAGAACAGCATCCGTGACACTGGCTGGAGCTAAAACAAAAAAGTAATATTTATTTATTTTTTATTTCCTTTCTCAGAGAGTCACGAGTATAAAGTTTTTATTATTAAATTTGGTAAGTGTCTTTGAGCGAGTTTCATTGGCTAAAATTCAAATTTTTATAGTCAATAATTATCACCATCAATGTAGTTGATAAATTTACGTATAAATTCCATCATCAGCTGTGAATTGTTGGCGATTTTACAGACCGATATTGAAAGCACTATAACTGTAAGGTCCGCAGAATAAACGCGGGATTACGTAAAGCTATTTGGAACGAAAACTGAAAAACGGTGTTTTCTACCCCTCGGGATAAAGCAAGGGTGAGGAAATGAAAATACGCGGGACTGCACCGCAAACGTGTGTAAGCAAACGAAAGGCAATCGAAATGGTTCGCAAGACGTGATAAGGTAGAAATGAGCAAAGTTTTTTTTTCTTCGTTTTTTTTAAAGTAAATAAACCGACTGACCAACTCTTGTTTTTATTTTTTCTTTATTTCTCTTTCTTTCGAACAGAGAATCGAAAATTTGAAAGATCGAACCTGTGGTTGAAGAATTATTATAATTTTTTCCTGGTCTTACAAGCACCGCGGTTACACGGATGTTATGCAAAAAGAGTGTCTGCAGTGAGGCATCTGGAGAGAATCCTTGTGAATGGTAACTAATGTAAATGGCAGGGAGGAACGTGCTTGCCATATCAAACTGCGTAGGTTAATCGAGGCAAAAAATAAAAATAAAAATTCTCTGTAATTTATAAAAAAAAAAAAAAAAAAAAAAAAACGAGAAAATAAAAACGCAACGCGTTCTCTCTTCGTTGAGTTTACGAACATTTGTAAGGATTAGAATGTGCCATCATTTGTCATGGTGCTGCTGAGCGTCAGGATGGCGTTATCATATGTCTTACTTCAACTCCAAGTATCATAAATCCATATTAATTATTATTCCAACTTTCACTATAGGCATAATAACAACTGTTATTAATATCCACAGTCGTTATTTCCATTCTTTATTAGATTCGTATACAAGAACTTTTCTGACAATCAGAAAAGTTCTTTTCCGGATGATATCGCTGTTACAGGAACATAGAAAAATGATGAAAGAATAATTAAAGGATTTAATCACGGTGTAAAAATAGTTGAAAATAAAGTATGAGAATATATAGAAAATGATAAAATGTTTTCGAGTCCTGAATGAAATTGCAATGAAAAGTGGCTTAAGAGCGGATTTTGTTGATTATGAAATTGGACAAAACCCTTCGCGTTATCCCTTAAGCTGTATTAAACCGAGGAAATTGATTTATGAACTTGATATACCTTCCTTGAGTGAAAATCCTTCTCGTGTAAAATTAGTCGATTAATCAAGTTCCTTTGAATTGGTTTTGCACGTTAAACAAACGGCGTAACTCTACCGCATTCGATTATACCAAAGATTCCCTGCGGCACATGCCCATATACATACCTATATATCTATACATATACTATATGCAAGTATGCTGCAACCTTATACCGAAGGCTCAATTGAGCTTAGTGCATCCCTGTCTCTGCGCATCGGGCAGCTATTATATCTTGGCTAAGTAACGACGTTAGGGTGTTGAAACTAGTGCAACGAGCACCAAACTCGCACCCTCAAACCATTATACGTAGTTTCCATGCTAATGTTCTATAAGACTAGGGGTATGGCGTCGGTATAAGCTGTTCAAAGTAGCCTCACGACGGGTTCGTAGCTCGTAGTAAGTCGCGAGGATGAGGATAGGAATGGGAATGGGACTGCAACGGACTGTACGGCTGGGCCGACGACGAGAATCGATCCTTTGCACCCACAATGCATGTCTACGCGGTGCACGACAGCCATGAGTAAGTTTTTAGCATCGTGTCGGAACGTTTGTATTAATTTTTTGCTTTTATGAAAATGGGTGCAGGTTTAGTTTTTCTTTTCAATTTTTTTTTTATTTATTTTTTTTTTTCTATCAGGTATCATTGTTTCTTTTTTTATATTTCATTTTTTCTGTTCCTCTGCGGCATTTCAACTATGATCGTTTTTCCATATATGTATATGTATGTATATCACCGTTAAGCATACGGTGCCGTATATTCTTGTATACCGAAAAAAGGCGCCGCGCGCGGTACCGCAAGTGAGTCAGCAAATTTTTATATATATATATATATTTTTTTTTATATATTCTACTATTGTGCTTCTTCTTTTTTTTTTTTTTTAATACTTGCGATTCACGGCCAGAAACCTTTTTTCACCCCTCAAGGAATACTACTATGAATTGAAAAGACCTTAGCAAGCTGATTTTTAGAACCCGTAGAGTAGTCTGATTCAATAATAATAATAATAATATAAGTCGACAAAGTGTTGCGCTGTCAGATATATAAATAAAAATCGAGGATCAGTTACTTTTTTCAAAGATTATTGTCAGTCGTGAACGCGAACGTGTCCGACGATATTTCAACCCTTATCATTCTTCGAATAAACCAAAAATATTTCACACATTTTACTCTTTAGACATTTTTTCAGCCGAATATACAAACTGTGAGTAAGTAAATTAAAATAGTATCTCGATTTATTTTGTAGAGAAATTTTTGCAATTCCTCAAAATATATAAGAATTTTTTTTTTTTTTTTTTTTTTATACTCAGTTGTTCACGAGAGTTGCACAGAAAAATGTATGTATGTATGTAATACAAGAAAGGATGCCTTGCCATCGTATGAATTATGAAAAGGGTAGGTATCTATTTTTGTTATGTACACATAGATGTACTGCTCGGTTGATTGACGGATTTACAGTGCAATCGCGATATATCTGCAGAAATATAATAAAATAATAAAAAAAAAATTTGTTACCCTGTTAAAATTTTTATTTTTTTTTTCACTTTTCTTTTAGTAACGTTATAAACTTTGTTTTAAGTACGAATCCACTCCCCCACCTCCAGTCTAGGAAGTACGGAATAACTTTACACAAGTTATACTCCCGAGACGTTGACGACGACGGAGAGACAGCTGGAAAGAGATTAAAGGGTGAACTTGAGTCCTATTTATTTTTCTTTTATTTTTACTTTTTTCTTACATACAGTTATTTCACAAGGTATTTCAATTTTTCAATCTTCCTTGAAGGAAGAAATGACGGTATGAATTTCCACGATTAGGTATAGGTATGTATAAAATGCGAAAGTATGCGTGTAGGAACGCGAGTTCAGGAATTGGAATATAAACTTCATTACAGTCTGAAACCAAGCAACGTATATACAGAAAAGATGAAACTATTCTTCCCCAGTATGAATTGTTTTGACAATAGCTTGACCTAGATTGGTGAAAATGGTGTCTAAACATAGACGCGTGCTTCTTTGTATCTGAGAGAAATATTTTACCGTTTTCAACCGCAATTAAGATTTTTCAATTGGTAAAGTGTTTGGCGTCAGATATCGAGTGCTATTGTCATACGATGAGAAATATTCTCATATAGTTTCTGTCGCATTGTGGGAAACTTCACTTTCAACTAATTACTAAAATATAATATTTAAGATTTTTAATAATTGACAGAAATTTTCATAACAAAAAGATATAAAAACGTGTTTCTGATTTGAAAAAAAACGTATACATACATAAATACATATCCGTGTATGTATACCGAATCTAAAAAAGAGGAAGAAGGTATAAAAGTTAAATAGGGTGCAGTTGAATGTTTTTCCTTCGAATATTCTAGCTGCTTTTTCTCAAAAACTCGTTTTCCATTTTTCAAGTTTCGGTGTCACTGATCCTTTCCGAGCCTTCTTTGAGGCTATATTTGATGTCTGCTCGAAGCGTTGCCGGCGTAAAGTAGGATTTGCCTCGGAGGCCTCAGCCAGTAGCCGATTCGCGTCTCTTTATGATCCGTCTTTGAAGGTTTATCAGTGAAATGGCACCAAGGTCTGTGGAAAGGTTGGGCAGCAAATACACACACGTAAAAATCTAACGAATTCGAATATAGGTATATAAACCAACCTCCATGACACGAGCGCTCAGAGCCTCGGGCTTTCAAACCAGGTCCTTTTTTTTCTGAAGAAGTCACTCAAGCAGCTCTGTATATAAGTCTTGGATTACTGCAATGCCTAGAGGAAAATATTTAATTGCAGCATGGATGAGAGTCGCAGTAGCGTCCGAGTATCCTTTATAAAATGTAAAACGAATTAATGGGCTACTGAATTTAACAAGATATAATGTATAACGATCTTATTTATGAAATCTACAGCTATCGCTAAAATTATCGGAATAAAATAGCTTTGAGAGGGATTAGAGAGAGAGAGAGAGAGAGAGAAGAAAATTAATTCTAAATGATGAAAATGAATATAAAATAAATAAATAAATAGTTAAAAATTTTCCTGAATTACTTCGAAAGTTTTTTATTAATTTTAATTATCCGATTCTCGAAATGTCAACCATTATTATTACAGAATTTCACTACCCGCAGTGGGCAGAAAAAAAGTCGAAATATATGTATGGTAGTAGTACGACACGGTGGGTATTATTAATACTGCGGTTGTGTCTATAGATATAATAAAAACAAGAAAACCTGCAGTATCTGCATTTTACCTGCATTCAGAAACGAGTCGGATTGTATAATGACGAAGGTTTTATTGTCTGGTCCATGGCTGAAATACTACCACCACGTTTCTACCTACTTGTATTCCATTCTGGCTTTATCGTGGCCACTTTGAGCCGCACAATCCCTCGCGTAATAAAATTCTACTACCTACTGCCTCGAAATATCAATAAATGCTCGCTCGTTTCACGAGCTTATAACAGCCAAATGACAGATGGTTTTGAACTGAATATTATCAGAGTAGTAGTAGGTAGCAAAAGATAATCCAATACTTGTTCTTTTTTTTTTTTTTTTTCTTTATTATCAAATTCACGGTCCAAGATTCTGAATTTTTAACATATTTTATAAATAATGTAACGATAAAATACGCTGGCCATTGGCTCAAAACCCTTTTAGCTTAACTTGCTACTTCCAGCCACTGAATTCGAGATAACAGCGCAACAGGGTATGTGCGAAGTGTTCCCGTGTGACATGTATACATACAGACATTTACTATTATTTTAACAAAAAGTATTGTACAAAAAATTTCACATCTCTTTTCACGAAGATATCTTAGGGACAAAAAAAAAAAAAAAAAATAAAAAACTCTCGTACTGCTAACGCCTCTTTTCCACCATAACTTTCCGGAAGAGAACCGTAAAAGAAGTTTCAGCAGTTAACAGCCTGTGTTCTTTACTATCTTTTACCAAGAAAAATTAGGTGCACTGTGTCTCATATTCAGTCTTATTAATCCAATTTCGTAATGCTAGAAAAAAGTGAAGAGCCAAAAACAGAAACAAAAAAGTATATTTGATTATTTTTTATTTTTCTTTACCTATTACTATTTCGTCGCATAGAATTGTCGTCCATGTTTATAACTTGTACACCTTAATTATTCATGATCGATTAATGCATTGCGGATAAAGAGGATTACGTAGATACTCGGTGATCGTGAACCAGAAAATTCTGAGAAGCGCGAGTCTCTTAAAATTCGTTAGTCGAGTTGTCTGACGAGTACTTGCCGTCTCTACTTGAGGACGGCCGACCACCCACGGCCAGAGTTACTGTTGCATGTTATACATGGATGGCGAACCGCGTGCCGACTGGCTCTACTTAAGAGTTTGTCTTACGATAACTCGTTGCATGCAGAAGCGAAGCGTTCGTCTGACCTAGATAGACGTCACTACTTGAGCCTTGCGGCAACCCGAGGTACACACATGCAAACAAAATCGTAGATCTACAGGCGACCGCGAGTTTTATACACGTGCCTAGCGAGTCACTTGAGTGACTAATTAAAAATGCACTTGTGGTAAGTGAAGACAATATGAAGTAATGAATTGCCTGGGAAACTCATAGAGTCCGAATTGAGATCCTAGAAGCTGTATAATTTCTAATGATAGTTAACGATATATTGACTAAAAATAGACAAACAAGACCTTGCGGATTTTACTTGACCTTAAAACTAAAGCGTATTGCCTTTTTTGTGAATTAATTTTATCATCTGAATGATGAGGCGAGTTAATTAATCGATTTTTTATTAGATATGAAACTCTCCGAAGATCTAGATTCGGATGCCCCGCCCTCGTCACAAGTCTCATCTTTCGAGATACGGTCGTTATAGAGAGGCACCATTCAGTGTCAGGTAAAAAGTGACAGTTTATGATGAATGTGCTTTAGGAAAAAGGAGACGCAATTCATAAATCTTAAGATACATTTATTATAACTCTTCAGTTTGCCCTAGGGTTCAACACGGGTCTATGACACGCGGCCACGTCCGTTGCTCGTGAGATTTTTAAACGCATTTAAACTCGTTTGTCGGTTTTCCTTGATTCTCGAAATTCATGAAATCGGAATGTTTCGAACGGTAGCTCGTATCACCCTGCAGCTAGGGGCCGCCCTTCGTTCATCGACGAACCGTTAGCGAGTTGGGGGAACCTATTTGTCTGGGGTGGAAACAGCGGACTTGTTGATTTGAAACCGAATATAATTTTGAGGCGAAAATTTATCACTTCGTAGCTACGTCAGCGCCATTGTCTGACCACTACTGGAGCCCCTTTCATTAATCCCCAAAATTTAATTAAGCCACCCTGATTCAGAACGCCAATCTATAGGTACGCGTACATTTATACTTATATATAATACATATAGCTATTAAAATCTGTAGATCTAGCTGCTCTTTTATTCAACCCCGGTTACGGGTTAACCATTTCCTAATATTCTGTACATCGAATTTCATGAATTTCTCTTACACTTATTGATAATTTTATTGATTTTAGTGATATTTTATTTATTTTTCAAATATTCTTTTATATTAGGTTTCAAATATTAAACAAATTTCTATTTTATAGGTATTTCGTATAGATTTTATAAATAATATACAATTCAAATGAATTTTTGATTGAATATCATAAATTTCTCAGATTCTTGTATATGTAAAGAATTTCATTGAGGATTTTGTTTTTGTTTTTTTTTTTTTTTTGTTTTTTAAATCTGTGAAATACGAACGGATATTTTCGATGATAATAACTTGAGTATAACGTTTTTTAAAAAGTTTCGACATAATTAAAAAAAAAAAAAAAAAATGAATGATAGGATAATAATCTATCGCAAGGTCCACAAACGTTGTGGCAATCTTTCCGGCAGTGGCGGTAAATCAATGAAGCTCTTCAGCTGGCAAGTTAATGCGGCCTCGTACCGGCTAAAATATATACCTATAGATATAATACACCAACCATCTACCGCGTAAAATAATCCTCTATTCCATTGTGCATTGCGTATATTATTTATTCGCCCTGTTATAATGTTATTACCGTTTCAAATCCCTGGAGGTTAGTCGCGAGGCGTAGGTTGGTACATATTGGACCCGCCTTGAGAAATAAGGAATCGTTATTTATTTCAGGGGCTGGTTATACGAGGAGGAAAGGAAGGTTGTTGGTGTAGTAGAGAGAAGGTAGGTAGGTAGGTAGGTAGGTAGGTAGGTAGGTGGCCCGCGAAGGCACTTAACTCGCGGTCTAATTACTGCAACACCTGTGTACCGCTTCCCTCCTCCTTCTCCTTATTCCTTTTCCCTTAGAACGTAGGTAGGTAACCCGTTTGATACATAGCGTGTATTAAATATTGATCAAATATATAAGTCTGATGCAGTTTCATAAGCGATTAAATTTCTCATTTTTTTTTTTACAATTTCAATTTTCTCTCCTCCAACCCCCAGTCGAGGATATATTTTTAACCGTTAATAATCAACGAACATTATTAACTTGGTGAACACTTATCTTGCGGTAAGAAATCACGAACTCTCTCAAGGGTAATCGACTCCGCAGTGTTTCCTTTCTTTCGAAATTAAAGAAATGTAAAAAAATATATGAATCAAGGTATAGAAAAAATAAAAAAAAATAAATAATATTAACGGAATAAGATTTTCACTCATATCTTTTTTTGGAAAACCCAGAGGGTTACAGCTTTTAAAAATTTAAATTTTCTTCTATATCATATGATCTCTAGTCTTGGGTTCTCGATCCTGGGCAGATCGTTAGACACGATTTGGCGCACTCAATTCCACCTTTTCGGATTAATAATGAAATTGATTAGCCAACGAGTCTGCAGAGAGTCGGCCATTTTGAAAGGACGGGGTAGAAGTTACAATGCCCATGCTGGTCTCCAAACAAAGGACTAATGAACACACGCCGGTAATCTTAGTGCTGGTATATATATATATATATAGTATACCTATACCTATGTATACCTACATATAAGCTATTTCGTCTCTGTGATTCGGAGACTCCAATGGAATTCAATTTGTTTCTTGATTTAATTACATACGACTTATTTCTTTTGGTTGAACCAACGCGAGTTAGGTACTATACTCAGCCAATATCCCGATAGGAAGATAGGAAGGTAGGTATATATCGCTGACGAGGAATCGCGGTCTAAACGATAGGACATTGGCGTCGTCGACGTTGCAGCGGTGGTTCGTCCGGCAACAAATCGATCGAACAGATATTGGATACCGCTGGGACCGCAAAACAAATGAACACAGCGGTCGCTCACGATTGGCCATCAACCGAGATGAAAGGATATTAACCAATCACAACTGCGGCTTACAAGGGCCGATCGAATCCTCGATACCGTATACAAAATGAGCTGCGACGGCTTTGAGCACGTTTTAACGTAATTGCCGAAGCTTGAGTAAACCTAATAGTCAACGACGGACACTAAAAGACGGGTCAAAAGGCGTTTGGAGAAAACTTGATTAAAATCTACGCCGACTTTATACGGTAACGCTGTTTGCTCCATATAGTAAAAACTTCAAGATCCTGCAACAGAGCGCTTGCAAATCCGACTATGAAGAGAAAATAAATCCTTTTTTTTTTTCTTCTTTTTTTTTTCTATTTTTTCGTTTTCGTTTATTTCCTTCTTTTTTTCAACCCCGGGAACGCTATATATAGGAGTGAAAAATATTCCGAGTTGGGTTAAAACCGTGGCGTCGACGTATATATGTATGTACATACATACATACATACATACATACATACCCGTTAATGAAATACTTTTGGCATGACCCTTTGTACGCGGTTTGAGAGGCTGCGTAAACATTTCTTTATGTTATACGCTGCGCTTAACACCGCGTGAACACACACTTAGTATATAATATATATCTATGTATATATACATATACCTACATACCCATATGTACACACTTCCAACTCGCTTCGTTTCAGACCCGTGATGGATTACTGGCATCCATCAGAAAAGGTAAAACGTTTAGTGTCCGAATCCGTTACGGTGGGCATCATCTCGTGTATTGTTATCATTCCAAGTTCAAAACTGAACAGTTAAACATACCCACGCAAATGTTATACCCTATATACAAACTGAAATCCGTCTGTAACCTGTCAGGATATACATATCGTCAAACTTTTGACCGTATAAGGGATGAAATTTACTCGAAATGTTATACAGCATATACCTATATGGCAATAGGTATATATGTATATCAGAGAAGGATAGATTTAATTACAGGAAATTATCATAGATTGGAAATAACATTTAGATTATGATGTTCGTTAAAATCCGACTAATTCTTGATGCCGCATCAAATCTTTGAGATTGGGACGAGACGCAATACACGAGATGTTATTGCCTCATGATTTCCATTTCCATCCCAATTACGTTTGGGTCTCTAAGGAGAAGGACACTGGGGAGTAGCTTACGACTAATTCGCTCTGCGAAATCGGTGGTTCGGTTATATGGTTCGGTATATGTATATCTATACGTAGAGGGAAGGACTTTGATGAAATCTAAGGTTGTTATAGGATGTATAAGTAATTTTTTTTTTTTTGTCGAGGTTTAGAACGGATGTGACATGAGGATGGTATACAAGTATATGTATGTATGTACGTATCTGTGTACGTGAGTATATACATATAAACACGATACAGTACTTAATATTCTGCAACGTTTACCATATAAATCGGTATCCGATTTCTTGGTACAAGAACCGATATTGTAAATCCATGACACATACCTACATAAACATATACGTATGTATGTATGTATGTACATATATATATACCTATACATATATACCTCACATAAAATATACATTATGTATCACGCCCAGATTACGCACAACCCCCTCATAGCATTCCCCGCGGCCCTCTAACTTTTCTGTAGGTACATATATGTATATAGGTATATATACGTATGTATGTGCCTTTAGGTATATATACAGGCTTCGCGACACTACCTTGTTATGTATGCAAATATATATGTTACATACAAGTGAGATAAATGTATTTTTCTACATGTATAATATATGTAAAGAAGAATTTTCCGACGTATCTACATCCATACTCAACGTCGATCGAAAAATTTGAGGAAAAATTTCTCGTTTTCCACATTGTAAGTTTAAAAAAAAAAAAAAAAATCAACGGTTATATAATATCATAGTTATATAAGTATAGATTTTAATATTTCACTTCTACATGATTACCTACTTCACCCTTATTTTATACGTTCTATCCATTTACCTATAAGGATAACATGTATATACTTTATCTCTCCTGAGGGAAGGCAACAGCGGTTTTGGGTTTTGTTAAAAAAAAAAAAAAAAATCTTGACCGGGAATTGTCATTACGTTCCGGAGGGCAATACGCGGGAATATGAAAATAACAACTTGTTTCACCATCTGTGCAACCGCCTTTTCCGGTTATCTCGTATCTTCGTAAATCTTGGCACTTGGCCATATAGCATGTAAAATATATACCTATATACCTATATATTTATACATTTTTCGGCTATATACGCATACAGTATATATACATACATACATACCCATACCAAACGATATATGGGATACGCAACGTGTGTTACAGATATACGTTTATGGTACATATACGTGTGCACCTGTCAACGGTAAGACATGACGTTATGGGTTTCGTAAAATCTGGTCTTGGCAGGGTGTGGGGCTTGGAATCCTGCAGCCGTAAGACCGGTCGTAGAAGAAGAGAAAAATCAATGAAACAGAAAAGTTTTCCTCTGTTTTTACCCGTCAAGCGGATTTCTAAGATTTATTCTACCCCAACAAACAAGCCCTACAAGCCACTGAACTTAGTTGATAATGTTTATTCGAAAACTAACGTGAACCTTTTACTTTATTTTATTTTATTTTCTTTTTTTTATAGGATACGTTTTATACCTACATCAAAAATTCAGTTACTCGTCGTTGAATACGTATCATAAATTCATTCTTAAAAAAAATTTCGAATAGTATAAAAGTCAACTACGAAATGAAACGGTGATTTAAATTGTGTAAATTAAAATTAACGGGATAAAAATGTGGCGTTTTTCTGTAAAGAAATTGCAAACACATATACAGTTCGTAGGAGACTGCCTTCTAATGGATTGGTTTGATATTTTAAGAATTTCCTCCAGGTCGTTTATTGGCTAGCCAGTGGGCACTTCTTCGTGTGAAACGAGGAAAACGACCGAAACAGCAAGGGGTGTAGTATATAGCTAAAAGATAAATTACTTCAACGCTACTGCTACTGCTACTGCTACTGCTGCTACTGCTGCCTTCTCGCCCATTAAATTACCCTTAAAGCGGGAACCATTTATTTAGGTCAATCTTAAAACGAAGGCTTGGGCCACGGTGTCCACGTTCTTGAAACAAATGGTCCAGGTAACTTGACCTCTTCCCACGAAGTTATCACCGTCTAGAGGACGCGGTAACATAATGGTAAATTTTTTTTTCTTCTTCTTTCTTTTTTCTTTTTTTTTTTTCTTCGAGACTTAATTCTGATCCCTTAAATATACATTTACTCCGTAATAATTCCTTCGGCAATGTGAGAAAATCATATTTTCTTTTTTATTGATTAACGTTTACTGCTTTTGAATCTCGTCATATAGCTTCAGTTCGGTATAAGCTGGGAATAACAAAAAGTGGAATATAAAACCTCCGAGCTTTATGCCCGATTGAATAATGCTCTTTCTACATGTTGGTATATATACATATACATATATACGCTTATACCATCCACCCATTCCAATACGGTTTGATAAATTTTTTGACACTGACATTTCCGTCGTATATAGGCTAACTCGACGTGTCTGCGTATCTCTAGATTCACACGTTGCGACGTATTATATACAATACTGTAGATATAGGTATAATAAATAAAAAGAAATGATAAATATATATGTATATCTATATCTGTAAAATATGTGTGAATAAATAGAGGCAGGAGAAAAGCTTTATAAACTTCTACAATATATTCAAGTGAATATGAATAGCTATACCACAGATAACTGTTGAGTTTAAGATCGTTTGAAAATAGGAGTAGGAAGTTTCTGCATGGTTAGTTCAACAAAGAGCTTCGGACCGCGAATAGCTCCTATATACCTATAACTACATATAATATTTTGATTGTAAGATTCTGGTAGCTTTATCGTTAGTTTCAGATCTTGTTCCTATATACATAATACTTATATACCTATATATAGTAAAAGCTCATCATAAAACTTACCGTAGTATTTGTTGCGCGTGGCTTAAAGAGGAAACAAAGTTTCTGAACGGTAATCTTGTTACAACTTTGTTCTAACGATATTGACGTATATCAGAGTAAAGTATGGAACTCATTTATAACTGAAATGCATCAGCTTTTACTATCCAAAGCAATTAAAATTAAGGATAAAAAAAGTAGCTCTGACATCAATGACGAAAGTTCATAGATCAATTAACGTATATAAGTATCATAAGAAAATTAACAGTATGAGATTGTTGTTTTGGAATTTTGATAATTTCGACTATAATTTTATCGCTAGTCATTTACGGTTTGAAAATGTCAACGATTTATAGATATAACGTGTATAAAGGTTGTAAAAGTGCTAAAAGTAAAGGTTAATGATTTGTCAAAAAGGAAAGAGTAGAAAGGGCTTTTTTCTACCCCATCATTTCCGAATTAGAGCTTTCACAATTTTTTTTTCTTTTTTTTTTCTGTTTGGTACGGACTGTCAAATACCGAGTTGCGTTTTAGGAGGTTTTTATTTCAATTATCATATTCGGTACACGTGCGAGTCACGGTTGTTCACACGATATTTTATACCCCAATTTCTACCAGTTGGGGATATTATACACGTATAGCGTTTTGATTTCAGCCCCGAAGCCGAAAAGCTTTATTGCTTTCGCCTCGCGTTGAGAAATATATCCCCCTACCGAGAGGTATATATTATTCAAAAGTCGTGGGATTAGGCATTAAGGAGCTCTGCTTTTGGAATGATCGGCTCATAACCATAATCCAGGCTTAAACGGGACTCAAGTTCTACTTATCCCTGTATCACCGAATATCCACAAGTCTAGTGACGTACGTTGCAGTTTCAAATCTTACGTTTATTGTTACCAAAGTTATAATTCGCATTGTATTCATACAACAATATCATAAGCAGTAGCGGTATAAGATATTATACATTATACACAGCAAGAAATACATCAACGTTACAGTCTGAAAATTCATTCCCAAAAACGTCCAACTATGCCTTTGAGCACTTCAAGGATTGTCGGGTGTTAAAACAACCTATAGCTATATCAGAAAATGGTAACGGCGGTGGTGTTATTTCCCTCTCTGCATAACGGAATGAGGGTAAAAACCAGTCTACAGATTCCCAGTCCACCTTTGACTTTGTGTAATAATAAAGAGAAAAACTATTTCTGAGTTTTCTCCCCGTTTCTCGATTTGCGGAGCATAAGAGAAATAAAAAGAAAACAAAAAAGTGTGCGTGTAACGTATTACACACGCTAGAAGCGAAACTTCTCACTTAAGACTCAAGACTCAAGACTCAAGACTCACGATCCGGGACTTGGGACTCGGCACTTAGGACTTAAGACCTGAGACTCAAGACTTAAGACTTAAATGTATGTGTCTATTTTATACAAGTGTATGTCAATCTGCCACTTTTCGTTGCACTAGAAAATTTTCGGTACCCTGCCAAAAGAAATTTTAGTTGAAAATCGTTTCTACGATAACGAGTACGAGTTAAACGAAATTGTATTCTAATTATTTTTACTTCATACTGAAGTATAGAGATACGAGAATCCACATAATCGTTTATATCTAACTCGTTAGAAATAGTTTATTGGTACTCTTAGCGACTTGTGAATGAGACAATTGTCTTAATCTTGCATAAGAAGAATGCGAAGAAGCGAAGAAAAGTGGTTTCAGCTCGTTCTAACAGCTCTTTACGTTTCCGGATGTCTACCATATATAGGTATATATGTATGGCTCAATAGAAACCCGAGTCCTTCCATCGGATCTGGTGAACTTTAAGAGTGACTTTAACGCGACCTGATTTCTTGAGTGCCTCACGGAGGGCGGCGCTAGGCGCCTCTTAACATTTAAAACTGCCCAAGGACCGTTTAACGGACAGAAAAAGTTGAACTTTTCACTTAGCCGAACGATGGATGTATAAATTGGAAATTAAGAAAGTGACGGAGCTTATAAAGGGACGGAATTTTTATCGACGTTTTGATTTTACGCTGCTTCTAGAATCAAGCTTTGAAATTCGTCACTTCATATTTTCTTTTCAAGAATTATGCTGCTCAATTTTCTCAAAAATCATTTCACCGCGATCAGATAATCTCTTCTCTCTCTCGATTTCTATTTTTATATAATATCCATTAAAGTCGATTTTCATTTTATTTCTCTCTTCTTTTCACATCCGCTAGTAGGTATAAAGTATAGAGTAGAAATACTCGAGAGTATGGATAATTTAAACGCAATGTAGTACCTATACCTACCTACTCCGAGGTTCGCCCCCTTTTCAATTTTCCGTTGATGCGTAGGTACTAGGTACGTGTGTCTGGAAGCTGGCGAGCACGAAGCACTTGAACAACCGTTACTCGTACTTTAGAGACAAAGAACTCGTTCGGCGTTTGGTTTTTGAGGGTGTTTATCGCAAATGGGGTATAAAAGTGAGCCTTTTGCTTTGTGACAGAAACCGGGGGTCTCGAAGTTGCGAAATTTAAATTTCACTGCGGGATTATCGCGTACCAGGATTTTTAGTATAACGCCGTTAAAATGATACTGCAGATGCAAAATTTTTAAGGTGATTCTAGGAAGGAGGTAGTGGGTATCGTAGTAGGTAGCTATAACTATAGCTCAACGTTGAACCGTGGAGTTTAAAATTTTCACCGCAGGCGTTAAACGAATGGAGATGGAAAATTAGCGAACAATCGAACATCAACGCGCGAGTGAATATCGGAAACCGTTTTAATTGAATGGACGTAATCGAGGGATGAGAGACATTCATTTGATAAACCTGCAGATGGCTGTTCGGTACCCAACCCCCGGGTAACCGGTGCCCCAATTCAATTCTGAAATCGCCTTCACACGTCTGCACTATGAGGTATGACACGTCATCCACATTTTGAATTACGGAAATTATTGGTTTTCTCTTTGTAAGCAAGAAACGTTCATATCTTTAAAAATCAGTTGAAAATTTCATTTCTTCTTAAATAAACTCAACGTAGAAACATTCCGGGGTAAATCAAAATTGCCCAAGATGTTCTTTTATACAAAAAAAAAAAAAAAAACAGATTTTGACTTTATTTAGATGCTGCAAAAAACAGAAAAAAACTTTAAACGTCTAATAAACCAACGTTGAGAGAAAAAAAAAAAGAAGAAACACAATACAAACTTTCAGATTTTCGAATACCCTGCATTGATGTCAATCAATTGAAATAACAGGGGAGTATTGATTCGATAATCTAAACGAGTTTTTCGATTCATTAAAACTATATTTTTACTGTAAATTTACTGCAGTTTACCCCGAGCTCTTCTTTATAAGCAGAAAAAAGAGCGTCAAAATTTAGTAATGATAAGGGTGTAAATCCCCCGTTAAACCGTTTTACTTGTTCAATTAGCAGCTTCAACTGTAGGTACGAGACTCTTAATTGATGCTGTAATCCATAGCTTTGAAATTGTTTTTTTTTTTATTCTTTTACCGAGTGAACCTCTTTGCCCATTTCACTAATCCCTTAACACGTTATTATACGTATGATCAATTTTTTTGTTTTTCTTTTCTCCAATATAATTGAAGAAAATATTTTTTAATCTGACTAAAGTCAATGAACTGAATCGTAGATTTTTCAATTTCATAAAAACCCTAGTTTCACTCCTATAGTCACTTTTCTCGGAATATAATCTCATCAAATCTTCTATCTCGAGGTACCACGGTATACATTATACCTATATACCTGTGTATACCTATAGCACACACAATTTCTACTCTCCTCCATTACCGTCATTTTTCTATTTCACCGCAGTAGAAAAGATTGTTTCAAATTTTCTGGGAAAAGAATTCTCTATAATAAGAAAGATCAAAGAAAAGTTTTGCTGGTTAAATATACCTGCATTCGCTTATAGGTAGATACACTTGACTTTAAATTATGAAACAAACTATACCTGTATGTATGTACAATTGTACATACATACGTATGTACATCGACTAAAATTATTGAATTGAAAGACTTCAATTTAATAATTAAAAAATAATTTATCCTTAAAATGTGATGAAAAATCAAAAAAAAATTTTAAGCCTGGATATAAAAGGTGCCACACGTTGACGTATATTCCTAACTTATACTCGTTGATGAAAATTAATACAAGCTGACGTGGTACGCATAGGTATACATTAAAACGGCGCGCAAAGGGCTTGCAAATGTCTTCAACGAATGCTCGTTTTGTTAGGGTGAAATTAATTTCCCCCAACCAGTTAAATGAGCTTGCAGCTGTATAAACGCCTTTCGGAAATGTTGATTTTATCATTAATATTGATGCTTTCACGTATATCTAAGTTTGAAACGAGGGAAGTTAAGCAGCTACAGCAATTACGGAAGAGAACTGTTTGCGATTGAGTATCAATCGCTTACCAAAACTATGTATACATGTATTTATACATATTATATAATTATATTATATTATAATAGACACATGATTATATTTGATGTAGTTATGTCCAAATCCAAAATTGTAATTAGTGTATTTTCTATGTTATTTATCCAAATATGTACAAAGAAAATATATATATATCTTATGTATTTAATTATAAAGTAAACTTACCCCCGTAGCAATCGCTGCATGCGAGCATCGCGAGCGTCAATAACACGACTGTTTTCATTTTTACACTGAATGTTCCTCAGCTAGATAAACGTGCTTTTATGAAGTGACCGGTATTTATTTTCTCTAATAAAAGGGATTTTATATTTGTATTTTTTTTTTTTTTTAATTTTGTTACTAGCTGCTTTTCTTCAAACTTTATCTACGAGCCACAAGTGAGAGAACTATCTACATAAATCACTGTCTTCCGATCACTTGAATTGTGCGCTTAAAATTTCTTAATTTGTTTTGTTTTATTTATTTTGTGATTTTTTTTTTTTTTTTTTTTTTTAGACCATTGACCGCTTCACGAATCGTTTACGAATTTTTAATAAAAAGAAAACCGACGTGGATACATAAAGCTTTATTAAATTTGAAACGGATACGAGTCACGAGTTCACGCGTCAATTCAAAAAAACCTTTTTCTTGGGGTTGGACAGACTCCCCTGGCGCGAGTCCAGAACCGACTGAGGAGACGAAAGCTCAGTTTTGGGTTTGCATCACCGATATTCTCCTCTGCAGAATCACGTGACTAACCAACGCGCAGACGCTTTTCACCCTTAGTTTAGGGCGGCAACAATTTTCAACCTACGTACAGAGATAGATGAGAAAAACCCGAGTTTAAAGCCCTAGAATTTTGACGATTAACGACTCAACGGTTAAGCTCAATTAGTTTAAACATACGCAAGATGGTAAGAATTTTCAGTAAAAAATGAAACTCGATTTTCATCTACGCAACATATTTTTATTTTCAAAGATATTTACGATACATTTAAAAGAAATTTTGCGAATAAATTTTTTGTTCTTTTTTCCAAACGACGTTTTAGGTACTTCTTTTGTAACAACGAGTGTGACAAACATTGGAAGAGGTGGGTAGCTTTAAACGTAGATACTTTCCAAAACAACGGGCTTGGAGCGTCGCTGCAGAGTAGAATTTTAACTGCAGCATGATAATAACTGACCGGATTACTTTTTTCGATATTACGTTAAACCGGGCAGAACTTTTTCAGCCCGAGCAATTACTCACGCCAGAATCATTGTACTCACGGTTTAATCTGAAAATTGGATCGACCATTGTGAAAAAAATAATTGTTTCACTTTAGCGTTCGTTATGGTATATTTAGATCGTAGCGAATTTTTTTTTTCCGATTATTATTATTTTTTATTCACGTTTTTAACTTCAACTTCGATAACCACTACTTGAATATATATGTCAGGCGAACTTGAAAGTTTCATTTACTATAGACGTTGGTAATATAAATTCACCGAGTTGATGCTGTTATACATGTATACCTATAATATACAGGTATATAAGTATTATACCCTAAGTCTAAGCTTTTCATTTCACCGAGCGAGAGTTTGCAGTTTAATTTCTATGTTAAATATTTTTTCGTGCGACATTTTTACGAGATGAGGATTAATTAAATTTAAAAAGTGTAGCCAGGCCGCCTTATGTAAACCTCGTGGTCGTACCTCTTTACACATTTTACATTCTTTTTTTTACTTCCATTATTTTCTACCGTTTCTTTTAGTATAAGAAAAAAAAAAAAAAAAAAAAAAAGAAGTACGGATAGACTTTAGCAGAAAAAAATATTGTTACTTCAGCGATGTCATAATGAAAGGGCGCCAGGGAACTTTTCATCACATTTATTATTATTATTATTATTATTATTATTATTATTATTGTCGAACGAGGTACATTTTTCATCAAACTGTCCGAGGTCATTTATTTACTATGCAATTATCGCTGCCGTACGTATAAAAATTCCTCCACAAATTTTTACCTCCCGATTGTCGAATGTATTTTTTTTTTTTCTTTTTTTTTACATTTCGATTACTTAACTCGCTATAAAAAAATTCGCACGTCCTTTTCCTACCTATATCGACAGATTTTAATTAATGAAGAATCCTGAAAAAAAAAAGTTTCTATATCCATGATGAAGAACCGCCGCCCCTCATACCTGCTCACTTTGCTTCAGGGAATGGCTATTTTTTTAAAATCAGAATACTGAAATTTAATTAAGAGAGAATAGACACACCAGTGTCTTTCAGTCAAACGTTGTGTTTCGTAAGAATAATAATTAGGGATTCGTTCTTATTCTCGGATGTTTTTTTTTACTTGATACTTTTGTACGGAAGTTTGAATCAATATTTTTAAAGTTAATAATTTTCTTTTGAAAATTGTAGAAAACGTATCATTTGTCTTCATGTCAACGGATTTAAGAGTAACAGACGAATTGGAAAAACGTAAATTAATGAATGAAAAGCTCTTCAATTAAATTAAAAGCCGTTATAATGCGATTGAGATTCGTTATTCAATAGCTTAGTGTAAAGTGTACAAATTTTTCTGCAGTTGGAAATAAATAAAAATAGTGATATACTGTCCTTAAGAAATGTCTATGAACCGATGAAATAGGCTCCCAGATCGAGAATGACGTATCTGAATTTCTGAAATTCCTACGCGTGTGTACAGTAGATTCGTTTTAATTTATTTCTCGAATAACCCCAAACCCGGTTCATTTCTTGTCTAATTTATGGCAAATAAAGTTCCGTGCCTTCGAAATGAAGAACATTCTTCACAGTCGGGATATCAATGTCACCGTAATTTTCCCGCCATTCAAATTAAAGCCGTTTTCACTCTGAAACGCTATCTTGCTTCTCGTACTACCATTAAAGAACTGGGATAAAAAAAAAAAAAAAATAATAATAATAATAATACCGTAATATTATCATATCTTTCGAGCAATATAATTTACGCCTTGTAGTTACATACTCTACATTCATTGGTGTAGGTATATCATTTTTACATCTTTTTTAAAACCGGTATCCGCAAACGTGACATACCTATGTAATGTTATAAGTTTATTTTTATTCCACCGTAACTTTTACTCCTGATCGCATAAACATTTTCTAGTATTATGCATACCTTCTATCATATTATATCGTATGTTTGTATATAGTTTACTGTTTAGAGGTATGAAAAATATGACACGGTAGTATAGGAAGTTCTTTTTTTAAAACCTGACTTTGACGAGATTGGTCTTTCAAATCAAAATTTAGATTACAGAAACGAATGATTAATAAATATTAATCGAATATATATGTATAATTTTTTTTTTTTAGTAGTTTATTTTTTAACATTAAATAAGAGACATATTAGCGCTATAGATATATTGATATATCAGACAGACAATTGCTCACATCGACTCTATCAAGGTTTAATTTATTAAAGTCATGGTCGTATTAATCAAGGGCAATAATTAACCTTTTATTACTTAAATGCAACATTAAATCAAATTCTGGGAGGCAGGAAGAAAAATAAGATAAATCTTAACCGTAAGAATTTAGAATTTTACTATTCAGTAATCGTATACCTAGGTGAACCTATTTATAATTTAACGACAAGGTCGATTCATCTTTCAAAGATTTCGGATTCAAGTGAATTGAGAACTATTCAGAATATTTCATTTCCCATTATCTTCAGTGAAAAATTTTGAAATAATTAATTGTACTAATTAGTTTTCTGTAGCATAAACTGTGGCATATCTATGTTAAACGTGCAGATGATATGCTGCCTAAGATACACAAGTGTGTGTTTAGATGCCTACCTCCAGGCGCGGCGACGGATCGCAGATTGTGTATTTTGAAAATATTAAAAATTTACGATTTTATCATTCAATTTCTTCTATTGTAACTATAGTTTATAATCACCGTATAACCATCATCAAATATCGCTAGCATTGAAATACCAGTGATTATTTTGTTAGAAGAAATAAACATAAAATATACAGCATTTGTAATGTTATGAATAAAATCGCCTTGAAATTTATAAATCAATCTGTAGGTCCGAATCAGTTGATCTCTATCCTATACATAACAAGAAACAGAACTGTATGCGGTAGTCTGTATTGTCAATCATGATTAAACTACTAATTAAAAAAAAAATCCTATTGCAATATAATAAATGGTATTTGGAAAGGGTATATTCGTTGGAGGGATTTCATGGCCGCGCGCGTCGTTCATAATGGTGGCGGCCATTTCCTGTATGAACTTGGCTTCAGTATCGCGTCGATAGTTGACTAGTGACGGTTGTGACGTGCAGCAGTGTGCGATAGGCCGCTGTCCGCCAAATTAATACCAACAACAGTTAAAAATTCGTAATTATTTATTTATCAGTGTTCCTAATCGAAGTATTGATATAAATAAATAATGGCGAATTTGAGGCAAACACCGTTAACATGTAGCGGTCACACAAGACCCGTCGTTCATCTCGCATTTTCCGACGTAACAGAATCCGGCTACTATCTTATTTCGGCATGCAAAGGTAAGTTTACACTAACACCTCTACCTTCATACGTTGATAATAAAAAAATAAAATAAAAATAAATAAAAAAAAACACACACACAGAACTTAGTTTCTTTCCTCTCTCTTTCTCCCTTCCTTCAATCAAGTTTTTATTTATTTATTTATTTATATCCTTTTTTTTTATCTCTTTCTCTCTCTATCTCTCTCCGCAATTTTATCGCCGTTTATACATCGATTATACATTCGATTCTTGATCGCCTTGGCCTAGTTTTCAACACTATCCAAGGCCCCGCCTCGCATTGTATGACGTATGGTATACACTACCATACATATCCACACATCGAGATTCATCAATGCATGATTTAAATCCGATTCGTTTATTACATACAAATTTATAAACATGAGACAAAAAAAATAAATGAAAAAAATATAGCTGCTATATTCACACGTTCAAACCTAATCGAAGATCATCCCTCACATATACGGTGTCTGACCCCGAACTAAACCTTAGAAATGCTCGGCCACCCCAGCAACACTACAAGGCATTTCAAGTTTAAGGAAACTCGACTATCGAAAAAGAAAAAAAAAAAAGAAAAAAAAAAAATCAGAAAATGAGACGCATTAAATCGCGGTGTATGGCTTCTGTAACGAAAAAATACGAAATGTAAAAAACTGAAATTTTTTTTTTTCCTTAAATTTCCTCATTTCTTGATTTCCTTAGATGGAAAGCCAATGTTGAGGCAAGGTGATACTGGAGATTGGATAGGAACATTTGAAGGGCATAAAGGGGCAGTGTGGGGTGTGGCTCTAAACCCACAGGCCACTAGAGCTGCGACAGGAGCAGCAGATTTTAACGCTAAAGTATGGGACGCTATAAAGGGTGAAGAGGTTCACTCATTTCAACACAACCATATTGTTAAGTCTGTGAACTTTAGTACGGACTCTAATTACCTTTGTACCGGTTCTAATGAAAAACTTGTGAGGATTTATGATCTGAATAAACCAGAAGCCACACCTCAGGTCAGTGTGTACCTAACTATTTTTTTTATAATCAATTATTCAATGAATGTAAAGAAACTAATGAAAATAACAAAGTATTTATACCAATGTACTTCTCATTTTTATATGCAGATATTCTCTGGCCATACAAGCGGCATAAGGCATGTTACATTCTTCAAAAATGATACTGCTCTTGTTACTTGTGCGGATGATAAAACTCTCAGAGTTTGGGACAGAAATAGCGGTATGGAAATGAAGAGACTTGATTTTCCAGCTATACCTAGCTCAATGGAAGTATCTAGGGATGGAAATGTTATTACTACCACACATTCTAATGTTGTTACCTTTTGGGATAGCAAAGAGTGAGTATTTTTTATAAATGGAATAATGTCTGTACATACATAGATTTTTAACAACACTGTAGACCGTAAAAACAAATATTTTGAATAGAGTTCATCAGATTTAAATCATTTGATTCTAGTTTGTTCCAAACTGATTTCACTTGCTTTATGCTTCTAATGTTTCAAATTTTGTGAATAATTGATATTACAATTAATTGTAACTAATTTCTTACTTAGATATGAAAATAATCATCAAATTTTATATTTTATACATTATATGTGTACTAGAACTGAAAACACGTTTCTAATTTCCAATACAGAGTAGTTATTTGGCATTGGATATTATAGTTTAATCAATATTTTTTTTACAACTGTATTAGAAAAAAAAAAACTAACTTAAGGTGTAAAAATATCAACATACATGATAACTGAAATGTGATGATTTAACAGTATGACTTAAAGAGCGAGCGAAACTTGATTTAAATCAGATAATCTGGTTCCTTTAGTTTTATATATATATATTTTTTTTTTTTAATCGTGATTCTTCTGATCTCTGATAATAAACTTTCACTGCGATACATGACAATGAATGTAACAAGAAAAAGAGATATTTTATTTACCATGAAAGATATCGACCATCTACGGATGTAGAAGGTCTGAGTGGACATTTTTACTTTCAAATAATAAAGTCTGTTTTACTTCCTGATTTGTTTTGTCCCTGGGACAAAGAGCCATGGCCTAGAAGGAAGCAGTGCTCTTGTACACTTATTTTTATCTCCTCAGAAAGTAACAGGCAATAAACGTATACGCTTGTTTACACTTTGAAGAAAGAAAATTATAATATTAAATAATTGTGTCAAAACTTTTAGTTAACATTTTTCATATCATCACACAACTATTTCAATTGAGTGATAAAAGGATGAGAAATATTCTTGATTCTTTTAAGATTTTCATGATGTTAATAGCTCATAGCTATCAAAAATATTGATATCAATGTCCTGATAGATTATGAAGACTCTTGAGGGAAAAATTTGTCAATTATCTGAGAAAATAATTGAAATTTCGGTAGTTTTTAATCATACATTCATTATATGATTGCAGATTAACAAAGATCCGTGAATTCAATGTTCCTACCCAAGTAAACAGTGCCAGTTTACATCCAGACTGCAGCATCTTTGTATGCGGAGGTGAAGATCTGAAAATGTACAAATTCGACTATAGTACTGGAGCAGAAATCGGTAAGTTTTTTTCGAATTTCTAATAATGTTTTTTCATTTAGAATTTTCAGTTCAATAGTCCCACATTAACCACACTGTGTATAATTTTCTGTAATGAGATCTTTATTAGCCAAAACAGAATACATTTTTTCTCTATGACCAAAACTTGAATTTCTTAAGGCTGTCCTGCATCTGCCTTGCTAATTATCTTACCAGTCTTAAAGCACAATTAGTAATTAGCACTTTGCTTACCTACTCTACTTGAGAATTTCCTCAAGAATGGTCAATTACTGTGGCAGCGATAAACTGAATAATTTTATCAAGTTAAGGTCACAACTTGTAACAAGTCTGAGTGGCTCTGGCTGAAGGTCAGTTCAAAAGGATTGTGATTCTGTACTTGACTTTGCCCTTCATCTATACCACTATGCTTTACATTTGAGTAAAAAAAAAAAAAACTAATTGCGTTCTATGTTGTATTGTCGAAAAATGATTGACACGTATAATATCAATTTGACAAATCATTTCGTCATACCAACTTGTGTGTTTATTATGTAATAAAGTTCATTTTAAAGATCTTTCAGTAATTCTCTTTGATTTATTGCAGAGTCATTCAAAGGCCACTTTGGCCCTGTTCACTGCGTACGGTTTTCTCCAGATGGTGAATTGTATGCTAGTGGATCGGAAGACGGTACACTAAGACTGTGGCAAACTACCGTAGGTAAAACGTACGGTTTATGGCGTTGCATAGAACAAACACCAATGATTCCAGAAAATGCTGTACTTAACAACAAGCAGGAAGTTCCTGCAAGTTAAATTATAAAATAAATCTCAACGTCAGAATATGAACGACAAGCTTAACTTTTACAACTTCACGAATTAAACGGGAATAATAATTTCATGCGGAGATTGCCGTGTCTCTAAACGATCTCAATTCTACAAATTTTGACTTATGTTAGTAAATATTACGCCGTTGTTCAGAATAGGAAAAATATAAGTCAAGATTTACGTTTTTGCAGGAGTAAAAGGAAAATTTTTGTTTTTTTTTGTTTTCCTTTGTCAAATTTAAGCGTATTTTAAAAAATTCATACGGTTAAAAATTGAACAGTTATTCATTCCATTGATCATAAAAAAATAAAAAAAACAATTCATATTTACTATATCGAAGTAAACGTATATTTGAATTTTACTAACTATTTATTACCACAACGTTTTCTTTCTTTTTTTTTTTTTTTTTGAATGAAAGCTCTAATGAGAAAATTTGTAAAAGAAGTGACCTTACATTGTATCAATGACTGTGTAAAATGAGTTTTTCTAATACTATGAGTCTGTATTTATTAATCTTTATTTGGCATTTGCGATATAGTTATTAAAGCTATATTATTATACTGTATATCGATTTAAGTGTCGATTAGGTGTGTCGCTTGTATCTTTTACACCTTTCCACTTTTAAGACACTAGATAAATTTTTATAATAATATATATAAATATAATCCGAGCAGCTACGCTTGAGCAAGCGTTTAAAAATCTTTTGTATATACACGCGTATTAAATATAAGCTCTCAAACATTTAGTCTTAGATATTATTGAAATATTTTTTTTTATTTTTATTTTTATTTTTTTTTGTATTAAACACGAATATTTCGCAAGAAAATTAATCAGTGAATGATAAATCTGTAATGAATATTATTATTATTTTTTTTTTGTTTGTTTGCAATTAAATTATTTAATAATTATTATTCATCTTTATTCGCCCGTTGATATACGGGAGATTTTCGACAAAATAATGAGGGAAAATAATAATTAGTATTTGAAAAATTATTACCTATGTCATTTACTTGTATTTTGATGCAATATATGTGATTATTGAATGATATTAGTTACTAAAAAACTGGAAAAAAAATGAAAAAAAATAAAGACAGAACAAGTACCTATTTATTATAGAAAAAAAAATATATTGATATTTATTATTAATGTACATATTAATATAATATAATGTTAAGATTAAGATTGGTAGAGGCTAATGATAATAACATATATATATGTATACATATATACATATATACATATATACATATATATAAAAAAACAGAAAAGACGACGAATAATTAGGTATACATACATACAAATTATAATCTATACAAACAGCGTTTTTTTTTTTTTTTTTTTCTTTTAGTACAATAGAAACGCTTTTATAACATATTTTCATAACATCGATCAATTCAACACGGTATTTTTACTTAATGATACCTACTCGGTATTGCTAACTTTGAAGATTCTCTAATCTATGAATCAACATCTTGTGGCAGTATATTGTAGATGCTTTTGTAGTGACAAAAATTTTCATTTAAAACTCTTTACACATACATATTATTATACACATCTTTGGATGTGTTGCCCATAAACCGCGGAGCTATGCGTTTTTTTTTTTTTTCACTCGCTTTATTTTTCTTTTATCTTATATTTTATAAGAAATAAAAATAAAAATAAAAAAATACTCTTTACGCAGTGGCGGTTTATACGAATCATCCATTTTATTTAATTGATACTGTAAAATCGCAATTGATCCATTTATACAGAATTAAAAAATTTTCTATTATTAAATATTGCGATATTATATATTCTATATTTACATTTCTTCGCACAGGCAACGTATTTCGCGCTTATGCATACATAGATAGCATATCCATATGCATAATATGTCTTGCTGACTTTTTATACATTTAATATACCTTTGTAAAAAAAAGTATATATTATAAAAATTGCATGTCTTTATCAATGATTCGGCCTCTTTATGCGTATACATATATATATATATATATATATATATATATATATATATATATATATATATATATATATATATATATATATATATATATATATATATATATATATATATATATATATATACATACATATATATATACGCCGATGATTAAAATTAGATGATTATATTATTAATCCTAAAATTTTACACGACAATTAAGTATATTGATACTTAATATTATCAATGATTTCATTTAAAAAGTATGTAACAGCTAGTAAGATCTAATGATAGTGATATTATAGAGGCGTGAATTTTACAATATGTATGGCGAATTGTTGAGAAATTTGATTCATCATTCAAATAACTGTAAAATTCAAATTCAAATTATCGATATTTTGAACCCTTTTTTTTTGTTCTTTTCTCTTAAGATAAAAGAAACAAAAACAAAAAAAAAAAAAGTAAGAACGAAAATATGCTGACGATTACATATTTTTAAAGATATTTGCGCCTCTGCCAAAACGCTCTTCCTGATTTAATCATTTGATCCAAACTTTTTCCAATTTGTAGCCACATTGCATTACTGTGATGTCTCGTAGTTATTTTTTGGCTCATTATTAATAAAGTCTTTCTATTATGGTCACTGACGATTTAGAGTCTAATTTCGTACCAGATAAGTAAGAAAAAGAATTTTTTAGAAAGTGATACGCAAGCACCTTATAGCAGATAAGTTTGAATCTTATAATTATCGCCGTCAAGAACTTTACGGACTATTTTTGTTTTTATTTTACATTCCTCTTCGGAATTTTTTTTTATATTAATCTCATATTACGTCCGGTGGTAATGAAATTTAACCGATAAATTGCGAGAGATCGGGTAATTTGAAGCCATTAAAAGATGTCGGTATTGGTGAACTTCCAAGGTTGTTTCTCTGCGGTGGAAAACCTCCGAATGTATTAGGCGTCGTGAATTGCAACCTCGCTGTTGCCTCGGTAGCAGCAAGTGCGAAGCCACACTGCGCTGTGCAGACATCGTCACGGAGGATTGCTTCTCGTGAAGCCTCACGAAGAAGTTGATTACAGTCTGTGACTCGGAGCGACGCACATTGTGTCTGAAAATAAAAAATAAACTCAATCAATAATGAGACAAAGATCGAAGTGACTTCTATAACTTTTTTGAAATGATTTCCCGTCGTTTCTAAACTCCAAACTACATTTTAAACTATAAAAGAGAATCACTCACCCCTTCGGCTGTACAGACGCAGCTACTGCAGGGTGTAGGGAACCCAGACTCTCCAATAGCGACATTTCGTCCACCGATTTGACATCCGTGTCTCGTTTCCCGCCACGCTCCAAAGTCCATATGAGGCATAGAGCTGCAGGGTACCCTGGGATTTAAGAAATTGCTAGGAAGATCAAAGGCAGCACGTTGCATTTCCTGGTGTTGATCCATATTTTCGCAAACCACTTTAGACAATGTAGATTTTCGAATTTCAGATAGCTGGTGTTCTGTGAAACGGATGTTGGGGTCATCAGTTTCGTACCAGAATCTATCACACTTTCGAGATTGTCTGAACTGTATTGCTATTATGCACGCAAATGTTGGTCCCACTAATCCACCTTGGAGAGGTCTCTCGCTCATACCACCGGGGAATAAATCAATATCGTCAACCGATGCGTAGATACGTTTAAGCCTGGCGATAACTTCCGGTGCCATTTCCCTCGATAAATCTTCAAAGGTCGTTGCGCGCTTGAGGTTGCACAGGGCTCTGTAGTTGTTGTAGGACGGAATTCCGTGGTCTCTAGCTCTCTGTACGTTCAGAGCGATCAGATCAACTCCGGAATGCGGAATTCTGCGGTTTTCGAAGAGATGATTTGTCACCTCACCGGTTATAAACTGGTCCAAGGTCTCCATTGGTGTTGAAACCAGACCTCTGATCATCTGGTCGATCATTTCAGGCTCGTAGAGCATGTCTGGGTTGAAGAAACCGTCACGAAGTAGTATAGGAGGGTCAATATTATTAAAGTTTTGATCCATCCTTGGAAGATGTGGTCTAAGAAGTGAATGCCCAATTCTGAAAGCTGCGGCAGCAAATTCGTTAAGAACGCTAGGATTACACGTTGATGAATACTCCTTGTAGTATCCCTGAGGAAGCAGTTTAAGACCGTATAAACTGACAGCATTCCACCCAAGAATTCTTGGTAAGAATTCGTTGTAAACTATGTGCTGGAACATTGCTGATATTATTCTCCGTCCATGATCGAAGAGCTTTTCACCATCCCAATGGGGATTGACCTGACTAAGACCCTGCATAATTCTGTTATGCTCGCGTACCCAGAGAGTGTGCATAACGGCGAGAGCTGGTTGTTCCGAAACACGACCATCACCACCAATGAAACAATATCCAGATTGTGTTTTGCACTCAGGATGTGTCGCCGTCTGTGGGAGTAGATCTTTACCCCGATTTGGATGACGAGTGATGTTCATACGGCCGTTAAACCCTCGGAGTTTGTCGCAAATGCAGCTATTCTCACCATATATAACTGAAGCATCTAAAAAGGCGGTGTTCTGATTAATCTGTTCACGAGGACCGAGCTGTTGCTGTCCTGGAAGCGACCTCATAGACGGAATGCACATCCTAGCACCAGAGGAGACATTTACTGTTGGATAAAAATGATCACCAGGTGGAATTGGGAACGGATTACATTCCGGATGAACGGTACGAGCTGAATCGCACGATCTACAACTAGGTATAGACTCGTGGAAGCCTTTGTGGATCGGAGTCATAGTCAGGTCGTGATCAACGAACTGAGCAAACTGCATCACCATAAGAGTGTAACGATTATGAAGATTCGAAATGTCTGGGTGAATAACCGTGGATATTACTCTTGGATTTGGCAGAGGGATTCCGGTGACCGAAGTCATACGTGGCTTTGAAACTCCGTCTTCATATACCGGGGGCAAGAGTCTCGCAAAAGTCGTCAAAGATTTTCCCAAATTTGGATTACGTAGGTTGTTGCAATGTCCGCTTAACAGTCTGAAAGGGCTCGTCGGGTCGCAGGGTCCGTCGTCTAAAACGCATTCCATCTCGTCTTTATGGTGACTATTAAGAGTGGGTAAGAATCCTGTAATATCTACATTTTGAAGTAGATCTGCAAAGTCGTTGTTCGGAAATCCTAATACGTTATCTGACGAGTCAAATATTTGACGTTTTCTACGTCTCAAGCCTTGAGCGCCGTTAATAATTTCATTAGTTGCCAGCTCGAATAAAATCGAGGAGTTTGCCAAAAGAAGAGCGTCTTTACTAGCTTTTGAAAAGCTCGCGGCTGTACCAATCGGCGATTTTGGATCAGCGGTCTTCTGTTCAAGCCAGGCATTGTACTCCAGTTGTTTTCTGACAGTCAAATCTTCCTCTGCCTTTCTCACAGCGCTTGCAATCATGTCGGGCGTTATTTCCGAGGCTACTTCAGTCGCGAGAGCAGCCGGCATTGAATTATCAGAAATGGGAGCTGGCATTGGATTCTCCTGCCACGCAGAAAGATCGACTGTACCGTGCTGATCGCAGTTTATCTTAACGTTCAAGTATGGATCTTGCTGTATAAAAGCCATAGGTTGTATCTTAGCGATAGCAGTATTTCTGCACAATATACCAGCCAGAGTAACCTTCCTAATTGCCGTCAATTGTTCCGCGGTCAAACCGGACGGTGGCAAATCATTCTCGTACCAAAATCTGTCCGAATTTCTAAGCTTGACAAACTGCGCTCTTAATAAGCACCCAAAAGTTGGTCCAACCACTGCAGCTTCTGTTGGACTTTCGAGGATTCCTCCAACGAGTAAATCTATGTCTTCGGCTGTGCCATACACGACTTGAAGAGCCTCTAGCTCTCTCGGTTTCATAAAATGTTTCAGGTCCGTAAAGTTTACCATACGATCGATTCCGGAACAGTAAGAAACGAAATGTGGGTAGCTCGGTACTCCGTGATCGCGTGCCATGTGGATCATTTTTTCACTAACATCCCAGTCACCAGGATTCCTAGATGGAATTCTTAATCCCACTTGGTGGGCAGGTTTGGTAAGGAGCTCTTCAAGGTTCGAAGATTTATCGCTCATTGATAGAAGCGCCTGTAAGGCTCCTAAAGCTACGGAATCGAATGCACCACCACGATTCGTGGAAGAATATCCTGTGTAAAAGCCACTACCGACCAGCTTCAGGTCCTCGTTAACGAAGGCGGCTTCGCCCAGGATACTAGGAATGAATTCGTTGAACGTAACGTGCTGCAATTGGGCAATAACTATGCGTCGGGCTTCCAAGAAGATCTTTGAGTCGTCCCAGTAATCATTGAGCTCACCAAGACCTTCGGCGATTCGGTTATGTTCGAGTAAAAGGGTAGTGTACAAAGTGCTGATTGCGGTACCGTCTTCTTTGCATCTCTTGCAAGCAGCTAGGCCAACTTTACCGCGACTGTAAGTCCTGATATTGTGTAGATCTTCGTCAGTGCTTCCGTAAAGGTCAGAACCATCGAGATAACCGGAAGCAGCGTTCATCTGGTCTCTGCCTTCAAATTTGCAGCTATTTGCAGTCAACGTTGGTAAAGATCTTGTGTAATTTCTGCAGACTTGATTGTTTCCACTTATACTCCATGTGTTGTAACATTCAGCGTGATGTACTCCATTTCCACAACAATCTATATTTCCGAGGTGAATCGTCTCTGCTATATCACGCAGTAATAATTCAGCCCAAACTCCCGTCAAACTCGTAAGACCTTCGTGCTTTACCAAGTTACGTCGAAGCGTTGAAACCACTTCGGATGGCGTGGGTAAAGCGTGTGTGCTAACCGATTGTCTCGGTCTACTGATACCTGTAAAATGAAAAAATAAGATTTTATTTAATGATGCGAACTTAACTCGTCAATCGATAATGGAGTTAGTTCATTTTACGGAAATATGGGTGATTCGATGACATATGAGCGTTATTTTTCACTGTGTAAAGATATTTTCTGTTTTGTACGGCATAACGTGTTTACCTCGTGAGTAAAATATCGCGATTTTAGCTACGCTTTGTTTATTTCATACGAAAAGTTGAAACGAAAACAAATCGCGTAACACCTTATTAACAAAGCGAGTGATTTGGCTCCGGGGTGTTGAACACACGCGATGAAAAATTCAACGTATATAAATAAATGAAAGTAGACGCATCTTTCGCACGAAATTTATAAAATGGATTACGTAATATAACACTCGCAGTTTTCGAGTGTCTATGGTAGGTAGATAGGTAGTACATACATACACTCGTTGTTATTCTCTCAATTAGTAACGTTAAAAAGTTTCACAAAAAAACTATAAGCTATACCTATTTCTAGCGTGAAACGCGGAATTACTCAATGTCTCGTAATGTAAGTGATAAAAAAAATAAATAGCTGTAGTCAGCCCTGACATAAGGTTCATAAATAAAGTGCAAGTTCTAATGTTTATTATATAATTATTAAAAAAAAAAATAATAACTATGGCGAAGGGGAAGAGGAACAAACTTATTAAAATTATCACGTGAATACTATACAAGTTACTTTCAATATATTTACGTAAGAAAATCATCTTCAATATTACTAAATCAGCCTATAAATGCCCATTTTAAACGAAAATATACTCGGAAGTAAGAAATTAATTCTTGACACGAGTATAACTGTATAATTATCGCGTGTAACACCAGCCACGTACTACAAGTGTAACCTAATTAGTATTATTAGTAATTACAACGGAACATGAAATTATGCAAAACACTGAGATTACGTGGTAGACTGCAACTCTGTAAGAACTAATGGCAAGGTAAGTTGTAGCTCTTATTGTTGAGTTAAATTGTGAAACAATTAAATGTTCTTTCGCTTTAAGATTTTAAGTTACTAAACCGTTACTATATATACGTTATTATTGGTAAGTAATTGAACAACAGTAAACAGTTTTTACAAATTTTGTATAGAATTAATTTTTGGAGAATAGAAAATAAAATATAATAATAATAATGATAATTATTATACACCTACATCGGTAACTCGTTCATTTATAGTTTAACCTTATTTTTAATTTAACATGAATTATTCACAACGGTCAATAGAATACAAGGAATTTTATTTTATTTTTTTTTTATTTCGACGCTTTCCTAAATTTAGAATTCTACTATAATACGGATAGTTAAGTGAAAGTATTTTATCTATTCAAGAAACGGTCAGCATTATGGTGTATACATATATATGTATACTTATAGACCCATTGCAGAGTTTTGTATCAGAATGGAATCACCGATTAATTCATTTCCCGTAATTTAATCCATACTGAATTACCTATTACGACTCAGGATTAGAAGCCGGTTTCATTATATTTTCTAGAAACTTTTATTCCAAAACCTTGACCTCCTATACTCATAATATATACAGTTCAACTGCCAACGAAGGTTCGCAGTATAATATACATAATTATAAGTATAAAATTTTTCGCAATTATTTCAATGAATATAATATATGTTGGAGATAAAAATTTCTTTGAACCTCGAGAACTCATTTTATATACAATATACAAAGACACTAATTGCAAATAATAATTATAAAGCTAGCCTCATTCACGGTTTATCCATTTTAATAAAAGTCTGAGGAATTTATCGATGTACTAATTCAAACCGAAAATATATAACATCATATATATATCTCTTTTACTTGACCTCTATTGAAAGGATACGGTGAAAGGACGGAAAGTGAAATGGAACTGCATAATTTCGACGTCACCAATATTCGATAGAATTGTTTGAATCATTTGATGCGATATATAAGGGAGTGAAAATTAAGTGATAACTTCCGTATTTTCATTAAGTAGTACATCATAGTCTGTTCAATTGAAAACAACGTATATATTATAGGTATATTATACGCATGTTGCACCACTGCGGATAACCATCAATCACGTAGATTGCATCTACATACTTAGCAAATGTTGCTAACTATTAAATCCCATTTTTGAAAGTTTCGTATTAAAGTATGAGTTAAGAAATTCAATTCACACGGCTTTAGTATCGTAATATATTATCCTTACACGATCATGCACGCGTGCGATAATTCCTTCCGTGCATTCATTAATCGCGGGTTAACTTACATAAGTTACACAATAATTTGATCGATGTGGTATTATTATTTCTGGTTTAATTATTCATTTATTTATTTAATTTTTTTTTTTTTTTTTCATATTTAGACTCTAATTGCTTCCTGAAAGAAAAAGAAAAAAAAAAATAGTTTTCTTCAAATAAATATAGCGTAATTTAACTAAGATGAGGTTCTTGTTATATACAGAATTGCAACATCTCTGAGATCGTAACTATAATAGTTCTTATTTTATAAAAATCGATTTTTCTTATACTAAATTTTATTTCCACGGTAAATTACGATCGTAAATATAGATCAGATAAATTTTCACCGTGTAATTTTACGACAGATTTTGAAACTCGAAAGTGCTGCAGAATTGTTTAAAACTAGGCGAACTGTGTAATACATATAATTTAAAAAGTTAATACATTTTCTGACTGCAAATGAACAGACTAGTTGATATTATTCGTGTCACTACTAACATAAAATTGCCTAATTTTATAACAAACTTAAATGTAATCGGTCTGCGTTGTTTCAAATATACATTTTATAACGATTTCACAATTTATACGGTTTATATCAAGAATAAATATATACGAGCTCAAACTTTCAAAGCGTTGAGCTAATAGATGTAAATAATAATAATAATAAAAATAAATCGATTTTGGGTCAAACGTGTACTTTTAATCCAACCAAAGTCTCTTATCGACTACAGTGAGAGAGAAAAAAATAAGAAACAGTAAAAAAAAAAAAAACAAATTCTTCCAGGTTTAAACCGGTATTATTAAGAAAGTGTTTAAAAAAAACAAAAAAAAAAAGAAGGAAAAATGTCAGTCTCAAGGATGCCTTCTCAGCTTCTCTCAAGGAAAATGAGGATAACTTGGTCTCCGTTATAAACTGTCGTTGAATAACCGCGAGCTGCAGCAAAGTATCTGCGAATGGAGAAAGTTGCCGATTGCCGTGTTGGCAAAGTATATACGAGGGGGACTGAAACTCGCGAAGTCAATGAAAGAATTTCACACATTTACAAGTGGCTTAAATTCTGCAGCTATTTGCTGGTGCAGGAGGCTGTAGATGCAGCATCAGAAATACAAAAGAGATTAAGCGACAGTGAAAGAGCTTTTTATCGGCTCAGACCAGATCATAAAGAACCACCTCTTCTCCTGATATCAAAAACCTTTCGTTAGTTCGACAGATATTGCCCTGCGCAGATGATATCCCACTTTAATCGGTATACAATTCCCGGAAGTTACAAGGTTGCCATTACCTTTCGGTATGAGGAAGGTATAACGCACCTTTGTTGATGACCCACTTTCCAGAAATTTACACTCTCAAACGAAATCTCTTTTTTATTTTCATTCTGAATTTTATTTACAACCTTGTTGGTCCACCGATAAAATGTATGTAACATGGTTAGGTATATACATTTTATTCTTTTCAAGTTTAAACTCTCTATCTCTCTTCCCTCTATTATGGCTGTAAACCGCAGACACATATTTCCGCATTTACTACAAAACTTATTTCAGCTCTTTATCCAAGTCTCTGATAAACTATGCACCGTAATTTTTCCAGTTTTTGTTATTCCCATTCAGAATGAATATGAGATACGTATCATTGGGTTTTATATTAATGCCCCTTTCGCAAGGGGAGATAGACGCTTAAAATCCCACTATTCGTGTCTCTGTCTATATCAATGATATCAATTATTTATTAGGAGTTGATGTGTTGATTTTAGATACGAATTTGTTTGGTAAGTAAGTATCCGTTCACACATACGAATGCATCGTTTTAATACGTATGTACATACATACGTATACACCGCAACCTTAAACTGCTGCAGGTGGTTGGGCTCAGCGAAAGACATTTCACTATTTTGAGGTCAGCACATGACTTGAGTCTCGGCCACTACCGGCACCAGAGTCACTTACTTTCTTTGACGGTCTTACTTTCATACTTTCGTTTCGTCTCCTTCGACTCATACCACGTCGAAAATAAATCGCATGGTCTCTGTCATCGGCGCATCTCCATTTCGCTAATTTTCCACAACAATTATCATACGCCCTGATCTCTTGCATATCGAAAATTAATCAGAGAATAATTATTTGAAGTGCAAAAACTGGCTATCAAATTCAAGGTGTCAAATTTCCCGTTTCAAAAATACTTTGCAATTTTTTTTCTTTAATTTTCGTTGTTTTTTATTCTAATTTTTAAAGTCTTTAGAGGACGAGGCCCCGGCTCACGTCTGATTAATACGGACGATATCTACTGCAAACTCGTGCATTTATAGAAGTAAATATATGGCGCAACGCGCATCGTCAAGTTCTACTCTCTATTTCCCTGAGCCACCTTCATGAATGCTAATACTTGAACTACGATCAAAATGAATCGAAACGTATTCTTAGCGCTTAGGCAAGCCTCCCAAATGCTTAGGCATACCATAGACCGAGATTTTCACTTTCCCTTTTTGACCTACTATGCATTTGGTATTCATACGATCAAGATGTGTCGATCGTATAGACTAGACCTTGGATACAAAGGTGGAAAATTTCCCTGCGATTAGAGTAATGAAAACATCGATATATCCAGAAGATAGAATTTCTTAATAAATATTTTTGTTTTTCTTCCAAATGAAAAAAGACTGTAAAGTCAAAGTCCAGTTAATGCAATAATTATAATTAACTATGCTCGTCTGTTGAATCAATTCATCCTTATAATTTTATATAATATATTTGCAGATTGATCATTTTTGCAAAAGCTGTATTTTATATGTCAAGGTTTTATCACAGCGCCGTTGTCTTACCTTTTAAAAACAGTAAGTTTACATAATTTCATAATAGTTTCAAAGGTTTATTACCATCAGCGTAGGCCGGTGCGACGAGTCGTAGCATAGGTGATCCTCGTGCACCCCAAGCTGGATGACGAACGTTGTTACAGGCTCCTGAAGGTGCTCGATATTTGCTTGGTGGACATGGCCTTTCAGGTCGAACACGACAGTGAGATCCATCTGGACCAAGTCTGTCATCTAGCCTGTAAAGGTTAGAATTTTTTTCTAATAAGTATTTAGATCAGTTTGAAGTAAAAAGTTTCTTTGTTTTTTTTTTTTTTTCTGGGTGTTTTGATTTTGCGTGAGATCTAAATGCTAAGAAATTTTCTTAAGTCAGTACAAAAGATCTTAAATAATTGTTTCTTAATAAGGGAAATCGTTGAGATGCTACAGCAGTGAGCACAGGTGCACATTTATAACTCCGAGTCAAGGACCAGTCATTAATTTGTGATTGGAATCTGACGCGGTATAGGTATAAGGAGTGTAAAAATAGATGCTGTAGTAGAATGAGTTTTTCTTATTTCTAATCTCCCGAGGCGCGGCGTGACTGCGACGTCTCGGAATTCCGATCAAGAAATATATACCGTACGTCTGCAATAATAACACACACATATAAAACAATTTTATTTCCGGATAGTCAAGCTAGGTTATTTCTTAATTTTTTTTTTTTTTATTTTTTTTACCCTCTTAGTACTGATTTTTCTTCATTTTTATTTTCCCGGTTTATTTACTGACAACTTTTACTTTCACGGTCGCTAGCCGCGTCAGGACGCTGACCGTGCAACACCATAGATGTCATTTCACGTCTTACCATTACGGGCCTAGGCCACTTTGTCGATTAACTTGAACTACTGGAATTCATTTACCATT
This sequence comes from Macrophya annulata, assembly GCA_963924015.1. Lineage (NCBI taxonomy): Eukaryota > Metazoa > Arthropoda > Insecta > Hymenoptera > Tenthredinidae > Macrophya > Macrophya annulata. Next base: position 4,810,871 of record OZ001257.1, on the reverse strand, counting down.
ACAGATATGTCAGTTAGTTTTTCCTCCGGGCAAAATGTCACAAACCAAACATGTTTTTCAAAATCATTTCTGTGGTACAGGTATAATGTATGTACAGTTTTTATAATTTTAACTATTCGTAGGTATTTAGTTATCGTATTTTTTTTTTTTTGTTTTTTTTTTCAAATTTTAATATCAATTTCAAATTCGGATATTCCACACAGACTTTTTTTTTTTTTTTAACTATAATTCTAGTCTACGTATAGCGAAAGGCACGAGGAGACTAATAATTCGCCTAATTATGTGCGGACGAAACGTGGTTAGTATAAATCCTGAGCAAGGTTAAAGGCGATTAAACTTTGCCTTGTGTCTAAATTTTCAAGATCCGTAAAGATAATTCAAAAAACGTTACTGTAGAGATTTTAAAGAGTTATTTTTGTAACCGGATTCATGTCCACGTACACTATAATATAAGTTAACCTTTTAAAAATTTAAATGATACAATTCCTTTCACGGTTCGTGTCACAACAGATGATTATTTTCATTATTCACCTAATTTATACAATTTCAAAAAAAAAAAAAAAACAAAAAACAAACAAACTACATTTAAAAATCACCGTTTTATATAAGCTTACAAAATCTTTGACAACTTACCAAGTCTTGGATTGAAAAGCTTGTCTTTCTGCTTCCAAAGCTGCCACAGCCCTGGCTTGCAGGTCAGTGTCTAGACCGGCTACATATTCTGAAAAATGATAAAAATAAAAGAACAGTGAGTGAAAATTTTTGCTGATAATTTTGGAATCGATTTTATCTTTTTTGGTCTAGTTTTTATTTGTTCATTAGATTTTTTTGGGGTCGAATGGGAAACGATTATTGCGTATTTAGGTCGAGGTGCTCTGACTCACTAATACCTCACGTACACGTAACAGGGTGTAAAAATGATTACGTTAACTAGATGGCAAACAATAGGATCCTTACGCTAATTTCCATCTAGGAAGATTTAAACTATATACCTACAGGTCTTTGGACGACCTCTCGTGGGATTTGTCTCACTATTGTTACTTAACGAGAACGTTCACCTCATTTTTATTTTATATATTAATTTACTGAGTGATACATATTGTGATACTTAAGAGAAAACTTTACAATAAAAAAAAAAGAAACAAAAATAAAAAATTATCAATTGAAAGATGATAACAATCGTGAAAATGAGGATGTGAACAGACGATCATCAATTCAATTATAAAAATTATAAATTGAGGTGTTTATCAATAAAATGAAAATTAGTACTTTTATCAGGATATTAAATAAATAAAAATAGTTGAATAACGCTAAGTTTCAAATGTTTCAAATTTTTACCTCCTTTATTTTTATTTTTGAATTATTTTTCACGAAGTCGATGACTCCTTGATTCAAACTGTTCATCGAAATTCGAATACCTTACGTTTATTATTTATTAGCAAGAAGACGTGACGTGATTACATAGTGAAATGTATATATTCAGCCTAAATAAGAAGACAACAATCTTCGAAATCTTTAACGTTTCTATGCCACCTATGGGTGATTATTTATTGGTTATTAATTCGTTGAAAGAGTTTGCAACAGGGCAGATCTGACTAACCTTTAGAAAGCTTTTTTTCTTTTATTTTATGCTCGCTATAACGCGGTTGAAAATTGACGTCATTTCATTCTTAACTAAAGATTTGAAAGAATGTAATTAAACCCACAATTATTGAATCATCATCTTCAGCCATCGTCAGATTAGCCGATATTAATTATATATTATAATCTATAATTTATTCGTTAATTGCAACATACATACATACGTGTAACAATTTTTGTTTTGACAAGTGAGTTTTTATTATTATATATAATAATTGATGAACGGATTTTTGAACAAACCAGTATTTTATATATATAAGTATATATTTATTTTTGTTTTGCTAATACGTATGCACATACATATTTTGGTAAATATTATATTTGCATTCGTTGATCCATTCATACATATATAACAATGATTTATTCATTTCGCGATTATACTTATATTCGTAGATATAATGAATAAATATCAATTCGATTGGTACGTATAGTATAATCGGGATTACGTTTTCACTTGATGTATAGAACGTTGTATGGTAAACATTCGATTTACATTATCCCATTAATCTGTGTTTGTATTTTATACAATCAGCGTTTCACACACATATATCATAATTCCCTGTAGTGCAATAAGCTAACAATAATCTCCTTATACACACGTTCATTTTTTGGTAAAATAACAATCATCTGCACCTACTGTACAGGGGAAAATTTTTATTGAAGTTAATCGTAAGAGAAATAATAATTTTAACAGTCGAATATCGAAGTTTATGAATTCGTAATCGAGACCTGTTATCAAAATTCTTCAAGCTTTTGAATTCCTATGAAATTTCATCTTGATAAACACTGATAGGATGAAAAACAATAGTATTTGAAAGAATATTTTCCATGTTATCCGTAATACGATGTTGTAAAATGTTAGTGAAAAATTTATTTCGACATATGCATGTGCATTCGTCACTAATTACTAAACTTTAAGTACACAGGTATATACATACCTAATATATCGTAGTTTTATATCTTTGAGAAAAATACCAGTATGCAATGAAAATACTGATTTTGTAAATGGTTTTTTTATTTTTTTTTTTTGTTCTATACTAATCACTGTATTTTCATATTTCCAATAAATACTTGAATCCCGTTAATTGTAAGTAGATATACGCGTATACTACGTATATTGGAAAACTTAACGTGTTTTGAACTCACCTGAAAGATCGAATTGGTAAATAGCTGGAGAAATTGCTGCTACAATTAAGATCGAACAAAGTAGACCAGTGATCGTCCTGAAACATAGAAAAGAAAAATAAAAAATAATTTTTATTTTTATTTTTTTTAAACATATATTTAAACGGTTCTAATGAAAAGGTCTGTAAATTATCTCTTAATTGTTCACGAGATTAATATACACCGAATGATAAACTGCCTTCATCGTCGATTCAGTGATGACATTGTTGACACGCTTTCGAACTTATTGATCGTCTGACAATCAACACTTTGCCCTCGAATATACTTTAGACTTTCTTTAAAGTCAAAGCCCATCATCTCTTCCCACGCAATAATTTAACTCGACGTTTATAATATCGACGAATATTAAACGCCCAGATGCGTTTTATTGGGGATTGAAATTTTGCTCATAAATTAAAGAGAGTGTTTCTATTTAAATTATTGTAAGCTAAGCTAATTTTAATCCGAAAATTAGGATCACCTCGAGTCTATATGAAGAAAATACGAATTTCGTTTGCGTCAATTGAGATAGTTAGAATAAATTTTGATAGTAATGTTATTTATTTTTTTCTTCTGTTTCTTATTTTTTTGGTTTTGTTAATGCTTTGATCTACAGTTCCATTCATTTTTCTATCTTGAGAGTCACTGCCATGGCAACACTTTCGTCCTGAGTACCAATACCTGATATTATTATACCTCTAGGTTCTCGACATCCACGTAGCTGTTCAAAACGCCCTGAGGGCAATTTGAAACAAGAGACAAGTCCATGGTCCCGTCCCATCAGGCCCGGGGCTACAAACTTGAGTCACGTACGGACTATTTCATTTCTGTATACGTTCGCAATACAAACTACCTTTCATATCCGCGGTATTAGCTGGTTATATGGTATACATATATGTATAATAAGTCCAATGCCAAGGTGCAGACTTGATACCAGCTATAACCACATATCGCCTCCACAATACAAAGCTGACCAACTATAACGTAGTTTTATTATTTTTTTTTTATATTTTTTGTTTTATTTACTATTAACCTAACGTGTCCTCAATCAATGCTCTTTTTTCCTTTTTTTTTTTTGTTTAAACTTTGATTTAAAGTCCTTCGTCTAACTGATCACGATCTAAATTTACAGATTCACTGATAATAACAATCAATGATAAAGAATTTTCAATATTTCAGAAGAGTATAATCTAGCATCATAATTATTTCTGCATAAAGGTTAGAGATTCGCGGTTTTCAATACCATGTATATATATATATATTTTATCATGAGATCGCGTGTGTCTCGTGTAGTTAGTAGTACACAGTGTCAGTAGGTCAGTTGGTGGGTTGAGCCAGTGGGCCATCATGCTGGGCGAGAAATCTTTGGAGAATACGAGGTCCATGCATGTATATATAAACATATATGTATACATATGCTTGTGAGTCTACCAAAGTACAAGTTCAGTTTCACCTGGCTCATATAGTAAATATATGGATGATTTATACTCTTTTTATATACATACAGGTATGTAGTAGGTATGTACCTATATGTATACCGAGATCAGATCTGAGTTGGAAGAGCTCTTCGACCCATTTTTTTATTTAAAATTCTTTGATCAATGAAAGTCTGAAGAATATATATATATATATGCGAAGATCAATGAACCCTATATACGTGATATATATTATAGGTGTAGGTATATATAGGTATACGACTTCGAAGCGATTTATCATTATTTTTATTTTTATTTTTATTTTATTATTATTACTACCAGGTATATTTTTACGTAATTCTTACATAACTTAATACAATACAATAATTAATTAATTAATTAGTTAATTTAATTAATGATAAGATATCCTTATGGTTATTATATAACTATTATTATCGATATACGGCAGTGCAGCTATGTATTCATATTTTCAATAAAATAATAGTAATAATAATAATAATAATAATAATAATAATAATAATACTCTAATGATAGTAATTAATTATTTTCTGTAACTAAAAATTTGCCAATTCACTAAACATTCTCACGGTTCAATTATTTCGGGTATACTTTCTGCAGACATCATGTGGGTGCTTATGATTATTATTATTATTATTATGTGGTGATATTATACATATATATCTATATAACGTAATATACATATGTATGGAGACGTATTACTGCAAAATATCTTTGCACAATAGCCCGAGTTTAATAAGTCACACTTACGCAAAAGATAAGAAGAAGGAAAAAGAAAGAAACAAATAAAGAAAGAAAAAACAAGTAAACAATTTATCACACATGTATTCAATGTCTAACTAGGATTCGAATATGGTAATAAATATGATTTAAACCGCAGAATGATTAATTACTGTAATGAAATAATTTCGTAATTTGTCGTAATGAAGAACAAAACTACAATAATGATAATCATAATAATGACAATAATAATAATAATAATAATAATAATGATATTCATATGGTTTTTCTCCAACGAAAGTAATTCCTTAGAAATATGAATAAGATTAAAATTTTTCTTTAGCCTCAGGTGACCATCGACCAAGAGCAATGTAAGCTATGCGAGGAAATCCTCGTCAGGTGAAAGTAGTCTGGTCATCTGACCTACCACGAGAACAACTATTCGTTCATTCGGTCGTTCGTTAGTGCATAGATTTAGATACATATAGGTATGTGTGCAATTTAGATTTTAATATATTATTATTATTATTATTATTATTATTATTATTATTATTATTATTATTATTATTATCAACAATATTGTTCTTGATGAGATAACGAATATTAAACGAAAGAAGAACGAAACGAATGAATATTATTCGATGTGTCTAACAAACGATCGTGTAAATCTGGAGAAATAAAATTGAGTTTCTGATTGGAAGATATATGCGTCATTTTTGACAATATTATATTTTAATCCGTATAATTTTAGCGTTATGTAGGTGTAGTTAACGAGTTGCACCAATCTGGGATTAATGTGTAATACATCATTATAAATATTTTTAGAATTTATTATTATTATTATTATTATTATTATTATTATTATTATTATTTGTTATTATTTTTTATTTTCCCAAATATGATGCACCTTAAAGGAGATCCTCATTCCCATCGCCAAGGACGAATAATATCGTTGTAACGAACGCATTATGGAATAGGATGAAAGTGTAGGTATGTGAGGAGGTGCAACGATGCAAAAGGAAAGAAACAAAAAATAAAAAATAAAGAAAATAAATGAAATAAAAATCGTCGCCCGCTCCTCGTCGTAGTCATCTTCGTCGTCGTCGTCATCGTCATCGTCGTATTAAAGTAGTTTGCCTTGACTCCGTCATACCGATTCCTTGGCGTCTCTCAATTACTTAATAATTGAACGTGTAAGTAATACCTATACCTACGAGTTAAGTCTAAATATCTTCTGCTGAATTTATTTTCAATATATGTGAGAATTGATAGGTATATATTTATTCGTGTGCAGTGTATATAAATAATACATATGGTATGTGCGATATCAATTATTACAGAAGTCAAAAGTGTGAAGAGAATTCGTAAGAAAAAAAAATATATATATACAATTTCAATTAGACATATAATATTGAAATTTAAAAAAAAAAAATAAAAAAAACTAAATCAATTTCATACATTTTGGAAATTACTTCCTCGATATTTTCCATTGAATATTTTTTTCCGTTTATAACTGCAGCAGGGCAACTTTTCAGAAAATTAACTCAAACTAGTTCCTAAAAGTAAAATAAAAAAATCGTTGTTTCCTCCGTTTGATATAATTTTCGTGCTTTTGGTTATGATACCGGAATTTTCTTGTCAAAAATATCCTCTCCAAAATCTTATAATTATTCACAAATAATCACGACTTATAGTTAATCGTTTTTTATATTTTAAATATATTTAATTTTTTTTTTTTTTCGCGTTTTGATAATGGGAAATCCAGAAACTCTTTCTTCCTATATCTCTCTTTCTCTCTCTTTCACCTAACATATACTCTCCTTTTCCTTCTCTACCCCGCGACGAATCGTACTTTTTGTAATAAAATTCGTTACGTTCCCAATAATAGTCGAACGCTGTTTCCTTTAATTCTTTGATGTTTATTTTCTCGTTAAATAGTTTCTGTTTTATTACGTCATATATAATTAAAACTACGTAACAGTACCGGTAGTAGTACATACTATACTATGCATGCGTCAAAAGCCAATGAAATATGCCAAAGTAGCAAAATTAAATTTGTTAATAATCTCGAAAAAAAAAAAAAAAAAATTAAAACTGTTAAACTGCTGGTAATAAATTGAGAAAAATTATTTTATTCGATATTTATTCCCCCTTTTTAACTCATTTCATACCATCTCTACATTCCGAACAAAATATTCGTTTTCATAACAATTTTCATATACGTCGGACGAGGAGGAATGAGGGAGGAAATAAATATCCAGAATTAATACAAACAACGGTAAAAATATTTTCGCATTTTTATGAATCTTTGAAGGGAGCCCGGGGGCACATATCGCCCTTGGCCTTTCGTTAGAGTTCGTAAAGTGATTGGATTGCATTCATTTGTCAGGTAACCTTTGACGTTTGATACGATAGTAATTGTTTTCGAGTACATTTGAATCTGTAGTACGAAAACATATTTTCACTATGTGAATGATTGTAATTTTATATAGTTCAAAGTTTTATGAACTCATTATTAAAGTAGGAAATTTTTATAGATATATACATACCTATACATATATGCCTGTATAAATAATATATGTATGTGTATGTAACCTACATATATACATAATTTGTACATGTAGGTATATATATTTTTCTTTTATCTTTTCTTATTCTTCTCACAATCATTGACAATTCTTATTTTCTTTAACGTTATTTTTGGAAGCCACGTTAAACCTCTGACGATTTCTCCCGCTTCTTATACACCTCGATATTTTCACTTTAAACTCACCACGACCGCGACGTCATTCGCTATCTAGCTCTTGCTTTCGTGTGGCGATTAGACAAATAGAAACGTTAATTTTCAAATGTTTTTACATTCGATTTCTAATATATAAATAATAAATATATATAGTATACGTTGTATGAACCAGAGTGACAATGTTTTATGGTTTTGTTTTCTTAACTCTCACCCCAAAAGATTCTACACTATCTAATGTTTGACCCTAAACCTCCCAAAATTTCGTTTAGGACGAAAGAGTTTTACAGGCTGCTCAAGAATGACTAAAATCACTAAAATAAAACCCTTTAAGGGTTAATGAAAGAAACAGAAAAAAATTCTAAGAATTAGATTGAAAAAAAAATATGTTATATGTTTTAGGAGTTTTCGAGCTACCTTCAAATATTAACATTGAGGTTTAACACAGTTTTTATACTTTCATCAGATATTTAAAAACTAGAAAATTTTTCATTCTGATTAAATCGATGAATAATGTGTTTTTTTTTATTTAATTTTTTTTCTTATCAAATGTAAGAAGAGAGTAGAAAGAATATCGTATAAACGTAATTTTATATGCAGAATTTGACAAGTGAAACTAACTATGGTATCTGTACTTATGGTAAATCTCTTTCTCTCCTTAATTTTGACAATTCTTATTCGACTCAGGCCTCGCGTAGGCTCAACGTGGTGACCGGTAGCTATGGCTGACTAGACTCGACTCTGACTACTGATACGCGCTACTGATTACGAAAGGGAATTTAGTTTCATTTTCATTCAGTTTTCTGATCCTCCTTTAAACTCTTATATTATTAAATTAGGTTCTTCGAAAGAATAATTTTTGTTTAATAAAATAAAGTCATTAATTATTATAATAAAATAATGAAACATTTTTTATTTTTAAATAAAAACTTACCCTATACACGTTATCCTGTTCATTGTGGAATCTTTGAAGATGCTTACAGACCTCCACTATATTATACAGTTTATTTTAATTAAAAAACATTTGAAATTTGTTTTTAATTTTTTTTTAGTTTTTTTAGTTTATATCTTTTTATTTTGTTTAATTTTTCTTCTTCTTCTTTTTTTTCTTTTATAAATAATACTAATTTTTCTTCACTCGGCTATATATATATATATATATATATATATCTATAATGTGTACAAGATATTTTCTTCTTCTTCAAAGATGATAATTTCTGCTTCGAAAGAATTATAACAATATAAAAAAAAAAAAAAAAACAAAAAAAAAAATAAAAGACCGATCTACGTTATTGGAAAATTGTATATTTCTTTTATAAATATATGTATATATTTATATTTATATTATAATAAATATTAACAAGAAAAAAATGATAGCAGAATATACAAAGATCCAGACATAAGTAAGACAGATAATTTATATCAAAGACGGACACTCGAGGGACGCACACACCGCGTACAAGCTCTGCTATGAGCTCCCAGTGTCTCAAGTCCTCGTATTTACCAAGCCAACAGCACCTTCTCCCGTGGTTAGTAACGGCGAACAAGTGGGGGATGGATGGATGGATAATGATTCTAGTGTATTACGGTGTGACTGACTCCTCGACTGTGTCTGCGTGAGTTTTTAAACTCGTATAAAAATGTATGTGTGTGAGAAAAGAAGAAGATACATTGATACAGAATGTATAGGTAGATATACATACGTAAAGAAATTACTGATTTCGAATTAAACCGACTAATACTTGAATTTCTGTTTCATACCATGGTCCATGATACGAGAACGTGTCATATGTAAATATATATACCTACCTAAAGTCACGAGGTTTTATAGAGCTTAATTTTATGCCTCATATGTGGATACCACCTTCCTTAATACTGTTAAAAATTTTTCCTTCACGGTGTCACGGTCAGTTTTAACTTTTAATATTACTGACAAACGATTAGGTATTATACGATAATTCCAAAATCGTGAATGTTTATGTTCGTCTCATAGATCGTAATATTTATAAGACAAATCTGTGAGATAAATCTCGGAAATCTTGTCAACTATACGGAATTACCAAACTTGGAACCTGATCCTGTGGGACACGGATTTTTTCATAATTTTTTGTTTTATAATTCTTTTTACTTGTTCTAGGATTCGTCTACTGCGTAGCTTCAATGTAATTAATCCATAGGTCAATGACCGTATTCATAGGATATTATAAATAAGATGTAATGTCATTCACCTCTTTTTAAACCATTTAGTTTACCAAAAAACTGATATAATTTAAGGAGTTAATTTCTTGAATTTGTACAAATAATTATAAATATATAAACTTCGATCTGATATATGTATAATTATTAACCGATGTAAAATTACTGTGGATTTTTACTTTATATATATATATATATATATGAATGATCAATACAATTTCACAGCTATCGCCATATATTTTATCAACAACTACAAATTATATTCATATTTAATAAATATACATGGAGAGAAATCGATCGACGTTTACTTACAACTCGTTATTTAAACAAACAAAAAAAATCAAAAAAATCAAAAATCGACGTTGTAATAATGTTATTCAATCGGTATAGGTATATAATAACGTTAACTATACATACCAGCAAAATAATATTTTTATTTTTATCGTTTTATTTTTCTCTAATAATTTCCGCTGCATTACCTATAGACGTATATACTTATGTATTTTTATTAAACACACACACACACACACACACACACACATACATGTACATATACACTTTCATGTGTAACCAAAGCTCCAAGTCGTTTATACCTGCACATTACAAGGCGATGAAAATAGGTGAAGGAAAAGATATAGAAAAAGAAAGAAAAAATAAAAAAAGTACAGAAGATATTATCATACTCTCTCGTACTAGATCAACGAATATAATATGACATATCTTCACGATAGTTTCGTCAAGATACTTATACCTATATACCTACTAGCTGATATATAATAACGCTCGGTTATTTTCACTTTAAATTATCATCTTATTTATTATCGATTACAACGCAACATTCCCGGGCTAGAGCACGAGGTCCCCTGATCATTGGTCAATGCATTGGGCTAACTATTAGCAAATTTTAAAAAAGAAGAAAAAAAAAAACGGTGTCATTATTTTGCTCAATTCGGCCCGCAGCAACCTATATATATATACTTTTACCTCAACTGGTCAAAATATGTTTCTGCACAATCTATTTATATACGCGAATAAAAATTCTTTATCGAAAATTTAATTTAATCTTATATAATTGATGATATATTACATACACACACGTATATATATACCCATCTATAGGTATAAGTGTGAATTTATAGTTTCAAACTTTTGTTTAAACGACCTTGATAATACTGCATTAAAACTATCTTAACATTAAATCGAAAATGAAAGTACTGAGTGGAAATATGCGGATGAGGATCGACAGCTGTGGGAGAAGGATGAATAAATGTCGAATGGCACATAGATGTAAGTATACATAAGTATATACGTATAAATATATATATTGTATTAGAACATTGAGACTTTAATAAATGGATAAAGTCTATAGCACACAGGCATTAATATCTCCGCGGGATCAGCATAGGTGATCGATGCAGGTTACTCTGGCTGTAGTAACACGTATGCGAAGTTAAGCTCGCCTCAGTGATCTTAAGACCAAGGCGAATTGGAGCCTGAGGCCTGATAATTCTTGATACAACTTCCTGCTTCCAGAGCTTTGAACTCGTGCTAGAGAATCTATCATTGAATAATTGGACATCTATTGATTACCGAGATTATATACTAACGTGTGAAAGGTACAAAGGTACGTAAATAAAATGTACATTTTTTACACACGTATTAAGAATCCGTATATACGTAACTTTTAGGTGAATCAAAAATAATGAATTTCGTGATAGATATAAGAATATATTACTGCACGAATTTTAGACAATGATTAAAACATTGGATATCTTTTATTAATATCTAATTTATAATTGTGAGGTAATTTTTTTTGCTCCTGAATAACCAGCCTCTCGGTATTAAATTTGAATTTATTAACAAATTTTTTTCTTTTAGAATATAAACTTATCGATAATACTTATATATATTATCCTTAACTATAACATTGTCAGGATGGAGTGTTTGGCCAGTATAGAAACGACCTTCACTAGTCACTTAAAGTCTGTAACGATTTCCGCCCAGCCATTTGATCCGATAGAAATTCGGCTCAATGATATTATTTAATAACAATTCTTAATTTCAACATTAGTTTTCTATATATATATATATATATATATATATATGTATATATGTACACCGTAAATACATATATACAATTACAACGGTGAATTTTAATTCCCGAATAAATAATCGTCATTCGATAAACAATTCTGATTAAATAATGAAAAAAAATAAATTAAAATTAAAATTAAAAGGTAACAGTATGCAGGATATGTCGTTCACTTAATCAACAGATAAGCTTTATATAGTTATCTCTGTCGCTAGTGGACACAGCGATAAAATAATTTCCAGAAAAAAAAAAATCAAGAAAAAAAAAAAAAAGATGATATCATAAACTTGGCTAATTCGTTTCTCTGTTATACATACATTAACATTTTCTGCTTATAATGCAATAGATCAAGTTTCTTTTACACGGTGAAGTTCAGCGTAATACTACGGACTGTATATACTGCTTAAAGTTTTTCCTCATTTCATTTAAAACGCGCGATAAGTGTTTAATCGTAAAGAAAAGGAGGAGGATGATCCTCGGGAGCTTCTTGCGCATGAATAATTCAGATAGTACGTATACATATATAATATATTAAAAGGTCAGTATATTTTCTATTAATTGTTTATTTAACAATATATGTTGGTAGTATTATGATAATTATAGGAATTATTATACCCACATCCTTATAGAAATGGTAAAGGATTGAGTCTGGATTATATGAGTCGGTTCGACCTGTGATCTTGAAAAATGTCTGTCGCTGTTATTTTCCTCATTCCTTCGACCTATGTCGGACTATAAGACATGCGTATAAATATATGTACAAAGTATTGACCAAGTTTATGACGCGATATTAACGATCATTTGTCCAATACTTTATCGGTTCTACATATAAACCTAACCAGGAATCCAACGGCCTGGGAACAGCAGTCACGGGACTTAGTGAAAGTGTCGGTAGATATACTCGCCACGAAGAGGCCCGGCCCCTCGAAGCTGTTTATAAGCACCACGTCGCCTTCACAGAGTCAGGCCCCGATGGCACAAACAAGTATATATACGTCACGTGAAAAGTCCGCAGTTTTTTTTTTGTTCCCTTTTCTTTTTTATTCCCCTCTTTTTTTTTAATATTATCTTTCTTTTTTTATTTTCATCTTTTTTTTCAGCCAAGGGCCATCGCGTACCTTTCCTCGAAAGTGCGTGGCCTTTCCGGGCACTGCAGCTTTCATCCAAACGTTTAAAAAAATAAAAATAAATAATTAAACGTTTATTTTTATTTTTATTTCCGTATATGCAGAAAAATTGAAAGATAAAAAAAGAAATGAAAAAAAAAAAAAAAAGTGAAGGATTTTGAAGAAACAATTGCAATCAAAAATTTATCTAAATTTTATAAATCAATTATTTTGCAAAAGTTTTTATATTAAACTTCGTATCATCGAACTGACCCGAATTATTATAATCGTATGTGTGTTAAAATTTTATACGATTATATGTTATACATATGTATACGTGTGTATATACCTATACCGATCGATAATATCTGTGTCACTGTGTCACTGCACAGTTCTGCGGGCGAGAGTGATCCACGTATGTTACTCAACAGGCAATTTATTGGCAAGCCAGTGCTTCTCGTTCTTATCTATAGTCGTGTAATACTAACTTTTAGTATTCTCTAGTAGGTATAATTAATTCGGTAGGTAATTACAGTTTAAATAAGTAACTTTAAATTTTCTTCAAATTTTTACTGTTACCAGCTCGTATGAATTCAGTATTAAAATCTATTAAAGAAAGGAAAAGAAAGTTTGGAAGCGTTCATCCTGCAGTTTGAAATAAATCGTAACAAAAAAAAAAGAAAGAAAAAAATAAAAAGAGTATTTTGGTTTTGCTTCTTACATTTTCGCACACCGTAAAAAAATTTGCACATGTGTACATACCATTATTGTATATATATACATATATATATATTTATATTTTCGATACAAATACAATTTTCATATGCACGATGGTAACCGCAGCGCGTGCTGGCTAACTTAAGATCATTATCGCGGTCATCGGGACAATTGTTGTCAGTAATTAAGAATTATAAGGCAATGCCCTGACTTGATGTCACCTTCTGACAGAAAATTACGTCATCACGTCTAGCTATGCCTTAGGTGGAAAATTTGGTTCAAGGCTTAGAAAGAACGCGGACACGCTATTCGATAAAATTTATGTTATTTTAGTGTAAATTGATTTCACATGTATATATACATATATATATACACAAACTATTAATTCAAATTATGAATTTATTTCATCCGTTAAAATTGAACGAGAGAGAAATTTCTTGGCTTAAGTATATACATATACGTATACATATATATACTATATACATTTATACTGCACTGATTATATATATATACATGATGCATATACCATACCTATTCTTGAGTTATAAATAACACCAAGTTCTTAATTGCGGCTGCAGTAGTTTAATTCTTTGAAAATTAATTGCGTAACATATATTTCAACGGTCTTAGTTATCATCAGATAGTGTATGTATGTATGTATGTACATTAAGGAAATGGTGATTCAAATAATTAAAATTTCTATATTAATATAATAACTTCCTAACGAGACTGTATAAAGTAATAGACAGGATTATTATCTCAACTCCAGGTTTGGCCGCATCCGGGTTCTAAATCTATATATCCCACGTTTTTTTTTTACAATGCATCATAATTTGGAGTGCATCAATCCGAAGGTCATAGCAACCACATACTTACTTTTTATATTCACACATCCGCATTTAATCACGAAATTTCATTTCCTGGTTAAATTGTGCATGGGGAAAATATTTTTAATCCTTTATTGGTTATAATTTATGGTCGTGAAAATTTTCAGCTTTTTCAAATGCTCTTCAAATATCTGACAATGAAATATTATCTAGATATTATCTTGTTTCTCTCCGTTTTTAATGATTTTAGGATTATTTTCAATACGACAAATCGACGTTTTAAAATCGTCGATAAATCGATTTGGGAAGAATAATTAATAACTCATATCGTTCGATATAAAGAATAGCTGGTATACTTCTAACAGGAGATATATGGGCTGAAGATGTTCGTATATATCGATAAGTAAAATAATGACTGGTAAAAATCTTTTGAAACTTGTAAAACTATTGTTCAAAATTTATTTATTGCCTTATCATCGATTTCAGCCTGTTGCCCTCTAGCTATAATAGACAACATTTATACTGTCGATCGAATGAATAATTTTATTTAGAAAAACACGCGGCCCTTTTGACCCTGAATATAAGGTTAAATTTTAACGACTCGCGTGATCAAGAATATGCGTGTATTTAATATTTATTTAAAATCAGCCGGTATACAGTAGCTGGAAGTTGTCCCTGAAACTAAGTGGAATTGGCACATATATCGATACGAATGTGTAAGCTCGCAATCAACAAAAATAAATAAATAAATAAATAAAATTGATAAATACCAAACTTCGTAGTTATTTTATTTTTCTGTGGTAATAATTTCGATAACTTCTCATACACACGCCAGTCATTAAAATTTCACCTTAAAATTCAGGGTCGAAAGGACTGCGTTCGATACACCATTTTTTTTTTATTACAATTTCAATGCAGACCAAAATCTTGGCAAGGCAAGGGCGCTGCAGATATCTTAGTTTAATGATTCGTTTTGTTTTTTTTTTTTGTATCAATAATTTTGTATTTTTTTTTATATTCAATTAAAGAAGCAGTTTTTATCTTCTCAATTCTACTTAATATACCTACGATTGAAGGAGAATCCTTTTCAACAGATTTATACTTCAGAGTGTATATTCTCTGTCTTACTGTATTAACCCCATAGATTAGATTATCTCTCCCTGGAGTATAAACAACAATAAATAAATTAAACGGGTGCGCAGTGACCTGCTTTCAGAAGTAGACATCCTTGTTTCATAACGTAATACATACCGCGTACCGGGGCGTCCTAAGTTGCACAACGACACACTCACCCACCATGAGCTTTGCACGAAACCCATTTCTCTGATTCTTTCTCTATTCCAAATTACAATTTCTATATTTCTATATGAAAAATTTATTTCATTAATTATATTAATCGATCGAACAGTATCATCGTTTATTTTTTTATACCCTCTCTCTTCTCCTCTCTCTCTCTCTTTTTCTCTCTTCCTTTCGCGGCTTAATTAATTTACCTCAATTTTCACGAGGCAAGTAAATTAGGGAGGACAATAATTAGGATTAAAATTAGTCTTACTTCAATTTGATGAAAAGTTTCCACCGAGGTCCCAGGGGTTGATTGCGAAGAAACGATTAGATGCATTCTTTATATTATAATATAGTATATAATATACTGCAGGCAAGGATATATACGGAATTATTCATTTACATATCAAGGTTCAAGAATTATACATAAATTAATATTTAAAATGGTGTTATCGTATATGGAAATTTATCTCTTATTATTAAAACATTATTATAACATATATACTTTTGATCGTTCATTTCACTTCGGAAAACATTCTTTGAATTTTAAATTCGTATATACGATAAAAGGTATTACATCGTTTTTCCACTTTCTATAAAGCGAGAACTCGCTTTCCATGATGATCTTCTGTCTTCCGTTTTCTTTGTGCTTTTCTTTTTTCTTTTCTTTTTTTTTTTTTTTTTTTGCTACTCCTTTTTTATTCCCACTATCACCAAGACCCGAGGTACACTTTCACCGCAAGCTGCTCATATTATGACTACTCTCCTTTTAAACCCGTTTTGTACTTAAGATTACCGATGAATCCTATACTTATCGAATTAAATATGAGGGGAAAATGATGGCATTTTACGGTAACATTTATTATAACAGTTTGTATGGAATTTGCGAAAAATGAAGACGAAAGTAAAACGATCTTTTTTTTAATCGTTATACATAAAAGAATAATCAAAATTTATTGATTGAACGGTATCCTGCAGATCATCATATTAGTCGAGTCTCTAGTCGGTAAGTATAACTTTTCCGCGTATTCTGAACTACAATTTAATGAGTTTTTAATACTCCAGCTCTTGCCTTGGCGAAGGAAAAACCTCCGCGTGACTTGTGAGGTGTCGATTATTAAGACAGGAATTTAGTTATTTGAAATTTAGTAATCATGGCTTCGGGTCAATAGCTTACCATTACTAGTTTCCAAAATTAGACCAAAATTTTTATTTAATCGATTTTTCATAAGAAAGTTATTATGAGACATTGAAAGTGGATAAAAAAAAAACACAAGAACTAACAAACAGAAGATGAAGAAAATTCTATATAAATTCAAACAGGAAGAATAATATTTATTGAAGAAACTTACTTTTGCCTGGAGAATTTCGCTTCTTCTTTGTAGGCAACGTTATAAGTTAGTTACATATTCCAATAGCAATATAATCTATGATAGTAAATTACAAGTCGTGGAAACTGGTTGGATCAAAATTACATAAAATCGTGTATTCCGTACACATTGCGTCTTATAGGGTAATAAAATTTCTTACATATTTATATTGAAATTATAAAATAACAACAAAAAAATAAATAAATAAATAAAATTACTCCGGGCATTGAACCATTATGAGATAGTGTTTCGCCAGGTAAATCTTAAGACTTTCGATTTCTAACCAATGAAATATGCGACGACTATTTGGCTCTAAACTTTATTATGATAGATGTTCAAACTAATCATAAATACAATATATCTATATACATATACCGGATATATACTTATATCCACCCATGCAAACGAAAGCTGTTGCAAAAGTATAAATTTCATTGAAAGTTCGGTACCGAAATAATTTTTTATATTTATATAGTTTCGATTTTAAATTAATATGTTAAACCGTTATAATCTTCTAATTAGAGAAGAGCTTATAACCTCCTAAAGGTTAAATGTATATATCGATTATAATAAATCAAAAATTTTTATTCCAAGAATTTTCTATACCTATACGTTATTTTTTGACATCGTACTAATTGTTAGTAAAATAATTGTTTCGTGACGTGGTTGAATCGTATGTATATATGTATGTATGTACAATTATTATTATACAGGAATTTACGAGGTCTATTACAACGTCATTTACATGGTACCTATTATTGTATAATAATGATTTCTGGGTAGCTGTAACGTCTTCTGAACTATATATCCTTGGCGGATATGCAGCGCAAGTCGTGGTTATTTGTATCCGTTGTATACTTTATTATATACTATTAACGTTTCTCCATTGGTATTTTTTATTCCTTTTCTCTCTTTCTTTCTTTTTCTTTTTGATTTTTATTTTTCTTCAGTTTTCAATCAATTACTTACGGTGATGGGTAATATATTATTGATTTTGATAATTCCAACGATGACCTCAGATCGAACGTTTCTCTAACTTTTAATTTCTTTTTTCTGTTTTTTTTTCTTTGTAAATCACGATATTCGATAGGAATCCTTTTGGATGAACTAATTTTTTTGGTTTTTATTTCATCGTCTAATTCTCTGATCATCTCGGATTCCAATCCATATTTATTATTTTATTTTTATACCAGTTTTTTTTTTTTTTTTTACCAGTTCCAAGATGATCAGGACTAGACGTTAATCGAATTGACATGAGATACCCCAGGGTTATTATAATATATTGTATTTCTTGGGTAAAGGGAACTGATGTATAGAATACGATGTGAGAAGGTGAGACAATTCTTTCAATTATTTGCAAAAAAAATTTTTTTTAAACTGGTAAATGACACGTTTTATACAAACATGTGACTGCGGATAAAAACGAGACTCAAATTTACTGATAGAAATTTCAAAAGACAGTATAAAAAAAAAAAAAAGCGTTATACCTATTCATGTCACGTACTATTTCATGTCAGTGATAAAATTTTGTGTTAGTTTTATTTTTTATTCTACTTTTTGAATCACATGTTTTATGAATAAAAGTTCATAGTTCATATATCATTTCACTAAATTAAATCGTAGCTTATATAAATCCGGAAAAATTTCTTCCGCACATTTTTTGTATATACCTATACGTCTTCTCGAAAATAAATACGCCTACATATAGGTATACCTATCGGTAGATATTGTGATAACGTATAAACTTTCTATTGACAAAACACTTTGAAATCGATGGATCCTATACAGCCATGTATTACGGGCTTACAGAAAGGATTAATTAACCTTCTAAATTTATTTTCTACATTTGGTCAAAAATCAAAAAATAAAGAACGAGACAAAAACTGAAAAAAAAAAAAATACTTGAATCATGAATAGTTGAATCATCAGATGATCGAAGAAATTATAAAAACTTGTTATAGTCCTATTTTGAAACTGTTATCAAAATATATTGTTTTAATAATTCTAGGTATAGATATATAAGTCTATGTCGACCTGAACGTGACTATTTCTATCATCGTATAAATTATCATTTGATTTTTATTGAATTATAGTAAACATGTGACTATGATACCGGATTTGATGAAGATTCTATGAAGTGAATGAAGCGCCTTGAAAATACCCATTCGAGAACTTCGAGTACCTATATGTATATGTATACATACATATATGTATATATTATTGATGTATGATTTGTGAGTGTCGGTTAATATGCCGACTGATCGTCATGTGACTCTCCTGCAGACATAACCGGATCTTGAAGATTCTTTTAGCTATGAATCTTACTAAGTCTCACGTGGTTTTATACCGATCGTTCAAAGTTGGTTGTGTCCTTGGTTCGATCGCCGATAAATAGTTGTCCATATTATCACAAGTACAATGTGGTCGTGAAGCCTACCCGAAACTTAGAAAAAATCAAAGAATTATATGTATACACATAATCGAATAGTAAAGATATTTACTAGCACTATAAATCCTCGTGGTATCACGTGGGTCACCTATAGTGGTCGTTACGTCATTGTAAACCGATATTCTCGACTTCCGTGAACCAAATCGAATGAATCTTTGTCAATGATCAAGTATTAATTGTAGCTACCTACTCGATTCTCTATATTTGTATAGTATCTCACATGTATGTATGTACAGTGTGTTTTCGTAGCAGCTTTACATTATATAGGAATTAAAAACGCCTGCGTACAGGCAACTTAAACGTCAAATGATCGGCTTTTGGTACGCAGATCACGTCCCCATTGGCTATTTGTAAAACAAACGCCGATCATTTGATGTTTGAGTTTTCTGTATGCAGGCGTTTTTCATTTTCTATGTAAATCTTACATGAAAACACACTGTATACCTACATACCTGTATTTATAATAATATAAGTATGTATATCATGATACAAGGCTTTTAATTATACCCGTACGTTACACACATACTGACGTACACACACACACACAATAATTATACATAAATTGTGCGCATACATTGATGTATTGAATGGCGCCTCAATATCGTCAATATCTCATGACCCGTCCAGCCAAATGACCATTACTTAATCGCGAAGACATTTTAGAATAATTATAAGTTTGAGAAATCAGTGTGAATCGGATTTTTAAACGGCTTTTTAAGTCTCTGAGATGATTTCATGTAGTTTTTATTCATATTATTTTTTAATTTTTATTTTATTGTATTATTCATGGTCAGAAATAAGCTTTAGACTTTTCTAGAGGTTTAAGTGATCAAAGAAATTTTTTTAACACAAGGTAGTACAACAGCAACAGAAATAGCAAACCGTATATGAAATTTCAAATTTGACATACCAGAATTGAATTTTTTTTACTTGTCATTTTTATTTTCAAATACATTCCGTCGATTTCAAATAATTGATATTCATTTTTCCACCTTTACATAATAGATATAGGTATATTATATTTTAAAGAAAGTAAAAAAAAAAAAAAAAAAAAAAAACATCAGACAAAAATTTCCGCCTCAAGCCGAAATTTATGAACAATAAATTTTACGCTTCGAAAGTTCCCTTTTTATGTAGTAAAAATCGATTAGTTTCTTCCCGGTGTAAAGGTCATAGCTTGTTTTGTATATCGTTGGTCAACTTTTTGCCAGTACTGCAGCAGATATCCGTCTATAATTATATATGCAACTTTTTAGTTGGAAATTAATTATGTGGCCCCTCTGCCTATTGCCAAAAAGATTTTATTCTTATTGAGTAATTCAATTCCTGCACTTTATTTCTTTCCTTTTTTAATTAGTCACGCGGAAGTCGTGATTTTATGCAAAAGTAAATAATTATAAACACGTATCAGTGTAACGAAGAGCTTACGAGGGTACACAGTACGTATTTGCGATATCAATACGGATTATCTCAGTATTTACGTAACAAAAACAATGGTACGATGTAATAAAAGGGTTCAGGTTAACGTTAGATTAAATATTTTGCAATTGGTTAAGGAAAGGAAAGGAAAGGAAAGGTAAGGAAAGGGAAGGTGAATAGATGATACCCGGTTATTAGTGTCAACTATCAACACGCCACCAATCACTCGTAGTTATTCGTTAGTTTCTTCAAAGTATAATATGTATATAAAGATCGTCTGAAATTCCTTAAAAAAATGTATATATATAGGTATATATACACATTACCGAGCTAACCTTGATCGACGTCCAAGAGAATGGTCCGAATATTTGAAAACGTCTCACAGCTATTCGAAAACAAGATTCCAAAAAATCTATAGGTATTTAATTATATTTGAGCAACCATCATTATTTTCAAACTTAATGGTGTATATATATACATAAGTATATATAACTATGTATGTATACATATTTCGTCAAGGTATAATAGTCACTTAATTAGAAAATTAATGCTCGATATACATACCTATGTATTAGAACTTTGTTTTTGGTATTTTTATTATTCTTTTTTTTTTTTAATTTTATTTCGCTAGAAATTAAATCTGTAGATTTATAACCATTTATAAGGAATGTCTGCAAATTAACAAGATACCTATAGTTATAGTCGTCATAGCTCATTTATTGAGGGGGAAGTGGGAGGGAGGAGGGGGACCATCCAATTTACATTTTTCAAACAGGTATATCGACTCCAGATATATTTCGTAGACATTCGACTCCTGTCAATGAACGATCAACGAGAAGATGTGCAACTTTCACGAAAGCTATGATAAAATGAAATAATTAGAATAAATTTTTCGCCCCAAAGGTCAGCCAAAGATTTGGGATAAATTATATTGATTTTTATCTCTGACGATATAATCTGTCAATTTTACATCATCGTATAACAAAATTTTAGCAATGATTTACAGAGCAAAGTTCAACCGTCTCGATATAAATTTACGAAATTAATCATAAAATATTCCGAAACTAGTATAAAAAAAAAAAAATCGACATTTTCATCCTTTACGGATATTCTCATGATCCTGTAAACCCTTTAAGTATTACCGATCTTCTAGCCATTGCAGGATATGTCCTGCTGCATCGGGATCAAAGTTTATCGAAAATGTAACGAAGTGGGTGTAGGAAAATCTCTCAAGGATTAATTGGCGATAAGGAAAGTTAATTAATATCGAATAATGTTCATTTCCAAAAAGTGTCTCGTGATAATAATATATTCCTATAATATAAGCTTATAATGACTAATCGTCAAAAAGTGGATATGCAAATATGTATGTAGGTACGAACTCTAACCGGGCGGGACATCCTGCTTGGATCACGCGCCTCTATAGATTGGTAAATGTTAACCGTGAGTTGCGTGCTCGTTGTCACATGGCTTTGCTGAATGACGACACCCGGATTATGGCCAATGGGCAAGTGAGCACCCACAGGCATGCATTAACGTTTCACGCTCTTAGTGCTGGCGCCGATCTTGCAGCAACCTTACGACGAAACATGTACACTATACCCACACATATTAAAGAACGAGAATGAAATTTACACGCACAAGACCATGACCCACCTCGGGAATCACATGACTATCTCACACTCGTGTATAGCTTTGAATGTTGACTGAGAGGTAGACTAATAGATATACAAGAAGAAGAGGACGTAGGAACTCCGATCGTAGATCAACGGCTTGGAGAAATCAACATAAATTCACTTAATCGTGTTTAGTTATTTTATTTATTTACAGGTATCTTAAAGCTGTAGAGATATTTGCGTGAACTCGGATTGTAAGAAATGGAAGAGAAAAAAAAAAATTGATTTTACGTCTTACTGACGTAGATGTGAAGGATTTTATCGCAGGCATTCGGGGTAATTGAAGAAATTAGTATTAATAATTGAAATTTATTTACCTATACGCTTTTATACGTATAGATATTTTACGTTATGGATTATTATGTGAGAATTTACTCAGGCAGTAGGCATGTACACGTAAACTAAAACGATACGGTTCCGTGTCAAGACGAAACATCGAAGAGCGATAAGATATTGAATTTGATCCGTAAACCTCAGACCAATAAATCAAGGTTTCGTGTCACGTCACGAAAATATTCAGATCTGTCCTTTCTAATCGTGCATTTCAACGACCTGAACTGAACTACCGACGACAGTCATTGTAGTCAACGATGGGGTCGTGCGATAAAAATGGAATTGTTTTTAATATAATATAAATAAATGGTATATATGTATATATACACGTAGATTTTTACATACACAAATAAATGATAATCATACATAAGTATGGTAAAATGGTTTTTGGAACTTAAATGGGCAGGAATAGTTCCCAGGCTGTTTTAACATCGAGAGTTAATTTTACAATCACATATTTTACCCACGCAACGTATGTTCGTAGAAAAAAAAAAATATTACTTTACCCTTGAAGATTACCCAAATAATTATTTCCCAGCTTGGTATTTCACACAAAAGTTTGTGTCATTGGAGTATAAACTTCTGCAGCTACGAAAGTCGAAGACTTAAAATATAATTTGTGATTTTTGCAGTCCATCAAATTATACATATATCTTAGTATAGACATAGGTAATTATGAATATTTATTCTTCAGCCAGGAACTACACTGATGCATAATAAATATTCATTCTTTCGTGTACCGTAAATCTTTTTATACAATCATTTGCAAAGTCATATAAAAAAATTTTTATTCTACAGGTTATTTTTATGACAAAAATCTGAGCTTATATAATTAAATTTTTGACACGTTATTAACGCTTCGACATCAGCTGCAACAACATGCATATTAACTGTACCAGGTACTCGGCACCTTTTTGCCCCGCATGGTATTAAAATCGCAAAACAAGTTAACGAGTTTTACTATGAATTAGGAATTATGAAATCGCAATTAATAATGCACTGCATCGACCAGTAGCCTTGGAGATTATAAATTCAACCGATCAGCTTGAAAACTGATGAGGAAAATTTTTTTTCTTTCGTTCATTCTATAGTTTGGATTTTAGCCATTGATAAAATCGACTCTAATCGTGAAATTTTTGTATTTCTGTATTCAAATTGCAGATATTCGAATTTGAAATTTATTTATAATTCAATCGGGAATTAAAAACCAGACATTATGCTCCGAGTCTGTTACGGACTAGTTTTTTTTTTTTTTTTTTTTTAGTTTTTTTACGTCTTCTTTTAATAATTACTACTGCGAGTAATTTTCGATCTCGTGACTGCCGGGACAAGTTTTTTTTTTTTTTTTTTCCATGCTACTTTTTTACATCATATTATAGTCGGCATCCTTGAATGATCATCGATCAACAAAATTATTTCCAACTCAACCCGTTGTAGAGTTTAGATCAAAGTCTTTTCCACGATCTTAGAATTCCTCTGAGGTATTTGTCCTCGATTCTCATTGATGGTAGACGATCAACGCTCAAACTATAAACTTTGAAAATCTGCATACACGTATAGCTGGTATTTATCCATTGATCAAAAAGATTTTTCCAAAGCTGGTATGAAGTATATAGAAAAAGACATAACCCAGTTACGATATGTTTCTATTGACGATTCAAAATCGATAATTATTTGTTCCAATATCATAGCTGGCGCTGAGCTGTAAGCTTGTTTGACCAATATTGACTAAACGAAATGAGAGACAGTTGAATGGGGTCTTGTATCTATACATAGTGTCGAAGAACTTAAACGGTAAATAAAGAGATTCTATATTTTGATTTTCAAACAATTAGGAGACAAAAGTTTCTTTTTCATTATTTATATTTAGTGGTACAAAAACGGTACAACTTGACATACAAATTCGCAAAGTTTGTACATTTTTACAGTTGGCTATAAAGTTATACCTTTCTCCTTTAATTCAAAACATCTTGATTTAACATCCGATTGTAATGCAGACAGGATCCTAAGATTTTCAACATCTAAATATAAATCGTCCCACATGAGTAGATTGCAAATCCAGATACGCATAAATAAAAGAAGAAATTACTCTCGTAATTCATCATATCATTACGAGAATTATAATATGGTATAATTGAGAAACAGTATCTATATTTAAAATCATGAAAGTTCGAACTACAATGTCGAAAGTTGAAGAATTATAACATCTTCTCAAGAATAACATTTCGATGATTTTATAACTCATATTTATCCTCATAATTATATCTGCAGTCTATGTATATCTGAGAATATTAAAATGATATCTTATAAGCTTGAGAAGAATAGGGAGTTTATAAATAATTCTAATCGTATATTGTGGGTGGATTAATATCCGTTCTCCGTTTAACTATAATTTAGAAAAACGGTTATCTTGTTTTTAGTTACTCTGTAGCGATAATCTAGCTATGGAATGGTTAGAAATTAGAAGGTTGTAGAGAGAGATCGGATCTTTGCTACAGAGAAGCACGTGATCCTCTCTTTATTATATGTATACTGAACCAGCTGCAGGAATACTGTAATTGAGCTTATGTTTCTTTTTCTCACGAACACAGAGTCGAATGCCCGCGCGCGTGCTTTGTTGTGTAACTTAGGGTACTTATATACTGTATACCTAGGTATTCGAGACTTTGTCGAGATACTTTCTTCCTCAAATCACCAAAACTAAATTTAAACTTTCTTTTCGTCACGTGCACTTATCCACGTCCAATACGATCTTACATATTTGTTATAAGGTGAGGTACCATAACGCATACACATACATCTTTCATGGAATAAATATAAATACGTATAGAAATCGCACGTGCATAAACTTCTATATGTATATTCAACATTATACGTACATACAACTACAGGTATATAATATCTGCGAAGCATAAGAGCTAGAGAAAAACAAGCTTCAATCAATATAAGAAAATAAACGATCTAAAATCTATGTTAGTTATAACTATCCCTACGTCGGTTGATTATTGAAATGATATGAAAATATTAAAAAATGTTTCAATTTTTATGTTTTTACAACAGTTTTCAATAAAATTTTTACGTTCTAATAGTTTTATTTATTATTTTTATTTTTTTGCGAGTTGTGAATATGCGCGTGCATGTACAGATAAATTTTTTTTAAACATTTATTCGTGCGTTCTATTAATTTTAGAATATCTTTCATGCTAGTGATTATATAAAGCACTGTCTAATAAAATGATTAAACGGTTCGTGCAATAACCCAGTTGCAAAATTGATATTGCGAGTATGATATGATTGTTCGCAATCACGTGAGATTCAGCGTGAAAGTATGAGATATTCAAATAGTTAAAGATCGATATGACTTACGAGATTGTATAATCGAGAGTCAAGAATCGACTGTCGTAATTCGTGACCCCATCGATAATTAATCGTTCGAAACTGTCATGGCGGGGTACTGAAAAATTGACCAAGAAATACAATAGACTGCGATCATTTCCCTTTATTATTCGGAAACAATCAGCCTTTGTAACAAAATAGAAATGAATTTCATCGCTAGACAGTGCATCAGGATTATAAAGAATGAGATTACTAATAAAACGCATGTCTGCGGTCTCGGAAGAACCTTCTCTTATAAAAGCGCTTATGCTTTAGATAACCTCTACCCAAAGAGTAGCCTCAAACTTTACACACCTAATTTTGTAAGTCAATAATATTAAATTTATCCACATTGAGTTGACTCAAAACGTTTGTTCACATCTCTTCTATGCATTTATTCGAATCTGAAGCAACGTAATACGACGAAACTTGACATAACCTTAATCAAAATAACATAACCTAACTTTTTGATGACTTTCAGACGCCGGAAGATCCGAATGCTAAATTTAACGGATTTATCCCTATAGATCAACTTGACATAACATATAGTCGTAGCAGTGGACCCGGTGGTCAAAACGTGAATACAGTTAACACAAAAGTGGACTTGAGATTTAATGTTAAAAATGCTACATGGTTGAAGGAAGAGTTGAAGCCTAAAGTGTTGGAAAAAGTGAGGAAATTGAATAACTAAAGAATGAAGTTTTTTTTTTTTTTGAATTTTCGAATCTTTTTTTTATCCGTTTTTATTTTTGTCATTTTTTAGTACAGCACAAAAATAAGCAAGGAAGGATATCTGGTGATTAAATCAGACGTAACAAGATCACAGCAATTAAATTTAGCAGATGCTTTAGAGAAGCTTAGAACAATGATAAGAAAAGTGGCTCAACCACCTCCGGAAATATCAGTAGATACAGAAGAGAAATTGAGGAGAAGACATCTGAAAGCTACTAGGGAAAGACTAATGACTAAAAGAATAAAATCTGAAATTAAACGAGGGAGACAAGATTCCCCCGTTGATTTTTGAGATCTTTTTAATCCTCCTGTTACATCCCTCTTGTCATCTTAATATCTGCATTGTACAAAAGTCTTATTATTTAAAATAAATATCTACGGACATTTATCTTGACTTATTTATACAATGAAGTCAATTTATTATCAACTTATTCGGTGTAATGAAACATTGTAAATAGTTTAGTCTAGTCTTGTTATTAAAGCTTTTAAAATAATCATTTCTTTTTAAATTGTAATAATCTTATTTCTCAAGATTTCTAGTTTATCTACCCGCTTCGCTGATGAAGCTGTCTTTTAATATTTCATAATTTTGTTTTGAATAATTTGAAACCTTTTTTTCTGCTAAAAATTATTTTTCATAGATCTGCTTTGCTATTCAAGTACTTAATCATTTTCTTTTGTTAAATTATGCAAAATGTTCATTGACGAGGTGTCTTCTTTATCGATCTAAATCCTGTAACTGAAGTCTGAACGTTTGAAAATCTGATTCATAGATCGCGCTGTTTTCTTAGAAGGATAGAGCTACGTAATTCAAAATGCGAAATACGTCCGACACTCACAAAAATGATGAATTAATTATTTTTAGACAAAAAATGTGCTTGAATATAGCGCAAAACTTGTTTAAAATCATCAAACTAGATATTTGAAACTATGACCTACAGGTTCTTATCTATTTCTCGATATTCAGCAGCCATAATATCCGTAACGTTGCCAAGCAACCCCCGGCGAGTCTAAACGTAAACATTAAAAAGGCTGTGAATTTAATAGGAGTGCTAAGAGTGTATAGTGTTGTAATAAAAGCACGTGAAAATGTCGTTTAGAGATTTGAGAAGTAACTATAAATTTTTTTTTGAAAAATTTCATCAAAAGTAGCTTCTAAAATTTTGATGAATAATTAATTTTAATATTACAACAATTTCGATTACTCTATTTTAAAATTTATATCTTTTTATTCACAGATTTTACCGAGATGATGCGAGTCCTCGGTTATCCAAGGCTGATTTCTTTAGCTAATTTTCGTGTACCAAATTTTCCTTTAGTTGCTGAAATACTGGTTTGGCTTGTGAAAAGATTCGACCCTGACGCAGATGTTCCTAATGAACATAATGCGGAACAAGACCGAGTCGCTTTAGTGAGAAGAACCGCTGAATTTATGGTGCGATTAAATTCGTTATCGCGTTATTATTCGATATTTTTACTTCGTGAATGGTTTTGATTTATTTTAACTTGCTTAGGTATTTGTATTGTTATTCGATAATCAATACGTTTTATTTTCTTTTTGGAACTGTAGGCGATAAAAGCGAACATTAAATTAAACACTAAGAAGCTTTACCAAGCTGATGGATACGCGGTTAAAGAATTATTAAAAATAACCACGTTGCTTTATGAGGCGCAAAGCCGTAGTACAGAGAAGGCGATTTTAATGGGTGATAATATTGAAAGTGGTAAAAACTTCGATATCTCAGACAGGATAAACGAGCTTAAAACTACTAGACAACTTGCTAGTCAATTGACTATAAATGGAGCAACACTTTTCGACCTTTTGGGGAGAGAAGTTGACCTCCGTGAGATCAGAAATACAAAAATTTCTCGACAATTCGACACTTCGGAAATAGAACTGGCCATGAAAGAAGTACTGGAAAGTATAGGCCAGGAGATTAATGAGACTAAGAAACAAATGGAGAATATTAAAGATACGGAACAGAGTTTAGACGTGAAAATTGAGAGACGACGTACCGAGCTTGATCGCAATCAAAAGCGACTTCAAACTCTGAGGAAAGTACGACCCGCTTTCATGGAAGAGTTTGAAAAACTTGAGGTTGAACTCAAAGCCCTTTACGATGATTATCTACAAAAATTTCGTTACCTTGCTTACCTAGAGCATCTTCATGAAGATGCTGCCAAAGCTGAACAAGAAAGATTCGAGAGAAGGTGAGTAGAAGTCGACTAATTTCTTTGATTTGGAAAAATATTCAAAGAACGCAAGGTGATCATAATGTTGATTAATAACGATCAATTTCCACGATAGACAAGCAGCTACGAAAAAACAGCTCGAACAACTAAGAGGAGAAGATGTAACTCTCGAAGGTCTCCTCGAAGGAAGTGATTCTATATTTAATTCGAACCAAGAAACAATCGGTCACAGTTTAGGAGACGCTGAAAAACAGTTACAAGAACGAATAGGTCAGGGAGTTCGAATCAAGACTGGTAAGAATTGGCTGGAACAATCGGATCATCAAGTCTATGATTTCAAGTCTGAAAAGCTCTTGACTAAGCTGGAAGCTAGTAGGTCCCAACCGTCCCGAAAAATCTCTTCTTTTTTTTTTTTAGCTCTGCTTCGCCCAGTCTTGATAAAATGAATTTATCTTTTGCTGACGCAACTAATTATCTATAAAAAAAAAAATACTTTAATATTTTATCTACTGCTATCGGCGATTCATCAATATTTAATCCTGATTTTTATTACCTTATTTAGGCATGGGAGGATCATCTCGCGCCCAAGCACTGCAACGTCGTGTTTACGGAAGTATGTCAGGTCGTCAACGTGCAGGCGTTGGAACAGCCCTTGATTTAAACGATAGTGTCGGATCTTTGGACAGTGATAGCGATCTATTTATTGACGGTGACTTGGATGATGATGATGATGACCTTTTAAATTCTGACGGAGATCTAGAACTTGGTGGTTTACATGCTAAAAATAATCAAGAAAAACGTTCTGTCAGCAAGATCGATCACTCCGATGAAGACTTTTGAAAGAATATTATTAATAATCGTTATACCTAGAGGGTAGATTTTTCTGGATCAATAATATCGCGCCAGAAATATTTTATTTCATAAAATTAATCCGGAATCGAGAAAAAAGAATGACTTTTTTAAATACGATTACTGCCTTTTTTGTTATTTCTTATTCAATAACATCCCACATATTTTCCATATTCAACTTATCTTCGTTCAGGAGAATTTTTCAATTAATAAGAGTTAAGACGTGTGTCTATAGAAGCAGTCTTTTTAAATACTAATTATTATCAACACTTTCTTTAAACAAAAAAAAAAAACAAAAAAAAAAAAAAAACGAAGAGTGTTATGCAGTTAGTTATCTGTAACACAAGAGTGTTATACTAATATTTTTCTTACGTTATTACGATATAATTCTGACGTAACCATATCGCGGAGTAATTATTGGTTACATAACGATATCTACACAAGTTTTAGTGAGTTCAATTAAAATGAGATACTGTGTTTTTGCGACCTACCTCATTGAATTTAATTCACATATTTCTTGTATGTATACATGATTAGCGTTTTTAATTTTATCTGTTTCTGGCCTTGATTAGATTCATTAATTGCTTTGTTTAACATCCGTCGTTTGATTCTGAAGCTGCAATATTTATAAATAAATTTTTTGTAATGCTGACCACCACTTGCCAAGTGAAGATTAATTTGTATATACAAAAAGTCTCGGGACCAATGAATCATACCTATAATCACTAAATAACTTCGATAACAATTTATATAAAGGCAATTAAGAGTAAAATTTTGCATAATTATTCAAAAATATAAAATTTTTTACTATCCTAATTCTCGACAAAGTGGATTTTCACTTTTGTTTAGGGTATAGGCTTCCGGCTTGGAAAATATTAAATTTTTTTCTGATAGTTTTACATAATATCTGAGCATTTTTTTTTTTCTAATAGCTATTAACTTCAACTTGACTGATTAATTGGCTTTAAATTGAAAGAAACCGAACTGAATTTAACGTGGGATCAAAAAACACTCGATTTATTAGTATACTGATTTATTTTGCGATATAACCATTTGGCATTTGCGCTTATGAAGATGCGCAATTGGTACAACATTATTTTATTGTACACACCAGTCGATCAGTTTTATATATATATAATATAAATATTATATATATATACATTGTGTGTGTGTTGTGTTAGTGTCCGTGGATGTGTGTGTGTGTGTGTGTGTGTGTGTTTTCGTGTATAGTATAAGAAAACAATCCTTAATATATTAATTTTTATTTATAATAAATAAATAAAAATATTTTATTCGTACACTTACGTTACGTGCCTAAATATTTCTTACATTTAGGTATTTTAATAAAGACTAAAATCACACAAAAATAAATTGTACAAGTTTATATATACATGGTGTCTTAAAAACTAGAAAAACAAGATTCCAAATTAATAAATTATTGGGCTTTTTCTTAATAAAAACTATTATCGACCATATCAGTATTTCAAATTATAGTATACCTATAGATACGTATCATATTATTACTAAATTTTCTTTTGAATTTACAACACAAATCTCGAAGAATTATAATTATATAATCATATTTTCTTACGTGTTTAAAATAACTAAAACAAAAATCAATTTCATTTCACTATACGTATTAATAATAACTAAACAATCTTCCAATCATTCGCTATTTCATTTATTAATCAATTACTTAACAATCAATTAATTAAACTGTCTATTATCTATTATTTATAAATGTACGTACGAGTTCCATAGATATGCGTCTGTGTTTCTTACTTCTTATTATGGTTTTTTTATTTTTTATTTTTTAATTTTATTATGTATATTCATTTATTCGCGTTTAGTTAGGAGATTCTTTTTTTTCCTACAAATTTTTTCCTCATATCGTTTTATCAGCAAATTATCGATTATTTATTTTTCTTTTTTTTTTCTTTTCTTTTTTTTTTGTTTTCTCTTCTCTATCTCTCCTGCCCATTTTAACTATATGTACTACTTCGCGTACACATGGTGTACTTAGACCGAAATTATAGGCTATTCGTTTCGTTTCTTATACATAATCAGGTGACCCTTGTAATATAGTAATAAACGTACCGATCTCAGTACAAGAGACATCCGATATTCTAAGCCCTGCAAGCTGCATCGTACATACATACATACATACATACATACACGTGTAGGATTTTAATTATAAAATAACGATTATAACAATAATATCCTAGCTAAACGACAATTAATATAGTAAACAAAATGAATACAAAAATTACATTATAAAATTGCAAACAAGCACCAGATTTAAACTAATTTGAGGCAAGGCCTTTTAATAATTATACGAGAAAAGCTTTCTTCGTAGAAAAATATCGTCAGTCCACTGTAATTACGCTTTATGGGGGGGGGGGGGGTCTGCATTGTTATTTTATATAATTTTCTGCCTGTTTTTATATACGTATACGCTAATATACATATTAAAATATCTTTTGAGTTATAATTTATTAGATATCATATTAGGTAGGTATAGGTATATAATTATACCATTTTTAAACGAGTTTAAATAATTTCCAGCATTCCGGCAGATAATATAAATGATATAATAAACGAAATATTCGCCTGAATTCATAAGTATTTAAGCAATTAGAAAAAAAAAATTTATAAAAAAAAAGTTTCATTTCAAAAAGAAAAACAAAAAATTCATAAGCTTATAGATGTTTAATTTCTGGCTGATCGATTCGAATAAAAAGATTAAGTGTATAAAGTGAAGAGAAAGCAAAAAAAATAAAAGTGAATTTTTATTTTTTTCCGAAATTAATATTAACCCTTCGTAATTGTCACATTGGGTTAAATTGATTCAACTGATTTTCAAATGTTTTCCATGTGAAAACTATCCGTCCGATTGGGACTAAAGAATTATGGCAAATACTTTGAACATTGTCAAATATGTAGCAACAGTTGTTATAGGTATAATAAATGAAATGATAACATGTCCGAAAAAAATCTAAATCATCGTATGGACAAGTAACGATCATCTATGTGTGATTCCAAAGTTGGGCGCCAAATCAATTATTTACCCAGAGTGACAACGAAGGTTTGAACTTTGAGAGACGTATTTGTAAAAAAAGTCTATCGAGATGATGTTTATTTTTCAATGAAAAAACAAAAGTCGTAGATTGGATAATAAATAAGTAAATTGTCTTTTTCTCCGCATATAATTGTTTTAATATCTATTTTAAGTGTATATATGTATAGTCGCGGACAGAATTATAATGAATTAAACTCTTATAAATACTGATATAGATAATGTTTTAAAAAATGATCGTTCACGTCAGAAATTGTTGTAGCTATAAAAATACGTCCTCGCTACTTTTTGAGGCCCGGTAAAATTCCTCAAGTTCTTCGCCCGCACGATGGTCAGCTTTCGCTATCTGGCCTTTTGCGCGATCGGGGTTAGCGTTGATTCCGCTGATACTGGAGGGACAGGATCAAGCTCAGGAAGTGAACACTTCTCGGCCAATTCTCTGTATCGTATTCTAACATTTCTTGCTAATTCAGGCCCGTATCTATACGCGGTTTTGTCAACTACAGACGGTGTCTTGACACAGTCATCTCCCCCAAATTCACACACACGATAATGATGGAGGATCGCTGCGTCGGCTGGTATATTTAGTGCCCCATGTCCCGGTACAAATTCCCAAACAAAATGATTACCAGCTTCTACAACATTCTCAGGTTTACAAATATACTTAGAACGTTGTTTATGCGGATGTAGTTTCACCCTTCGACGAGTTTTTTTCAAGGTAATTAACGCCGCTTCCTCAGGCGTTTGGCTGAACTTGACGCTCGGGTCATCAGCCCATTGTAAATAAAAAAAGGCGTTTTGAAAGGAATAGGCGCCGGTTGACTTGGTGCTAATCCTCTTGCCCAACCAACTGGAAAATATTACGAAAGTTTTAAAGTGTTCATACTTATATACATGTATTCCCTAATTGACACACCGTACCCGTTTTGTTGTTAATATTCAATCGGTTAGAACGAGATATTAGACAGAAAGTTACTGCCAAGTCAAGGCTCATCAAGGTCTGCAGTCATTATTTAGATTTTATAACAATGCGGAACTATTCGAAATTTGTCCTCGTCTATATACATATAATATTATAATAGAATAATTAAAAACTCTTATTTTCGAAGGAGGAAGTCTTTTTTCTGTTTTTTTTTTTTTTTTAAATTTTTTTACTTGCTCGTTCTTGAATTTCAATCAGAATACATAAAAAAAAAAAGAAAGTAATAAACTGATATTAAGAAAAGTTATCGTTTCATCAGATAAAGAATTGTTTTTCTCAATAATTGAAAAAACTGAGATGAAATAAAGCTTTTTGCCTGAATCTAACAGCTGGAAGATAAGAGATGGTTGAAAAATAAAATAATTTTTTTTTTTGGGGGGTGGGTTTTATCTGATAATACTTCAAAAGATTAGTGAATTGATGACGTGATAAGACTGGGTTAGGTACTGAAAAATTCTTTTTGGAATTCGGTGGTCTTTGAGAAGTGCTTTCTTTTCAGCTATGTATGTATGTGTCTGTGTGTATGTCCCTTGGTTAAACTTTATTTTACCATTGTCGTGGTGTCCCTTAAATTGAAGAGGGAGGGTGGTGAGTCTTAATTGGAGTGTTTTTTTTTTTTTTTCTTTCTTTTTCGTCACAGAATAATGTAACGCCCCTATATATTGAGCGTGGCGGACCTTTGTGCAGGATGGTTATCTTAGATTTCAGGTATTTATTGAAGCCAGAGTAACCGAGCGAAAAGGAAGGTTTTTAAAATGTCTTTTCACCATTTTCATTCAACGTAGCTCGTTCAATGTCGACTTGAACTTATAAATGAAAGCGACTGCCTCATTAAGGCCGTTTATTCCTGGGTTATAAACTTTCTTACAAAATCCCCCCGTCTCATCTCCCCTTGAGTAAAATCTGACTTAATATTTTAAGGAAAATCCCTGTACCAAGTTTAATCGGCGCAATGAAAACCTCGATGTTCGTATCAACGTTGCAACTTCAGATTTAATGAATATCAAAAAAACTTCTTCTCCCCTTTTTTTATAGAGTTAAATTTAATCCTTTCCTATTCATTAATCTCTTCTCTTTAAAAAACTATAAATTTATACACACACCATATGATACGCGATCTTATTTATATTCAAATTTTTAAAGTCAAGTGCAACAAATGAAACATTGATATACTATCGAGCGTGTATAGTAACCTTTCAGAGCTTCTCACGCTTGAATAAATTATTTATTATCCAGGTCGTCGCGGCGACCTTTCGCGTTAGCTTCACAGTCTCGAGAGTCTATGAAGAAATTTTATATATCGATATAATGCAAAGTCATGAAATAGTGACGGAAAAATTTTAAACTTATGATTTTGCTGTCGAAAATTTTCAAAGCTATAAAATGATCTTTGATATGTAATAATTTTCATATTGGAATATTAATCCGAGAAGAAAGATTATACGTGTAATTATTAACGCGAATTTTTTCTCGAAATAAGTTCATTCGAAATTCATCTTTACGGTTAAAAGCCCCGAGGATATTGCAGGGTCACGCAAACCTTGCGTGAAAAACGGCGGAAGTTTAATATGAATAATTACATTACAGACTATGCAAATACATATACGATATGTGGGTATAATATACACGAAACATATACTTACACATAAAAATTTGGCTCTAAATAAGAATAAAATTTCCACAATTGTTGTATGTATACATGCGTTTATACATACGTAAATATATAAAGAAAATAAATATATGTAATAAGTTAATATTATA
This sequence comes from Macrophya annulata, assembly GCA_963924015.1. Lineage (NCBI taxonomy): Eukaryota > Metazoa > Arthropoda > Insecta > Hymenoptera > Tenthredinidae > Macrophya > Macrophya annulata. Next base: position 4,774,715 of record OZ001257.1, on the reverse strand, counting down.
ATAATTAGCAAAGGTCGCTAAAAGTATAATGTAATTAACGAGATACATACTCCTTCATTTTAAAACCACAATTTTGCTAAAATCAGGTCAATATTTGCACAAGTATACTGAAATGAAATTTTAAACTGCTACCTTATCCACTTAACTTATTTTCAAATTGAGTAATTTTTTTTATCAAAAAAGCTTTCGAGTTCCCTTGAGTAATAACAACGAGACGAATTTCATTAAAATTTTAGGAATTAAGGATTGCTGAGATGTTATACCTATAGCATTCCTTTAGAAAGCTCATATTTCCCATTTTTATACTTCAAATAAAATATGAAATATTTCCTTACCTTATGAGTTCAGGTATCGTGTAGTTGTGCCTCGGTATTATGAATTCGTCGAGATCAAGTAAAGCTACAAGTTCGTAATTGTACATAGAACGATAAAGACAATCGTTCAAAGCCGCGAACAAACCCTCCGTCCTTATCTCCCGTTGTGATATCATGTCCAGATGATGCCATGGTAGAAGTGTGACCAATGGATAATCGCTCGCAATTGCTGACCTAGTCTCGTAATCTTTTAAAACGCAACCAGCTTCATGACCCAAAGTATCGTTATAAAGAGTCACATGACTCGCACCGAGTAATCTGTGCAATTCTATAAACTCGATAAGCTGTATTACCTGCAAGTCGATAAAATTCACGATATTATCATAATGTTTATTATTTTTTTATTTTTTTTTTTCTAGTGAAATCAAAAATGGAAAATAAATTATACAGGAAAAATTAGTCTTCGAGTAAATTAATTACACATTATATTATATACTTACTCTGTTATAGTCGAAGTGTAGAGGTTTTACACATACAGCTAAAGCTTCACGTTCCTTAGGTCTATCAGAGGGTCTATTTTGTATAAGAATTCTGTTTGCCGGTTGTGCTTTTAGTCTTGCAACAACGCTTACGGAATTTGGAACTCTGTTAGGTACTTTACCGTCCGGAATTTCCGGAGGTGTTTTAGGAAGTGGACAGATTACAAAACACGCGCTATATTTCAAATTCCAATTCTCTCGTATTACCTGATAAAATAATAAATAATTTACTAACTTAACCCTATAATAGTGGATTATAAATATGCTTAAAGAGTTTAGTGATTATATAAGATATCAATATTTTTATATAACAAAAAATTCCACCTATTTTCATTACATTAACGTTACCAGATGTAACACATCTACAAAATTACTCACCTTGACTTTAGCGGCTACGGTAATGGATGCTGTGGCGTTTCCGGTTGCGTGTAAATTGTACCACAACCGACACCAAACACGTTCTGGACTCCTTGTTTTAGTAGCCCCAATTACCCTGATTAATCCTGGACCATCACCGCCACCCGCACGATTATCGTAGTACGCGGAGTATACGAAAAATTTATATCTGTTAAAATAGAAAGTGGCAATTTTTCATTATTAGTAAGAAAAGTGAGGATAATGTTAATTGATTTTTAATATACGTTAGATATAGTTTCGTGAGTGATATTTTTTTCATCTGTGTATAGATATAGGTATGATAAATATCGGAAATAAACTAAGTACGGTGTATATTATTTATGGAATAGGCACTTAGCATAGTAAAGACAAACGTGCTGTAGTTTCAAAATTTTCAAGTGTTTCGTAAACGGTACTTCACTCTCTACGTGAACTTATGCAAATAGGACTAATACACGTAGCAAGGGGATCGTAAGTTGAAGGGTCCTTCGGACGCCCTTGACTGTAACGTTAAGAGCGAGAAAAGCGAAACTGGAATATTTTTAAGGGTTTACACCGTCGGTAAAAATTTTCTTTTGATGATGAAAGAGATCAAGGACCTCTTTTCAATTTAATTTCACTTAATTATTATTAATTTTATCACACGATATATCGAGAAAAATTCTTTCTACATCATCGCAGACAACGTTAATGTAAATCGTAAATTTTATATAAATTTTTAAGATATACATATTCCGAATATGTTTTAAAGACTTTTGAAGCTTAAAATTAACACCGTCTTATCCACGAACTGATAATCTTACTAACGGACTTACAATTTCGCTCACGTTTTGACTTACCACGATTAAACCGCAGCTGTTATCTCGCTTGTGCAGTTGATGAAGATAAACTATTTACCTGGTGTTTGTGACGGGTAACCAATCGGCGTGAGTCAATCTCAAGCTTTGATTCAAGTGAGGTAAACGCGCCTCAAGGCTTGGAGGGAGACTGGGTAAGCCTCGTGGATCAGCAAGTGAAGCAACCGGTTTTCCACCCTCGACTGTGTCTTTTACCAGGAGGCCAACGTGCTCATCGAAGCTACCCCTAAGGCCGGCGTAATCTTCGGCCTGTTCGAAAACCAGCCGTTAATTTCGGGATTGGTCTTTCACCGAGGCTTTTTTTTCCTCCATTTATTATCGTTAATTGGTATAAAAATTGATATTGTCTCACGAATTTTCCTTCCTTACAGAAATCTAATTTTTGTGTTCCAATTTGAACGAGATAAATAAAAAAATAATAATAATAATAATAAAAAAGAAGAAGAAGAAGAAGAAGGGGGTTTGCGTTTGACATGAATCAATTCATCAACAAAATTGGGGATGAAATATTTGACGTATAGAAACTTTGAATAGAAATTTGAAGCTTTTACCTATATACGTCGGGGTGAAAACGATCGATATAGAAAACCCTTACCAACCGCTAACGAGGAGAAATTATTACCGCCAGCAGCAGGGAGCTTTCCCAGTAATTGGCCCCAGCTGTCACGCGCAATAAATTTAGGAAACGCCTGACCCCCGTCCGCGGGTATATGTATACGCATATATACCTACCATATCTACTGACACGTCCGATTTTCACAAAGATTTTTAAAAATTTATTCAAATAATATAATTTTTTTAACAATGACAAGGCTCATTTTATATTGATGGATATCACACCGGTTAAAATATCATGAAATATCAATAAATTGGAAATTTGTCAATATTAGATAGTAACTAGATACTATAACAATTTTTTTACTCGTACATAAACGAGGTAATCGATTTTACTTCATTGGGATATGCTGATTTTTCGTTTATACTCATATTGCGGGTCATGCAAGTATCTGAACTGTGTATACATCATGTATAGCGATATGAAAAAAATTCTGCTTTATTTATTGCCATGATTGGATACCATATGCCATACATATAATCGAATAGTGCCACGTTTGCATGGACTATTACGTCTCTTATAACTGTTATCAGATATGTGATTTTTTTTTTTTTTTTTTACCGTATAGTATATCAACGGAATATTGACGCAATGTTAATTCTAGGACGATATAGATCACGATAAGGATAAAAAGAACTGGGGGATCTATCAATCCCCTTTAAGATAGAGTCAGCGTAATAAAATTCGAACTCGGAAGTGACTGGCATAATGACATAAGAAAAAATTCATTTTAAAAACCCCGAAAATTATCAAAAGAAATTGTACTACAAGGTTTTTAGTTTCTCGTTTAATAAATTTCACGTTTTTATAAATATTTTCACAAAATTGACTAAACATATTCTTTCTAAAAAATATATTTCAAAGATATAAGTAAAGAGAAAAAGATTCTGTTAAATCCTCCAAAAGCTATATGTCTGCAAATTGGGAAAGAAAATGAATAAAAATGACTCCTCGTTAGTACGCCGCTTATTATTATTCCAAATGGGGATACGATACATCGGTTGAAATATTTATCAGAGATTTTTTTCACGGACCAGGGAAAAGAACGTAATAATGATTTTTTGTTTTATTTGTTTGTTTCCTTTTATTTATTTAACATATTGTAATACTCGTAGATTAGCGAAAGATGGATCAAAATCGAATCTATGTGCTTCTACTATACATATACGTTACCAATTTAACGCGGTTCTGTACTCGGTAATTGCCTCCGTTACTAATTACGCGAATAAACCCTTTAATTACACTCACCCCAACCTCCTCGTAATCTGGTCTGTCCGGGGCAGCAACCAACCTGTGACCGTTTCTGTGACCACCTAAAGCCCCAGTACCGCTTATGTTGGATCCGTGTCTGTCGTCGATGAGAAAAATTTCCGTAAGAACAATTAGCCCAAAGACGGCAAAGAACATGACCACTAGCATGAATGACATGTTTGCTCTTTCCTTCAGTACTCCGACTCCTCGGCCTCCACCGGAACCGCTTCTTCGACCACCCATTCTTAAGGCTTTCTAAAATCATGGGAATTAATATATACCAATTAATTTTTTGAAATACTGATCTTGAAAAATCAAATAAGGCTTTCGGTTTTCACATACGATTCATTTCCTTCCGTGAATGAAAGCTTCAAAAAATTCAAATTGCGAGATACTAAAATTCGATGTAAATTTTAATATCCTGGTTAAAGAGTCCGAAAATCTTTTTTTAAACTGTCTTATTAAACGTTACGTGGATCAAAGAGACTCGAGGTTTTATAAACTTGTATTTGTTATTTTTTCTTTCTTTCAGATAGTTTAAAAATTTCTTGTAGGCAGTAGAAGCAATTATCGCACCCGTTTACTCTCCTGCATAGTTTATTCTGCTTGTCAAACGGAAGCTTGATGTCTCTAGCGACCCATTATCGTAATTACTAAACAGTTTTCATTACCGACAACCTGCAGTGAAGTACTGCTTTGGGTAGGTATATTATATGTATGTATAATGTATCACGATTCATACAGCTATGTAGTAGTACGTTACCTAGTAAATGCAAGTCTACGATTTTTTTTCTACTCATATACCTATACCTTCTGTCGTATATCGCTATTATTAGCCTCTTGTGGTTATCTAATAGCTTGAACAAGGTAGACGTATTAATTATTGTTACCAGTCCCATATAAGACTCATAAAGTTTGGCGAATGTGTTAACCTTCGATTTTAGAGGCATTTTAAAAACACTTGAACAAGTGTTTTCAATTTCAATCGTTAGCAATCTATGAAATCTATGTATGTATACATATAACAAAAATTAAATTTAGAATCTTCACAAAATATGTCTGTATAATTATAATTTTAACAGTTTTTTTTTTTTTATGTCCTTATATTTTTCACTTATTTTAAAAACGGTGAAGAAATTGAAAAAAAAAAAAATTCTAAACGTGTAGTATGCGATTATCGTAAAAATAGAAAGACAATTTTTGCAAGTATATATAGTTTCGGAATTATATTTACTCTCTTTAAACGTGTCAAAATTTAAAGAAGCAACGTACGTGAAACGTTGTTTCTTATTTTTTTTTCTTTCTTTTTCATAAAACATTGAAATTTTTTCAATCATTGTTTGTATTATATTTTTATTTTAACGGAAAACCGTTACTCACCATAACGCGGATAAATCTCCATCCACAAATCAGCATTCCTGTAGAATCACTACAGGTGTTGGAAATAACCACGCGGCTTATGTGCCTGATTGTTCGATTATGAAATGATATTCGATCTAGACTTAGAACTCCGTTGCTAATTGGGAAATAGATGTTCTCAAACAAGTACTAAAACTTAACCAATTCTCTACCCAGATTACCTCGGCTTGGCTATTGGCCAATAATAAAGTTACACCAAATTTTATTCGTACCGATTTCATATACGAATTATCGAAGAATGAATTTGTTATTTGATCGTTGGAAGAAAAATATATTCTTACGTCAATAATTCGGAAGTATATAAATAATAAATTATTTTCTTATTTTTTTTTTTTTTTTACGATAATAAGATAAGCTGCAATATATATCCGCTTGTTAATAAATGATTCTATAGATTATATTTGTTCAGTACTCGTTCACACGACGCTGCTGGTTATACTGAGAGCCATTTCATTTTTGATTAGATAACGTCAATACTTTTTGAGTCTCTAGGCTTGTATATCGATAAAACTTAAATCATAATTACTATACCTATATTTATATATATATACTGCAATACTACATAAGTATACATACAAGTATGTATACTATCATGCGAAGAATCAGACATGGAAATGGTTATCATTGGTGATTAGTTATAATTAGGGAAAGTGTATAGACATTGTTTAAACTAATATATTCGTGATTTGTGCGAATATTGATTGAGGTATGATGAAGAGTAATAGATATACATACCTAATGCAGCAAACAAGTTTGAAGTAAGGTCATACATGTGGTCGGCACTTGATTCTGAAATAATAAAAAGAAATTATTAATAAGTATAAGAGCTAGGGGCATGTTATTGACCAATTTTTAATTTTATGACTGGGTTAGCTATCTCACTTATGAATAAAAACTGGAAAAGCTGACTTTACAAAGATTAGAAATATTTCAGATATAAAATTTAAAACAAAAATTAAAAAAAAAAAAAAAAAAAACACTACCAAGTGGTATTGCTGAAAATAATAAATTAAATACAAATGTTAATACAGAATTCATGACGAATGTATTTAAGGGTAGGGTGAAAAATTTTTACTCTCGTAATTAATATATGCAATTGTTTTATAAAATGAAATGAAAATTGCTACTTTTGTATATAATATGTAAAGTATTTGTTCGTTTGATTATTTTTCGTTGATTGTAAAAGTTGGGAATTTACAATTCATCAACTTCCGTAGGGATGAAAATTTTGTTAATTAAAAAAATCGTAACGTACCAACGTACGAAATTAAAAATTTTAAATATTTCAGGTGGAAATGGTAGCTGATGGTAATATAAAGTAATTGATATCGAGACTAAAACTATGAGCTGCATTGATGCTGAAGAGGAAAAAAAATAAATGGGTATAAATCGTCGATTTTTTTTTTTTTCTTTTTCTTTTTATTTTTATTTATATACGATGGGGCTATATAGCTGAACTGGTAGTGATTTCTCACTCGTCACAGTCGAATAAACTAGCGTATTTTTTATTTTCATTTTTTTTATTTATTTTTTTTTATTTCAAAACCCTCGACATTTGTTGCGTTTGATATTTACTGCAGTGAGTAACGTGAAATATTCATATACGCAACAGTCAAACCCCCGGAAAGAAATATTTTATTTCGGTCAATACTCTTGACGCGTATTAATCCCCCGTTTCCCAAATTTACAACCATTTCCTGTGTGGCCTATGAAACGTCCTTTTTGATCAGCCATAAAATCCGTCTAAAGTTATAAATTGTACAAATATTAAAAGCTGGTTAATAAAATTTTAATTAAAAATATAACAACTTTTGATCTGCTCATAGTTCATGAAAATAAAAATTAACTGATTCAGGGAAATTGAAAATTTTGTATAATTTTTGGTTTTTCGTTCCTACTTGAAAACCCTTCAGAATAAGACTGGAAGAAAAAATCCTTACGAAAGGATATAGCCCTAAAATAAGACATGACTTTTCTTCGATTTTCTTTTTTATAGTTCGTATTTTACTCAGTCAGAATTTATGATACAAAAATTTACATGGTTTTTGAAATACATTATTTTAATTATTGGTTAGTTCGGTACTATTAGCTGGATTAATAAACGTCACATATCCATTGATCATGAGGATGACTAATTCTACGTATTGTCAACGTACAAAACCCAGTATAGCTTATTTTATTGTTATCATTTAATTTCGGTCTAGTATATGGCTATAATAATTATAATATTTTCAGTTATCAATTAACGGACTCCGCTAATTATTTTTATTCTGATTAAACGAGGTGGGAGTTTTGAAGATTTAACTTTAATTTGCTATCGATCGAAGTTGTGCATTTATTTATTTCTTTTTTTAATGGGTTTTCTTCATCCCCTTATATATACTATTTATATATACTTTGAGAAAATTAATTAATTTTAAACGCGATTTTATGTATCGTGAATATTATCATCCTCAAAGCGATTCGCTCTTTCTCTATGTAATTCAAAGCCACATTAATCACGTTTCAGATCACTAAACTAAATGAGCTAACATCCTTTGACTGAAAGTTTTGAAGACCGGTTGATGTAAGGGAGAAAAATAAAATTGCTTCTACAGTCGTTGAGGATAGAAATAACGACGAAGTCCTTTGCCCCATTTCTGAGGATTTAATCCTATGAATTACATAACTTTCAACAAATTTCTATCTATATATATATGCCTGGACCCAAATTCAAACTTCAATTTTCAATAGGATTTAAACTCCAACGGATATCGTATATAATATTATATTTATATCGTGTATTAAAATTCTTCCCTCAAACCTCCATCGCCAATGCTATGATATTCTATTATATTCTACGCCATGGTATGATATATATGATATGCGAAATTTCAAACCTCTCGATTTATTTCACGATCTACCTATACTAGGTTTTTGCCTATTTGCACAGCGCGTTCCCTAGCTGCTGGCAAACCCTTGCGGGCAAATATTATAATAAATCTTTTCAATGAAACGAAAGCTTTCCGTGAAATTGAACGCTTCTTAAAATTGCCTCACGTTGCAGTTGACGATAGAAAATAAATTTAAGTTTCAAATTTTCTTACACAATTTAAGCTCGTATATTTTTTATTTTCCCACCAAATCTACGTCTACGTATCGATATAGCTAAATCCAAATCATACAGGACTTATATAAATTAACAGCGCTTTTCAAATATACGTAAAATTTCTAAACGCCAAAGAATGTGACCTAAAAATTTTGAAAATCTGTAACAACATTTTTTCGACTATCTCATGAATTGAAGACATCCCATTTTTTTTTTTTTATAACTTCTATATTTTCAAAAATTTATTCATATCCATGATGGGCCGTGCTAAGAAGAGTGTCAAAATTGAGTAGGTATAGGATAAAATTTGCAGACGTGAATCTCATCTCACACCCCTTTATCCAAACAGTTCGACTACCCTTCAGATTTAATATTAGATTCTGCTACGTTGGCAAATCGCCCCCTCTCTGATTGTTTGTGCGTTTCAAGCTGTGCACTAGTCGGGTATTTGGTGGGGTCGTATCCACCTTTGATATTACCTATACATATACAGAAATTCACATATACGTAGTATATAAGGGTTTTTGAAAGGAAGAATGGTAAATCGTGCAAATAAACGCCCGCATCCCACCCAGCAGCCAGGTGATTTTCACGTGCAAAAATATCGCTATAGAAATTCAAAGTGAACAATTATAACTTCATATACTTATTAGAGTAGGTATTTTACGAACATCCGGTTACATGGTGGTTCAAAATTTCATCGAGAAGGTGGTTGTACATTTTATTTGCAAATGTGTATAAAATTGTGAATTAATTTTAGAATATAATCGGAGCATATTTTGGAGATATTTGATTTTTATTTAAACATACTTCGTTTAAGAATAATTTGTAAAAATTTCAATTTTTAAAATAGTAATGAATTTTTCTTCGTATGTACATTTTTTAATTAATATTACAAAGTTATACTTTTGTTCTTCATGTTTTCTAACATTTATTCTTTTATACATATAACGTTGCAACTGCTCGTACTATTTCATTCTTATCAGACACTGATAGGTAAGTTGATAATTGTGTGACAATAAAACGAACACGCAACGATGACCTAATGGAATTGCTGATTTAAAAGACGAAGAAGAAAAAAAAAAGCGGTTTATGTGTGGAACGATAGTATAGCCGAAAAAAATGAACTGCAAAATATGAAGATATAGTTTTTGAATTTTGACCAACTGTATAATAAAGGGGGAAAGATACTCTTTCATAGTATCTAAATTATCATCTAGATTTCTGGCTTGAAGGAACTTTACATTTCGGGAAATATTATACCTACTCGAATATATGCGAATTGTAAAAAAATTGTAAAAATTTTCTTATCAATTTAATGCAGGCAAAAATTGTGAAGTAAAGAAACCTTGAAATATATCGGTATGATAAATTTTACTACCGAAGTTACGAGTCACGTTTTCCGAAAGTATATGAATACTCATATGTGGGTACTAAAGATTTTTCAAATATCTATCACTCGAAATTTATTTTAACGCCGATAAAATTCTCCATTTTAGTATAATTACACCCGAATTGTTCGAGGCCGGGTTAAAGTTTCAAATTTTTAAAGTTTCGGACGGTAAAAATTCCGAATTTTAATATTACTGACCCACAGTTTTCCGGTAGGATATTTTCCCGAGAGTCTCCATAGTCGATTAAAAAACACTCCGAATCGAAAAACTCGGAAGGTTAAAAATTCGGAAAGTTAAAGAGCCGGATAGCCAAGACTCCGAATCTTAAAATTCACACAAGAAGGGAGCGTCGTGCCTCTCCATTAAATTTTTGGATTATTAAAATTTCTGAGTTTTAAGCAATCTGCATTTCGATCTTTCCGGATTTTAATACTCCGAACTTCAACGTTTTTGAAAATTCGACATCGTCACAAATGAATTCGTAATTTTGAGATATTTTGAGACTTGTAAAAATTTCATCATTAAAAAATCTGATCATCGTACGTAGAATAATAAATAGTAGCAAAATCTGTGTCTCGGTCTCTAAATCCTCCCCGAAGATTCTCTAAGAATATTTCATCCTCTCTCAATCCCTTATTGTTTACCCTTTTATCTCGGCAATAAAATGGAACCAATGTCTGCGGGTCTTTTCTCCAGGAATCTGGAACCTTTGCTGTTAACTCGCGGTATAGCGAACATCCGGGAGGAAGTAACGTCTAGAAAATGACTCAGCCAAGTTTCTGCCTGTTGCACAAGATCGATAGAAGCTTTTCCCCTTTGCCACCGTCACTGTGGGCCACGGGCCGCTGGGTCACCCGGAAAAACCTTGATGTTTTCACCCAGCATATCTTACGAGTAAAACGACAATTCCACAGTCATGACCACGTGACTATTATAGGTATATCTAAATAACTATACGACACTTGATAACCTTGCCAAGTTTCACGAGAATAATCGAAAACGTGTTGAGTATCAAAGAAAAAGGCGTTAAAAAAAAAAATAAATAAATAAATAAAAATAAAAAAACAGAAGTAAAGGAAATTTGACTAAAATGAACAAAAAATAGAGAAAAGAAATAAAAACGAATATCTAGTATTTGAATGAACCTCAATTTCTATCTCTTTGTTCCCGATCGCGGGGATGACTATTTATTTTTTACCTATTGTATGTAGATCGAGTGGCTACACTAGTCCGAACTACGTACCTATGTTATCAACTAAAACCGACCAGGTTATATATGTATGTACATACATACGTTCGATTATTCGTATTCTCTGAAACGAGTTGGCATATTATCAGTACCTACGACAGGTAATTGCATAGGGGAGCCAAAGGTGATTGTGAAAAAGCGACTATCGCGATGAGAAAAAAAATAAAAAATAAAAAACATGGGATATAAAAAAGAAAAAAATTTGGTTAGGAAAATAACGGTCAATTTTTTTTTTTTTTTTTTTTTTAACTATCCAACCGGCCGTCAATCAGTGCAGACAATTGTTACGATCGTATACCCAATCGATGGAAGCTACTATAAAGTACAATCGTATATATTTCTAATTCCGGACAAACAAAAAAAGAAAGAAAATATCACAACTCAGAATTTTTCTGGATTAGTTTTATCCCGCAAATATAGAATCTGAGAATCTTATAGTCATAATAAATATTATACCCATGAGAATTAATGAGTTAGTGTACTTCGTCTCCTTGTATTCGCTCTTCTTAATTGGTGTAATAAAATATTCTCGCTGTTGTATTAAATGTGGGTATAAAAGATGATATAGTTTATACATATATGTATACATATATACAACGTATATAAATAAAGAAGAAAAAACCTTAAAGGTATGAAATTTATCCCGAAGTAATCACGCGTGTCTCTAAAGCCTTGAGTTTCTTTTATAAAATTGTTGGATGTAAATTTTAGAGGGTGCATTAAGATTCAGGACGATTAATGTATAGGGACGTCATTAATTTTGTAGAAAAAGGTATAATACGTGAGGAGGAGGGGTTGGTATAAAAGGGTGTAAGGCGAAAATCTACGAAAAGACTTGAAGGAAGCAGTTAAACCCGTAAACAAGTTTAAAACAAGTCGTAAAAGAACCGGAGCGTGAATCAATATATAGTACCAGCCGCCAAAAATGTCTCTAAAGTATATTTCTCACTGTCGCTAGTTCAAGCGGAGGCTTTCTTCCTTCTACAGAACTGGAAGAAGAAAGTAAATAAATAAATATAAAAAAAAAAAAGTAGGTAAAAGGAGGAAACAAAACCCCAGCCTTAGCTACTCTAAACTTTGTTCATTCTCGGTTTATCTTTCTTTTCTTTTCGGATAAATACACCCGCTTTAGAAAAATAAAAAAGATAAAGAAAAACCACACTCTGCTTCCTCCGCATAATCCACGTCCTTCCGCGAGTTAATACGTCTTTTTCAAATTATATATATACCTATGTATTTTATATAATATATATATATCTGTACATATCTTTGAAGGTATTATTCTTGGAGGGAAAAAATTTGTAAATAAGTATAATATTTTCTCTGCAGTATATATATATATATATGCATGTATATATATAAAGCCAAGACGTAACTCGTGTAGGGTATATACCTATAACATATACGAGCCCTGCCTCGCAGCTCTTGGTTCTTTCGCTAGAATAAAATATGAATATAATTCATCCAGTTATTCATCCCCTTTTATTCTCCCGGTAACATGAGCTCTAGCTAAGACGCCTACATTATTGAGGCTGCCGACACGGGTCTTGTATAAAGGCAGGTATGGATATACATATAATAACTACCCTAGTAGCTAGTGAGTTAGCTAGCTAGCTACCTCCCCCGCATATACGTATAGTTCTGAATAATTTCAACTCGACGTATTAATAGGAGCTGTGAGTTTCTCCTAGGTTTAAATGTTAATATAGTTTGCACGAAATATACGAGCAACCCGAGGAAGATTGATCATTATTTATTCACTGACCCCAAAGGAGTCTGCAGGGTTTCTCTTCGGGGCAAAGATCTTTAAAAACAATCGTAGCTTTCACCGGAGATTTTTAATACTATAGATGGTCTGAATCTCTTTTCGAAAAAATTTGATGTTAGTTTTTTTCTCATCTTTTTCTGCGAAGAAAGAATAAGGATCGAGAATATTATATACATATGTAAATATCTATGAATTAATAAAGAAACGAAATCCGATTGTATAATTCGGATAAATTTATAAGGTCCGGTAATTTTCATTAGGAAATTTTTTTTTTTTTTACAAAGTTAAATGTGCGAGGAAAGCTAAACGCCGATTATCATCCATGAGATATCTTTTTTTCGAAGGGATAAAGAAAGATCGTGAGATATTGGTAATAGAAACTCCTGCAATCGCTATCAGGCTTTACTTCTGTGTCTGAGCAAATGTTCTTTTAATTCTTTTAGTTTCTTTTCTGTTTTTTTTTTTTTTTTTTTTCTCTTACTATATATAACCTAAAATAGATTTGCAAAAATCCGCATGGTATTTAACGGAAATAAATTACCTCAAGTTATCGCCACCTCCGGCAAGTGCAGTTCAGTAACGAGTAAAACAGTATAATGCATTGATTCGAGTATGATATGGACATTAGAGTCTGAAAATAAATAAGGAACTCAACCATTTCCATATTTTTCAAAGAATACTAAAATATTGTACCTTAAGTACTTACGATAATAAAAAGAGTTAATTATGCTAACGATTTGGGTATTTATATGTATAGGTACCGTTCATCAGCTGAACAAATATTTTCACTAGCCATTATGTTCGACGTTTCACGTATTAGATGACGTAGCTAATAACGATGATAATAATAATAATAATAATAATAATAATAATAATAATAATGATAATTTGGATAATAGAAAATCTTTTTGTTTTTAACGATGAATTTTAACGTAATTTTTTTATTTCCCCTAATGATATCCGACCGGAGATATAGTCGAGATGGTTGGATTTGCGGGTATAATATCTAAATTTCGGTATGTTGTACGGAAATGACTAATTTATTGATACAGATCCGAGTACGGCCTTCTCCTGGTAATTCGTTTATTTATTCATTTACTTATTTGCTCATTTCCTTTTCCTGAAAGAAGAAAAAAAAAAAAAAAAGAAAAGAAAAATCGCGAATTCCTAGTTACCAAAGTATAAATTATGTAAAATCGGTTCTTGGTTATAGACCGGTTCTTTTGAACTGTTTAGTAGGTGAAATAATCGAAAAACTTTATAGAGAAAAATGTTAAACCGTTCAAAAAGGTCATTGGACTTTAATTTTGAGTTAAACTTACACAGCGCTAGAACGTAATTTTTGCTATTTAAACTACGGTCACTTATCGTTTAGGTGTAAACCATAGGTTTCTGGCATCTATCGTACAATAATACGGTTATTTGGCCACGTGCCGATAATAGGTAAGTTGATATTATGATTACGTATATGCTATGAGTATCGACCATGTTGTTCTGTCTCGTAATGATAATTCATTGATTACTGCTATGAATATGTGTTAAATATAACCGATCATAAAATGCGAGTTTTCATGCACGTATACATAAAGAAAAAAAAAAAAATTAATTCGTGGAGGGTTAGAAATTTTTTTTTTTTTTTTTCTAAAAATCACCCGATTCACTGAAACCTTATACTTTTTCAAAGTCTAAGATTTCTTAACCGAGGTGAAAGTTTACCAAATGACTTTTTAAGTTCGGGTCGGTTTTTGCAATATTTAACGACCATTCATAAATTGAATAACTTTTCGAGATCGTGAAAAAGCCTGAGTAGGTAATTGACCTAAAATTTAGACCGAACTTTTTCCATTCTAATTATAGGTAAGGTATATTATATATTATCAGAATTCATAATTACTATATAAACTGAAGATATTTGAACTCGACTTAAAGAGAAAAAAAAAAAAAAAACGCATAAGCAAAAACTTTTTTTAGTTTTCGATTAATCGTCATCGCATTTTATACCAACGCAGCTTTAATGAATAAAAGTTTTCTTTTTTCTTAAACCAAAAAAGAACATCCCCTAAATTGTATAGCTAACCGATTCTGATATTATCGTTATTTAGCTGGGTTAACTTTTCGCGCTAGCTGACTCCGCTCGTCGTCCCAATCTTTCGGACAATCTGTCGCTTACACGGTTCTGTAATATACACTTCTTTCATTTAAAAGTATACGAAATTTCCTCACCCTTGGTGATCGCGTGACCAAAAATCTAAAACGACCTTATAAAACGTCGCGACAATCTCAGTTGTGAAATAACGATTTTTATACTATAAGAATTTTTTTGTCTTCATCCTTAAATACATCATATTTATTCTTAATGTTAAATTAAGGTTTTAATTAACAACATGATTCAAAGCGATATGTTTTCACCATTTTTCTATGTTCAAACTTATAACAGTTAAATCTAGAGGTTTCGATATTCATCGTAAAATTTTCTGTCACATATATTTGTTATCATATTTTCGTCAAATATTTATACCGAAATAAAATCGGAAGGACTTTACTACCCTTGAATAGTGGAGGTAGAGCTTCGACTTGTTTGTTTACTCTTTGTTAAAAGCCTGAAGGTATAGGGTGTGGGAAGCGTTTTAATTAAAACGATCAATTACTCCAGCTGACAGTTGAGTTCTGCTGACTTGTCCATATGCGGGGGGGGATGAAGGGGGTCACAACGAGCACGCCTTTCGTTCGAAGAACGTAGGTACATACATACATACATACATATACGTCCTTCGATTTAACGCGTGAAAATAAAATTCTTTGGGATTAAATTTATCCTGAAAATCTAATTTAATATAACAACGTGAGGAAAAGGCAATTGAAATTTTAATCTAATTTAAAAAAAATTTAAAAATTTTGTAATTCATCTTTAAGTTTCTTTGCGTGTTACTATATCATGACTATTTATAACTATACACTAATATTTTATTCGCACGCATTTCCCGCGAAAAAATTTCAAAGATATGATATGATACGATGTGATATGATATGAAAACCACCGAACTGTGACATCCGTGAATTTTCGTTTAGATTTTTGATATCAAATCGACCTTACCGCGATATGACAGTGCGTGTCAAATGCAGTTAGTACAATATTTCGAAAGATTGATTCACCGTTTTTATATTGCTCAATAAAAATGTCAGATAAAAATTAAATTCAAAAAAGTTTAACAAATAGAAGAAAATAAAGATACTATAATGGATAATGATTTTTAAAGATAATTTGACTGTAAATTTTTGGAGTAAAAATAGTCAATTATTTTAGATCGAATTTTACGCAGAGCTTTACAACATGAAGGTAGTTGGCGCCTACGTTTGTTTGTTTACAAATTATGAAACTGATAAACAGTCTTGTCGAAATATATGAATGAATATAGGAACTTCAGAGTCTGTCAGCTAGCTGTTATCTGCAGTTTCGATAGTCAGATCGGAGGCTGAACTTATGCAGTAGAAAAAAAAAGAAAAAAAAAGAAAAATTCTGACTCATATGTGAAGTGCGGTCGTCACATCATACTGAAATTTACTTGTAATATAAAAACCGTGAAAAGAGAATCTTCCAATTGTCTTGTAAATTTTGACTGACCTCATTCCGACTATAGGTTAATGATAAAAATCAAAAGTAGTCCAAAGAGAAGAAATAAAAATTTATAAAAAAAAAAAAAAGAAAAAAAAAACGTATATAGCTGTTGCACAAAAATGAAAAATCCATTGATGACAGACCTACCGGCATTGTTTCGTACCCAAGATGAACACAGTAAAATTATTTTTTTGTTGTCTTCGTTCACACTCTATCGTCCGCATTCTCTCATTTCAATAAAATTTTATTTATTTATTTATTTGTTAATTTTCTTTTTTTATTTTTTTTTCTTGTAAAATTCTCCTCGGGGATGTCACTTCTTTTTGAGGATGTATACGTGTATAAAATATTCACAAAACTGTAGGAGGTAACTATCTTTCGTTATATCTCATCTCTTCCGCATTATACTGCAGTAACTGCACCGCCGCGAGAACGGCGATTATCAGATCCACTTCCGTCCAGTTTTTTTTTTTTCTTATTATAATACTCGTAGAAGATATTTTCTCTTCCCTTTAATATCGCCCTTATCCTCCTCGTCGTTTATATATATACTTTTATAAGTATAAAGACGACCGTTACTCGCCCACCACCGGGTCGTCACTCTTCGAATGGCGAGTGGAGTCACTAAGCGGTGTAGGGCGCCGCGACGGACAGCGTCCCGAAACTCAGAACCCAGCGCAAGCGCTATGTCACACAATCGATCGCCTCCCCTTTTACACGGTGGTGATATTGTGGTCCTCGGAGTCCTCGGGGTCCTTGGGGTGCCACCGTTTCCTGTATACACACTTCCAACGAACTCCATGGGACTAGGAAAAGTGAAGAAAAAAACGAAGAAAAAGTAAGAAAAAAAAAAACAAAAAAATCGACATCTATAGTTAAGGGATAATAGAAACTCTCGTTTCATTAATCCTAAAGGTAATATCGTATAAAAAATATATCCGCGTTGATACGAAACATACTTGACGATCATTCCATTGGTTTGAATATCTGCAAACTGTGACTCCATATCTTCACTTCATTATTATATCACATTTTAAAATTTTGTACAATTCGAACTTAATTACAAACAATATATTCCACAAACCATATCTGATAAACTAAGATATCGGAAATGGATTTCCTTTTTTCTTAACTACAATTACGACATGAAATCTCACCCGGAAATCCGTTTCAGTTAAAACCAAGTCATTGGAGGTTATTATATCGTGTTGTAGGTTTGCAACAGTAAACAGTATCGCAGTCACCGAGTAATATCGCATAGAGATTGTGATAATGAGACCATTAAGGAAGTTTGTTGAGGCTCTTAATTTCAGTATTGCCGCAAACCTACGTCTTAGTATAATATAATGAAGATAAAATTCATTTACTCGTGTGAGAAATTAAAAGTCAACTTTCTGAAGTTAATACTTAATTCTCTCCTCTTTCGAAATTCTTTCTATAAAATTTTTGATTATAGTCTGACCCCAAATTACTAATTAAAAATCGTCTTTTCTTGTAAGGGAGATGATAAACCGCCGGTCTCGTCACTATTCGGGGTTGTTGGATCCCTTCCATTCCTCTGCCCATCTACTACGCGATCCTTTCATTTAAAGGACGCACATTGTTAGAATGTTAGCTTTCTCGACGTCAGGATCATGAGCAGTATGAGAAACTAAACTAGTATATAGATATAGGCATATACCTATGAGCTTGATTCACGAGACGCGTGGGAGTGGAATTAGAAGCTGGAAGCCTTTGGACCCCATCAAACCTAATAATTAGGAGAGTTTAGTTACGAGAAGTTTGACCATCGATCAGATTCTCGCTTAAACTACATCTAATCATTTATCAAACAAGAAGAAAAAAGTTTTTCACTTAGACATATTCTTCTTTGTCTTTGAATATCAGGCGAAGACCCTGCTTCCCTAATTCTCATGAACTTGGATACAAGTATGGGTTTTCTCCGCGGTACCAAAATGTGGTTTTTAGTATCTGACTAACACATTTTTAGATTTATCAGTAAAAATCGTGCGACTAATCACCACGATACCTTTTTTTAATGCAGCTGATTCCACAGGAGTGGGATAAAAGCTTCAGAAATAGGGGACAGAGGAATTAGGGAAAGGGATTGAAAATAGAGGAGTTAATTTGCGATAAGAATTAAAAATTTTGTTTATTCAAATACTTATTCTTTTTTTTTTTTTTTACTTATATTTACAATTAGTTCGATTACGTGGTCATGATTATTGTTTATTTAATTTTTAGTCAGTTTTATACTATCCTATGAACGAAATCTTATACATAAACGTAATTCAACAATGTCTATATTTCAACTGCTTCAAATATATTTAATACTTCTATATGTGCAGTCATGGTGTGTTAATGTCTAATACACCCACATATATAACAGTGTAAATAATTAAATTAATTATTAACATCCCCATAACGGAAATAAGTAGTCCTGCCTGGAAGAAGTTCTCACAGTTCATTCTGATCGTACTACGGGGATTTCAGCTGTGAAACGATAGATAAACGAGATTATATATCACTTGAGATAAATCAGTCATGAATGATACGTGTAGCGAATAATCAGTACATGAAAATATCAAAATATAATAAAGAGTATACGATGTCATGACGGTTTTGTTGCTCAGTATTTAAATAATTTAGTATTTTTGAATGAGAAAAGTGTTTTAGGATCATGATCAGTCATTCTTTCAGCGATAATTTTACAACAGATTTCAAGATAGCCAATTTTGGATTGAAAATAATAAATTTTAAGAAAATATTTATAATTACGTGAGATTACCTTCGATAAAAGTGCCATCCAAAGTCGATCCGGTTCTACAATGTTTCGCTAGAGAACTGTCGAAACCTTCCAGAGTTTCTTGGACCTCTAAGCTCCAGTTCCATAGTATTAACATCTGTTTTCTAGACTCTAGATCACCCTGAAGATACTTTAAGTTCTTGGCGACAGTTGCATCGATATTATGCACGTGACGGCCATCAAGAACAACCGGAAGAATTTCCCCTGCCAATTCACATCTTGAACAAATTTTTGATACCTTTATTGGAAATCTATTCTTTTAGAAGAAAAAAACGGTCTTGATTCTTTTTTTGTCTTTTTTTCATTTTCAAAATCGAAGGTCGTTCGCACGTTTATAATAAAAATTGATTTTGTGGGTTCAAAGATTACAACGTCAGAATTTCGATATGTATATACTATATTATATATATATCCTAGTCCTTAGGGCGCGCGTGTTCTTGACCGTAGTCGAGATTAAATCTTGCCTAGGTCGACGGATCATCGACAGTTTCACCTCTGACCTCCTTACTCTAACTCAACACCTTCCATTTTATACATCAATTTACAGGGTGTCGCAGTTTCAACCTTCCAAGTGACTTAAAACCGCAAAATTTTACGTTAAAAAATGGTTAAAAAATAATTTAACAAAAAAATTGGAGCTAAATTTGCAAATAAAAAAAATACTCAAAATAATCCTATCATATTATATAACTGCACTTTTATCATTCGATTAGCATATCAAAAAATTATTATTTTTATTATTATTGTTCCTTTTCTTGTATCTCGTTGATAAAATGTAAGAATTTTTTTTTTTTTATTCCCTTTGTAAGGTAGAATATGGAACACCCTTTATACTTCGATCTGGTTATTCCCCCTGTGTAGACTTCACGCATCACATGCATATAACTTGTATACGAAAGAACGACAATGACCATTTTTCTCCCTTCCCTACGGTGTACCTATTGGGTCCATATAATCTCCTGTTTCATCTCGATTCCATTAACTCTATAGGTATATGTATATTGTTAGCTTTTTTGATGATGCTATTGTTTATCGGCAACTTTCGAGAAGGAGTATAACAATGTTGAAGTAACAACGGTTCGGTCAAGCGATAAAAATCGATCGTATCTTTGTGGGTATATGTATAGGTAGGTACTATAAGCTGGAGTTTATTTAAACCGTAATAAAATTCGGATGAAAGTAAAACTCCTTGGAATATATAGTATAGATGAAATTCAAAAAAGAAAAAAGAAAAAAAAAAAAAAAAATACTTTAACGGAGACACGTTTAGGTGTAATATTTTAAAGTTTTATATTGACGATAAAAAATTACCTTGCTATCACCTCTTGACGGAGATATTCAGCTGCAGGATAACTCAAGGATTGTTTAGGCGTTATAATAAGAATTTGAACACCGTCAACCACTTCTGATTCTACTAGAACACCCGGTCGAGCCGTTGAGTATAAAAGCAAAACCATGTTAACCAAGATTCCAACAATCATTCCGTATTCAAGACTTAAGAAGATGCAGCAAACTAACGTCACCGTGAATGGAACCAAGTCAATCTCTGAAAATAAAAAATAAAAAATAAAATAAAGTAAAAAAACTACGAATTACACGATTTTTCATAAATCGAATTGATGCAATCGATTTTTAGAATCTAAGAAAATCCATAAATGTTGAAAAAAATTTGAAGAAGATTATATATATGACTATCTGTATATTATTTGCCCATATTACAATTTACAGAGGTCAATCCACCAGACAATTTGTTTGAAAGCTCGTTAACCCAAAATCGGTACATCATGAACGATAAAAGTTGATTATAGTGATGAATTTGGTGTAGTTATACATATATATGTATGTATGTACAATACGTATAGTATATACAATAAATTCGTATAATTACAAATCGATAAAGAAAAAATAACGGCAAGTTTTTAATATACTATATATCTGACAATACAGTGTAAAGCTGTTTACACTCACCTATAAACATACACCAATACATATCCAATTAAATGAATAAATTATTATGTATACGGATAAAAAGCAAACGATAAAATGGAATAACACACGATAAACATCACTGCAGCAGTTGTAGATACATTAGAGAAATCGAGTCGTAGACATGTAGAAAAGACACGTATTTATATAAATTTATAAACTTCTGATAAGAAATGAAAAAAAAAAAACAAAAAAAAAAAAACTCTGTAATGTTCTTTACGAATTCAAATATGAATTTTGATTTCTATTATTATTCTTAGTTTGAAAAATATCGTTGTAATTAATAACTCCATCTATGTTATTAAATCAAAACGATTAATCAACTCACTTTTAGTCCTCCATAATATTTTGAAAACTTCAAGTTCTAGCATATAGTACATTGCGACTATGATTACAGCAGCAAGAGATGTCTTTGGTATAAATTCAAACGTTGAGGTCAGAAGACCACAAGCGAGAAGTACTAGGGTCGCAGTGAAGATGCCTCCCATTTGTGTTTGTACCCCCGACGCGTTGTTGATAGCAGTTCGGGTGAAGCTTCCTGTCGTCGGCATTGACCGTACGAAACTACCGAAGATATTACCGACTCCTAAAGCCAGCATTTCCTGGGTAGCATCCAAGGATCGTCCCTTGGCTAGAACGTCGATTTATAAGCAGATTTATTACCGTACATAATTTTTTTTATCTGGATAAGAGCTACGATTAATTTAACTAGAAGTAAATCGATAATGGAAGAAAAACAAAAAAAAAAAAAAAAAGGGGGGGATGAAAATTACGTCTTCGCAAATATAAATCACCGTCTTAATTTATATTCTATACTTTTTTTTTCTTCACTCACCGAAAGCTTTTGCGATTGCGATATTTTCCAGGACTGCTATTAGGGGAACAGAGATAACACCGGTTCCCAATTGGGTAACTGACTCGATGAAATTGTACGTCTGATTATTGTACGTGATTGAGAATGGAGGTAAACCAAAGGGAGGAAGACCCTCGGCTATTGTTCCAGTCAGTTGGAAGGGTTCTATATTATTTACGTAAAGTATATAAGCGAATATTGTCGCTAGGATTACGACTATAGCATTTCGTGCCAAACAGCAAACCCACCTCGTCTTTTGCCAGAAATTTCCATATCTACTTCCTCGAAGACACTGCGCAGATCAACGAATGAAATAGAAATATTTAATCTTTATACAAATTCGAAATTATATACAGCTGTAAGTAAAGTCCATATGAAATGAAGGGGGATGTTGTCCGGACTCATTTTCGATTTAAAAAAAAAAAAAAAATTGCGTTAATACGCATCTTGAAAGATTTTTTAGAAATTTTTTCTGCCGTTTTAATATCAGAGAAAAAAAATTCAGTTCTAAGGATGTAAGACATTTACCGTTTGTTTTACACTTTGTCTAACACCACCTGTTGGACGTAGAAACGACTCTGTTTAAACGAATTGCGGGCAGTCCTGAATTTGCTAAAATTTACGAGTGATGTTTTTTGGCGCTGTGCCATTGTTTAATTGGCTTTTGGGTAGATAAGATTGTCTTCGTTCGTAGTCCTAAACCGTTATTTTCATTGTCAGTCTAGTAATAAATTTTGGATCAATTAATTGTGGGGAAAGAAAAAACCCCAGGAGGATCGAGAGACGCGAAGTTTCGTTCAGAGAAAAAATTTATTCGAATCTTAAACCGCATCAAAAAAAAAAAAAAAAAAGAAAAATGGAAATAAAGAATTCTCAGATCGTGCAGTAAGAGTTTGGTATTATTAGAAAGAAAAGGGTGCCGTATAACTCTCTTACCTTAAGTCCTATAAGTGTCACGATCGTAACGAGTCCCAGCAAAGTATCCCAAGGGCTGATTTTTGATAAATTACCAAATACTAGCGTAATGGAATTTATAAAGTCATTGCTGCTCCCGGTCAATCCCACTAATGATTTTAACTGGGATGCAGCTATAGTTATAGCAGCTGCATTTGTGAATCCATAAGTGACAGGCATGCTAATAAAATCGACCAAAAAACCGAGATGCAATAGTCCAAGAACTAGTATAAAACAGCCCATCAAAAAGCACAGTAGAACCTGTTCACATAAATCATATTAATCAATGTATGATCTCTCAGAGATTAGCTTGTCAAAATATTTCAAATATTTAATCATCAGATTTTCATTAATAAAATATTAAAGTCGTTGACGTCGACGTTTGACTCGACTACTTCTATCACTGATCAACCATCAATCGATTAGAGGTATGACGCGTGTGTAGATAATTCCATAATGTATACATGCACATCTAGAATCAATAAAAAACACAAGAATTTAATTATCACACTTACGGCTCCGTCTTCACCGAGCTTTGTGACATGCTCCTGTGTCATTAATGCCAAAATTGCAGTTGGCCCTATGGTGATATCCTTGCTACCACCTAGTATTACGTAAACTAAAAGTGCCATGAATCCACTGTAAAGTCCATACTGAAATAAAACGAAATAGTTCAGTATGAGGCTGATAAGTACTCAGAGAGTTGCTACTGGATACTATAATGTGATGATTTAAGAAGAGGAAGGGTTTCATTCATTTCAGTGATAGTTTAAATTAGTTAAATAGACCAAGGATTATAGAGTGTAATAGAGAATGTAATTCAACTGCATTCTTAGACCTCGTATCAAATTGTAGATGCATTTAATATGTACATACCTACACATGCGTATATGTATATAATGTCAAAAAATGATATTTCGATTAGAGTTTAGCGATTTAATTATAAAAATGGAAGCTAAGATATGAACGTAACACATTGTAATTTACTTTTTATGGAATTGGTTGCAATTGAATTGACGAAAATATTTCTTTAAATTTATAGGTAATTTTTTAGCTCCGAATAATTGGAGGGTTTTTGACATCGAAAGAATTATTTACATTTGGGAATATATATGTATTACGAGTACCTTTAGTTTTAGTGATAAATGATGATTAATGTTGTGTAAATTAGCGAGTTATACGGATACACAAACCTGGGCAGGAAGTCCGGCAACTATAGCATACGCAATTCCTTGGGGAATTGCGGTCAGTCCAACGGTTAAACCGGCCAAACAATCCTGCAGTAGTTTACTCCAAGTATAGACCGACAACCATCCAACTATCGGTAACCTACGACGTAGTAAATCCTTGGTATCGCATTTCGTCGAGGTCATTTCCCCGCCTTTATCAAAATGAAGAGAAGAGAGAAAAAAAAAAATAATAATATTGATATATTAAAAAACAAGTTATTAAAACGTAAACTTTTAATCCATGTTCGATTATCTGAATATGTATTTTAATCACGAAATCAAGGATCTAATAAGCACGGATATCATTTCAATAGCCAATTCTCTAATCCGACAACTATTCAATAACTCTTTATCTTTTCTTTTAAATTCAGATACGGTGAACAATATAATTCCAGTGATAAAAACTTTGCGAATAAATATACATATACAGAGTTTTGTTTAGTCCACAGAGTGATTGTGAATTACTAAATATGTTGGATATAAATTTAACTGAACAAGTTTGAGCTTTGATTACTTGAGTAGGTCATGTCATGCCTATCGCAAAAGGTCATAGATTATATAATGATGGAATAACCGGTTGAAAATTCAGTTTATTCAACTTCAGAAAACTCGTAAACTGCAGTGGGCTAATTTAATTAATTGGTAAAGTTTATTTTTTGATTTTTATTTTTATTTTTTTTAATCCACTGCATTCTCGAACTGCTGTTATAGTTCCCACCGTGTACTATCACACCTTAACAACTTATTTCAATCAACGAATGGTACACTACCGTCAAAAATTTCAAGAGAATTGTAGCTTACGACAAGTCTAAGAAATAATTCCATTCAGTAAGATCTAATTAAATTTCTATATCACGATCAATGTCTAATTAAATAGCCAGATGATGGAATTCGACGAAGAACGTTAATTATCCAACATAATTAAAATCCTACGACACGCGCCACAGGGTCAGGAATTAACTCATTGCCGATATACTGCACTCACGTCAACATATATAGGCGATGGATATTTTTCATCACGTTTCTCTGCACTTTTTTAAGAGCTTAAAAATTAAACTTTGTTCGCTCTAATTCCGTACTAATTAATCTATTGGGTCTAGAACTTTTAAAACCGATCGCAAAAATGCTTGAACAATTTTCGAATATGATTTCTGCAGAGCGTATAATTCGTAAGTACATTTTCAAAATTTTACACTATAAAGTCATTCTGTTACCTTTGTCACTAATCGCAGTTATTATTTTTCGAATGTTCATATCGGGGCTATAATTTAAACCAACTATAATAACGGAGAACTTCCATCAACTTCAGTACCTATCACTTGACCGACCAGTGAAGACTCAGAGTAAAAACCAACCCAGAGACACGTGACAGCCGAAACTTGAGTGTTCCAGCCAACGACGTCTCTATCATGGTCTTACTGATAAAATTACAGTACACTTTCTCTATTCGATATACCATCCATATGATGCATACAGATACTTAATGGTCATTAGAGTCTAAGGGAACTAAAGGTACCTAATTTGAAATTCTGAATGCCATACTAAAAACATCGGTTTTGATTCTTATCTAGATTATATAGGGTATCAGTTTGTAAGATAATCTTTATTATTATCCGTGTAAAAATTTTGAATTCACAGCTGGATTGAAAGAATTACTAATTAACGATACGGTGAAAAAATTTAAGAACTGATATTATTTGTTACGATTTAAAAAATCGATCTCATCTACTGATCTCTGACGTTACTGAAAATCATTATCAAACAGAGAGATAAACGTCTTCGACTACCTCACACTTAAAGGAGATCCAAGATAATTATGTCGCAAATGATTTTGAAACAGATTGCTGTGGTTGATGATGTCAATGAGGGTGTGCAAGTGACTATCTGTATAAGGAACTGACACTGCTGATATTGTAACGAAACATATGCCCTGTCATTGTTTTTGAATTTGTTGTGTCAGCAAAATAGTCTGACTATTTTTGACCTATCACAAAAATGATGTAAAAATAACGAAGGGGCTGTTTTAATCATGCATTTTTTTTTTTCTTTATTGCGTATGTGAACTTTATAGGGTATAATTATTTCGGTAAACAATTTGAGAACCGTTTCCGAATGAAGTGGCAACATACAAGTCATCACTTTCTAATAAATTGTGTAAAGAATTGTGTTATTGATTATTAATGGTAATTAACCATGACTAACTTGGAAACAGTTAGATTCATCGAAAAAGACCAAGAGACCTTTTTTGTATAACATTCAATTTTGAACAAAAGTAGATGTGCAGAATTTTTCTAAGTAGATTAGTACCTGAGATATAAAAATAAAAGTGTGAAGGCTCGACAGTTATCGAGCTATACTGTAATAAAATTTCAAACTGCAACCCCTCCCACATTTGATTTCCAAGTTATTTTATGTTTGTTTGAAGAGCTCAGTGCCTCGAAAATTAATGATTCGGAAAAAATCCTCATCCATATTGTCTAAATAAATTCAGAGCGTGAAGAACTCGAATGTTATACATCTTTGGGAGATAAAAATGCAACAATTATTTGTTTCGAGTACATATAGGTATGTAATGTACATTAATGCCACTCCCTGGTCGAAGACACCGTTTTATTTAATTTCTGAATTAGCTTTGACAAGCCCAACTTTCTTTTCCGTGATAAAACTCTAAAATGATGATAAAATGATGCATGAAATTCCAAGAAAAGTCACGCGTTTTGTTTAAAACGTATAAAAAGTATTCCAGTATTGGTTCCAAAATCGGTATAATTGAGAGACGGTTGATTGAATCTGAAATAAACTTTACTCCAACTCGTAACTACTTCGAATCAAACAACATACTCGCGAAAGAATATCGAAAAAGAAAAATATTCGTCGTTATCGTTATCTGTAATTATGGTATTTTATCACTCTTTGGCTACCTCACCTAGTGATCTAAAAAAAATATTCTCCCTCATAGTTATCTACAATTATTGTACATACATATATACACATGTTATTTCACTCTTCGTATACCTCACCTAATGAACTACATACGATTTTTAATTCCAACTCTGGTTTTCCATTCCTATGATTTCCCCAGAGTGATTTAACCGTGGAAAAATTTTCCGACAAATTAACGTAAATATATCACAATCAATTCCGGAAGAATTTTTTTTATTTTTTATTTATTTTTTTTTTCACTTTTTTTTATGAGCAATCAACGTGAGTACACATATCAAATATTTATTATACGTTATAGAATACTCACTCGTTGGAACTGCCGTGTAAGTCATTGTTAACATCGTTTATCACACAAAAATAAAAACAAAAAACAAAAAAATAGTTGAATCGCTCTTCACCATCCAACACCTTATACCTTTATTATCATCTGTTACTCGTAAGTAAAGATGCGAGATATTTATAATGAATAATATACTAAACTGCCAGCAGCTGATCGAGAAAATATAATTATTCAGTTGAATTTATCTTTATTTATTTCCTCTCGCTGTTTTGTACGCGTCATATAAGATTATATTTACAATAAAGTCGAAGTATTGATACCATATGTTCGCAGGTGTGTAACCTGCAGTATGATGTAGTGAATTATTTGATGTTTTAACAGCTGTATAGCTAAACTTTAACAGTGAAACATTCCTACGATATTGTAACTCTCTTTTATTTGAATAATTAATAGATTATTTACGACTCAATCGTCCTTGCTTAACTTTTCACGATCGGCAAATGCTCCAGGGATACTGAAATATCACGATACTTGTTTCGTAAAGATGAGTGGAAACAGCTGATATATACATATCTTTAAATATAGGTTATAACGAGCTTCATCGTTACACCGGACATTGAGATATCATTATAATAGAAATTGCCGGAAATTATCGTTGTACAATTTTTAACATTATAGGTAAGTATATGCCACTATATGTGACGGTCGTTAATTTAACCATATCGTATATAATTTACTGTAAAGATTCGCATTTCGGAATTTCCGTTATGATGAATTGTTTCGAAGTATATTACACACACTAGTGATTTCACCAAACCATGATCGTTAAAATTCAAAATAGTTTTTTGTATTGGCTATACTTTGAAAAAATTCATGTATTAGCAGTACAGAATGTGTTCTGAAAAATTATTATACCTATACAGTTATTTAATCACTAATATCAATTCAAAAAGTGGTTTACATGTTCAACGTTTATTCAGTTTCTATGTTTTATATTCAAAGTATGAAATGGCACTTGTATCAATATTGAAAGTTGGAACCACGTATTTCTGGACTTTCGAATGCGCTTTGATTAGATAAAAAATTTGAAATCTCTGATAATAAAATATGAAAGTATTTTTCGATAATAACAAAGTGTTGTATTCAATTATTTATGTTTTTTCTTGACTCATCAACAATGCAAACTTTTCATACGTATTTTAGTATTCAATATGCTCACGTCATATGAATTTGATTTTCGGTAAGAGAAAAAAACGTAAAAAAAAAATAAAATAAATGAAACTGAAAGAAAGGAGGGAATAAAAAAATTTCGTCAAGTTGTATACATAGAATTCAAATACCACGATGAATAATATTAATTCAGGTTATGTGGTATCCACCCCCTCTCCATAAGATATATACATATACGAAATATCGATTACTACTAAAAATTCATAGCGTTAAATCACCCGCAGGGTTATCAAATTGAAAAAACTTCCATCTCATCGATTTGATTACAGATGAAGAAATTCTCTTACATTATTTATAACCTTTTTACATCTATTTTATACCCTGTTCATACACAAGATAACCCTTTGCATATATAAACATATTATACTTACTTAACTACAGAAACTGTTCACGATCGAGCTGATTGACGTTCGAGAAAGGACTAAAGACGTTTTAGTACAACAATAAAAAAACAAATGATGATATGTAACTGATAAGATGTACAAGTAATTGTCTCTTATGTCCTATCACATACCAAGGACTAGTTTATTACCTGTAAAATGTGAATGTTTCATAATATATTATCAGTTCTGAAGAGATTCTCAGTTCTTGCTCTATCTCTGGTTGGAAAATTCTTGCCAGAGTATCTATGTACAACATAATATAACGACAATATACATACCTATATACATTCAGTTGTTACATAAACGTGCTTCACGTACTTCAACTGATAGTCCTTGAACACCGATGGGTGACTGTATATAGGTATGTATATATGTATACATTATCGCAGGTGAACATAAAATACCTACCTGCAACTTTATATACCGATCTATGCTGTATATAAAATCCCGTAAATCCATTTGTCTATGCATCGAATTCTTTCGATACCTCACAAGTACCTGCAGATATATACAACCACAAAGCAATGCAATCTGATCGATTAAACTCAGTCCATTCTATCCCACGCTCTATGATATATATTATCGTTCGCAAAGATCTATCCAGTAATGTATAAACTCGATAAATATTCATCAGCTTTACAAATAGGTACAGAGTTTAGATGAAATCGCGGATTATACCTATCCGACAATTGCTGTACATTGTTTCGATAAAATCATATAATCGCTGCAAGGTTACTATATTGCAGTATACGTTCATCATCGTCACGAAGAGTTTACAGATAACGATTAACGGGACGAACGATATGTGAGTATGTACTAAAAATCCTTGGTGAATAATAACGAAGTCCTGTGTGCAATCAGCACACGAATCAATATAATCACAATCCTAGGTAGAATAATGATGACAATGGCAATGGCAGTAACTAATCGAAAGTATTCTGAAATTGGCATATAGTAGTGCCTGACGAAGCGTTCACCTCAAACTTCTAACAACTGGAGTTTGCTTATTGGTCCATTATGCAGAATGTCACCGCGATAGAGAGAACGGAGATCAAAGCCCAACCGCAGGCTGTGTGATGATATATATTGAGTACTGTAGAGTGATTGGCAGGCAGTGTTGCGCTGGTCAATGTCACGGCTGTCGAGCTGTCTCGCGATCGTAATTTTGTACAGAAAATTAAAAAAAAAAAAAAAAAATAGGGATAGAAAAGTAAAAAACCAAATAAAAATTCCTAATACCATCCGTCAATTGAAACTCATTGCCAGTGCAGTTGTCAGCACTATTCATACAAGTAAATGGGTAAGTTGGTAAATCGTAAACTGTATTATATGGAGACTATAAAGTTTTTTATATCAATCTGTAGATTATTTTTGAAAATTAAAATTAGATCGATCTTGTCCAGTTAATAATTTATTTAATTTCTTATATTGCACTCGAATCCAGGATCTCTATATATCCGCTTTGAAATTAGATACCTCGAGCAGGTGAAATTGTCAATCATTGTAGAAATGAATTACAGTATACGACAGACGAAAAAATTCTAATAAAATACTAAAAATAGACACATTCAAAAAGTAGTAATCTCGCAGTCGGTAGGACTCGAACCTACGCTCCCAGAGGGAATCTGATTTCTAGTCAGACGCCTTAACCACTCGGCCACGACTGCTCCTTGAATTCTTCTAGCTTACATTTAGATATTCATTCATTTTTTTCAAAATTTGGACAATATTTTATAGATGCATCGAGTTAAATTAGAAATGGAAAATTCTGAATTATACGTACAGTGATGAACAAATTAGGATTAATTTTTTAAATTCAAGAATAGAAGTAGGAAATTCAAAAACTGCAGTTATAATTATTAGTCGTTTAAGACGGGGCTCTAGTCGATTTTTGCCAACATCAAATATTTTTTCGAATATCTCCGAAACGAAAAGTCTTATCGGATTGTCCTTTTGGCGGCCGATATTTGACGAGGAAATCGGTCTAAAAAAATATGAGGATTTTACTGATGTTGTGTCAATCTTTTAGAAATACGTCCATGCTAGTAAAATTATAATTTGGCTATCTCGTCAACGGAAAACGATATACGAAATCGTAAAAAAGGTTAAATGATACTTACAAATGACATCCGATGAATGAATAATCGGCATATTTTGTTTAGTAGAGCCCCGCCTTATTTTGACCATAAAATTACATTCATTACTTTCGATACTTACTCGGTCTCAGTAACAACGATCGGCCACTTGTGTCTTCTTCTGTAGCTGACATTGTGTCAGAAATTTTCTGTAAAAAATTATGTGAACAAATCTTTCGTACGTAATACCTATCTACTTATTGTTAAATAATACTGTTTATAGTAGGATAGGTACTGTTCAATATCACAATTAAACAACATGTGATTTTCAGCCCAGTATAAGTTCAGTAAACCGTTATCTTTTATACATGACAGTAAAGCAGATCAAAGTTGATTTATCGTAAGTAACAAAGTCCGACCAGGAACCAACATTTATCAAAATACGTACGCATATGCATTCGCGATAATACGTATGCATATGATGCGATGCTATACAGTTTGTTACATAAAGTTTTATCGCTGATAATTGTCGATGACTATAAATCAAACGGAAAAATTCTTAAATTAGTATTTCGTTCAGATTTTGATAAAAAAGAACAAACAAAATTAAATTCGCAGAATTCTTTTAATCCATATGCCTTAGCACCTGGCTTGCAAAGTTCAGTGTTATGTATATATATACTTCTACATAGCTGTTTAACGTATTCATATAAAATATTTCAAGGACAACTGTGACTCGCGAGTTTGATTAACCGTAATAATTAAGCTTTTTTTTCTGTGCTAATTTTATACGTAATTTATTCAACTATATTTTTGTTAAAAAGTAGTACGACTTTCGTTAAATGTTCCCATATGTAAATATAACAATTTAGCAATAAGACCTAGTTTTACTCTTATTACACCCACCCCAGCACTACACGTGCATTTAAAATTGCATTTAACCGTAACGAAACTGGTCAAACCGAATCAAAGTAAAAGAATATTGTATAAATATCCTTGTAGTATGTGTGTATCTATTTATAGCATAAAGTCCTGCCGAAACAATACACAAACTTCATGAGTAATAGCATTAAAATTATAATAACCGAATAATGACTTGGATTTGTATCAATGTCAACACCATGACCGACTCGATGGATAATCTTGCCATAAAATAAAATCCAAGAAAAAAAAAAAAAAAGAACTGCCGAAACCCGGGATTGAACCGGGGACATTTAGATCTTCAGTCTAACGCTCTCCCAACTGAGCTATTTCGGCTGATGGTTAAATATGGTGGTAAATTACTACCTAACGTAATATCATGACATTACATAACGCTGCGAAAATAAAATATTATGTTACTACACGTGCGCAATTTTTGCTTATCGGTAATATTTTCAAATATTGTATAACAAAATTTTATCATAAAAATAAACTCAACATTGTTGAATTGAAAATATAACAACACCAACCGACCCCTGAATGATGCCTTATATTATTCTTCAAACTTTTATTTTATTAATTCGAACTGTTATCATGCAATAAAATAAAATCAGTTTAACACAACACTAATCATTTCGCACATGCATTATATGGCAAACTTTCGAAGTTACAACATCCTATACGTGCGACGACTGACACATAATATATTCGACCGCCTAGCGTCTAGTGTAATTGACAATCAAGACATTGAACAGTAACGCAAGTTGCCATTAGCCAGGCGGTTTTAAAGCGAAATTTTAAAGACGTAATCCTGGAAACTGTAGACAATAATTATAAACATGTGTTAATCTTTGCCCGTTTTATCCGCATTGCGAGATTTCAAAGTAAACTAGGCGTTATGGGTATTGATGTGTATAGATATATGATTAATAATTTTTATGTCTGTACTATGATCTTGTTCTGTGCGAAAAACTCTTCAGTATATGGAGTAATTGATCGTTTAAAGAAGAGAAGAATGCATCAGATCTAGTATTACTGTAATAATGCGTCATTCTTAATAGCAAATTCCGAACAATATAGATTAAGCACGTTCATGAGCGATTGCATGAGATGCTTACGCGTACAAAATAGTTATGCAGGGATTCCGACAATCGTTTAATCAAACATCCTGGTAGTTTCTCGATACTGAATTACGCTATTGAGCAAAAAGCAATACCGGAATAATCTATGAAACTGAGATATTGAAAAAAACAAAATACAAAAAAGGGTTCGACGAGGATGGGATTCGAACCCACGCGTGCAGAGCACATTGGATTAGCAGTCCAACGCCTTAACCACTCGGCCACCTCGTCTGATGGTACATGGTTGTTTTCCTGAACGATTTCAAGGTTAAATTTGATGATCGAAATTTGAATAGTCGGTATATCGTTCAAATTCGTTATACCATGACAACCTCGAACTTACACAACAGTAAAATGACTGCATCGTGTTATACGCCATCGGTTACGATTCGCCAATTTCAAACAATTGAATTCTAGGTAGTTATACATAATACAGAATAGAGATCCGTTCCCACCTATTATACTATTCTCAAAATCTGTATATCACCTACCCTAACGAGATGTCATGCGCTACCTATAATACCAAAACTTTAGGGAAAGTTATTACACGCTCTTACGACTTCAGTTAACTACATATACCTGACTAGCGTGTTAAATATCTTTGACATTTGTTCACTCTTTGATACCGTTAAACCACATTCATTGTAGTTAATTAATTAACATTCTCATGCGCCTGACTATACCTGCGCTCAATATATTTACTTCTAGTTATATAATTAAGCAAATGTGTTTGAGGTGTTTAAATATTTGTTTTCGAGTTATCTCACCACATTGATGAATAATATATCTACATATAATTGACTGCAGAAACTCGCTTTATTTACGTGCTAATTCAATTTGTCTATAGGCCTAAGATATAGACACTTTTCTATATCCCAAAACGTGACATAGATGATTCATTATTTTCTAAAATTAACATCCTGCAGGCCAAATTTAACTTTGTAAATAAAAGTAAATAGAATAAGTATCTCAGCTATGGCATTAGAATTTATGCATTTCAATTTGCTCTCTCCCCCTCTCTCTTACGTTTATTAAAAAATCTCCGGACTTCTGCTACTCTTAGGTTCATTTTTCAAATGTGTCAGATTAGTTCTCCACTATCTACATGAAGAGGGGTTTTTATCACTCGTATATGTATGTATACCGGATATGATATGTTATGATGTTGTTACTGCACGTGCTACAGCTCGCAACGACGCTATCAAAGACCATTAGATGTTGAAATCTCTGTTTAAGAATTCGAATCGCAATACGGATGTTCGTTCCGAACTTATCTAGATCATCTTGATTTCTTGTACAGTGTATAATGGAGGTAACAAATAACGATCATCGAACATTAAAGCAGCTATACATCTGTGTAAATATATGCGTTTGTGGCAATAGCCATAAAGCCTCAACACAATTATGCCTTAAGGTATATATTAAACTGATATCTTAGGTCAATAAACCTTATAGAATTTAACAAACGTGTTTTAAATTAGACACGTTTCTTGGCCCCCTTTATTTCTTGGCTTTGTACGCAATTCTATTTCGTAAATTGAAATTGGCTTTAATAAAAACAACCGTGAACATGTGGTGTGAAAAAAAAAAATTGTATAGATCTTATCTCACATTGTATGCGCATCCATGAAGGCGCCGTGGCTTAGTTGGTTAAAGCGCCTGTCTAGTAAACAGGAGATCGGGGGTTCGAATCCCCCCGGGGCCTTTGGTGGTATAACATTTTTTACCTGTGAAATCAGTATTTCATTTTTTGTCTCAGCTCTACGAGCCATGGTGTAACGAACGTCAATCAAAGAGTAAAAAAATGGTCTCCGTAAGTTTCCTACATGCAGTTTTAGATCGGGAATTGATGTATAAGTATAAAAAAAAAAGATATAAAGAAATGAGAAAAATTCGAATTCAATTTATTTCTGAACTATTTAAACCTGAATGAAATCGCAAAACAACATCGTTCGAGTGGATTTATGTTTGTTTTATATTAATCATTGGTTACCTATAGTCTTGCTTGGAATTACGTAAGCTTGAATTCTGCACGTATATATATAATCCTAACAGCATAATCAGTTCCGCTTTAATGGTATTGTTCCCGGCGCTTATACCTATAGGTATACAGTTAACTATAAAAACAAATTGGTTAAAGATTAGTTTTCAAAGATTCAAAGGATCGAATTAAATTAAAAGAATTTTATTCAGCGTTAGAATTTTTTAAATTTCATTGAATTTAATTTACCCCTGTAAGTCTCTTCGCATTTCGGTATAACATCAAGTATTGCAGAAGTATGTGTTTGACAGACAATTTTGCAAGCCAATATTCTTGCAGAATTTGCACATTAAAACTATCGAGCTCGTATAAGTATACAAAGCATCGTAATTTTCTACTGCATTGTCCGGTTATCTTTTCCTAGAATCTCCAAAGATAGCGGAAGTCGTACATACATACATACGTATGTAACGTACGGGTATATAGGTATGTACATATTCTTTTTATTTTTTTCCTCAACAAAGTAAGAATGAGTTTTAATCAACAGTCAATTTACCTAATCGTCAAGGAAGTTCCTTGAGAGATGCTATAGGTAATTATTTAAGTAACTAAAAACAAATAAAAACCAAAAACAAAAAAAAAAAAAATCGTTTAACGATGGCTAATCACCGAGTTAATCACCATTTATTTACAACTACGTACACCTACTATATGCATGGAAAAAAATTTTGTATTAATAAACAGATCCGAATTATTTTTGATTCTGGAAAAACCAGACAAACCAGTTATATAATTTAATCAACATTAGCTATACTTAGATATCCAAAATTATACAGCAACAATTTCAAATATAAACCAATGATGTAGGTAATAATAATGATAAAAAGAGTTATGAATACATACATATAAATTAATGTTTCTCCTGTATTAAAATTGGCCAATAATTATTCATACCTAATAAAAGTGTAAATGTAGAAATTTATTCGGACGCGAATTTTTATCTTTTTATTTTTTTTTATTTTTTTTTTTAATTCGCTATATTACAAATTCAGCTGCGGTTGGTATATGTTTATTAATATTAGCATCGCGTTTATTGTATCTACTTAATAAGCACGTTATGTATAAATGAAAAAAACGATTTATGACATTCGCGGGCAACATTCCGCTCATTACATTATACTGGTTTTAAAACAGCAAAGCCAGTCGTTGGACAAACTAGCTAACGAAGCTAGATTTGCAGCCCACTGCTTTGCAGCCTTACTCTTACGGTTCTGAAATCGATTAACGGCAATCGCGACGTCAAGAATCCAGAGGTAAGGACGACGTAGCTCGAGGGCTTACTTCGCTCCCCTATTATTTCTTTTCTTTTCTTTTTTTTTTTTTTCTTTTTTTACGACCCTAAACCGGAATCCCGAACTCCTTTAGGGTGAGTAATACTAATACACCGTGGATAACAATCTTCTGCTGTTGACCTAATAATCGCGTTTTATATTGGCTACGCTTTAACGATCATACTGTAGTCGTTTATATTAATTACTTATAATATTATTAACGCCGAATTTCAATTGTTAAAAAAGAAAGAAAAAGGTCCTTGGGGAAGCGGAATTAACGCTAAGACATCAAAAGTTTACAAGGCATGTTATGCGGACCTTGTAACTTTAATGCAAATTTCAATATTATATGTATACCTATACGATCGTTGAATATCGATGTTTCTTGTTCTTCCTTTCCTCGTTTGTAGAGATCAGGAAAAATAAAAGATCGTAGCTTCTTGATGTAATTATACTGTTTCATTGAAGCATAAGATGTTACAGTCTATTATAATTCATTCATCCTGATCGATTCGATTTATTATACCGTATAGTCATACCAAGAACGAATCAAGAAAATGTCTACTCTCTGCATACCGAATTTAAGAAATGACAAAAATCAAAAAAATCGTTAACTCCAATAATCAACATAAAATATGTTTGTCCTTCCTAATTTCCTCAGTAATTCTTATATTTTTTAAATGCCTTTATCGAGGTCTGCAACATATTCCGCATATTGTAGTCAGATTTGAATACCGTAAGTCTAAAGAGGCCTCGCACGTGGCAGTGTTTTGAGTGTAATGCGCATGCGCGTAAGATCGTTAGTAAAGGTAAATTTTCACCTGTCACCCTTCCCTATAGTTCTCAGTTGCAATTGGTACCGCACTTAGGCTGGTGGTTGCAATTTCGGTTTAACCATTGGCCTATACCGAAGAAAGTCTTCGTCAAAGATAGACAAAATTCAACTACATTAAATCCAAATATATTTATTCATAGAATTAATTATTTATTTATTTATAACCCAGCCGATAATCAATCCAGCTGTAGTTATAGTGATTTTAAAGTGCGCGAAATATACTGTGTGCCTTTACCTCGACTCAATTTTTAACTTTTTTTATTCAAATTTAATATCCATAATCATTCTGTAATAAATTGGCATAAATTCAAAACGAGGAAATTACAGTTTTGATTACTGAATAAACTTACTTCTAATCGAATCGAACAACAACGAGGTCTACATTTCATCAGGTATTTATTTTAAATTATTCAATTGAAAATTTACGACACATATTAGGTCCTGAATTTTATCAAATCGATTATAAATATATCGATAGATACATAACACAAATATGATATAATAATTCGTAAAATTATTATTTTTGATACAAATGATATAAAAAAAAAAATCACTTCATCTGCTCGAACATTTAAATTCTTTACACCCGGTTTAAATGCCGAGTTAAAAGAACGTCAACCTGCACCCTGGAACGTGGCTAAATTACGGTACGTTAGTCCGTCCATAAATTAAAGATAATTTTTTCAAGGTAAAAGGCGATTGACGAGTAAGTGTAATGACAGGTAAACGTAGATAACTGTATAAGTAAATTCATGGCTTATTTTAAAGAAGTTTCTAGGTCTAACAATCGTAGAAAAAATCTAGTAATATACATGTAGTATATATACATTTGTATATTATATGTCTTACCAGTTACTTTACTGTTTTGGCGAGTCTTTGGAGAAAGCATGATCAACGTTTTGTATGTAGGATTATAGGCCTCAGAGTAAGTTTTAACTAACTTTCGCATTCGAAGTTAAGTCCCAATGTCCACGAGTAGATCAGCCTGATTCCAATAAACTAAGAGTTCAATATTGATTCGATGTTGACAATTCTAATTATTCACTATACCATATATACACACGTTGATATTATATTCATTTTATACACAAGCTTTAATCGTCATGATTATCAATTCAAATGTTTAAATTTTAACACGACAGGCTACAACTGCGACACGGTAAAGTGAAAATACGAGTACTTTGAGTTGTATATAAAATCACACACGTTTATATCAAGCTCGAAAGTTGATGCTATGGGTACATACAAGTATATCGTATACCTATAGATACATCGCGAATTCTGCGCCAGATCAACACTCCGAAAGTTCTCCTTCTTCCCGAGTGCATACATAACGTACATACATATTGTATATGTATATGGATATGCGTTGAGTGATAAGAAGTAATACAAATCATAAAATTTTTCGGATTCATTTAGGGAAATTTTTACTTTTATTGTTAAATTCGAACCTTCATGTGGTCTGAAAAATAGCGATAAGCGCGCGCAGATCGTAAAACAGCCGTGAATGTTTTTGAATACGATCGGTTCTTTACGATTCATGGTTAAAGTCCTATACAAGCTATTATACTCTTATATTGTTGATTGCGTGACTCGTTCGGACGCAGAAACGAGTTTTTTCATTTGCGTGTGGGTTTTTTTTTTTTTTTTTTTTTTTATAGTGAGATTGACGTCAAAAAGTATATGCAAAAAAAAAAAAAATTAAGTGAAATCAGTATGTCTATACCTATATCTGCGTAAAGCCAAATCATAGATTATAACGACTTATATATTATGTAACGTAAAAACACGAAATTTATATCGGTTAGAATGTTCATCTTATTATTATATATACACAATTTTTTATGTATATAAATTATACCTGCACCGTCCTATCTTTAAATAGATTTAATAGTTTTAATACTCGTGCTAATTATACTGGCAAACAATTTAAAATGAATTTAGTCTTATACATTTTCTTCACAGAGTTCTACGAAACTGGAAACGAGGTAATTAGGAGCGATATGGGATCTCCCTGATTTCAGTCGGTGCCAATTTCTGCTAACGATCTGTTCAGGGACGCCGTTTTCCACTGCAGTTGAACCGTTAACGACGAAAAAGGTTTTTCAAGAAATCAAACCTCGGTTATAGGTATACCCTATCCTCTACCAGCAATGACTAGGTACACAGTAAAAGACGAGGAGCAAAACGAAGATCCCTGCAGAGAAGTAAGACTGACAGGTTTTACCCCGGGAAATCTCACCTCAACGGTTGATCCCGAGCATTACACTCGAGCGAACCTTAACTTTAGCGACAGGCTCAGCGCTTCTGAGCTTCCAAAACCAGCGAAGATGGTTTCAGGAATATCTGGTAAGACTTTGAAGACTTGGTAGAGAGAAAACGGAAAGATGAACGTTATTTATTTAAACATTATTTTTAAATTATCCTTATTTTCGAGATTTTAATTGAGCTTGGAAATCCCGCATTTAAGTTTTTCCCGTAACATGACACATAAAAACCTTGAATTCGATATTAAAATTCAGCAAAATCGGTAAAGCGACTGAGGAAAAGTAAGAAAAAAATATGCTTTCAAAGAATTTATCAATATTTCTTCAACTTTCTTAGAAAATTCTCGTTTCGGGACACAAAGGAGAACTTTTTAATTCAATGAATAGCATTGTACGACAACTCGATGACAATACCGATTGAAGACAAGGTTCTTTTTTTATTGATAATTTTAATTCATATCTACCAAGGATAGAGGTACGAAACTGCAATCGTGCATGTTATACGAACATCACAATATTATGATGTCACGAGTTTAACATACCTAAAAATTTTTTTTATGTGAAATGAATAAATTATAATTGACACTATGGAAATTCTATTAGGTAATAAAATATGAATGAATAAATCGCTTCAAAGTCAAATATTTTTTTCCTGATAATCTAGTGGTCATATAAATTCTGACTAATTAGTTATTATTAGTAAGTTTATAAATACCTAAAGACTTTGGAATGAACGTTAAACAATAGAAACAATTATACCCATATATCTATACATATAGCTTGCTATTATTGACCATCCGTGAAAGTGTGCAAATCAGCTTACTATGCATAAGTTTCCATTAGAAATTCCGGGAAGTATTTAATCGCAATTTGTCACGCGTATACCTACATATATTTACTGAACAATTTATCGTTAATTATGTACAGAATTTGTTTTCTTGAACGATATACGTTATTGAACTATTAGAATTTCTGAAAGGTTATTACCTATATCTCGGTGACGAAATCATCTATTACCATGCTTACCGATTGTATAAACTCAACTAAAATCTAATCCTAATCGCCGTACAGACATATGAGTAATAATTTGTCTAAGATATTCTACAACTATGTTTGACAACTGTAATTTAATGTATATGTTTGCTTTGGGTGAAACTTTTCGACCACAAACATCTTGGTTAAGTTAGATTTATCAGGACTTCGTCCCAAGTCCTACCAGGAGATAGTAAATTCTGTCCTTGTTCCTACTCCACGTTCTATAAGATGAGATAAGACATACATACATTTATATAAGAAATTATAAAAGTATATTCCATTTCGAAAAAGTTACTAAATTCAAAAATAGACTCACTCGTGAGTAACACAACTATGTGAATAAAAAATTTCTCTTACAAAATCAATTAGCAAGTTAAAAAATGTGTAAATCCAAAGAAAGTTGGTACAGTTTCACACTAGGTACAAATTGTGTGATCAAATATACTTATTCTATCTATATAATTAAACACTATATTCTACAATAAAATTTCGCTAAAATCAATCTATTTAAACTATAATTAGTCGCGGTTATATGCAGCAATGAAATTTCAAACTGCTACCCCTATCACATTTAATTTTCAAAATTGTACTGCATTCAGTTAGTCCAACAGCTCGGTGCCTTTCTTAAAAATACAAAAAAAAAAATCCCCTTTCCAATCCCCCGATCGATCTTGCCTAAACTGAATGTCAGATCAATGAATCATTGAAAGTATTTTTTGTGTCAAATTTAGTTGAAATCGGCTGTCTATTTCGCAACTTATCTGATATGAAGAACTAGTTATAAGTGTCCCACAATTTCTTGACTAATGAATATAATACCGTGATTACTATACAACGGTAATTACTGGTACAATTCGTCGAAAAATTATCGGTAGAAATTTTCAGTAAATATATATTGAAGTTAATATATTTCGGTGAGTTTACACAGTTTTTAATTTTCAGATCCTGACGATCTAGAACGGGAAGTAGGATGTTCCTCGGGGCCAAAATGGTTGTGTCGTCGAATAAGGAAATCTTTTACAAAGAAAATACTTCACAGAAGAATACCAATATTTTCTTGGTTGCCTAAATACAATAAGGAGTATGCGATTTCCGATTTAGTAGCTGGCCTTACAGTCGGTTTAACTGTTATACCTCAAGCCATAGCCTATGCTAGTGTGGCAGGTGTTCCTGCACAGGTACTTTGAGCAATCTACTGTTGTTTATCTTTTTAGCAATTTTATGAAACATCATAAAAAAGAAAGAAACAAGAAATCAAAATATATATATATGCTGATGTTTACTTAAAATTTATTTCCTTTTTTCCATTTGCAGTACGGTCTTTATTCCTCCTTCATGGCTTGCTTCGTTTATACGATATTAGGCCCTTGCAAAGACGTTCCTGTTGGCCCGACAGCCATAGCAGCAATCCTAACGAAAGAAACATTGCAAAAAGCTAATTTAGGCTCAGAGTTTGCTGCATTGTTAACATTTGTATCTGGCTGTGTGATGTTGATTATGGGTATTTTGCAACTAGGTAAATATACAGAAAACTAAAACGGATTCGTGATTCATGGGTTAATGGGAAGCAAACAAACCTAACAGCCCTTTTTTGCCAAACAGGATTTTTGATAGACTTCATATCCGGTCCGGTATCGGTTGGCTTTACCTCAGCAGCTGCTATAATAATTGCTACCTCACAAGTCAAGGATATTTTAGGACTTGATTTCACTGCAGGAAAGTTCGTGAATGTTTGGCAAGAAATTTTTCAACACATTGGCGAAACACGGCTCTGGGACGCTGTCCTCGGAATCGCATGCATGATTGTTCTCCTACTTCTCAGAGTGAGCTTTCTATCACACATTATATAATTATAATAGTCTTCCAAGTCATTATTAATACATGCCACTACATATTGGAACAAATAAATCACCACTCGTTTATGTGATGTAAATTATTATGGAAATATAAAAACGATTTTTCCGATTGATAAATCTAACACATCAACATATTGCTCGCAACATTCAGCCTTCAGCAATATCCTACATCTCATTTCTCGATGTTAAATAAAAAGTATGTATTGAGGTAAATTCTGACGAGCATACATTTTCCTTATTTGACAAATTTTGATCATTGATTTCACCGAGTCTATAAAAGAATTCAAATTATCTTTAATATATCGGCGAATTTTAACTCACGTTAAAATTTCAATTGCGATATTTAACCAGTTGTGTAATTTGATCGTTAAAATTTCCATTAAAATGTTACGCTATACAGAAAGTGAAAGACATCCGGATCACCTCGAAGGACACGAAGGAATCAACTCTGTTGCAAAAATCTTTGTTAAATTGCTTCTGGTTCATCTCAACCGCCAGGAATATATTAGTAGTTGTTTTATGCTCCGTTGGATGTTATCTCCTAGAAGCTCACCTCGGCACTTCTCCCGTCATTCTGACGGGCTACGTTAAGCCAGGATTACCGAGCTTCCAGTCACCATCTTTCACCAGTGTTGTAGCCAACGAAACGTACCATTTCGGTGACATGGTGTCAGCTCTAGGATCCGGATGTGTCGTTGTACCATTACTTGGACTTTTGGAGAGCATCGCTATCTCGAAAGTATTTTGTGAGTTATATTTTCTTGATGTATTAATTTTTCTGACACTTTTTTTCTTTATCTCTTCTTTTCTTCAGCCAGCAAACAAATCCGTGA
This sequence comes from Macrophya annulata, assembly GCA_963924015.1. Taxonomy (NCBI): domain Eukaryota; kingdom Metazoa; phylum Arthropoda; class Insecta; order Hymenoptera; family Tenthredinidae; genus Macrophya; species Macrophya annulata. Next base: position 4,731,289 of record OZ001257.1, on the reverse strand, counting down.
AAAGCTTTTCAAGTTATATCTTAGAATTTCGTTATCCTCTAGCACAGGCTTAATGAAATCCTTGCGGATTCAATTTTCTTTGGTTCTCTTAACTCCATCGAACCAAGAGAATTTCTCCAGGGGATTGCCCGGATGCACTTCAACAGTCGTTTCACCTTGGCTAGAATTTTTTATATTCAAAAATTTTCTATGCGAATTGAAATTCTCCGATTCAATAGTCCTTCTGTAAATTATTCTATCCCCAATTCTTATCGTTTCATAAACACAAACACTTATAGTCTCTATACGTAAATTAATTCAAAGAAAAATATAATATCAAAAGATAATAGAAAAACTGTAGTAATTTTATTCTTCCTCAGCTGATGGTAAGCCGATTGACGCTACCCAGGAGATGCTCGCTTTGGGAACTGGTAACATAATTTCATCGTTCGTATCTTCGATACCAGTAACGGGTGGGCTTAGTCGAGGAGCTGTGAACAATGCTTCGGGTGTAAAGACAACTATGGGTGGTATTTACACTGGGTTAATGGTCCTGATATCTCTCCAATTTCTGACTCCCTATTTCTACTACATTCCAAAGGCATCTTTGGCAGCTGTGATCATTGCTGCGGTTGTATTCATGGTCGAATTTCACGTGATCAAACCAATGTGGAGGACAAAGAGTAAGATATTACGATATTATCAATGTTTAAGTTTTTCATTTCAAACTTCTTAGCAATTTATCAATTATTTGTATTATAATTTACTGAGCATATACATATCGTAGAATGGTTCTCCTAATGCATCTATTAAAATTGGCGATCGATAAAAGAGATATTATACAGGTAATCATTATAAATCAGATGTAGACTAGTTCAAATACTGTGTGACAGAAATTAATCGTTGTTTGAGACGAGTCAATATTTGAAAATTATTCATATGATATTGTGTCTGAGAGACTTGTGGGGAGAAATTATTTACCGCTAAAATTTTATTACTGTAGCTATATGTATATTTATGATCGTGCATGGTGTGTCAGAAATTGCGGAAGTAATATTTTTTTACGGATGTAAATTTTACTTGAAAATTATATATTCACGCCACGTTTAGTTCTTTATCATTCGACCACAAAAAATAAACACATTTCCGGCTACGTTTGCGTAGTTGTAAAACACATCTGTATCGTATACCTGCGTATTTATAATGTAAATTACTGTGTAGTTACGGTGGGCGCGTGATTTCAGTTAGACAAAAAAAACTAAATAAATAAATAACCGTATAACATGATGGGACTTAAAAAATTTATAACGTTTACTAGTTTCAAGTCGAGTTTACTTTAATTGTCTAACAAATATATAAATCTTTATATTAACCATACAAGTAACAAGTAAATTATATTGTTCTTATCTTCTCTTTCAAGAAATGGACCTTATCCCAGCAGTTGCAACATTTGTTTGTTGCTTATTCATCAGGCTTGAGTTGGGAATTGTTATTGGTATTGGAATCAATCTGTTGTTTCTTTTGTACGCTTCCGCTAGACCAACTTTAAAAGTGCACAAAGCTACGGTGAGTAAAAGTTATCTCTTATGGATTAAAAATATATACAAAAGCGTAAATTTTTAACTCACGGTTATACCAGTTTAGACATATATAATTATTATTAAGCAAATTCATGAATTCACTTTTGTTAGTTTCGGATGAAAGTACAGACTGAAAATAATTGATTTAAATACACCGGACGAATTTTTTTTCAACTTCCTTCAACGTGAAATATTTATTAAAAAATTGAGTTCACTGAGTAATTTGTTTTACTTTATTATGGAAAATTCAGAGAAAGTTGGACCTAAAATGTTCAGGGTGATACCAAAGACCGGACATTCATGTTCTGTTTATAATTGTTATTCATAAAATATCGTCAAATGATGCGTCAGAGGTTTGTCAATTCAAATCATTTTGAGCGTGAAGCATTTGCAGTATAACAGCAATATCAAAGAACACGTTTAAATAGTAAATATCAATCGTTATGAAATAATGATGATTTAAAATTCGCTCATTTTTATAAATTCAATGTATTCATATTGTATTTTTACCGATTTATATGATATTCATACCCATTCTATCTATGACAGAGTGCCAGCGGTTGCGAATATCTCGTAATCACACCGGACAGAAGCCTAGTCTTCCCGAGTGTCGAGTATGTACGAGCGGTTATCAGCAAACAGGGGCTACGGCAAGGAAATGCCGTTCCCGTTGTGATCGACTCCACGCATATACAAGCCGCCGATTTCACCGCTGCTAAGGTGAGTCTATACAATAATATTAATTAATTTTTTTATTAATTCATTTATTAAGAAAAAATAAATAAATACGCTCACTTAATATTCAGTTAAATATAAAATTGACACGTTCATTTCTCAGGGTATAAAATGCCTAATAGAAGACTTTGCGAGCCGTGGTCAGCCGCTTCTTTTTCATAATTTGAAACCAAGCGTCGTGGAGATATTCCGCGGTGTTAAACCGTCCGATCTTAGATGTTGTGGAAGCGAAGCTGAATTGAATGATTACCTCAAAGGTGAGAATAAATAATTAATAAACAATACGTAGAATAAACAATATCTGATCATTCTTTTATTTAACGTTATAATAGTTTATACTAACAATATTAAAAAATATATATTCTTATAGCTACATGCAATATATTATTCTTGTTTCTTTTTATTGCAGAATTCTCTAATTTAACGACGATTCCTGCCACGAGACACTAAAATTATGCTGTGGATATAACACTAATAAAATGTACATACATACATTCATTCAAATCGACGAGTATAATAATAGAACAATTTGTACAATTAACTGTGGCAGCTAGATGGGCAGATTTAGGATCAGTATTAGAACAGTTAAACTATAACGTTTGGAAATTCTGTACAGACGATATGTATACATAATCTATAAATGAATGTTGCATAAAGTAATAATTATAATAATAACAATTACAGGATAAAATATTTAAATAAGAGTTTATAAATTCAGACATTTTCGATCTATATAGTATATTATTAATTAAAGAACCGTATACTATTCTTGAAGCACATTTGGACAAATATTTTCGAGCATCTAGTAGCGAGATTATTTCACTGTGTAATGAAAGTTTGTTAAAGAAAGTATTAAAGTAGGCTGAAACATGAAAGATAATGTCTAGTTTTCAAACAAAAAGGATTGTTTCAAACCTTTCCTAATATAAAAAGTTCAAGTGCTAACGGCAAGATGTACAATGTCTAGTTTTCTGTCATAAAAATTTCGATATAAAACATATCTCGACAACTTCTCAAGCTATTGAGAAAAAGAAAAAATACATATTGGATGTCCCTGTGCGGCAATTCAATGTCTGATTGTTCTGTGTGTAATTATCATTGACTATTTTACCACAAAGTGATAAATTTTTAAGGCTTTGAATTACTTACACATTTTTTTAAATTTCTCAAGAGCGTTGAAACTGTTTCTCAATGCGACTGATCATTTCATAGAAAAATTCTATAATAAACCGAAATTTAATTATGACTATAATCTTATCACATTGTATACCAATGGCGTAAAATTCGAGAATGATTAATTATTTGGTGTTTTTATCGCTTGAAACGAGGTAGTGAAGCTCATGTGTGCATTTTTAGTAATTAATTTCCATCTCCTTGGCACCCGCATCTGGTGTTGCGACGTAAAATGTCGGTGAGCCGGTGTATCTGATGAAAAAAGTTCAGAAATCTTGAATTTTTCATCGATTTATATAAATTAAGAAATAGGTTTTCATACTTCTGGTGAAATATGTTGAAAAATGCATAAAGAAATTCAGCTACTAACTTCTGCTTAATATTCTTGATCAACTCGTCGACAGATTCTTTTTTCACCAGAGTTACTGTGCAGCCTCCGAAACCAGCTCCAGTTAAACGACTTCCCAAGACTCCGTTGACTTCTCTAGCTGCTGATACAAGAGTGTCTAACTCTTTCGAGGAGACTTCATAGTCCTTTTGCAACGAATCGTGACTTTCGTTCATTAATCGACCAAATTCAACAAATGATCCAGATTCTAGAGCTAATGCAGCTGCTTGGGTTCGCAAAATCTCGGTTATTACGTGACGCGCTCTTTTTATTAATATCTCTGGCGCGTTTTGAGATTTAAGCACTGTAAAAGGTAAAAATTATACATAAACATTGAATTTTATATTTAGACACAGAAAACCGGAATTTTGAATATCCTCAAGTAGAAATTGAAAGAAGAGTTTTTATTATTCTTTTAAGATTCTCCTATCATTTCTGAATTATTTAGCTGTATTCTCAAACTATTCTAAACCTCAGAAAAAGACTTTAATCAGTAATTTCATATTTTAAATTATTTCTAAACTCAAAACGTCAATTGGTTTTGCAAGTTCAAAGTCTGGTATCTTTTCTTCAGTTAAATTTCATAAATGGATGGTGAAAAGTCTCCAAATTGTTAGCAGTGCTTAACATTCTTGACCGATAGATAACTTACCATCTAAATCAGCCAGGGTTGCATCTCTAAGACTTTTTAAATTCAGTTTTTTGGCAACTTCATAGCAAGCATCTCTGCGCTCTGTGTATTGACTAGTAGAAAGCTTGTGCGGTGCGTTTGAATTAGTTATAAGAAACACGTAGTCGTTTTGAACCATCGGAATAAGCTTCGTACTCAAATCTCTACAATCTAAAAGTAGCACATGACCTTCCTTGCCCATTACAGATATAAATTGATCCATTATACCGCAAGGTACACCGGCAAAATCGTGCTCAGCTTTCTGACATGCTGCTGCCTAGAAAAAACAATGGAATTAAAAAATTATGTGTGCCTTAAAAACTAGATTTAACGGAAAGTCTTAGTTTGGTCCTTGGTATTTATTGACAAATACGATTTTTTGTCTTAAACAGTAAATGAATATGACAAAGATATGCGAATTTCGGAATTTAGAATAGCATTATTCTGCAATTAATACAAATGTACATCAGTTAAACATCAAAAAAAAAAAAAATGAATAATTCTGTTCACCTTTTCATTGAGTTTAATTGTTCTACAGCCACTCAAGGCTTCTAATAAAGTATATGTAGCAACTTCGAGGGCCGCTGAGCTGCTCAAGCCTGCACCAACAGGCACACTTGATAGAATCAGTGCATTAAATCCTGGCAATGAACCTATAATATCAATATGAATTAACATCTCAACTAGTTATAATACGTTTAAAGAATACTCAAATTTTTTTTTCTAAAAGCACTAGAAATCAAGAAGAAAACCGTTCAAAAGCAAAATAAAATGTGTTTATCTACTATCGATGTAATAATAGCACATCCAAGCTAACTAACTGTTATATAATTGAATAATACAACAACTTCTAACGATATAACAATGATGTATAATTTTACCAAGATAATCTTGTGCCATAAAGGTTATCAGATTTTTATTATTGGAGTTTAGTTCTCTTCTTTTCATGTATTTTAAGCTATTGTGGAAATGGTGCTATTATATTTTATCATAGATCTTAAGCATCTTTTGCACATGTAGAGCACACCTTTCCACCAGGATTAAATAACAATTCTAAAAAAAAAGCTTTTACTAACACGTGAAATTTACTATAGGTCCTTTAACGTAATTAGCCCACTTTGGCTCTCCAGGTTTTATCTCGCTCCTATTACTAATGTCGAATTCTGCTCGATCAATGTTTCCGATTGCAGTGCTCATCGTAACTAGCACACATTTGTGGGATTCATTAGGTCTGGCTGCAATTACAGTTACCATAGGTAAAGCCTGGAATATAAATTGAAAAAACATGATTAGAAATGAATCATTAATAATCCAAAAGCACTTCCCTAAAGAATGATTAATTATTATAGAATCTCTTATTGACATCAATATTAACCGCTCTAGTAAGTCACTCAAATTTACTGATTCAAAATTCAAACAGTTTGATTAAATCACAGACATAAGTCATCACTTAGATGATTGAATAAACAGCAAAATGTATTTTTTTTATCTTAAATACAGCAAAGTATCTAAAATAAAATTATGATCAATAATAATGAAAGATAATCTTGGATTTGAATTACCATTGGTAAAACAAAGCCCCCATTGTAGTCCGTGTGTTCACCGATTAAATTAACTCTGCCAGGTGCACAAACGCATACAGTTGCATCTTTTCCAAATTCTTTAGTAAAAGCTTGTAGAGCTTTTATTCGGATCTCATTTTTGTCAGGTATTACGGTAGCCATATTGAGCAGTTAGGTGGTATTTCTCAAAGCAGAAACTGGATTTGGAAAAATCGAAACATTCAAATATCAATTTAAAAATTCGTCATTCATCAATGTTTGAATTTCTTATTTATTCCTTGTTATTTTTTTACTTACATATAAAAATTGACAAAAATATGAAACACAGTATAATATAAGTAGATATATGTATAAATAACTAAATAGATGTATCAAAATTTATTTAAATAATAAACTTTTCGGCAATAATTAAATAAAACTAGAATAAGAAAATCAAAGGGTGATTATCACTGGCACAATTTTAAATGTGCTTCTCTAACAAGCGCAGAAATGATACTGAATATCACTAAGCTTGAGCAAGTGGTAATTAAGATTGGGACTTAACACATTCGCGAGTTATCAGAGCTCTGATAAAAAAAATTAAAAAAAAAAAAAACGTAATTTTTTACGTAGTAGTACGCGAATGCATGGAAGCTTAGAAACAAACGGACGTCATAAACATGACAATAACTATCGCGGAAATAGAGAAATACTTAGTGTATTATGGCAGAATTTGATTGAAGAGAAGAGCTAATATAACACTATGCAATGTCGGTCTCAGATCCTCTTATTAAAGAATTAAAAGGTAATTTTATAACTATTTTTAACTCCGTCTGACAGCTATAGGTTATGTCGTTCAAACCTCTGTCACCTTCAATTTATCGTACTAAACCGTAATATTTTATCAAAATAATTATACTCGTTATACTTACCGCGAAAAAACGCTTCAGATATGAGAATAATAATACATAATTTTACCATACATTATCCTTTTATCATTGAATTGATATTTTTATTGATTTTTACAAAGGTCGTTTACAGGTGAGCCGGCCATGTAGTTGTGTTGTATTGTATGTACAGTCTGCTTCACAGTTTCTATATATAAGTCGTCTGCTTGAACTAGTATACTGTCTATCGCGCATCGCGATTCAAAAAGCGCGGGTCTATAAATAATACGTAAATTTGAATTTATTAATATAAATAATTAATATAATAATAAGTGCTATTACGTATATCTTTATATCATTTTATACATAACATCAATCTATTTGTGATATATCAGCTGTTCTTGTGTGAAAAGAGATTAGCTTATCGAAGTAATATCATTGACACGTTGATCCCGGTATGATTTAAAGAACATAAAATCATCTGATATATTCTCGTATACATATAGCTGCGTGAGATCTTTATTTAAGATAAAAGTATAGATGAAATAAAATATTATGTTTTCTTTATACAATATTAAGGCTGGACCCGTAAATTGACGGAATATAAGACGGAAATAAACGATGACAATATCGACCTATTATCGTTCTGCAAAAGCTTAGAGAGATGTTTTCAAAAAGGTGTTTTAATGCGAATGAACGCTATAGGATTTCCAAAATTACCCGAAGCCTGGTACTGGATGGAAGAGATTTTAGATAAAATACAAAGGTGTAATTAAATAGATTATAAAATGATTATTATATTACCTTTGAGTCAATTCTTTTTTCTGTTTTCGGTTATTTGTTTTATGTTTTCTTCTTCTTTAAAATTTATTGACGCGCTTTCCCTGTACGCAATTTTGCTTTTCTTTTCCAATTTCAAACCACAAAATATTTCACTAATTATAAATAATGTCGAGTTGATAAGCAATTTGTTCCAGCTATACGTATACGTCAGCTGTTGAAGCGGTAAAAGATAATTGTAGAGTCCGTTCGCCTATTGGAAAACTAAGACTTTTGATAAGAATTTGTCTGGCTCGAAAATGTCTCCACATACCCGTCCAAATATTAGTAAGCATAGAGAATTAATAATCTTTGTTCATAAATAATAAACAAGATTTACATGATCACATAAATTTACACATTAGAAATGTGTCTATCTACCTGTAATGTGTATAATGTGTGGTTTTCAACAGGTACAGAATACCTCGTCATTTGGTTTCGATTTTTACGACCCGCACAGTATTTTGGGGGATGATATTTTGCGGGAAATACTATTATCCGTCTTACTGCAAATCAGTAAATTAAATTTTCAGTTAAATGTAAAAAATTCCAGCTTTTTAGACGACACTTGGCACCTACCAGAATGCTCATCTCTAGAACTTGTGCCTTGTAAAACACTTGGGATATCAGTTTCGTAAGTTTCAATACATATACATGCCTTATTGATACTTATACCTATAATATAAGCTTAAATACCAAAACGTTTCTTGTTTATTGCTATTACATAACATGGAATACATAACAATAATAAGATCAATCGAATACTTCTATTCGATCAAAAGATCTTTCAAGCTATTTATTTTCTTTCGATTGATGCCTTGTATTGATAATCTTAAAAAAAAAAATTGTCAACATCATTCGAACTTTCGAATACTACATATGTATATCACGCTATCTGTATGTGTATAGGTATATGTATTCGAAACGCTGTCATAATTCGATAACAATTAATCATAACATTACACAACACGAATTACTCGTGATCGATCTGCAGACCTTCTGAACTAGAATAACATTTGGCCTTGATCGTTATGTCTACGTGTTAAGAATACAAAAATATACACAGGTTGAAATAAGAATCGTTTTCATTTTTATTCAGTTTTGTAGAGGGAAGGGCCATCGTTGTTAATTTGGAAGAAAATTCTGTCGCTGCTGAAGATGTAAGAATAAATATAAATAATTTATCTGCAAATAATTTATGACGCACGGGTAATGAATAAACTACATTTAATTCCATTAAATATATCTATATCATATTTTGCGGTAGGAGAAGATCGAGCTTGGTGATATTTTGGACGAAATTAACGGAAGCATAATAACATCAAGTGCCAAAGGAAGACTTGGCAAGATAATGAAAAAAGCAATCGGAAAACCTATATCCATTCATATCGTTAAAGTACGAAACCACTTTATATGATTAAATCCGTTCTTTCATACCTATACATGTTACTCTTATATTACTTCATTTTTAAAAGCAATTTTTAATATTCATCTCTGTTATTCTGATTAAAATCTCTGAATTTTTATCTTAAAAATAAATCGATCATTTACATTCTAAGAATAATCTACCGTTTTATAGTTTCGTTATAAGCAATCGAGAGATCTTTACGGACCAATAGTTCATCTGATTCGAAGCTCCGGTATAGAGCACATGAAAAATATACTACTAAAAAGTCCCGTGGTTAAATCTGGGCAGATTGAAAATCAGGAATTGATGAAAACTCATTCTAATACAGAAAATAATCTGTTGAAAGCTGGCTTTGTGATAAAATATTGCGGATCTATTCCCACCGGAAATGAGGGAGATGTTAGACAAATAGAAAAAGCTATATGGGGAGTACTTAGATCCGGAGATTCCCGGCTCTCAGATGTCAGATTTGAATGTTTGGAAATCGGGATTAGGGTCACTCAAGAAATCGACGATAATGTGAGTTCAGGAAAAATAACATAACATAATTAAGGTTTTCCTGTATAAAATTTGAATTATGAGTGCATAAACGATTCGCTCGAGCATACTGCCTTGCGTAACTATATCGCGGGTTGCTTGGCATCAGGCGTTGAGTACTTAATTTTTTTAGAGCTGGAAGTTTCATTTTTCAACTTTTTAATGTTTTTTAGATCATTTTGAAGCATAGTTATATGGAAATATCATCATGTGGACGAACAGCTAATATCCCAGACTACTTTGCTTATATCGCGGGGTAAGGAGGAAGACTTTTTCTGTTATAAAATAAGTGCAGTATAAACTATAATGTTAAGATGATTGAATATTGGACAAGAATTGGAAATATCATATGTAAATTTTATTCTTAATTATGTATTATTTTTACAGAGATACAAACTGTAATGTGGCAAAAAATTTTAACGCGTATGTTTTCTTCCATCAAAACGAAGACGAAGTACAAACGATTTTGCAGAGTTTGGGACAAGGCTTTCAACGAACCCATTTTGCTGTTTAATTATATTTATGTTGTATAATAACAGCATGAGTGTCAATTCGAATCTAAGCTACTGCAATTGTGGCTGATCAATTTTTCGATAATTCAAAAGCTAAGAATATAGTATAAGACATTCCATCCAGTTATCAAGAAAAAATATATATCAAATATTCGAATATCAATATCAAAGGAAAATATAAATATATTTTATTTCTCTATTGTAAAATATGATGTATTTAAATGATCTTAGTTTTTGCGAAATAAATGACAATTCTCATTCGCAAAATCCCATCTATTATTTATCCATGTATCTTTTATTTGTTGTTTTTAGATGATTCGTTTGGTCGAATCCTTCAGCTGTAGCAAAAACTTGATCAATAATTATTATATAACTTGATTAAAATCCCCTACTCTCCAGACTCTCGTAAGTTAAAACATTATAGTTCGTACTTTGGACCATGATAAATTCTGAAATGCAACTATTGCAAATACATTTCCAGATCTTATCTCAAAATATCATTCTACATTTTTTACTACAGTTTAAAGATCAGGGGATCAAGAACCATGGATACGACCATAAAAAATGAAAATAAAACGAATGAAATATACAGCAAATAATTTCTGTTATGGTAAGGCGTTGAGTGTAGAAGCCTATTATGTATACATCATACAGAATCTATAAATCATGGCATAAAATATTTAAAAAAATGTGCATTTGTTTACAATACAGATATAATAATATTTAATCGGGTTCTCGAATCTGCTCGGCGCGACTTCGATTCGAATAATTGAATTGAGGTATTGGCAAAAAAGAGTTAATAAAAAAATGGCTCGCGTTCGTTCGTTCGGTTCAGAGGAAAGAAGGATAATAAAGAAAAACTTTCAAATAATATAATTCGGTACATGTGTCCGAAATCAAAATTCGTCTAAAATCTCCGTGTATAAAATCGGGTTAAAATTCGAGTTGCAATTTTCGCAATTTTTCATCGCCTCGTTCGGGTTGGTCGTCCGGTGAGTGTGCGCCGTAAATAATAATCGTATGTAGGCAGGCTCTGCGGCCCAGTCGGTTCTGAAGTTTCCTATCGCCGGCACGACTGGGATTAAAACGCTAGAAAACATGGCTGCAAGCACGACGATTGAACACCAATATTTCTACGAAGACGTTGTCTATCGAGTAGACAAACGAGGTAACGTAGAGTTTGGTATTGTTATGGGAAACGACGACCCCGATTCATCGGAGGAAAGCTCGGACAACGAGGAAAGTCCTAAACGTAAAAAAGGTGAAATCCGTGCGGTATGGCACCCCTCCGGCATCGAGGAACTCGTCAACTCGAAAAAGGTCACTAATTTACCCCACTAACATACCCTCGCATACATTTTATCTCATGATTAAACAAACCCCTTTCCAATTCCTAACCTAATCATTAACAATTCATTTTTTCCAACCCTTTTTTTTTCACATCCCTAAATCATTCCTCTACTATTCCCCCGTGCATCTTTCTACAAATGTTGAGCAAGAGCGCATCTCCGTACTTTCTTATGGCGCTAATTTTAAAATTTCTAACCAATTTCGTTACAATATTTCTCATTCAAAATGACAAAAAATTAATAAAACCTTGATTTTTCTTTCACGTACTTTTTACATAATGAAAAAAATCACGACTTAGTATCACAATTAATCTCTTTTATAATCTCAGGTAAATTTGGCGGACAGATCTTTGATGCCAGGTGATGTTGTGCGTCGTATGATAAAGGGAAAAGATACTCAGAGGGGATACTGCAGAGACATTGAATTAACTGCCTGTGTTCAAGTCATTGGAACAAAGCAAGTTTTAACTAATGTTAAAAGTGAAGATTTGGTACCATTGGAGGTGAGATTAAATTATTCGAAGAAACTATCCTCTTATTTAAGAATTTATAACATAATTACAATCCTAAACTTTCCAAATATACTAGGAAATATGAGCCAGCCCTTTATTCAACTTAACAAAACATATTTACAGGAATTTGCTGCAGACATAGCAGTTTGTATGGACTCTTGGGTCGGCGGTATCAAAATGGTTCATTCTAAGCTCTGGCTAGCCATGCCAGACGGGTCCCGTTGCGTTATAAACGAAATAGATGCATGTGCTTTGGAACAGTTTGAAGAAAAGCGAGAAAATGTAATGTAGGATTTAGTTACAAGTATATATTCGATAAACAGAAGCCAATTTGATAAAAAAACAAAAACTCACTGCATATTTTCGCATAATTCTATCAAAATTTGTTCAAAAACAACAAATCAATAGACTTTCTTTATTCCAGGACAACGATTTTCCACATTCTTCAGAATTCTATCCTGGTCAAAGCCTGTGGGGCCCATTGCATTGCTTAGAAGATGCTCAGTGGATATTATGTACAAAAGAATTAAAGGCAAAGAGAAAGTCTAAGCCGCAAAAAATCACCAAAGTTGTTGTTGAGAAAGTTGAGACTGATTCGGTCGGAGTTCACTGGCAATGCAGAGCTTATTCCAAAGATGGAGCAGGGATGGATCAGGCACAGCCAAAATTTGTCGTCGAAGGTGATGACCTGAAAAAATTGAGGCTGCTTAACGTTTTCGAACCATCAACTCTGCAGGTTGGCGATCGAAACTTCTATGTTATTAAGGAAAACGAGAATGTAATCAGCAGAGAACAGTGGCGAAAACAGCAGCGGGAAATATTCAATATCCCAAAACATGGACCTAGAAAATCACGAGTTAATATCAGCATCACTAAACCCATTGATGGGAAGCAGAAAATTATTGATCGTCAAACATCCGATCGTTTAGAAGCTAATTTAGCTAATAATCCTACTAATAATACGCACAGCTTGATCACTAACAACTCTTTAATGCCTCCGCCACAAAATCCTGTTGAAAGCTCCGATGATTGGGATACAGAGGACACTGGGTCGCAAAGCGATACAGCTTCGGTAGGCAGACAATTATCTACAAGTTTTACTTAATGAAAACCGTTTTTATGCGATTAATATAACTCTAATCAATTACAGGTATCGAGTGGATGTTCCAGCGTTACTTCAATGGGTAAAAAGAAGAAAGGACCTGCTTTGATGACCAAGGTTTTGAAGAAAAAGAAATTGTGCAAAGCAAAAAAGAAGGTCACTCCAGTACCACTCATTGCTGGGACTAAAATAGTTGTTGAAACTTTATCCACGAGTACAAAGGCTAATGTTGTCTGGCAGGATGGTTCGGTGGAAATTGGTATTGCTTTAGAAGTTTAATTCTCTCATGTCTTTGCATTGATTTAACAGAAAAAGTATAACTGTCATTTTTCAAGGAATAGATACTTAGAAAATGTTAAATACTTTATATTAACATGTAGTTTAAATTTTGTTTAGGTATTCCATCCACACAACTCTACCCTATCCATCATTTAGATGACCAGGAATTTTTTCCCGGTGATTTTGTAGTGGATCAAAAAGAGGAGTCAAGAATGTACGGCGTTGTACAGAGCGTTGATCATCAAGGCAGAACTGCTAAAGTAAAATGGTTCAGAACTTACACTTCGAGTCAAAGTCCTCAGTGAGTTATCATTACTTGTTGAGTAATGTCTTGAAAATTTGTATCTAATTTTATAAAATCCCTCAAGACAACAACCTCAAAGATTACTTAAAGCAAATATCTGTCTCAAAGACTGAATCAAATTGATATCCAACTCTTTTCTAGTACAATATAAAAGATTTCTTCAATAGGCCAACAATGCTTCAGGAGCGTGAGGTCAGCGTGTATGATTTGAAAGATCACCCTGACTTCCAGTACCGACCTGGAACCCTGGTAATTCGTATAGCAAATTTTGAAGGTGAAGATGCTGGATGTACAGCTGGGCAGGTCCTAGATAACTATCCAGAAGGCAGAGTAAAAGTATGGTGGGTTGATGGCCACGTCAGCATGTGTTGGCCTCAAGACTTGTATAAAGTTGGTGAATATGACAGTGACGAAGGAGAACTATGGGACGATGTTTCGTCCGATGCTTCATGGGAAACCGAATCAGAGGATTGTTTTATTGCTGATACAGATGGTGATAATTAACGTTTTCTCCTTTTTGTACTTTGTTCCTATGCAAATTTACTTTATATTTTTTTTACCATTAGCTCAAATTACAGGCACAGAGCAAACTGAGAATATAAAACCGAAGCTTGCTGCCCACATAGAAAAAGCCAGAATCGCAATGTCCAGACTGGAGGAAATTTTCACCCAAAATCCGTCTCTCCAAACAACCGAAGTTATGCGGAGACTTCTCGAAGTCTACAAGGATTGTAGGTACATGGATAAATTGATGGGAACATCGTTTTTCCATGAAAGTCATTTCCAAGGGCTTTTGGAACGTGTTAGAGAGCGAGGACGAGCTAACGTGGCACAAAGAATGGCTGATCAAGTGACTAGATTGTTCACACATCAGTCTGGAGGATCTGAGACAGATGCTGAGCAAGATAACATTGAAAATACAAACATTACGAATTCAAATAATCTTCAGACAAGCAATAACACGTCAAAAACTAAAAGTACTAAGATAAATGAATTGACAGAACCAGCTGGCAGCGCCGGCCAGGATGGCGTGACCAAGAAACAAGCAAGTAAAGAAGAAGAGGATGAAATCAACCAACTTTTCATCGATATTAATCCAAATCCCGAAGACTCTGGATTATTTTCTGCTGAAAATTCCAAAAAAGAATCCGGTTCGAGCGAATCTAGCGGAGAATTTCTTCTCAGTGAAGACGTAAATAATACAGCGGATCGTTCGCCAGCTTTAGATATTGCGGAACCGGCAAAAGACGAAAGCATAGAAAAAGTTGTGGCCCGAACTCAAGAACATGTTGCTAGCTCTCACGTTTGTGTTAAGTTGTGTACTCTCATAAAAGCCCAACTTGTACAAGCACACGCGGAAGTTTCCAAAAGATTTGGTTTGTCTAGAATGTCTTTATCCGATGCTGCAAACAACTCTTCTCCACAAAAAAAACAAAATAAAGAAGAGGACAAACCGATTGAACTTATTTCCGAACCATCAGAACCTTCCATAGATACACCTCCGCCAGTTTATACTGAAGGAGAAGGCTTTTCTATCGAAGACACTGCTCCTGATAGCCATAAATTTAAACTAACAATGTTTCAACCTACGGATCCCTCCAATTTCTTTCGTACTGTTTCCAAGGAGCTAAGGCTACTGAGAAATTCACTGCCACCTGGTATTTGGGTCAAGGGATTTGAAGATCGTATGGATTTGTACTCTGTTATGATTCGGGGTCCAGAAAAGACACCTTACGAAGATGGTCTATTCTTATTTGACTTTCAATTATCAGCTGACTACCCGGCAGCTCCTCCGCTTTGTCATTATATTTCATATTGTAGCGATAGACTTAATCCAAACTTGTACGAAGATGGTAAAGTCTGTGTTAGCCTTTTGGGCACCTGGGCAGGACGTGGAACAGAGATATGGACTAGTTCCTCAACTTTGCTACAAGTAATAGTATCGATTCAAGGTCTCATTCTTGTCTCTGAACCTTACTTCAATGAGGCTGGATACGAAAAGCAAAAAGGATCTCAACAGGGCCGTGAAAATTCGAGAATGTACAACGAAATGGTAGTTCTTAAGCTCGTTCAAGCCCAAACAAAACTACTGCAACATCCACCGCTCGTTTTCAAAGAAACAATCATTCAACACTTCAAAAGACACGCTGAAAAATTACTTCAGAGACTCGATCTATGGATGGAAATATCTGAGCAACACAACAACCAGCATCCTTTGTCACCTATCACACCGACGACTTTCAAAGAGATAGCAGACTGTGGTATGATTATCATTTCTTACTTCTATCATTTTCTAGAAAAATTTTATTTGGATAGAATATTTAGAGATAGTAGTAAAACTGGTATGGCACTATTTCCAATTGTTAAAAACTCTGTCTATAATTTCTCTGAGGTATTTATCGTCTTATTATAGTTGATTTTATTTCAGATGACAAAATCCTTCCTGAGTTTCCTCTGATTCCTGCATCTCGAGGATTTTGTATTACATTACGAAAAACTTTGGCAACTTTTAAAGATGTGCTTGGAAAAGAGGGAATAATGAGCCGAGCTCTTGGTCTGCAGAATACGAGCAATGCTAAGGAGTTGAAAATAAGTTTGAATGATAATACTGACGGAGAAAATATGGGAGGTATAAAATCGGATCCTCCCGTTATTAAACAGCAAGATGGTACGACCACAAATGGCTCTAAAGATGTAAAAAAGATAACTTCGAATGGTCAATGTGTTGAGAATTTGCAAAAAAAGACGGATATCACATCGACGAGTATTCCTGCAACTAATTTGAGCGAAACGAAAAAAACTATTTCAGATCGTAACGCCAGCTAGCCTCAAGGTAAATCTAAATCTTTAGCTTACAAAAATTATACAATTATTCGGTAATATATTAATTGAATTAATAATTATTCTTGAAATCGATATGTTTATAGTATCTATTTATTAAATGCTATTATATCGTGTTATCGATGCTGTGGTTAGTTATGCCGGTAAACTTGAAGCGGGTAATTAATTAGGTAATTGACTGTATTTAGTACCTTGTTTAAACTCAGAATACATGACAATTAGCTAAATATTTTTTAAGCATTTCTATTATCTATTGCATGAAATGCCGCCTGAAAAAAATTAAAAGACAGTGTATGTTATTCTCATTGATGTATGTACAATGGTCAATGATTATCCAAGTTTAAATTAAAAACTGCTTAGAAATCTGTTGTGAGTTAATGGATACAAAGACAAAACATTGGATCTTTATGAGATTGGGCTTTTGAGAATTCCTTCGGCCTACTAGGCAAAAGAGATATTGTTGTATGCGAAATCTCTGTAGCCAGTAACTCTGTTGCAATAAAATTGTACAAGACGGAAGGAACAAAAAATAGAAATGTTTTATCAAAAAAGTTAATATGCTACTGAAAAAAAATTTCGAATACAATTTACTAATTATGGTTTGAAAATGCAAATAATATTAATATCATGATGATGATGATGATGATGATATAATATAATATGTAGCAATATGCCAAAAGCCAACCGTTGATTAAATAATATCACTGTAATAGTTATTGAATGCCAAAAGATACATGAATATTGAATTATGAAAAAATCGATAAATAGTCCTGATTATTCAGTCATATGCAATCATATGCCATCCACTAATATGATATTGATTAAAATTATTAAAATGAGAGATTAGCGGGTAGCTTAGTCTAGTGAGAAAAAAAAAATTAATAATTCAGGTAGAAACTTATCGAGAAAACAAAATTAATTACCATTATTATAGATTAGAAAAAAGAAGAAAAATAAATAAAAATAAAGACTAGACACTCTTTATCAGAGCATCAATTTTCATTCTTTGTTTGTTAACGTAATCTCATTTTTCAAATTACAAAAGATCTTTTATTTATTTTTTGTTTCTTTTTTGTTAGAAATATTATTTTTCCTTTAATCGGCATAAGAAATCGTAGATTCATCTACTGTGAAAGTTATACAAGTTCGGTATTTAGATACTTAAAAAAAAATCGAGTTAATTTTACTACTACCCATGATTATTAATCATTAATTATATTTAGTATATTTCTTCAGTATTATTGAAATATATGTGTTAATTTATGTTGTTCATTTGAGGATGTGTGTGGCCCTTGAGAATCTATCGTTATTTTTTTATTTATTTATTTAATATTTTTATATCATAAATATTCTGTATGGATTAAAATTCGTTCACACAATGTATGTACAGTTAGTTTCGATGAATATGTTCAGTTTTGTAATTTTTCTCGTCTTAGTTATTACAATTAATTATATTAATTAATATTGGTATATATGAATTGATATACATATATTTATATATATGAATTGATATACATATATTGGTAGAAAAAAAGATAGAACTTCTCCTGCTAACCGGTAAAAAAAAAAAAAATGGAAAAGAAAGATAAGTGGTATTTTTTGAAATATGAGATTATTCAGTAATCTAATCCGTTTACATTAATTACAGATGCATGTTTTGATTGAAAGTAGTTAATGCTGATTTGCCTTATATGGGAAGAATCAGATTGAAAATATGTACAGAGCAAGAGTTGTTGACGTGAAATATGGATTTAAATAATTGAAAAAAATTAAACAATAAAGAAATAACAAAAAAAAATAAAAATACAAAGAAATAGAGAGCACCGTGATTTGTGAAGAATATAAAAAGCAATCAATTTGGACAAATTGCCAAAGTAATTGTATCGAGCCAGCGCAGCTACGTGTTGATTCAAAATCGAATTCTCCCAAGTTGATAATTTGCTAGCTTTGTCATGGTGTGTGTTCCTACAATTATAATATTTTCTTCGTCATCAATATACCTATATACAAATAACAAATCCGAAGTAATTTATTTCTCATTGGTATACACCGCCCATGGTATATGTATATGTATTATGAAACCTTAATGATATCATTGCTTTATTCTCAATAAATTGTAAACCGTTTATATTTCTGAAAACGAGACAAAAAAACAAAAAAAAAACGAACCTCCGAATCTTTGAGAAACAAAACTATTTTCTACTTCTGTCGACTATTAATGGTGCTGTTTACTAAAAAAAAATTTCGTAAATCATACTGTGGTATCACGGAGTTGTATTGGATAAGAAAAATGAAAAAGAAAAAAATGAAAAAAAGAAATAGAAAATAAAGTGAGAAACATGCGAATACGTTGGAACGTAATGTGTTTGGGATGCCTTGTATATGTGCCAGCTATTTATATTATTATAAACTTTACTTATAAGCCGTAAGCTTTGTTTCTGCTATACATGTTTTAATCATACTGTTATTTAAAACAAAAAAAAAAAAACAACAAAAAAATATGATTAAATATCTATACCAATAAATACTCGGCCCTATGTTTTTCTCATTAAAAACAAAAATAATAACTTGGTATATATTCATCGATATTATTCTAAAAACTTATTATGTAATATTCTTGATTTTGAATCAATAAAAGTCACTAAGCAATTAAGGGATAAATAATATAGCCTTTATTATTTTTTCATCTACAAATTACAGAACAAAAATTAACATTTTTAATTTTACTTCCATTTCAAAAAATCCCGGGCAATATTCTTTCCCATTTTTCATTCATGGCTGGAAATAATAACAATAATAATTCCCTAGTCCCTGAACAAATTTCTAGCTGTCATTGCTGTCAAGTCTT
Source organism: Macrophya annulata (assembly GCA_963924015.1). Classification (NCBI taxonomy): domain Eukaryota; kingdom Metazoa; phylum Arthropoda; class Insecta; order Hymenoptera; family Tenthredinidae; genus Macrophya; species Macrophya annulata. The sequence continues at coordinate 4,711,825 of OZ001257.1, read as the reverse complement.
AACACGTCAAGTCTTCTATCTCCATCGATAAAGAAACTAAATAATTTGGGCTTACTGCGTGCCCAATGTAATGTATCCGAGAATGAATGCACGAATATTTGCATAAGGTTATCAATTCGTAACCTATCTCTACGACAATAACTTTTCTCGGTAACTTGTACGACGATTTTAAACACTTGTGTATAACCTAAAACCTAAAACTAACTTTACCATCTGCCAATAAAATACTTCGTAATCCATAATAGAAAAAAACTTTCTCATAATAATGTTTGCTAAAAGTAGTGAAATACGTAATTTTCTTCGACTAACATTCTTCGGTATAAAAAATCGACAATATACTAAAATGCAGACAGCAACACTGCAAGAAGCTGCCCTTGAAGAACGCTGTATTTTAGTCGATGACCAAGATCATCCTCTAGGCGAAGCATCCAAGAGAGATTGTCATCGAGTTAGTCCCGACGGCAGCGTACCATTGCACAGAGCATTTAGTGTATTTCTATTTAATCGAAGGGGAGATTTATTGCTGCAAAAACGCTCCGCAACCAAAGTAAATCGTGATTATATGCAAAATCCATTTACATATCATTGAATACCAAATTTTTAAACATGGTATTATTATTTTTTCTTAGGTCACTTTTCCAGCTCATTATACAAATACTTGCTGCAGTCATCCATTGGCTGAGATACCTGGAGAAATGGAAGAAAGAAACGTCCTTGGTATTCGTAGAGCAGCTCAACGTAGATTGGCTTATGAGCTAGGAATTCCTGTGGACCAAGTCGAGCCAAACGACTTTACTTATTTAACCAGAATTCATTACCATGATATAGGGGATGGATATTGGGGAGAGCATGAGATAGATTATATATTATTTTTACAGAAAGATAACGTTAATCTTGATCCAAATGCTGACGAGGTCAGCGAAGTTCGTTGGGTTTCTAAGGAACAGATGCCAGAGTTTTTAAAAGTTATTGACTGTCCGCTAACCCCTTGGTTTCGACTTATTTTAACTCATAAATTACCATTTTGGTGGGACAATCTTCAAGCTCTTAAGAAATTACAGGATCATGTACATATACAACGTTTTCAGTAGATTATAATTTTCTTTCTTTTTTTTTTACTAAGTAAATTAAGGGATTTACAAAGTCGGTTTGAATCTCTTTTTTCTAAACGTGAATTTAGAAATTTTGTAAAAAGTATTTACTGCAATACAACTTTAGAGAAGGTAGTAGATACAGTGTTTTTTTTTCATTTTAATGTTTAATCAGTGGATAACTAACTTCTGTAAATGTGCAAGATACCTATTTACTTCGACCTGAATTTAACAAGTCGTTCATTCATTCATTCTCTCAAAGTTTCATATTAATGTAACTCATCAATAAAAGGCAATATAATATTTTTATTGAAATAGTGTATAAATCGTATTTTCTTAATTCTGTAACTTAAATCGAATAATAAACCGTTTATATCTATAATATCGCTTATATTCGAAGAGTCTTTTCCAAATTCAAAAGTTCAAACTACCACAACCACTAGCAAAATATTTTCATCTTTGGACATAAATTTCTGTAAAAGGCACACACAAGAGGATAGCTGGTAAGTTGGTAGACAATCGCAGTGGTCGATCTAGGGACATTCGGGTGGGGTGGCGGCCATGTTGATAGTTGACGTGTCGTTCGTGGTGTCGTTACTTTCGTGCGGTCTGCTTTGCTTGCGTGTCGTGTGGGGACCGGTGTTTGTGCGCGTATGGCGGTGTTAGCTAAAACTTAGTTAAAATACAAGATAATAAGTTACCTAATAATATTAAAAACCTAATAATCAACTAAACAATGCTGCCTTCAAAGGCGGCCGCGCCGTACGCGAAGAAAGTCCTGTTCCCCGACAAACAGCCGACCTCGCGGCAAGTGAAAAGTTCAACATTAACTAATGCCGCAGGTCTGAGTTCGTTAATTACGTTCACCGTTTTGCTTCTCGCATGGATATCGGGATTCGCTTCACGGTTATTTGCCGTTATTCGTTTCGAGAGCATTATTCATGAATTCGATCCATGGTACGTATGTCTAATCATATTTTTTATTACTCAAATCTCTCTCTCTCGTTTTAAAACTCCACCGATTCAACGATCCCTGTGATAGTTATCAGGTTAGATTATGGCCTTCGCTAATATAATTATACTCCGCTTCGGTTTTCATCCGATTAGATTATAACCTCACACTCGTATTACACTTTAGAACACATGCAATTGACAATATTATCATTATATTTTACTTTACGAAATTCCATGCATTTATTCACATACATTCGTCAGATTTTTTTCTTATTTCCGTTTAATATCAAACCATGCCTTGTCAACATCGTTCATTTCTCCATATAAATTAATTAGAAAATACCAGAAAATTACAATTTTTAATATTTATACTGTTTTTTTCATTTCATATTTAGGTGTTATCTTATTTAATCTTCTATGACTCGTATCAAGTATACAGGAGATTATATTTTATTTAATTATTTGTTTACCAAAGTTCATGTAATCAGGACAATAATTTTGAAATGAAATTAATATTACCAGCGCCGTGATAATAAACCTTAAAAAATCTTAATCCTCTACCAACAACTGTACTTATCAACACTCCTTTCTGACCTTGTTTATAGTTAAACTAAAATGACTTGCTCACTAAACCATTTTTAAAAACTAGATTCATCCAAGGAATTTTTTTTCCCAAATTTGGCGACGAAAAATTGAATAATATTCCCTTGTAAAGAAATTTGAGATATTTTCACTGTCAAATCAAATAAAAAGTTACGATCGTAATCTGTAATCGCTAATATTTTTCCTTGAATATTAGAATTTTTGTGTTTTATGCATTATTTTACCTCAGATTGTATAAACTTCATTCAAGTTACATTTTCCTAAAATATCAGCGTAAACTTCAGCCCAAGAAGCCCTGAATTTTCAATATCGCTTGTAACTTCTTTGCCAAGTGATTTTTGAAGCTAATTTTTAAATAAAATCTATTTTTATGTTCCAAGGTTTAACTACCGAGCAACAGCGTATATGGTTCAACATGGATTCTACAATTTCCTGAATTGGTTTGACGAGAGAGCATGGTACCCATTGGGCCGTATAGTTGGTGGGACGGTATATCCCGGTCTCATGATAACTTCTGGTTCCATACACTACATTCTTCATTCTCTTAATATTCCTGTTCACATAAGAGACATCTGTGTCTTTTTGGCCCCAGTTTTCAGTGGTTTAACTGCTATTTCAACCTATTTCTTAACTAAAGAATTATGGAGTGCAGGAGCTGGTTTATTTGCCGCTTGCTTCATAGCCATTGTACCTGGATACATATCCAGATCTGTTGCTGGAAGTTATGACAATGAGGGAATCGCCATATTCGCACTACAGTTCACCTACTATCTTTGGGTCAAGTCTGTTAAGACTGGCTCAATATTTTGGGCTTCATTAACCGCCCTGTCCTATTTCTACATGGTATCTGCCTGGGGAGGATATGTTTTTATTATAAATTTAATTCCATTACACGTGTTTGCACTATTGGTCATGAATCGATACAGCAATAGATTATTCACGAGCTACACTACCTTCTACATTCTTGGTTTATTGCTTAGTATGCAAATACCATTTGTTGGTTTTCAACCAATAAGAACATCTGAACATATGGCTGCTGGCGGTGTATTTGGATTGCTGATTTTTATTGCAGTTATTAGGTAATTTTTATTCATTGATTTATAGGATTTTAATTTTTCGGACTTCGGAGATGTATTCAATTTAAAAAATTCCTTGTTCACTATTTAGATTCACATTTCTTATCAATTTCGTTTCAGATATCTGAGAACAATGCTGACCAGAACTGAGATGAAATACTTTGGTGGTCTGGTCACTCTTACAGCTGCAGCACTTTTACTAATATTGATTATTCTAACATATTCAGGAATAGTAGCTCCCTGGAGTGGGAGATTCTACTCTCTCTGGGATACAGGATATGCAAAGATCCATATTCCCATCATTGCTTCTGTCTCTGAACATCAACCTACAACTTGGTTCAGCTTCTTTTTTGATTTACACATTTTAGTCACCACTTTTCCCGTTGGATTATGGTACTGCATCAAGCATATTAACGATGAGAGAGTATTCGGTAAGGCAATTTCGTTTCTGAACCAAAATTTATTCCAAGAAATGAAAATAAATTTCGCAAGTTTTACTCTCAAAAATATTTTTTTATAACTTTTTTACAGTGGTATTGTACGCGATAAGTGCAGTGTACTTTGCTGGAGTAATGGTCCGTCTGATGCTGACTTTAACACCCGTAGTCTGCATGTTGGCAGGAGTAGCATTCAGCGGTTTACTAGAATTATTTTTAAAAGAAGAGGATAAAGAGGGAAGTGAAAGGGAAGCTGGTGAAGGAAGCGAAGAGGAAAGCGAGGAAGAAACAGAGCGAAGTCCAGGCCGTGCCTTGTATGATAAAGCCGGAAAACTTAGACGTATGAAACACGAGAGACCCAAAGGTTCTGGGGATGGTTTAGGCGCAAATCTTCGCAATGGTGTAGTCATTGGAATTTCCATGCTCCTCATGATGTTCACTGTCCATTGTACCTGGGTTACAAGTAACGCCTATTCTAGTCCTTCAATAGTCTTGGCCTCCTACAGCAACGATGGCGGTCGATCAATTCTTGACGATTTCAGAGAAGCTTACTATTGGCTTGCCCAAAACACACCTAACGATGCACGGATAATGAGCTGGTGGGATTATGGCTATCAAATAGCAGGCATGGCGAATCGGTGAATATTAACTTTGCTTATTAATGGCTCTTATTCTTCCAAATTAACTTTTTATTATTTCATATTAACAAATATCTGTTTTATTTCAAAGAACAACGCTTGTGGATAATAATACATGGAATAATTCGCACATTGCGCTAGTTGGTAAGGCGATGAGTTCTAACGAGAGTGCTGCATACGATATAATGACATCGTTGGACGTTGATTATGTGCTAGTCATATTTGGTGGAATGATCGGTTACTCTGGTGATGATATAAACAAGTTTTTATGGATGGTTAGAATTGCTGAAGGTGAACATCCTCAGGATATTAGAGAGAGCGACTATTTCACTGAGAGAGGAGAGTTCAGGGTAGATTCAGAAGGCTCTCCAACTCTGCTCAATTCTCTGATGTATAAACTGAGCTATTTCCGATTCGGAGAAGTCAAAATCGATTATCGTTCTCCGGCAGGATTCGATCGAACTCGAAACGCGGAAATTGGCAACAAAAACTTTCAACTTACGTATTTAGACGAAGCGTATACCACAGAACATTGGCTTGTTAGAATTTATAGGTAATTATCACATTTTTATGTCGTATTTATTTACAATATTTTTTTCTACAGTTTTATTTTTTGCTTTCATCTTGTTATAACAAATTTAAACAAAACGTTTTTAAAAAAATGTTCACTTCTTTATGATAAATTAAAAAAATCTTTGCAGGGTGAAGAAACCGGAGGAGTTTAACAGGCCTAGAATTCCAATAGCTGATCGAACAATTAATCGGAAGACAAGCTCTTTCATAAGTAAAAAGGTGAGTTAAAAAACTGTGCTAAAACGATTAAAGAGACATCACAATTGATATTTCTCTCGTATCGTTTACTTCTGTCTAATAATTACACTGTATGATCCAGAAGCGTAGTTGAAATTATGGGGGGTTGGAAATTAATGTTACAGACAGCACGTCGCAAGAAAGGAATCATCAAGGGTCGACCTACTGTTGTAAAGGGGCAAAAACCGCAGCGAAGAACCACTACGTAACGTAAATAATATTATTACTCATTTCCGAACGATCCTCGATAATAAATTTTTTAATATAAATAAAAACAACAAAATATAAGTAAGAAAGCAACATTACATCACTGTCTCCCCTGGACCTACTGAGAACTTGAACAACCATCAATACATCATTCTTGACCTGCGGTGTGTAAGAGGTGGAAGACTTATACTGTGTATCGTAAAAAAATTTAAAAACAACAAAGCAAATCAACAATTATAGGATGAATTGTGGTGTAACTATAAAGTAATGAACTCTTGATCAACTGTTATGAATTATTATATTTATTTATATTTAATAATGTAACATTTTCTAATCCGCATCAAGATTAATTTACGCAGTCATATCATCGTGCCACTGATACGTGCATTTAAACATCAATATCTGCATTAGAGATACATATTAATGAGCTGTTTACGTTGTTTTCTCTTTAATCAAAACATGGTATAAACCAGATGGTTTTTTTTTTTTTTAACTAACTGCGAATGTAATTCGATCCAAGCATCCAGAGAATTGATCTCAATTTTGTTTGTTGATTAGTTAGAATACAATAATTTTCATTAATAGCTAAAAACTCAATACTATTAAATTGTATTTTATTCATTGCCTAATCGGTTTATACTTTCATCGAATAATATATTAATGGTAATCTTCGTTATGGAGGTATATGTGTTTGAGGGCGATATTAAGGGCCCTTTTTTTCTTTATTGATAATCTAATACTAAATTATCTTCCAGACAGATAAGTATTTCAATGTTTTTATTAGTCTTTGATGCATCAGGTGGCCTGCTCCTGACTTTTGTATTCATGGTTTTTTAGTTACAAATAATTGTGTTGTGATGATCTGTTATTATACAGCAGGTTTGTGAGTGTGTTTTCCGATTTTGGTGGTTAGTAGATGACAAATACAATTAATTTAGATTCCTCGCGTCTTATTGTTGTTTAATACCATATTCTAAATCCTTTATAAATCAATATCAATTATTACCTCCTATGACTGCTATACGTATACTAATACATTCGTTTATTGAAAGATCTCAATAATGGGAAGGTAAGTGTACAGGACAAAAAAAATCATATAATTTGATGTTATTTCTTTTATTATGAACATTAATGAATTTTTGTAATGTAACGTATAAACAGATATTTCATGATTATTCAATATTTTTTTCATACTTCTAGGATATTTTACATGAAATGATACGTAATGGGTCATATTTTCGAGCGCTGTAATTAGCGCGCTTTTATTAATAAAGCTATACCTGCACGTACCGATGTAGTATAATAGTTTTCATGCAAGTCAGAAGTGTGAGACAATTTAAATTGCGTATCGTGAAAATAAACATGAAATTTCAATAAATCTCTGGTATAATTTTAAAATGATTTATTGTAGCTAAGTTATTTAATAGTACAAAAATCTCTTAACTTAAACGAAATATATTCTTTGAGATGTCAAATTAATGTCAGTGATATTCATTATAAATGTAAACATATGAAACAGTTGGTGTAATGAATGCTTAATAATTATGGCGATATGAGATATAAATGAAATTAAATTTATGTCATAGATTTTTAGGTTATCTTTTAGAAATATTAATGAATTGATAGGTTATGTTTTTTCAGCTGTCAAAATCAGCTGATTCCGGCCTGGTAGCACTGTTCATTTGGCAAAGTTACCAACATCAAAATAATCTCTAGTCTCTGTGCGTGCAATTTATTTTGTGTTTGGTAAATATTTAAACGCGCGTATCAATTATTGTAAATAGAATAAAATACTTTGATAAAAACAAAATACATAATAACTTATCAGTGTAAAAAAAGTTATATAATAATGTTACAGTTAAATTAAACGCAGTTTGATACCCGCTAATGAAACACGACGACCGCCAAGTATTAAAACGCAACATATCTCGCGTTGTAACAAATGATTTGCGCTGGCTTTATATCGAAATCATATTTACTAGCTATAAAATAATAAAGTCAACTAAATACTAAATAAATAATAAATTTTTCTACGAAATATATAATTTATTTGAAATTTTGTTTTTCCGCCTTCTAAATACCGTGTTTAGGGAATTTCACGCCCGCATGGCAACTCCTGTCACCAGCGGCCATTTTGCTGCCTTCACATCTGACATGTCTTTCTAATGTTATTATCGATGTATACTGGGTTTTGTGCTTGACTCTAGAATACTTATTAAGGTGTGCAATCGGACTGAGGAGCAAGTGTTTTCAATCAATTCCTAAAATCTAGACAAATCGGAAACATATCTCTTTCACAAACGACCTTGGCAACGGGTCCAGTAAATAAAGATACCACACCAAGTATCCTGCTGAATTTTGCATCCCACCACACTATTTTTGAGCTTAATTTTGATAACTAGAAATTTTTTTTTTTTTTCTTTTTTTCTTGTTTTTATAAACTAACCAAAAGCTTTCACGAGGATCAACCAATTCCTCGTGTTAAAGTGCCTTCAGTTTATAATTCAAATATCAAGTGAACATAACCAAAAATCAGTGACCTGCCCCAACGTCAAGTGTTAAATGTCAACAACATTTTAAACAGAAACTGTTTAATAAAATATGATTAAATCTCAACATAAATTGAACGCCGTGTCACAATCATCGCCTCATAACATACATTCAAAAGTCAAAAATTGATCCAAACAAACATGTGGAAAATATGTTTGTTCTAGCTAAGAAGACAGATTTTTTAATAATATTCATCATTTCATAATATTATACTTATCATTTATTTACGCAGAGCTGAAATGTATCGCGATAATAGAGACTTGAAATTATTTATAAACGTATAAAGTTTAGGCAGCGTAAGTAAGGAATGAAGATATCCTATAGACCGGCATGGAAACCCAATGCTGATAATATATTTATTGTATATGAGGAAGGGCTTGAGCATATGGCATAAAATAAGTCCTGGTTATAGGACTGAGGCTGAATTTGATTATTTGGGAATGCAGGTGGAATGGAAAAAGGTAGAGGAAGCATCCGGCGAAGTTCCCTCGCCTAACGTGCTCAATCATGGACAATAAGTTAAAATTTTCCGACCGTTTAAAGGCTCTGCTAAAAACTGAGTCTAGGCAGGAAGTTGATCCTTATGTTTTCAACGAACCTGAGCCTTTGGCCGCTATCAACAGCAGGAATCTTAAAAACACATCTTCAAAGAATTCCAAGCCCAATTTAAATCACAAAATCATTAAGAACAATAGGGCTAAAGGCAAATGTACAAAACAGAGGATTAAAACTGAGCCAGGATCAATTATATCCTCTAAAATACCTCAGGATAAAGAATCCGAAGTAGACGTCGAGGGTAATGCAAGAAATTTGGAACTTAGATTTTCAAATGCAATACGAAGGAAACAAAGACATATTGAAAACCTCCTCAGATTGAAGCCAAGAAGACACAGAAGGGATCACATGCTGCTATATTATCCTAGAGCGGGAGACGAGATGTCAGATAGTGACTCAAGTGGGGATGAAACATCGGTTTATCAACGCCACTGGTTCTCGGTAGAAAGTACCAGTGGACTCAATAGATCCGCAAGATTATCTCAGCTGAGATCACAACTGAGGCGAAGATTGGCGCAGCTACAAAAGAGCAGACCTGAATCCGAGAGTCAATTGCAAGAAAAGGCCCAGTGCCTGCTAGAAGCTGCTTGGAGAGACCCTGAGGCGACTGCAAGGGCTTTGTATGATTCACCAGGGAGCAGTAAAGCTGTAAACAGCCCTCTATTAGTTGGTACATTATGTGGAGTAGAGGGATGCTGCCAAATATCATTACCTTGTACTCGCCACTGCTCGCGACACATAATGATCAATGGAGATCAGCTTCTCTTTGAACATTGCACGGCAAAGTTTAGCGACAATACACAGTGTTGTATACCGGTATTTGACGTTGCCCACGAATTACCCCTTTGCCCTGAACATGCAAGAAAAAGAGACAATTATCATCGTAAAGCTCAGGAATCAAAACCCAAAAAAGCAAGGAAAAAACCAACGTCTCCCACTATATCAAGACCCAAACCTAAAGCCAGACCTAAAAAACGAAAGAGACCATCCTGCAGCAGGTCTGAAACGAAAAATTGCGCTGTTATACAAGATCAGAATCATTATGTGAACCAGATCGGAACCACTGAGAATCACACAAAGACTTTGAACAATTTAAATGCTTCTCAAGGAACTTCCCATTCTTCTGGCCTTAACTTGGGCCTAGGTCTTGGATCGCTTGGTCTTGGCAGTGGCCTGAAGGTTGATCTTGGTGATCACGAAGTATTTGCTTCTCTGGATCCAGCCGAACATGATTTTGGCAACGTTCTCAATAACTTGCCCGCCGACGCGTTCAATGACTTATTTATTGGTAATACATGTTAATAAATAATACAACCAATGAAATTTTTCGTTATATATGTATTTACATTATTCTAGAAACAGTATGTTTTCTATTTGTCAAAACCTATTTTTTTATATTTGGTAGTTGGTATCGTTTTAATTGTCAGAGAGCAGGAGAATATGTTTTTCTCGATGTGAACGTTCCTAATTTAGATAGTTATGAACAGTGTTATCAGATACGGTATTCTGGTCGCTGGAAATAAACGAAAGAACCATATTTGTTCTGTACTAGAGTTTTATCAAAATTAATCAACTGAGTCTGGTGCTTGAACATGCATTGCTCTTGCTCTTACTTGTTTACTCTACCTCTGACAACTTTCTTATCAAAACATATTCAACTTGTATATTCCTTTCCCTCGTTTCCTGGTTGCAAATGAATAGTTTCTAAAGTATAAATATAAACTCTTAAATATCCATGTTTTATTACTTTTATACGAAGCATGCGTAAGAATTTTAATCACATTTCTTACTCGTTATATTTAAAGCTACGAGTGTCACGTACTAGCAACAGCACTCGTCTTTTCAGCTCTGTATCTATTAATATAAGTAAGATATTATCATCTTTCTAAACTTCGTAGCGGATCGTGGTGTTACTGTTATGAGTACCAGTAGTTAGTCGTTACTACAACAATAGCTGTGAACGTGGCAGTGTAAGTGTATGATAAAAATTGTGGGCTATGTTTGTTACAGAGAGCAGAAATGGGGAGTACGAGCCTTCAAGAGAAGAGGAAGAAGAGCTGGAGCGGGCTTTGGAAGCAGTGGATAAAGATGTTCGCAATTTAGAGCGCATGGGCCAAAGTCACGGTCTCTTAGAGCCTGCTTTGCTTGCCCAGCTCATGTCCGACATTGCTTCGTAGCCCCCTCCACCCCTCGCACCTCATTAATGCAACCCTGAAATGATTCGGTTCGCCCGTGTTCCTTATAACGTAGAAAAATGCTGTTTGTGTCTGTGCTCGAAAATGAAATATTGTACTACTAACTGTGGATGTATAGTTATTACAGTTTCTCAATATTGTTAACGATTGGTATTTATCAAAGATCTATAAATGAGTATAACGGCTTTGTCGGAGTAGCGCAGATGAGAGGATAGACATTTAATCATATCTTAGACATATTTCATGCTTTCATATTTCTAAGGTGTATTGAAATAACTAATCGTAATGGAAACATTACTTTTTTGGAATCTTTGGAGAAGAAATGAAGTGAATTTCCAACTAAAATATGATCCAAATGTCCTATTCTTCTCATTACATCAATTGGTTACTCAACAGAGAAATATTGTCTAATTTCTGTTCATTAGAGATAAAGATTCTTCATCTTATGATTGTTATGGACTTGGATCAGCAGCACCGTTGCACAGACACACGACTGAATTAATAAGAAGCGTACCTCATACACATACACATCTGTTTTATCAATCGTAAATCATGCATCAAAATGTTATAATTGATAATTAAAGTGAACGCATAACGATCGATACTTTCGCCAGATCCACGCTGTATTATATTCATCTAGACAATTATTAATTATTATTGATTAGTTCCAATGAAACAATAGCATAAAAAAATTAATAATAATAATAATAAATAAAAATAAAATTGAGAAGTTTTAATGGAGTTTCAAGTTGCAAACTGTATTGCAAAATTTGTAAACGTCCACGATAATACTTTCTCAACCATTTCAATTTAAATGGGTAGTCGATTTTTTTTAGTTTCATTCTTATTTCAAGTGGGGATCAAACTTTCAGAATTGTTAGGTAGTCACTATTTATTTATTGAAAAACTGCTAACAGAAAAATTGTTGTAAACTATTTGATCGTAATGCTATAAGTTTAATATCTTTATCAAGTTTTAAATCAAATAGTCTACGTCAATTGCATAAAATTTTAGTTTTGAAAGATCGCTCCTCATACAGTGATTGCGGTAGTATAAATCCGCGAGGCGTATTGTAATGAATTTGTTGTACGAATTAAATATGTTGCGTGCAAGCGAAATAACGACGAGTAACAGCAAACTCCATATTGGAGGTTGAAAACTGCTATATCCTTACCATAAACTGTTATTGCTATATTCAAGTATAATATAGTTATTAGCAGTTATATCATCATTCATGGGAAATAAGAAATGTCAAATGTGAACGTAGCACCATTGTCCGCTGCTCCTAATGTACCTATATGTTTATGTCTTGTAACATATTATAATTACTACTCTGATTAGGCAGTACCAATTATAATAAGCATATTTTTTACATTGCCTCGTAGCGCTTAGTCATATCTTTCCCTATTTCTCACATTTATTTTATAAATCAAAAATTTAACTTAAAGAGAACATTTTTTTTAATTTATAATTGAACAAAAACTCCGCGCCGGGATTTATGCCAATTTCTTATGCATCGACTCTACCAATTTGTGTACTTAGATTCTTTAATTAATTTTTCTACTTTATTTGTTTTCAATCAATCGATCAAATGTTTAGATTCGTATAAAATAATTTGTAAATTAACAATCGAGAGGTCTATTTGTTCCAAACAATATCTTGGCTGTGATACAAATTATACCCTCAAACACGAAATATACAGGGCTGAGTGCCTCAAGTGATCCACGTTAGCGTTCAATCAATCTATATACTCTGTTTATCCTCTAAATAAGTACAGAAAATCCAAGTCTCATTACTTCCAATGGATGACACAGTACCTATAGAATTTTCAGCCCTGTGTATATAACGTATGACTAAATCAAAGTAAAAAAAAAACACTTTCATGAAATGGTAATTTCTAACTTGGTGTTAGTAGAGTACATAGAAATTATCACCTTATACAGACATGCTTATAATTTTGGTAAAGCATTGATCATTTTATTGTTTCTGCATATGCTAATTTCACTGTGTACTCTGTTTTTTATTTGTCAACTCATTTTGATCAACAGGTAGTGTTTCCAAGAACATCTGTTTACTTTGCTGTTGGACAATATTGTGAATAATGCGCAGCCACTGACGATCTGCGTACATTACTGGTAGAAGCTTTTTTTAATTGGAAACCATAATAAAAAGGAAACCATAATAAAAAGAACCTATCTAACAACATTAAAAGTTGATATTTAGCAAATTCCGACAATGAATAAAATTGTTGTGCTACTTTGGAATGAAACAGGTCATGAAAACAAGAATTCCAGATTATTTTTACTTGTAAAAGAGATAAAAAGCTAATAACTGTTGTTATTGATTAGATTTTTCGATATAATTTTTAGTCACTGGTTTCCATTGAGACCACATCGGCATAGTTTTTATTGGAACGTTGCATAGCTCTGGCTATCCATTTTTTACGTGCATCTTCTCTTGCTGCCTGATTACTGCCACAACTCACAGACCCAGATTCAACTGGATACTCAGCATCTAACTCTGGATCATCTCCAAACGCTGGCATAGTTCTGATTTCAGCCTCCTCATGTAATTGCTGGAAACATTGATAATATACCCCTTGATTATGCCATTTGGAGCGGTATCAAAAACTGTACCTGAAAGCCACAGAGTCCTAACTCCAATTTCAATTTATTTTATAACAGGACATTTTAGCAAATTTTCTAATAGCTATACCGTTGATAGAAGTGAAATTGTTCCTTTCTCATGTAAAATTAGATAATGTTTCTTATTTTTCATGCTTCTTGATGTTATTATTGTAAATTTATGTCTAATTTAGGTCGTTTCTTTTATAATAATGAAGATCGCAATTGACAAGTAATCGTCACCTCGTACTGATTGGCGAATCAAATAGAGATCAATCAAGAACAATATACATATTATTGTGTCGTTGTTTGTTAGAAAGAAAGGAGAAATTTTGCAAGAGTAAGAATGCAAAATGGTCTATGAAATTTTTCTAAAAAGTATTTGTACGACTAGCATAACAAAAATTCTGTCAATTAATTTCAGCTTTTAATGTCTAATTTTTAACCGTGGATCTCTAAGTCACTGCCAAATATAAAGAAAACAGTAATATACTATTATCTGTTACAGCATACTAGTTTAGATTCATTAGCAATTCTCCGTTCATTTTAAAAATAAATATTATAAGGAATTCATGTATAAATTATTCATCTAATTATTATATAGAAATAAATACGAGTAATGAAAAACAGGATTCGAACAATGCTTCTTAGATCTCCCATAAGTAATTTAAAATGTGGAGTTAGCATTCTATGGGTTTCGTAATAAGATAATACATATATTATATCGTAACAGAGGGTGAAGTTATAACGTATAGTATCATTTGAGAAAATACCTGAAAAATTTGGCAAAAATTAGAATCTACATTATATAATAACTCACAATTATCCTGCGGACTCCCTCAGAGTCCCTTTTTTCCCATTTTTCTTTTTCCAAATCTATACCCAATTGTTCATCTAATTTATCTTCGTCTTTGTTTCTACGCATCAACATCACATCATACTCTGAACGTGGCTGACCTAAAATTCCTACTCTAATTCCAAGCCCTCGTAATTTGTGTTCGTCAGCTAGCAACGCTTTTTCTAAATACTGAATTCTAGGATCGTGTGTTCGAAAATGTGGAATTCCTGTAATTTAATACATTTTTCTCATGAACTGTAAATTTTCTAGTTCACCATTTAGTCATTATTATTTGATTATTTTTTCATTCATATGTGAGTAACGTCCTAAGTAATTTCAAAGGCAAACATTTACAATATTCAGTCTCTGTGTTAATGTTCATAAGTTCATTTAGGACGTAGTTTTATTGCTTCTCGTAGTTTACCAGCTTCTTAAGCTCTGTGCTGTTGGTGTTTATTACCTATTGACAGAACACGATAGTCACAACTTCTGTTTATAAGCTGATAAGGTAAGGGCGAGTTTCTTAGTAGTTTTCTTTTTGCAGGTATCGCCGCGCCGTGTAAAACGCGAATCTCATCTTCGGGCATGTCTAATTCTCTCACTAAATCACCGCATATGCGTTTTGCCGTATTAAATGAATCTGTTCGGAACAGACGATGCATCTCAATTTCTGAAATATAAATACAAATTAATTTCATGGTAAACCTTTCTCTTTTCTAGATATGTTATTTATGTTTATAAGATATCCAAAATCATGGCCTCCAGAATCATATATCATGAAATATACTTTATAAATATAGCGAACTGTTCAATCACACTCTTCACTATGTACAGACGTATATCTATGAAACCTGATAAAAATAAGTTGCGTTATAAAAATTGGTGTAAGTATAACGTAAAGTAAGATATGTCTATTTGGGCATTGTATATTTTAGATATATATTTTCTTTGTCATTACAAACCAATCAAACCAGAGTGTTTCCGTTCCAGTGCAATCCAGACAACTTTATATGACATTCTAAGAAGAGTTTCATAAATTCTTAGATCTTTTTCCCCTTGAGATTGCCCTGATGGTTCATCGTTAGGAGATTTTTTATTAGCCACCATATGATGATAGGGCAGAGTATCCTTAGCTCCTATTAATATATCACAATACTCTTTGCCCACCAGTGCTCTCAGATTTTGCATTTCATCACTCTGCCTCATTCGTCCACCAGACGCTAGAGGATTTGGAGCTTTTTTTGCTGTTGCTGCTCTTTTCTGGCACAGATCTTCCCATATTTCTACATAATATTGAAAGTAGATTATGAGGGATCTCAAGAAGCGATCAACCACTGGCACATGGAAGAAGTTGATGAACTCTACGCTGACAGGATTTATCGCCAGGAATATTACCACATCTTTAATATCCTGAAGGATAATTACATTCGGTTCTGCCGGTGTAACTTTCCTCTGTAAGTGTCTCCGAAATTTTATCTATTGAAATGATCTAATTAAATCTAACATTTGATTACAATAAGTATTTCGAATTTATTATGTATTTGCCATAAATTATGCATTCAGCATTAACTTTTAAAGAGTACTCATCGTACGATTGATAATACATTTACCTTGTCAACTGGATCCAAAGTATCAGCGAATTTTAACTCCAGATAACTATGTGGACAGTAGACATCAGATTTGTCCAAACTTTGGGTGTGCTTTCTGTGACCTTTTCCTGCCTGCTCGCTTTCCTGTTTTGGAGCTCTGATACGGTATTATCATAATGTAATCAGTATCGTATTGAAAAAAGTAATTGTGAAAAATAATAAGACATAATGTGATTGGAATATCATGCTTCTAGTTCAAATTAATGTAATATATCTGTTTGGAGTACATATTTTTAAAGCTTATGAAGGCATCAGATCTCTAAATGGATTGAAAATACCATAGATAATCATAAATAAAACTGACTAATGTCTATTAATGCTATCATTAACCAATTTCTACAACAAAAATGCTTGAACATTAGTCAATTTGAATTGAGAACAAACCCCAACAGATTCAAACAATCGTTGACTTCGTCCCATACAAAACGTTTTTCACCCATTGCAGTACTTCCCTGTATAATTTATTCTCTCTTATAATTAGTTTATATGAAGTTTCAAAAATTAACCATTAATTAAAAATTCATTGGGACAAAATCTGAGAGGGAAACATCACACTGTAGCACATGAAAATAGGTAAAGCTGTTGTATATTGATCAAATATTGATCATTCTAAATTTAAGTTAGGGATAAAATTAAGCCCCTCTTAAATGCCTCAATAAAACAGAACTATGTCAAGCATATTTCTATAATTTACATGCTATAGCTCAATAACAGTTCATGTCTCAAATTTATGATCTTTGTTATTTAAAGAGCAGGGATCATTTATTCAAATTTATTTTAATAGATTTTAATATTTATTATTAATAGAATGAAGTTCCTCTAAAAAAAAATCACTAGGAAATGGGTAAAGAAATATTAACACATAATCTCGATTTACATTAAACAGTTTTATTACAATCATATAACTCTTACACATTCGACTACCAACTCTTGGTTAAAGGTTTTTCATAATAAGGAGGAATAGAATCTAAGATAGGTTTGTCATCAGGGAATATGGGCTCTGCAGGATTTTTGTAAAACTCAAAAGCAAATCTCGAGTCTAAATTCGTTCGATTCAAATGGTATATTCTACACCTAACATTGACCTGTTCTGTATTGTTTATTGTTACTGTAACATAAAATTCTTTTCCTTCAATCGACGGATCAGGTCCAGAAATTGGTTTATCCGGTAAAGTTATAGATTCATCTTCCATTTGAAAACCGGCTGTACGAAAAGAGGCCCTAACATGCCATTTTTCTAATACCCATGGATTATGATCAGACATAGTAACAGCTAATGTTCTTTTAGATAAAAGGCTCATTGTTCGTTCGACGTAAGGAGAGCTGAACAAATTTTTTTGTTCTAAAGACTCCTTAGGTTTTGATAATTTTTCACAATTTTCAGGACTTGCGTAAACGGCTAATCCTGGTAATAAAAGCTGGCTATAAGCTACTTGCGGCTTCATCTTTATTCGGTCTCCTTTATTTCCTAAGCCTTCGACGTAAGTTGTTAAGATGACTTCTAAGTCTGGTCTTTTTTTTATATTTGTGTCCTCTACAAGATCATATACAAAATGTCTACCTCTAAGGGTATGTCGTGGACCATTTTTTTTGTGAAGTCCTGGTGGCGACCTTCTTTTTAATATGAATGTGTTCTGTAAAGATAAAAAATTCGCATAGTTTCGTTTCAGAATAAATGAAATTAAATAGGTTATCACAAAAATTTCTCACCCGTGTTTGTTGAGATAAAAAACCGCTCGATGTTGCCAGAAATGGGGGTGTCAGCTTTCGCAAATAATTTGCTACATTCATTGTATTGTACCACATCGTCTTGTTATTTACACGCTCTAATACAGCAGTTTATTTTCTTTGGAAATGTGTATTTTCAGATATGTACCCGGTTACTACTTCTCAACGATGGTAAAGGGCGGATTAACAACACAACCTTGTTGTACTGAAATATACTACATCTTTTGATATCAGTAGTTGAAGGCAACACACGAGACATCGATGAGCTCCAGGTTGCGTATTACCAGGAGTGTAAGCGCATTGATTATTTCAGCTCGTTTAAATACTTATTTTGACGGTTTTTGTTTTGAAAATACAATAAACTGATATCATTCATACAGGTTTCATTATAGAAGTGATGGCTGGGTGGTAAGCAGCTATTTTTCAGATAATGTTACGCTATAATTGTTGGGAAATCTAGGGACATTTGGTAGCGCTTTGTCTAGTTACTTTTCGTTTAAGAAGTGGAATATAGTCGCGGAAATACTCTACGTAGTATTTTTGTGAATAGTCTGGCCCATGGTGAAACGAAGACAACCCCAAGGAGGAAAAAAATTCGCCGAAAATGACGGCCCACGACCAAATGCGAGCAATGCTCGATCAACTGATGGGCACAGGACGAAATGGTGAGTTTTATTTTATTTATAAATGATGTAAACTATCAAATAGATAAAATTATAATAAAAATAAAGATAAGTTCCTTGCCAACGCTGTAACAAGATGGTGACCTATAGCGATATCGACCGCGACACCGCGCATTCTTCTATCTTGACTTAATGTTTTGCCGAAGATTTTTTCTCTTGAATAATTTATAATTTCATTCGTAATTTCAGGTGAGAATAACAAATTTCAAGTTAAATATTCGGATCCGAAGGTCTGCAAGAGCTTCCTCCTGGCATGCTGCCCGCACGAGATACTTTCGTCGACAGTGAGTATACTGCAAAAACAAATAACTTATAACACGACGCGACTTCCAAATTTAAGTTCCAGATTTTTAAAATATGCATATTATTGAACAAGGAGAGCGTCACGTTTCAACGTTGATAACAAATCAAAGAATATTATGATATAATCTAAGCTCGTTTAAGTATAAATCATTCAGTGGTTACCACATGTATGAAACATGTCTCATTACCATATTGATTTACGTTATGTAAGATTTTTCGATCATATTCAAAGTTAAGACCGTTAGTTTTTATTTAGAAGATATTTCATCGATTTTAAGTTCGTTATTTAGATATTTCATTTATTTAATTAATTTATTTATTTTTCAAATTTCAACTCTTATTTATTTTAATATTTTTTCTAATTGGTCAATTACATATATATCAAGTGAAATTATTAACGCTCCTAATTTATTCATTATTATTTCATACATGCAAAAACATACAATTGCATACGTCATTAATAAGATAGTGATGTAATAATACTCTGTGTCGTTACGGTGAAGACTAACTACTGCCTACTATCAATTTAACCATTATATTTATGCTAGATCATTTTTTCCTAGCGAATAAAAAAAAAAAAAACCAAATAATTAGGAAGCCTGAAGGTATTGTAGCGCATACAGCTGAGCCTCCCGAATTCTTTTAATTATATTATAGCTCATTATCAATCTACGATTAGTCTGTAATTGTGTCTTATTTTTTTTGTTCTTCTATAAGAAATGAAATTCCATTGGCAGTTATAATGCTACTAAACTTTTTGGCTGAACAGATGAATTTGTAAAATTTTCTAACATGTGGTTAACGGGGAGAGAGATAAGATTGTTAGATTGACAGATGTTTTTTTTTTTTTTTTAGGTTTTTTTTTATTCCCATAGTGGAGAAATATTGATATCATATCTTGTTATGGAGCATATAGTATTTTTAATGTCAGTAGTCAGATATAAAAGTTAGTTAGGACACAAAATGTAAAAAAAAAAGAAAAAAAAATGAATTACGAGGAAGTTATTAAATTCACTAATACCGATGCGACTGCAGTTCTATTTCCAGAGAGTCTGAAAAATGCAAAACCAATCCAATGTACAATATTGTTGTGAATATTGTCCGATCATATTGTTGTTTGTCTCACTCTCACACACGCGTTACTGTAAGTACTGAAAAAAAAAAGACGTACGTATTACCATTGAGATATTTTACGTAATAAATATTAACTTAATTACAAAATATTCAAAACCTCGGTCCAGTGGTGAGGCTCTGCGCCCGAGGCTTAATGAAATATTTTCCCCGTATCGCCAGAGGCCTGTTCACTCTTTGCGCGATTTGGTGAGTAGTATCACGAAAGGATATTGAACTATCATTTGTCTAAATATTCGCCATTCATGGATAATAGGACAAAATTTTCAATGTGAGTATGCGTGAACGTAGTTTCCTTTTGGATTGGGGACAGGGAACGAAGGACAGATCTGTAAGTAAGGCTGTCTGACTTACTAATTGCCAAAATTAAGGATAACATTATCCATCACATTTATTATTCGTTTATTAAGAAATTTACCTTATTTCAATATTACCCATTTTTCCTTACGTTGATATTACATTATTTTTTTATTTTTTATTTTATTTATTTATTTTTTTTTTTTTTGAAGTTCGTTATTTTTATTTTACTCTTATTGTGATAAAAGATTGTATTTCTGGGAGATTTTAAAAAAAATTTTAATTATAAATCCCTCTTGATTTTGGCAATTTGTAAATTGCGTGAAAGATCAAAGGAAGGAGTCAATAATAGGCAGGAACGCACGACACAGCCGTAACAAAATTCCCTCATCACCGGATGTACGTATTCAACTCGATTTCTAAATAAAATGCAAATTATCAAAAATCACTATTTCATAATATATCGTTATAGTTAACATAATAAGTTATAAGTTGTGTCATAGAAATGAATATGTAAATTAAGGTGTGTGCTGATTGTAGCGTCGTTGCCATCGCATTGTCGCGTCAGGCGGAGAGGTGTTGCCGCTCTGTAAGTGAAATCAACAAAATATCTAACTATAGAAATTATATAACTATATGTGAAAGCATCAGTTCTTATGTGTATTTTTTGATAGCGTATTTAGCAGTTCAACCGTTACGGAAGACTGCTTTACCGGATCTTAATACATTAAAAGACAGGCTCGCACTTAAATTACCAAAAGAAAATAAGATAAATAAATAGAAAAAAAAGAATACAATAAGATGGTAGACTGCCTCAACTTTCATTGATAACATTCTTACCGACGATTTATTCATCTGAAATAAACAATATGTAACAGTTCTTGGGATGGTGGTTATGATTAGGACTGTCAAAGGGGAGCCTCGCTTAAGAAAGTCATTAATTTATTATAATTTGTGAATCGCAGCGCATGGACTTAGGCGAATGCCCCCAGATTCACGACCTGGCTCTGCGGGCTGACTACGAGGCTGCACAGAAGAAACGAGACCATTTTTACGACATCGATGTAAGATTCTTATCCATAAATATAACTATCAAATTATGCTATACAATTCTATTAATTCTTACTTGATTTAAGATGAGTCTTAAAACAAAAAAAATTCAAAGATTGAATCAATTTGATGAAAAGAAATGCTAATTTTTTTGGATCCTTTTCAGGCTATGGAACACCTTCAAAATTTCATAGCAGATTGCGACCGTCGTACTGAGCAGGCTAAACAACGTCTAGCAGAGACGCAAGAAGAATTAAGTGCAGAGGTAGCAGCAAAAGCAAATAACGTTCACGTCCTTGCAGAAGAAATTGGTAAAAAATTAGCCAAAGCTGAGCAGCTTGGGGAAGAAGGTTTTGTAGAAGAATCAATGAAGCTTATGGGTGAGATTGACGAATTAAGAAAGAAGAAAAATGAGGCTGAACAAGAATACCGTAATAGTATGCCGGCTTCAAGTTATCAACAGCAGAAATTAAGGGTCTGTGAAGTGTGCAGTGCGTACCTTGGCATACATGACAATGATCGACGACTAGCTGATCATTTTGGAGGAAAACTGCACCTGGGATTCATTAAGATCAGGGAAAAGCTTGCTGAACTTGAAAAAACTGTTGAAGAAAGGCGTAAAGAGAAGCGTGAGACAATGATGGACAGGGACAGACAAAGAGATAGAGAACGAGAAGATCGGGATAGAGATCGAGGCCGTGGAGGACTGAGTACTGGATACAGAGAACGCGATCGAGATCGCGATCGTGATCGTGAACGTGATCGCAGAGACAGAAGAAGGTCTAGATCCAGGAGTCGCAGCCGCGGAAAGAGGTAAATCGGGAAAATAAAATGTTTAATATTACATATTACTGATTTTTTAATTTTTGTCCGGATAAATGATTGATGATGAAATTTAGAGGCCGAGTTGATAGCTTTAGACAAAGTTGAGCCTTACGAGATGTCTCCTTTTTTTTAAAGCTTTGTGATAATTCTCGGGAAGCGGTTTAACTGACGATCATAAATTCTATATTTTTCTTTAATTGTAGAAAAACAAAAAAAGAAATGTATTTCGTGATCTAATTAATGGTTGAAATGGTACCGCATGTTTCAGATCTCGACGTTCGCGGAGCGACAGCCGTGGAAGACGTTCACGTTCACATCGCAGCGGTTCCAATGATCGTAAGAGATAAAACATGACGCGGTCTAATAAACTTACACAGATAACTCAATAAGCGAACGAGTTTTCTCATAAACGACTATGTTTTATGCCGTGGTTTTGAGACATTCTATTATAGGAAAATAAATAACATTACATTTATATAAGGAGATAAAAATGAATAAACAAAATAATAATAATAATAATAATAATAATAAAAATAAAAATATCGGTAACATTTTTCAGAGATAATTTGAAATTTTTAAACGTTATGTGACTTGGTCATGTTGTAGTAGATTGTACGGGAGCTTATAATAGTTCGGTTAATGTGTAAGCTACTGTTGTAATTTTTAATAATTGAATATCAAATATTTGACCTTAGTATTCTCTAGATTAGAATGGATTTTTAATCAAATTCATCATGTGTAAATAAACATAGTTCTCTTCAGTTCGCGCATGCAATAATATTGCATATTTATTATTATTATTTGCTATACAGTGTTGTTTATCTCGTAAATCCTAAATAAAGAAATTTGATCAGCAATCGGCTACCTATGTTATGTTCGCCAATAATTTAATAATAAATAAGACATCGTCGCCTGTTTTATTACGTTAATAGCATATTTATAACACCAATGAGATTACAGTTATTCAAACTTTATTATTTGGTGATCCTTGTCTGCTAGAAATATTTTCACATACGCTAATGGATTATACAGGGAAATGCTAATTATTGAAGGATTTAAAAAAATGAAAATGAACTGAACATTGGAACTACGGTAAATAGTATTATTTTATTTTACTTTTTTTTAATCCTTACTTGCTATAAATTACGCTTTCATTTTGTAAATCATACCGTCTAGTATTTCATGAATAGTTTCTCGACTCTAGGTTTATTTTTCAACAGATGTCAACCTCATTTTTCATCCATTTCCATTCAGCCAGGAAGAAGAGTTTGGGTCACCCCAGTTGCGACAGCAATCATCATCAATAACTAGAGAATATCATAAAAATATTTTTTTCCTTCGTTTATGTAGGTATAATAGAAAAAAAATCCCAGTGTATGTGATTCTACAAATATTTTATTTTAATATCATACATGCGTCAACAATAACCAGAGGTGATCTCTGTTATTGGAGGATGATTTTCCTAACATTTTTACAAATTTTTATTATCGTAACTAGTCATTCTATAGCGATAATTAATAAGTTTAATATAATAATATAGAAAATTGAAACTAATTCAGGCATGATTTTTACGGTAGACGTCTATGCGCCTTATTATATGCAAGCTGCTAGTCATTCTTGTAGTTCTAACTTTGCTGCATATAATAAGGCGTATCGATGTTTGCGGCGAAAATACTTCGTCGACTTGTCAGTTCCGCATAACCCCTCAGCTGCTCGGAGGCGTGGGCCGTATCGGCGTCAGTCGGTGTTGAGTAGTGGTCAGAACAAGACAGAGTGTCGCTCGTAGTTCCGCAGGTTATTATTCTCCGTCAAAAGCTCGAAGAATATATAATCAAAAACCGACGCAGCGGATAAAACAATAATTAACAAGTAAATTGCGAGTGATGCTATAAAACCCGTGTATAATCTTCTCGACTAAATTTGTGTATTTTTAGGATGCAAAACCGTCGCCGACGTGTGAAAAAAGGTAAGAGTAGTTAAATCTTGATATTGCACGACCGTTAGAAGTAAAAATTAAGTCCGAGAATGTAATTTATCTCCGATAAAACCGTTTCACAAAATCATACATTTCTGAGTCAAAAATTTTACTCGTTTCACTGTCGATTCTTTTCAACAGTTGCCTTTGAATATTATTTCTACTCGTAGGTAATTAACAATTGCATATCTTTCAACAAAATTATATTGATGAGACTTGATTAGATTCAATAGTATCGTAGGATTGTTGATCTGTGGATAATAATTATATACAGTATGCAAAAAGTCTCAATGAGAAAGATATAAAGGAAAGAAAGCGAGTGGGTCGCATAGAGCGAATGTTGTTTACATTTGGACAAAATTCGACAATAATCAGACCACAGTTATTTACTTATATTGACAATTTGACTGAACTTCTAATGTACCGCCAACCTTTATTGATGAAGAAATGTATTGATTACAGAGACAGACTGTAGCAGCAGATCGTGAATGCAGATTTCAGGCAATTTGAACAGATTAAATATCGCAGATGAATCGAGAAAAGGTAAGACAGTAATTGTAACATTAGTTCTGATTATTTTCCATTTTTTATTGAAGTTCAATCATCGAAAGATCATTAAATATTTCGAAAAATTATTTTCGTTTACTTCTGTTTGTCGAATTTTTAAATTGTTAGATTAAAATCCAATGTATTCACTTATTCATTAAAATTACACAGAAGAAATGTTTGGCTTTTTTGTTTTATCTCAAAAATATTGCAACACTTATTGTACGAATATTTAATTGATAAATCTTTTCCATTATTTTTTTTTTGTCGCAGTGAAATAATAAGCTTTGCCAGCACCTGCTAATCACATTCCTGTGGAATCAAAGACGGACCCAATACTACAATCAAGTTGAGGGTTTCAATATTGATTATACAGCGCTTCTGACCAGGTAAAATGCAGATATCTTCATTGATTATCTTTTTAAGAAATATATGAAGTAATAATCAGTATAATATGATTACAGTCCTGAATATCTATTGACTAATTGAAAAATTGCCTACATACAGAAGTTCTCTTTAATATATGACCCTGTTTCTACATGCATTCAACATCATGTTGATATGAAATTTATTTCTAATTTTACTTGATCTTCTTCTTATTTTATAGAAAATCGTGTCAGCAGCTGAATCGTGGCATTTAAATGGGCTGCGAGGATCTGAAGATGACTTAGCTTCAAGGATGGCATACGGACTAAGGGAGATTAAGGTAAAAATTGAAAAAATTCTCGGGTAATCTCTGTTCTCATTATAGAAGAACGACTTATCGTGCTTCAATAAAAAATCGCAATTTATTATTATTAATACCGAGCCAAATTTAGTTGAAACAATAAAAAAATGTGATCTGATAGATTTTGTCAAGCCTTTTATCCCCAAGTTGAATCATTCCAATTTTCATCTAACATTTTATAAATTCAATTTTCTGAATCAGTCATTTCTCTTCAAGGTGGAGAAGAAAGAGGCGTAGAAATTAACAATCGCATTAACGCAGAATCAAAGGCAAAACGAGGAAGAGAACAACCAAGAGAACCGATTTATTTCTTTAGTTTTAATATGTGAATTTTCTATAATTTTGTTCATTACTAGTCCTAATCCAATTAGAATTTCATTGAGATCTATTCTTGCAAGATCGAGTCTCATTTGGTCGATCAATTCGATGCACACAAAATCGTCCTTGGGAGATATTTTATTGAATTTAAAATCTTGAATTTCAATTCTTCATCAATTGTGATAACTATAAATTTGGATTGGATTTTTCTTCTAACGCATTTTTTGCTATTAGTATCTTGTGTTAAAAATCATCGTGTTCTATTTGTATAACTAGCTTATTTTTCTGTCAAGTATTTTGATATTATATCGCATGAGTTGTTACTTGAAATAATATGTCAGAAAACTATGGATCACATATTTTGTCGTCATAATAATACTGTTTGACACAATGTAGTTTATATTATAAGAACTTGTATAGCAACAAGCGATTGAAGATATACTCAATAATTTGCGATGAGTATATGTATGTTTACTTATATAAGAAATAACTACATTTTGTATGTATGCATGACATACATACAATAACATTGACTGTGAGAAATATTGTATCAATGCTGTAACAATAAATTCCTAGACATACCTTTGATTAATTACTTCGTTATTTTCCACTCTCCCTTTCCTGCCCTGCCTCCCCTCATTTCAGGTATTAATTATGGTAAGTAAATTGTAATGATCGTAAAGAAACACGGCGCAGTTTTTCGACTCATAGGAATTTTGAATCAAAAAATTGGGTGCGCCTAATGATATGCAATCTCGAGTCGAATATTACATGGATAGCATGCGGATTGCATGTAATAAGGCACTGCGTGTTTCCCGCCAAAAATTTCAGCACACCTTCTCGAGTCAGATGTTCTCCTGATACCAGGAGCAATTTTTCGACTTAAAATTTCAAAAACTCTAAATTTTGTAAGCTAATGAGAGATACAGAGAGACATATCTATACGAATGCATGCATGCCTAGACACATGCTCCTGATTTTTCCCGCCAAAAATTTCGGCACACCTCCTCGGGTCAGATGTTCTCCTGATACCAGGAGCAATTTTTCGACTTAAAATTTCAAAAACTCTAAATTTTGTAAGCTAATGAGAGATACAGAGAGGCATATCTATACGAATGCATGCATGCCTAGACACATGCTCCTGATTTTTCCCGCCAAAAATTTCGGCACACCTCCTCGGGTCAGATGTTCTCCTGATACCAGGAGCAATTTTTCGACTTAAAATTTCAAAAACTCTAAATTTTGTAAGCTAATGAGAGATACAGAGAGGCATATCTATACGAATGCATGCATGCCTAGACACATGCTCCTGATTTTTCCCGCCAAAAATTTCGGCACACCTCCTCGGGTCAGATGTTCTCCTGATACCAGGAGCAATTTTTCGACTTAAAATTTCAAAAACTCTAAATTTTGTAAGCTAATGAGAGATACAGAGAGGCATATCTATACGAATGCATGCATGCCTAGACACATGCTCCTGATTTTTCCCGCCAAAAATTTCAGCACACCTCCTCGGGTCAGATGTTCTCCTGATACCAGGAGCAATTTTTCGACTTAAAATTTCAAAAACTCTAAATTTTGTAAGCTAATGAGAGATACAGAGAGACATATCTATACGAATGCATGCATGCCTAGACACATGCTCCTGATTTTTCCCGCCAAAAATTTCGGCACACCTCCTCGGGTCAGATGTTCTCCTGATACCAGGAGCAATTTTTCGACTTAAAATTTCAAAAACTCTAAATTTTGTAAGCTAATGAGAGATACAGAGAGGCATATCTATACGAATGCATGCATGCCTAGACACATGCTCCTGATTTTTCCCGCCAAAAATTTCGGCACACCTCCTCGGGTCAGATGTTCTCCTGATACCAGGAGCAATTTTTCGACTTAAAATTTCAAAAACTCTAAATTTTGTAAGCTAATGAGAGATACAGAGAGACATATCTATACGAATGCATGCATGCCTAGACACATGCTCCTGATTTTTCCCGCCAAAAATTTCAGCACACCTCCTCGGGTCAGATGTTCTCCTGATACCAGGAGACGCGCACGTTGCACGTTGCTGTATGTTTATGTATACCTATGTATACTAACGGTTTTCATAGTTTTTGAAATTTTAAGTTGAACATTTGCTCCTAGTATCGGGAGAACGTCTGACTCGAGGAGGTGGTCGTAAATTTTTGAATAGCTGAAAATGCATTAGTTCTTATTTCCTATTGTTTACTTATAATTGAAATAAGAAGTCGCATGGAGGGGAAAGTCGATAATAAGGCAGCAATTAATCATTGGTATATCTGGAAATTTATTGCTGCTTCATCGGTACAGTATTGTATTATTGCATGAGTATTACTCATTGATATGTATAATTCTTAAAAATAAATATATACTCATAGCAAATGATCAAGTCTCTTTATTTGCGTCCTGACACACAAGTTAACGTAATATAAACCACATTCAGATTACAGTGATATACTAGCCAATATAACTTATATTACAAAACCTGCAGGATACAAAATACACTCGTTCATTGCAATCGGAATAAAATCCTTGCTACACGGAGATGTTTGTACTCCGATGGAAGTTTGATAAATCGACCACAATTTCAGTCACCTTTTTCCAAATTGTCCGCATCCCCGACGCCTCTTTCCGGACGAAACGAACAATTGATTGCCAGTACCTATGCCTTCTTACGAATGCCGTTCTTATGATTTTGACTTGTATGCAGGGAATTACAAAAAAAGTATTTCGATTATTATTAACATTTCTTGCTGATGCATCGATACAATCACTATTATTATACTTTATACATCGTACATTTGCAACTGTTTACTAAAAATAAACGTCTGCCGCGAACAATAGAGTTTTTTTTATTCGCATTACAGTAGAAGGTGGTGCAATTGTGAATTATTTTTGCGTGATGATAAATAATACCTAATAGAAGATAATTAATTTCACAAAGAATGAGATAGAATTCGATGTTAAGTGGAACAGAATCCATATTGTAAGGAGATATGTTTGGATTCTAATGGAAATTTGTTCAACTGTAATAGGACGGCTCTTATAAAATCACCGTCATTCAAGTAAATTACTGAAAAAACTAGATGAGAAATCTATTTTTTCGCCGATGTGTATTTTGCGACAATTTTTCTGTGTGCCGAGTAAATCCATAAAGTATGGAGTATAGAGTATAGATTTATTAGTAGCCTCGGGATAGGTCCTTTTTAGGCAATGCACTGAGGCCTGGTTCCGATATTCACTGGCAGTACTGAAAGTTTTCCTTGCTTTTGATGATTGAATCTACTCTTGGAAAAGATATCTGAATTTTTAAATGTAGTGTCCTCTCCAGAGAACACAGTGACTGAAAGGGTTAACTCGCCTCCCATACGAACCCTTTGAAGCCACGAGGACCACTGACCCTGCGACGGAACCGTATCGCAGCTAATATCGTAGGTCAGTGCTTCTGGCCCGGCAGTGGTGACAACGGGGTGCCATAGGTATCGCCATCTATGAAACAACTCACAATTACATGAATGGCATGCTGGTGCATGCGCAAAGTTACATGCTATTAGAAACATACATGATACCAATAATTATACTGTGCTAATAAGATTAAAAGATTATCTGAAATAAATTGATATACAACATCGAGTTTCCTGTACTTTTTATTCTCTTAACTTTAGGCTGCATGCGTGCCATGCCAATTTCCATTTTGAAAATAGTCATTTCCTGACTGTACTACGGGTAACAATAATCCTTTTTGAATCTTTTTTCAGTTAATATGTTTTTTTTAAGGACGTACAATCGCTATAACATAGATTATAATATTGATATTGATAGTTTTACATGAGAATTATTTCTGATATAACGTTAGTGCGAATTTCAAAAGGTAAAAACCAGATAAGGACACCGCCTTGGTAGATTTGAATTGTGCCACGCGTCTAGCAGCACGATCGCTTACGACAAATGGAGATGTTATACACATTTCCGGTTTATTACGTTAATTCGTGGGTCTACTTTTTGAGTAAAAAAATATTTTCAAAAGTAGTTTGATTAAACAAAAAAAATCCAATAACGTGGTGCGGGAAATTCATGGGCATCATAAATTAGCGATATTTATTTCAAATAACATCGTTATAGAAACCAAATACTGAAAATCCCATTATTCGACTGGTATAACCTTATTACCACGGGCGCATTTCACCATCTGTTTGCTCCGAATTTTAATACTTCTCTATCTATTTTGAGATATGTACACGTATTTCTCGAAAAGATAAGGGGATAATAAAAAATAAAAAAACAAATACATATTATAAAATTGTCAAATTCGAATATATAGAAAAATCATCTACACACCAAACTGATTTAGCAAGTTTCGTATCGTGCTATACACTTACACATACTCTATTCGATAAATATACCAATTTTATGTAACAGTATTGGAGAAAAAAAAAATTTAACTTCATAACCTAATTCAAAGATTGATGTTGGTGTATTCGAAACGTATAGACGCTTGTCACTTGCTTTTTGTTCACACTAAACCGAAGAATTATTCAAATTTAGAAGTCTAGTTGTAAATATACCCAATGTCTATGTGAAGAACGTGATCAGAGTTTCAAATTTCAAACTGTCACATCTTTAAACACAAAAAAAAAAACGTATTTTAAATAAGCAGAGAATTAATTAGAAACGATATAAACTCTAACAAAATGTCTGGATCTCAAGAAAACACTAATCCAGATAATGCCTGCGTTGTCTGTTTTAAAAATGTGGAGATCTACAGTATTGGAAAGTGCGAACATCCTGTTTGTCACGACTGCAGTACTCGCATGAGAGTTTTATGCTGTCAAAACGAGTGTCCGATATGTCGTCAAGATTTGCCAAAGGTTGTATTCACCAGGGAAGTTAAACCCTTCAGACATTTGCGGAAAGGAGATCTTTTAGACAAAAGATATAACATATATTTTGACGATGAAGAGATACAAGAAAGATTTATCATGCTGTTGGCACACTCGTGTGATATTTGCAAGGAAAGACAAGTCTTCAGTAACTTTAACAGCCTCAAGGATCACATGAGACGCTATCATGAATTACATTATTGTGATTTATGCGTGCAAAACTTAAAGGTATAGCAATTATCATTTATAATCAATATGTACTATCCAAGTACTTTAATCAATCTCCAACACCAATTATCAATAAATGTTACAGTTTGATTGAGCATTAAAATCTTAACTTTGTCTACCATTTTCATCTTTAAAATGTCTGTTTTGTACAAATGTTGTATTTCGTCAAGTACTCACCTGAATTCCTTAAACAGATATTTTCCCACGAGAGACGTTGCTACACGAGATCAGACCTAGCCCAACATCGAAGAAAAGGTGATGTGGATGATAGAAGTCACAAGGGACATCCTCTGTGTGAATTTTGTGATCAACGTTACATGGACAACGACGAACTGTTCCGTCATTTAAGAAGAGACCATCTTTACTGTCATTTCTGTGATGCGGATGGCTTGCACCAATATTATAGCTCGTATGATTATCTTAGAGATCATTTTAGGCTGGAACATTTTTTATGCGAGGAGGGTCCATGCGCGGAAGAGAAATTTACTTGCGTATTTAGATCCGACATTGATTTAAAGGCACATAAGGCTAGCATTCATGGTAAACATATGGGAAAAGCTGCTGCAAAACAGGCCAGAACTTTAGAGTTAGAATTTACTTTAGCTCCACGGGGAGATAACAGAAATAATCGGAGAATGCCGGGCTCTTCAACTTCTAGAAATCCTAGAGATCATAACAATAGCAGAGACTATAATAACCGGGACTATAATAACAGAGATTTTCAGCAAGAAGCCGGCGCTGTTGGCGGAGTTGATTATTTCGTCACTACCAATGAACCAACATATGTAAGACAACCTTCGGTCGATGTTCAGAGTACTCAAGAATTTCCAACCCTAGGTAATGTCACCCCGATTGTACCTAACTTGGGACAAGCCAAGGGCAGAGGAAACGTTACGATACGTAGTACAGTGAGATCTAAAACATTGGATGTAACTGATGAAAACTTCCCTGCACTGGGCCCAGAGTCTTCGAGTACTGGAACTATTTCCAAAACTGTTAACTTGAGTGTTTCTAGTTCTAACAAACCTGGACCAAGCATACCGCAACGTCAGCAGAGCACCACTCCTAATGTATCGATTCATGTTAATCATAAGCCTAATGGTACTGTCACTACAAGAGTTTCAGGACCTAATATTAGAATTCGACCTGCTCAGTTATCTAGAGATACAGATTTTCCTGCATTGGGTAACCCGGAACCATCTACAAACTTGAACACTACGCAATGGACGAAAGTAACTTGTACTAAAGCCCCGCAGAACTTGACACCCAAATCGAAAAAGGTTGCTCCACCTCCATTGGCTCCTTCACCCCCTATACCTTCTGGCAGAGACTTTCCAAGCCTTTCGAAATCTGCAAAGTCCAAAAAGCAATCAATGATCTCTGTTGTGCCGTCCACACCCTCATGGGTTCAACCGCAGACTTCAGAAACTAACAGTGCAAAAGCTACAAGTGATTCTACTAAAGGAAAAACTAAAAAGAAAAAACCAAAACAGAATTCAAGCGGTAATAATTCTAGTGGCAATGAATCTAACAGTTCAAAATCGAATCTGAGCGCACTCAAGGTCAAGAAAGATGGTGGAGAATCTTCTCAGAAAGTAAGAGAAACCATAAAAAGAGAAAAAGAACCATCTAAAGCTTCATCAGAAGAACCGAAGCAAGTTGAAGATGTTAGACACGGCAGTGGGACTTTGAAAAATAAGACAGACGAGATTAGAAAAGATGGAGAAATTGGTAGAAAAGATAATGAGCAAACTAAAAAGGAAAAAAAGAAGACGAAAAACACGTCGTACGCTAGCTCCACAGACAATGCATCTGTTTCAACAAATTTACCAGAAGCAAATACAAATACAGAAAATTCTCATCCAAATACTATCCAAAGAAAACGTTCGGAGCTAAAAATTGATAGCTTAAATTCTACGAACAACAACGGTACCAACTTCGAGGACTTTCCAGCTCTAGGATCAGCACCAAGCAGGCCTCCAGGATTCATGGATCCTCCTCCAGGTTTTGGTACAGCTCCGCCACCTCCGCCAGGATTTTTTGTTACCCTTAATAGCGTTCAACGACCACAAAGCAATGGTTTAACTTTCACGAATAGTTCTGGCCAAAGTTATTCGATTTTACCAAACAACGACAAGCAGGATAAATCGTATGAATATGTATCACCCCCAGACTTTTCTAAGAGAAATAAAAATCTAGTCGCTAAAGTGAGTGAAGAATTAGGCTTGCCAGAAGCGATAGAAGAATTTCGATATCTTAGCGGACATTTTAGACAGGGTACTTGCACAGCACAGGATTATTATGATCAATGTCGCGATTCGATGGGTTTAACCGCGTTTGGGACAATATTTCCAGAACTTTTGGTTCTCTTGCCAGACATAGGAAAACAGCAGGAACTGTTCAAGATCCATAAAAAAGAATCAGGGTCAAAAATCAAAGGACTAGATGCTTGTGCAACTTGTGGTCAGGTTGTCAAAAGCGGCTCCGACCTGAGATCTCATTTATCAAGTCATGCTTTAGAGAATCATTTTCCTGTGCTTGGAAAGATAGCACCGATCCAACAGACTAACAGTTGGGTAAGAAAATAGTCATCCTATGTGTGCAAATAGCTTTTAAGCACTAGTAGACTATTGTTACATTGGGAAATGAAACCTTGTGGTTTCTTCACTCTTACAATAGAAACTAAAGTTTATTAGATGTAATTCTAGTCTAACTTTAAATCTGATGAATTTGAAAAATCGTAGACCAGAAACGCTATAGAAAATTTTCCAATGTAATCGTATGTATGTACATTAAATATGTATGTGAATGTGGGCCAGGAAATATCGACAAACTTTATGTTATTCTTGCTTACTCTAGTTTATCATCAAAGTAATAAATGATGCACCTCGTCGAGCTTATTTAATTAAAATCGCATATAAATGATCGTTCTGATCGCAGCAATAATTATGAGAATTATGAAATTGGAATAGTCAAAAGGCTCAATGAATAATGCAGGAAGTAAGTTTACTTCCTGGAATAATGATTACATGAACAAAAAAAAAAACAAAAAAAATAAAAAAATTGATATGGACACTGCCAGTAAACAAAATATATTATATCAATACTTTATGAACAACATATGCAGATTATTATACATATATGATCAATAAAGTTACGTTGAATTATTTTTTAAGTTTATTGGATTTTGATTATGGTTAAATAGTTTTGAAAAGATAGAAGAAAGTTTTGATATATAAATTTTGTGTACAAATGTTAGTGTCATTTCGTATGACTCCTATGCTATTGCTTGGGTACATAATACCTATCAATAGTGAGTTTACTCATGTAATTATGTAATAATATATAGATATACGTTAAAAATAATAACATAGAAAAATAGGATAACATCAATATTAAGAATGTTTGATACGTTAATAGAGAACTTCGCTATGTACTGCAAAAGTTTTGTACAATAATAAAGTTATAAAATAAAGGAGAAACAAGTCGAACGATTTTACTAAACGAATTTACTCCACCTTTTCAAATTTATGGGATATTGTTTAATTGAAATTTACCAAGAATCAAGGTTTTCCTTTGTTTTTTGTTTGATTTATTTATCATTGGCTTATTAACTAAGTTTCTTACAATACAAACCACTATTTTCAATATCAATGAACTTAGTTAGATACCTCACAACTTAAATTCTTAGTACTTAATTATGAATATTACTAATTTTACAATTGTTTTGTCAACATGACGATACAAACACAGTCTGTGTTGTTGTTGTTGAAGGAGACACAGCTGTGGCTTATTCAGTTGCACAGGCATAGAGAAAATCAATCAAATTCATACACGTATGTATGTACTTAAAACTACTTGTTATACAGCATGTTTAATCCTCAGTATGGACTTTCAATTTTCATAAGTAGTTATTAATAAAAAAAAAATTTCATAAAAATAATGCATCCTTTCATACATAAATATGTGAATTACATATCTTCTACAATAATATGAAAATTGAAATTAAGTTAGAGCAGTGTGGATTATAAATACATAAGCAATAAAAACAACGAAATGAAAGTGTATGTTAGTCTTTTCTTTTTCTTTTCCTTTTATTAGTAAGTATCTACTAACGAGTGCCTAAGTATCTCAGACTTAGAAATTTTCATTCTCACAAAACGTGTACATACACATACATATAAAGTAATTTTTAAAGCAAATTTAAAACAAGATAATCCTAGTTATTCCGTAACCAGAGAATAAAAAAAAAAAAGTAAAAAAAAAAATTATGAATTTAATCTAGAACTTACATATAGCATGAGATGATGATATAAAGAGAAGAAAATCTCAATCAATCAACATTGTGTAGAACAATAGAATAAAACGTTAAATAGTTTCGATTACTTTTCCCTATGTCCATGCTTAAATATAAGATAAACGTTATAATTTTTTTAATAGCGATGAATCATCATTGAGTTTCATCACTTTTTAGCCAACTCATTGCTCAGCCAATCAAGTCCTTCGTAGAGTCCGTGTCCCTGGGTAGCGCAGGTGCTTTGAATGTACCAATGACGTCCTCGTAGTGAATTAAGACCTAATTTGTCTGTAAGTTCAGCTGCAGACATAGCGTTAGGTAAATCTTGTTTATTAGCAAATACCAAAAGGACAGCATCTCTCAATTCATCCTCTTGCAACATATTAGCTAGTTCTTGTTCAGCTTCCGCTATACGATCTCGATCGCTGCTGTCTACGACGTAAATTAGTCCTTGAGTATTCTGAAAGTAGTGCCTCCACAGTGGTCGGATTTTGCCCTGACCACCGACGTCCCAAACAGTAAAACAGATGTTTTTGTACTCCACTGTTTCAACGTTGAACCCAATAGTAGGTATGGTTGTTACGATCTCACCCAGTTTTAGTTTATAAAGGATAGTTGTTTTTCCGGCCGCGTCCAAGCCCACCATCAAAATCCGCATTTGCTTCTTGCCAAAGAGGCGTGTTAACAGACTACTTATGGTCAGGCCCATTTTTGTCTCTTTCAAACCAATTGATTCGTCCCAAACCTCAAAAAAGTACCCTTCGTTTCAACTACGATGCAGTTTTTTTTTTTTTTATTTCTATTCTACCAGTTGTCGAAGAATAGTTAATTTCGTTTATTTGATATTGCCCAGGATACGTTGGTTATTATTAGAGGTTGAAGTCTCCGTAAAATTTCACTATGAACAGTCACAACGGATACTATTCTCAGGATTGTACTCGTAAACGTCACCGATAAGTAACAGAAGTCGCCGGAAATAGCTGGCAGAAATCGCCATACGCAATACAAACAAAGCCCCACTGTAATTAGGAATGATATGATGTATGCGGTTATTAAATTCAAGAAATTTATTTATATTTATTTAATATCCGGCCCGTATATCCGAAATTGGTAATTAAAAAATATAAGAATTACGATGAGCAGTTCAACGAGTCAGTTTTACCGCCATCTTTTATTAGCGCCAAATTTAAGACAAACTTCAATACGATCATCTTCGATATGGTCTTGAAAATCTGCATCACTTGAATATTGATCTTCATATCAACACCCCAGAATGAATAAGAATTAAGAATAAAGAATAATATGAATATGAATATCATTTAAATTATATACTCTTTAATTAGCAATAAATCCAGGATCCGCAAGAAATCTTATGATAAATCCGGAGTTTAGAATTTAACCACGTCATAGCGTTGTCACCAGAAATTACTTACGCTGCTCGCGTATAAATTTTGAGAAAATTTGAATAGCTTGGGTTGTATTATAAAATATAGCTACGAATCATCAGAATTCGAATAACACGGAAAAATCGGATACCCTTAATATTAATAATTCTTGCTAAGTTATTAAGAAACTTTATACTGTACTCCAAAAATATTATTGGCAATAATAAAGTATTGTGGAATCAATTAAATGCCTATAAATAAATTTCCTTTTCTTAACAAAGTAATTTCATGCTTTCTGGATCAAGAAGGATGAATGCAGTCTAGATCTTGTATACCGCAAGATGATATGTGGATTGGAGAAAGTCTCAGCTTATTGGATCATAAAACCGAATAATTTAGATTATTACTTATGGCAAGCTATGGAAAATATAAGATCAGCATTATAATTCATTGTAATGGCATTTATTATAATTGTGAAACAAAAGTTTACTGATACGGACACATGATTCCTACATCGTTGGAGCGGAAAAAATACTGATATAAAATACTGTTACAAAACTGAGGAATGGTAACCATATATAGTAGATGGTTGATACCTAAGCGCACGCTGCATAGTATTATATAATACTAAAAATTTCTGCATGTTTGGTTTATATGATAGTGAACTTACTCTTCCAGGATGGAGTAAAGAAAATACGGAGCATGCAGATTGTTTTATTTTTCATAGCTAAATCACCAATAATTGAGAATTCTATTACGATGATCTTAAAACTAGTAGGATAATTGGAAATCTATGAAACAGAATTTAATTGAAATATTAATCGATTTTTAATCCTTCCAATCAATATGAAACGGTCATCCAAATTTTATGTAAAGTAATATAAATATTATGAAAATTGATCATGTAATAGTAACACAATGAAAAATTACGTTTGCCGCAAAAGACAATAAATCATAATATGTGATGAGGAAAGTAGTGACGGTAATCAAAATACTTGTATCTTTACATATAGGACAACTTTTATTATTTACTGTTTTACTGGTCATAATATACCTTGGTAGATAATACACGTTTATTATATTATGTTTTTCTTAACATATATATATGTATGTATATATATACTATATATATATATATTTTATAATATATCATCAGGATGGTATAAATAATATTGTATTTGATAAAAGCACTTTTTGTTGCTTATATATTATCGATCCATATTATTTACTAATTTTCATTACAACTATCAATTTTTATCATTATTATTATTATATTTATACTATCCCTTAATTTGCTGCTTGACTATCTTATACACACGTATAGCTGTTTACCTGCAATTACGCATCAAAATTATTCACATTGTCGAGTCGTATCTGATTTTCTAATATTTGTTTTCTTATTATTGTACTGCAGCGCTTCGCTGTAGCTGGTCCTGCTCAGTTTTAAAATCATTTTGATATTTTATTTCTTTGTAATTCTTCGAATCCCAAGTAAATACAGTCCACTTCACAATCACAAGGCAACAGTCTGGATAGATCTCAGATATTTCATAAACATCAATTGCTTGCTGATGTATATTGAGCTGCCTACCATGTGATTTAATGCAATGCTCCAAATTATGTATGTTTAATATACATATAATAATTTGTGAATTGTAGATAGAGTGTATCATGTATGAGAGAGGATTCTCGTGTTTTCTTATAATTGTACGGATACTATACGTCCTTAAAATACTGTGCTCGTACATTGTTTACCATACAAGAACATTAAGCTGGCGTAATACATAAATCTAATCCTATGCGCCAAGTATTTCGAGATTATTCATGTTGATTTAGATTTACACATTAATTCTTATGTGGTAAAATATTAACTCAAAACTATCATATTTATAGAATACATTATATTTCTAACGTACAGTGATTTCGTGTGCCATAGTATATGATTGTGTAGACCACAGTGTATCCTCACTGTGTTATAGATATAAAATTACTTTATACCTATAGTTATAATAATTGATTTTATAGCTAGGTTTCGAAGACATGAAATAAGCCATGTACTTTGGCTTGTATATATACTTATTTGTTAATTCGTCTTGTATCCTGTAGGGAATTTACAGGATTTTTTATTTAAAATAAACAACTCATTATCATATATTCCTTTCTTCTGGCTATTAATTACCAATATAATATAGATATAGTTAATATAACGAATGAAGCATGAACATTTTGCGGCACTTGAATATAATAAGGATTTCTAAATGCAGCCTCAATCTTTCTAAAGCACTGTTTCATGCTCCTAATTGATTCAGACATATTGTTCCTGGTGAGAATCCTTTTTTACTTCTCTATAGATTGCTGTTTCGGAATAAATGCCAATATATTTCTACCGATCACATATTCCGACCACTTCTTTTGTTCGAATTAACTGTTATTCAATATAAGTTATATTCATTCATTGGCAAAAGCTGTTAAAGGACTTAAATAATGAAACAGAAAATATGTAAATTTATTTAGAGCAAAAGTTTAGTATCAAATCTGATATTCATTGAGATCCATTAAGTCCACAAGGGATTTAGTTTTCATTTAAATTTGACCAAGCTGAATGAGGTATTCATAATAGAAACTTTAGTAGTCAGTTCTAAAATTAACAATACGTCTCACGTTTAGTCTTTCAAGAGCTTAAGCTTATACACCAATAGACGAAAATAAAAAATTGTTTTAGCCTCTGAGAAATATTGAAAATGTTTTTCATTTTTTAAATTGTATTTTTAACTTAAGACAATGCAACAGTCGAAACCTTGCCAAAGCCATTGGCGAAATAATCAGAGTACATTGATACATAAGTCATTATTGGAGAGCTGCAATTAATACTTATATCAATATAATTATAAATTTTCTTTGTTACTGTATTTTAGAAAAACTGTTTAGTATTGTTCACAATATACTATAGTTATTGTTATATTTTATTATTATTATTAAGTATATAGAACATTACAGAATATATAATGGAATATTTTTACTATTTAAAAGACGTTACACGTTTGGTATTAAATATTTGTCTTCAAAAAACCTAGAAGGATCACATGTATTATGGAATCAATTTTTTTTTTTTCATATTTATAACACGTCACTCAAATTAATATGATAAATTTAATCATTTGTAAATTCGACACATCCACAAATATAAATGTTGACTCTCATGTTTTACTACCACTCTTCTCATTCATGATAACAATAATATTGCTCGTGGAGTTAATCAGAGTATGTACATACGTACGTCTATTGATTTATACTTCAAAGGTATTTCCCCAACTATGTATGCTTTTTCGAAAATCAGATCAGAACTTCTGGAGGGTAGATTATTGTTAGTTTTTAAATAGTTAAATTAATTGCAATTGAGACTATTACTTACACCTCGATATATTGAATAAAAAAAATAAAAAAAACTATTTAATAGGTCAATTGATAATTATCCAAATTTCCTTTTATCGAAATTGTAGGTATGTAAATAAAATATCTCGTTGCAATATCGATAAAATCTTAGCTACAACATAGATATCAAGATATTGAAGACCTTGCCTCGTGAAATTGCTACATCATGTCACAAATTTCTTGCCGCACAGTCTCAAAATCAGGCTCAAACTATTTTCCGAAAACGTAACACAAAATCACTGAAACTCTGGTCAGACCATTTTTGCTTAGGCACTATGCTTAGTCTAAACGATGCATTTTATTAATTCACACATTGTAATTCTCTTTTCGCAAATGTAAGACATTACTACACTATGGACAAACGTTCTACGAGTGCCTCATAGGCCCGAAAGTGTTTGAAAAAGGAATGTCGATTCCACATATGTTAAATGATCACTTTTTTCCACTGTAAACTCTTAGCAATACCAAAAATAGTATCATACTTATATTGCTTAATCAAAATAGCTAAAGCATAATATTTTACGTTTGCATCTTGATATGCTATGAGAAATGCTCATACCAAATGAATGAACAAAAAAATTGACTAAATATATATTGATAAATGTATGTACTTGCCAGGTACAGCTTAATGTTGTTATACTTATTTGAATTACCGTTGAACGTTTGTTTCAATTTTCAGAGATCAATGCATGATTGTTTTTAGTAATGTTATTGTTATTTAATTTGAAGATTTTTCTTCTAAAATATGCGTGAAAAGTAACTCATTGTCATTATTTTCATTAAGGGATGCAAAGAGACACTCATGTATGATGCAACGGAACATGTCCACACGTGCAGTCTGCATATCAATACAAATCCTTATCAAATGCGCGCATTGATGACTTCTTAGCTTTCATCGTTTGTTATACATATTATCCTAAAGTTAAATTTATATTAATATAAGTGGTATTAACCAACACTTACCGCCAAAAATATATTACCTTTATGTTTAATTATGTTTCTTACATACATATTGTTGAATGTCCTATATATTATATATTATAAAGGATAATGCCTGGTCATCGGTAATTAATTGTAAGAGTACGTGCAGTGAAAGAGCGCTGGAAAGCACATATCCGAATAGATAAGATAGATTAGATGAGAGGACTTACTACCCATATTCGGGACCAGCAGCTATGATGAAATCATTAGTATTTATACTGTCAATAGATTTATAAAATATCAATCACTCATGGCTATATTAATTTGTCCGTATGCCACACCAATTGAAGCTTCAGACTATGAATTGCCAGAGCATGTTTATTATTATTGAATGTTACTACATTAATATCACAAATATTCATATTTTAAAGCTTCTAATTTTCCAATTACCGGTGCTTACGTAATTGCATTCTCATAGACCTCTGCAAATTGTGTGTCTTAGGCCCAATGTATACATATATATTTTTTTATATTCTTTTTTCTTTTTTTTTTCTTTAGATATCCAGCACTCTTCCCATCGTGAGATCGCTAGTCTGTACTATTTCATTCAAATGGTTTGAACCTGTACAAGTTCTAAGATAGACCCAATTGTATATTCTAATAGAATACAGTGTTCATATTTTAAATAATATATGACGTGAACACTTATACTTAGGTATTCTTTTAAATG
This sequence comes from Macrophya annulata, assembly GCA_963924015.1. Taxonomy (NCBI): domain Eukaryota; kingdom Metazoa; phylum Arthropoda; class Insecta; order Hymenoptera; family Tenthredinidae; genus Macrophya; species Macrophya annulata. The sequence goes on along the minus strand of OZ001257.1, from coordinate 4,670,124 downwards.
TGTGGTTTTTATTTAAATAAGTGTTTTTAAATAATCGAATTTGAAATATTTCATCTTATCTTTAGCTAACATTAGATAATGCCATTCTGTATGTAAAATTATACTCTTGCATTCATCATTCATTTAGCAGGACTTTCTGGTAATTACCATGTCGGCGTATACACATATTATATATATATATATATATATATATATATATATATATATATATATATATATATATATATATATATATATATATATATATATATATATATATATACACATGATATAATGTTGATCTAAATAAATGATATACAGGGTATTGTATATTCTGCAACATTATTAAATAGACGTCCTTGTGATTAATCAATTGATTAATAGAGTACGTCAGTATCTCACAAGAAAAAAAACGACTTCTTATCTTCATCCTAAGGATTCTTCTATTGAAAATTAACTCTAATTCGATATACAAATAATTTTCTTTACAACAAGAAACAAATATTAAATATCTATTGAAAAAATTGTGAGATGCTGTTCATTACGATTGCTATTATTGTACTAGACCCTCTACCCGACTTTAGTCAAATATATTTATACTAAAATTGCAGAATCACTTGATATTTTTTTATCTATTTTTTTTTTTTTCAATTTCAACTCTTTTCAAAATATTGTATCAATAATTATATATCATACACGTATGTAAGTAATATGGTAAGGTGGGATAATGAAACAAAGATAAAATGTTAGTAATTAATTGCTCCGATGAATCTAGTCTTGATAATCAGTTAGAAACAACATTTCAGTTTTCCGTTCTTGTTTATCCTTAGCAAAGCTCAAGCCAAATTATCAGTGTCCTGTAGGTCTCATCAACGAACATAATTATCTATCATGTTCATCTTGGCTTACTTTGGATATTTTCATAAAGTTTAGAGTCATCAGGTCTGTAGCATATTTGTTGAGCAGATGTGGGGGGTAGATTGCACCCTGGTGTTACAATTTTTACATTTTTTTTTTTTTTTTATTGATTTATTTTAATATAATAATATTAATAATAATAATAATAATAATAATAATAATAATAATAATAATAATAATAATAATAATAATAATAATAATAATAATAATGATAATAATAATAATAATAATAATGAAATAGGTATCATTATTCTACTTAGGTACAGCTGCTTGATACTCTAAAAAAAACTCATTTCAATGTTATTCAAAATGAGATATTTCTAGTAAACTGCTTATTATGGACACACACGCATATACACGCTCATCGTTGAACAATTATTTGCAATTGGACTTTCTGTAAATATAATAATATATTGGTAATTATACCAGATAAACACACTAAACTAAAATATTAATATACAAAATAATCTTATAAATTCCATAAGAATGGATACGCATATTTCTATAAATAGTATATTTAAATTTTGACTCTGATTACATTAAATATTGTGCAATGCACGAAAAATATCTCATTTCGAAATCTTCCACAGCGCACGATATTCGTGCGAACGCATGGTTTCATGCAGGATGACCACATATTATAAACATAATAACCACAATTCAATCAAAACGAATAATATAATAATATATCAATATAATATATTAGTATCAAGATAAGAGAATGCACTTTTAGTTTTTTTCTTTTTTTTTTTTTTCTTTTTTTTTCCTTAGATTTACTTATAAATATTTAGGTATGTTTTTGACCGTCTCCATATGTAATATATTTTATTACAATTTATTTTGTTACTGTTAATTGTCAATATCGAAAGGATTTCAAATTTGTTTGATCAAAATCATTCATATATATATAAAGTTTAATAAGTATTTTGTTGCTTCTTGAATACATAATTCTTGACACTAGATCAAATTCGAAACCCCTTTATACCGAACACCACGAAAAAGTCTTAATATTAAAGTTTTTTCGCTTAAAGTTCTAGAATAAAAAATAACGTGTGATTCCTTAAAAAACTAAGGTGTGTGTGTTTATATTACTTAACAATGTTAATAATATCTTAGCATAGAGTCCTTACGTCCCTAAGTATTACCATAATATTGTTACTTAAAATTACAAACTTATTCGTTAAATATGTTAATATTTAATAAGGTAAAATCAGTGACGCTAAGGGCTGCTGCGTATATTTGGTACATGGAACTCGTTTTTTTTTTTTTTTTTCTACCTCTCTTCTTTTCTTTTATTTTCTTTTTTTCTTTTCCAGTTATTTTTATTTTATTTTTATTCATTTTAATTGATGCCCGTTCATTATTACTCATCCCAAAATTGATATTTTTTTAAATCATTCGAACTGTTGCGCGGCGGCGTTGATGGATCCTGATATTTATTATTATTTAATTTGGTTTACAGTTTCACTATATACCTTTTCAAGAGTAGTTTACATTTAATGTAATATTTAAAGGTATGATTATTATTATTATTTATTATTTTAAGTGTAACAATATGCATGTTTATCGCTATGATAAGTGTATTAAGGCCTTGTGTTGAGGTTCATATGAGAACATACGTGTGAGTTCACGATTTTCAACTGTATCCGAGATTCATACTGCAATGGCAATATTTTATTACTCGTACGGCAAATCTTACCGTCAATTTTTGGTTGAAACACAGTGAGTGCACCAGTCTATTCATTTATTGACAATCAACCCAATTAAAACTAGCAGTTTTTCTAACGATAAATTATGTGACAGATGTGGTTTTTTTTTATTTTTTTTATATTTTTTATGTTTTTTTTTTCGCTTTTTTACTTCATTTTTTTTCTCATCTTTTTTCCATTTTCTGTCACCAATCTGTATTTCAATGATTTAAATTAAAAACGTATAAAGCATCATGTAATAAACTCACAACGCAAGGAATTTTAAAAGCTATATTATCTGTCAACGTAGTGTAATAAATAAATATTTATCTTTATTTGTTTAACTATAGAATTCATTTCCCACAGATTGCATTGATTTTGATCAATAATATCAGTTCTATGGCTTTAAAAACAGTCTTAAATTTAAGGATTTATACATATGAGCATTCGTGCGCACTACGTTATAGTCATGACGATCATAGTTAAAACACTTTTATATCAAAAAGTAATTAAAAATATAATGGTAAAATACTTTGCTTCCTTTTAATATTTTTTTTTTTTTTTCATTCTTTCATTCTTTCATTCTTTCTTTCTTTCTTTCTTTCTTTTTTTCTTTTTTCTTTCTTCTTCCCAAGCGAAAATTCTTACACTTTGTGTAAATAGCGCGCTTAAGGACCAGTTGAAAATCGCAAACGTCTCTGAACCTTCGGACAACAGCGCACCCGTCTTGGAACGTCTCTGTTACTGTTTTTGCTATATACTTATTTACTTGGCATCATGAGTACGTCGCTCACCATTCCCTAAATACGGTTTAAAATTACGATCAAATATAACACATCTAAACCCTAAATCCTAACTGCTAAAAAAGAAAAAAAGAAAAGAGAAAAAAAAAATAAATAAAAATAAAGATATGAATAATAATAGCCTAATGCTAACAACGTAGTGTACATAGAGACATTAGTCAGTGTTCTGGTTTACAGTTTTATTTAATACTCGCGTATATAATTGGCATAAGATTACAGTTTACATATATTTTATGTTAATGTATCGTCGAACACTGTTTAAAATGTAAAGTTTAGTGCAGAGGGATGTTCGCGTTTCACAGATTCGTTTCAAACCGGTAAGAACACTATGTTACTCTTCAATTACTCTGTATCTCGTGTCACAGCTTTAAAATTAAACCTATATAGGCCCATACAGTATAATTAGAGAAAAGTGCTGGATAACAGTGGAAATAGTCAAATGTCTTTTCTGTGCAGACAACGAAAGGATGAAGATGACTAGCTACTACGGGTTCTTGGAATCGTCATTGGCATATCTTGGTCATGAATTGATACCTTTTTAAATTCATTTGCGCATATTTTCTCATTGTCGCAATTTCTGTGATTCAAATGACCGTCATAAATGAAAAGCTCGATTTAATTCGACTGGCTCTCCTTGCCAAGCTCATATATCACATTTTTTCGCTAGTGCGAGATGTCTTTAAAAACTTTTTCATGTATCATTGACTTTTTTAATTTATTTATTTATGCAGATACTTGAATGCCATTTCTATGGTATATTACCCTTATTATGCATAACTGAGCATAATTATGCATAATTGAGATGCATCAGATAGTGATCTAATGGTATGCAATGTAAAAGGAAGAAAATAAAACATCCGTTGAATTAATTACGACTTCTAATGTGTTATAGATAATGTTAAGGCAAGCCAGCAAGTTAATGTACGAGCAATCGAGTTATAATAATTTATAACCAGTATAGTTAAATTTTTAGATGTCAGGTTTGTGAATAGTAACTGGTTTTCTGTCACATTGGTTATGATATCCAGCCCTTTGATCTACATTATACTCTAAGGTCACAAATTATTTCGCACTTCGTTAATAAATCGATCCACAACTCCACATTTATGGCCTGTTGCAATCAATCATTTCAGGCTTTGTTTAAGAGTACTAAAAAAATGTCTATCCAACATTCAGAGCTTTCGATTGTGTTTCATGATGCATTTTTACGAAAGATTGGCAGAGAAAAGGCCATACTTGCCGCTAAGGAGGCATAAGGTCACTTGTATATCTAATCTAAGTATCAACGCACACTTTAACAGAACACATTCAATGCCACGCACGCTCTTAGGACTAGATTTAGGCAGGCTTTCAACATGCATGGTAATTTGGGGCATGTAAATTATGTAAATTGAGATATTAATAGTCAATACTTCAAGATGTTTCACAATATATTTCAATAAATATAAAGTAAAAGACTAAAGTATGTAATATTGGTAATATTATTTACACATAAGATTTTTGCAATGGGATCACATTATGTGCAGATATACAGAGTACAACTTCTTTGGAAACCAAGGCATTTAGGATGCCGCTCTCCAGCAAACTTTTAAAGATAAAAAAATCGATAAAAAATCAAAAATAAAAATTATCTCTCTTGACGTATAACGAAGTCTGGTTATTGAATTGAGCACAACATGTTATACTATTTAAAAATTTTCAATACTAATTTCAACTTATAAGGCTTTGTAAATAAAAGTGCTCCCTCGATTTGTTTCGAAAGCAACCCTGTTGTAACTGGTTTAACAATTTAATTCAATTACTAGTAAATGAACGGTACCAGCAGTGTTTAATGATAAAATATAAGGAAAGCCTTTTGTGGTCCGAGTATCGACTATAAATATAAGAATGAATCAAAGCTGTAGATTATGCATAAGCAAGGCCACAAATACGCACTGATACCCAATTTCTTAAATTACACGCTACTTTATTACTTAGGCACTGAAATATGGAATTACCGTTTAATTATAATTATTTATTAATTTAAAATCTAATGTGATCACTCGCTACTGGCCGGAGCGGGTCGGCAGTCTTTTCCAAAAGTATTTTGCAAATACAATTTTCAAATTGATCAAAACTATTATCGATTCTTGACTGAACTTGTAGGATCTATTCTATGTTAAAGATTTTTAAATACTCAACGGTTCATAAGAATCATTTTCCTACAACTGATAAAATATCGGACCATCTGTTTTCAATATGCAAACCAATTTGTGGCATAAAATTAATATTAGATATATAATATTTCCTGTTTTTTTGTATTCTTAAAACAATTTTCGAATATCACCAATGATTAATCCCAAAATGACTGCCTGTTCCATTTGACCCCTAAGATGTAACCTAATATCCTATTTAAAAACGAAGACACTACCTACGGGGAGACAGTAAACGATATTATCATCTAAATTACAGTATCCGACAAAGAGTTAAGTTGTACGTAGAGAGAACAATAGAATAATGTTACACGCAACTTTTTTGATATTTAACAATTAAAAATTATTTAAGTTAATAATAATAATATGATTGGCAACACAATTAAGCGTATATAGAGCAGCAGGGTTATTTTTTGTCTCACAGAGTTTTCATTCTACCACCTGACGCATTATCCGCGTAATGGAAGAGTTGATTTTATATATTTGAAAATACGCGATCGGGGAAAACATGAATTTTAATTAAGATTGCCACTATAGCTAAAATTGAGCCGTATCTATAATTAAGTATTTACTCATCAAAGCAAATATTATTGGCAATTCAGAGACGCTGAAATTATAGATATTTTAAAACATTCGAATTATTGGAATAATGATTATATTTGATTTCTGGCTTTGATATTTATGGACATAAAATACATAAATTTGGACGTATTTTCAAAGACGGCACCGTTGTCACGCAACGATTGGCTTCTTGTGTAAATAATATATCGTAACGACACATTCAACGTTTCTGATTAGATGTTGTTTAAACAGGCCAAAACATAAAATTATTTTGTTGGAGGCCTTTGTTAAAAAATTTTTTTTGAAGACGCAGCTCAATATTAATCCATGTGACATAGATTGCACTACAAACCAGCGATACGCGCGTCTTATACTTAAGAATACTTATTTAACTTCAAGTTAAGCTTAAAGAATATTTATTTATTAATTCAAATATCTTATATCGTAAGAGTTCCTCACAATTAGGATAGTCACATTGGGTGCGTTTTTTTTTTGTTTTTTTTTTGTTTTTTTTTTTTGTTTTTTTGTTTTTTTGTTAGCTAATATGTACGTCCTTTTCTCTGCCACCTTAACAAAATGCATTTGGAAACATAGTTTTCTATTTAATTTCTTTTAATAGCATCTACAGTGTTTTGCCCGTGATAACGTTCGGTAATATGCAATAAAGACCCAAGCACACCTTGTAACATACTTAGGTTACAAATACTACCTCAACCAGATCATAAATCTGTATTTAAATTAATAATCAAATAAAAGAAGCTGTGACATTTACAACAGCTAATAGCGATAAAATAGACAGTCATCAATTTGTTAGAATATAGTCTAAAAATATGTTTCATATTGATATTATTTGAAGATATTGATCCCTCATAGGCTTTTTTGGCTTCAAATGAGCATGAACAAAAGTCTCCAAACAAAAAAATTATTGAGACTTTAAAACTGGCTAACTATTAATATTGGAACTAGAATTTCCGTGTATAATGAAATTCAAGTTAACTCAAAACCTCAGCGATTCAATTATTATGTTACTTGACACTTTATTGCACATCATGATCAATATTTTTGAAGACTGTCGATACTTTTATTTCTTTATAAATTTTTTATTTTTCCTTTGTCAGTTTCTAAATCGGACGGGAGGCTCAGACTTTGCCACTAAACCAAAGTTTGATCGTTGACAGTTAGGTAAACGCTCGCTACGCACGCAATACAATAAAAAAAAAAAAGAATTAAAGAAAAAAAAATTGAACAAAAAAATAAAAATAAAAATAACATATTAAATTTATTAATTAATATAGAGATTATTTGTGTAGGTAGGTTACAATGAGGTCGTGACTCAGCGGGCCATTTTTCAGGTACTTGGCGCCTGGCCTCCACATCTCCTCAGTCTATCGCAATTTCAGACAACAGTGTTTATTTAGTTCTGTGACGTTTCATTACATCTTTCATCATTCAAACTTATGTTTACGCTTACAAAAGTGATTGTGGTTCAAATATGAAGCTCCTAAGTCCAAGAACACGCCAAGTGGGCATTAGGACTTGTGTCCTTGTGATGCCCGCTCTTCAGTTAAGAGATTATTAGATTTTATACTTTAAGCATTTTGAGATGTATTATTGCAACCGTTGTTGTCATGTCTAATTGCCATTATTATTATTATTATTATTTTAGTTATTTATCGATCAGAGTTTGATACTGGATGCGTGCGTTAAGTATGTCTACTTATTCTTGCTCGGTACAACACATTTTATTAGCGATGACAATTTTTTATTTTTTTTTTATTTATTTTTTTTTTCATTTTTTATTTTTTTATTTTTATATTTATTATTTGTTATTTTTGATATAAGGAATTTGAGATCACAGGTTTACAGGGGTGGCTTCCTCGCGGGGCCTATCTTTCAACATCGAGTCAAAAGTTGCCTTGTGCCTAAGAGTTTGGAAATCGTACCAAAAATCAATGAAAAATATGCTTAATAGCATTTTTCTTCGGATCTTTCTAGTGGCTGTTCATCGTCCACTATGCAAAACCCAATAGAAAAGACAATCAATGATAGTTCTATGGCATTGGAAAAAATCTCATAAATAATAGAGATCATTGCAAGTCAATAACGAGTAACTTTCGATAGCGGAATAGAATCCTTTGATTTATGATACTCTTTCCCAGATTCAGTTCTCTTAGTATTCGTGGTACAAACTATTCATTGTGCACAGTTGAGCACTGTAGGTTGCTACGATTTCTCAAAAATAAACAATAAATCGATTGTTTCAACGCGACAAGGGCCCCGTATGGTTTACAGAGCACATATCAGACTACAACATATCAATTATTATTTTTTTATATCTCTAAATCGTTAAGTTTGTTAAATATATATATTTTATATTAACATATAGATATTTATATTGTTATTATATGTAGTAATTATGATATTATTTGTTAATTTTCCTTATATTTTAGTTATTATTTCAGTGTTACTTTTATATTATTAATATTATTATAATGTAGTAATCTTGTGAATACGTTGCAGTGAGTATGGGGTATGTCTGTGTGTAGCGATGCTGCTTCTCTATTATACAAATTTGACAAAATATTCCCATTCTATAATAATTAAATGAAAATTGATATACAAGATAAAAAAATAGTAAAAAATAAAAATAAAATAATGAAACTCTCTCGCATGTTCACCGTTGTTTAATCTGGTACATTTCTTCCTATTTTCTTTAATTTTTTTGTTTCGTAACTCTGTCAACCTACTTGTTTCCGAGTCTAATATTTATCAATTAGTGACTAGTTTTCTGTTTTAATATTCGTGTTTTTTCTTTTTTCTTTGTGTTTTTATGAATAATCTTTGAAACCTCTTATATAGACCCAGTATACCATGCTTCAGGTAAATTACCCATAATTAATTCATCTTATAAAAGATTGAAAGAATGTTTTGCCAGTTCGTAATTTTAGATGAGCAGCAGTGTGCGCGTAAGTGAACAATGAGTGGGTCAGTTGGAATGAACATACACCACCGGACACACGACAACCTAAATACTATGATCCTACAAATCCTAAACATCAAAGTGTGTTAATATATATGTAATATTTGCCATAATAATATATCGATATCAATATTACTATTATATAAATAAATACCCTTATGTAGTCACTAGTTACAGCTAGGATGCACGTGTTTACGTTGTGTTTCACATATAATACTAAATTTGAACTGGGTTTATCCGTCATCAATAATCTTATTGTTTTTAGTTTATTTTTTTTATTTATTTTGTTTTTTTTTTAGTTTTTTTTTTTTTTAGTTTTTTTTCTTTTTTGTTTCACTTCATCCACTATTTGACTATATCTGGTGTTTCACATTTCAACAAGTTGACAGCAATGATTAGCAGATATTCAACTATGACTGGGTAAGTATTGAATAGACAAGAATCTAATGAACTTGAAAATTTGAAATATCAAATGAAAAAAAGAAAGAAAAAGAATAAATATCAGTATCAACATATAATTTCAAAATAGAAAACTTTTGTCACTTAATCAATGATTAAAATTTTTATACTTCTTCGGTTTTTACACAAAATTTTAAGAGACATCAACAGTTTTATTAATGTTATTTCGAGCAAGGGGGTAATAAATGAATAAATATCCCAACCATAGTCGAAAGCAGTGAATACAGTTCTAAAATTCTCCCAAGAGACTTAAATGATACTAAGGACATACTTTGTTTGTGAACAATGAGCAGTCATTGAGCATAAAGAGTGTAAGCAGAGATTGGTAATTGATGCTTGGTTCAGTTATTACATTACCAATTTATGATTACAATATCAATATGGCCAGTGATTCTTTTAATTCTGATACATCCTCAGGTGGATAGAGAAAAAAAAAAACCAAACGAGGGAAGAAAAAGTTTCAACATTTTAACGATCAAGTAACTTGATTATTTTGAACACACTAAACAACGTTGATTTTAATTTTTATAATCAAAATAAACGAATTTCAACATATTTTAAATAGAATCATACTAATTTGTTTTTTGTTTTGTTTTTTTTTTTTGTATATTGAACAGTATACGTTTGGGCGTATGCGATGTGAATAATTTCACAGACAAAAATTAATTGTGATAATCGATAAATAATTTATAAATATTAGATTTTTGGTCAATTTGAGCCTTGGAACGTGATTTTAAATATCCATACACATCTCGTCCACTGACTCCGTAAGTATCCATTCGACTAAGAAAGTTAAGAGTTTCATAAAAAATAAAAATATAAACAATTAATAAGATTATCTTATTATTAATTATAATAAGTGGTATTAAGAGCAGTAATAAGGAATTATTAAGGTGCTGCCATATAGGTACAGCGTACAACCAATAACATAGCACAGTCAGTGGCCATAGACCCAGACTTTTTCACTGATTTATTCAGAGATCACAGATCGATACAAAGAGGTCGTTCCTATTGATGGATATGTCAGTGGAAATGTCAGTGGATCTTAGATATTTAAGAAATTAAAATCTAATGAATTACAACAAAGAAACGTGAGGATCTCAGATATCCACACTCTAAGACATGATTTCTTTCTACCATTACTATTCAGTTTAGTTTATTTATTTATTCATTCATTTTTTTTTTGTTTCGTTTATTATTTTTTTTTTTAAATTATTTTTCTTGCTCAGAGATTAAATTGACTATTTCAGTTCGCACTAATGTTGATCATTGTCTATCAGTGGTACGAGCTCTCTGTCATACTGTGCAACAATGCCTCAAATAATGAGAATGATCCCTACGTATCGAGAACAATATATCCTTAATCTGATTTTTATGGATTAAATATACTATTGCAAAAACAAAAAAAAAAAATAAAAAATACTTCGTGAAGCGTGATCCGAGTGTCGCTGGGAACCGGGTATTTAGACTAGCTGACCCCTAACAACAGACGGAACGAACACTGTGAAGAGAATACTTCATTTACTAGTTAACTGTTTCGTTAAACTGTTATTATTACTGGGTTCAGAAGAACATCAAACATATCTATAATTATTTTGTTAAATACAGCGAGAAATAATTTTCAAATATAATTCCTTGTGGTGTATATGGTTTCACAACTCTGTACAAATTCAGGCCATAATCGGAAGCTGAATAAAAAGAAATAAAATAATTCATTTATGATATTGTAAAAGTAAATAATACATCATTCGCTGTAAAAGACAAAAGAAATTACAGATAATTTAAACTTCGACGGACGATTAAAAGTATTAGTTCAAAGTTTATTAAGCCTAATGTATACCCATAGTAATTCATATGTTATAATTGTAATATGCTGCTAACTAGTTTTAGTTTTCCTACACCGCTACTAGCTTTTCTATTTGGTCGTGTTCGAAGTGGAGTCTACCGCGAATCCCGATAATATGGATAAAAGTAAACACAAAAAAAAAATAAAATTTCTTAAGCATAATAATAATGATAGTAATAGTAATAATAATAATAATAATAATAATAATAATAATAATAATAATAATTAATAATTAATAATCTAATTCATTGAAAACGCTTACAAGCTAAAATGGCATGTGGAGTCAGATCCTATCGACTATTATCATCTGCTAACGTCAAGAGAACTTTTAAAACCGCAGTACTGACATGTATATAATTTTGTGGCAGTTCAAAAGTCTTCTTACCGTTTGCAAAGCATAAAGTATCGGCCTAGAAGAGAAAAAAATAAAACAAAAAAAAAATCACTCAAACTCGAATCACACGATTTGAACTACGACAATGATTCTTTCAGTAAACATTCGTTCATACGGAATTTTATTTATTTAATTATTTTTATATTTTTTTTTCTACTATTTTTTTCCTCTCGCTCCCGCTACCCCTCTCGCTCTCTCTCACTCACTCACTCACTCACTCACTCACTCACTCTCTCTCTTTCTCTTTCTCTCTCTCTCTCTCTCTCTCTCTCTCTCTCTCTCTCTCTCTCTCTCTCTCTCTTTCTCTCTCTTTCTCTCTCTTTTATCTTAATTTACACGAAAAACAAACGCCAACTATCTTAAAACGTCTCGTCAGACAAGACACGAGATATCACATTGCAAGTGTGTTTTTTTTTTTCTTAATTTAAAAATTTTTTTTTTATCTTTTCTTTTAAATTCTTAAATTACCATTTTCCATTTCAAGTGTCGATTCCAAATTTTTCTAATGTATGTCGATAGATTCAAGTTTTGCCCGTGTGACGTCTGATTTTTATTCTTCTGTTTTTTCTTTATAATACGAGTATACTGTATTTTACTGTACGCTACATCATTTTTATTATTTCCGAAAACAAAAAAAAAAAAAATATAGGCGAGTTGTTTTTGAGGAGAGTATTGATTCAAATGTGGCATATTAGCGTTGATAAGGTATCAAACCTTTCAAAAATTATTTTCCGAACATTGATGTGATCTCTGCAAGAATTTCTAATTTCATGTTATTATTATTTCGTTTTTTTTTTTTTTTTTGTTTTTTTTTTTAGTTTTTTTTAATACACTGTATACATAAATGTATAATATAGCGCTGTTCGCACTTTACTCACATGCTACCAGCACATCTTCACAACATTTAGTAATCATAATAATCACTAGGGGCAATAATAATAATAATAATAATATTAATGATAATAAATCATAATAGACCATAGCTAATAGCTCATAATAAATATATTAATATTAAAAATCGTATTGTTGCATTACTTATTCAAGGATGTGTGTACGATAATATAGATTTTTTTTTGTTTTTTTTCTTACGAATTAATATGCAATATATAGATAATAATAGATCAATCAATAATAATATTAATAATATAGACAATATATATATATATATATATATATATATATATATATATATATATATATATATATATATATATATATATATATGTATGTATGTATGTATGTATATAAGTCATATTCATTTTTTTTTATTCTTAAACTTCCTTAAACGCGTAGAGTAATTGTATCCTAAGCGCTAGAATTCAATATTATTATCACAACAAATATCTCCCTAAAATTCTAAGTTCAATCTTCGAAATAAATTACTCGACTACGCCGCGTCCCACTCTCAACATATTTTTTTCTTTTAATTTTTTTAGTTTTTTGTTTTTTTTTCTTTCATATATGTATATATAGGTTTTCATTTTTCTCTCACACATTAAACTTCGTCCCACCATTTGTCACATTCGTTCTTAAGGTATACTATAAGATGTGTGTGTGTGTGTATGTGTATGTATGTGTCCGTTTGGATTTGTTTGTGTTATTGTGTTACACAGGCGCTTAAAAGCAATTCATCTGCACAAACATTAGCAAAGCTTTATGAGAAAAAAAAAAATAGAATTAAGAAAAAAAAAAAAGAAAAAGTAAATAGTATACCGTTTAAATCAATATAAATATCTGTCGCACAAATAAGATGTATCGCTGCTGTTAACAGGCCAGAATATAATAATTCTTTTTTTTTTTTTTTTTTTTTCACCTTGTAATTTTTTTTTCTTTCTTTTTTTTTATCGTAGTTAAATATATATAGTTACTTATCTATTCGTACTTACATTTACGTTCATAATCGTTAGCATGTGGATTTAGTATATTTTTTTTTTTTGTTTTTTTTTTTTTTTTTTTTTTTTTTGTTTTTTTTTTAGTATTATAAGATTATTTTTTCTTTATATTTTTTATTTTATACATTAGTTAGTACTTTTCCTTTTCAATTCATTTATTAAGTAAATCAATTTAATATAGAACGGCTCCTATAAGCGGCGTTGTCTTGAGATTGGCTTGTCATAGTTAATATTATATTTTATTTATTTTTTTTTAACTTAATTTTAGATTTACTTAAATTAAGTGTTTTTTTTTTTTTATTATTTTGTTTTCTTTAACGCTATGTATTCTTTTATTTTAAACGCATAGGGTGTTTGTATGTGTGTGATTTCCATCATATTATTGCGCGGTTTTGTATAGTTTTTTTTTTTTTTTGTTTTTTATTCTTTTTTATTTTATATATGTTGATTGGTCTCCTATCGGAGATTGTTTCTGGGTTAATTCGCTGTTTATTGCGCGTGTCTTTTCAAAATCTTAGTATCGTTTGAACAAGAACTAGTAAGAGGCGAACATGTTCTTTGGCAAACGATAGAATGACCGGTATGTAGACTTCGTTTGACCATATCTGCCTTTTCATATCACAAGAGGCCCGCCAATACTCCGGAGGTATTTGGCGATATATTTTTCGATTTGACGTATATTTTTAAATTAATGCTTTTTTTTTCTTTTTTTATTTTTTTTTTTTCTTGTTTTTTCATTTTTTTTTTTTTTGTTTTTTTTTTTTAAGTTTTAAACTCTATAATTAATGGTACAGAGACACATTGAACATTGGCACGACAGGTGGCATTTTAGATTTACATAAGTTTCATATTTATTTATTTATTTATTTATTTATTTATTTATTTTTATTTTATTTTATTTTTTTGTTTTTTTATTTTTCTTCTCTCTCTCTCTTGCTTCTTTCTTTTTTAATATAATAAAATTTATGTTATTGCGATAACATTTGGTATCGTTGCGTCCTCGCTTTATTAAAAGCTTAACAAGCAAAGACGTCAATGCTCGTAAAGTTTTGATTAGATTGGTACAGTCTAGGTTTGATACTCGCTACACAGTCTTTGACCGCCGAGTAATAAAATGGAACACTCTTAGACACGATCTAAGACTTATTAATTCTGTATGGACCGATACAGCAATTTAATAGAGACAACCAAAATTTTCCCTAGTAGCATGCAAATTATTAATATTATTTATTTTTTCATTCTCATTTGTTTGTTTGTTTTCTCTCTCATGAAAATTAGCGAAAAACCGTTCATTTTGTTTTCGCTTTTCCATATATAGAAATGTTAAGACAATGTATGGGGCTTTAAATTTCATGTATATCTTTTGATCATCTGGGTGGTTTCTACTTAACCTGCGTGCATACTATCCCAATATCAAGAGAGATGATCCCTGGAACCTGTTATTACTTGTGGGAAGCACGGATCTTCTCATTTCACAGTTGAATCAAACATAGATAGATATATGTATTGGCTATCTCGTCACACATAACAATTAAATATCGTTTGTATTTAACTGTAACATGGTATATATATATTATCTTTTTTTTTTTTTTGCTGTTTCTCCAATTACTTTTGTGTGACCTTGGTCAAGATAAAATATTACGTAATTCAATTCATTCAATTTGTGTCCCTACAATTGTAATTGACATTACAAGAAGACTTTCAACAGTTTCATCTAGATACAATAAAAATGTTTTTTTTTTATTTTGTTTTTCCATATGTAATCTTAATTTTCACTCCTCAGTATTATACGTCTAACGATTTTTCAGTACATAGGCTATTCCCAAAACTTGATATAAAACAATTTTCTTTTTTCTTTCAATTATCATGTTTTGAGATAAATATATCAAAATACGATCTATAATCTGTTGATATTATGGAAAAAGTAGTAAAATTCTAGCAAAAACAAAAATAGAGAAAAAAAAACAAAAAAGAAAAAAAAAAATATGGTCACAATCATAGAAATGCGAGTCGCAAAAATTTATCGAAGTAACATCGTTTCATATACCTTTCTTTCGTCGAAATTATTGAGTATTTCGTATTTTTTTTCACATGATATAGGGAGCTCCCTACATGGACTCACCTCCCAAGAGATCTCCGGGCAGATAAGAGTTCAGCGAGCTTGGCGTAGCCCTTTGCTGATCACCACTATCTATCCCAGGGTTACTCCATAGAGAATTACTTGATGGCGGAGCGCCCCAAAGCTGACTGGAACTACCACCCCAAGTATCTGGGGGTGGACCAGCTTTACTTGTAGGTCTTAAGCCCCATCCAGAACCAGCTGAGCCACCGGTTTGTTGCTGACCGCCGTGACCCAATTGTTGCAACAGTGTGTGAACCTCACTGTCAGCAGGAGATTCAGCGAATATTGTCGTGTTACCAAGAACGCAGTTGTTCAATGCGCCTTGGGCCTGCGCAAACAAAGCAATTCATTTGTTAGATATGCCTCAAGTCTTAATAATTAAGGTAGTTAAAAATATTTTGCAGAAAAAGAAAAAAAAACTTTGATTATCGGAAGTTTTTCATCGAAAAAAAGGTATTAGGTAACTTATTTTTAGATACCCAAACCTGCAGAATAATGATTTGATAATAGTTCAGAGATTTTATACATACAGAGTTTCAGTTCTAAATAATTTTCAACAAAGTTCGTCAATTTAATGATATACCGATAAATTCTTGATACAATATCAAAAATAGAGAATTCAATAATTAATTACAATTATAAAAACTCATAAACCCCAAAGATTTCAAACAATATCTTGAATTCTTTATAAGTTCTACATAATATTGAATATTAATATCGAGTGAAAAATTTATATACCTTGATAGCCTCATCCCTAGATGAATATTTAGCCAAAGCTATTCCGTGGTTTAAGTATAGTCTGAAGTCTTGAACAGGTCCGTGCTGCATGCACAGCGTCTTCAATGTAGATCCGTCAATTTGTGGTGTTAAATTCTTCAACAAAAGCCATGTAGAAACCCAACCAGCATTAGCTACGGCGCCAGATTGCAGACCCCATGAACTAGAGGAACGACTAACGCCGGCTAAACCTGCCCAACCATTGCTGGCGCTCGCGCCACCCTTACTTCCGAGTCCAGGAGGGGGTCCGCGAGATTTACTCATTGGAGCACCCCATAACTCAGATGTTACAGCAGTAGGAGGCGGAGCAGATTCGCCCCAAGTATTTTTGGAGCTATTTGAGTAAAATAATTCAATAAAATTCGCGGCATTATAAATAAAGTGAAATTATTTGGCTTTAATCAAATATATTACCTGGCAAAAGCACTGGGTGTTGTAGCTGGTGGATTGAAACTCCAAGTCGAGTTACTCAGACTGGGAATTGAAGTGTCTACATTGGCCGATGGAGGAGGTGAAGTTTTAGTACTTGAAGAAAATATTGCATCAGGATCTTTGATGGCAGCCAGTGATAAAGGTGAGCGGACAACTGAGCCCGGAGTAATACTTGGATCATCCTCAATGCTCTTCATCTGATTCCCCTAAAACGACATCAAATATAGGTGGACCCGGACAATCCTTAGGTGCTAAATATTAAACTAACAGTGAATTTGAATTTTGATTTATTATATAATCTAGTTTTTTCTTCCTTAATATTTAGAACTTGACGGTATTGGGAGTGGATTACCTTCCATGGCTTGCCAGGTTCAAACTCCGGTACCAGATCGGTAAAAGCAGCACCACCGGGTTGCCAGTCTTTACCATCTGTTGAATCACTGGTACCAGCATCTGGCCATCCGCTGTCACCAAGTCTTGAAGACCAAGTCCCGTCCCCTTGTCCTAGTAAAGGATTCATGTTAGGACTGCTGTGTGATTGAGTGAGACCACCTGGTGTAGTGGGAGGTTTGCTTGTAGTACCGGGAGCTCGTGAAAATTCATTAGTACCAAGATCTCCCTCCTTATCCAGAGATGGTAGTTTCCACTGATTGAGACGAGACTGTTGCTGGCTCTGAGAGCATAAGATGAAAATTATAAGTTAATTTCAGATTCAGAAGTAAATTTTTTCGCTTGCCATAAAAGAAACTGAGACTTATTTTACTTCTCCTTACCACTGGAGGCTCTTTGTTCATAGTTAAGTCGCTGAAAGTATTTTGTAGCGCAGACATAGGATCATGGACTGATGTTTTGTAGTAATCAGATCCTTGAGAAGGAGCTGCAGGATGTTGTTGTTGTTGTTGCTGTTTCATATAAGTTGCTTGTTGAACAGCAATCTGATTTTGAAGATTAGCTATTTGTTGCTTGGTCTTAGTGATCTGTACGCTTATTTGCAATACTGTCTGGCTGTTTCCTTTCAATGAACTTTGCACCGTATGTTGTTGATGCAGTTGCTGTAGTACTTTTATTTGTTGTAATAGCTGGTTAAGCAGTATCAAAGTCTGCGGAGCGAGCGGCTGATTCAATATCTGATGATTCAAGTAACCTTCTTGGACAGCTAACTGGATTTGCTGTACCAGCATTCTCAGTTGTGCAGTACTAGGTTGATTTTGAGGAGTTCTCGAAGTCTAGACACACAAATAGTCGTTTGAATTTTTCAATTATATATATATACTATGTAATCAAAGATTTAGATTTAGGGTGCATCATCGTAAAACACTCAACTAGCCCAAGACAATCAAACATTCTTCCGCATTATACAGTTTTCCAATTTCGGAAACTACTACAATATATACCTAATCAATAATTCAAATAAATACTTTCGAACTAGGCAGTAATAGAAATAAGATAAAAATTCAACACCTGGATTTAGTTATTTTGCAAGTGAAATGAATTTATAAATTTTGGAGGCAAAAAAATAATAGAAAAGAATCATCTAAGCGCCATACTTTAGATTTAACTTTGACACAACGTTGATTATCTACGATATATACCTATATACTTTTTTAAACAAGCACAGTCAATTTTCATGCAACACAAGTTGAATAAATTTTTTTTTCACGTCTCACTACACAAGCACAAACTGCAAGCTCTTCTAAAAAGTTTATTGACTAAAGATATATCATAAAGATATATATCGATGAGTTTCAACACCACTCAATTTCTGGTTCAATATTTCAATCAACATTTACAACAAAGCCGCACAAACCATGACACAATAATTTTATAATTTTTTAATCTGCAAAGTGTTTCTTTTTTTTCAAGAAGAAAGTAAAAGTATCTAAAAACAAAATATGCAAATATCAGCTATCATTCTTTGAAACTCATCCATTCAATCATAAACAGTGTTTACATAAATAATCTACTCAATTCTAAGATAAAAAAAAGGGATGCTTCTGTAAGAAAGAAATAAACAAAAAGAAGATTTTTTTTTGGTTCTTTTCTAAAGTAGTAGATTTGTTTATTTATTTTTTTTTTTTTTCGGATCACGTAGTTCACCTGATTGAAAGGTGGCTGCGGCGCAGTGACACTGGGCTGTTGTTGCTGCAACTGTACAGCTGCCTGTTGTTGCTGTTGTTGTTGTAGTTTGAGGAGACTGGCACTGGCGACTGAACCACTCATACCACCGCTGGCCCCCACGCTAGGCATTCCGGCCCCCTGTATTCAATACGAACACCCTATACCCCTCGCCCTTCCTAAGCTCTCTCCCATCCTTACCGCTATCATATTATAGATTTAACATCTATTCACAGCCTTGGAAATCAATATTAACTAGAAATTCACTCGACAATGATAGAAATGCATCTCAAAGTAAAAAAAAAGTAATTTTATTCTTCTTAAATTTGAAAAACATAAGTCATTTACTTTACCAGAGAACATCATATGACTTGAACTACTACAAACCGCACGAACAACTCGTAGTAAATACGAGCTTAAATTTTTATGACGCGATTAATTGTTTTTCATGTATAAAAATGTTTTTGATATAAAAAAAATCATCTCAAGGCTGTGTTCAGCTTACCAATATCTATTTCTATCGAAGCTGAATATATATATATGTTTCCTTTACCAAATACTAACAAATCTCTAAATTATCCAAATGCCAATCAATGTTAAGTCAAACAAAAATAACACCTGTTAAAAAATTTTCAACAAATTCTCACAACCCTCACATGTTACTCAATGTCACTCAACAATTTTAATGTAATTAAAATCTTGCTAGCACAGTCACGTATTCTGTGATATTATCACTAATCTATGACTACAAGACAACGAGAATTTAAAAACCACAGAAGACAATCAAGTTTATATTTCGTTCTCTTAGAGTAACAATTTTCACAGATTATTAAGCTTTGAAACAGAATAAGTGAGCCGCTGGCAAGAATAATTATTAAATAACATACCGGAGGGAAAGACATCTGTTGGGCAACGTGATTAAATCTTGGTGGATACCCAGCGGCAGCAGCAGCTTGACTAGCAGGATCGTATCCTGCGTGAGTATCATGACGCCGCCACTGATCTAGAGGGCGTACTTGATTCAAAAGTTCATGAGCCTCGTCTCTGTTCATTTCACGGCTTCGCAATGCAGTTTCAACATCCTCTTTCTGCAAAACAATAAAAGAATAATATAAATAATGAGACATTCATTCGTTTCAAGTCAAGTTTTAATTCATCCGAAAAAGGAACATACCTTGTAGCCCAGGTCGCAGAGATATCTGAACTCTCTACTGTTCCAGATCAGCTCCTTGGTAAGTGTTTGCTTTGGTGGATGGGCCCAGCTAGAAGTTGGATCCATGTCAGTGTCTCCCCACCCTCCGGTGGGTCCCATAGGTTTTGGTTTATGACTCGTTGGGCCTCCCCATGAAGAAGCAGGGTTTATTTGAGGCTCATTCCAAGCAGCTGGTGTCTTCTGATCATCCCAACCAGCAGTATCGTGTGGTCCATCTCCCCAGGATCCATTTCGACCTCCACCTCCGCCTCCTCCTCCACCTCCGCCAACTCCACCTCCACCTCCTCCTCCACCTGGACCAGTTGGATGACCCCACATTGGACCACCAACGTCTGGTTTCATACCTGGCTGTCCAGGCATTCGATTTTGTGGCATACCAGGTGGACATGGCATACCTAACGTTGTGGTAAAATAAATATTAGAACAAAAAAATAAAGAGATTGAAATTGAAGTTTAAAATCGTGAATATTTGAAAGAAATCGTTTTAAACTCCCATAAAATCTGAACTCAATGAGATGTTGTTAAACAGAATTGTGAATGATAATTTCTGAATACTTTTTAGCGATACTATAAGACTGTCGATGCCTGTTATAAACTTTGGAAACAATGACTACAAACAGAAAAAGAATTCGAATACTTAAACTACAAAGGCACAGACCCTGAATGAACACCTTTAACAAAATGATTGATGACGATATAGCAAGTACTTTAAATGATGAGTGAAAGTAACGAGCATAATACTTAAAAATTATGAGAACAAAGACCTAGACAAGATCGACGAATGAATGGTGGGGGGAAAAAAAAGTACCTCCACGTCCCAAATTTGGCGTCGGCAAGTCCTTCCAATGAGAAACCTTACTTCCCGGCATAGCACGTGGATTTGGTGCTGGATTCCCCCATAGACTAGTACCGTCGTCATAATTTGGAACATTTCTACGCTGAGTAGGTGGTGAAGGTTCTTCCCAACCAGATGGTTTACCTGGCATCATTTCTTTAGGTGGTGGAGCTGCCCATTGATTCATACTAGATGGATTTACCATCTTTGTAGGAGGTCCTGATGGGTGTTGATGACCCATTTGATGGTGTGGTGGACCTGGTGGTTGACCCCACATAGCATCTGCACTTGCGCCATTTAGACGTCCTGAGATACCACGCGGATCACCACGCATATCAGCCATTCTTGGATCACGACTCATTGGATCCATTACTCTCATATGATCTCTTGGGTCTAGGGATATTCTATGGTCTCTAGGATCACGCATTTCACGAGGATCTACGGATCTTAGGTCTCGAGGATCTCTGGGATCCATTCTTGGATCACCCCAACTTGATCCTAGGAAAACAATGTTCGAAAATGCTTCAAATTCTAGCATAGCTTATGTTCTTATAGAAGAACTTATTTTACTTCATTGGATAATGAAAGTGCGATGATTTTAATCTAACAATATATTGTAAGTAAATAATCTATCGGAATTATTATCATGATAATACAGTATACAGAAGAACTAAAAGCCTGTACAGCAGCAATTCTACTAAATGAATATAAATCAATTACTGTTTTACTAATAATATAACAAACTAATAATAACTGAAGACTTTGTTTGGGTTCAGAGTTCAAGTTTTGTAAATAAACATTCCGACAAACAGGGATCCACAGCGGACTATTATAAAATATCACGCTTATCAGGTTCCAATTAAAAAAATAATTCAATTAGATCCTTTATTAATTTAAAAAAGAAACTTGTCAAACGTGATATTGAATCTGAATCACATAAGTATATTTCAAGTTAATGAATCCGCTTGACCTAATTTTATGTTTAGAAAATGTGTATATTATCAGTTGTTAGAAAAAAAAAAAACCAATAAGAAGCTTATTATAAACAGTGCAAAATAGTTTCTTCAGGACTAATGTTTCAATCTAAAGAATCAAGTTAAATTGAAGCTACTGTGAAACAGTTTAAAGATAATATTTCGTAAACTTACCTCCTCCAGACATACCGCCGCCGCCGCTACCGCCCCCACCCCCACCGCCGGCACCACCTCCGCCACCACCACCACCACCGCCACTGCCACCACCACCACCAGCACTACTGGTTTGGTTGGTAGCTGCTCCAGGCCATTGTGCAGTGTTGGGTTGATTAGGAGTTGGCGCCCCAGTCCACATATTGGAAGAATCAGCAGCATCGTCATCCTCTCCCCAAGTACCGCCAATGTTAGTCGACGGAGTATGTCCCCAAGGTGTTTTAGCTTGTTGTTGAGGTGGTGGTTGACCTCCATTTCTCAAATTAGCTTCCCATAAATCGGTGCCGTTATTCACAGGTGGTTTCCACATAGGAACACCATCTTTGGTCATACTTGGTTCTGGAGATGATGGAACTTCCCAGTTTGTGTCCTGATTCACATGTTGCTGTGAATAAAAAGACGAATTTTGGTAAACTGAATCTGTGCAGAGGAAAATTTCACGTTAATTATAGTTTTGCTCATAAAAATTAATCATTAGAAAGTCATTTTATTTAAATACTTACACAACCCCAGCCATCTTGACTGAACAAAGCCTCTCGCATGGTGTTCAATTGTTCAAGTTGTTGTTTTGATGAGGGATTGTTACTCGCGGGTGTGCTAGCACTATTTCCAGTCGCTGGTGTCGCGCTGTTTGTTGGATTATTATTAGCGTTGCTACCAGGTTGCGAGGATTGTTGCGTCGGATTGTTGTTATTTTGAGAAGACTGATTTTGCCCAGGTCCTCCAGGATTGCTCGACTTACCCTGAGGCCATTGCCCGTTATTCTGATTCCCTGATGTAGCATTATTAGACTGAGATGTCGGTGGCCCAGATTGTGGGTTTTGAGATTGATTTGGATTTGTTACTTTGTTCACATTACCTGACGCCAGAAAAGTACACTTCATTGTATAATAATCATATTATGATTGCTTCCTCAAAAAAAAAAAAACGAGGCGTCAAAAATGAAACAGTATCAGGTCATATTGATCTTGAGAATAAATTTCGGATACATCTTTTCATATTAAAATGTGAATCATGAAAAAAAAAAAAAAAACAAATGCTTAAAAATATAAGCATAAAAAAAATTCTTGAATAAAATTAGAATTTCAGAACTTTTAGATTCGAAAAAAAAGCGGCTCACGAAATGATGATTGTTGATTTAAATCCGATTGAGATAGACATGTAACTCTTGACAAAAAAATAAAAATAAAAAAAAAACTTATCGAAAATAAAAATATAATAGTTGATGTCTTACCCTCACCTGGGTTCTGACCAGTAGGTGGTCCTTGGTTTTGATTCTGATTTGGATTAGCGGTGACTGGTCGATTTACGTTGTTACCTCCCCAGTTGCTAGGAGGTCCAGTGCCTACTGGTGGATTTCCTGGTGTTCCACCCCAGCTAGACTGAGTGGCGTTGTTATTATTGGGAGCTGCTGTAGGTGCTGTACCCCAATTAGCGGCGCCGCCAGTATTCAATGAACTTTCTCCACCTCCAGCCAATCCAAATACGATTGGTATTCCCCATCGTTTTTTGTATCCCATAGATGATTGATACATTTCGTTGCAGGAATATGGACGATCGAATATGTCTTGCAAAACTTTTTTCAGTTGTTTACGCAGAACTTCGGTCTTGTCGACGTCAGTTTTGTAAGCCTTTTGATAGCTAGAGAGCAGTCGGCGTACTAGTGCAAGCAACGTTGTTGTTTTATTGTTGGTTGGATTGAGAGATTTGATTTCCAACAATTTGTCATAATCATCGTCATTGGATTTCGTCTGTTGATATTCCGAATATTGTGATATATTCTTGTTGGATATATCATTGATCTCATTTTTCTTTGAAAAGTGAATGTCGTTTAGATAAAATTCCTCATTAAGGGAGTTAAAGTAATCAGCGTTTTGGTCATGGTTTGATGTAGTACTGTTACTTGTAGTAGTAGTAGTTGTTGATTCATGGTCATATTTAAGGTAACTTGATTTCAGCATTACAATTTCATCATCAACGAAGTTTGAGTGTTTCTCCACTTGAGAGGCAGGTACAGTGTTAGTTTGGGATGCGACGGTGGCTGGTTGGCGTTTAAGCGTCATCGTAGGCTCGCAGGTAGTCAGTGTAGGAATGTTAACAGCCGACAGAACTTGCATTTTATCGTCAGATTTGTTGAGTCGAGTAGCGTGAGACGTTTCAGACTTATCACTAAACCTAACACTTAGCGTAGACTTAGATACAGACTTAAAGTTAGAGTTAAACTTATCGTCGATCTTAGTAGACACTTGATACTTATCAATCTTAAAGCTAGCGTGTAGAGGCTTGTTAGACTTATTGTTATCCTGAAATGAAAGAGCACCAACAGTAAACATTGTTGCTTGGGTATAGCTAATACCATCATTTTGAAACCCTAGCCTATAATTAGTAGTCATAGTACAACTAGTCTTGTAGCACACAGCGACGTTAACAATGTCTTCGATAACATCTGGATTATTGTTATTAATATTCATTTCTTCTCCAATAATAATAATCTTATTATTATTATTATTGTTATTATTATTATTACTAAAGTTGTTAACATAAACCTTACAATCTATCATTAATGGAACACATATGCGTTGCATCAGCTCGTTCACAGTAGCGTGTCGTAAAGAAGGTTTAACTTTCGTAAGATTTTCTATTAAAGATCGCAGAGAGGTGGATTCGTTTGTCGAAACGATAATAAGCGTATTGGAAGAACGGGTGGCGAAATTCTGAGCTTGTGCGAGGGACAACTCTAAATTATTGATATTGTCAAAATGCAGTAGTTTTAACAGTATTGTGACGGCGATTTGTTGCCCTATAATCGACCAGATAACTGGAATTGAAAGATCACTTGGATGAACCTTTGATGATAATCCCATTTTCCCATAATCTTGGGAAAACAGATCGCAATCTGAGTATAAGATCACAATTATAGCATTTTGAAGATCGTATTGGGTTAATTTTCGGCATATCCCACCATAATTGGTAACAGGAGAGTACTTAATAGCTAGTAATTTCACACTTTCCCATCGGCTTGAAGAATAAGAAGAAGAAGTATTTTCAATTAGAAAATTTGCGAGAGCTGTGCCTTCTCTGACACCGCCGCTTAAGGAGAGGAGATAGTAGTCTCCGTCGCGGGTTGAGCTGAGCAATATCACAGACTTGGAGTAATTATTATTACTTATCAAACTAAGATTAGCCTTAAGGTTATTGTTTTCGCCCTTATCAAGGCGGGACCCTAGTAAGGAGTAATTCTCGACAAAGGACGATTCACACGACAGCAACGGGGGGCAATCAGACTTGGGTATCCTAACTAGGCTAGGCTCCCCCGCACAATGACGTACTTCACCCTTTGTCGTCTTTAAATTTATACTTACTTGTAGTACCCTAACGCTTAGATCACTAAAGCTATCCTTATTATCACTTAACAGCTTAGAAATAGACTTAGAGTTATCGGCGGAGCTTCCCAGCTGCCCAGGCGAACCCGGTCTGTTTTGCTTTCTGTATTTGTGATGATTATGTTCTGCATTGTTGTGGTTATTTATTTTATTATTGTTATCATCTATTAGAAGGTGATTTGTTGGATTTTTTGTGATTGCTGACGCCACTGACTGGCAGGCCTTGCCTTCAGCCGCTGAGCCAAGCTCACCTGAAAATTAAATAGAAAAATACTCTTCAAACTCAACTCCTAAATACTAAGATAGTTTTATCTATCTATCCCTCAACCCTCTCATCAATAACATTTCTACGCAGTGTTGGCTTGCTCATTTTTCATTAATTTCAACTTATCCCCAGATCTAGAGTGGCTCATTCATCGATCGATTCGTTTACAGTCACGGTGCCGATTTATAGATTCCACAACAAGTTGGCTAAGTCGCCATCTACTGCAGCTACAACTAGATTGTTTTCTTTTTTTTCTGTTTTTTGTTTTTCTTTTCCAAAGTAAAAGACAAAAAAAAAAAAAAAGAACGACCAAATTATTCATATTATAGAGAGAACATAAGTTGAAAAAAATTATACTCTTGCAAGAACAAACTATATTCAAACGAATTTATACTAAATGCTATGAAGAAAAAAAAACAAAAAAAAAACGAAAACTATTAGATATTTCATTTATTTAGAGATTCTTGAAGAATACCGCAACTCAGTTATTTATCTATAAGTTAAGATTATAGGATGTATTTTAGTCCCTGAAACTGCAGTTTTCATAAGGGTCAGATAAAACAAATTGATATATCATATCCAATAGACTAGAAACAAATAGCAAATAGAATGGATTAAAAACAAAACAGAAAAATTAACATGCTATTAATTATTTGTTGTAAGAATTGCTTACCAGATTGGCGTGGCAGGACGGTTAAGAAGTCATTGGTGGTGGTAGCGACGGGGTGGCTGGTAGGTGCTGCCATATTACTGTTGTTTGTGGATTCGATATCACAGAACCTAACGCTATCTGGTCTTCTCCCCTCCTCCACCCCACTCAGACTACTTGCCATTAATACTACTACATCCCCCTATAAAATAACAGGAAGGATTAACTAATTGGAAATTTTATTTGAAATGAATAAACCAAAATAGGATATCAAAGGAGTTTAAATTTAAAATAAATACATAATTCAGCTCATTTGTAGCTCAATTTCGTAGAAAAAAACAAAAAATAAAAAAATCTATTACATTTCTACATTTTTTGAACCTTTGTTTACAACGTTTTCAATATGTTTTTATATTTTTCTCTTGATATCTAATTTGAGTTAGACCAGAGTTTCAGAAAAGATTTCTTTACCGTTCGTTTCTGGAAGTAATGTATATTGAAATTTGAAGTGAAGCTAAGAGACGCACAATGTAGAAGTCAATAAATTCTCAAATTTCAAATAATGAAATACTATAAATAAAATTTTGGGTTATTTTGGGAACTTATAAAAACTCATAAGATATCAAAGAATGAAAAAGACAAGATCTGTCCTGTAGAAAAAATAAAAATAAAAAAGAAAGAAACTCACCTTGGAATTTTGTACGAAGGCATTTGTTTTAGTAGAAATCTCATGTGAACTAGAATTGTGTGGAAACATTGGGCTCAGTTCTTCTTTGGCAGGCAATGCATAGAAACCAAGATCTGCGAAGTCCAAAAAAAAAAGAGAAATTAATTAATGAATTATACAATTTTTAAATTTATTCATTTATTTATTGTAATCAATAT
This sequence comes from Macrophya annulata, assembly GCA_963924015.1. NCBI lineage: Eukaryota > Metazoa > Arthropoda > Insecta > Hymenoptera > Tenthredinidae > Macrophya > Macrophya annulata. Next base: position 4,642,549 of record OZ001257.1, on the reverse strand, counting down.
TTGACGGTATTAATTCTAACCTCGTAGACTATCACTATCAGTGCGCTCCTAGCTCCATGCCAGTAGAGATCTGTAACGATGCAAAAGAAACGAAAAACGTCAATAGTTATAAAATCGTTAACAAAATGAATACTAAAAGTTTCATCATTTCACTTTACTGATAATAAAATTTACAGATACAAGAATCCAATGAAAATTTATAAAATGACTATAGTTTTGGAGCTGTAATAGAACAAATATCGTAAAAAACGTAAAAATGAGAGGATAAAAAAAAAGATCACTCCAAACCCAAGACTTAAAGATTTACGTTTGCGATATAATACGACGTAAAATAGATACATCCGTATAAAACTTCGATCGTAGCCCGTAGGTAAAGGATTAAAACTAAAGAATTCGGAATAAGCGTTAGAAGAGAAAAACTATAATTTCTAAATCGAAAAAGTGGCTGAAAACTTATCGACTTATAGAGATATTGGATATATGTTTAAAATATAAACCATGTATGTATGAATATCGTAAGCGGCGTTTAAGGACATAGCTGCTAAGCTAGCACACCATACAGTAGCAGCAGCAAAGGTTAGATAACAATTTTAGAGCGTAGAAAAACAACATACGATGACGTACGCCCAGGTATTCGATTGCGTATCACACGAGACCTTTTATTAAACAGTATTAAATCGTTCACCTTTATGTATTATAATAAATTCTTTGCTAAACAATAATCAGCACTTACACTTCGGGCCCGAAGAACAGACAGTTTTGGGGCTATTTCGCCAGTGCGGAATAGCGTACTCGCGAAGAGTGCGAGAGCTATTCCCGCGAACGAACCTCTTCCCTCGAACAGGCACTAATCGCTACGATCGCTACCACATTCAAAGACAACAACACAGATTCACTAGCTCTCGACATATCGTCGTTAAACTGGAGAAGTTTATGTCTTTCTAGATATGCTCCTCTCTCTAAACCCTTTTCTTAAGGTTGCTGATTAAAATACTTATTATCTTTTTATTAAACGTGTTTTTTTTTTTTGTGTTTTGTTTTTTATTTTTTATTTTATTTTTTATATATTATTGTATCTTTACTTGTTCAACTTAACATATTACCTTAAATTTATGATTGTTTATATTAACCTTAATACTAAATATATTTTCACAGTTTTATTTTAATGATGTTTATATACTATTTTTCGAGTTTATTGTGGGTTAGAGAGATCAGAAATTATTGATCTGCCAGATACGTGGCAAGCAGAAACTAGTCGGGCGAACGCCGTTCCCTGTGGCGCGCGTCTCCCCTTCTACTTTGACATCGCTGTCTCGCTCTCCCTGTCTGTCTCTCTCTTTCTCCCTCTCCCTCATCAACTATCTATCTCTCTCTCTCCCTCTCTCTCTCTCTCTCTCTGTCTCTCTCTCTTTCTCTCCTACTCTTCAACGCATCGTTCTCCGATATACCGATCTACCTCTCTCTCTCTCAAACTCCATAGGTCGCGGGCGGGGCTATTTTAGCTCCCTGCTCGTACAGAACGCCCCAGACCCCGCGGAAGATTCCGAGTTTTATAACACACGATTTGCAAAAATTCATCGTTGAATACGACTCGTTGAATAATCTTTAATCGTTATCCTAATTCATAAATAGGGAAAAATAATAGAAGACTAGCCATCGAATTTTAGTCGGAAAATGAGAAAAAAAAGAATAAAAAATAAGGAAATGAACGACAATATATGTTTATTTTATACAACATTTTACAGACATACATATCTACTTATGACCAATATTTCATTTACTTTCTAACGCGGCTGACTGAAATAGGACAAAAGATTGCATAATATCGGCAAAATGGCCGAATCCTAACCTCAACGGTATAATATCTCGAGGTACTATCGCGAAATAACCGCGTGCGATGCTATTGATAATCGAATAACAATTTTTTTTTCTTCTATTTTTTGTCATTTTTTTTCTGTTGTTTTTTTGTTTTCAAATGTCAGATTTGACTGGCGTAAAGTAATTATATTGACAAACGAACAAATGTAATTTTCACAACTCATATTATAGCTTATATTGTACGGTACATACATACATACATACATACATACATACATACATACATACATACATACATACAAGCTGGACAAACTGACATTAGAATATGTATGTATTGAAACAGTTGATTCTCACGCGATTATTATGTGAATATATACCTAAGTTTTAGAAAAAAAAAAAATCATTTAAGAACATTATACAAGTTGAATTCATTAATCCAGTCTCGCGGTGCGCCACTACTCATCAGAGGACGCTCTATAATGTTTTTGCGTTGTTCATGCCTGAAGCTGCATCTACATACTTGAAGGGGGAAAATTTTGTCATCTATGTAGGATCCGAGACGCCTACGCTTCGAAATAAGATAGCTTATATGCGTATAGTCATAGCACATACATAGACTCGATGGAAACATAGATATAAGCAGATACACGTATAGTATACTATGCGTATGTACACGTATTATAATTACGTATAGGCGCATTAGCTAAATACATGCGCCGTGCACAATTCTTGTTACGTATAACATACTATAGATATATTATGGTGTGTGTACATTGTATGCTATATATACTGAGTAGCTTGGCAACAAGCAGTTGCCGCGCGGGGCAAGGTCGCCCCCCACCCTAACCCCCCTCTTCTGCCCCTTCCCCTACATGTCCCCGCCGCCCCTACGGCGCAGTTATTTTATCCTAAGCAATATTTATTACAACATAGATCCGTACATAGGTAGAGGATCTATGTGGTTATGTAGGTATATACTATATTGTACAGCGCGAAGGAACGATGTGCGGAGAATTGCCGAGAGGCTAGCCCTAGCCTGTTAGTCGCAGATGCTAAAAATAAAGAAATTTAGAAAATCTAGATACTAAAATAAAATATAAAACACAACACAGCGGCATTACGCTTCGAACATTCTACCATTCCAGTTAACTAACTCGGTATACCTATGTAACATAATATAACGCCGCGACACGTAATCGTACAGAACATTATCGGGGAAAAAGTCTCGTGTCTGTACCTACATACTTATCAGACAGATTCTCTTTGCCATATCAATAAGCAAAAGCTGTGGTTTTTTTTTTTATATTCATTTTCTTTTTATATCTTCTCTATTTTTTAAATTTTTTTGTATCCAAGGAAATACGGTTAATCGCTTTTGTTGAGCTCGGGAGAGTGTTGGTTTTCAGTTGTTACAAGCTTTTCGAAAGCGCTAAACGACTCGGATTCGGACGACACAAAATTCGAATGAAACTCACTATCAGCGAAGCCGAAGCGTTATCCGATCGATGGAGCAAGGGTAGACGCGGTTAAAGACAGTTTTTTTTTTGTATTTTATTTCGCTAATACCTATATGTAGTAACGCCACGACTGCTGGCAGTCGCTATGCGATAACTTCTATTCCCGATAAATATCGGTATAATATTGTACTTTTTTTTTTTAATATATTTCATTTGTGAAAAAATAAATTACGAAATTAATAAGCCTTAAAACTTCCTTCTCATTCTCTACGGTTGGAAGAAAAAAACTTCGACTATACAAGTCGCGACTAGCTATTATTTTGCGAATTATATCGGCAGTCTGTTGGATCCCGTCGTTGACTAGTCATCACTAAAAATACAAATTTTTACGACTCGTCCCACCGCGCGATCTGGAGAATTTATTTGAAACTCTTTAAGGGCCTCTTGGGATCGCGTGACACTAAAAACTGAAGATTTTAAATAAAACACAACCTTTAATGATTCATTTTCGCGTCTCATTTCATCGGTTGTTCTATTAAGTTATAAAAATTTTCAAATTCTTATTCAAAATTATGCGTGACGAATAAAAGTCTGAACTAAAATAAGTACTCACGTTATAAGTCATGAGTAATTGCATACGCACGGAAAGAGGTAGCATTGTTATCAAATTATGTATACGTATTCGAGCGAAGCGGAAGCCGATGTGTTACATATTAGATTATGTTATATATTTTTGAAAATAAAAAAAAAATAAAAAAAATTAAGTCCTTTGATAAATCTAATTTATTTAATTATCTACGACCGGTAACTTGAACTTCGTGACCGTGAATTCACGTAGAAAAATAATAATTAAGCGACTAAAGAAATTTGGTAATCCGCGAATGACACGCGCGGTTTTACGTACGTGTTTTTAAAATACTATTAAAAGTATTTCATTACGTATACATTGGCGGGGACGTTGCTCTCTGACTCCTACTCTGCTCCCCTTCCATTCAAAGCGCTCATTACCCATTAGGTTTAGCTTGAACTGTAAAGTGTAAACTTATACCCAGACCCTGGGCGAAAAGTATGTATGTAGGTAGGTATATTAACTTCCCGGAGAAAATAATACGCGTATATATCTACTGCTAGAGTAAGTCGGCCAAGCCGAGTCAAGCCAAGCCAAGCAAAGCCAGACCGAGCCGAGTAGCGACCGTTTCACAAATCTTATTCGCGACGTCGAATAACTTTAGTCAAACAAAGAAAGAGAGAAAGAGAAAAAGAAAAGGAAAAAAAAAACAGATGTGTAAAAAAAAATAAATAAAAAAGAAAAAATCATTGGGGAGAGGTAAGAAGAGAAAAAGAAACGCGCGCTACCACATTCCAGACACTCCCACCACCATTACTTTGCATACGTACTACTACTACTATGGGAATGACTACTGCTAAGTATAAAACATTAATTAAATGTCCTGCTGAATCGATTTTTAACGCAAGCCTTTTCCCAAGCGGTAAATTTATGTGTATGTATGTATGTACATACATCGTTATAGGTATGGTATATTAGGATAGATATCGGAAGTTTGAAAATGATATATTTTTCCGTTACGCTATGAGATAATAATGATAATAATAATATTCATTCTATTAACAATAATTAGTATGTGTTGACCTGTTTCGTGTGACCTAGTTATCAACGGTTAAATAATGAATATTATTCGGTTAAAGTTTTCTTTGCCACTGGTTGGGCCCGTACGCTCATGGTACTACAATTACATGTGAATATGATGAATAGATTAGATAAAGACACGCAGTAGATTTCGTTACTATCAGCAGTCTACGTATGTATTAGTACATAGAAGTTAGATAGTCTCGTACATTCGTATAATACCAACAAGGATAATATTTAAATATACGGTGTAAAAATTTACGTTGAAAAAATCAAAGAAAAACAAAAAAAGAGACGTGAATTCAATGTGCAGATCATTTTATCCGTTTTACAGATCATTCAATTTAAACAAAGCTCGATTAAACAATGTTATTATTACGCGTTAGGAGATATGCCTAACTATATTTGGTAGAAATCTTAACGCCCGCCGCGCGTAATACGACCTCAAAGTCGGATTTCTGCTCTAAATCCTACCGACTTAACAGTATTGCGTATCCCGCGTGTTCTAAACGCGGTGTAGAAAATCCGAGTTCAGTGAATCTCACGTATCTATTATAATACGCGTTTCAGTTTATACAATAAACAAATAAAAATACAAACCAAATGACAATCTGAACTAGTTTCAAAGTGTATTTTTACTAGACTGAATCGAAGAGTCGCGCGAGAGCGTATACGATCCGAGGCTTTATATCTGATCAAGTTTATATTATTATTATTATATATACAAAAAAAAATAATAATAATCATAAACTCAAAGCTAACTCATTTAATACCGCGTGTATAAGATTACTTCAGAAATTGTACGGCTGAATTATTAAAAGAAAATTTAATAATAAATCTATAGTTTTTAAAGACAAGTATAAATATCAGAAGGTTTGAAATAGTTATATCATTCTTATTGTATCAGATTTTCGTAGCGCCATACGCTCGCACCATGCTTGCTGCTACGTATCGAAGTAGATATCCACTATTCGACGGACATAACATGCATAGACACACATTGATATTGATATTCACATACGCTGACAAAACCACGCGCACATATACGCAGAAGCGAAGCTTTTACATAAATCAGACTCGTGTGTGTCTGTACCTATGTACGTATGACATGTAAGTACATAGTTATGTATATCTACGTATGTATATACATACGAACAAGGTATAGGTATAGCTGCGTGTACGAAGCGCGTATACGTATATAGATACATGATGAAAGAGAATAGATATATAGGTTATATTTATATTTTTTTCGGAGGCTCAAATATTTCAAACCTTTACAGGTTGTATCGAATTATATTAGGTTTTCTTACCTACGGCAATGTGTTCACTGGCGTTCACGGTTGAGAAAAGTATCACTATCACACGGAAATATTCACTTCTCACACGCTCAATAACACATTACGTACAGCCACGGAATTTTATTGGAAATGAGCCTCCATTGCTTTGCACGGAGTTTCAAAGGGATACCGTTACGCGACGCCACGACCTCAGTGCCCGGAGCTAAAGACAACCATCAGCTGAAAACAAACACAGATTGCCGACCGCATTGCGTTTTGCTTGTGTTTCATTGTCTAGCTAGACGCAAGAATTGGACAATTTCCATCTCAAGGAATCTACGCATCATTTTTATAACACATTCTTCAATCACGCGGGAAACGAATCGTGAATGTAACCGGCGCGAATTATATGTCGAAAGTGATGTAATAATGTGGACATATCTTTGTGTATTAAATCGTTACTCAAGGTAGACAAAAATAACACGTTTTAGTTATGATAATTTATTTACGTATTTCTGTCTTATTATTATTTTTTTTAACAATTTTTCGAAAGCGGTTGTTAACAAAATTGCGTCGTAACCAGTATGCGATTTATTATTTTTACGATGACGGAGGTTAGGGGATCCCCCAGATCTTGTGTATCATAATACATTCCGCTATTTTCGTGAAGTAAAAAATATTATAAAATCATTGGCGTTTTGAAGGGCTGTTATCTTTCCCGAATGTTAATAAATTTTTGTCTCTCAACGGACATCCACCCGTGTAATCGGTTCTCTGAACAGTTATAACAGTACCAGTTTTTTTATTCAAAACATGGGATACGTGCATGACAGCCTTTTTACCACTACAAGGATCTTCCTCGACGATTTTCGTATTGTACTGCTTAATGTCAGGTGATATTTCTAAACAAATGACAAAGAAATAATTGTATGAAGAAATTTATCGAAAAAAAAACAAAAAAAAAATAAAAAATCACGCATGGCACAGAAGTGAAACTTTAATTCGATCTGGGTATATTTGGAATTTTTTTTCATTGGCAAGGAATGCCCTTATATGTTTACCTCTTTCCACAGTCTCAACCACTGGTTGTGAAGTCATTTTAGATTTTTCCAATTTAGTATTATAAGGTATGCCAAGATTCTTGCCCTTTGAAGTGGCAGATATAGATGTCATGTTCATCACTAAACAGAATTAATATAAAAAAAGTTACGCTCTATTTGTATCTTCTTTTGAAACAGACTATGATATGAATTATTAAATTCCATAGCTAAAAGTACTCCCAAAACTTTAATTGAAAATAACATTAAAACTGGAGCACAACTTACGATAGTCTTCCATATTTGCTTCCGAATCCTCGTCTATCTCAGAATGGGAGATTGTTGCTGGAAGAAATTGATAGAGTTATAATTGATAGTATTATATTCTTGAATTCTTTTTTATAGATAATTTGAATGCATTATTAAATAGCAATAAATCTATGAATTTAAATTCTATGGATAAAGAGATGTACGAGTATATACCTTCCCATTGTGGGGCGATTGTGGCGGCTGTAACAAAAATAATATTCAAGTTTGAACTATGAATGTACAAATGATCATTGTTTGTTATGAAACATATACAGTTTGTACCTTGGATTGGTTGGACCCGTTGCAAAAGCGACTTGCTGTAATACAAATACAGTTATAGATCTTTATTGTGGCTAAAATTTAGTAGTTTGCATAAATTCTTACAACCACATCCGCCACTTCCACACCCACAGCTAGATCGACCATTACGGCAACTGCATTTGGTGCGATCTCCTGTTCATTCATTAGTATGATTAAATCAATACGATTGATAATATCAGGTTTTTTTTTATATCTATTTACCAAAGTTTTTTCCTTGATTGCCACAGCAAGATCCTTCCATTTTAGCTTTTAAGATTTTTAGATTTTTGAACCGATAAATCAAAGTGCCAAAGCAAAGTAAGAAAATGAAAATCACTTGGACGAATTTAGAATTTAATTAATTTAGAATTTGGATAAAGAAATTTTGCGGCACGGCTAAGCGTGTTATTAAAATTTTTATTTTGTAAATGTTTTGTTTGCTGTTGCTGCCCGTTTGTTTTCTATCTCTATTCATATTTCCAATGCCGTTCTGAATGCCTCAGTAATTTTGATAGTTATAAGATCTTTGATTATAATTTCTAAACACCATTACTTTATAATTTTTCGGCTGATCTTGACTAACTGTTTCTTGACATGAAATTACATAAGAATGAGAAAAGATATAAATACATGGACAAATTCAATAGATTTATTATCATGCGAAATATTTTCGCATAGAGACATTTTTCCATTTGCATTTCCATTTTTCTGGTCTTTGTAGCAATCACTATATTAATTAGGAACACCCAGCTCCATCCCCTTCGTCATCTTGGTCAAAATTAAGCCACCGCCGAGCAATGTCAACTCTGTGTTTTGGTCCATTTATTTCTTCGTCAACCTCACGATCCATATGCATAATTTCACATCCATTACTGTCCCTCACATCACTAATGTGTCTTAATCTTCTTCCAAAATTTACACACTCTTCGAATGTTACGTTGAACATTTTAGATCCATCTGCCATTTCTGAATAAATGGATTCATTCATTTTATTCATTTCAGTTGTGATTAACACTGCAACTAGATTGGTGAATACTTCAGCCTCTTGGTTTTGGAACCAGTAAATACTAGTTTCCAAAATTAGGAGATAACTTTTTAAACATTCTATAACACAAGAATTTTTGATTGTGAGTAAAACCTAAATTACCAAATGTTTCTGCTCTGGTTGTTCTTTGTTTCTTTTTCGGAGTGCTTGTAAACATTTTACAATCATCTGTTGAATAATGAAATGAAAATGAGTTAGAAGTTGAAGTAAACAGAATTTCAATGTGATATTTTATTCAGATAATTTGAAACCATTGTCTGCTGTTCCATAGGCACGACCTGGAAAATGATAGCCTTCCGCTATACTGTGGGGCCTGTTTCTTTCAGCTCTTCCTTCAACTATAAAAACAAAACAATTATGTAATTCTATATGATTTCACGTAACTTAAGTTGAGTGTGAAACAGAGTTGCCATTCGTTAATTAGTCTAGCATGAAGGATAACATAAAAGGTGAACAGCCTATTTATTCGTTTAAAGTAATAACGATAGAAAAATCAAATGAGTATCTTATATCTGTACTTACGATAGGACATTATGTCCGATTGGTAATCCTGTGTAGAATCATGCATATAGTCTGCATCCATGCATGAAAAATCTCCTGGAAATTAAAATGTGATAATAATGTAACTGTAAAAGCCAGTTGCAGCCTTTCAGATTCTAATTATTGAATTGATACTCACTCATCGGACTTAAAGGAGTTCTATCATAGCAAGACGTATCTGTTCACAACAAAAATGTATAGATAAGAAAAATTGTTTATATTTCTAATTGCTGCATAGGATATTCCAACGAATTACTTACTGTTGAAATCCGAGTCACGCATAGATAGATTCACTGCAACATTACACAACAATGAAATTTTATTACAAATATAAAGTAGAAAAGCCCAATAGTTATATTAAATAACGAAATTAAATAAATGTCTATTGATTGTTGTAGATGGAGTTTGGAATGTGCAGAAAATTTGAGCTCAGTTTCGATTCTCGTCAATGTCAAGAAGCGATACAGTGAATTTGAAGGTAATTCTGTATATAAATCTATAAATTTTTTTGCTAAAATTCTTCAAACAACCAAATCCATACGGAGCAAGTTTTTAACTTACATTCAGAGTTGCCCATCCTACTATAAGGTGCTTGTGGCTGTCTTCTGCCTTGCGGTTCAGGTGTTTGCATTCTTTCTCTGTATTGTATTGGTGAAGGAAATTCTTCGTATCCATCGGCTGCTAGTCGACTCACACTTTGACTGTGAATAGTTAAATTTGATTTACGATTTTCATAAACACTAATTTAATAAGGTGAATAAACTTCATTAATATTGAAGTTTTATCAAATCCTGATATCCCATTACCTAGGATAATGTAGTTCCGCCAAGGGAAGAGGGTGATCATGTGCCCTTACTGAAGTGTTAACTTCATTAGCATTACAAACGTCTACTGGATTGTCTGCTGCCTCATCACGCATGAAAGAGTCAGCGATCTGGAATATTTAAAACGTGACCATATAATCTAGATTATTAATTCTAATTTGTTATATATTATGCCAGTCTTTTTCTTACGTGGCACCAATCGATGGCTGGTCCAGGGCTTCCGGTCACAGCATTTTGCGGCATAGCTTGTGCCCCTGCTTCGGGTAGTTCTCCGTGTTCCAAAGCCCATCTTGCAATGTCCTCCCAATTGATGGAGTAATTTGCATTTGCCAAATTCCCACATCCTTGTCTGAAATAAATAACTAAAAATATTTTCAACTTATCTATATGTATGATTGCTTTCGTTGAGCTATGATCTTCGTTCTAGATGTGCAATAACAATTCTCTTAAATAAATTATCATAAAAGAAAATTATACTTACGTCACAACTACGTCAGGGAATTGTTTGAACATTGCATAAAAATTTACGACATTTCAGATCAACATCTCCTTTGAATTATCCTAATTTAGAATTTAGAATTTAGAATTTGATGGTGAGGAAATTTTTAACTTATGTTTAGAGCCGAAATCAGATGAATTGAAAGGACCGGTTAAAAAGATTGACAACCAACAACTGACAATCGATTCAATTGCATTTTATTTCTCACAAGCCGTATTTTATTGTCAGTTCAGGAGGTGTTCAGAATTTTTTTGAACAGGATTTTTTTTTTAAATTAATTTAGTTGAATTCGTAGGTACGTTTTTTTGGTGTTAAATTTTACCCCCTTTTCACAGTCTTATAGTAAACAATAAACATGATTCACAGCTTACATATAATTTGTATGTAATGCTTTGTGATATTAACTAATTGAGTTAAAAATCTTTATAAAAATCCTTTTCCACACGATAACGCACATAACAAGGTTCTCCAAGTTTCATTTGCTTTCCAGGGTTAAAAGGTTCTGTGAAAGGGCCTGCAAGTTTAATACATTTATTTTTAAACTTTTTTTTCACTGGCTCTTCATAAGGGACTTCAGAGTTTTCGAAGAAGTGATCTCGTACGGTTGATGAATGCATGGTCAGATTAGAAGCGTTTGGGAAATCAGGGCTTCTAGATCCTAATTCAATGAAGACAGTCAGACATTTTTCTATTAATGCAATAGATCTAAACCTACTAAAAAATCTAGCAATTTATAAATTCTTATACCCATTGAATTTCTGTTGGAATGATTAACTAGTTTCTCTTTTGACTTCTTTGAGATCTTTCCAAGATTTTGATTAAAGCTAGCATTCTGCAAAGATCCCAATCCCAAAGAAAGAATGTCAGTTGAAAGATCTTGTAGAAACTGTTTTTCAATATCTTTTTCTCTCTTTAAATCTCGCTGTTTAGGTCCTGAAGGCTGCTGACCGTTCTTAAAGTATCTATTCAATGCTATATCGTTGATACTTGTTGTAGCAGTATTAAGAAATTTGTCATCCTTAATTCTGCATGATTCCTCAATTTTGTATTCTGGAATTGGGTCTGTGTCGCATACTCCTCTTCCATAGCGCATCTCAGAACCAAAAGGTCTACGGCAACAACAAAATTAAATCAACACTTTGGGTTTATAATATTACAAGCTTTTGAATGAAAAAAAATTTAATTAGCTATGAGATCAGTTACGGTAATTCTTTTGAATATTTGCCTGTATGAAAAACTCACTTATCCTGATCTATACCAGAACAAACAGGATAGTATAGTCTAGCGATGATGTTACAATATTTCCATTTTATATTCTCATAGCTGCAAGATACCATAATTCAATGAATTTGCTACATAAATTTGAACAGAGAGCTTTAAATTTTGTGCTATTTATAGTTTTATAAATTTTTTTTGTTACTAACATTTTGCCATGACTAACAAGTGATATTGCTGAATGATGGGGGAGAGTTGGTTTTAAACAAAAGGTCTGTTCCTCTATGTTTACCTCCTATAATACTAATGCTATCGCTTCCATTCTTTCATTTTATTAACATCTGGACGTTTAGGTTGTATCCTCGTCGTTTCGGATGGTTTCTTCAGTTCGCGTTTACCGAAATGTGGAAAATCGAATTTTAGTCTTCCTGTAATTTAACGAAATCCATAGTAAACTCTGTTAAATTCACTGCTTCATTAACTTTCAGCAATTCATTTTAATTATTTTCTTAAATACTATATTCACTTCATCAAGCATATGTATGTAATAGTAGCGTTAATTATTCTTCACCTATACATCCGTATAAAGTCTTGTTCCTCTTTGCCATGCAGAGGATTTTCTTCATCGGTATATTACGATGAATAAATGTATGATAACCAATTCTATAAGACTTTGCACCAATTCTAGGTACTTGCCATGGGGGAACGTACAGCCATAATTCGTGGTTGTCAATACCCTCTCTTATTTCCCTGTCGTTTAATTTCTTACGAATGAACGGTGGGTGTTTACTGGGCATAGGAAGGCCGAAGACTTGACCATTGAGTCTGCCGCGATTTGAAATAAACTTTGTTTTAATCTTCTAGATACTTTTTGTAAAAAATTACAATTAGAAACCTAATGTGGCAGATTTTATCTAGAAGATCTGTTACTTCGATAATTATTGGTTCTTATCCTATCTTTTAGGGATTATATGATTTATCATTTACGTAAAGTTCGTAGATTTACGTTCAGTAGATTATTGGAAAACCGAAGTTTATTTATATTAAACTTACGGAATATTGGTGATGAAATTATCGGTTCTAAGATCTGGACTTAGAGCACATTTGAATATTGATCTATTACCGCAGATAGAGCAATTTGACATTATCTAATTTACTTATAAATCACGGACTTAATTTAGCCGAAAATATTATAGTCAAATTAAAATTAAAGATCAAATAGCCAAAATGGTAGATGTTAATTGAATTTTTTTTCTGATTTTGAATCAAATTAATGTGAAACAAGATAAGATCAAGTATAGCGAAGAAATTTATTGAAAAGTTTCACAATTTTAATATTTTTTATAAAAATCTTCAAGCTTCATTGTTCTCTTCCAAAAAATGTTCTATAAACATCTATCAATCATCGGAAGTATTTTTTTAAATAACACTGTAATCTTATTTCGAACGTAAATAACGTTACGGAAATATTTATAGGGTAAATAAAGTTCCAAGGCTGGGTTTTTTCTTCCTTTTTTTTTCGATGACTTTAAATTTATTTTATTTCAAATTTAAAATGAAAATGATACACTTTTATTGTTTCCGGGTTGTTTAGTACAACAGGATTTCGGAGGGGGTGGTGAATATTTTCTTGTATCTCGATTCTTTTTCTTCGAACAGCAGCAGCTTTCTTTTTCACCACTCTCGTTCGCTCTCGCAATCTAAAAATTTACAAATTCCCATGTTGGGTCAGTCCCGTTCATTATTAAAAATCCCTACTTCGATCCTTTTCTTATTTCTATCAAATACAATCAGAGATAACATTCGGGCATACGTTATAAAACTTCATTTTCACAATAAATTAATCATTCAATATCTATTACAATTCAAACTATATACAGTGTTCGCGCTTTTTATTCTGTCGGTTATAAGCAAGCAAGTTACCGGCTGAGCACGTTGATCATCGGTCGGTAAGACGTAATTTGGTCTTTTTATCCGTCGGCCAAGGGCAATTTCACGAAGAGTTAAAGCATCAGCGCATGAAACATTTTCTTTCCTAAGTTTGTCGTAAGTTCCTGGACATTCGCGGGGATCTTTTATACATTTAGGCTCTTCGTCGGGGCATAAATTTTCCACTGATTCATCTTCCGATCCTATAAACACAACACGTGGAATACCAGTTTTAAAATACCTATTCAACTCGTTAGCTAAAAACGTGCCGTCCCGTATTTTAGAAACTTGCCATTTACCGATCATACGGTTTTCTAACTTACCTACATAAAAATCTATAAACAATAAAAAAATAAACTTTTCTTGCGTACTGGCGGTTAGATGCAGACACTGCATTATAACGATGCAAACTCATAAAACAACTTCTTACCGCGCGCTAGAGTCAAATATTTCCATATTTAAACAGGCCATAAAACTTTACCTTTTTCGAATTCCTCGTCTAAAGCAACAGCCGCTTCCTTGCTAACTTCTTTCTCAATTTTTATCTTTCGTCGAGGTAAATAACGCTGAATCGCATCGTTCAATTGCAAGGCGACTTCAGATGGTGTGCCAATTATTTCCTCGGCTTTGAATTAATTGATTAAATTATTATTTAACATTTTTTTATTTATTTTTTTATTTTTTATCTTTGTCATTGATAAAATAAAAAAAATTTTCAAGTTATAGCTGAATTATTTCATGTGATTCATTTCTGTTAGTTTTACTTGTGAAGTCAGATTCTCTGTTTATAATAAACGTGTTTAAAACGCTGAGAGGGCAACGAATGATCTCCTTTCGATTACTCACTCGAATCGCTGCACTTGACGCTGACGTCATGCGGTCTTCTTGGCACCGTTCTCGACGTAGTTCCCTTATTTCCCTTTTCTAATCGTAGAATAGGATGACCATTAAGGCAAAAATATACAACTCGAAATAGAATCTTTCCCCAAGAACTTCGATACCCACGTGCATACGTACACTTATATACTATGTATAGCATATATATAGATATAGATATATAGGTGTAAAAAAACACGTGGGATATAGGTATCGTAATACGAACAACAACATTAATGTCACTAACCATCTCGGTCCTTCGTTTTCTTATCAATTATAGGGCTCATCGACAGTACTGAAATAAATGACAATAAATAAATTATAAAATATTTAAATTTCACAATATTCTGGTAAGATAGAAAACGATTGAAATTTTTCTTTAAAAAAAAATCGTACAATATTGCTCTAAAAAATCATCTTCCTCATTATCCTCATCTTCTAGACAATCAGGGTTCATTGATTCATATTTGCCGGTTAACATCGTGAAGGAATCATCTTGTATAATGTCTGAAAGAAGAATTGATGTGAATGTAAAAAAACTGGGATAAATTATTTTTTAAAATTTAGAATTTATTTGGAGTAGTAGTCCGCGGTTTATATAAAAAAGAAATTAAATCTTACTCCAACAGGGTTCCTCCTCCTCATCTTTAGTACCCTCAAAATCTTCTAGTTCTTCTACGAAGTAATTATTCGACGTCGAAAATTCTGTTTGGAGAAATAAACTGACTGATCAAGTAATTTGTCGAGTCTTTGAATATACTGACAATATGTTTTTTAAATCATTTATAATTTCGGGGTATTATTTAAAATGAAAAATTTTTATACGTAATTTTTAAACAATAAATTCAATCCAATTCGTAGTAGAAAGATAATTTAAAATGAAACTATATTCAACAATTTTTGCGCATCTGTTTCGTTAGTTTTATTATTCATTGATCCACATCCCGCCAATCTATACGCTTGATGAATCGCGGAGTGTAAAGACACGTGTCGGGCACGTGGGTGGCATTTCACTAAATTAGTCAAGCATGACCAGACTCTTTGGTTTCCCACTTTTGGAACAAACGCTCCTTTGTTAAGATCAAAGAATTTGATTTGATTGTAAACCTTCAAGTTTTCCTAACCGAACATCAAACGAATACTGATCGTCGTACAAATACGTACGAAATATGTAGGCTTTAATAAATCGACCTTTTTTTGGTTATTTACCTGCAGACTGAAATTTTAAATCATAGAAAAATAAATTTCGAAAAAACAGAAAAAAATAAATTTAAAAAAATTTAAAAAAAACGTATCAATAATCATACAGGAGATTTCACGTACCGGGATAGTTATCTTCGTAGTTAAAATCTTCTTCATCTATAGGAAAAGAAAAATTATTTCAAAATATAATATTGAAGAAAATTCTTTAATATAAGTCGGTGAATAATCGAAGAACAATTAATTTACCATTTATAGAGCTGACCGCCAATATTTTATTTTTATTTTTATTCTTACAACAACCTCCACCGCCTCGTAAACCACCTTCGTTATTATAATCCATATTTGAAGATAAAATTTATATAAATTATTAAAACTTGAAAAATATTTAAATTATAATTTTTATTTTTGTTAAAAATTTAGTAACGTGTTTAAAAAATTTCATTTTTTTGTTTATTTATTTTATAATCATTTCGGTACATTTGTGTCGAAATAAACGTACGTCATTTCATACTAAAAATGTATACATATGTATAACTTCGTTGAGAATCGAGTACGCGCCGAACTTGTTCCGAGCATGTTTCTCTTTCTCAATTTGTCTAAAACTTTTATCAATTTATTGTTGATTTATTCATATTTTAGCGCCAATCAGACGCTGCTGCAGCGGAAGTAAAGAACTTAAAGACCGCAGCCCGGTATTCATAGTCAGTTATAGTATACCTACCGTAGAACATTTGAAGCATCGACGAATAGTAGCACAAGACATTGTAGAAGGTTATTAAAACATTGTTTAAAAATAGACCATCATGCATCGGAGGGCATGACGGAACGGGACTTGTGTTAGAAAATCCCCAAGATAAGTACACCACACACATACATGCATTTACTATACATATATGTATAATAATGAACCGTAAATTTTCTCATTGAATAAAGCGAGGTGAAAAAATAAATAAAAACGTAAAAAAAAAAGAAAAAAAAAAATCTGGTAAAAGTATAAATTCGCTGGAACAGAAAAAGTTCGTGATTAATATTGACAAAGAATATTCCTGATCCCTCGCTTCTTCTTCATACTTTCTTTATATTTTTTTTCTCTTTTTTCTCTTCCTTCTTCTTGTTCTTCTTCTTCTTCTTCTTATATACTCATTGTCCGCGAGAGTATAACTTTATACCTACTCTACACACGAACGCGAGCGGAAGATTTATTTTTGGAGTTACTCTCAACTCCCATTGATAACGCACGATGTTTTCGTCCCTCGCTGTAACGTGGATCATGACGGTATCCAACGTTGAAGGGGTTGAGCAGTGCGCTTCTCCACGCTTTAAATCATAATTCGTACTCATTAGGTACCTCAAAGTTGTGTAAATACAATAATAATTAAAGCTACGTAAATTAGGTTTAAAAATTTGTCTTTAAAACCGTAAGAACTATAGAAGCTAGTCATAATCTTTGTTTCTCATAAACTTTTTTATCATAATTATTGAAAAATTACGTAAGATGGTTTTTCATTATATTTAAGTATTTTTTCATCCTACATGTTAGCTATCGTTGAAGTAAAATCGCCGGGTGGATATATTCGTATTAGGGTACAGAAGAAACACCTTAGGGTTTTCATATTTCTGTGTATATCTAGACCGACAGGGAGTGACTGGAATGGCAAAAGGCAATAGACTTTATATTTTATTTGACGCAGATACACAATGCTTTGTGGTACACTTTGAGGAGGCTTTAAAATTGTTTTGTTAGAGGGTTCCGTGTACCGGTAGAGAGAAAGAAGGAAAGACCAGGAGATAACAAGAGAGAGAGAGAGAGAGAAAGAGAGAGAGAGAAGGACCAGGCGAAAGTAGGAAGAGGATGAGTTACTTGTATGTGAGGGAGGGGGTGTCGAGAGATCAAAGAGATCTGAGGATCAAAGAAATGGATATTTGCTACAAGTCGAGGTACAAGGTGGTCGCGCGGTTGTACCTCGACTCCTTGACTCTGCGTATCCCCGTACCTATCTATCCTTTACGTCGCGCGTGCTGTTACTCCTACTTCCTACTTCCTACTACCTACTGCAGCAATCAGATTCTCCTCGCTCGATTCTTCAGAATAATTAAATAAAATTTTCTTTCTTTTTTTTTTTTTTTTGCTCCTCTCGCCACCTCAAAAGCCGCGCTCTTTGCGCTTATAAACGAGAACTTGATTTAAGGGTTACAGAAGGGTGAATCGTTACCAATAATTATATCCTTTATTCTGTTATATCTTTCAACAAGGATCATCATACCCACCTATCCGGTTCGTATTATAACACACTAAATTAAAATTCAACGATTCAAATTTAACAAAAGATTTACCGCATGTATTTCAATTTATTCATCATAAAAAATATTAGGAAACTGATTCAAGTAATTAACTAAAAATAAACATAAAAGTAGAAAAAGAAAAAAAATTAACTAAATATTTTTAATTATCGTTATCGGTGAAAATTTAAAGAAATGGAAATAAAGCCCCAACGTTCCTCAACAACGTCGTACGTTCCTGGTAAAGGCCAGAGGGCAGGCGGCCTGTTGATTGGCCGTGCTTTGAACGTTAGTTGGCCAAAGCGCCGCGAGAGAGCGTGATAGTAGCACCTAACACTCGTGTGAAAAGTTTTCATGGCGACGGTGTGCTTTTTAGTAACGGGGACACGAAAAGTGAAGTGTTTGGTGGTGTAGTTTTTAATCCGTGTTTTATTCGGTTGGTTTAGAAATAAAGTCTGAATAAATATAATCGTTAAATCGAGTTAGTTAAACGGTTAAGTTTTATCGATGATTAGTTGACAGGATAGAAAAATTGTTGTGAGATGTTACGAAGAGGTGGAGCTGTGCTTGTGGTAAAAAACCAGCAGCAGCAGCAGCAGCAGCAAAGCGTCAGAGGACCCTAAAATATATATACCGTGTGCCTGCATCTTTGATAACCAGGTAAGTTATTTTCTTAAATATTCTTCTATCATAATTCGAAAAAATCGATGCTGGTTATTTTTATTTATTTATTAATTAATTATTTTTTTTTTTTTCCCCCATGTTTTCTTTAACACAACCAAAAAAAAAAAAAAAACTACTGCCTAACGCCAAACGTATAACAGTAAAACATAGGTAGTATATTATCTCTCTTCTTTTTTCCATTCTACATTCATAACCCTGCTCCAAAAATAATACTAGAGGTTTTTAGTGTACACTCGACTAAAAGTCAAAGCATAACAACCCGTAACGTCGAAAGTATCATCATCTTAGGGTTTAATTATCAAGAAAACCTTTTCAATTCAGTCGTTTAGATTAAATAAAATAAATATCTAACGCTACTGACATACCCATATCGAGTCTCCATTTTTTTTAATTTATTTATTTTTTTTTTATCTCTTAATTTTATTATTATACACATAAATACTAGTATAATAATTACTTAGTTTTCAAACTTTGGAGATTATTCTCTTTTAATTAGCGCGAAGTATGTAAACCCAACTTTTTTTTTTTGTTTTCTTCTGTTACGGGTTTCTTATTATTTATTTTTTTCTAATTATCTCCCTCCCTCCACCGTTCGTCTAGTCTGTTATAATTAATCACACTCTTTTTTCACACGATATTTTAATCAATTTATAAACTGAGTTGAATTTATCGTATATCGTGCGTACCAACGACAAACACACATGTCAAATTGTTGTTGAATTCTTTCAAACAGTTTACATACGTACATACATACATACATATTTTATTTACCACAAAAGCCTATACTCACTGATGTTTTAAATCTGAAGTATGGAGTTAGACATGTGTCCTATGTATGTATATATGTGGGTGTATGTACCTATGAAACGTTCACTGGGTCTCCTACTATTATTACATACTCGATTCCACGTATTCTGTATTTGTATAACGTTGCAACCGGCGACGAAACGTGATATCAACAGAGATAGATACAACAATAATGCTGATATACAATTCGTGGTCAGGAATTCTAATGACTATGATTTTAATTTTTTTTTTTTTTTTCATTCATTCAACATGTCTTAGAACTGCAAAATTTATATTGCTGTATGTGAATAATTTATAGTGAATATATTATGCCATTACAATTTTCACTTTACTGACTAATAAGAGCGTGTTAAACTTAGTAAAAAAATAAGAAAAAAAAAAAAAAACAAAGGTTATAATAAAAATATAAAAAAGGAAATAAGAATTACTAAACCACGTCTATTTTCGCGGTTATTCGCGTCCACACCGAAACCACTGAAGGTTAAAACAACAAACCCACGAAAAGTTTGGAACACGATGGTTTGAGCAACGAACGAAAAAGATTTACGAACAGAACTCTTGATCAAAGCATTTGTTCTTTCAATTCATTTCTTCTTTCTTTTTTTTTTCGCTAATCTTTTTGAAATTAAACTGATCCTCAAAAATCTTCTCTTTATTTTTTCCTTTTTTTTTTTTTTTTTTTTATCTGTGTTTTACTTTCATGACTGAGGAAGGAAGCGAAAATTTTTTATCCTCATGATTATGGGATAAGACGTATGTAAGAATTGAAATTAAAGACACGAGGTGTAAAGACACGGTGAATATGTATTTTGTTGCCATCTTTTATCGTATTCGTTGCGGGAACACAGCTACTGCTGCTGCTGCTGCTGCTGCCTCTCTGCCTCTGGCTCTGCCTATGCCTGTGCCTCTGCTGCGGCATACGGGGCATAATTATTTCAGAAAATGTTAATAGGTGTCTACGTCTGCACTCTTGAG
Source organism: Macrophya annulata (assembly GCA_963924015.1). NCBI lineage: Eukaryota > Metazoa > Arthropoda > Insecta > Hymenoptera > Tenthredinidae > Macrophya > Macrophya annulata. The sequence continues at coordinate 4,621,826 of OZ001257.1, read as the reverse complement.
TTTCTTGAGAGGGACGCGGGTGAGAGTGAGACGGAGGATCAGAGTCGGGAGCGGTTGCTTTGATGTTCGCCGCTGCGCGACTCCTTCACGCCAATAAAGTAACGGTTAAAGTTCCCTTTAAGCCTTAATGCCATTATCCTTGCTTTATGCCTCTCTTTCTCTCTCTCTCTTTACTCTCTCTCTCTCTCTCTCTCTCGCACTCGCTCGCTCTCTCTTTCGTTTTATTATTATATTTTCTGTTTTTACCTCACAACACGGTTTCGTTAATTATTTTATCGGACAAAAAGTTTCGTACAACCTGTTATTATAAACGTTCGGTTCTACAGGTTCCTTCATTTTCTTTTTTATTTATTTTTGGTTTTTTTTTTTTTGTTTCATCTTATTTTCTCGTTTTTCCTATTTTATTACGAAACTACAGATATATTACCTATATATCAAGATTACGAGGAAAGTTTGTCTTTTAAAGTAACAATAAACATGATATTTACACGTAATTAAATGAATTTTATATACACAATAAACATAATAAATAAATAAGTAAATTACATAAATAGAAATCAACTGAATTCGGTGAGATACAACGAAACGTGCCTATAATCAAAACTATTACAAGTACTATAATATCAAGTTTCAGATAAATTGAGAATTTTATTATGTTTCTTATTTTTATTTTTTTTTGATGTTTCATGAAAAAAATTAAAAATGAAACAATAATAATAATAATATTAATGAATTTTAGCACGAATTAATAATTGATGGTAAAAATGTTGAAAATTTTCTTTTAACGTTGATTTTTATGTACTTGTTATTTTTTTATTGTTTTTTGTTTATTTTCTTTTTTTTTTTTTTGCAAATTGAATACATAGGTATGTACTGTTTTATATGATAAGCACCTCATTTTAATTTCTTTCGTTTTTTGTTTGTTTATTTTTTTAATTTAATTTTTAAAATTTTTTCTTTTAACCAACGACACGGTAATATTTTTGCTGCAATATTTTCATACGGTTGGGCGACGTTCTGACTCGTAATTTAAAATGGACCTCATGCCGACCAGAGAGAAACAACCTGCAAACTCTGTCAAGTGTAAGCCCTAATGATCTTTCTGAATTAAAAGAAATAAAATAAATATGAAAATATGAATGTGTACATATATAAAAATGTAAAAAAAAAGGAAATAATAATAATAATAATAATAATAATAATAATAATAATAATAATAATAATAATAAAGAAATCTGAAACTCTGACGACTACGTAGGTATGTACCTATACACGTATAACGTTGACGACGAAACAACTTTTCAAAACCCTCAAGTTTTCCAACGCGCGCGGGGTCCGTCTAGACATATTCTTTCACGTAAAACTAATGACTTTGAATTTCGATTTAACGATCAAATGATCAAATTATTTATATACATACAACCTATATGGGTATGTATACATATATATATATATATATATATATATATATATATATATATATATATATATATATATATATATATATATATATATATATATATATATATATATATATATATATATATATATATATATATATATATATATATATATATATATATATATATATATATATATATATATATATATATATATATATATATATATATATATATATATATATATATATATATATATATATATATATATATATATATATATATATATATATATATATATATATATATATATATATATATATATATATATATATATTTCATAATATATGTATACTGCAGAAATATAATATCGCAGTTTTATAGTTTATGTGCTTTACGATCGAATACATTAAATTATAATATACCGAAGATAAGAAGAAGGCGAGAAGAATAAGAAGAAGAAGAAGAAGCAGAAGTAGAAGAAGCAAAATGAAAAAACTAAAAATAAAAATAATAATAAAAAGGAGAAGAATCTACGTGATTCACATTTATGATCAGATGTATCTGCCTATAGATTTCTTTAAGGCTTTAAATAATAACAATAAATTAAATTTTCAAAGGATGCCGCCACAATTTAATTACCTTCGTAAACTGCTACTTCTTCTCTCTATATACGTGTGTAGTAATGCACCATATAGGTATACAGACATATAATACGTTTAATCTATTTAATATAATATATACGTATGTGTGTATATATATATATATATATATATATATATATATATATATATATATATATATATATATATATATATATATATATATATATATATATATATATAAAATATTTAAAAATTGATAGAAAACTACTTTCAAATTAATCGCAATCTACGTTTAATCAATTCAAGACTCGACTGAGCGATCTACATATATAATACCTAATGCATCTGAATAATATAATATCGAAGAATTTTAAATTCCTATTTACATATACCTAATCTTATTATTATTATTATTAGCATAAAATTTATATTTATAAACGCGAAACAAAAGTAATAGAAAAAATATCGAAGGAAATTATCTTCGTTCTAAAAATTGCAATAAATAAAAAAAATTTTAATTTTTTTATTTTTTTTGTTGTTGTTAAGACTGTCATAGTGCGTATATAGAGAATCTTTGGTGGTAAATAGTAGGTAGGTAGGTGGCTTCCATTTCCACTTCATAACTATACTTGTACAGACGTAAACTAAGGAGGGTAGGAACGCGTAGGTAGGGGGATAAATGGTGGAGAAAATGAAATTTAATTCTCGACGATACACAAAGCAAACGCGAAAGCTCTTTAACTTGGTGCAAGCGAAGGTATATATATATATAAGGGAACGTGCGCGGTACAAGGCAACGCAAGGCAAGGTAAAGCAAAGCAAAGTAAAGCAAAGCAAAGCGAGGCGAGACCGAAGCACGACGGTGTAGTCCATGGAAACTGGAAACTGGAAAGTGGAAAGTCTAGGGAACGCAAGGAGCTTATATAAAGTTAACTGTTGCCAAAGTCTTTGATATCGAAATCAAAGGATGGGCTCGCCACACGGACCACGTGGTATCAAACGGAAGGCATCCCCATCCTCATCTTCCTCTCTCTCTCTCTCTCTCTCTCTCTCTCTCTCTTTTCTCCATCTCTCTCATCCTCTCGCTCTCTCTTTCTCTCTTCTCCTTTAACTCTCCCATGGGTCCATTTCACGGGGACAAATCGCTCCAACGCGGGGTGGTATGAGAGAGATGAAACGATCACCACGTGGTATATAACTGCAGGACCGAAGTATCTATCTATGTATACAAGCATTCATGTATAACCGCGCGCCCGCGTATGTGTATGTGTGTCCGTCTGTATATGAGACTTGTATCGGTTCCACGTCATAGCGTAAATGTATGCGAGGACTGTTTGCGAACTTGAAACGCCAGTCCCTGACCTCTGTAATTCAATTATTTTAGAGGTAATGAAGGGAAAATATTATTACTATATTATATCTATATATGTATATGCGTCTATAGTATACATGTAGGTATAATATGTATATACATATTTTTTTGAATTCGATAAAATTAAAAAAAAAATCAAAATCAATCAAAATTGACGATATAAAAATGATGAAACAGTAATAGAAACGAAAATGTCCGAAATCGACTAATTGATAATGGTATTCTTTATCATAGTGAGAGATTTGAGAAAAGTAACGTTTCTGAATAATATTATCTAACCCCTCATCCCCCCCCCCCCCCCCTCCTAAAACAAAAAAAAAAAAAACAAGAAAAGAATTAGACAAAAGATCGTTGTAAGACCCATGGGTGGTGCAGTGGTAGTTTTTGAATGGAATTACCCTACACTCTCAGTTCTGCAGTTTATTCTATACGGGAAACGTATATGTTGATGTATAAAAGCTTAGGCCCGTAGCACTGGTAGCAGCGTCTCGGTACGTTGGGCGAAACAAAAGCATTCTCAATTCTCAAAGGTTTGAGGCTCAAGTAGCGTATAACTACCTACATGTATGCCTCCTGTGCCTGAATTATACAAACCATAGCTACACACACATTTACATCATATAACTCGGTACATACGGAACTTACGTACGTACGTACGTACATACATACACGTATACAACCGAATAAGTCGTATCGCACCCTTGCGAATATAACGCTTAAAGAATTAATCCATGCGGGAGACAAGCAGTTGTTAATTGATCCTTACTCATCGTCAGTTGGTCCGCGAGCGGTCTTTTAGAAGATGTATAAAACAAAAGAAAGAATAATAATGAGAAGAATATCATATGCATGAATAACACGTGAAAAATGAAAACCGTGAGATTTCGCTAGGGTGGGATTGGGTTAAGAATCGAAGTCCTTAACTAACGCGATCAACGAACGGGTTAAGGGGAAGAGGATATACGGATCATGGTGCGGCAAGGCAAAATTACGGACGCCGAGCAAAGAGTCGGAACTGTCTACCTAGCCTAGACTCACTCATGGTCTGCCCTGTGACAAACTCAATCGGGTTCTACCCGTTTGATGCATTGTGTGCCCACTGCATACAATAATTGTCTCTATTGTTCACGAGTGTTCTGACTATTGCTTTGATTCGTATTGTGCCTGCATTACCAACCGAGCGGATTCAAAGTGCCTGCGTCGTTCTCGAGTACACCGCGGCCTGGGCTAAGTGCTCGCAAAGGCTAAGTGCTCTTCGAGATTCTGGGACCCTTCCCGCCCTCCCTTCATTCCCTCAACGTCTACCCCTTGAACGGTTACTCTTACTGTACCTCTCTCTCACTCTACTTACTCTCTATACTCTAAATCCGTATCTCAAACCTTTTCTAATCCGATTCCTCTTAAAATACAGATGAGACCAATGAATCTTTTATCCGTATCATCTACTCGTCATTTTATTCATTTTATTTTATAACATCGATTTACCCTTAACCTAATCTGAACAGTTTCTTTTATCTATTATCCTTATATAGATAGGGGGGGAATCACTCAGGATTTACTTTATTTATACTAGTATTCATTATATATTATAAGTATATACGTTTTTACTGGATATAGAAACGTAGTATATATGTATAATATAAATCTTGTAGGTATATAAAGATTCAATTTTTATATATAAAAATTTTGATCAGTTATCGGTTTACGTTATTATATTTATATATATTATTTTATATTGTCGGTGGGATCCGTTCAAGGAGACGCATCTGCTTTAGGAAATTTTGAAATCGTAGATATATATAATGTCCTGTAAGTTGTCGGCGTTATGTATATATGTACCTATAATAGCCTTAGGGGATGGGGTATAATAGAGATCGGAGTTTTCTAAATTCAGCGTGAATTACTAAATTTGATGCGCATCGACGCGGCGACGTATATAAGCGGCGACACGGTAGAAGAGATTCGTCTCGCCTAGAGTAACAGGGCCTAGCCGTGAAACTCTCTTCGCGTTCTATACCAATGCAGTCGGTATATATGTATATTTATGCCTCGGAGCGGCACGAGATCACTTCTACATAACCACGAAGACATTTAAGTTTATGAATTTCCAATTTTTTTTCATGTTTTTTTATTTTTTTTTTATTTTTTTACTACTATTGCAGTTTTCTACTTAAAATATCATTAAAAGATTAGAACGAAATTAATTTATTAATAAATTTTACAGATTTATTTGACCGGAATACAATTTTTTTTTTTCTCTATTTTTTTTTTTTATTTTTGTGTTTTTGACTTTTTTCATTTTTTTTTTTTTTTTTCAGTTCAATTAATTTTTGAGTTTACCGTTTATCGATATATATATATCTCTGTATATAACCTTTGTAGATTTGTTTTATACTGATTAGACGTGGACGGGGCCACATATACTACGGGAATAAAAATAAAATGAACACAGGCAACTCTCAGCGGCTTCGAGTTATATAATTGATCTTTTAACACTAAACAACGTGGTTTGAATAATCGTCTGGAGAAATAAATCGCGAATGAACTGTTGACATGAAACATAAACAATAATAAATACGCGTGATACATATAACTGAATCATCAGGGAATAATTGGACCCTTGATAAAAAATTAAATATAAAAAATTCGTTGCTTCTCGAAGATAATATTCTTGTTTTTTGAATTTTTTTTTTATATTTTGAATTTGATTTTAATATAAATTTATTACGATAAATAATTATTATATTACTCATATACATATATATATAATATATACATATCGCTGATTATGCAAAATATTATTTATTTTTATTGATTGAAATTTTGTGATTGAGATTAAATTGATACCTGTTTCGTTCTCGAAGATATTTATTAATTTGTTTCTGTTTTTTTTTTTTCATTTATCAACTAGTAGATAATATAGTTTAATTTTTTGATCTGATCGATATACGTACATCTCTACTTATACTTATTTCCAGTTTTTTATATTGTAAACCATTTGTCTATGTGTTCGTTGAAAAAAAAAAAAAAAATCAACAAGATTATATCTATATATCTTTTCCCTATGATGTTTTTGCTTCAAGAGAAACTGGTAAAAATAAAGTTTTCGTAATTTCATTGACCATAGATCAAAAAGAATAATGAAATTAGAAGAAAAGAAAAAACGAACGAAGGGGGGGCTCTTCGCATTTACATAATCACTAATCATATAATTCATAAATAAACTTTTCTAGACCAAAGTATAACCCCAAAAAAAAAATAAAAATTTATTATATATAATTTAGCAAATAGGTAAATACATGATAATTTTAATCAATCGATTTATTTTTTTTTATGTTGTTGAAAAATGAAATTAATAACGTTTAATGAAAATAAAATATAATCACGAATAAATTTTGAGGTATAGCAAGATAATATACAATATTCTGCAGTTTGTGAAATTACCTAGCAAACATCTAACCTAAATACTACCTAACGAAACCAACTTGTTTCGCCCTTTTTATTTGTTCAAATGGCTTTTTTTTAATTTTTTTTATTATTATTATTTTTTTTTTCACGTTACCCGCCAACTTTTTTTTCACAAGCCTCGCCCGTGGTGAATGAAATCGATCCGAAAGCCGAGGCTCAACTTACCGCACGGTCCGAATTAAGGAACGACGCTGCTGCTGCTGCTGCTGTTACTAATACCGCTGCTGCACGCGTTTCCTCCTTTTACCTCTCGTCAAATATTTATCAATCAGGATTGTTCAATGCGTAAATATTCGACGATTTTATTCATACCCCCGGACTCTGAATCACTCACTCTGCATAATTAACGAATTTTTTCACGTTAATTAATTTTTATTCGTCATTAATTTTAAAACAATTTTTTTAATTTTTTTCTTATTTGTGTATTGAAAAAAAAATAAAAAAAAAAAAATTCTTTTCATATTTCTCTACATTATTTCTCGATTTTTAATCAATGGTAGATGATTAATAATATACGCATTCATAATAATAATGATAATGATAATAATGATGCTGATGAGTCGTTATTTAAGTGAAAAATTAAAGAAATGAATATCTTTCTCACCTTATATAATGCGAAAGAAAGTTTAATTGAATATATGTATATATCCACGAAACTTGGAGCGATTAATATCTCATCATCTCGTGATATCTGCCGGGTTTCTCGTACATACGTCTACAGGGTATCGTACTATACATATATTCAATATATATTTTCAAAAATTTGAAATCAATGATCAAGATTTTATTCAGACCGGAAATTGGATGAATTTTTCTGAAGAATTTATCGGAAAAAACAGTAAAAGAAAAAAAAATAAGAAAAATGAATAAGATAGAAAAAAAATACAGCAGCTGCAGCAGGGTAACTCGATTGTCCCGCTAAACAAGATACGGACGACCCCCGTATTTTCACAGGACAAACACCTGGGAGGTCCGAACTTTAGTTGGTTTCAATTTGTCCCTTGTATTTTATCCGATGTCGAATTTATAGGAAAGTTGTAATCCCCGCGCGGGTCGTTTACGTTTTAGTATGAACGATTGTGGTTTTTTTTTTTTTTTTGGTATTGTCATTTCTTTTCCTTATATCGTCTCTTCTGTTCTTATTCTTATCTTTTTTCATCTTATTTTTTTTCTTCGCTTTTACTTTTACTTTTTCTTTTTCTTTTCCTTTACGTGAAACAAACTGTTAAGCCCGCGTAAGCGAACGAACCGATGTTTAAAAAGGACGGTATTCGTCGGGTAGGTACGCGTGTGTACAGAAGCGAAAAAGATAGAGGCGTCATCGTGGTTCGCCCTCTAAAGAGAGGGCAGTCAGCGTCAAAGATGCCGCGTTAGCGTGTCGCATTTTTCTCTCTGATCTTTATTCCCCGACGTCGAACTCCTCGCTTTGTTCTCCATCCGTTACTGGTTGGTGGCCGATCAAACAATCGAGTACCCGGGGTACATCGCACGAAAACTTCTACTTTTACATTCAGCAAACACACGACAGCTCCACAACCCCTCAGTCGCGGAAGCCGCCCTTTTTGTTTTATTCTCAACGAAATATAGGCATAATATAAAAAAAAAAAAAAAATAAATCAAAAATCTAAATTTTTTAAACAATTTCTTTTCTTTGTTTGGAAAATAAAATTTCTCGATTAACTTAAAAATTAAGAATTTGAACAATTACAGTTTTATACTTTTACGTTTTATTTTTTCTTCAAAATTTGTAACTAAACAAAAAAAAATTATTTAATTAATAATTAATATATATTTTCTTCAGCTTTTTCTTATTCTTTTCTGCGAGTATAATAGAGTCCGAAACTCTAATATAGGTATAACGTACCTTGCCTTATAATAATAACGCGCAAATGTTGAGTTTAAGGATATAGAAATAAAGCTGATCGACAAGCTGTAGGTGCGCCTGGCTGAGCTAAAGGGTCGGCAAAGATGAAAGAAGTTAGCTTGGGTACGAGCGAGTGACCACCTCATCGTCAGCTGTCGCGCGGCCTCGACATTTGCGTTCTATTGTCCGCGGCGCGGCGCGACGCCCCCGGGATCCTGGCAGTCTGTTCTTCTCTTCTACCGGCGCTTATACATATAATACATACACACACACACACACACACACATGTATATATACATATATACACATATATAGGTATATATACTAGTATTATAACGTCTGGCTCTCCAGACCTCTGGGACCTCATAGCTGCGTGTGGTGACACCGCGCTACGTACGTCCGGGGATCAGTCTCGACGAGGCGGAAACTTTTCCTGAACTGTTATACAGCTATTACAGACGCGACTGACGAACGAACGAACGAACGAACCGAATGAACCTAGCTGAGTGAGTAAGCCAGCCTCACTGGATTACGCTAATTGAACGTTGCAGTATGCGTGACACAATATATGTATACATATACGTACACGTTGAAATCCGTTTATATTTCAGAAACGGGGAATCCCTCTCGCTAGTTTCAGTTTTTTATGTTATACTCTAGGCATATACTATACGTATTAAATACATATATGTACCGATTGCATTTTTATCTGTTTGTTTATTTATTTCTTTCTTTATTTCGTCATATGTTTGATAACGAAAAAGAAAGTATACGTTATAAATATAAAGTATAAATCTTTTTTAATAAATAAAAATGAAAAAAAAAAATTAAAAAAAAAAAATGTTTAATTAAATCGGTCAGATTTTAAAAATGGCGTCCATTTACGGGGCACACCGTACCCCGACGTATTTAATTACAATAAAGTCGAAGGAAAACTGGTTTGGCGCGATACGATACAGACTTATAATGCCGGCTTATCAAGATCTTGGGATGGCAGCAGGCGGCGGGACCATCAAAGAGTCCTTTGAAGTTCAGTTGGTGTCCTCGCTCGCTCGCTTGCCCCCTGTCCCCCTTCCCTCATCATCTCTCTCTTTACCCCTCATTCTCCTCTGCCCCTCGCCACCTCGGTTTAACCGAACCCCTCCGCATTCAGTCACTCACTCACTCACTCGCGCGCTCTCGCACTCGCGTCGCTCACTCACGCAAAGAGCAACGCGTCTGCGTACATACATATTATAGAAACACATACATATATACATACGTGTACGTGTATAGCTAGGATACAGAAAAACTGACAGTTACGTTTTACCTACAGCTGTGCACAAAATCTTTTCTTTCGATTCTCTAGATGATTTTGAAGGACCGAGATATATATACTTGTACAGAATATTGGTATAAGATAATTTTTAAGCCTTAAAAAAAGAGAGAGAAAAATATATATATATATATATATATATATATATATATATATATATATATATATATATATATATATATATATATATATATATATATATATATATATATATATATATATATATATATATATATATTCATATATTTTATGTAAACTTTTACATTCTTGTGAGTATGTATTCGTATTTTATCGTGGTTACTTGTCAATGGATTTTTATAACTATAGGATATATAGTTATACATTTTTGGATTAGAAAATTTCTTTTCGATACATATTGTATATATATATATATATATATATATATATATGTATATCAGTGCAGAATATGAGGGTTCGATATAAACAACGCTATTAAAGTATTAAGGTATAATTTGAAGGGAAATTATAGGCAACTTAGCAAAGTTGTGCGATGTTTATTATGGGCAGGGTATTAAATTGACGTTTATACGTGTGGGTGGGATATTGGTGTGTGAGATCGCGTGCGGCGGCAAGATCAAAGCGAGATTCCCTTTCTCTGTCACTTATATATCTCATTCGCTCACTTGCTTCGTTTACACATATAATAATATATATATATATACATATATATATATATATATATATATTAAATTCAGACTCTGAACTTACACACCTTTGATAGGTTTCATTACAACTCAATAGCTTCTGACTGACGTCTTACAATTTCATCTTTTTGTCAGATATACATATACATATGTACATGTACGTGTACATATATCATTACCCTATTATATATGCGTATATTTTTCTCTTTTGATTAACTGATGCTTTCTTATCTTATGCGCATATGTAACTCACACTTCATTTACCTTCTTAGAATTTTTCTATTTCATTCATATATATTTTATTGTATAGATTAATCGGCCAAAGTTTCCTTTTTATAACACATTCACGTGTTAATACTACGACGTGTGTACATACATATTGTATATAGGCTTATAGGAATACATTGAAAAAGTATTGTTGCATCAGAAAGAATTTTAGAAAAACCAAAAAAAAAAATAAATTTCATCAAAAATTCATTTATTTATTCATTCATTTGTATTTTTGTATTGTTGAGAGAAAGAGAGAAGAATAATTGAGATCGAAAAATTTGTAAAATTGTATAAAATGAAATTGATTAAAATGAATAATCAAAAAAAAAAAGAAAAAATGAATAAATAAATAAAAGTAATGAAAATAAATAAATGGGTGCGACAATCGTGTACATAGTGGGCGGTTTTGGATAGTTCAAATCATTTCGAATTAAAGAGGTTCCCCAATTCCCATTCGGGCCGTGCGCCTGGCTGGGACAGCCAATCTGGGATTTCTATAGAACAGGCGGGAGGCTCATGCATGAAAGCGGTTGTAAAACAAAGGGTTTTGTGCTCCAGGTGGACCAATTACCTACGTTTTTATAACTGGTACGTCCGATGCAATGCACTGCGGCTAAAATAAAATAAAATAAAATGAAAATAAAATGAAAATATAAATAAAAATAAAAATAAAGTAAAACTGGGACTAGAAATATATATATATATATGTATGTATATAGGTACACGTATAACCTATATGTATGCATGTACCCATTTTTAAAACTAAATTTACCATCCAATAAACAATACGTATAAATTCAAATTGTTTATTTTTCAATCCTAATATAATTAAGGTAATACAAAAAAGAGCGTACGTAACAAATAATACATATACGTGAATTATAGAGTCTCATGATTTTTCTAACAGATATTATACCTATAACCTGCTACCTATGTATTGTATATCTATAAAATATCATATCTTGATACTTATAGTTATATATTATCGTATTATAATCGCGTGTTAATACGATGGAGCTACTGTGGTAGATAATAACAATAAAAATAATAATAGTAATTATTATTATTATTATTATTTTTATTACTATTATTTGTGGCAAAACGATTAAGACACGCGATCAGACACGAAAATGGCCGTGACGATAGTACCGCTGCAGTGTTTTCACCTGTTCGAAACACGCGATTTTTACGATTCTAAGTAACACGCGGCTATAATATACCTATGTGTATATGTAAAATCTAGCATTTGTTATTAGTCATCATGATACTGACAGGGTGACGGATGACCTCCGTAAGAAACGTTAAAAGTAAAAAATAAAAAATAAATAATAGAACTGAGTAGATAAATGAAAGAAAAAAACAAAAATTGAATAATTAAAATGAAAAAAAAAAAAAATAGTTTTATTATTTACGTATGCGTATTTAATTGTTGAATTAAAAATTTTTTAATTAATCTTCTTTTTCACTACCTTCTTTACCGATAACCGTGTGATTAGTAGAAGAAAGTAGAATACTTATAACCTATATAATGTGTTAATTTTTTTAATCGAAGTTCTGAACTCAGTTTGGGTTTTATCAGTGTATCTGGAGTATTTTTGTCGGAGTTATAAAATTGGAAACGAAGCATGTATACATATGTATAAGTATCATTTGATTGAAAAAAAAAAAAAAAAAAACAATTTTATGGACGAAATTCATAGGGCTATTGCCTCCGTGTTCACCGTTCGCGTTTAAAGGGCTGTCCTAAGAATTTGCTCGTATACCTGCGAGAGTAGTCGTCGTACTCCTTTTCCCCCACTATCGTATTTCTCCTCTCCTCTCCTCTCCTCTCCCTCCTTCTCTCTTCTTCTACCATTTCCTATAGTTTTTGTCCTACAAACACGAACGATTCTCCTTGCTCGGTCTATTATACCTATACCTATACGTAGGCACGCGGGTAGGCGAGAGAAAGATATAGAAAGAGTGAGAAAAAAACGTGGGACGAAGATAGAGAAAGAAAGAAAAAGAAAGAGTAAGAGATAGAGAAGAAGAAGAAAAAAAAAAGGGAGAGGGAGAAGGGATGGAGAGAGAAACGCTTCGAGCAAGCACACCGTCGCATGGTCACTGTGTAGCCTCTTGGTTCAGTTTCACGGCACACGTTGAGAAAGAAGCATCAAAAGCGAGACGGTTGGCGTCGGCGTATTGTAGCGTGCGCGTGTGTTATAACGAACTTGAAAAATTTCTAACCGTTCTTTCATCTTTGTTTTTGTTTTTTTTTTTTTTCTTTATTGTTATTTTATTGTTTTTTTTTTTTTAAATCCTTTTTCGTTTGTAACATTATACAACATCGTCAAAAGTGAAAATCAATGTTATTGTTTTTAATTATATCATCGTAATACAAGCTAACTGGTTAACAATCTACATATTTATATCTTGTAATATTTATAATCCATAATCATACGTACGGGGAAAAAATATATAATTCATTCATCAAACATGTATACGTATGCATATTATGTATTTGTAAACGTGTAAGTTGGGGACTTCGATGCTAGTGAGAACAAAATGTTCGTTTTAACGATAATGATAATTATTATACAATAAGATATAAAAAAAAAATAAAAATTAAAATAAATAAATAATTAGTTTGTGGGGATAGAGGAGACGGAGGTTGTGTGTTGATGTATTATATTTAACGTGCGAAGTGATGAATAATTAATATTTTAATCTCTTGTTGGAAAAAAAAAAATAATAATAATAATAATAAGACGAAAAACTATAAAGAAACTAATATAAAATAAACATATAAATATAAAGGTAAAAGTAAAATTTGATTTATGTGTAAAACAAATATTTCTCGCCTCGGAGGCATATAAATTATATTAAAAAAGAAAAAAAGTTGTTTTTTTACTTTTTCTTATAACAAAAACTCGTCAATGGATTTCAACAAATATAAGGTACCAATATATACATTATTGTGTTATGAAACTAACCGGCGCCGTGTTTTATTGTTATTATAGGTACGATTCACGTGGATTTGTTGTATAATATAAGTATTAAGTTTTTTTTTTTTATGTTTTATGTTTTATTTTATTCTTTTCTCGAAACTTTTGGTAATGTAATACTTACGTGAATGTTATATCGTGTAAAATCAATTATTGTTTTAAACTTGTGTGTGTATGTGTGTTTTTTTGTTTTTTTTTTATTTTTATTTTATTGTTTTTTTTATATTCGTTTAGTAAAACAAATGTTTACCCGAAAGTTTCTTAATTACTATAACGTCGACCCCCACGATGCCGGGACTTTTGAACTACAGTTTTTCCGATCGTTCATTATCTAACCGTCTCACTCTCGCGGTGAAAACTATGTACCGGCTCGTCGACCTCCTCGATCCTCGCGGCAAAGTACAATCGTAAACACAGCCGGCAATTAGAAACCAGATACATACAAACATACGCACACATATATATATATTCACAAATATAAATATATATATATATATATTTATAATACATATACTCACGCATACCTATATACTATACATTATAGATATAAAAAATGAAAAAAAAAAAAAAAAAAAAAATTCATTTATATTACACACGTAGGTAGATACAACTCTGTGTGTGTATGTGTAAGACTTTGCTAAACTATATAGATATATGTACTATATACACCTACGTAAGTATGTATGTGATATATACGTGCATAATTAAAACACACCTACAATACTGTTGTACAAGCTAATTCCCCTCCTCAGTCGTCCGCAAGTAGAGGTACTTCCGGTAGTGTAAATTATATTAATCATTATACATATCAAAATAATGAATTGGTTTGACGCCGTCGTCTTTCTCAGAGCTGCACTCTCTATAATCTCTCTATATGCGGTAGAGCATTTTGATTTACAATTTATTTCAAGGTTACACGATTCTAATGTTACGATATAATATAAGTATCGGATATCGGAAATTATAAGATATCGTGTTGACCGAGAATTAGTATCAAGTGTAGAAGAAAAAAAAAAAGACTAAATAAATTAATTAATTAATTAAAAATAAAAAAGAACAGTTACCGTACGTATCAGTACGTTACACCGCGAGGTTGTATGTATATATATTCTTATCGGTGAATTATTTTTTAATTGAAAACTATTTCTTTCATTTTATATTACTGAAATTATTTTACTTTTGAGACACCCGTTATCCCAGTCGGCCAGGCAGGGCAAGCAAGCAAGCAAGGAAGGAGGCAGGCAGGCAGGCAGGCAGGCAGGCAGGCAAGCAAGCAGACAAGCGGGACGGACAGACTTTCGTTCAAAAGAAAGACCGCGCCTGTATATAACTGGGATTTAAAAATTGTTCAAAACACATAATCCGGTCGATAATAGGATCCTACCTGATCTCTAATTCCAATGCTAATTCGAATTCTTATTTTCTTGCAAAATTGTCATTTGACAAATAAAAAAAATATGTATATATATGATAATAATAATAATCATAAAAGTTTCCAATCATTTCTCAATTTTTAGTTTTATTTTATTTTCTCTTATTTCCGGGTCATTAATCAAAAATGACAACGACGACGACGATGATGATAATATAATACCTTCATGAATCCTAAATACTAAGCGATACGATATACGAGGGGTGTCCTTTTTTTCCTATACACATATGTATACAGTATACGTATATATGTGTATGTGTATGTTGTTGCATATATTGTTTATACGCCCCCTGGGCTAAAGAGACACAGGCCCAGTATATTATACTATCTGCGGGAGAAAAGAGATTCTAGGGACGACGACTACGACTACTACTACTACTACTTTTACTTCTTCTTCTTCACCCTTGTATAGTACCCAGTATCCACTCTTGGTGCATATACTCTTGCTATTCTTGCTACTCTGTTGGTTGGTAAAAGAGATTTTGCCGACACTGCGGCGAGAGGGTTAGCTGAATGGAGGCCGTGTATGCGCTTCTCGTTTGAGAAGGTTGCCACCCGTCAGGGACGGAAAACGAACATTTTTCTTACGAAAGAAAAATTCTTTTTACCTTTATACATTTTTTTTTTTCTTTTTTATGCATTCAATTAAATTAACAAAAAAAATCATAAAAAAAATACAAAAACAACCCCTCCCTTCGTCCCAAAATATAAATACAAATAAACAAGACAAAACAAACATTTTACCTATATCTATCTCATTATTTTATCGATACGAGTCGAAATACAGCAAAAAAAATAAACCGCGATATACCTATTTATACGTTTTGTATACTTGGCACGGAGTTCAGATCGCGCTAATCGTTTCATTAAATCGTCAATTTTCTCTCTATTTCTGCAGTTTGTCGTTAACACGACCCGAAGCCAGACTAGTGAACCCTATGTTATCCGGTTATGTAATTCGCGTGTTGACAGGGTATCTACTTTAAAATGCCACGATGGCTTTGAAATATCTATGTAAATATTTTACAAGAAATAAGATAGAATAAAAAAAAAAAAAAAACAAATAAAAACACAAATAAAAAATATGTACATGGATAAATAATTCTACATATTTTTATCATTATTAGTATTATTTATTTATTTATTTTTTTCTTTATTCTCATTTTCATTTAATTAATGGCGATGATTAATACGGGATATCAGCTGCTCAGGTAATTTAGAATGATTTATTGATTGTTAGGGATAATTGGAAGGGAAAATATACGGATGGGTGACGAATAGTTTATATATTTTCTTCTCATTTTTTTTCTATTTTTTTTTTTTTTTTTTATTATATCTTTCAATCGTCAGTTTTGAACTTTTGATAACGTAGACAGTTTGTTTTTTTTTTTGATTTTTTTTTTTTTGCGCGCGTTCGGCGGCCCTGACGGTTGCAACGACGAGACGACCGGCGTTATGAAGATATAACTAACGGACAAAGATGAAGAATAAGGAAGGACGACGCGGAGAGGCGAGTGAAGTGGAGGGAAGTGCCGAAGAAGACGTGTAATTACACGGTGCTCCCATCTACGTACATGTCTCTTTCCTTTCCGCGTATACTATATATACATATATATTATGTATAGGTGTGGTAGAGGTGTCGATATCGCCTACCGAATTAAAACAACGACGAAAACAAACAAAAAAAATAAATAAATAAACAAATAAAAAAGTTGAACAAATCAAAAAAATTAATGAAAAAATGTATCAAAATTTCAACAAAACTTTGCCTTACATTTTGAAAAACAAAAACAAAAACAAAACCTCATTAAAATCAAAAATATATTTTCTTCTTTTTTTTTTTCTTTATAAATACGATAAGGAATGAAGATGAAAAGGTAAACGTACGTTTAATTTAATGCTTTAAACAAAAAAAAAATTGTAAAGCCGACAATGAGCTGATTTAGATTGATGACCTAAGTGAGTTATTGTATTGTATATAGGTATATATACCATTATGCGTTTACCTGTATATTTATACATATACCTATACATAGGTTTCACGATTCGTGCAAGACAACGACTATACTGTGTTACGATTGACCTGAAACTCCCGGCGAAACCTTACGTCAACAAATCGCATTTGACCGTCACGACACGAGTACTTTTTGTATCGGTGCGGTTAAAATTTTCAATATATTATAGTGTCAAGAGGGTGCATCATCAATAATTGAATTAAAAATTAAAAAATTAAAAAAAAATTGAAGAAAAAATATAGAAAAGTTTCTCGCAAAATAAAAAGAAACAATAATCAATTTTTTTTTTTTTTTTTTAATTTTTTTATAATCAATGGAATAAAGATCAGCTCTTCAAAATCCTGCTGCAATGGAAGTTTATTTTTTCTTCAAGCCATGTCGTTCATTCTTCTGTCGTTTTGAGGAAAGAAAGAACGAAAAAAATAATAAAAAAAAAATTGTGAATTCGTTTGAGTATTGATAATGTATGTAAAATAAATAAAAAATAAGTAAAAAATTATAGCTGGACTAAATTCACGAAGATTCGTAGTTGACAAGCCTATTCATTAAATTTTTTATGACTTGGGTTACCGCGGCACAAGGTATATAATACCTACGTACGTATACGTGGGTGTATAGTGTAAGTTTTTTTCTTCTTCTTCTTCTTATTATACTTCGCGAATTAAATAAACGTTGTGTTTGGTACACCCGTTGTATTGCAGCGCGGGGGAAGGGCTCCGACTTGAACGGCACGGCCTGCCCGCGTCCAGGCGTTCCGAAAACCTGTAATTACGGACCCGGCGTACATCAAGCGGTGCCGCCAGCCGCCGTCGAGTCCTCCGCTCTTCGTCTTACTCTATTTTTCTTCTCTTCTCTCTCTTCTCGTCCTCTTTCTCTCTCCTCTCTCCTCTCTTCTCTCTTCTCGCTACAACCGCGTCTGTACCAGTCCGTCCTTCTCCTCTCTTTCTCTCTCGGCCTCTACCTTACGTACAACGTACCTGTGGAGTTCTCTGAACTACACGACGACCACGAACGAACGCTCCCTTCTTCGTCTCCTTTAGCCCATGCAGCAAGATGTCTGCGAGAGAGTAAGGGAGGCAGAAATAAAAAAGATAGAAAGAGATAGAGATATAGGAAAATGTTAAAGGAGAGAGTGAGAGGAGAGAACGTAGACTCGGGGTGCCGCCACCTTGATTTACTGCGCTAAGCACACCTCAGATTTTCTATCTCGGAAAATATGGAGATTAGACCCAAATCTAACGGACGGAGAGGAGAGCGCTTGGTGCTAAGGCGGTCAGCCTTTGATTTTTGATTCCGAACCAATCTTGATACCTACTTATATACGTATATATATATATATGAATCTATGTAGCTGTAGCTATACATATGCTTCGAATTGGAGAGCGTGACTCTCTACGGTATGTTATTTCACACACACACACATACGAATACCATATAATGTATGTACTAATTTATATATCTGTGTATACGTAAAACTGCACGTATATAACAACTAGATGTGCTCGGAATAATTATAACATACCTACTACGCGGACCGCGGAGATCAGCTGTTGGGGTAGGCCCATCGTATTAATCGCTGTGTTAGTTAACCTCCGCGATTTTATTGTTATTTATAGCTTGACTCTAATTCAATTCAATTCGAGGGGATATCTTTCGACACTATTTAATATTCCGGATATTTTCGTTTTTTCTTTTCTTTTTAACTATAAGTATCAGTAAAAATAAAAAAAATGTCATAAAATTGATATTCCGTTCTTTTTCGTTTTTGTTTTATTTTTTGCGAAGTAACTTTATACATATCTAAACAGGGCGTAATAAAAAAATTTTGAAATTTTGAAACTACACATGCTCTTTCCTAAATTTTCAAATTTCTGATGCAGCTTCAAGTCATATATATATATATTTTTTTTTTTTTACATTTCTTAGCTTCGATCTTATATATTCGTATTGAAGTAATACAGCTACACCTATATGGATTGAATGAGACTATGCCGTGGTAATCAATAGATAAAATGATCACATATACAAATACCATCGATGGACGAATAAATGCGTCTATCAAGATAACAGTAGATTAGTACCCGATTATAATCTCTGCAATACCCATGGTTTTGTGTATTTCTTGAATGCGATTTGCCGTATGAGGCGGTTTATTCCTATACCTATCTACGACAGCATTCCTCTATGGAGAGAACACCTGTTATCTCACTATAGAAGAAGACGTGGAAGGAAAACGTGCTGGGATTTCCGGTCTTTATAGTACTTATAGACCTGCACCACACTGCAGTAGCATACTACCTATGGGTATATTATACCCCGTATTAATACTTTACGCCCATCTCATCTTTTCTATTTCACACTCACATATACGTATATATATGTATAATTATGTATACAAGAGTATTTTTTCAAAGTCAGTATTTATAACCGAAGAAATGAAGAAGAAAAAAAAAAAATAAACAGAAGTTTTAGATTTTCTTATTAACTTCGATCAATCAGAAAATCGCGATTAATTATCGAAGAAAAAATGTCATTCGAGAAAGGGGGAGAACTGAGAGAAGAAAAACGCCATATTTAGTTTTTTTATTTTTAATATTTTTGTTTGGTTCGTTTTCTCTTCTTTTTATTTTTTATTTTTTTTTTCTTTCTTTTACTTAATTTTTTTGAGACGCTTGTGCCAATTGATGTTATTTTTCGTCTATAATCCTGATGGCCGCGGGGAAGTTGTGGGGCAAACCACTCGCCGCCCGGCAACATTCTTCCGTGGGGCTACTAGTTTTTCAGAGTAGCCGGGGCTTCCCTCCCTCCCTTCCTCTCTTCCTCCTTCCTTCACTCGCTAGACTGTGAGAAAAAGAGAAGAGAGAGAAGGAGAGGATATGTGTATGTGTCTGTTTCTGTGAGAGAGAAAAAAAGAAAGAAAAAAAAAAAATAATAAAAAATGAAAAAGAGAAAAGGACGGGGCAAATGGGGGTACAAAACACGAAGAGAGTGTTTGGCCTCATCTCTTTTCTCTCTTCGTGTCTGAAAGTCTTATATGTACTCCGCTTATCGTCCTGCGATTAAAATTCTTTTGAAAAACAAGAATCCACTGTCTTTCTTGAAGAGTCGGAAACACCGCCAATGCATGGGTTCTACTTCTGCTTTTACTTTTACTTTTGCTTTTGCTTTTGCTTTTGCTTTGTCCAGCTCTTTAGTTTCTCGAATAAGAACAATTCGTTAATTTTTCGTACGGTATAAGAATGTAGTACGTGGAATTTTAAGATGATCTTTTAACCGATTAGACGTTAAGCTAGATATTTTTTGTATCACAACATCCACCATCTACCATAAGCCAAGCACAGACCCTGCGGTCCAGCTTTACCTATATAGGAATCTAGAAATTGGTCTTTTTTTATTTTAGTCAATGTTTTTATAGAGAACGGTCTTTACGGGAACGAGAAATATGAAAATTGGTCTCGCTTCTGTACGCTTTTCGGACGCCTGAAGCACCGGAGCTGACTCGTTCTAACCTTTATATATATATATATATATATATATATATATATATATTTCTTTATAAATAAACTATACAGGTATACTATACGCTTGATTGCTGCAGCTATAAAAATTACTTTAACTTGAGAGGAAATGAAACGGTTCGATTCTCGAGTAACTGAACGGAAACTGTAAGACTTGTATATAATACCCACCTAAAAATCGTCCGTTACTCAATTTTTTTTTCTTTTCTTTCTTCGATTTTCATTTTTTTTTTTGTTTAAATTTTATGATTATTATTATTATTATTATTATTATTTTTATTTTCTTGCACCGTAGGTTCAATAATTGAAGAGCAAACCACTCGATGTTTATACCCCGCGTCATTATGAAATTCTGATACCTACCTACCTGCTGCAGAGATATACAATTTGAAATGAAACGAAAGAAGAAACAACTTTTATGATAGGAGGGGTGCAGTGTGCGGGACTATACTTTCAAGATTTTAAAATGAATATAAAAATATATATTAAAAAATATATATAAAAAAAAAAAAAAAAACGAATTCTTACATTTTTATATCTCACGATGATGATAATAACGATGATAATAATAATAATAATAATTGATCAAGCGTTATTCCTTGGGGATAAGACATTGTCATGATTCAGGAGAAAATCGTGGGATTTGCAGAATTTTTTTTTTATAAGAATATATCTGAGAGGTAGTGTAGGTAGGTATATATACCATACCTGTTGTATACATGTATATATGTGTAGGTATTATTAAAAATAAAATGAAATTCGTACCGTTCGAAAGTCTCGAGAAATATTTCCACTCCGCTTTCTATGCTTCGATATCTTCGCTCGAACGCTCGACTAAATCTAAAGAATGAAATATCTCTGATTCTTTGGTATGTATTCCGCTACCGCAAGATCATATTTGCTTCGTTGCCTTTCGATTCTTCGAATCCACATATGAATACCGTATATCTTGAAATTCCAGTGAATAATATCCTATGTATCCGACTTGAAATATTTTATTTTATTTTTTTTTTTTTCTCATTTCTATTTTCATTTTTTCTTCATCTTTTTACAATCCTTTCGTTTTACTTTTTCAAAGTTTGCATGAATTGATGCGAAATCTGTATGTATATCTTTGCGAATGGAAATAGTGAAACAAAAATACCAAAAAAATATTTGAAAAAAAAAAAATGGAAAAAAGAAAAATTTGAGAATTGATGTTGTTTTAAGATTTATCGATGTATGTTAGATAAGGATAGAGAGAGGGAGAGTCAGTTTTTGAATAAAGAGAAAAATGAAATAATCATAATAATCATGATAATAATAATAATCAAAATAATAATAATAATAATAAGAAGAAGAAGAAGAGAAGTAGGCCGTCACGAATCTGTAATGATGTAATGAGTTGCAGAGCGAGAGTACGGCTTCTTAATCTCTTTCTCGATCCCTCCGTCTCATTTTACCTTTCGTAAATAATCCTAGCTTCATCCTTGTCTTTGATGTACCTAAATGGGGGTATATGCGATGGTGAGGGAAGGAAGGAAATCAACGAACGAATGAACGAACGAACGAACGAACCGAACGAACTAGCTGCAACCTGTAATATGAAAGAGCCGACGCCGCACCAAATTATAAATTACACACCCGGCTATCTTCTTCTTCCTTCTCGGTATAGGTACCAAGATCCATGCAAATTCAAATTCGAAAAAAAAAAGATTGAAAAAAAATAAAAAAAAAATGGAAAGAAAACAAAAAAAAAATACCTAATATGAAATAATCAAAGTACCGAAGAACCGTGAGGCGTGCTAAAATATGCGCACACAATGTTCGTAAAGTGGTTATTACGCCAAGGCGCAAGAGAAGAAAATTCATGTGGTGAATTTAGCCTGAAATTTTTAAACACGCATTCTCTCACCGCATCTCTTTAGCGGTTCGATATTTATTTTATATACTAAGAAAAGAAGAAGGTGGTACCCGATATATATATGTATGTATAGTTGTCAGGTATATGTATCTATTTATTAATTTATGTTTGCGAAATACGTGATGAAAAATTTCATCGACTATGTATGTATTTATGTATGTACTACATACATACATACATACACACAGTGTTTTCACCATGAGCATACACCACTCGACGTTTGTAAACCAGTGTCGCCATCTAAGGAAGTTTTGGCAAACCTTTTATCGCAATGCCATGTGCTAACCCTTAGGCAACCCTCCTATGGGTGTAAAATTTGAGTAACCTATGTGCATATCGAGATCTCTGTAATTTTAAAGTCCGGTAAAAAAGGGTAACGAATTAATTTAAAAAAATTAAATAATAATAATAATAATAATAATAATAATAATAATAATAATAAAATGCGGAAAGTAAATTAGTATAAATAATAGAGGCCTAGAATCCTGGATAATGAAATTTTTTATAGTAATTTAGTTTTATTACAATTTTTTTTTTTTTTTCTTTTCATTCTAGATTGCAGAATCTCGTAACTACTCTCACCGAGTCAGTCAGTCAGTCAGTTGTGCAGTTATTATTTATTTCATATTTGTTTAATAATACACCTCACTTTTACCGTATATAATTATTGCGTTTCGAAGAAGCTTTATAACGCTTTGAATAGGAGTATATAATTATAATGAAATGATGTAGAAAATCTACGCTTAAAGAAAGGGTAAAAGTGAAACCCTTACGTCCTTATGCCAGTTGGGAATCCCTAGGGAACGAAACTAAACTAAACGAAACGAAATGAAACGAAACGAAATGCGATGCAATGCAACGAGTTTGGTTCTCTTTTCAAGTCCGGCTTTGTTGTATGTATGTACGTGTCTGTATAACTGACGTACCACATATATAAATGCAATGCATCATACATAGATGTTCGTAGTTGGTAGATGTGGGGGTATAATACGTGACTACGTACGTGTTAGAGGGAATACACCTCGTCTCTATGCAAACGGGGAAAACTAAAACACTGACAGCCCTTGAGTATTTCTCTAGTCTTATGCTGCAGAGGCCTAATCCCAGTAGAGACAGTAACGTTTTCCTTTTATCTATTTTTAACGCGCACCAACGTAACTCGAAATCCCCGCGAGTTTATTCGTGTGCAGGGAAAGGAAAAAAAAAAAAAAGAAAGATAGAAGAAAAATTAAAAAAAAAAAAAATAAAAAAAAGTTCTTTTTAACTTTAACTTAACAAAACCCGAAAATATTGTTGAATCCGTAAATCAACTTAACTAAGCTTGCCTCTGAAGTCTCTCTTTGAAAGCGGCGAGGTAACCGCGGCTTTTTATCAAATCATAACACGATAATTTTCATCTCTTACTCCAACTGCTTTTCATAAAGCGGCTAGTTCAGCTCATCTGCTTCTACGTTTTAGACATTTCGTCTCTCTATATACAAAATAGTTTGTTTTACGTTTATAATTAAGAACTATTTTTCATTAGGATTTAAAATTCTCGATAGTTTTTTGTGTATTTTACTTATTATTATATTAACGGAGTTTTGACGGATCAGTTTGATTGTCTCTTTGGATTTCAATTGTAATTTAACAATAGATCTTTCAAAGTCCTGTACTGGTACTGAATGGTATTTTTCGGACAAATACAGACTGCAGTTTGTTCAGAGAGATTTCGAAGGTTAGAGAGAGTTTTACAAACAAGAAAAACCTTTCAGAAGCATTGAATTGCGAAAAGCCTCTTACATTAAAACCTAGCTGCTGCTACTGCTGCTGATGCTGCTGCTGCTGATGCTACCAAACTTTTATTTTACTCTCTCTCTTCGAAATATGTTGCCAGCCGGATTGTTGTTACAAGCTTAGTTTTTTTTTTATTTTTTTTTTTTTCTTATTAAACTAATTCGGTCTAAATAACCAACCGAATTATGTTGTGCTCAAAAATTATGTCTCACGAAAAATCCTTAAATTTGTATTGCGAAAAATTTCATTATCTTATTGCCCTTAGAGTAAAATCGCTTTTGCATATTTCTACTTATTCGGAAATTTTAAGTAATCGGAAAAGTTGTAAATAATTTCGCAAATAATCACCAAATTTATTATTTTAAATTAAAGATTACAAATTTGCGAAATTTCAGTTCGCTAATACTGTCACACTTCATATTATATATTTTGATAAACTTTTCGTAATTCTTATCTCTATAAATTTTTAAACGTGAGACAAATGTTCAGAAAATCGAAAACAGTTTTCAATTGTAAAAATTTGTGGTGCTTTATAAATTTTTTACGAGTTGAAATTTATATAATTTATTCATTGTTTTTCGTATGTATTATTTCTGATTGGTACTGCAGTTTGAAATAAAAGATAATTGATTGCATTTATTATTATTCAATATTACTAATCAGCAATAGTTTGCATTCGACCAATGCAGAAATGTAAAAGACATGATATATTAGCTTGTCGAGTAATAACCTGCATGTAGTTTGGCTTCTGATCTCTGTGAATGAATAATTTATATAAATTGATGGAACTTGTTATGAAATCAGTGATGAATTTTTTTTACACATGTAACATGAAAATAGTAAAACCAGATAGAAAGTCTCTAACTTATTGAGCGTAACTTGTTAACTACGATTCACTTTCTCAAATTATATATTACCTGATAAAAAATTTGTGAATTTTTCTGTTCAGGATTTAGATCACTTCAGATTTATCTAAGTTGAGAAAAAACTGCAGTTAAATGAACAACTTTCTTATAAGGTGCCACGAGCACCCGGTATATTAAAATGAACTCAACGTATAGTTAAGAGCTTCCCAAGGGCTGTTTGGTCCCCTTGTTGCGCTGCAGCTTCGGCGAGCCACCCTGTAAACCGTTGTCGACTCCCATATTCACAGTAAAATGTTGTACCCGCGCACGCCGAACCCCTAGGATCCAACATTCTCTCTCCCCCCTATCAATCTGGCGTCAGTCCTGGCCAGGACGCAGGTTTTGCTCAGTTTGATTCCAGACGTCTAGTTAACGGCATCGGAAAACCAAAATTTGATCTTGGGGTTTTAGAAAATCCTCTTTCAAGCCATTCACCAAAGTTCATCACAATATAGGCATTATAAATCATAATAGAGCCATTAACTACCGGTTTGAAAATCAGACTCTCTAGGTCATCGTCAAAATGGTACGTATTATTTTCTGCTACCTAACTCAGGTATGAATTCAACGGAGCGCAATGATTTGTTATGACAGCTTTTCATTTCATATTTTTCATTCTATACCTACGCTTTAAGTTTTTTCAACCTCTTACATCTTCTCATATTTGCTATTATATGTTTCGTAAAGATTTTTATCCTAATATTGTTACATGCAAGATTGAATGCTCATTTATTAATTTTTTTTTTTGCATCTTCGGTGCACTTATCTTTTATTTAAGCCGACAGTAATTGAGATAAAAACTTCTTCCTCTACAGCGTTAATTCAAAATAGTATTTCTATTTGAAATGTGTGCGCAGCATTCTAACTTAGATAAAATAATTATTCTATGTGACGGCTGCGGTGTGCAAAAGATTGATTTTCCATCTTGGATATGTTCTTGAAGTTTATATTGATTTGGTGAAATCTACTCTAATGGGGCATATGTAATATAATGGGTGTATACCTGGGCTGGTAGGTAATGCATCCCTTGGGTTAATACAGAAATTAATATAGGGCAACAGCATTCTTATGAAATCATATTTCTATGGTTCTCAGTTTCAATGGCTGGATCTGCGGAGCAAACAATGGTTGCTTGTTCAACCTTTTGCCAGAAATCTGCCCCGTGGCATAATTCTATTAATATTTTTCTGCCTCATCGGAACCAAAATTCATGGAGAATCTTCTACAGGGATAATTTTTTTTATTTATTTTATTTTTTTCTCTTGAGGGGGGGAATTGAATTCAATAGATTACGTCATAATTTTTGACGATCAATACCATACAAAGCCTCGCAGACCGATCAATAGGAATTCATCGCAGCGGAGAGAAGGCGTCTCTCGATGCGCGGGCTGCTGCAAGATGGACGATCTTTGTTCGACGTTACCCCACTCTTATATTTATTGTCAATAAAAAAGCCACTCGGGATCCTCAGCGTGGTAATTGGAACGTGACTCACTGTGAGTCAGGTCTATCGATCCAAACATAAGGGTCTGAAGATGCTCTCTAGGTTTTTCCCTCTTAATATAATCTCTCCCAAGATCTATGTAATCTATTAATCCCATAATGCATGAGTCAAGGGCAATAAATCTAAATAAAACTGATAAATTTATTACCTATTTCGATAACATATTCGTCATGTTCTGATATGTTAATATAACAGGCCAACAGTCACCTGGATTTTAAGAACCTAGAACAGTTGTTTTTATATGGAAGCTATTCTGATAGAACTAAGATTATCTTAATATAAAACGATTTGTATTTTATATAGAAAGAGAATTGACCAAATTCTCCTTAAACATCTAAAAATGTGTACTTCTAATTAATCAGTAAAGATGTAAGAGTCATCTCATCTCATTTGCTTTGAAAAATGTTTAACGATTTTGTTTTAGGTCTGGACTAGCCATGTCCACTAGGAGGCGACGAGGATTGAAATTCAGTATAGGCAGAGAAACAGCCCGCGATAGTCGCAAGAGATAGGATGAGTGGGCCACGACATAGTGAAGCTCACTGCTTCAATGAAAACTCTCCAAGGCCACCTGTGCCTGGTAAGAATTCCTTAAGCTCTCAAGCTCTCAAACTTGAAACCATTCTTCTTGAAGTGGGTTCATCACAAAGAGCCACAGTTTTCAGGATTAAATAATAACATTGAAAATTAAAACTTTAACTATCTTTCCAATTTTAGGAGAGGAGACTGGCGGCCGTGTCAGCAGACTCCGTCCACAGAGTCCAGCCCTAACTCCAAGACGCTCTTCATTGGGTTATACAACAGCTCCCATTCCTTGCGATGGTTCAGCTCCTTTGGGCTTTGAGCCAGAGGGGAGTTGCGGCGGGGCATGCATGGAAAGTGTTTCGCCTCCAGCTTGCCTTAGGTGGGCTAGGAACTTGCATTCGCTCCTACAAGACCCGGAGGGTATGGAATTGTTCAGAAAGTATCTGGACCAGGAAGGAAGGCCTTATG
This sequence comes from Macrophya annulata, assembly GCA_963924015.1. Taxonomy (NCBI): domain Eukaryota; kingdom Metazoa; phylum Arthropoda; class Insecta; order Hymenoptera; family Tenthredinidae; genus Macrophya; species Macrophya annulata. The sequence goes on along the minus strand of OZ001257.1, from coordinate 4,593,837 downwards.
CAGATCCACTTACTTTTTGGTACGCTTGCGAAGGACTCAAGAATCAACATGATCCTGACAGGATACATCAGCTGGTCAAACTCATCTACAGGAGGTGGGGAATTGAGGATAATAATGTGTTTAAAATGTTTGGACGATAAAATATTGAGCATTTTGTTTATAATTATCTTTGTTTTTGCAGATTCTTTCTTAATTCGCAGTTACCGGTACCAGAAGATGTACGAAAAGAAGCAAATCGGCGTGTCAAAGAAGGCCGAGTCGACGGAAAGGTCTTCGATAATGTCCAAATCGAAGTTGAACGCCTTATCAACGAAACCACTTATCCAAACTTCCTTAAATCCGAAATGTACTTACAGTACGTTCAATGCTACCAAAATCCAGATTCTGGTAGCTGTACCAGCTCTGGTTCAAGCCGTGAAATGTCTGTTTCTTGCGGACCAAGTTTGCTACCTACACTACACGAAGATAGCGAATTTATTAGTTCAGTACATACCTCACATTCGGCAAGTGAAACACCCGGGGAATTAAGAGCTGGTGAATTAAGACTGACCAGGGATGTTCTCATGGCAACTCAACAAACTAGAGCAAGGGAACTACGGCCTAAGCCAGAGGCCTATGCTGGGTAAGCTATGGGATAAATTTTCTACAGATAAATTATCTCGACTCATATCCTCATCCACTACTCTAGAGTGTTATAAATATCCAATTGTTTTGACAGTAGAATGCTGCAAGTTAAAATTTAGCTTTTTCTTCTTCTGGTTTTTTTTTTATTTTTGTGAAAGCTTTGTAATGCTGAAAGTTTTAATATTTTTTTTTAAACAAAGTTGAGTGTAATTTATGAATAGTTTACTCATTCATATCAAAGGTTAAACAATTGTCCTAATAATTTTAGCTAGTCATAATTTATACTCCTCTTTGATTTATCGCTAGATTTTAGACTGCTTCCATATTTTATTATTTTTTATTTTTTTTAGATATTTAGTTTTCACCATATTTATATGTTTCTTAAGAAAATGTAGGTCGGTTTTTTTTTTTTTGTAATTATTTTTTTTCCCCTTTTTCTTTTGTAGGATTCATTATATAAATCTCTTTAATTTATAATTTTTACCATTTAGACAGTAATGTCCCTTAATATCCCGTTTTGTTTTTAATTTCCCATTTGTTTTGTTTGGCATTTTTGCGTGGCGTTTGCGTAGCATTTACTTGCAAGCTGGCGCTAGTCCCTACCACGTGCCAGCCAACAGGTTACACGCTCAATATTCATCCTACAATCCAGTTTCAAGGCAAGATTCAGAACTGCAGAGTTTAAGCAGTGATGCCCGGACTGAATCAGACAATATGTCGCTCACCGATTCTTCTGTGTAAGTTCAATTATTCATATCACTGATGCATTCAGTCATATTCAACTGAACATACATCGTAAAGTATAAATATCACATGAATTTTATTTAACAATGAATATTTTTTCCATTCATGTCTTTGTTTCACCTCAATGTTAATCATATTTTATTATATACGAACTTTTTTACTTTACGATTATGTTCTTATACTGGATAATCCTTGGTGGTGGTTGGGGTACCTGTTAACGGTAAGTAAATAAAATTTAAAGGATCTTAAACTTAGGCATGCCAAAACCGTTATCTATTTTATACCGACGTGATTTTGCCAGTTATCTAATGACAGTATCGTCCGACTAAGATAGCATATCAGTTATGAAGCTGATATGTGGCATGGGGCTATGACACAGAGAAGTTTAGTATATTTGATCATCTCGTGATTGCAGTTATGAGATTTATGGCGTGGATTATGCAGTGAGGATATAATAAACAGTTGCTTTTAATTTATTTATTTTTATTTTTTTTATTCAAAATATTACAAAACTTGCCCCAGTGTTTTCTTAAATAGAGTTAAATAATATGATAAATTCAAACAGTATGGATAGAGCTCATATGCTTTTCGGTTGGTCTACCCAATGTGTCGTGGATCAACAAGTATTCACTCCTCGACAACAAAATGCTTTAATGGAATGGCTCCTCACTAAACGGTACAAGTTTCCTATTGAATTATTTATAACAATTTAAGTATTTATACGATACAGAGTGGTGATTCTTCAGCCTGAGTCATTGAGAAATATGATCGAAAAACAAAAAGAAAAAAAGACGAAGAAAATCAACATGAGGCAGCAAAATATTATCTTCGTTAAATAGAATTATGTGCATATAATTTAGCAGCATGTTCACAGCTTAGTTTATGAATAGTATTATCTTCAGAAATATCAACTTGTAAGAACAGTCAGCTGTTAATTATTTACGTTGCATTAAAACCATTTTTTATACCCCAGGAATTCCCAATTTTTTTTCTTTTCTCAAATATATGATTTTATTCCAATATATGTATGCGAGGGTACCAACATTTGTGAATACTTTAAGCGTACAACGCTAGTTAAATGATGAAACATTTGGTCGGTCATTAATAAATCATATATTGGACAACTGAGCTGCTTTTCAATGTTCTTGCGGCACATAGTACCATGTATTATCTGTTTGTTTACAGCGATGGTATGTCGGTAGGCAGACGAAGTCATAAAAAGCAGTACATGAGACAATGTAGAGCCATCAAAGAGTCGGCAAGTCTGAATCGTGATCCAATGGTTCACTATACAGTTATACCTAGAACGCAAAGAGTGCCTAGAGATCAAACACGTTCAATAAAGCCAGAAGTTTTTGCACAAGTATTGATAGAAAAACTAGAAACTGTTAAGAGAGCACGAGAGACACAAGAGAAGTTGGACAGACATCTGCAAGAGAATGAAATGATAGGTGGAGACACAACTAACGAACCTCCAACGGGCGGACCGAAAACTTTAGCCGATGCGATTAGGGAAAAACTTTTAATAGAAGACGATAGCGATCAAGCAATTTTAGATCAACATGTATCTAGAGTTTGGTCAGATTTGACACCTTCACGATCCCCTGGTCTCGCCTCACCTAGACCACATTCGCCTGACAGAAGACGAGGACTAGTGCACAATTATGCGCACCAACGACCTTACAAACAGAGAAAAGAAAAAGATGTTTTCTCAACATTTTCAGCAGATAGCGGAAATATTCACGATTTTCCTGAAGGCAGCGAATTGTTAGGTGCTGGTTCTATGAGCTCGTTAGGATCTCATTTACCAAAATCTAAGTCCATACCGTCAGATTATGCTGATTCTCTACATAAACAGGATCTCTATCTACAATGTAAGAACCTTTTGTTATGTCTATTGAAATAAACTGATTCCTGGCCAATATTTATATTTATTAAACTATTACCGTCTAATTTCAATAAAACCTGTGTATTATCCTGTTGTTTTCATTCTTAAAAACTTTTTTTTATCGCATACAAAAAAAAAAACAAAAAAAAATCCAACATTCGCTTATTAAATGATCAATTTATTCATGATAAACCCTGTTTCAAATAGCTATTTTAATTATTATTGCACATTTTGAGTCAGCCAGCTTCTCTGCTCATTCGGAATAACGTAATTAGTTTCTACCTTACTTCCCTCTGACTCAGTTGTGGGGATCAATTAAAAAAAAATTCAATTGAAATTCAATCAAAATACACTTTGTTCATAGGTCACGACCAGAGATTCCGAAGTAAAAGGTCTGGTTCTACTAAAAAATCAATGACTGAATTAACTGACAGTGGTGTCAGCGTAGTCAGTGATGCACCTCCGTTAGTCCCCAGCAAAGACAGCCGCCTATTGTCCTGGCTTAAAGAATCTGATCCAAAGAAAACTGATTCTAAACACAGTCGACATGGTAAAAAGTACGGCTCAAGGAGCGGCTCTTTGGAAAGAGCTAGTCGAGAGACTTGGGGTGTTCCTGCACAACCCTTTGTGGCTGATCCTGGAATGCCTCCTCTGCCGCAACCACATACAGTGAGTTGCTTTTGATTAATAACTGAGTTAATGTTTATTAAATTTAGCCTTTATAGAGGGCTGAACAAATGCTACAGCTACTTGTCATTAGGTTTTAGAACCTTAATAATAATTTTTTGATATTTATTATCAGGCTACGCAGCTGGAAGAAGCCAGAAGGAGGTTGATGGAAGAGGACAGAGCGAGAGGTGGTAGTAGACAACGTTACCCAAATAGTGGTAAGCTGTCGTGTGAACCGACTAATCTAAATCCATCCTGCATCCAATCTAACCAATCAACGTTGAGGAAGAGTAGACAAGACCCGGCAGATTTCACCACAGTTGTGTTCAGTTTCTGTGACGAACAATTTCCCTATAGGACCAAAATTCCTGGACATAATATCACTTTGAAACAGTTCAAGGATTATTTACCCAAGAAAGGCAGCTATCGGTAAGTTTATTTTAACACAAAGATTCGCTTTCTTATTCTTTCTTTATCTTTCTTTAAAGCATGTGTGTAAATACTAAAAAAAAAAAAAAAAACAACAAAAACCCATCATCAGTTCCCTAAGCGATTCTTCTTTCATTTTTCATAAATTAGATTACAGATTTTTGAGTTAGGATACATTTTTAAACTTGCCTAGTTATTTGTGTATTCCTTTATTACATATTTACTTGGCCATTATAATAATCGTGACTTCGATAAAAAAAATTAACTATCGACTCAGATACATAAGTTCTTGCAAAACTACTTTGCACCTGGTGTATAAATTTGATAAATCTTTCTCTACAAAAATTTTCTACCAAATAGATGATTTTGGTCTTTATTGAATCGCTGAAATAATTTTACATGTTTTTATTTTTTTATTTTTACAGGTATTTCTTCAAAACAGCATGCAAAGACCTCGACATGAAAGTAATCCAGGAAGAGATAACGAACGATTCCGAGGTCCTGCCTTTGTGGGAAGGCAAAGTTATGGCGCAGGTCAAAGCGTTGGAATGAAGTAACCATTTATTTAATATAGAAAGCTCAAGATCAGTTTGAAGTATACAGTATTTTTTTTTTTTTTTTTATCAAGTGGACCGAAATCATGTTTGTGTCATTTTTTTTCATTTTTATTTTAATTTTTAATTTCTATCTTTTACTACAACTAAACTAGTCTTTATCAAACATAAACATCGATGCCTAAAGCTTTTAAGTAGTTTATATTATCCTTCATTGACTTACAGACTATTGTCTGTTTCTCTCTTTTTATCAATTTAATACGGAATAATTGATTCATTAGGGTTTGAATCTTTTCCCATATGATTATCAAGTTTTTAATGATTTTTTTTTTATAGTTTGATATTCAGTAATATTGTTTTCACAGTTGTGCATCTTCGTTTAATTATTTTTTTTAATCAAGCGGTAGCTTACGTTATGAAAGAGTAATAGGTAATCAGTTTTTGCAAATAGAGCGACAAATCATTATAATCTTTGGATAGCCTTATCTTCGTTTAGAAACTGCTGCTTATTAAAAGCTGAACAATTTAGTGAATATTAAATGAGCTGGTGGTCCGCTTGAATACAATCATTTTAAAAAATCATAAAGAAAAAAAAGAAAACAAAAATAATAATCAAATTGCTATTTCAAAATGGTTTTCGGTAATCGTAGGATATAACCACGATTCGATTATTGAATAGCTAATACTGTTTGGTGAGATGGTTATATCTGTACAGTAATTGAAGAAAAAGAAAAAGAGAACGAAAGAAAAACACAAAGAAAAAAAACAAAAAAAAAAAAAAACAATTTCCTCGAAGACTTCCCTTAGTTTTCCAGCCGACTGTACAAAAGCCTGTGTAGTGTCTCGCCTTATTAAGGTCCGCCTAGACCCTAGACTTATAGAAAAAATTATTATTACAAATTAGTAATTAAGGATTTATATATATTGAAAAACAAAAACAAAAAAAAGTTATTATTATTATTATTATTATTATTATTATTATAATTATTATTATTATTATTATTGAGAAATACCTAATTCACCGTCACATCACTCATCTGACATTGTAACATACACACACCACACATTAGATTTGCATAAAGAACACCGAAGAAAATAATTAGAACAAAGATTGTAATAATATTTTATCAGGTGCGGAAATTTGTGCCTTTTTAGTATTTTAAGATTGGATTAAGCGAGCCTAAGCGAGGGTTAAGAAATACTTATTAATTGTGAGCTTGAGAGACTTTGAAGACATTATATTTCTATTCATGAAAAAATTCAATACATTTCGTTAGGTTTTTATTGTAAATCAAAATTTCAATATTTTTATTACTTGGAACATGTACTAATTATAAATAATATCCCAATACTATAGGAATTTCTTTTGCTATCAATTATTATTAATAATGAAGCAATTTTAATGTAGAAAATTGATAAAAATTTATTTGATTTTATGTGTTAAAAAAATTACGAGTCTTTCATGCATTGAAAAATGATTCTTAGGAGCCTCTCGTTTAATGGTATTTTAATATTATAACAACTCTAGCAGCTGCTAGGCGCTGACCTCCGTGAAATATATTGAAATAAAACATTTAATATCTACTTATTAATTGATTGAATATATGGTAAAAAAAAAAAAAAATTATGTTTGACAGCTATTTATGTAGTACAGCGTAAAGTTTAGGGGACAGCGCATGGTGGCTAAATAATTTTTTTAATTGTACGTAATTAATTATTATTAATTAATATCACGAATGATAAAGTGTTCCTGTACCTAATTAATTATTATTATTATATATCAAAAGTATTGAGAATAATAATAATTCGATTTTCACTGGATTTAAAATTTACATTTTCCATCGAAATAGTTCCCTCTAGTTTTTTCTTACAATCAATAAGTAATCAGTATTGGGTAATACTATTCATGGAAATTTGGAAATCCAGACACCAAATATATCTTGTGAAAATTGTCAAGATTGAAGAATTCAGGACAAGAAACTCTACGTTTTAGAACCTTCTTCAAACCCCTACTTTTTGTATACAGGGTATATATAAAAATATTTCGCCCTTTTTATGCCATAACAGAAGCGTGCGTTTTTTGTGTTTTGTTACTTTACATGGCGAATTTTATTTCGATTAGAAATCTCGATTCAAAAACCATGTAAAAACATTTTGATGAGCATCTCATTTTATTCCCAATCAATCGTTATGCTTCTAACATATTAAAATGGCAAAATTTTATAATACAGAATTCAAAGAAGCATTAAGAGAAATTGCGCAAAGGGTGGCTCATTTCAATTCACCATATGGTAAGAATATCTTTTTACTTTTCGCGTCTGTATAATTTTCATTTTTTTATTTTTTTTATTTATTAAGTCTGGTATCACGAAATTGCCTTCATCGGCTACATATATTAAATATTCTTCAGCTAGCTATTGTTTCTTTTCACACCATTTAGAAAAAAAAAAATTGTTCCGAACTAATTTTGCAGCAGCTAACCACAAATATTTGAATATAGCGCATAGCCAAAACGCCTGATGGTAGATAACCAGTCTTACCTCAAAGTATATGGTTGTGTAAATACTGAGGCTGATTAATGTTGCTTTTACTACTAATCACAGCGTGACTCATATCTCGTATGAATGATATGATAAGAATTTTGAAATCTGAATAGATCGCGTACGAATTGTTGAATGGACCCGTCGCCTGGCTGGAATAAGAGACGATAGCATAGACGAGGCGAAAAATCGAAACGACTATATTCAACTGCTGAAAATAATGACACGAGGAGGCCGTTTGCATGGAGTTTTTTTAAAATGTCCACCCGAAAGTGACATTCCTCCTTTATCTGAAGCAATGGCAAATTTTTTGAGCGATCAATGTCCGGATTTACCGAGAGCCGGACCTGTCGAACCGATTGTTTCTCGACAGACACCTGACGGTTGTGCTTATATTGCTTTTAGAAAAATTCCTGAAAAGGGTGTGCTTTGTTATATGGCTGTGAGTCCCGATGGTTTAAAGTTCGACGATAGTGAATCTGACAATGAGGAGAATAAAACTGGTAAAGAACGCAATGACCATAACGGAACAAATAGAATTTAGTCACAATTAAAATTATTTAAATTCTGATAGATAGGTCCGATTTTTAAATGATATACAAATGTATTTTATTTTTAATCATTAATTGTTTTATACGTTTTTTTTTTCTTCTTTTTTTCGTAATAAAGCGAATTGTGAGACGTGCACAGATTCAATGAAAATAAATCCAAAATATGTATACTCTTTTACGCTAAGGTAAAACCGCGCGGTAATGTATATGTTGAGGTATAACTTGATGCTGCCTTGACAACCACGTGCGTGACATAGACTGATTTAAAAATACAAATGCCATGACACGATAAACGTTAACGCCGGCGCCCTTGTCGTTATTTGTCATTATATCATTCTAGATTTATATTAAAATAGCATTGTGACGAGTTTTAAGAATATTTTGACCTCTGTAAATAGTCGTTGAGATTTACATATCACGATGCTATGTGAATACAGGAAATCGCGAAAAGATTTATTTTAAAAAGATTTTAAATAAAATATTCAAAGATTCATCCTCATCTCTCACGACCCCGGGCTAAAATTTGTATCGTATCCTTGACCCTTGAGATTCGACGTCACGCAACGCTTACCGGTCAAGCTCCCGCCTTGTAGCAAAATCAATGATTGCGTAATTTCATCTAAAAAATAGTTAAAGGAAACCACGTGCTGCTATAATAATCTGTGAGTTTTTTCTTTTAATTATTTTTTATTATTATTATTAAGTTCCTTATAGTATGTCCTGTATAATCTACGCACACGCATACGTATGGGTATAATTTATTTTGTAAAAACCGAAATAATACGTCAATGGGTACGTTGAATTGAAATGTTGTTCTCCGAATTATTTTCATAATAAAAATGACAAGTCGTTAGTAGGAATAAAAAAAAATTCAAATATAATAAAATAAAAATGGAAAAAAATACTTGAAAATACGTGACCGCAAAATAGATTAAAATCAGAATACATAGTCGGGATTTCAGGTTTCCCAAGATCGATTGATGACTCCTATTTTTAGAGATCCCCAATTGAAACCTAACGAATTAATAAGAATATAAATTGTCACTTATACTTTTCGATCGCTTGTCGAATGTCAAATGTACACACACAGGTGTATAATATGTCCTCGTTCAGACAGTATTTTCAAACCGCAATCCCGTCACGTAAACAAAAAAAAAAAAAAAAATTTTAAAAAAACAAACTAAAGTCATAAAAATTGGACACATCATGTGTGATGCATTTATAAAAAATTATACAAATCTAATGTAAACTAATTTTAATATTTGAATCGCTATACCACGAATATAGCAACAACAAAAAAAAAAACTTTCTGTTTAAAGAATTTCCATAACTAGAAATTGTTCAACTTAATTAAAAAAAATGTATAAATTTGTCCCCAGCAAACCGGTGAGAAACTGGTAAAGTTCAGTAATGACGTGTGAGAAAGTAATTTTTATATAAATATGAAACGGTATCCTGTAGTCGGCGTTCTACCCCCGCCTACTCACTCACACGCGCTATTAATTTTCCTTTATCGGGGCCGGGGCTTACCCGGTTTTTATAATCATGGGTTATTGATTGCGATACTGAATTACTCGACGTAAATCGTTTTCGCACCATCTCGTGATGAAATAATCAAGTCCGATTGCGCTAGCTGTCATTACGGTTATTTTTGTAGCAAATAACGATCGTGCAGGGTGTCGAGAAAATCAATTGTTGTATTTTATAAGCAAAGAATAACGCCGTTTGGTTAAAATTTTTCGTTGTATAGTTAAGGATGAATATTTTATTTGCGGTCGCATCGGTCTGCGGTGTGTATCATGACGTAGTAGTGTATATATCCGAGTTTCCAGCCTTCAAACCAAATAGAGTAATACTCAACGAAATTGTAATCATAACATGATACGAAAAGTAGCCGAGTAGTAGATAATTCAAGATTTCGTTTAATAAGAAGTGGTATTTGTAAAATGGGTTGGTCTGCTAGAATGACGAAGCCAAAGAACGGCCAGACATACGATTTGTCGAGTCTTCATTTGTTATAATTGTCACCTCGGGGGCAAAAGACAGAAATAATTAAACGACTGTTTATTCTGAGTGACAGAGAAATTTATTTTTTCTTTCAAACCATGCTAAGAGAATTATTGTTACATTTTATGAAAAAAAAAAAAAATTTTTCACATTCAATTCATCCGTTTTAAAAATTATTTTTCAGCTTTGAATTCTAACAAATTGTTATTGGATATTGTAGATTTCCAACATACGTAGAATATATCTACTTCAATTACCATTTAAATTTTGAATAATTTCTGCGGCATAATAGATGAAGTAGAACATTATAACCCGTCTTTATTTATTTCAACAATTTTTCTTTATCTAAAAATTATTTGAAAAATTTGAACAATAAGTTTGTCTGCTTAATACCAATACAATTAGTACACAATGACTATGCCAATCACGCATGACTGCAGCATCTGATAAAATATGCAGTCATAAATTATTGTCCGAAACTGGGTTTAATTTTCTTATAATATTTCTTCCCTTTATCTCTACCGTCAAAGTCTCACAATCAGCATAAATGACTTAACTTATTAAGTTTTGGTAATTAAAAAGTCCTGACTAGACTTTGCATTGTCTTTTTTTATGATGAAGTCAGAGCCGTGACTATTTATTCTACGATTTCAAATTGTTGTGAAACATTTTATATCCGCTGATGACTAATTACAAAAATCAACAGTACTAGTTAGTTGCTATATGTGTTTTTACGGAATCATTCGTATCTTTTATACAAGAAACTTTCATCCCTTCTCCGTGAATTGGTGGAAAATTACTCCTACTCTTTTTCACATTTGGATCGAAATTACCCATAATTTTATATCGTATTTCTCGGCAAAGTACCTGCAAACTGGTCTGTCGGGTATTTACCTATTACTGCTGGGTCTTTCCGCGTCTTACATGAATAATATATATTTTATACCAATAGCCGTTATTCGAAGTAAAATATAATTATCCGTGTCCGGTGTCCAGACTAAGTTTCATGACGTTTTAGACGTGTCTAGATGAAGAAAATACGCGCATATATTATACGTATATACGTAATTTTTACATAATTCTTAAGACGTGCTTCCATTTCATAAATATAAAAAATAATTCGTTGCAGTTATTTGACGACTTTAATACACCATGCTAATAAAACAATATTTAAATGAACAGACACTACTCGTTCGTTCAATTATTGACAGTCAATTGCGAGTATATCTGATCGTACAGACCTCTTAGCAATCTAATTGGTTCTCATTGTTTATTTGATCTCTTAAAAATTAGGTGCGAACCACGTGCTTTTCATTATCCAAAGTTTTGAATCGAATCAAATGCTTGCGCTTTATGATACGTTAATAAATTATTTACGGAATTATCAGCAAAATAATTTTTGTCATCTGTCATTCACACATGGATTTAAATTCTTACGGACAGTGACGCACTTTATGAAAGTCCCTATAATAAATTATATCTATAAATTCTCTACCACTAGACGGATGTGTTTGCAGACTACTTTCCTATTTATTTTTCCCTGTTTAACGAATGCTTTAGGTGAACGTTGACTTTGCGGTGTACGGTATGTATTTACGTATGTACATACGTATGTACATACGTTGTAGGAGTATCCAGACTCTTATAAAGGATAGTTTTAGATCATCAACGATTTGTTTTCCGCGTACACGTTGACATGCTATTACAGATCGTTCATACGTGCGCGAATATAATGTTAAAAATTTATGAAACTAGTATATTATCCGATCTTATGCTATTATAACTCGATCGCTTTCCATTACTCTGACGCAGCTGGAGCAGTATAAGAACTAACGTGCAAATTATCTAATCATTACAGTAAACGGAATAAACAATTAGTTATGCGTAAATGCATTTTTCATGGTATATGTTGTATAGTAGATGTGCATTGTTATGCAAATTTTTCATATTCCACCTGTTTTTCCCTTTTTTTTTTTTTTTTCTTATTTTTTTCTTTTATTCCTTTATGCTCGATGTTTCATAAAAGCGGACAAATTTTGTTTTTTATAACACAGTGTAGCTGTGATCAGTGATAAATACTTATCCACGGTTCGTCATCTGTATCATCATAGTCTATCTTCATTCGTCACGGAAAAAGTGTGACTGTTTAACATCTAAATTCGATATACAGTGAAACTTACGCATTAAATTACATTGGGAATTCCGTTGGTAATAGCCTGCAGTCTTGCATTAACCGCGGGATAGCGGTTAGTTACAATTTAGATTATATAGCTATAATAGTACCTTACCGATTGATTCGAATAAACAGATTTCGTATTGGGTATATATCGCCACATCACGAAGCCGAATTCCAAGCTGCGAGTTAATAGATTTGTTTACATCTATTACTTGCGACAGTATATATAGAGGTAAGAGGATCAACAGTTCAGTATAGTTATATCGGTTTCATTTATTAATGAAATGAAATTAAGTTTACTTTCTCTTAAATTTATTAACTCCGATACGTGTCGGTCAACCTCAACCTTTATAGTTGATCCTTAGAGTTATCAATACTGGTAATTAATGATTATATAATCGGAACTTAATTCAATAAAATTTAAACAGGAAATATATGGTTCAACTATTAAAATTAAACGATTTGAAACAAATTATGGTTTTTGATTTTGAAAGTATGATCGATAATATTTTACTGTAAAAATTATCTCTAATCATTCTTATCTCATTGTTAATCGCTTTGTTAGGTTGTTAAAAATTTTACCAAACCCTTGATGAAATGTACAAATAGGATGATTTACAACTGCAGTAATAAGACTCATATAATTCATCAATATTTGTAGTGTAGGTAGGAATATAACAAAAAAGAAAAAAAAAAAAAAATGTATAAAATGTTAATGAACTTGTGATCGGTACGTATCAAATTCTACACGTGTTCTTCGCCATCTCATATGCGACGACTATAATATATATTCGATTTCGTAAACGCTTTGGGCGTTGTTACGTCGCAATGTATATTCGTATTCGTATTTTGTATACTATTGCCTAGGCAATAACGTTACTCGTTACTTACACAACAGTAAGAAACGAGGCTTTATTTTAGCGATATAATAATTACCTTTAAACGCCTGCAGTGGCTAAAATAATAATAGGTATACATACATACATGCTTATTATTAATCATATATACTTATATGTATATAGGTATATGTTTAAAATGTGACTTGTGATTGTAATACGACGAATTAATTTTTCCAAATTTGTCAGTTGAATCAAGTTTTATAAGCAGATGAATTATATTTCTACGTAAAGGCATTACTCATAGCAGTATGACCGTATACGTGCGGCTGACTGTAAGGTAAAAATCTTGTTCGATAAGACAAAACATGGTTTAATTAAGAATTTCCGACGCTGTGAGAAATGGCAGTTAATTATTTGATCAGATACCGAATATAGAAATCAGCTTGTGTAATATACGTATTTCATAACGGTTATTATTTGATCATGATGATGATGATGATTATTCTGTATTTTTTAAGTCACGAGGTGTGGGTATAGGTGCCATATTTTTTACTAAATAATGAACAAACTTAGTCTGATTATAATTAAAAACTCTTATTGCTGAACCCGAACTCGTCGCTTCGCAAGGGCTAATGACGTATGTTGTACGGTGAAGCCACGACATCACGATGCCCCCAGCTGTCTGACTTGATACGATCCGTTACCACTACTAGGATAATTTTTACTTGATATAGGTATATTAATAAACGATTGAATAAAACGTTCAATTATGAAGAAATAATAGAATATATTTACCCGATGGACGAGATTGTTATTGCTAAAGGTTGCTCATCGACTTTACAAGTCGTGAAATTTTTTGTTCTGCAACAAAAAATAAATAAATAAAAATACAAAATACAAAAATAAAAAAGAAAAATAGTAAAATTGACAAATATTTGAAAATGCAAATTTTATTTATTTATTCTTATTTTATTACTGTATGTACTAAAAAAATCTATAATCTATAATGAAATAGTCTTACGTAAATCATTGTAAAGTTCAGGCAATGCAAAAAGTGTTTAATAGGTTATGGATATTATAGGCGAAAATTATCAGGAAGAAACTTCGCTTAGAGTTGGTTTGTAGAAAAAGAAAAAGAAAAAAAAAAAATCTTAAGCGAAACGTTGCTATACAGTTGATCATGAAAATCTTTCTACCATTGTATGAAATACTTCTATTGAATTAAAGATTCCTTTGGCATAGGAATGACCTTTTTGAGGCCGTTTAACGTATAGGAAATTAATCATTGTACTTGAGTAAATTGAAAATGATGTGAAAATGAAGATAATTCTTCGATACGTTTGAGGAAGAGAAGTAGAAGGTATTTATTTGAATAATTACATTCTTGACCGTTTGTTTTCACCTATTTTTTGAAACCCTTGAATAAAAAAAAAAAAGTATTATTTAATGCATCGGTCACTCTTGGACTCGATCTCACGGTCGAATACCCAAAGTGGGGAAAAGCCCCGAAGCTTATATCAAGGATACTTCGTATCTTTGATTATTTTCTAAGCCAACGAATCTCGTCCTCAGAGAAGTGATTGGCCAATAAAAGATCGGCTCTGAGAGTATAAGGAAAACATTCGAAACGAGCACAAGTGGCCAGTCACATGATCTGGCTGAATAAAAAGAAAAAAATAAAAAATAAAACGAAAGACATCAAGTAGTGAATACTGCATTGGTTCTCAACCTTGTATAAAATTCATTTTATTAATAATCAGATCCTCTGAATATAAATTATATTTTATAAACGAAGAGCTTTCATTACTATAATTTTTTGAGAAACGCTGTATGATATGTTTGTTTAATCCATTTTTATTGTCTTATAAACGCTGGTATCAGTTTGATATGTAGACATTTATCCATAATTATAATACCTAGTGATTCAATCTATAGAAATTTTGAGATAACATTTATCCACTTTAAATACTGTGGTGTCCACTGAGGCTTTTGAATCTGAAAATTTGATATACATTATGATCAGATAGACAATTGATGTTAAATCTTTATACTTGTGGAGAGCGAATGCGGTGAGTAAACAATAATGGCACGTGAAGTCATGTGCCGGATTGAATTGTACATTTAATTGCGTTTAATTAAGACCTCTCATATAAGAATCATTAAAGAATTAACTACTGGCTCAGTCATCACTATCTTTTGTAATCACGTGCTTTCCCAGTCACATGAATTAGATTTACAACCTGCGAATCACCTAAAGACTATGGCGTTTTCAGTTATAAATTAAATATGAATTGTAATTAATCATTCAACTAATAAGCTGGATCTATATTTGCACATCTTTTCCATATCTGTAGCATTTGCGAATTTGATAAAATTGACAGCTGTGGACTACAAATTGACGAAAACAAATTGTTAACATAACTTGGAAGAAGAAAAATTTTTCTCGCAAATGAATTTAATTGCCAAAAATATATATGAGTCAAGACTTGTTTGTTACATACTTTTTCATGTTTTTTAATAATTCTCTAGTTTGCAAAAAGTGTAAAAATTTATCTTTAGATATATTATTTATTTATCATTCTCTTGTCTCGCTTGAAATCGTCACAATCTTTAACAAACCTCTCTATTTTTTTCGTGGTATAAGTAATCTCTGAGTATATACAAGTTTAGGTATTGTAAAAATCAGAGGTAAATCTCAGTCAATAGAATCCAGTTTTTATAATTTTTTTTTATCCTTTTTGTTTCTTGTATTTAATTCTAGTTGACATAGTCTTGCGTCTTTATCTTGGCAATTTGATCCTTGATACATAATAAACTCTTGAACTTGTTTGCGACCGCAATAACAATCTGTTTTAGACACCTATAGGTATACATAGGTATAATACCATTCAAGTAAAGCAACTACCTACTATACAAATTATTACTTTGCAAATCACCAAGTTTTTATCGTCTTGGTCAGTAGCACAAGAAATTTATATGTACAACGTTCTAAAGCCCATGTCACGGTCGACCGTGGTCAAGTTCATTAATCGATAGAACTACCAGAGAGCTTCGTGAACAAAACATTTCGTAATGCTATGACAAAATCTTTTCTAATATTATTTTTATTGTATAAACAGTATGAAGAAAGAGTTATAATTATTTTATATCTACGGTTACGAAGGATTATGAATAGCAGATTCACGTCAACTGTACAAATACGGTATTAACGTATAGTTTGAAATTCTGTTTTCCCTAACTAAAGCAACTGCTTCCGGGTATATTCATTTTATTTCTCTTCCGTATTATTCCGAAACAATCAATTCCCAGATTGTTGACTCACTCGTGTAGTTTTACTTGACGTAAAAATTTCACTATTATAACATATCTGATAATCTTGTGCATCCGTGTATATATATATATATATATATATATATATATATATATATATATATATATATATATATATATATATATATATATATATATATATATATATATATATATATATATATATATATATATATATATATATATATATATATATATATATATATATATATATATATATATATATATATATATATATATATATATATATACGATAACATACGTTGCAACTGCAATGTTTGTTATCTGCTTATATCACTTTAGTTTTTTGAAGTTATAAACTGCTAAGTAAAGATTTATGTTACATCAGTTTCTCTTGCTTTGATTTAAGTCAATCACATTCAAGTTTTTTTTTTCTCTGGACAACTACGCCCCGGATAGTCAAGCTTTTTTTTTTTTTCCTTATGTACACACATGATCGACTGATAAATAAATTACGTGGCTTTACATTCTCCTTGAGATCAACGGTCGCCGGTAATCCATATTGAGGTGTTCTTATTGCGAACTAATCAGGGGCAAAAGTTAGACTTACATCTGTAAGGTAATGTGAAATGAAAAGACAAAAATAAACCGCAAAGTATGCGTTGCGGATGATGGTCAAAACAACGCCACTTTGAAAACAAAGTGTTGGGTAACAATTAGGTGCTATGACCGCAACTGCGTGACAAATTTGTCTTTCATTTATCAAATAGAATAATATTATCTTCTATTGTAACGGATTCATAGATTTTAAAAGAAATTAGGAAAATAGGTTCTATTCAATTAAAACGACACATCTGTCCAGAAGTCTGACATCGTTTTGAGTGGGACTACTGACAGTCGTCCTAGATTCAAATAAGGTTCGAACGTTCGAATATTTTCGAAATATATTTATACATATAATAACCGTTAACATTGCAATCGAGATACTAGATCGATTATTAATCAGAGATTAAGTAGTTCAACGACCTGTTAAACTATTCAGAAGTTGATTGATCGGTGCATAACGTAAGGTGTATCATAATTTGTGAGGATAATGAAAAATGTTATTATTCAATCGGATGAAACAAACTTTAGATTTACATTTCTATCAATATGTATTATAATATTGATAAAGAGGTAAATATTGTTACAAGTGTTAGCTGTCGACATTCTAAAATCCCATTCAATAAAATACCGTTAATTAAAATGATATTAAATTTTGGATGATATTTAATTAAAAATAAAGCACGTGCCGCAACGCATACATTTTAAATGTCCGTTGTAAACGGGTACTGGGATTGGCTTGTTCACCAATGACGTCATGGACGTCTTGTGGGGGTTTGGCGTTTATTATACCAGAGCTACGAAGCACGTGGTGGTGGCGTTTGTACTCAGGATAGCATTTATATGGTGTGTCGCGGCCGGCAACCGCACAGTATTTTCCTGACGGACGGAAACGCGGTTTCGTTAGTAGGGACATAAAAGTTAAGAGATAGAGAATAATACTCTGCTTATTATTCAAGGATAAGACAAACACCGTTTGTCAGTTATTTGACGTTATTATCAGTTTTCCCTTCGTTTCGTTGTGAACGATTTTTATATTACAATATAAAATTCCGGAGGAGAATTTCGTGGTGAAAAAAAAAAAAAAAAAAAACATTTATATTCGTACTCCAAGTTGAATAAAAATATATATTACATATTTTTTTTTTGAAAAATGAAACAGAGCCGTGTAGTCGAGATGTAAAAAGAAATCGATCAACGAATTGCTCAAGAAACGTTTCGATTGTCTATACTTATAGTAAAACGAGTATTTTTTTTTTAAATAGTGTGTAGTGTTTGACTCTGGACTCAGGTCAACATTTGCTAGGTGCGTATATTCTCATATTTATTCATACTTATCGCACTGTCTTATATTATTGCATGGAAAATTTATACCACTTAAAAATACTTGATTGTGGAATATTTTTGAAAAATTATATTTTCATAATCATTTGCCTATTGTCAACCTCATACGTTTAGGAAATTCATGAAATACTAAGGCTTTGAATAAAACTGTTTGACAACATTCAGGACTTGTAATGTCTGACTGTCGCTAAGGTCATATCCGTAAGTCTGCCGAAGCATCAAATCAAGTGTCTCGGTGTATTGCATTGAAAAATTGTGAAATATCGCCTTTATCATTTAAATATAAATATACGGAATTGTTAATTCGAGGTATGCAGCCAATATGAACTGTAAAATATTCTCTTTTAATAAGCTATTATAATCTCACTTTCGACTCTCGCTATTTTAATTCTATAAATACATGATCATATTGATTTTCGTGTCTCTACACGTTAGAATTTCAAATTAAACACAATGAAATTTGTCCTTGCTTACTCGTTTTGGTATAATTACACCAGGAAAATTTAACTTATAAAATTTCACCTGTCCCAGTTCCAAGTTTCGACATGAAATTTAAAAATTCAAAAATTAATTACACATAAATATGTAATTTGTGATTCATTTAGGCATGACTTAATTTCATTTTGCCGTGCTTTTAATTTAGCGGACAATAATTATATCTGGTTAGATAAAATCGTTTCTTTGATACTACAAATCTTTTTATGATTGTTTTATTCCTCTAGCTGAATCGTTTATCCAACAATCTTGATGCAGGGTTTAAATTAGCAATGCATATATATACTATTGTCTACGTTTCGTATATCAGTTAATTCTTGGCTTTATCAACTTAAGACTGAAAAATTTTGGTACCTATCACATATTCTTTAAACTAGAAATACCAGTACCGTTGCTATCTGAAACTTGTAAGGCTTGAATTCTGACCGAGTGATGAAATTGTCTGACTAGTTTTGACCGTATCTACTGTGAAAACCGGTGGAGGATGTTAATGGTTATTTGGTGGCTGAATAATGCGGGAATTTTTTCCTGTACCTAGTGTAAATTCTTAACATAAATAAGATAGTTCGAAAGTTGTCAAGTTCCAGTCAACACTCTGAAGATTTTCGTTTATTAATCGATATGTGTACGTCTTGCGTACGCGTGGGATATTAACAGGTTCCGGACGGAGCCCACGCACTTAGTTTCTGTTGCAGGCGCGAGATGTGGGAATCAGAACAAGTGGCTTAGATTAATACGCGTCATTCGTACAGATTGACTTATTGATCGGCTGATGTGAGCACGTGGCTCTGATTGATTTCGAAAACTATTTTTTATCGATGACTAACATCAAGTAGAATGGCATTGATTCGGTGTTTAAATGGCTTCGAAGATATTTCACTCCTATAACAAATAATAATCTTGACTCACATGCGTAGGTATGCGGCTTTGAGTAACTTTACTGATTTTAAAACGTCTGAGGTTATTTTGTTTTTTTTTTTTTGTTCTTCTTTTTGGGCATAACAGGCAGTTATCGATCGGCCGAGGTGGTGATGCATGCAAGTTACGAAACCGAGGATCTTACATAAAATAGCTAAAAGGACATTTCAATATCTATATCCAGTTTACGCAATACTTGCTACACAAACGTATAAATACATTTTTACTTACGAATCCGCGTGTATGTAATCTTCGTCCTATATTCACTTCTACCTGTCTCGAGACGATATATGTATAGGATACACAAGGAAACCATCCCACTATGCACTATCCTGAAATATGCATACTTATATCTAAAATTGATTCATGGATAAAACTAACTGTTCAGTTTTTTTTTTTTTTTTTTTCTTTATCCAACCACGATATTATACTGTCGTCTTATCATTTTTTTTAACTATTTCAACCTCTTGATATTTATCTCAAATTATACATCGTTATTTTACTATTCTCAAAAAGCTTCACATGCTTAAATTATCTCTCGATTTGAAATAATTTTCCAATTCATAATTCACTCGCCACATTTTTATTAATACACTACGACGAGTACGATCTTTAAATTTGACGTATATTAACATCCAATTCTTTCATTTAGTTTTATCTCCCTGTTAAAATCACTCGATCATATAGAATTAATTTCGCTTAGTTTAATTTCAAAAGTGGGATTTTAATGCAGACAATTGACCACAGAATCACTCGCCTTATATTTACTCGTGAGCGTCGTTCATGTATACGATATCGGTAGTCCTATCTCTCTAACGTTAAATTTATGGTGTTTTCTTGTATAATTAATGCAAAGTCGTTCAACCTCAAAAGATCGGCGGCCCAATTTTCTCTCTTAAGCTCATAGTCAGGACAGATTATTTATCAGGCTACAAACGACGCCGAATATAAATCACGAAGGTCGTTCATCTTTCGCTGTATTGTTGACTGACCTTCGTTCAAAAGATGGACTAATTGTTAAACAGATCTGGGTCAAATTCTTTTTTTTTTTTTTTTTATCACTCCTGCAGTAGATCTCGCGGTATCTACCTGTATCTACGGTTATATCAGTAGCTCTCATAAGATTTATTGGAAAATTGTCTATTCCATAATACCTATAATGTACGAAAACTGGGTAAACAATTGTAAACGTAAAAAAAATATCTTCGTATTAAAATCCTTGAATTAACAATCACAATTTCATACTACAGTATAAATATTGCTAAAATTTATCCCTGTTAAAGCCGTGAACTAATTGCAATGTTAATTATCCAACAAAATTAGCATAGTACACATAGTTTTTTTAAATGTTAAAAAACAAAATATATATATTTTCATTATTTGTCGATGGCATATTGACATAGAAATATTACCCGTTGTTCTTGAAGTTCTTTAATGATGCGGAGATGAAGGCTTTGCAAATATGGGTACTTAATGAATGCACGTGAACGTTCGCACAAGTGGATTATGTATATCCAATCGTTACAGGTATAAATGATTTTAAATATATGTATTACAGGGCTACTTGATGCTTAATTAGTTGTCAGGTAACAATATATCATTATTACTGTACAAATTATAGTATGTATACGTATTATAACTGAAAACTTAATTTCCGTGGTGCATCATCAACAACAAACATAAAAAAGTGGTCCGAAAAGACAAAAATTCAGCATCTTATTGTGTTATTTGCCAATTAAACAACAGTTTTTTTATTTATTTTTTATTTTCTTCTTATTCGAATGGAATTTATTAACCGTAAAATTGCGAGAATTCGAAACGAATGAGAGCTCAGTTTTTTTTCTTCTATTTAATACGATCTTTTTACTGCGAATAAGAATATCCTCTTTCCAACTGATTATACTCGGTTATTTCATAACTGCAGGAATTCGAATTGCAAAGTCGACCATATACTGTAAAAACATATAATTATAATAACGATTTTGCGATAACGTAACCTTGATTGGTTATTGGCGTTCGATAAAAATGATACAGGTAATAAATCTGACTGTTACAAGAAATCTATCATCGAATCTATCGTGCAAATTGCGGGTTTAAATATGATACAAGCTGTTTTATTCCACGATCTATTGCATAAAATTGTTACAATGAATCGTAGGTACCTGGATATTTAATTCGTACTATTATGTATTCACAATAGAGCATTTATTCTACGTTCTATACTTACTTGAAAGGAGATAGAGAACCCTGGACGTTTTGAAACCGGCTTTCTTACACTTCGTAAACAAGAACACGTGATTTACCACCTATGAAACACGTAGATCCATTCGACTAGTGTAAACTGGTCAGTTATTGATTCCACCTAAATTTCTGAAACTGGCATTATACAGTTGAATTTTTTTTTAATACCCTAACACGTGATTTTAATTCGTTTGGCATTTGTATATTACGGTGACGTTATGCGATCGTTGATTATAAAATTGATCGGCTAGAACCAAGGCCAATAATATATATTCAGTCTTAAAATATTCGAGGGATATTTTCGAGTCTTAAAAATAAAATAAAAGAGATTAAAAGTGTGGGTATAAACATGAGAAAAGTATTTTTAAGTTAAACTTGGATTTGGTATTACACTTCCTACTTTATCTTCATACCTGACATTTATTTCTTAGGGTCAACGCTTTTTTTTTTTTCTTCTTTTCTTTTTTTCTTCTTATTCTTCTTCTTCTTCTTCTTATGTACACAAGAGCTGTTGTCAGGCTTATGTATATCTACGTAACGTAAAACGACTATGAATGAACAAAGTTGGTTTACTTTGCCACATATCATCTCTCAAGATTAAATTTGTTTATTTTTTACAAGCTCTTGACAGATACGAGATCTTCTTTACTTTTTATATCATCGTAGCTTATATTGTTAGTGCAACGTTGACGCAAAGGGATACTCATGGTCTAGTCTGCGAAACAATTATATGATTAATGGTAATCTAATTATTATCGCGTCCTATCAAACCGACATAATTTTAAACTCGTGCTATTGATCTACACGACTAATTAACCATCGCTACTTCAGTAATGTTGATTTTGCTTTGATATAATTCTTATCAAACAGCTGTGAACGTATATTAGTTAATTAAATTCTCGTTTCATAAGATATGAGATAAAAACCGGAAACTCTGATTCATTTTATTTCCTTTATAAATTCTTTCAAATTTTGTTTTCATTTTTTTTTTTTTTTTCTTCAAAATACCGATTATCAAAATGTTATTCCTCTAAAAAATTTTTGTTCATCTGAATTACTGACAATGAAACTGGGAACCACTGCAAGGAGGTAGGCTCTGTGTCTACTTCAGAAAACCAGTATTCTACACATACCTACGCATTTTGGCACACGTAAGCTTTACTGGTTAGCGTACGAATCAATTGACGCACAGGAAATGCCAGCAGCACGTGATTTCGATCATACGTTACCATTTTCGTTTGGATGTTATATGTATACGACGTACAATAGCTGCGTCAATATTATGAAATATCAATGATAATGAATTGTTTTCAGAGATAATGAAACGATTTTAAAATGTACTTCGAGGAGTTGATGACAATTTTTATTCTGAACTTAAATAATCTTCTTGCAGGATGAAGGGAGACAAAAATTCTGAAGATGATAATATCAAGCGGAACAGTGGAGGATACGTAAACCATGGTCTGAGTGGTTCCAGGGGAAGTTTAGACCTGGGGA
Organism: Macrophya annulata; assembly: GCA_963924015.1. Lineage (NCBI taxonomy): Eukaryota > Metazoa > Arthropoda > Insecta > Hymenoptera > Tenthredinidae > Macrophya > Macrophya annulata. Next base: position 4,570,427 of record OZ001257.1, on the reverse strand, counting down.
ATTCGAACGGTACGCGCGAACGACATCGCGAGATACAAGGCTCCTCGGACTTTATCTGTAAGTAGATTTTTCTTATGAAAGGATAAAGTTACATGAACTTTTTTTTTTTTTGTTTTTTTTTTTTATTATTATCTCGTTGCTGATTGCGGAGGAATTTTTGTTTACACTGTAGATAAATAATCTTGAATATTAACGGCATCTTTTTTTGTTCATTTTGTCGAAAAAAAAAATGCTGCCACTGCAGGATGCCATAAAAGTAAGTTTTACAATTTGAGAACAAAAACAACCTACATACATACATGTATATGTGATTGATAATGTGATTCGACTTTGTTGAATGACGAAGGCAATCGGTTTGTTAATTGCAATAACATGTATAGGTGGCGAAATTAAACGTCTTGTAAGAAAAAGATAAAAATAAAAATTAAAAAAAAATGCGAAATACGAAATACGAAGCTAGTTTAGCCTTTTCAATGAAATTTCTATATATTTAAAAGTGGTGGAAGAACGTAGCGATGAGGAAGTCAAAAACCAGGATGGTATCTTCAAATCAGCCGCAAGCCAAGTTAGGCGAAGAGTACGTGCCGCTTGTACGAAAAAGATGTTATACAAAAGACTGCCATTTCTGAAGTGGTTACCAAAGTACAATTCTCAAGACGCCCTTGGCGACCTTGTCGCTGGTATTACAGTCGGGTTAACAGTCATTCCTCAATCTCTGGCCTATTCAAACGTCGCGGGTCTATCTCCCGAGGTAGGTATTCCCTTTTCCGTCTAGAATTCGTTCACTTGCATATGAATGTAATTTATTAAAAATCTATTCATACTCAAATTCCTTACAGTTCGGACTCTACGGTAGTTTCCTGGGCTGTTTTATCTACATAATATTCGGATCCTGTAAGGATATACCTTTCGGTCCAACGGCCATTGTCTCACTGTTGACTTATCAAACGGTGGCCCATTTGGACCAGCCTCAAATTTATGCCATATTACTATGCTTTTTGGCCGGTCTCGTAGAATTACTCATGGGTATTTTCGGACTTGGTAAGTTGACGCTATTATCATTTAATGATATTGCAATTATGGTCTTGAAACTGTTTAAATTCTCTGCACCTTGTGGTAGAAGATTATCATAATGTAGCTGTTTCACTTATTCATTTATTAACATTTTTTCAGGATTTCTCATAGACTTTGTGTCTGGACCAGTTAGTTCCGGATTTACATCTGCAGTAGCCCTTATAATTGTATCATCCCAGATCAAGGATGTCTTGGGTATTTCTGCCCAGGGTTCAACCTTCGTTAAAATGTGGACCAGCATTGGTAAAAGTCTCCATGAGACGTCGGCGTGGGATGCTGCCCTCGGAGCATCGTGCATCGCTGTCCTTCTTATCCTAAGAGTGAGTAATATTAAAAAAAAATTTTCCAGTGCGAGTAAGAAAGCTTCTTAAACCGTAATCTATGCGATTCGAGTATAATTTTGATATTGATTGTAGAATTTTTACCCAACATCTTATCTAATATCAAGAAATTCATCACCCTATATGTTTTTTCGATTTTTACAGATGGTTGCTACGATAAAAATCGGTCCTGAAGAAGAGGAACTTCATACTACGAAGCACCGTATTGTAAATAAAATTCTTTGGCTGATTGGAACTTCCCGTAATGCGCTTTTGGTAATCGTATGTGGAGTTCTGGGCTACAGTTTCACTACAGACCCTCCGTTCAAACTAATCGGTAAGGTTTAGAATTTTTTACGTATATTATATGATCGAGATTATCAATCAGCGACGAATTATTCACGGTTTAAATTCGTCGTATTTTAACAGGACATATTCCCGGGGGAATGCCAACTGTCCAGTTACCACCTTTTGGATACACGAAAGACGACAATACAACGGTAACATTTCTAGAGATGTGCTCGAACTTGAGCAGTGGAATTTTGGTCGTTCCTCTAATCTCATTGATGGAGAATATCGCTATCTGCAAAGCTTTCGGTGAGTGGACGTTGATCGTTATTTAATGATAATCAAGTTTCTCAAAAGTGTACATTGCTGTAATGAATTATTCATCCATCGTATATTCCTTGTTGTTTCTTTTATATATATTTTAACGGTATAAAGATGTCATTGGATTTAAAAGTTCTTCAAGTCCAACGCCTTGAATCGATTATTTTCTTTTCTTTATTTTTCTTCTTCTTTTGTATTTCGTAACAAAATTCAAATATCTACAATTTTAGAACCAGGTTGAAACTTTCATTACAAAAAATTTGAGAGAACCAGATTTATTCATTATTTTAATTTGTAGCTAACGGAAAATCCGTCGATGCAACCCAGGAACTAATAGCAATCGGAATATCAAACATTGGAAATTCCTTCGTCCAAGCTTTTCCAGGGACAGGATCGCTGAGCAGAAGTGCTGTGAACAATGCTTCTGGAGTAAGAACTCCTTTGGGTGGTCTTTACACAGGTAAAATAATAACTATAACTTTTAAATGAATAACGAAAATGTGAATCATATTTTATCATCCAATTCTGAGTTGATTTACTCAGAATTAAAAAATTTTTTATTAAATATTTGAACAATTAGTTATCAAAGTATGACGCAACATTTAATTTTGTTACACATCTGTTCTAATTCCTAGTAATTTAATTCCGATCAAAACTGGATATAATATATTAATCGATAATTTGCATTTACATACGACGTAATGCGTGTCACATGTATATGAGTGTACAATATCATTACGTAATTGCAGTAAGTCAATTAATTTGTTATTCATGTAGTAGGTACATGTGCCTATATCATATCTGGATGAATTATGTGCTATTAATGTGTTCGTCATACTTCATCGAAAGTATTATTTGATTAAATATACCTAATTACGTTTAAACTCACTTGATTAGATGAAAGTAAACGATTGGTAACTTGTTTCGTAAATATTATCCCCGATCTTTGATTTTTTTTTTTTTTTTTTGTTTTGTCTTTAATTACATTGCAGATTATTTGTTAACTAACGATGTTTTTTTTTTGTTTTCAATGCATTTCAGGTATACTCGTTATTCTGGCTCTGTTATTCCTGACCCCGTATTTTAGTTACATCCCCAAAGCTAGTCTGGCTGCCATTATAATTGCTGCTGTAATTTTCATGGTTGAAGTGAAGGTCGTGAAACCAATGTGGAGGACAAAAAGTAAGTCCAGTCTTTACCCTGTCTTACAAATAATAATTACTCTTGAAAATTATGCATGGTTGAACGTACATACATCTTTTAGAATTTTGTATATGTATGTACATATACCCGCACACATATATCCATACATATTTCAATATCTTTATCCAAGCAAGAGTAATATGTCTTTATCTTGTACAGCGAGAATGTCTGATTAAAAAATTTAATACGATGAAATGTGTGTATGTGAGTTTACGTTTATAAATAAATAAGTGGGACAAGTCGACTTGTTCATATACATATACGACGAATAAAAGGTACGCTTAATAAAATGATCAAGGTCACTATCTGCAGTGCACGAGTTTAATAGTCGGAGGTTTTGATAAAATTCAATTCATCATTGGATATAAAAAAGGTATAACGAAATATTTAAAACAACTGCAGGTGAAAACTTGTTACCAGATTTTTGTCACAATTTTGTATCTCCTTTTTCTCAATCTCTATAGCATCTTTATTACAGGTGCATATGATATGTACGAGTTTTGCCCGTTTAATATAAGTGTATAAAAATAATTTGAAAGTGACCTATATGATATTGCCATTTATTTGGAGCAAACTATTGGCCCTCGAGGCTGGTCTGATCTGCTGATCACCTTGAGTCTCTTTAAATTCACGAACACTGTCTTATCTGAGCATGAGAAGACGGCGTATTAATCTTAAATTTTTTTTTATCGATTCTTCCACGATTCAATTTTAATTTGTTTTTTTGTTTTTTTTCTTTTTTTCGTATCTTTTTGTCTCAACATAATAACATGTTACGGAAATATTTATTACATATTTATACGTCGCACGTGCGGAGCGATACGTGACGTACAATAATTCGAACACGGATCCAGTTTATAAAGCGAACGATTTTTTGGATGAAAATCGATAACAATTTCATTCTTTTTTCAGAGTCTGATCTCATACCTGGCATAGCGACATTCGTAGCTTGTCTCGTTCTTCAACTGGAAATAGGAATTCTATGTGGAATTGGAATCAACATTCTATTCATCCTTTATCATGCTGCCAGACCAAAGATATCCGTCGAAGAACTGACCGTGAGTTTAAATTTTCTCAATTTAATATTAAACGTATATATTTTTTAGTTCGGTTATTAAATATTTTTTTTTTGAATGATGAAATATTAACACGTTAAGTTAATCTAAATTTTGATAACTAAAATAAGATTTGTAAATTTATTTCTTTCTGAATTTTTTTTTCTTCAGAGCCGTCGAGGAATTGAATATCTGATGTTGACCCCAGATCGTTGTCTGATCTTCCCATCGGTTGATTACGTTAGAAATTTGGTAACAAAATACAGTCTTCGTGGACGGAGTGTAGCTACGCCAGTAGTAATCGACTGCACACATATATACGGTGCAGATTTTACGGCTGCAACAGTAGTTGAAAGTTTAACGAAAGATTTTGCTGCCAGAGGACAGCCCCTTTTCTTTTACAATTTAAAACCCTCGGTACACGCCGTATTCGAAGGGGTTGCTCCCACCGATTTTGTAGTTTACTACACCCAGGAAGCCCTAGATGACCTCCTCAAACTTAACGAGGACCCAAAACTCTCAAAAGAAGTATCTCCGGCTTGAAAAAATGTGAGTATACGTATAATAATAAATATTTCAAGACGAATTAGATGAAGATTGAACAATAACTTGCCTCTAAAAGTACGGGGATTCGAGTCATTTTGAACATACGATCTTGTCTTCTTCATGTAATTAACGATTGGAGATCTGATCGTATAAATTTCCTCCACGGTCGTATAGGCAAGTCCGCAAGTAGTAGATATTATTGTTTAATTTTAAGAAACTATTTATATTCCGACTGTTCAATATAAGTTAACTTGTTTTTGGTCATGTTATATATAGGTATACTAAAATACTACTACTTCAAGTACGTAATATCTTAGAATATGATTTTTGTTTTTTTTTTTCGTGCAATATTTTTAAAAAATCGTTTTTTAATCCGTTGATTATCTCATCGCTAAAGCGATATTTCAATGAGCTGGATATAATTAGCTTATTTATAATTGAAGAGACAACACAGAAATTGTTTTCTTTATTTCAGAGCCTGATTTGTGTCAGGAATTTTTAATGCTCTGATTAATTTTGTCATATTATATCTGAATAAAAAAAAAAAAAAAAGAAAAGCAAAAAAATTAAAAATGTTAAGAATAGATTCGTCTGTATGTTAAAATTTAAAAAGAGACTCAAGGCTCTATTAGATGTATAATTTTTTTTATGTAAAAAAAAAAAATTAAAAATTAAAAAAAAAAAAAATTAAAAAAAAAAATACTATCCGAAATTTAATTTCAATATAGGTATAATATAGGTATACACTCTTGTACTATTGATAAAGTTTTGCTATTGTAGATTGTTGATAGTAATAACCAAAAACAGTATTAACTATATAAAAAATATTTAAGCGCAATTGTAATTAAATTAATCTCATCATTGTTTATTAGTATATTAATGTAACATCATGTTGTATAAAGATTTCACCTATATAGTATACGTATGCATATACAGGACATTTTGTTTTATAATAAAAATCATTTTCTTTAAGTGTATAGAAAAGTAAGGACAATTATTAAGAAGTTATTATTGTATCGAAATTTAAATGAAACATCCTGTAAATTATTCATAAATTAATTATAACTGTTTAGTACTTACCTCATTGCTAAGACATCGTGGTTTATAAACGCCATGTATTTATATTGTAAATTTATTTGTTATTAAACTGTCTACATATATGTACTGCATAGTTCATTAGAAGCATTAAGCTTGGGTGATCTTGATATAAATAATGAGACAAGAAAAGGAAGATATCGTATATGGATAAAATACAATCTAGTATAATAATAAGAGTGAATTTTGGGCATGTATGTTGCACGTATTCACTAAAAAAAAATTTATAGATCATTATACACCCTGCAGTACAATACTCGTTGGATTGATTAATTTTATTGGCAGCATGTACATACATACATAAATATATACATATATATAAATATATATTAAGTTGATGATACTTGAATGATACTGTGATAATTTTATATAAGAAAAATTGAGAAGAAAAGAAAAAGAAAAATAAAAAGTAAAAAGTAAAAATTTCTGCCACCAGTATAATTAGGGTTACGTGCATACTTTAAACGACGCTCTACCTTGCAGATCATTTCAATAATATCTGTAAATCTGAAGGAATAAAGTTGATTATAATAAAGTATAAAATTACCATTTCGGTTTTTATGTACATATAGTCTTATTTTTTATTCATTTTTTACTTTTTCATTTTATAAATATGATATTGCTTTATTATCGTTTTGCACAAAAGATATAATTACACAAAGTGCCTTAAAATAATAGTGTATTTTTTATTTTTCGTTATTTTTACATAAATACATACATATCTATATAAGTATATGTATGTATGTACATATACATATACAAGTATAGATTACTTATTATACATATAATGAATGTGCTTATTAAAGTAAGTATATAATAATATGTCTATGTATATATTTCATATGTATGTATTATTTGAGCAAAGCAACGTGCTGCATTCCCGCCGTAACGTGCACTTCTAAAACACTTGATTGTGTTCGAATTATACTATATTACGTATTAAAAAAAAAAAAAAAATCTTTATATATTTATATTATAGGTATACACGGTATATATACCTTGAAATTTATTATCGCTTCTATCTACACTTACTACTTAACGTATGTATAACGCATACAATATCTCGTGGGATTAGTCTCGAACAATTTGTACGTGCATTAGAAAAAGCTTAATATTCTTACTGGGTATACACAACCTGATTTCTTTTTTACGTATAATATATCTATATGGTTATATTAAGTATAGCAATACCAATAGACTTGAAAAAACAAAAAAATTATTAAAGCAATAAAAGATATGAGAACAACGAATCAACGTGTATCTAAAAAATCGTCATTAAGTGAACGAGTTTGATCAGGATTAAAATTTCAACGGTGATATCATACAATATATTAAATTTAAAAATTGACTCCGTTTCTTCTGGCTATCTACGATATGTCTATATTTATTTCAGGTTGAAAACAACCTTCTATGGCCATCCAAAATTCATGCCAGTAAGTTGATAGAATCGTTGATTAAAAGGCCGGTAAAAATCTCTCAAACGTTGAACTGCTGCTGGGTCTATGTGCGGGTGGCTTCGCCCCTTCGTTTTACCTTTTTAACAAAGTGTAAAAAATTCAGGTACTACTCACATCAATTGTTAAAGAATTCTTTGAAATTTTATTTATATATAAAATTCTAGTAACTCACCCAAACAATGAGGACTCGAACGTCCCTCCGACTTAAGGAGGCATGGGAATCCCTTAGTAGAGTTAAAATAGAAATGTTTTTCAGAAATGACTCGTTTTAATCCAAGAAAATCCTGGACTCTTGTCACCTCGACTACTGGATCGGCTATCAACCGTTCTCCACTGACAAAAAGGAGTTGCGAAAGAGGAAAGTAGAGAAGCCAATGTTCCAAATGCCTAGCATAAACCCCGATCTTCAATGGACCCCAAGAAGTATCGACGATTTGTGATCCGTTCAGAAAAGCCAATTCTTCAAAACGTGGCATCTTTACGCGTTTACTCTTCACCTGAGTGTAATCGGAAATTGCTCTTGTCACTGGGTCCCGGACCACAACAATCAGCTTTGTACCAGGATCCATGTGCTGAACTCGTCGTGGTACTTCCTCGGTTATAAAATAAGATGGTGTCTTTTCCATCGTTACTTGACCCTCCAAAGTTGGGGGCATACGATGCCTGCAATGAGAAAGAACAAACCACTCACCCCATAAAATTTTAAATATTGACGAAAAAAAAAAGCCTGTGAAGATTCGCTATTTTTTGTTATTTTATAATTAATACAAACCTGTACCAATGAAAACCCTTTGCATAGTGACGGTCGAAGAAATGTACCTCAGAACCGGCAGCTCTGATGTCTGGATGGAGTCTAAGAAATTCCAAAAGCGCTCTGGTTCCTCCTTTTTTAACCCCGATGATAAGAGCAACGGGTAATTGTCTACCAGGTCTTAGCCCCTGTTGTCTTAAAATTTGATACTTTGGAGCGACGTCGACTATTTCACGAAGGGTGTCATTATTCGGCCATAAAGGTACCAGCTGGACTTTAGTAGTGTGTGGATCTAGACTGGCGATATTGTCGAGTGGTATTTCTTCGACTTTAACTTTACTGGATGATCGGAGTAACAAGGTATCAGAATAAGATTCTAGCTTAGTTTTATCGAGTGTTAATTTTCGCGATAAACCACCGAGAATACAAGTGTTGTATTTAAAACTGACCCATAAAAGAGTAAGCACTAAAAAACTTAATAAACAAAATTGTTTAGTCCAAAAAGGTTTCCTCAACTCCATTTTGAACACTTTTATTATTATTTATCGATTATTATTATTATTATGGACGAGGATAATTTTCAGGAACGTGCATTTTTGCTTTATGATATGTTCGTTAGTGATATGTTCTAACGTAGGCTATTATCTATACGTTTTGCACAACCATCTGTGGAAGAAAATTGTTCTTTGATAATCGGTTTAATTTTGAAATATGTTGATTTAATTTTTGTTACTTAAGTATAACACATTCTTATTCAATCAACGACATTTTGCGTGATCTGTTTTATATATTTACCGTTACGACTGACCATTTTATCCTAAATTAGGGCTCTGCCCGATTAGTATTACTTTTCATAATCTCACACGGTCATTTCAATACAGTCACTCATCTCTCCCATGAAATGCGGGCTGCAGGACGAGTCTTTTAGGCGTAGCATAAGCTTGGCTATTGCAGCTTGCATATCCAGCTGATAGCATCTGAAATACATACATACAAGTAGTACAAGATCTGTAAGTAGTAAGCTTTCAAATTTCAAAGAACCTATACCATTCACGATTGCTTCATCTAATTCATAACCATCAGATGTTCAACAATCATCATAATTACACAGCTTAGAATTAGTTTGTAAGTTTTGAATGAGGGTTTAGTAACTAATAATCCAGAAATTGATAAATTAACGAATTTTTACGCATATAAATCACATCTTGAAGAACACTAATAGAAATTATTCTGAGAAGGATAGATGTTGACTTGAATCATTTTGTTTGTAGTTTTAGCTAGTATAACATTACGCATAATTTATTTACAAGTATGAATCATAATTGTGACATATACTTACGTTGTGCTCGGATATGAGAATGAAAAATGTAACATTTACACTTCATTTCACATGAATAATTACCCGTCTGATATGACGGTGTAAACAATCTTGAATACACTTCATTTTAGTAAGGGAAAGCACGTTTCATTGCTCATTATCAAAAGGCATGCCTGCAGGATCAATACCGGAAGTATTGAACCCAGAGGCTGCATGTTCAGAAAGAGGTGAATAAAATACAGAGAGGATGAGCAATGAATGAAATATTTTATTTTATATAGGGGGTAAAAAATTCCCCTCAATTTTATACTCAAGTTTAAATATTAGTAAAATACTTGAGCGTGATTTAAAATCTATGTCACGACTAGACAGCATTGCGTCTGTAACCGACGCAAGTCATAATCGTCCGCGTTAAAGACGATAAGATGTTTATATATACCTATATATATTGGAATAAAATAGTGGCGGTATCTAGCGATTATCTTCAAACCTTGGTTAAATCAATACAGCATCATTCGTGATATTAAAGTAAGCCATTTTATCGACTATGTTATACAGGTATAGTATATGTTCTGTATATGGCTTAAAGCGCATGACTGGCAGACGCACCTGCTCAGATATTCGGTTTTGAAATAATCTAGAATATTCGGATGATGAGTTTTTATTTTTTTTTTTTGGTTGTTGAATAAGCCACGTTATGTGAAATCTGCTATGAATATATTTATAAAATCCAGCAACTGTGATAGTTTACACAAGTAAACTCCCCCCCGTGGTTGAAGTCTCAGAATTACAGCGATAAAAAAAAAAAAAAAAAAATGTTGATAATTCAAGACGCTGTATATAATTCTCTTTTGAAATAATAAATAATTGAAAGTTTAGACATAGTTTATACGCCTAAGATCTTTGACCCCTTATGGACAGTAAAAATTTGTGATTCCCAGACTTTAAGTGATAATTAAATTACTCATGAACTATGTCTCCTCATAAATGTTAACTAGCGATAACTGATGAACTCGTTTATTCTCATCTCAGAATTCCGGGCTTAGAATCTTCTCACTAAATTCTAATTTAGATTACCAAGATCGAAGAATTCAGTATATAAATCATTTCATTTCTTCTTTTCTGACAGGCTTACAATAACAGTCTTTGCCAGATTCAATATAACATAAGTTCGTTCTAATTTTAAATTGTGCTTCTGCAATTCGCAGAATGCAGCAGTCCAAACAGAGAATATCCTACACATATTGAATTATGAACATATTAAATTAATACATGGGAAATTAATTTCTTAAGATTTTATTCTTTATGATATACAACAATCACTCATTAGTAAGTAAATATTACATGTTTAATTGCACTTTATACTACAAATGGTGAACATCGGAGTTGCTGTGGTTAACCACCTATGATATAGAGAGTTGATATAGATTATATCTTTCATCTTTGATAGAGTGTGTTTCATTTACATTGAGTTAGAATGTCACGGCTATTAATACTTGTAGGTATAGGTATGTATGAATTGAATAGTTTTTAGCTGTCCGTAAGTGAATATACATACAGGAGTCAATTGTGACCGTATATGATCCTCGATTTATACAATTACACTTCATATACGTATAGAATCGAGCAAATTCCTATTTGAATGCTAATATAATAATTTAATTTACGAGTTAATGTTAAGTAAGAGACATAAAATAAAAATAACAGTTACTCATTCACATTAAATCTTATATTAATTCTATTTCAAAATCTTCGAAACTGGTACTGTACGTAGCCAACTTCGGTTGATCTGGAGGTTCATCTGTGTAGAAAAATATACATATAACTTAAAAAGAAAAATAAATGAAATAATAAAAAAAAAAAAAAAAAAAGAAGAAACTAAATTTTTAGAAAGCCGAAACTGGAGACGATGCTGATACATATCGCTGCAGAATCTCGGGTTATTCGATCTTATGAACTGAAGAATCAACGCAGATTTTATTAAAGGATGCCTTAGAGTCTGTCCGGCTTACCGATGAAGTGAGAATATTACAGTTGTTGTCAGACATTTCTTGCCTGAATTTAAGTGGTCCAAAATTTCTAAACTATACCGAAGTCTGAAGGAGAGGCAAGAAACCGTTATCTTAGGTATACCTTAACGTCTTTTTAGGTCTCGCTCAAATCGCTTCTCTGGCTGATCGCTCTGTCCTACTTGGTTTTACATGCATACCTTTCCTGCAGACATATAGCCAGGTTCGTGGTACCAACACCGTTACACACTATGGTGTAGAAAGCAGGGTTAATATTGCTGCGTAGTCGTCGTGTTTACCAGTCTCTTTGCCAATACGAGAGATCCCCTCTACAAAGGAATTGACGGTCTTTCCTTTGTGTAAATACTATACTTGTATATGTGCACGTGTGCAGTGTGCGAGTCATATGTACTCGGTTACGGGTGATGGTCCACCGGGTCAGTTCTTAGTCGACCATCAAAGTAAACGGAATAATTTTTCAATCATCGCTCCAAGTTTGTCATTCTGTATAACTACAGTACATTTACACGTCATACAAAATGATCGGTAAATACTTAATATTGCTGGTAACGATCGGTACTGCGACTGCTCTCCAGGTAAATTTAACGCTATATAGAATTTTATTTTATTTAATTTTTTTTGTTTAGTTTTCGTTTGGTCTGGTATTTTTTGTTTTTTAAAAGTATAAAACCGTTGAGTTTCTTTCTTTAATATTTTTTTTTTTTTAGTTTTTATCAGACTATCTGTGGCTTTGAAGGCAATTAGAATCCGGGTGTAGTCACTAAAGCCTAATTACTTTTACGTTAATTTCAATTTTATGATGTTGTTTCGAAAACTCCGGTTAACACCGTTAAAAGAAAATGGCCGATGCCACGCCTAAAAATTCTGTTGACTTCGATCCTTTATGTATATGTGTATTGATATTCGAAACTTGTTATTGCCAATTATAATGAGTTAGCCAGACTGCAACGTGGGCTTGTAGAATGATTCAACGATTGTAATTTCGATATATTAATCGAATTATTTTATGTATAATATAATGTTACGACGTAAGCCAAGGTCTACAGGTATATTTTGAATACAGATTGTATCTCTATGTTATTATCATTATTTTTTTTTTACGTCATTCTTGTAACTGTTATAGAGATTTCGCAAAATGTCATACCTCGCTCTATTTGAGGAGAAAAAAAAAAAATTTTTTTTTGTGCAACGATTATTATATTTTACGTTTAGAATGGAAAAAGGAATAATTATTACTCATATATCCATACATTCACTTATAAGTTATTACTAAACCTTAGAGTGAGATAAAAAGTACCGGTTTCCTGTGTAGGCTATGGGCACGTTCACTATACCTATATCTATATACGTATACAGTTTTATAGCGGCGTAGAACCGAGTCATATCCACATTCGTACGTACTATATCTACTATGTATACTATAGAACGCTATTTCAGGGACTGATGAGTAGCGACCTGGTTATACGATAAATATTATTATTTCGTAGTTTTAACCCATCCGATGTTTTATCATATGCATATATAAGAAAAATTCACTTTTACACAATAATATAATTTTATGAGGAAAAAATTTGATGCATTTATAATTTCTACGATGATATATTATAAATAAATATACATACCTATATCTATACCTATATTACACTTTCTAAACTCCTTTGTTTGAATACAAATGATAATTACCCGTAGGGTATACGAAATGCGTACATAAGCGAGGTGTGGCTTCCTATAGTAGAATTAATACAGATTACTATTCAAATTATACACACATATACGCGTATACATTTTCAAACTGTTAATTTATCATTTATTTTTTCTAATTTTTCGTACAGCAAATAATTCCGGTGACGATTTACTACGAGACATTATGTCCGGACAGCATGAAGTTTTTTACGGATCAAGTTATACCGACATGGAATGACTTGAAGAATTACTTACGACTGGAACTGGTTCCTTTCGGAAAATCAAATTGGACTGATGTTTCAGCAGATAATATAACATTCCATTGTCACCATGAAAGTAATGAGTGTGACGGCAATAAATATCAGTCATGCCTTATCGATCCTTCGTCTAACGTCAATCTTGACGATCAAATGATGTTCTTGAATTGTCTGATGAAAGATCAGATGAGGGAGCAAAAATACGATGCTAGAGTGCGAGACGTGAGTTTTTGGATATTCGAAACTATATGTATACTGAAATTTTTTCTAGTCTAAACATCATTTCTTCAATATACTGTGAACTATAAATAATATTTCATAAAACTGTATATTTATCTCTCTATAATGAATTTAACGATTTTTCGTTTTATACTATCAGTGTGCGGCCAAAACCAACGCCCCATCGGTGAACGTGCTAGTATTGGACCGTTGCGCTCAAGGAATACATGGAAGCACCTTACTTCGTGCTAATGGACAAAAATCGAATAGAGCACAGAACCCCTTGAAATCCGTTCCATCAGTTTCCTTTGCCAATGTAAGTAATAAAGTTTTTTTCCTCGTGAAATATAACGTTCATTATAGGGAGCATGGAAACGTCCATGCAGTACTAATTGCATATATTTATTTTTTAATACGGAATATTACATTTTAATTTTACTTTCACAGGCAAATCCACTTGACGAGGGAGAGAGCAAAAAAGCCGTAGATTCGTTCCGATCTGCTGTGTGCAGTCGTATTATTGACAATCCAAAGCCTAAGGCCTGCGAAGGTTCCGGAGCTCCGATAACAACTGTGGGTTTGATAACCTTGTTCGCCACAGGTCTGGTTGTCCGTATGCTCTAAAAAGCTCTATAATCTCACAATACGTAAATACTTATAAGTTATCGGTATAAGTTTGAGAATAATTTTTAATATATTATACATATATATATATATATATATATATATATATAATTATTATACTGCACAGTGAATATTTTTTAATAATAATACAAATACATTCAAATTTTGTGATAAGATAATAAAAAATCTATTAAAGAAATACAATCGGACTACTTATAGCGTTGTTTTCGTTTTATAAAAATACACATAACACGTTGTTATTCAGGGAGTATAAGTACCTACTTATAATGGAGATTGGAACATTTTGTTTTGATAAATGTTATACATATGGATATGTAAATTCGCAATATCTATTTATGCGTATATTTAGAGGCGACGTTACTTATATGGACAATTTTTATCACACTATAGCTGTTTCAATTTTCTTCGCGAATACCAAGACGATCTTGTAATAGACTATGAATAGTCTTACTTAATTGTCACAGTTAAACGCTCGGGATTTGACACAAGGACAGTTAGGCTGCATTGCGTTACGTACATTGACCTCATCAACTATCAAATTACGAGTTAAGCTGATTACGCAATTTTAATTCTTGTACTTAAGCGCCAGGCGTCGGATCGGAATGCATTACAAGTACTATTAGTCTGTCACATACGCGAAAACAGCGTTTGCATGCTATAAATTATTTGCGCTCACACCAACGAGGTAGTCGCAAATTTTTTAGTAACTGAAACTGCATTAATTCTAATTCATTATCGTCCACTATATTTAAAATAAGAAGTCGTAGAAAGGGGAAAGTCAAAGATAACAAAGTAATTATTGATTTTTGTTATATCTATGTATGGGAATTTATTGCTGCAATATCGATACAATATAATAACTTATTATCAAAGTTATGTACTGCAATTAATAATTGTTTCTTAAAAATAAATATGTACCCGTCGTGAATGATCGAGTCTCTTTATCTGCTTTCTGCAGGCATACAGGTCAGCAAGTTCCAAGTATTTTAATTAAGTTAGATACCTAGCATTGGGTGCGTTCCGATATTCTCTGCCAACGCTGAAAGTGTAGAGGGAGTGAGACATGAGTACGGATAACCCCGCAGTAAGACGCACCAAAGACTGGCTTATAGTACTCCCAGCTAATATCGGAACATACCCATAGTCCTCATAGAAATCAGTGGTCGTATCTCGTTAACGCAGCCCCCATGCGAATCGTTTGACGCCACGAAGGCCACTGACTCTATGACAGGTGCCCCTATTCAAGGTCGAGGTCGGTGCTCGTCCTTGCCCGCGTAGTTGTACCAACAGGGTGCGAAATGCGAAATGGTATTACCATTTCGCAGTCGAATTGACGAACCACTTATACAAGAATGGCATACGGGTTGCATACGATAAGGCGTAACAATTTCCGTGGCAAGAGCTCGATAATTCAACCGTGAGATGGCGACACCATTTGGCACCTCGTTGACGCGAACAGCTGGGCAAGGATGAAGAGTGACCTTGACATTGAGTAGGGACTGTCGTAGGATCAGTGGCCCTCGTGGCGTCAAAGAGTGCGTGTGGGGGTTGCGTTAACGAAATATGATGCGTGACAGACATCTTAAAAGATATACTACTTACTTATACGATTGCAGAGAAATTGTGCCGAATTAGACACTGTACTCATTGGCGAAAAAGTTTATTATTGACTAGTTTGAGTAATTTATTGAATGATAGTGATATTATAACACTTATCCTTCTGTTACAGATGAATAAACTTTCATCATAGCCAAGCACATCTCCGTTCAGCAAGGATACGGTTTAAACTGCAATGAACGAACGCACATCGGTGTCTATTATTCTTTCTGTATGAAATTAGTTGTTCTAAGTATTATTTTATCATCACGAAAAAATATTTTACATTGTACGGCCATGAGCCAAAATGCAAGTAATGAAACTTGATTAATTGTAAAAAATGGCTATTTTTAAGAAACACTTGTAAATCGTACGGTATATAACTTTGGTCGTATACATATGGCGTATAATACTGGTTGTATCATGCTTCAGCGAGAAATGTTAATAATAAACAAGATATGAGTATAATCAATTGCCTCGCATTATTTCCCCTTTTCCTTTCCCTGCATAATAGTCAAAATCATGAAAATGACATGAGTATTAAGACGTAGGTAGACGTAGGTTAGGATTTTCTGAAATTTTATGCCGAAAACTGCTCCTGGTATCAGGAGAACATCTGAGCCGAGGAGGTGTGCTGAAATTTTTGGCGGGAAAAATCAGGAGCATGTGTCTGAGCATGCATGCATTCGTATAGATGTGTCTCTCTGCATCTCTCATTAGCCTACAAAATTTAGAGTTTTTGAAATTTTAAATCGAAAAATTGCTCCTGGTATCAGGAGAACATCTGAGCCGAGGAGGTGTGCTGAAATTTTTGGCGGGAAAAATCAGGAGCATGTGTCTGAGCATGCATGCATTCGTATAGATGTGTCTCTGTGTATGTCTCATTCGCTCGCAAATTTTAGAGTTTTTGAAAGTTTAAGTCGAAAAATTGCTCCTGGTATCAGGAGAACATCTGACCCGAGGAGGTGTGCTGAAATTTTTGGCGGGAAAAATCAGGAGCATGTGTCTAGGCATGCATGCATTCGTATAGATATCTCTCTCTGCATCTCTCATTAGCTTACAAAATTTAGAGTTTTTGAAAGTTTAAGTCGAAAAATTGCTCCTGGTATCAGGAGAACATCTGACCCGAGGAGGTGTGCTGAAATTTTTGGCGGGAAAAATCAGGAGCATGTGTCTAGGCATGCATGCATTCGTATAGATATCTCTCTCTGCATCTCTCATTAGCTTACAAAATTTAGAGTTTCTGAAATTTTAAGTCGAAAAATTGCTCCTGGTATCAGGAGAACATCTGACCCGAGGAGGTGTGCTGAAATTTTTGGCGGGAAAAATCAGGAGCATGTGTCTAGGCATGCATGCATTCGTATAGATATCTCTCTCTGCATCTCTCATTAGCTTACAAAATTTTGAGTTTTTGAAATTTTAAATCGAAAAATTGCTCCTGGTATCAGGAGAACATCTGACTCGAGGAGGTGTGCTGAATTTTTGAGCGGAAAAAATCGAGCGCCTCATTATATACAGCCCACACGCCTTTCATGTAATATACGACTCAAGATTGCACATCATTAAGCGTACCTAATTTTTTATTCAAATTCCTATAAGTCGAAAAATTTCGCCGTGTTCTCACGATTATTTTAATTCACTTATCTCATTCAATATCTGAAATAAAAAGTCACAGGAAGGGGAGTGGAAAATAATGCAGTAATTAATTATAGGTATATCTGGGGATTTATTGCTGCAGCATCGATACAATATTTCTCATTGTCAATGTTTACATACATACATACAAAATGTAGTAATTTTTTATAGGTATTAGCTCACACGCGCGCTATGCGCGTGATGAAACTAATTTTTTTTTATCAGCATTTTGCAAGAACCACCTCAGAAAAATCAGTCAGCACTGAGATATTTTTTCTACGAAATCCTCGAAGCAGCCCTAGATTTGGGGATCGGGGTTACTGGGGCTATAGGGCCGGGCCCTGCACGCTCAAGGGTCCCCAGAAATGCCACTCACACTTGAAAAAAAAAAAATTTGCAGCCTCATTTCAAACGGATTACTGAATAATTCCGGTTATCTTTTTCTTAGAAATTTTGTTACATGTATTCATATAATTTTCCTCTATTCGCAAAGATATTATCTCTACGAAGGGTCGCGAAAAATGTGTGTAGCCGCAGGCCCCTTACACGTTAAGTTCGGCCCTGATCTGACCTGAGTAACTGCAATTTTTCCCCTGGCTGAACATGCTTATTTTCATCAATTCGTGCATCGTAATGATGAATGCATCGTAATTGATCAAGTTTCTCATTCGCGTTATGCCGTACAAGTAATTATAACATCAACAACATTCTTATTGCAGTAAAGTAATAGCTAATATAAGAAAAATATTTTTTTAATTTGTACTTTTTTTGGGTTAGCATTAAGTGGCCGGACTGCATACAGATACTGTGCATCTCTGCCGAATACAGTAATACATCGTTAGGCTACTATGTAACAATAAATATCTGTTCGGAGTATTCATATTGAATCTCGTTAGCGCAGCCCCCGATGTTAACTGTTTAACGCCACGTGGGCCACTGAAAATTCTACTGCTGGTAGAGGTACTCAACTTGCGGTCTGGCTCAGTGCTCTGAAATGGTATCGTCATCTCGCGGTCAAAGTGATGAATTATTCCTCCCGGCAGTCATGCTAGATACCGGTCTTACCGTTGGTCGGTCGGTCTTACCGTTTGTCGATAAGACCGGTATTTGGCACAACTGCCGGAAAAAAGATTCATCAATTTTCAATTTTTTTTTGTTGTTCACTCTGCGATTATTGGGAAGATAACCAAATTTTCTCTGTGAAAATGGTTCATCAATCACCAACAAACGATTCTACATCGATTAACGTCAAAATGGATCGAAAGTAATATGATCGGGGGGCTAACTGGAAAAATTCTCTAGCCTAATTTTAAAAAATTGTTTTTTTAATCAACGGATGACCATCAAATGTCCGGATTAGTCCATCATTGACCGACAAACGATTGCAAAGACAATTAATTCATACCGAGCAGATGAGGGGCTTACTATGTGGAGGTGTTTACGGGATACAGAGGATCCCTACTGTAAACCAACTTTGTAATTTCCAACATTTTCAGGAGGTGGCGTCCTCAATATCTTATTGGCGAACTACTTTTGCCGTAAATTTCCAGCGGGAATGAGTTTAAATTTTTTGTGTATTATTTAAACTTATTACTTGCAAAAAATCTCTCAAAGGCATAAAAAACACTTTATGTATAAGGTTCAGATGGGTATGTATTAGCAATTCAAACATTTTAAAATAAAGTCAAACTCCACACATTCACGAGTTAAAAATTACAGGTATTTAAATAGGGTTTTTAAAAATCGAATACATACAAAACATCACTGTAACAAAACACCGATACTTCTTTTGTTGTTCTGCAAGTCAGTATTAATATCGTTAAGTAATACACTTAAGGCATGTCTATTTTTATTATTCTAAATAACAGTCAGAAATATACATCTCACGTTCTTCTTTAATCATATAACAAATAACTAATATGCAATTTACAGATTCGGTCAAACTTTTTTTTGTTACTTCACTTTTGTCAATTTCAATCAAAAAATAGGTAGTATATTATTTAATATCAATAATCAATGAAGATATTCTGAATCTGAAAACTGATCCAGTCACTGTTAGTTAATTAGTCTGACTTTAGGATCTGACTATGTAAAAACAAAAAACAAATAAGTTAAGAAATAGAATAAATTATAAGATGAAAAGTGATAATGTATCAGCTACTAAAAATCGAACACAACATAATATTTTCAGTTTTGAAAAATTGATCCTAGTATTTCAGAAGAGCCTAAATTTCAACTGTCTATAATCCAGCGACAAAATTAAAATTATCCACGATTATTATCGCATGGCTAAAATCTCTCTTGTAGCTACTTGACAAATAAGTTCAAAATTTGAAGAAAGATGAGCTCTCCAAAAACGGCAACGTGACCATACCAAAGCCGAATAATTCGGGCTCTGTATTCCATGAAAAATACGGGCGACTGCTCTACCCGTAAAATTATTATCACGATAACAGTAGACCAAGCTACGAACATCACTTGCTATTTGGGCTTCGTTCACCAGCTTAGTCTGCAATTATTAAAGAAATAAAATTAATCATTTAAAAATGAATGATTACTCAGAATATGATCATCAGATACGTTCCGTATTCCATTGTTAAACGATATCATATTTATGTTCAGTCAATTACTAATTCAAACAAACCTCAAGCTTCAAATCAATTTTTGCCAACGGATTTTCAGATTGAAAGTATTCCCTGATTGTTGTCTTTAGCGTGTGAGACTTGTTTATAATATCTTCAGTCAATTCTCTGCACTGACTAACAGAATCTAGAGCGACTCCAGTCAAGGCAGAGTATATAGCTTCTAACTGAAGAAGACTCATACTTTGTTGCGATGATGTGCGATCAGACAATGCGTCTAGAGCATCATCTAATTCCGCGTTCGAGAGATCACCTGGCGCTCTTACTCTGATGCCTAGTGTATCAAATACAACTGATATTGGTGTCCGCTTCCATTCACCTGTTTCTGTTAAAAAAAACATCAAAAGAACATTAACAATATCGTTCTTGCACAAAAATCTGGATTCGATGTCCTCAGGATCGAATCATGCAATAAAATAAAACATAAAAACGATTGGAAAGTACCTGTTGCCTGCCATTCCAGGTTCTTTAAATGCCCTTTAACCACTCCACTGTCCCATCCAATAGCAGCAGCCACATCAACTACAGGAAACTCTATAATTGAGCTATTGTCGTGAGATATTCCTCTTTTCAGATCCAGAGCAATTGCCATGGCCAGTGGTGGCGACTAGAACGAAAACGTGATTGAAAATATTTTAGAATACAAGTTTGTAGTAATTTTATTAGCCAAGATCGATGATTTTTCTTACAGTTTGAGCAGCAGCCTTTAAAGCTTTAGGACCATTGTAACTGGTGACTTTGGCGTTTACATAAACTGATGGTAAAGTGGTGATAAATTTCTTTGGATGAAGTTCAAGGTAGCAAAGAAGAGTGGAAATGATTTCTTGAGGTATGTCAAGCACTTTGACGATCTCGTCTACAGGAATGGCTACCTCATGGCCTGGGCATCTTTTTTTGGCTTCAAAAGCGCCGCTTTTTGTGCAAGAGCAAGGGACGAATATTTTTTGCAACAAACGTCTGACCATATGTCTGTCCACCCCGTTAGCATAGATATGACGACGTAACTCAGACTTATCACCTGATTCCTAAAAGCAACAAAAATCAGATAAGAATTCAATAGTTTCATAAAACTTACCGCAGATCTTTTTACCTTGGAGCTTATGAAGAGATGGCAATGCGCTGGGAGACCATCTCTCCCAGATCTACCAACTTCCTGAACATATCCTTCGAAACTTGAGGGCATATTGTAGTGAATGACTGCCCTGATGTCAGACTTATTAATACCCATTCCAAAGGCAACTGTAGCTACTACTATCCTCGTCTGTCCGCTCATGAACGATTTTTGTACAGTTTTACGTCGAGCAGAAGACATGCCTGCGTGATAGGCTTCAGATATGCAAGATATCTTTTCATCGACCTTTGAATGCACTTTAGGATCCTGTTAGGAGAAATAATTTCATAAAGCAATACACCCGAAATTGACAATCGATTTTTTATTAAGGATCGATATCTTCGTACTCACAAACAAAGAAGTTCGCAAAAGTCCGGCTAGTCTAACACACTCGTCCCGTCTTGTGCAGTAAACAATAATAGAATCTAGATCCTTGAATCTTTCGCTTTTTAGAAGATCTATGAGCGCCCGATCTCGATATTCATCTTTAGATACTGTTAACGTTAAATTTCGAGGTAACGGAGTATCGGAAATAACGCCAGCCATTCCGTCAGGAATACTCAAATGATCGACTATACTTTCAGCAGTGGACTTAGTTGCTGTTGCAGTAAGACCCAGAACAGTTTTTACGCCTAATTTTTCCCTCAGAACTTTACAGACCATCAAATAAGACGGCCTAAAATTATGTGACCATTGCGATATGCAATGAGCTTCGTCTATGCAGGCAAAAGCGATTGGTGGAAGCTGTCTCAGCAGCGCTCCAAAGCCTGTTGATTTTTCTCCCGCACATATAGCCTCAGGAGAGATGAGGAGAATATCAAGAGTGCCTTGTTTCACCATATCCATTACTTTTGTTCGCTGTTTTGCAGCTTGCGCAGTGTGTAGGCAGGCTGCAGACAGAAACTTTGGTACTCCGGTTACTTGGTCATCCATCAAAGAGACCAGAGGAGATATGACCAGAGTAATACATGGCGAATTTTTGGCGTAGAGATAAGCAGGAAGCTGGTAACACAAGCTTTTTCCAGATCCAGTTGACAAAGTGACCAGCGTTGACTGTCCAGATAATATTCTCATCACTGCCTTCTCTTGTCCAGGCCTAAAACTCTCGTGACCAAACTTTTTCAATGCATCTAATACTTCGGCTGGTGTTACTGCAAAATCAAACGTAAGATAAACAGAAAGAACTCGTATCACGTTAAATTTATAGCAAAGAGAAGTAGAAGAGTTACCATTGAGATCATTGCTCGATTCTCTTGGATACAAAGGTTCTACAGGACCTATTTCTGGAGGAAGTAGTTTAGCAAGTAGATTTTCTGGTATAGTATGACCAGATGGAGCGTGCTGAAAATACAAAATTCAGCTTATGAAAATTTCCTATTTTTATTCAGTCTGAATAAAAGTTATTAGTAAAGTAGCTGACTTACGCTTCCAGAATCTTCATATTCCAAATCTTCTGTAAAATCTACATCATTCAACATATCATCGAAGTTTTCATCATTTGATGGATCTGTTTCAGGAATTGTGCCTGAAGTGCTTGATACATCATCCTTATTTTTTTCATCCTGCAATACTGGCGATTGGATAGAACGAGAAATGGCCTGTGGGATGAGATTCAGCCTGTGTTTATGAGCAGCCAAGACAGTTTCACTTGCCATTTTAGCCGCCTCATCCAGCGTTGGGTATTCGCATGGCTCTTCATCGCCAATAAGAGGTAGCAAGTCATCAGACTTTAGCGATTTACATTCCCTAGAGAAATGGCCGATATCCCCGCACTTGAAGCAAGTCAAAACGCCTTTTTTCTCGACCAAATCAGCGAGGTCCAAACCTCCTTCTCCAGATGCCAGTTCTTTTTTTTTCTGTTTCCACTGATTCTTTTTGTACTTTTGAAAGGTCATAGTCTTTTTTCCTCTGACAAAAATTTTCTTCTTTAAATTTATCCTGACAAAGTTTTCGTTTATATTTCCAGCCGCGATTTTCTGCTCCAGTCTTTCCTTGTCTGACGAATTCTTCTTTGACTTTTTCCCAGTACTAGATGCCTGCGGTTCTTCAGAATCTTTACCAGAAATAACTTGTGCAAAGTCGGAAACCAGATCCCCGGTTCCCATTTTTGGTAGTAAAAATCTAGGCACTGTATTAACCGTATCAACCCCATAAATTTGTTTGTCTGGTCTTTCAGTCTGCACATCTTGAACCTCTGATTCAGAATCTGGAATTTTTTTCTTACCCTTAACCGGCTTGGTCAATGGCTTCTTTTTTGTACCCCGAGCTGCTCTAGTCTTTCTAGTTATTGCAATTTTTTTCTTCTCTGTGTTTTTATCATCTACAATTTTACTCTCTGAATCATCAGAAGTGTCTTGTTTAATCCTCCTGTAAACTTTCCGCTGAGTTTGAGCAGCTGGAGCCTGCGAAATGCTGTCTTCTACTCTCTCTACGGGCAGAGGCTTAGCTACAGAATCTTCAGTCAAATCCTTTAAAGTTTTCTTCGTGTCTTTAGTAGCTACAGACTTTGCTTTGTTACCCGGTTCTTCTTCATCTATTTTTCTTTCTTCTACCTGAGGACTAATCAAAGTCAATTCTTTTGCTGCTTCATTTTCCCCATCGTTACAAATGCTAGGAGGACGAGCCTCAATATTCAATGAACTTTCGCTTATTACCGAATCTTGCGAAAGTTTAAGGTTTGCCGACCCTTTCCAATTGTCAACACATTGGCGTTTATTAGCTTGACTTTCACCGCTGTTATAATTCTTGTTAATATTCCTTATACGTTTATTTTTTTGCTCTCCTTCAGAATCGCTATTGCAAATAAAATCCTCGTCATCAGAAAATTGGATCACATTTTGCGATCCGATTAAAGAATTTGCTGTATTAGGCGAGTATATACTAGACTCAAGTGATTCAACTCCGGAATCACTAGTGCGTGACAACCTGTTAGGATTACCGATCGAAGATTCGGCATTATTATTTCTCGAACATCTCTGCAACCATCCGGCGTCTATTTTTCTCAAAATATTAACAGTTTTTCCATCAATTAGCTGATGAACAGCGCTAACAGACTGAGAGCAAAGCTTATTCTCCCCTTGAACAATTTTAAGCTTATCTCCGAGTATAGGTTTCATTATTTCATTCGGATCAAATCCGTCTTCTTGCTGAGACGAAGTAACATCTTTAAAGGAATTTGAGAGTTCAGATTTGCTCCTAGATTTATTCATCGACAAAGATTTCCTTGGGTTTCTTTTAGTGAAATTTGAACTCTTAAACATTTCCTGTGATAATTGAAATGATGAAGATCTACCGACAAGTAAATTCTGCTTTTTTTTAGGAGTTGTTTTCTTCTTATTGTTCAAATGATTTCCCCATACGCCATCGACGTTCGCATTTTTTGAGGAAGGAACTGCCTCAAAAATGGTCTCTTTTTTTGGAGTAAGTTTAACCGGATCACGATTTTCTGTATTGGTAAAATAATTTCCCTTTTCGCAAGGCTCTTGGACGATTGAGGAATTTACAGAACTCGTTGATATGTTAGATTGTATATCGTCGGAAAATGTTATGTCCATTAGAGTTTCTTCCAAAGCACGAGTTTTCAATTTCCAATACATTTTGTACGCGTCTCGTATAGTAATGTCAGCATCTCTGATATCGTTCTGTGTAAAAGTATAAATTTTATTTTTTATTTTTGAATAATTTGACGAAATTTTTTTTTGGTTATAAACGCGATTTTTACTTACCTTGTTAGGTTTTCGACCATATTTTTCCATGAAATCACTTTCCCATAATTTTACTCTTAGCTTTGATTTTTGATATTTTGTTTTAAAGGTCGGGTCTCCGAGGAGTTCCATGTCTCTTATAATAAACTAAAAAAAAATCGTCTACATTAAAGATAACGGTACTACGTGTAATCGCGATATGAGAATAACAGTGTGCTAAAAGAGGTTGGGAAATTTGACAGTTTAAACGCGCCGAAATAATCGATAGTGACAAATCTTCGACTGGTATCTCGATATCGATATTATACATAAACGTATCTTGTATCGAATCTCGTGGATCACCTGTTTTTAGTTGACATGTGAAACAGTGAAGTTTGGTCGGTGTCTCCGTCTGTCGTCGTTCGTTTAAACCAGTGAAAAACCAAGATGGCCAAATAGTGTTAACGGGTTGTGGAATGTGCGGTTTGAAAATTCGAGTTTTCGGTAAAGCGCTGATGGCCTAGCGATGGCCGAGTTTAACATCGACGTTAGCAAGCTTCCGGAGGACGTTAGGGAAAAGCTTGCTGAACTGGACCTCGAGCTATCCGAAGGTAAGGGGGTTTATATTCAAGCCAGACTATAAGGTAACCCTTCTGACTCACCGCGTACGAATCCCTCCGGCTGGCGCCTGCTTCGTAATAATCGATAATTTCGTACTGTTGCCATTTTAATTCAACTGAATTACAGGTTAAAATATATTACGTAAATACACAAGGTGCGGCTGTTAACACTATGTAATTCTAACCCCGCTTAATTACCCCGAACGAACCTCTAATTGAACCCATAAAGATCCACTCGACGAAAGAGCAGTCTACTGCTGGCCGCACCTCTGCGTTCAATTCTCTGTCTACTGTCGTCGTAAATGATCAATTTTTTCAGTTAAAATCCGCCTATTTAACAGCTACATATTTATATTGTATTAAATGTCGAGAGCATGTATATCCCTCATCAATCATGCCGCATTTTTTAGTAATAAATCAGCTCTAAACTCTCGCGGTTTTCAACTTCCAAGTATTCTTTGTCATCATCGTGTTTCTCGCGAGAACCTATACATATTGTCATATTTGTTGCTACCCCGCAGTGGTGTCTATTCCAAAGTTTAGTTGCTGTTTTTTTTTTTAATTATATTATATTTGAGCGAGCTTTTAGCATTGCGTAAACCATTGCAGGTGTTAAATATCAAACTAACTAACACAACTAGTTAAAAACATTCGTCTAGTTAGCAACTGTTATCATTAATCGTGAGAATAAAAGCTGCGATGTATTCTCATTGTTTTGTTCGGGGTATTATAAGATTTGCAGAACTTAAATTAGGACCACTGTTTAAGAGATTCTTCGATGTATGATGGTTTAAAGTATCTTTATCGTTTTTTTTTTTTTTTTTTTTCCTCTTTATTAATAAAACTTTAACGATGTCTATTCTTCGAGAGTATATTATCTGTAGTATTACATGAAACTATCTCATCATAACCACTAACACTATTTTTAGGCTTTAAATACTTAACGAACGAATAACCGAGTGCATTTTATTTACGTTGCTCAAGACCAGACCATAACTTATAAACAGAAACATTTAAGTATACTCAATCATTTGAGACACGATCGTTATTACGTAAAATATGTTGTCGTTCATTTTTTCTCATTCTACATACTCGCGGGATATAAAATACAAAAGTGGTTTTATAGACGCGCGGTGTGTTACACAGATGTTTTATCTGTACTTTGACTTTTGTCTAGGCATTTAATATTCAAGTATGTATGTACACGGATATTAGATAGAAGTAGAGTTGGAGTTACAAGGTATATAACGTATCTTTTTTTTTCCCGTTTTTATTTATTTTTTTTATCTTTACAATTTTATTAGCTAATATCTATATCTATGTATTTAAAAACTAGGATTACCTCGGGCTCGACGGTCCCTGAAGTATACCTAGTACCTACCCACATACATATATCAATTTTCAAACATCCTGTGCATTGTAAAGATATGTATATCTATCTCTTTCACTCTTTTCCTCACTCGTTTCCTAGGGTGACAAAAATTACACAACTATACTTCGGGCACGTGTTTGCTTCGTTTCTAGTAGTTTAGTTATTACATACATATATCATAGGCAGGTATATTCAAACCGATGACGTATTATTACCTATTCATACCGGACTTTTTATATTCCTGAGTTCTGAATTGAACTGAATTGAACCGAACTGCGTAACAACTCAAACAATTATTATTCTAGTTGCCTAGAAATTCGAAATTCGTTTAGTTATAGTCAAAGAATGAAGATTTAAAGAGAAAAAAAAATTAGGTAATTAAATAATGACAATGAAATTATTCGTTTCTTCATTTATTTATTTATTTTTTTTCTTTTTCGTTTCTTTTTATGTTATAGTATAATTCGTAAAACATCGTCGATCGGTTATCATTCAATCAATTAATCATCACCAAAGGCTGTTGGATATTTGTTTTCCTTTAACAGATAACCTTATCGCTGTAATCGCAATTTTTAAATTTAATAACAAAGAATAGAATTTGAAAAAAAAATACAAAAAAAAAATAAATAATAGTCATGTTCATTGGTGAAAAAATTCGAACCGTTTATTGACTTTTCATGGTCATTTATAATCGGTGTGTTATAATTACAGAACGCGTAAATCCGCGTAAACGCGTGGGTATCTATATATACGAAATATAAATACACCGAGACATACGCGTATATAAATATACTTTTAGTATGTAAAATTTACTATACATATATACCTACACTATAAACTTTGATGAATGATAAACGATCAAAATAGAAAAAATTGTACAAAAACAAAGAAATGAAAGAAAGAAAAGAAATTGGGTGAAATTTGTGAAAAAAGATGAAAATAATAAGCAAAATGTATTCAGATAATATATCGGAGTATGAGATACGTATTTGAATCGGTGACTCTAATCTCTAAGTTCAATTATATACTTATGATATATTACGTATATTGATATGTACATACATATGTATCATCGCGAATCGTTATGACGTTTATAATACCACGCGGGTGTTGCCCGAAAGATAATATGACGTGCGCTGTTATACAGGTGGGCGATTTCGCGTTGTCCCATACCATGCTATGCCATGCCATGCTATGCCCATGCCGTGTGGTGGACCTCTCGAGATCAAGGTCATCCATCGGTAGGTAAACGTCCTCAAAACGCCTTGAAATCGACTGCTGCTGCACCTCGACGCTTCCCACTCGCGACGTTCGTTGCCTCCGAGCTCAAAAGTTCATCTATTATACCATAACATATGTGTAGATATTTTTTTTCGTTTATTTTTTCATTATTATTCATCAACGAGAAATTTTTTTTTTTTTTTTTAGTTAAATTTCATCATCTTATTTATTTTATTTTTATCTTCATTTTTTTTTTTTTGTTTATTTGTAATCTGCTATAGGTATATACCTATATGTATACATTAGAGATGGGATAATGTTTCCGCTCCCTGCTACGCGTAGGGTAGTTATACTGCGTGCGGAAGTCTTGAAAATGTTTCCGGATTAGGATATACATATAGCTGAGGGATATTTTATATGGGTTACCATGTTTCTAAATACATGAAATTTATACAGGTACGGTATTGGTCTTCGGTACCGTACCTAACCATAGTACTTAGTCGTATGCTTTTACACGTTAAACTAACGGAAGTAGTACTTCTTATGTTACACGTAGGAACGAAATATGTACGGGTTCGCGATGCTTGCTTGCTTGCTCATACTTATACCTGTGCAGCCTGCACGCAGCAGGTAGGAACAATCCACGCGCGAGGAGTTCCGCCATTTCGTTACCTACAGCTCCTGCGGGTCACATTCTTTTCTTTTCTTTTATTTCCTTTTATTCATATCATTGTTTTGTAAATGAAAATGGCCGCTCCATATACATATACACTATATAATACATACCTAAATACGTATTATACATAATTTTTTTTTTTTTTTTTTCATTCCAAGTTAATCCGAAGATCTGTATACATATACATATATAAAAAAAAGTTTTTACGATCAAACGAAAATAACTTTGTAATAAAAAATAAATTAATGAAAAATTTATTTAAAATAGAAACGAACGAGATTCTTCGTATTAGCTTTAAAATGAAGAATTTATTTTATTATAACTTTCGTTGAGTATATATATATATATATATATATATATATATATATGAGGTACATACTATGAGTGTAATATAAAACTTGATGTTATATAGAAATATTAATAATAATTATATAGGTAAAAGAAAAGTGAAACGAAGGCTGAGGAAAGCAAGAGTCAGGAAAGTAGAAGCGATCGTTGGCCTCCTCGAAAGGTGGGCGGGCGGACACACCGGTCCTCGAGGCGAATTATCTTCGTATAAATAAACTATATAAACTTATCATGCGGCAGTATAATTCGTAAAGCTTGCCGGAGGTATTTAGACATATATACCTATACATATAACAGGGTTTTATATACCATTTGGAAAGAAGTTGTGAAATATGTATACAAGAAAACCACAAAAACACATCGTTTAGTTACATAATTCTGATGAGGGATAATCATATTCAAATATTTTCCAAAAATAACCGATTATATGAAGATAAATTAACATCTCAACATACCTAAGGTACATATCAAACACGAAAAAAGATAGAATGAAAGTATTTCGAGCCTGCAGCAGAAAATACTTTAATAAATTATAAAATTAATCGAAATAGTTTTGATAATCTGAACAGCGGAAAACAAAAAAATTCCACAAAATAATTATACATATGTAAATAAATAAATAAATAAAAAATCGTGTAGTATCTCCGCTATAGAAAGTGCAGATCGTGATCCTTCGAGGGTCACTACACTGGTTAATTTCCAAATTCTTTTCGTCCGCCTTGCGTACGGCTGCAGCTCTGTCTTCTACAAGACTTTGAAGAGAGAAAGAGAGTAATATAAATCCCCGCACGGAGTAAGAGTCACGTATATATGTATAAGTTGATAGCTAACCAACCAAGAAGATACAAACTTTAACCCACACATAAATATACATGTATATATATA
Organism: Macrophya annulata; assembly: GCA_963924015.1. Lineage (NCBI taxonomy): Eukaryota > Metazoa > Arthropoda > Insecta > Hymenoptera > Tenthredinidae > Macrophya > Macrophya annulata. The sequence goes on along the minus strand of OZ001257.1, from coordinate 4,540,376 downwards.
CGGATCTATAACACATTTGTACTTACACATACGATCACGTTAGTTGTGTCGTGTTAGGTAAATGGCAGATGGTCATAGATACAGATTATAGATGTATAGTAAGTATATACATGTACGAATGCATTACATTATAACATAATGTTAAAATAGGTATATGAACGACCAGGAAAAGATATTCCATCCGTCAGTATTCTCCTCACTCCCGCTCACCTCCACGATATTTTTCGTTCGTTACTCGTTGGTAGATATAAGGTACGTACTTCGTCGTGGTGCTTTTGCCCACTCAAACGAGAGAGGCGAAGAGTCCTGCCTCTTTGCCTTTACCTCTGCCTCTGCCTCTTCCTCTTCCTCTTATTCTGGTACGGCCGTAGCTGTAGCCTGCGCCTACGTCTTGCCTGAGGCCTCGACAACTTTGGCTTGTGCCTGTGCCTCGTACTTGTACCTGTACTCTTGTACTTGTACTTGTGGTTCTCGTGTATGGTTATATAGTATAAAGAAGAGTGAAGTGAAGATACGGTGCGACGAGGACGCGATAACTCTCTATATAGTAGTATACGTAGAAGTAGAAGTGGTATTCGGCTGAGAGTTCTTGGCGTTCGAAGCAACGGGGCAACAGCAACGGCAACGGCAACGGCAACGGCAAAAGCAACAGCAAAAGCAACGTCGGCGGCCCCCACGTCGGAGAGAGTGGCCAAGCGACTTGCCACCACCACCACAACGCCCTGAACGACCACCACCACCACCACCATCATCACCACCATAACACGAAGGAGGCTCGCCTTGCCCGTTGGTTCGCCTTCTATCGCCTCCTCGGCGTAGTGGCTTCGATTCCTTCTCCGAGGCCGAAAGTCTTTTTAACTTTATTTCACTGACTGAGATCGAGATATTTAGAAATGCCGGTGGTTACCAGACAAACTGCTCCTCACTGTTGCTGCTGGTTTTGCTGCTGTTGTAATAGCTCGTCGGCCAACGGTGGTGCCGGAAAAATTCAACCTTTGTAAACAAACAAAAACTGTGCTAATTAATAATCAATCAAGGTGAAAAGAAAAGTGTTATTTTCAAGAAGAAGAAAATCGTGTGTTCTGATACCATTATCATTATTATTATTATTATTATTATCATCATTACTATTATTGTTATTATTATTATTATCATCACATATGAAAGTTACGTGGGATATTGTTAGCCGTGACTATAAGTATACTCCTTCTACCTCGCATAGGTATATACCTATATAAGTGAATTCTCGATCTATAGATCGCGAGAGGCTGCCTTTGGTTGGTAAGTCGAGAATCGAATCGTGTGCGGCCGCGTGGAATGCGGTATTGAAGGATATAGCCTCTAGGGTGGTGCGCAGGCGGCACAGCATCGCGAGTTCATGAGGCCTCTGTCGTTCGAGAATCTTAGGAGGCTGGTGGGCCGGGGAAAAGATAGGGATGAACCATCGTTTAAACGGAGTGAATCATTCAAGAGAATATCTATAAGAAAAAGTTATTTAGACAGAGGTAAAAGGAGACAAAAATTACAAAAAAATGCCGCCGAAGCTAGAGAGAAAAATTTAGCTTTAAATCAACAATTAAAACCGGAAGAGGTGATACAGGAAAAAATAAACGATTTAAAAAAAACTATTATTTCAACCAAAGATGATGCAGTCGGTGTTATAGGATACGGGGAATGGATTAACGGCGTTAAAACTAACGCCAATGATATTTCTCTGGCAACAAATAACATCGGTTTAAAGAATCAGGAATTAATAAATACTAAATCAAAATCTCAGGAAGTTAATCTGAAAACAACCGATGTCTCTGCGGAAATTGTCAATGAATTTGAAATACTTAAACTTGACAAATCTCCTGTAGTTGGTAGACGCGATGCTAGATCAGCGGCGAATCTTCAATCTCTTATACCGGATAATGATCATTCTACGGATATAAACGAATCTCAACTACAAACTGATCAAGGGTCATCTTTATCTCCGAGCGTTAGCATCAGTCTAGGAAGAGTTTGGAGAGACGCAATACCAGTCCCGTATTTAGTAACTACAGGAAAAAATCTCGGGGCTCATCATTCGTTGGACAGTGGTTTGAAGGAACGTAAAAGCCAACCTACTGTTGCTCGGACTGTATCGGCACCTGAAAAATGCCCTGTTACGATCAGAGAAGATACTGGTGGGCAGGGTTTCGGCTTTTCTTTATCAATATCGAGACTCGCGGCGTTCAGAAGATCGAGGAATGGATTTTTTCGAAAAAAAACTCCAAAACCATCTCTGAGCGTTAGTCCGGATGGTTATTTCAAACGGACTTTAGCTCCGTCGCGTAAATCAACGGCGAATTATTCATCCCTTAAAAAAAAGGGCGGAAGAAGATCATCGAATCGTAAATTTAATAATCAAATTGGAAAAAATGATCTGGTTGAAGCAAGAGAATTGCAAGAAGATGATCGCGCTTCAAGTCCAGTTTGGTTCGTTCCTCCCGAGAGACGAAGGTCCAGAAGACAACGGAGAGTTTGGAGAGAGATCAGATATCTTACCGCTGACGATATCGATGAACCGGAAATTCAATTAGACACTGTGTCTAATCATTCGGACGAATTTGATGATCAGAAACTCCTCCTTTCAGGAGATTTTAACGAACGTGATGGATCGAGGAACGAATTATTTACGTCCCGAATACGCAGAGAGTCTTATTCGACTACTAGTTCGTCATCGCCGTCTTCTTCGGGACAGTATTCGGCCGTTGGTAAAATAAGCGATTTTAATGAGGACAAACTTGTATCCGAAGAATTAAGGGTATCCGGAGTTTTGGCAAAAAGACGTAGCTGGCAACCGGATATTGTTAAAAATTATTTTGCATCAAAAAAATTCACTAACTATTTGGCCAAGGATTCAGACGATGTTCGGTTTTATGTTGCGAATGTTACTGCTGCTGCTCCTACTCCGCCCAAAGAATCTGAACGATACCGGCATCGCCCCACCTCGTACTTCACTAGTGAAAGTGATTCTGAGACTTCACCTTCTTTGGCAAATGGTGAAAAAAACGATAAACAACGACAGGAATTACAACAACATCATAATGTACAACAACAGCTTAGCAATGGACAACGTAGGAGACCGCTAAGACGAAGATCACAATTAAGGCGTGGGGGACAGCCGGTTTATCTTGTACGGAAATGCTCCTCTTTGAGACGGAGACCTAGTGAGTCTTTTCGTTTATAATCTTTTGAACAAAATGGGATACTTTTTATTTATAGTTCAAATAATTTTCTATCCGTTCGTAAGATTCTAAAAAAATGTCGTATTCGATATGGTATCAAATTTGTCCAAAATCGGTCGAGGGTTTATACAAGGGAGTAGATAAAAACGTCGTTTAAAAAAAAAAAAAAATCCCCGAAACCGTTCGTGCGATTTCAATGAAATTTTTTTATTCTCGTTACCCTTCTCGAAAACGCAACGAGTTTTTTGACAAAATAAAACAGAATTTGAAAATCGAATGTCAGAGGGGTTGCAGTTGGAAATTTGCATAGCTCGATAACTGGCGGACCAATTTAATCAAAATTCATTTTAAAATAGAAAAAAAGAAAAGAAAAATAAAAAATAGATTCAGTGTATAGAATGGAACCAGCTTTGTATAAGTATGGAATTAGGTAAACATTCTCGTCGCGGTTATCCGCGTGATTCGAATGATCCGTGATCTGTGTCACAGTGCGCTACGAAGCGTGATAAAACGGGTTCTGAATTCTTGGTCCCGAACACCGCGCAGACCGTGCATCTGCTCATCGTCTCTTCAGCATACTGGACACGAGAAATGTGTCCGTCAGTTACACGCCGTATAAGGCTGGCCGTGTAGAAAAACCGATGAAACACATTATCCTTTGCTCTTCTCGTTGCGCCCGGCATTATGTATTTTAATGCAGACGAGATTTATTACAAAGAAGTAAACCGTTCGATTGTGGTTATATCTTTTTGGGTTAACCAAACCTTTTTATATTATACACGCTTAGATTTCACCGACAAAACATTATTTACGTAACTAGGTATATACACTGGGTATACATACTTATTATAGGCGACAAAGCAAATCTCGCGCTCTAGTTCTATTCGTAATTTGAGTATATATAGGTATAGTCATATATACAACACGGTATCAAGAATATTGACAGCGTAAAACAGATTCTTAAAAAATTGAAAATGTCTATTTTATTTGAAAATATTAAAACGTTTTGATGTTTATCTGCAAAAATGATTTTCCTTTAATTGAAAAACAAAGAAAATTTCTAATTTTTTCATTAATTCTCAGTCATTTTTCACACGCGCGAAGGTTACAGCAGAATGTTTTTACCTGAGGCTACTTACTATACGTGCGTCCTTATATTTGGAAAAATAAAATATTTGAAATGAAATCGTAATATGAGTCAGTATATGAGTCTGTATAGTAAAAATTCCAAAAGTGGTAACAAAACTGTAAAAACGGAATTTAGAAAGTCGAGTAAAGTATCTGTAATGATAATTATTATAATTTTAGATAAGAAATTCGAAAACCTGAGAAATAAGGTCGTTGAAGAAGACTCTTTCCAATATACACGAAAAAAAAAAGAAAAAAATAACGATGATAAAAAAAAAAAAAATAAAATATAACGAAAGACAGAAAGTAATTAGAAATTTTCTGCAAAATAATTTCATATATTGATCATAAACATGTTTAGTGTTGAAATTAAAATTCGCGATCTTACATCCTTATATGTATATAGAAGATTGGAAATTAACTAATTCAAATAATTCGACTAAAAGTTTATAATGAAATAAAAAATTGTGTATATCATTTTTTGAACAAGTTTGTGCATATGTTCCATAAACTAGATATACAATTAAGATGATGGATGCATGCCATCAAATATATGTATGTTGTGTTACTTTGTATATGTATATATATACTTACATGAATAATGGGACAACGACCCGCGTTTATTGCACGCCTACGAGTAAAAAGAACGACAATTTTTCTATTGGATAAATTAGGGCAAAAATAAACTCGCATATAGGACTGCTTCCGTTTGACGTCAAAACTTTAGTGCGACTATATGATATTTTATATGGGTGAATAAACCAATGAATAAAAATGACATAAAATGAAATGAATTATTCTATTATTAAATGAAGCTATAATAAGCAACAACGAAATATCTTTTAACCAGATGAATTCATATAGTTCCAGTTTTACCGCAGCTCATAATATTACGGTTTTCTATTCGTACAGTTATCTAGTATATGTATATACAAATTTTTCCTTTTCCCTCCCTAGATTGGTAGGTAGGTAGGTAGGTATAGCTAGGTTTACGATTTTTGTATATGCAAATTTGAAAAAGCTATTTCTCAGAATAAACGACTCACGGTTTATACTCCATAGTCGTATGCTGTGTATATGTATTTACGCAATTGACTGACACTTGTATATGTATACAGCTTGTAAAAAGGTTGTTTATTCAATGTTGGCCTATAATCAGAGATGATTCCCTTCTTCTTCTTCTTCTTCTTCTTCTTCTTCTTCTTCTTCTTCTTTTATTTCTTTTTTTTCTTCGCTTGTTACGAGTCATTCAATAGGCCTCACTTTATCGATCTGTCCAGATTCCTCAGAATTATGTAAATCAATCGATATTCCGATCGAACAAAGATATTCATATGCTATTTTCTTCGAATAATAGTAAAAATGAGGTAACAAAGTTGAACAAGTTATTAAAAAAAATAATAATGCTAATAAAAAAAAAAACTAATTATTATCACAGAAAAGAATTTTGTTTAATTAATCTGTTTTTTTTTTTTTTTTTTTTACCCATTTGTCGCAGGGGATATTACGCAGAAAGGCTATGAGAAGAAAAGAACACGACTACTACAGCAGTATAGCTCGAAGCAGCAGGGTGAGTTATAAAAATTTTTAGCATGAGCCACAGTAACTGAGTACATAAAAAAAAAATCATTCATATATATATTATTTTATTATTCATTTTTTTGTTTTTTTTTTTACGCGATATACGTATACCTGTAATAATAACTATAATGTATACGTTTATTGCGTACGATGTTAGCCTCGAATCGTATATTATTATTATTATTTTTTTTTTTCTTCTTTTGTGCAAAAGTGAAAATTTATTGACTTCAATTATCTTCCAGTATGTAAAACCGTGAAAACCAAAAAAAAAAATAAATAAATAATTCCGATGTAATTAATTATTGAAAATTTTCACACTTTTATATCAAAATTAAATTTTTTTTTATTTATTTTATTTTTTTCTAACGTCTCTCACTTTTGCACGATTAAAAAGAACGCGGTAAGTAAATTGATAAGAGATCTATTATACCTATAAGTATGTGTAAACGTGCAAACTAACACTTCAGGCTATGTATATGTATATGTATCTACCTATATATGTATACTTACAAAACATATAATTGCCTCGTCACAATTCCCATAGAATGACCCCTTCCAATTTAAATATATTTCGTATATATATATATATTAGTATATTTATACAAAGATAAAAAGCGCGCACATAACACACGTAGATAAAATGAACAATGGCAGATCTTCTGATCGTGAAGTGAAAACATAGAATTTGCATTTTCCAAGGACATTTTCCACGCGTATGAACCACGTTAATAATTTACACATTAATTAATCGTTAAATTCACACCACGCGTTGCGCACTTTACACCAGTGTTTCTCTTTCTCTCTTTGTTTTTTGTTTTTTTTTTTTTTTTTTCATCTTTCATCAACATCATTACCTTTGATTTGCAAATTTAATATTTTTATCAACATTAAATTGTAACAGTGATTTGAAATTTATACCGTTGAAATACGTTGCAGATATTTTTTTCTTTCTTTCTTCTTGCAGTTTGTAAGTGATATGGATTTTTGTAAATTTTGTAAAAAAATTTCGAAATTTCTTTACGCTTTTACCCGGGCAAGTCACAAACTAGAAGTTTTCGTGAGACTGAAGTTATTTCTGTATATCTATAGGGATCGTACAAAATTGATAATTGCGATCGTCAATTGTCACTTGACTTGCGTGATCTGTAGCAATTTGTGATTACTTTCGTTCCAATCTTGCACTCGTCCTGCATATTATATATTGTGATTTATAATATTATATAGTATTTATATTATATTTATAATTCTGATATATATTATAACAAGAAAAAATAACAAAAAAAAAATCAAATACCTTTTCTTGGACTGCAGTTTATCCCTACATACCTACATACATAGATATACGTAGATTAGAAATCGTTGCATACTATTTAAAAAAAAAAAACAAAAGAAACCATTTTTCAAATAATAAAAAAGAAAAAAAAAAAAAAAAAACCTATTTACAATAAATATATTTTAATATACAATACTTATCATATCATGTCCATCACATTTCACGTCATGCGTTTGCTTTAGCCTTGAATCTTAATCCTTAAATTATATATGCATCGTAATTGATAGTAGAAACTTGGCTTACTTATCTTATACTATACCATACTTGTTTATCCCCTTAATGCAGTCAGTAGAAATTATATAGTCTAACATCAAGATGCGGACAGACGCAGCAATATATACTATATACATATACAATTATACTTACGCTACATACGCACACACACACACACGCACACATACACAGATAATTATACACAGACACAAAAAGATATCATTATCATTACAGAAGTAGAGAAAAAAAATGATCATGTATCACATTATACTAGACGCGAAAAAAATTTTTTCGAAGGGATTGTTAATGAGGAACGGTACTTGAGTTTAATGTGGCTGTAAAGTCTACTCTGAAATTAGATTTTTATTTAAAATCGACAAAAAATTGGAATTTTAATTTTTTTTGCTTTTTCTGCTTCTATATTTCTGGAGAATCTCTGTTCTTTTGTTTTCTATATACTGTATACGGTGAACCTACTCATCCGAAACAGTTCGTATTATATGCATGAATAATCAAGATATAGACCAGGGAACGGAGAAAAAAAAAAATAAAAAATTTTAAATTAAATAATTTAAAAAACATTAGCAATATACTAGAATATCTTTTCTCAAAATTTATACTAATTAAATATTTTTAGAGATCATTTGATTGAAATAATCTCAACATTGTTCGTCATCATATTATGATCGTAATAAATCGCCTAATATAGTATTACAGAATAATAAACGAAAGAATGCTTTATATAATATTATTTCGATGAGAAAATTTACAAATTTCTATTACATAGATATATTTTCATAAATCTATATTATGGTATGAGATAAGATAAAAAAAAAATAAATAAATAAAATTCAAACACGTATTAATATAATCAGCTGCATTGAATCCTGCAACCTTTAACTATCAGAAACTCCCTTATCTCTCTTCTTTTCTTGACTTAAATAATACACGAGAGAGTTTATTTACAAGATCTTGTGATAAAACGGTGAAAAAAAAAGAAGAAAAAAAAAGAAAAAATAATTATAAAAGAAATGAAAACGTCGTTAAAATAATGATTAACGATTAATTTAATTCTAATCTGCCATTGTCCAGTATTACTACTATAGGTACTATTCCTATAATATACACTAATAATTGTTATATATATATCTAATACAAAAAGGGAAAAAGAGAAAAAGTACAAAAAGTACAAAAAAAAAAAAAACGTGTGCGTAAATAAACGGTTCATTGTCAGATCAAAGTACTGATATACCCTCTTTGTGCGGACGATATGGCTCTCGCAGGGGGTGGTGGAGGTGGAGGTGGTGGTAACTCTGTCGTCGGGGTTGTTGGGGTTGGAGTTTGCGGAGTTGGCGGTGGCGGTGCTGAAAGAAGCGGCAGCGGTGGCGGTGGCGGTACCGGATATGGCAGCGGTGGTGGCAGCGGGGGTGGGGGTGGAGGGGGCGGCGGTGGCGGCGGTGGTGGCGGCGGAGGTGGACGTCCTCAGCCACGCGCTCGTCGCACGCAACGTCGCGTCACCCACTCGGAGAAACGCTATCACTCAGGTAGCTGGTACTCTCTCACTCTCTGTCTGTCTGTCTGTCTGTCATCTTCCTCGCTTTTTCTCTACTTTTATAATATTCTTATTCTAATTCTTCTTCTTCTCTACTTCTTCTTCTTCTTCTCCTTCTTCTTGACGTATTTTCCACTTTGTATATATGTACACACATTTCATTTTTCCGTTTTTTTTTGTTTTCTTTTTCTTTTAATTTTAATTTTTTTTTTTTTTTTTTTTCTTGCTTTATGTATTTCAGCGTGCAAATTCTCGCGGTTTATACTTGTACATACAATCTACATAGGTACTATATATGTATAATATAAGAGGCAGGTAGGTGCATAGAAAAGGTAGTTAAAAGAATATATATAAATATAGTATATATATATATATACTTATACATATATATATTTAGGTAGGTACCCTATACGAATATATAAATTAAATTACATATGTATAAGTAATTTTGTATGTATATATGTGTATATGTATATATATAGAATTGCACGAGGACACGAAGTCCTTTGAGCTGTTTAACCGCAACACAGATAAATTGGAATTGTATAAGTTTTAAGTACAAGTACAAGTACTGTAGATATAATACCGTTTAGTTCGTGCGGATAAAACCAGTATGAAATTACGGTCACTAACTCCATGGTTAATTACGTAATGGAGTAATATAACGCTATACCAGTATAAGTATAGTATAGTATAGTATAGTATAGTATAGTACACCGCGGTATGTCGTATTGACAAAACCTGATGCAGTATAAGAACAAGAAACCACTGTCCAGAATTCCCTTTCTTTTTAATCCTTTCTTACTTATACTTGTTTTATTTATTAATTTCTCTTTCCTTATAATTCACATTAATCTTAATCATATAATAAGAAAACAATTATTATACGTATACATATATAATTAATTAGGGTCTTGCATTCGTGATTCTAAAATTATTATTTTTCTTCGTCGGACAAATCGTGCAGTAGGATCAGAAATAGATGGCTGACTCTCCGCACGTGTTATACACGTTCCGTGGGATCGATCCAATTAAAAGACCAACGACAATGACTAGATACGCGATCCCTTATTCATTTTCATTAAACTCAACCCCATGCTCGTTGAGTTTGTGTCAACAGTCGGGCGCGAGTTACCTACCAACATATACCTAAACGTAAATAATGTTTGTGTATATATGTATATGTATGTATGCTGTACGGTAACACAATGCTTCAAAAAGGAGGATGAGGTAGTAGAGAGGGAAGTAGAGGACGAAGGCTCTTGAGAAATAATTACAGTCCGTGTCAGACAGTAGTAATTAATCGCGGTTCTTTAATTCCTCTTTGATCGTTATACGTACTACGCTAATGAAGATTCAAAAACTCCCTAAATTTTTGTATAATTGTAAAAATTTTATTAATAAAAAAAAAATATATATATATATATAATCAAATTATTACAATTCGAGATTCAATTATGGATTAAACATTCATTTAATATAAAAAAAATTTTATATTATGTATGTATGTACATACATACATATACATATGTATATGTAACGGAGATGATGCACAGCTGATTACGAGAGCGAGGGTTTTTTCTTTTGATAATGATGAATGCACTTTACGCAGTATATATACACGCATATATATATAATATACATATGTATATGGTATAATAAAATATACGCTAAGCGTAAGTGAGGTGGATTTGTAGCGCTTGTTACACTTATCAACAACGGTGTAAGTAGGTATATATGGTGTTTAGGGATTGAGCAGTTTCTAACAAGTATCGTAACTATAGATAGTACGTACATACATACGTATGTAAATATATACCTGTGTACGTAGGTATATATACCTAAATGAGTACTTACCTGCAGCACAAGTACGTTACGCTCGCGATTGCGAATTGCGTTTTGCGGTCGACCTGCTCGAGCTGATTCACTAACGGCACTTTGTATATATATCTGCAATTTAGAAATAAAATGTAAAAGGAAGGAAACTCAACTCAACTTCGTATATATCTATATATACATATATCTATATATATTACATACGCAATTTCCCTCATGGGTTTGCACACGTAATTGCAACGACGCGATTTCAAGATTTTATTTTACGGTTGATCTTGATAATTCTTTTTTCCTTACTTACTTTTTTTTTTCTTTTCCTTTCCTTACTGCTTACAGAACGTTTAAACGAAACAAAGATATGCATACAAGGATGTTTCAAAGAATGCAAAAAAAATTTCATATATTCTATACTCACTATAAAACTTTTATCTGCACTCTTCAAATTTGTCTAAAACTATTTATTATTCGATGAATTGTTCAAAAGAAATTGATAGAAAAATTTAAACAAATAGAAAATAAAAATAAACTTTGAAAAAAAAATTCTTATTGCCATAACCATGACAAAATTTTATGGGATTTCAATTTCGGATTAGAAAAGGAACAAATTTCAGGTGTTAAAAAAAAAGGAAAACCAAATTTAGGTATTTGTAGATTTTTCTTTTTTGGTTTTCAAGGGTCTGATGCGCGTTATAAAAAGCGAAATTTGTACTTTTTGTGAAAATGTATGTAGTGTTTAATACCTACATAATGAACATTCCATTTGCATTTTTGCAATAAGAGACATGGTAATTAAAATTGCGTCGATTTTATCTCTTCTCATAAATTATCGCTAAATGATTATTTAGTCTTCCATCGCGCCTCATCCGTCGTCATATAATTATACCTATACATTTTATACTTACCTATCTACCCACGTATATTTAATACAAATTGATCACGTATTCGACGAGCGATAACGAGTACGGAATTATTTAACAATTATCAAACCTGTTTCCTCTCGTTTACGACAAATATGGAACGACAACGAACTTAACTTACGGTCGTGATCGTCGTTGTCGTTACGATCGACACGTATACATCGTCGAACTATACCTACATTATACATGTATGTGTGTATTATATCCTGCCTCAAGTTCTACGGTCTACCACGTATATCCACGTCAAAGGATATCGTGCATTCATGCGACTTATCCACACATACATACATACATGAATATACAGGACAGACATTTTGTACTAACCGACAGAAAAACACCGTTTATTACTTATTTATGTACATACACAGTGGGTTCGTAAGAAACTATAACAATTGTTAAAACCATAGTTTTCGATTTCGTGTTATTTTTTGTTCTTATTAGATTTTGGCGTGAATTGCAATAAAAAAAATTAAAAAAAAAAAAAAAAAAAAAATTAAGGAATCAATTCTTTTTTTTTCTTCTAATTTTATTCTTATAGTAAAACGGAGAGTCCCTTTTTGTTTCGTAAGTTAGTAGGTATTTTACACTGGAGCGTTATAGTTTGTGGTTTTGTGTACATATGTATTATACATATCTGAAAAATATACAAACAAAGCAACGATGGGGGGGATAAAAAGAATCAGTTAAGTTTCTGAGATTAAAACGAGTGTCATAAGCTTGTATAAGTATTGGTAAATGTCGTTTTTCCCCCACCAAAATTCAACCGAGTTAATCATCTCGTATTTATATATATGCATATACTTATATACGCGGATGAACTGTTCTTGTATTTCGTAAAACTTTGTTACACGTCATTTCATTACTTCGAATCAACAGCTATAGGCTTGTCACTGTATACCAGTATAAACCAAGAATTTCACAGTCAGAGTTACTTATTAATTCTTATTATATATCTACTTCGTATTTATATTTTCTCATTTTACGACAGTATCGATATATAACTCTTATTGGTATACACGCTCAACTCTACGCAGTTTTCATTCAAATTATAGTACAGATTTTGATCAAATGCAAAAGCAAGTGCGCGTTCGCGAGTTCAGGAGTTATCGAAAAGAAATACGGAACGTCTTTAGTCAAGGTTAGTTTTTTCTTGTTTTTTTTTTTTTTTTTTTCTTTTTTTTTTTCATTCTTATGAATACAAAAAGTTTTTCAATCTATATATTATTGAACATATTTAATAGTTCTGAAGACAGACGATCATTTTGTCAATTTTACTTCATCTTTATCAAGATAAAGGGCTTTTGCATCGGTATTACATAAAAAAAAAAATCTGTATAGTTGAGAAAATCAACCGGCTATATGTTTAATGTCGATGTGAAGTTTCCGCAATGCATATATCATATATATATATATTATACTTCTATAGGTATATGTGTATAAAAGTTTAATAAAACAATCAACTTTTTATTCGCAAATTTATGTGTATATGGGTGTCAGCAAAATTGTTGAAGTTTGGCCTCGATTTATCGACTCATGCGGCACACCTTCGTAGTATTGCAGTTATTATAACCATGGACAGTAATCTTTGATCATTGAATTATCCTCGTGTGATTGAAGAATATAAAAAAAAAAAATTAAAGAATATCTACGTATAATAACGAAAAAAAAAAAAAAATGAAAAAAATACAAAATACAAAAAAGTAGGGAAATCCTATTTCTAACTAATCACGATCCACGCTGTTTAATATATTCCACTCCCTCCATTAGCAGATTGCCTTTCAATAGAGGCGCAGCTCTCTATAGCTGATGTCTAATGAATCTTCTTTGCAATAATAGACCGCAATGCCGCGCCTATATTACGCTCTTGATCAAATTTCCCGTACCTATATGTATATATAATACCTACTATCTGCATTCATTGAACTGTTTTTTAATTTTTTTTTTTTTTAATTTATTTCTTAATTATTTTTAATTATTTTTAATGCGGTATTAAATGGGCCGAAGTTTGCGCCGAATTCCTTCGTGTATAGTCTCGTATAATTTATGATTATAAGTATATGTGTTTACACTAGCGATCTTACTTGACAAGTCGCGTGACGAAAGTTAATTCAATATCAAATATCGATCTCTTTGCACTTTCGAAACTAACTGCAGTTGAACTTGCATATTTATCGGTGATGATCCGCAGAGCTCAAAAGAGGAGATTATCTTGAAATAATTAATTAGTTTCATTTGATATTCGAACGTTTAATTTAACTAATAAAAATAAATTTCTTTAATTTTTTTTTATTCTTTTTTTTATTTTTTATTAGTTTTCTACTCTATAATAGTTTTTAATTCATTTTTATTCTATACGGACATTCCTGACCGTATAGTATGTAGAGGAAAATTCCGATAAAATTTTATCGTATATATACCTACTACACCGCGGATAAACTCGTTGATTAGATATATTAGGGACGATTAAACTAAACGAGAATTAATGAATGAATAAATAAATAAATGGAAAAAATAACAATAAGTTGTTAAACCTGTATCGTAATTATTCAACTGGACAATAGCACTTTACTTGCTACTTTCGACAGATATACATATAACTAAACCGTGATTTATACATTATATATACGTGGGCAGTTTATACTATATAGCGTGTCGTACTTTAACTTCCTGCTACGATTTTATTCGGCACAATTATTCGCCTATACAATTTTTTTATTTTTTTTTTTATATAGGTATACTATATTCGAGTATAATATATACGAAAGTCTATATCGATCACATATTTGATACATTAATAACAAATAGTGAATTGTTAGCTATGCTGCACAGGCAAGATATATTTAATCTGAGAATATACTACTTTATGTATAATTAGTACGGTATAGTATGTATGTATGTACAATATACATACCTACTTATATAAATATATCTAATGCAGGAATGTAGGTTGCTTTCAGCAAGCATATGATATAATTGGTGTTGGTTATTAATGTTGGCGTTATACGAGTAATTTAGTAATTAGGGGCGCGTTTTATTTGTGGTGATGGTTGCATGCTCCCGGGGTTAATCTCTGCTATGAGTTAGCTATAGAATGGTGTAGGTGAAAATTAAATAACGTAGATATAGTTTAACTTTGGTATTTTGCATATAGTATCTATAATACATAATCATGTTCTTCATATACCAATGAAATAAAAAACAAAAAAATAAAAAAGAATCAGTGTTTCAGATCAATATTTATTTATTCTCAAAAACCTGAAAATAAGAATAATTATAAACAGAGTGACTCGTTTTAAACTGACAAAACAAAAAGTCCTCTCTCTCTTTCTCTTTTTGTTTTTAAATTATTATCAAAAAACATTCGTTTTTTTCAAGAGAGAATTAGCATGAATTTATTGAAATGACTGACCCTGCAGAAAATATCGTGTTAACATCACATATTATAAATAGAAGTTAGTAATTCGTATAACTCATAACTCGTAAGACGTGATTCGTTGTTCTATTTCTCGTCGTTGTTGTTGCTGCCGCTGTTGTTGTTGTTGTTGTTAGATTGTTGTTGTTGTTGCATGCAGGAGGCCGGCTGGCCCCAGGAATAGCGAGTCCCTCGGGCTCCGCCGGTTCAGGGAATGCTGCAAATTCGAATACGGCGGCTGCCAGACGCGGAAATCGAAGGCTCACGCGCAATGAAAGCCGCTATCATTCTGGTGAGTATTATAAATGATACGGGGCCGAGTGTAGGTAGTATTTTCTCAGAAATTTAATAACTGACTTTGACTATAGGTATCCTAGACCAGGTGCGAAATTTCTAGATTTTATTTCACACTTATAAGTCACGAAGGATATTATATTTATCCGCGATTCCATTACACTTAATTTCATTTATTCAATCTGTAGATATAAACGTTTCAATGCCAAAATTTATTACAGATTAATACTGTAGGGGCTGAAATATTTATTTGAGAAGGAAATTTTTTTTGTTATTTTTAATCTTCTTAATTTTGACCGAAATTTTTTGTTAATCAAAGTCTCAGCAACGCGAATTTTCGGTATTCCTGCAAGGTATTTTATTTTCTTTTTTTCTTTTTTTTGATATCTGTAAAAATTTTTCCCTCCTTCTTCTACGCCGGAAGCGATTTTAATCTTCTCGCGTTTAGCACTGCCATAAAACGAACCGAGCTAATCAAATGTATGCCTGCAAACTTTCCTTCCGGCTTTAATTGATCGAAAGATTAACTATAATTTATAACTCCGTTTTCGTCTCTCTCAACTTGTTGACCGACAAACCCCCCCCCCCCCCCCCCCCTCCTAAAAAAAAAAAGAAAAAATCAATTTCAGAGCAAAGAATATTGAGGACATTGATTAAAATTTTTTACGTTATTTTCTAATAGGAAAACTGAAAAATTTTGACGACGATAAATCGTAGATCATCGTTTTTGAAATTAGATCAATTTAGGGCGAAAATAAACTCACTGCAGTTATACCTTTATCAATTAGCAACTATTTAGAGATAGTGTTATCGATGATTCACCCCCTGCAGTTATAGTAGAGTTATACATAGATATATAAATTTGTATATATATTATGTATCTACATCTTGTAAGTTCAAGAACGTTTAATTTTATCGTATATTTATAACTGATAAAGACCTAAATCTGACTAATCGTAGTCTCAGAATCGTCTGTTTTGTATTTGAAAACTTATCTCTGTATGACTCATTCTTTCTACTTTTGTACGTACGCGAAATTGAAATGCGTAAATATCCCACTCCAAGAAACCAAAAGTATAGATAAAATAGATCAACTATAACTAAGTAAATATCTGCACCGTGAAAAGGAAAAAGAACTAAACTAAACACCGTTTCTTCCGTTTAGATAAGATTGCAAAAAAAAATGTATACATATATATCTATTTAGGATTGTTTGTTATTATACTTCGTCACGTTTTTAAACAAGATTTCTGCTGCAGTATTACATACGTTTATACCTTATTATCACAAAACAATTAAGCCGTCTGTCTTCCTTGAATTTTTCAATTTTTAAACTAATACAGAATACCCAAACAACTGTATTGCATGTAGGTAAGGAATTTGCATCGTCTATTTGTTTATCTAGTCCTGTTTTTACCAATAATAATTTTTTATGATTAATGTTTGGATATTGCGAATGTGTTTTGACGTTGCATGTATTATCTATTTAGCAAAAAATTTCAATCACTTTATATTTGCACAAAATGCAATTTATCTCTCCCTACATATATTCGCATTTTTATTCACTTCATAATCGATCTAGATTTTTTATTACATTTTTTTTGAATTTTTTACTATAAAATAATCCAATAAATAACAGTATCGATCTATATCTTATAACTAAATTTATTGCTAATATTTTACTTCATAGAAATTTTTAGCTGTCGTTATGATTTCATCAAATATAATTAACACTCAATAATACTCTACTCTAAGAGTCTGCAGTCTTCTCTGTTGACACTCTATCTTTAAAAATTGTAAACTCTAAAATATGTAAAATCAAAGACTAACAAGAGTGTGATTTTGAAAATTCTCCATATTAACAAGATAATCAGTATTATTTATAATATTAATTAAAAATTTTTGTAGAGGTACGCCAAGAGGCAGTTCAACAGGCATTGGCGGCAATGCAGGGTCGTCCAAAACCATCACTCCCAATGCCTTCAAAACGAACATCAGTGATGGCCCGAAGTCCAGATCGAGAACGTCGAGACAGCGGTGAATCTAGCAGTGATGAAGACAGTGTTGTTACAGAAGAAAGCCCTGGAGCTGGAGGGCCAACAGGAACTGGACTTTCAGACACAAGCAGCACAGGATCGGCTCGAGATACACCGCCGCCTCCAAGACCTCCGGCTAGACGTCCACCAGCAGATATTACAGACATTGCAGAGTATGCACCTCATGCTTACTGCAATATCCAACCACCAGACGTAACACATACAACACAGTCTCGAAGACCGGGTGCAGATAGAGTAAATCGTTATCATGTTGTAGAGGATAATACAGGAACCACTGGTAGATGGAAAGTTTCGGCTAAAATTCAGCAGCTATTAAACACGTTGAAAAGACCGAAGAGAAGACCGCTTCCAGAGTTTTATGAGGACGATGATATCGAGCTAGAAATAGCTGCAAACCCAAAGGATCCAAATGCTCCAAAGCCAGAGGGAGGTTCAATGACTTCTGCTGTTGGCGAACAGCTTTCTGTTCCATCTGGATTACCGAGATCATTAGAAGCTGCTATTCAGAGATATGGTTCTGCTAGTTACAAAGCACCTGCTGCAACAGTTCTTGATCCTAATGGAAAACCATACGTACCTTTAACATACGGGAAACTCTTAAGCAGATCTCATAAAATTGCTTACACTTTATTAAACAAAGCCCTCAGCAGAAGCGGAGATTGTTGTCTTAAGCCAGGCGACCGAATAGCATTAGTTTATCCAAATAATGATCCGATAAGTTTTATGTGCGCTTTTTACGGCTGTCTTCAAGCCGGTATTGTACCAGTTCCAATTGAGGTTCCCCTTACTCGTAGAGACGCAGGATCGCAACAGATTGGTTTTTTGCTAGGGAGTTGTGGCATTCAGGTTGCTCTTACGAGTGAAATCTGTTTGAAAGGATTACCTAAGACTGCAGCTGGCGAAGTGGTGGCTTTTAAAGGCTGGCCAAAGCTTCATTGGTTCGTTACAGAGCACCTTGGTAAAACACCAAAAGACTGGTTGCCACCACCAAGATTAACAGACGATACACCAGCTTATATCGAATATACGACTGACAAAGACGGCTCCGTTATGGGAGTTACTGTGACCAGAGCAGCAATGCTGGCTAATTGTAGAGCTTTGACAATGGCCTGCGGTTATACCGAAGGTGAAAATGCCGTGTGTGTCTTAGACTTTAAGAGAGAAGTTGGATTGTGGCACAGTACATTGACCAGTATTCTAAACGGGATGCACGTAGTTTTTATTCCATATGCTCTAATGAAGGTCAGCCCTGCAAGTTGGATGCAAATGATAACAAAACATCGAGCAAGCGTGGCTGTTGTCAAATCTAGAGATTTACACTGGGGTCTATTAGCAACCAAAGATCACAAGGACATATCTCTAGCTTCTCTAAGACTTTTACTTGTTGCTGATGGTGCTAATCCCTGGTCATTGTCATCTTGTGATCAATTCTTGTCAGTTTTTCAATCTAAGGGACTTAGACCAGATGCTGTTTGCCCATGTGCTTCTTCTAGCGAAGCTCTCACTGTTTCTGTAAGGAGACCTGGACGGGCTGGGGTCAATGCTACTGGACGAGGCGTTTTATCCATGTCTGGTCTTAGCTATGGAGTTGTAAGAGTTGACCAAGAAAATTCTTTAACATCACTAACGTTACAAGACTGTGGACAAGTTATGCCTGGCAGTAAGTTCAACCATTGATTATGATTTTCATTTGTAACTTACAGGATTTGTATTCTTATTTTTTCATTTCTAAAGACAAAGTAATTTAACATTGTGCCTTTTTTTTTTTAATTCTAGGTGTCGTTGTTGTTGTTAAAATGGAAGGGCAACCTTTTATCTGTAAAACTGACGAAGTTGGGGAGATATGTGTTCATAGTTCTGCTACGGGAAATCAGTATTGGGGTCTTCAGGGGCTAACAAATAACACGTTTAAAGTATCGCCCTTACAACCTGACGGAACGCCGCAAGGTGAAGTTGAATACACAAGATCTGGGCTTCTTGGTTTCCTAGGCCCTGGTGGCCTTGTTTTTGTCTGTGGTTCTCGGGATGGCTTGATGACTGTTACCGGAAGAAAACACAATGCTGATGATATTATTGCTACTGTACTTGCTGTGGAACCAATGAAGTTTATTTATCGAGGTAGAATTGCTGTGTTCAGTGTCAGGGTTCTGCGGGACGAAAGAATATGTGTTGTAGCCGAACAGAGACCGGACTGCAGCGAAGAAGAGGTGGGTTATACTTTTATAAGAACAAAATTAGGTAAAGCTATATAATAGTATATTGAATGGCTGTTTCCTCCCAAGGGAGGTGATCAATCAATTTTTTACACAAGTTGGCCACCATGCTCGAAATGTACAATTTTCCATCCACTTTATATGGATGAAATCGGGCCCATTTCATACACGTGTTAATAAAAAGTTTATATTTATTTGATGAATTTTTCATATTACAGAGCTTTCAATGGATGTCCAGGGTACTACAAGCTGTTGACTCGATTCATGCGGTCGGAATTTATTGTCTTGCCCTAGTGCCTCCCAATTATCTTCCTAAAACTCCACTTGGCGGAATTCATTTGTCGGAAACAAAACGTCGTTTCTTGGAGGGAGCGTTGCATCCTGCAAACGTATTACTTTGCCCACACACTTGCGTGACCAACTTACCAAAACCTCGTGAGGTCCATTCGGGTAAGCAATACAGTCCAGTTTATGTCATAAATCATCCATAGGATCAGGTGTGTAAACGCGATTCCAATCAAACTTTTTGTGTAAGTAATACTTTTGCTTCATTGTGAACATTGGCTACAGGATAAACGACTTTCAATAGCTTGACGTGAGTTTTTTGAAACGGGATTTAATACAAATAAAAATGTCAGCTACATTTTTCAATACAGTATTTTGATATCCCTTCAAAATATTACAGCTGCTTTAGTTTTTTCTTTACTATTTTACTCAGTAAAATAATTTTTCTAATTTTGTTTGAATTATTACATTGATAAAGACTTTTACATATTGGAGGATATTTTCTTGTATTTAATGTTCACCGGCGAGTTGTGCAAAGCTTCTAACTCACTGTTGAAGTAAATGTTGCTACTTGTTTGTATTCGTATTTATACATTTCAGATAATAATATAACAGTGTGAATCAAATGAATCGTCTAGCTCTACATTGTCTATTGCTTCTTATTTTCACACTAATTATATGTTGTTTAATTATCTACTATTTTATTGTCGATCAATATTTCAATCAGAAACGTTCTTTTATTATATCGTCGAGATTATCGTCTATTTTACCAATTTTTATATCATTTTACACACACTTAACTGATCTCGAACCCTTTTCTGTGAGCACCCTGTAATCATTGCGCAATACCTATTGTATTTGTTCGCTAAAATACATCCATTATTATAAGCCATATCCTAAGTTTATCGAAACTGAATTTTTTTGTCTTAGAAGGTAGAGAAAGAATTTATCTTTATACTTCAAATCCCATATTAGCAACTAGCCAATATCTTTTTTAGCATAAAGATTAATCTTTATGTACATCATTGAATCTGGCGTAATATGCCTCATGATAAACGCTGTTTTTCGACATTTTCACAGGTGGCAAGTTTTATTGTTATACTATCTTATTATGTTCAGAACTCGACTAATTATTTATTAAAAATCTATTAATTCCTTTGATTAAAACCTCCAATGTATTTATAAAACTGTTGAAGACATTCCCTAGCTTTATTTATCAGCTTGCCACCCTTGTGCACAACAACGTGTTTTATTATGTACCCTTAAGGATCCGATGCTTAGCATGATGTACTCCATGAATTTTGTTATCCTTCTTTCTTTTGGCTGAGCCCTGAATGACCTTGATGCCCTAGACCTGTAGCGTTTTGTTCTATTGAAAGAAAATTTTTTTATCAATTGCTGTCAAAGAAATCATTCTACACTGCCTATTTGCTAACTTTTATTTTCCGGCCTCAGTCAGGGGAGAGTGTGTGAGGTACTCATTACTGGGTTGAGTGTTTGTGTTGGTTTACTAACGGAATGGTGCGGGGGCGTGTAGCGGGGGATTCTGTTGCAGACGTCGGACCAGCCAGCGTCATGGTCGGGAACATAGTACAAGGAAATCGTTTGGCTTCAGCACAGGGGAGAGACATGGGAATTCTGGACGAAGATAGCGACAGTGCTAAAAAAGTCAGTATAATCTGTTCGTTAATAATAATAATAATAATAATAATTTAATACATCTGTGTATTCAGATTCAGTTGAAAAAACCACAAAGAGAGTTGCTTCTTTCAACAATTTTATCCAATGAATTTTATTTCTTCTTGTGTACATAAAATACCATAATTAAATTCTTTCTTTTTATTTATTTTATGTTATTTTTTTTACAGTATCAGTTTATATCAGAAATTCTTCGGTGGCGGGCCGCCAGTACATCAGATCACGTAATTTTCACATTACTCAATGCAAAGGGTGCAATAGCTACGTCATTATCGTGTTCACAACTTCACAAAAAAGCGGAGAGGATTGGAAATCTGTTATTAGATCGTGGACGAATTAATACCGGGGATCACGTCGCGCTTATATTTCCTCCTGGTATTGATTTGATCTGTGCATTTTATGGGTGTTTGTACGTTGGTGCTGTACCAGTCACGATTAGGCCACCTCATCCACAAAATCTTCAGACAACTCTCCCCACTGTAAGAATGATCGTTGATGTCAGTAAATCCGTACTCGTCTTGTCTAATCAAAATTTGCTGAAGCTCTTAAAGTCAAAGGTAAGTAAAGCGAAACAGGATCTTTGGAATGGATTTAAAAGCCTTAATAAGTTTATTACAGCACGAAATATCAAAGAATATTAAATATGTATGATTGAAAAATAAGGATTCCGTATTCAATAAGAATAGAAATTATGCTGCTTTTTATTACACCAAAATTAATCTAGAATTTCTTTCATATTTCTTAGGAAGCTAACAACGTAGTCGACATGAAGACTTGGCCAACAACATTGGATATGGATGATATGCCAAAAAAGAAGCTACCAGTCATGTATAGAGCTCCGACAGCAGAAATGTTAGCATATTTAGATTTTAGTGTATCAACAACTGGGATGCTGGCTGGAATAAAAATGTCCCATGCAGCAGTTACCTCTTTGTGTCGAGCCATGAAGCTCGCTTGTGAATTGTATCCATCGCGGCACATAGCTTTGTGTTTGGACCCATATTCCGGTCTTGGATTTGCACTATGGTGTCTAAGTAGTATATACAGTGGCCATCATTCTATCCTCATACCACCTTCAGAGGTAATTTAATATAGGAAATCATTCTAATTTAGAAATTATATACAACTTGGCTATTTATTTGATAGTGAAAAAAAAATGATAAAAATCTCTTCAACTAAATAAATACATTCATTAATTACTCTTTCCAGGTTGAAGCAAACCCAGCTTCATGGTTGTCTGCCGTCAGCCAGCACCGGGTCAGAGATACATTCTGTTCCTATGGTGTAATGGAACTGTGTACAAAAGGCTTGGGCTCTTCGGTGCATGCTTTGAAAGCTCGTGGAGTCAGTCTGGCCTGTGTCAGGACGTGTGTTGTTGTAGCCGAAGAGAGACCACGCATAGCTCTAACAACTAGTTTCAGTAAACTGTTTTCTGCTCTTGGATTAAGCCCTCGTGCAGTGTCTACTTCCTTTGGCTGCAGAGTCAACACAGCCATATGTCTTCAGGTAATTTAAAAGGAAATAGGGAGTTTAAGGCGTCTGCATAAATCGTGATACTAATCGGTTTTTTGCGTTTACCTAACAGGGAGCATCTAGTCCAGAACCATCAACTGTATATGTTGATTTGCGAGCCCTGAGGAATGACAGAGTATCTTTAGTAGAAAGAGGGAGTCCTCATTCTCTATGTTTGATGGAATCTGGGAAATTGTTGCCAGGAGTTAAGGTGATAATAGCAAATCCAGAAACAAAGGGTCAATGTGGTGACTCGCATCTAGGTGAGATCTGGGTTCAATCTTCGCACAATGCTAGTGGCTATTTCACGATCTATGGAGACGAAAGCGACTACGCAGATCACTTCAATGCTCGTCTTGTGACTGGCAATACAGGAGAAGTTTATGCAAGGACTGGCTATCTCGGATTTCTTAGGCGAACTGAAAGTGTGCAGCAATCTGCTGTCGGAGATACACCAGGAGATAGCTCTGCCTCTGAAGCAGAGGGTCCTCCCGTTGACGCTGAACTACATGATGCTGTATTTGTTGTCGGTGCTCTTGACGAGGCTATTCTACTTAGGGGGATGCGATATCATCCTATTGATATTGAGAACAGCGTCATGAGGTGTCATAAAAAGATTGCCGAATGGTGAGTGCTGAGATTTGTTTTTTCGAAAGTAAAATTAAGTTCAAAATATAAGTTGTATATAAGTAACTATTAGTTTCCATGATTGATGTATGTAGTACATACAAGCTCCTATTTATTCTTAAAAATAATCTAGCTCTTACCCGAATAAGTACTAAAAATAAAACTCATTGACTTGTATGTATACTTGGGAAAGAACATTTTAGATACTAGCTTTCAATATTAAGAATTGATGTATGCCTGATCTAAGAGTTAAGGCTTTTATCTGACTGTTTCAATTCAGGTATTAGTTATTCCTTCCTGAAAATAGATTCTCCACAGCATGGAGTATGTAAATACGTTGATAGATATAAACATATTGAAATTATAGGTATAGTTGATTCGTTTTTCGCGCTTTCAGATTATACAGTTATGTTTGTTTTAAATATAAAGACAAAAAGTAAACATCAAAGATGTTAGCGGTGAATAGAGAAGATCATTATTTTAAAACAGAATTTAGTATTTTTCTATTTTTATCGTAATACTTTGAGTAGGGAGTGCAAAAGTGTTCTGTAAGCTTGTCTAAACCAACAATATTCAATTAACATCATCCATTGTGTAGAGAAAAAAAAACAAACGAGAAAATAATAATAACCAAAAACTCTATTAGTCGGGGACATTTTGACGTTCAAAATAACAGCTTGAAGCTTCAAGGTTTTGACCCTGAAATATATGGCCCTTGAAACACAGCCTTGCACACGATTAGATACTAGATATTTTTATAACATGCACACGTAACACCACTCATGCGTCTCTTACATCGTTAATTTTATTTTTGTTATTTTATTTTCGCTTCACGAGCAACTGCTTCTTAATTTTTGGTCGAATTTTCTCGGTAGATTTAAAATATTTCACAGTTTTCAGAATTGTTATATGTACTTAATGAGCTACCAGGTCTAGCACAGTTCTGTTTATCAAATGAATCATCTTTATCGATTGACATTGATCACATCGATTAATCGACATAACTATGTATTTAATCAAATGATGATCGGATGGGTTGAATTACGATATAGAGCTACTTGAATGGATAAATCAACTTCTTTCATCAATAATGTCTAGTTAACTCCTATCCGCATGATTAAACCGCACCTTTTTTAATATCTTTCAGTTATTATCACTTTATCAATCATCTTCAATGATAATTACATTATGATTATAATGTAAGGAATTACATAACTCACTGTATTGAGTTTTATTTACACTCGTTTATATAACATCAAGTGCAGAATAATGGCAGTAACGCTTCTGCAAAGAATTAATACTATCGCCTTTGGCCCTGTAATTAATTACAGGCGCTTTAAACAATAGGCTTATTAACGCTGAGGAAATATCAGCTAAAGATGTACACGATCTGCGCAGCTATTGTCATACTATAATGACTGACATACTAATATGTGTGTTTCTAATCATTCTTGGAAAATATTTGGTAAAGAATTAACTTCATCCGTGTCCCAAGTTTATACTTATGCAACTTATGATCCCTAATAATGAAGACGTATAATCCTGTGAGTTTTATGTATTCTTGCATAAAAAATAAAGGTTTGATAGTCGGGAATTATCGAAAAACGATCAATTTTAATCTTTAATTTTGCTCCTGTGTGTCTACAAGCTAATGTATCTTATTGTTCCAGCGCCGTCTTCACATGGACGAACCTCCTGGTTGTTGTGGTCGAATTGGATGGGAGTGAGAGCGAAGCTCTTGATCTTGTGGCATTAGTGACAAGCGCAGTCCTCGAAGAACATCATCTAGTCGTCGGAGTTGTTGTCGTCGTTGACCCTGGTGTAGTACCGATAAATTCGCGTGGTGAAAAACAACGAATGCATCTCCGAGACGGATTCCTCGCGGATCAATTAGATCCGATATACGTTGCATACAATATGTGAATACTGAATATCATCAAATTCCCAATCTTTATGATACTATACCTAGTGTATAGGCTTCTCCAGACAATTTGCCACGATTCTTTGTGATATACATATATATATAAATATATGCCTATATATATTTAAGTATATATATGTATACATAATATTGACTCTTTTTGGGGAGTAAATGAACCTTGATATGAATTCATCAGGCAAAATCGATATTAGCACAAGTATACAATATAGGTATATGGTATATTGATTAATCAGGAAAATTGAGATCTTGGAATTTTTTCAGGCGAGAGACTTGGGACGGTTTTTTGAATTATTATCAAATAAAAGTCTCGTTTTTTTCCGCGCAATCGTATCTACTTATAAATATATAAGATAAGATATTATATTCGGCTAGAATTATCGTATTAAAGGTATTTTCAAATTGGTGACAAAAATTTTATACGCTGATTGTGAGAGGTGGTGATCCTCATCGTCTTTATTATTCGTCGTCGTCGGTTTAAGTATTGCGAAATTAATATGAAAATATAAGTTCAGAAATGGTTATCTTTTAATCGTTATAATCCATCGGTTTATGTTCTTCTTTTTAAATTAAACATCCAGGTGGAAAAAACAACTACTATTAGTTACGAGGTATTGAGAAACTAGAAATGCACACTATTTTTCATAAGCGTTAAATACCTAGGAGCTTATCGACCTTTGCTGTATGTTACCATTGACTATTTTTAAAGCTCCAAAGATATCAAAGTTCTATGTAACGATCGAAACAGATCCATTGATCATGGGGATAAAATTTCTAAGAATCATATCTTTGACGCAATTGAATGCAGCTTAAAATGTAACACTGACATAAATTCCGAGTCTTTCTCGCAGGAAAAATAGAAAGAACTTTAAAAATTCTAGAATGTTATTTTTTATTTTCAAAAAGACTCAGCATCGGTGTTTTTACTCGTTAAAACAATGCTGTGAATTTGGACTTTGATAATACTAGTATCATTAAAAATAATTTTACAATAAAATAGAGCGGTTCTCAAATTTGAAATTTTTTCAGTTCATGTCTTATTAAATTTTAAATGGAAAGTACTTTCTCTGACACAGTTACGTATTTTAATTGATAACAATTGACAGAGCAAGCGAATAATTTCTTTAACAAAAATTTTTTCAAAGATCGCCTGATAATTTAAGGTAACAAATCAACGCAACGCGTAATGATTTTTTTTGTCCAGAATTATTTAATCTTCATCTATTACTACTAGTATTTACGTACACAGAATTTAAAGAGCAGCTCATATTATCTATTATTAGCTACTTTATAATCATATAGAACTTTCTCATTCACGAGACGGAAACAAAACAGAAAAAACTTGAAAAAAAAAATTAAAAATTAAAAATAAAAGATAAAATATTTAATAAGAAAAGATATAAGTACAGTATTTATCTTTTGTTATAGATTTCTAGTAATTGAATCAAACGATTCAAAGTTGGCTTAGCAAAGATTGAAGACAGTTTTGTTTTATTTAATTTAATTTTTTTTTTCATTTTTTTTTTTTCAATTTTTCAATCTGCACAGAAACGCGCACGAATATTTCAGTAATAGGAGACACACAAATAAGTGAAATTATAATAAACGAACAATTACGTATAATAATAAATAATATGAAAACAAATCTAGAGTGAAAAAAAAAAAAACAAATAAACAAATAAATAAAAAAAAACTAAACTAAATATGTCTTTGGACGAAAAGCTCAACTCTTGAATAATATACGCAAAAGCCGTATTTGTTATTGAATGCGGCAAAAAACAAAAAAAAAAAAATTTTTTTTTAATTCACGACTACTAAAGTGTATATTTGTTGATAGTTTTATAATTTTATATTTTTATTTTATTACCTATTACATCGATAAAAATATTATAATTATCGTCATTTCTCGTTAGTGCAATATACGTATACATATAGATTAACATACATACATACATACATACATACATACATAATTATAATATCTTTTTGAAAAAAAAAAAAAAACGACAAATCTTGAATTCATAGACGCGACAGATTTTTGTACATAGAGAAACAGAACGGAACAAAACGGAAAAAAACAATTTGGATAAACCAGAAGACAATTAGCTGCGAGAATTATATAGCATATACTTTATAGAATCGCTATATGCTCTAATGATTATACACATAGGGTTTACTATTCATAGATAGTGACCAGGACGACTAGAAGAAGGATCTGTTTGTGACAATTGTAATAATATTACGTGCCATTTGAATCATCTCATCGCCAGCATCTCATCATCCTTTATCATTTGTGTGTCAAGTGCTTTAGATACCACCCCCACCCTTGCCCGCCAGCCTGCCCGCGCCTTCCTGCCCCCCATAGTGAGAGAATACGTGAGGAATTCGGTTGTGTTATGTATAAATGTTGATACTAGTTAGTAGTTTTAAATCGTTAGTATACTTATACTGTGTCATGGTATTAATCCCAATCCCACTTTACAAAGATTTTCCCTTTCCTTTTTCCATTATCTTCATCCCATTTCCTTAATCTCCCCCCCCGCCCTTTACCACTGTGTATATAAAGCACAAACGCCCGCATTACAATTTATAGATATAATTTTAAGATACATATAATATTATTATTATTATTATCTATTGCGTAGAATTATTATCTCAATTACTAATATTCACTCGTTCATCACCCTGTGACCTTTCTCATGAACTCCCACATGTACCTCGAAAGGATATAAGATACTACGTTGATAGTAGAAAAAAAAAAAAAAAACGTATGTATATGTAGTGTTTTCTATAATGAGATACGTCGTATAGGTAATTATTACTGTCGACAATCCCCATCCCTGAGATTCCTTATTCACGCCCAAAAATACACGTACCAAACACACACAGACACACATACGTACACATTTGTAATCCATATTATTAAATTACGAAAGGACATGCATAGCAACCGATCATCAATAAACGTAATGTACATTTTTATAAGCGTTTTAAATCTTTATCTATTTATCCCTTCATCTATAATATTTGAATTTTACGCACTGACATATTTATAATGTAGCGCCAAAATAATGTGAGAATAATACGTAATTGGGACGACTTATACATACAGAGTCATAAGCTATATAAATCTTATATTTTCGTCTTTATTTATGCATAAGGTTTAAAAATGATTCTTTTTACGAGTCCCAGTTTTCAGTAAAAAAAAAAACAAAAATAAAACATCCCTTTGCACTAGAGTAATACATTGATAGGTATTGCTGCAAATCGTGACGTCAGAAACGAGAGAATCTCGTTTGCGAATCGAATGCGATAGAGTGAAACTGTTTTAAAATAGAAAATTTAGACATTGAAATTTCGATTCTACGAGTATCAGAAAAACGACTGCAGTAACATAAAGGCTTGAAATTTTAGTTTTGTGTACATAACAGTCCTAAAACAAACACAGTGAAGCGTGAGGGAACCAGTGCCTGGCATAACTCAATTCACGGTTCACAGCTAGCAATTTCAGCCTACGAATTCTACTACCCATCCCTTAATTGACGTTAATCTGGTCTACAGTTAATTTTCTAATGCCGGTGTGATTGAAGGGAGTCTA
Source organism: Macrophya annulata (assembly GCA_963924015.1). Classification (NCBI taxonomy): domain Eukaryota; kingdom Metazoa; phylum Arthropoda; class Insecta; order Hymenoptera; family Tenthredinidae; genus Macrophya; species Macrophya annulata. The sequence goes on along the minus strand of OZ001257.1, from coordinate 4,510,969 downwards.
GATTATCAATTTTACGAGAAAAAAAACGGCATAACAAAATCGCTCCTCTTCTGACATCACGACATAATATAAAATTAGTTAGAATTTACTCCCTCTTTTCTTTTTTAACTCTACTCTTGACATTGGACACGTGGTGTACACATGGCGGTGACCCAACCATGAACATATTAATGCCCAAGTATATGTATAGTTTGATAATATCCCACGTGGCTAAAGAACGAGAAAATTGTTTAACTTTTTCTGTGATGTGTGCTTCGCCATAATTATATATTCAACGGCGTAGCGTCACCACGCGATATTCATTTGGACCTGGGAAATTTGACTCTTCCATCATCATCATCTCCAGAGTAACTCTATGCCATAATAGAGTCCCGGAGGAACTTTTAAAACTCGGTTCGTATCGTCCGCCAGTAAGCCACCGTAGTTTGTCAGTAGCAGCTGCCTGCTTGTTGGTCGTGCTAGTATTTATCTCATAGCTAACGTCCGCCGTAAATATCTGCACGCATACCACACTACAACGCTAAAGATTTCCAGTGTATTGCATATCAATCGCGGATATAACCTAAGGAAACGGCGCCGGTTGTGTTCGGCGATTCACTCACGTCAAACCTTCCATTGGTCTAAGAAAATAAATGTATAAAATGAGTGCGCGTGGTGAAAATTTTATATCAAAATGCTTTTTCTACACTTAAAAAATGGTTTAAACAATTTTATGAAGAGGGAATTTTTTTTTTTCTCTTATTTTTTCCGGCAAACAAGTAACGCCCCCTGTAGGTATTTTCTATCCGTGGTTTAGCAGGCGTATTTTGATTGTTCCGTGAGATTTCGTAGGTGTACGGAAAGTTTAAATTTAGGAGTTGCCACTGTCCGTAATTTGTTAAACTGATATTTTTACGAGTGAATTTAATGGATTTTTGAATGGTCAAAAATAATAAGGGGATCAAGTGATGTAACGTAAAATAAAATAATTTGACGACTGTTAAGGCAGGAAAAGCTCGCATTAACACTACACACGGGACGCGATAAGCTAACTAAGTAACAATGACGAGGTTTTCGCGAGAACAAAAATAAAGAATTTATTTTTAACCTACGTTCGTTCGGCCAGCCGGGTTACCGTTTGTTTTGTCACGAATTTGCGGCCAACTCTGACGTGCATAGTTTCCGTCAATCTCCGCGTATTTCTTAATGCCAAATTATGAAAACTAGGGACGTGATGTATATTTTGGCTTTTTTCTTCTCATTTACATCGGAATAAAATTAATGAAACTACGTATATACATATATCGTGCCGAAGACTAAACACAGCAAAATAATTAACTCTTTTCAAATATACGAAATAATTAATATAAGCTTTTGAAAATTGGAGAAAAGAATCCGTGAATGTTGACTGGTTCAACTTTCCGGAGTTGAAAAATCAACCCTGAATCAATTTGTAAAAATAGAGTTTTATGTTTTTTTGGTGGATTTAAAAATTCCTCATCTCGCGCGCGACTCTTTAACGCCGAAGAGTAAAGAAGCGACCTCGAACTCGGGCCAAGAACAAGACGTAACACAACCGAGGTGTTCCGGACGGGCCGAAGCCTTGAGAGGCGTAATTATACTTGTTCTGTATGGATGTGGTGAAGCGCAGCTCTCCACGGTAGGAGTCAAAGGACTTCATACCAGCAATAAGCCCAGCGGGTGTCTACTGTCTAGTACGAAAGTTAACGTCGACGCGACGCGTCCGGGCGAACGTCAACGGGGGTAAAGAAAAGAATTTTTACCACCCATCTATCTTCTTTCCTTTTCTAAATCGCGCGGCGCTGGCACTGAGAAGATCTCGTCAAGGTGAGTAAATTCCTTAATATATTTCCCTCGTCTATTATAGATTTTGAATTATTTTGGTGTTTTATTTTTTTTTAGTTTTTCAAGTCAAAAACAAAAAAAAACTGAAAATATTCCTCGTAATTCGTTCCGCGAAAGAATTCAATTATTCTTTGTTTTATTAAAACCTTTATATGTATGTATGCGTTTGTATATGTATAGCTATAAGTTCAGATTACAGATTTTTTCTTTTCTCTCTCTTTCTTTCTCTTATCTCTGTGTCTTTCTTCTTTTGTTTTTCTTTACACCGTCACGGCGCGTCGAGCACGTATTAGCTATGAAAATTGTGAAGGCATTAAAGTTTCAGCGAAAGCCTTCAGCTGGTCGCGATAAGCTAGATGAGACTCCCGCGAAGTAGGAAATGCAGCGCGGAGGCTTCCGAAGTTACGCGAACGAATTCCCACGACCGTACGTACGTACGACCCGACATTTTCAGTGTCAATGTCAAAGAATTAGGCAAATATTTATTTACTTTTTAACAAAAATATGAAAATTCTCACGTATAATTAGGTAGAATTTGTCCCATTTAACAGAAAAAAAAAAAAAAATACAAATCGTTTTGCAGAAATTATTGTTTGTTAGCTCGTAGAATTGAACCGTTGAAATGTTTGTTCTTTCGCAAGCGATTAGCTTTTATTATGTACATAAATGGTTATAGTTATAAGTCTAAACTTCTCGGTATTAATATATTGCAAACACTGAAAAAGATGTGTAAAAATATAGACTAAACACGCGACGAAATTTAAACTTTCGAGTTAGTATTTATCTAGAAATGTCTATCTGTATGTCTCTATCGGTATGAAAATAGATTACGAATTTGAATCTTCATGGCATAACGGTGTTTGTTTCTTCACCTTTTAACTTATTTCTATATACAACGTGTATAATACCATCCTTTGCCAATTGGCAAACGAAAGGTGTCTAACTATTTTTCTATTTTTTTTTTCTTTTTTTTTTAAACAATTTTGTAATAAGATAGACGTAACTCTTTTTTTCTAAATATAATTATTACTTTTTTTTTTTTTCTTTCGTTTCATTTTCTTTCTTTTCCGAGTACTGCAGCGCGAACATTCGCAGCTTTGAACAATGCCACAGGACATTCATACGTTATTAATGCAATCCACTTGAAGAGTCCGATGTAATTCTCGTTCAATTATTGTTGTTATTATTATTATTATTGTTGTTGTTGTTATACACGCACATATATATCATTGGTGTCAATTATTAAATAGATGATGTAACTTATTTGGTCGAGTCGCACGCACGTGACTCTGTCTCATGCAACGTGATCTAATCCTCGAACCGAGTTAGCGTCTGTATAAACGCCTATAATTATACATCGTCGCATTTATTTATATACATTCTATTTGTTTTCTAATTTTAGTTTTTTTTTTCCCCCAAATCGTTGTATTTTTTATTATTTATTTATTTCTTTTTTTTTGTATTATTTCAATTTTTTATATTTCTTCCGTTAGAAAAATCAACAACAGCTAATGATGATGAAATTATGTTTCTCACGAACTCTGCTGACCCATGAGAATATATTTGATTGAAAATTGACGAAATTTATTTGTTTAGAAAATTTTTTATCCCTTTATTTTGTTAATTAGAAATTAGTATTAACGCATATAGGTATGTATAGCTGCAGGGGATGCGGGTGTAGCTTAGATAAACCAACGATTGCTAAGAACAAACACGCATATATATGATGTATACATATAGTACATATACATATTACATTATGTCTATTATGTATATATATATATATATATAGCTATTAAATTATATAAATAACCAGACAGTTTACACAGATGGTATATTGCTATATTTACATAATGTATATAATACAAGTAAAAGTAAAAACAAAATGTTAGAATACGATTCTATATATATCATATAAATGCATAAAGTGATGAATTTCTTACAATACTGTGTATGTATGTATGTATGTATGTACACACATACGAAATGATAGGTGTGTAATCGAAAATGCATTCTTTGGTTTTTTTTATTTGTTTTTTTTTTTTTCATTTATTTCTTTCAATCACCACACTTACTGTCCATACCTACATTGCAGTTAGTTGTCGATAGTCACGCTCTCGTTATAGGCTCCCACATTTTTTAAGCGTTACATCACGCCCTGATATCGAATGTCACTTTTAAATTGTCGAAGAGACACGCATAATAAGCTGCGTTTGATACGGGGGAACATATATTTGTTTATTTCTTCTTCTTTTTTACTTTTAATCAGGGGTCAGCACACTCATTAGGCCAGGGATCCAACATTGTACATAAATCCACTTAATCCTTTCACCGGCATTAATCCTGTTAACGTCCTGTCTTGGGATTTAGCAGACATGGGTTGGGATGTGCAGGTATAAAAAGTTATTACATGGAAAAGATGCACTGCTGCCCCTACCATCCAACTTTCCGGTACGGAAAAGTGGCCGTTTCCAGGTAGGCCGAGGGGCTTTACGGTCGTACTAATTTCCACTTAGAGCCAGGTTAGCTCTGGGAGCCTTGTGTGCCGACCCCTGCTTTAAATATCAAAACTTTTTTTTTTTCTTATATGCATATTATGGATGGATTGTCTTATATTTAGGGTATGTACATATTGTATGTATATATATATGAATTGAAATGTAATATACATACCTATATAATTGCAATCAATATTCTAATAATACATATTATATAGAGCGTCAAAGCATAAATAAATAAATTGATTTGTTACATACAAATTTTATGTATGTAGAAATATTTAGCAGCAATGTATAAAAAAAAATGAAATAATAATTTTTTATTGAACTTTTCCCTGCTATATAAGTTTATCGTGATAGTATAGCCATTAGCTAGAACAAATATTTGGCTGGTTAGCTTTTGGGAAATTTAATTATACCCTTGATTGATAACAGATGAAAATACAAAAAAAAAAAAAAAGTAAAAAATAAAAAATGTACATCAATATTCATAAAAATCAATCGATCAACAAAAATCATTCCATTTAAAAATTATTCACGTAAACTTATGACGTATATGTATAAGGTATATCGAAATTTCGTATACATATTTTAGTATATTCTGTAAGGTATAAAGATACATAATAAGTATATAAACCTATATAAGTTGACGATGAAGTTACGAAAACACATTACAATTCACGATAGAATATATCTATTTTTTTTTTTCTTTTTTTTTTTTATCTTGTTTTCTATCTTTCATTCGTTGCTGCTTAGCCGAGGAATAATTTCGCGTTAAGAAAGTTTAAGTAGACGAATATTAGCAATCGTTGCAATAATGACGCGTGGATAATAAAATTAACGCTTTCGCTTTATGCGATATTCGTATTCTAAACACGTATGTTACGTAGTGTTATTGAAAAAAAATAAGCAAAAAAAAAAAGAAAACGTGAGCTACAGATGTCACCTATACAAATATTTTGAAGCGATTTTGTAAAAAAAAAAACAAAATAAATAAAAAAAACTGACTACATATATATATTGTTATAGTTATTCAAGAAACACTCAATTATAAAACTATCGATTTTTGAATTTTTAATAAAAATAATAAAATGCAGCCGCAAGCATTTATTACACATGAATCATATTAATTTCAGAGCTCTTACGATATTCTATATATATATATACATATATAATTTATTTATTTATGTACTCATTTATTCAAGTGTCTGAGTGTATTCATCGCTGTAAATATCGTGCATACCTATAACACATTCGTGAAACGATCAAGATAGAAAGAAATAAAAAAAAGATTCGATCAATCAATTTATTTTTCTATTTTTTTTCTTTCTTTTTTTTTATCGTACGATATTCGAGACACATATTGTATGTGTACGGTGTTAAATATTATAGCTAGTAAGATAATGAGACAATAAGTAATTATCGCTTCGTATTTATAACGATAAAGAAATTCAATATTTTCCTGACGTTATATTACAATAATCCATCAAATTTGATATCTTTTATAAACGCATATACAATTCGCGTTATCATAATATAATCGCATATTCCGCCTCTCGCGGTTACAGGAATAAATAGTATTATTCCAATTCACAAACCTCAACAACAAAAAAAGCGTAAAATTTTTTTTCAAAGTATTTCGCTTTTAACTTATTCCTCGACCGATCTCCGCCGTGTCCACATATGTATATTATACATAATTTATAATAAAAACTACGCAGCATACGTATATAAAAGTTATTAGCTGAACTGCAAAATACGTAACATTAGACACTCACCTGGGTATAAATTTACGCTAGTATAGGTATATATGTATTTCGTCAGTTTATATTAAGCTTTTAACATTTATACACATAGTATATATGTATATTGTATATGAAGAAGAGAAAAGAATAAATCCTAACTATTCAAAGCTACAAATTTGAATTTTAAAATAGAAATCGTTTATCCATCTACCTATACCTGTACGAATAGTAAACCGCAGGGTTAATAGCCGTGTGAATATTTGACTAAAAATTGGATTATAATTAGATCGTTTAACTAATAGAATCACGAGATTCTAATTTCTAAATGCAAAACTAAAAGTCACGCGATCTGCTGATAATTTCCTCATATTAACATCCTCAATACAAACACAGAATTAATGTATAAGCGATCAGCGTCCCAAATTTCCTACATTTCTGCAGTTTAAAAAAAAAAAAATTTTTTTTTACTCATCGTGCGATACAATTAGACTAAAAAAAGTTTTAGGTCGCCTCATACTTCGACTCGACCGTTATTATTGTATATCAACAATTCTCAGCTCGTACCATTACATGGCGTTTAACCAAAGACCGTTCAGCGAACGTATTGTATGTACATACATACATACATACATACATACATACATACGTACGTACATACGTGAATACGTACGGGACGCATATGGTGGGGGACGCCGTTGACCGGTCGGCCAGACGGTCTGCCGGTCAGTGTGCTAAGCACAGGTAAAGAGAGCCTGCTTAGCCTGCACCGGGATCGACGACACAACGTTCTAACAGCAACTAAGCAACCTTAACGCTGTCTCGTGACTCCCCGTTTATATTTTTATTATTATTTTGTATTGAGTCCTGACAGTCGGTGTTAGAATAGTCAGTGAGTAAAGTAAATCAGTCAGTCTGAATTCAGACAGTCAGTCAGTCAGTTAGTCAGTGAAATAGAAGAGACGGGGTAGAACGTAGAAAGCACGTTGGTACCGATTGTGCATTTGAACAAGAAAGGATCAGTTAGTCAGTCAGTTACGCGGTAGTTTGCGAAACGGAAGCGCCGAGGGCATCGTCATCCGCCTGTTCAGGTAAGATAAATATTTGTAATAGAGAACGATTACTGTTTTGTCATTTGTTAAATTGGTGCAGTGAATTGTTATTCCCATGTTTTAATTAGCTTTAAATCACGGTGCAGTTTTTCTAGTTATTAATTCTCCTTTTTTTTCTTTCTTTTCTTCTTTTTCTTCTAAGTTCAAGTATGTGGTACATGTATTATTATCCGTGTGCAGTAACGCGATATATTGTATAAGCATAATAATGCTAGTTTTCGATCGATTGATACTTTAGAGGCCGCCTTAGTAATGCCGGCTTAAACCAGCTGACGTTAGTCGACCCTGGCCTAGGCGTCGTTGACGATACTTTATTACCTTACATGACGCTACAACGACCACAGACTATACGGAGGGGTTGCAATGCGTGAAGAACGCGCGATGTTATTTCGTTGAAATAATGTTTTCTTTATTTTAGGTTATAATCAGTATATCGTTGTTTTTATCCCTTGTTAATAAATAATACGTAAGTTTAGATCTTATGAAACTATAAACTTTTTCTTTTATAAGCCTGAAAACAGACGCGAAGAATTTATGGATCAATTAAAATGAGAAATCAAATACGATTCTATATTTATAATAGGATTGGGGATACGTGAAGAGATATTTTATTATCGAATTATTGTACGTTTACTATTTCTGAAATACCGTATGTTTTTTTTCTTTCTTTTTATTCTGTTTTTCTGTTTTCGTTATTTTGATATCAATTCCGTAAAAATGAAAAGCATTCATTAACTCATTAGTAATATAAGAGAAAAAATAATATCGAACAGTTTAATATTCGTTATGTATGTCCTGCAGCCAATTATTACTGTATCTACGTATCGTCTGTTGTAATAAATACGGTGGTAGATATATTCAAAGTAAATTAATCAACTGAAACTATTGAGTGTATATAGACTTTTATACTGTAGCTAGCTTAAAGTATATAGGTATAGATCGTTATCACATTGATGCAAAAAATCCTTTGAAAACGGGATGGTCTCAGAACCTTTAAATCAAACAATAGATCGAAATTTAATTAACGATCTTACGGTGCTTCGCTCTACGTATCTCGTTCGTAATCCGTCCCGGACGCACATCATATTATTGATTTTAGATATGCTTATGAATTTTCTTTATTAAATCGTTTCCCTTTATTGTTTTGTTCTATCTTCATTTTTCATTCGCCGTTTATTATAATTCCACGTCCCTGAAATCGCGGACAGCTGCTCTACATTACATTTAATAATCTTTAAAACTGACCACGCCGCGTCTACAGTATTATTTTAATTGTTTCAATTGTTTAATAATTGTTACGCTTATTTGTCGTCAAACTGGGTTAAAACGATTCAGTTTTTATTCTTTCTTTTTATTTCTCGGTCCGCACAGTTTCCGAGAATTTCAGCCCCTTCTTATATTTTACGGTCTGAACGGTCCGACCGCATGATGCGAACGAAGGGATCGTAACCGATCTCTATACACGCGGAGATATACGAGACTGCAACAGCAGCAGCAACGCAGTGTGTTACGTTCGTAAGAACTGAGAACAACAGGGCTGTTTCATTTTTACCATCGAGGCATATTACGCGTCCGTTAAAAATAATTTAACGTCTCTTATTAACCGCAAGATCCTATTATGTATATATATATATATATATATATATATATATATATATATATATATATATATATATATATATATATATATATATATATATATATATATATATATATATATATATATATATATATATGTATACATATACATATATGCATGTATATAGGCACATAGGTATTACTGACTAATGTGAGAGAAAGGCTCGATCATTCGTTTCTCTCGCTGCTTGGTCTGTTCGTTGCTTTTCCCCCTTTGTAGCACAAGGTTATGCAACGCGGGCCTATACGACGAGGTTTTTGACCTGGATTCATAAATCCAAACCGTCGTTGTCGCCTCAGGCATAAGATATCCGATCCGCCCTCTGAGAACTGGGTTCTCAAGATGGAATGGAATTTTCCACGTACTTTTCGCACGAAATGTGTACAAAGAAAAGAAAAATAGTAAAAAATAATAATAATAAAAAGACAAGATATGAATAAAAAATACTCGATACGCGGAAAAGAATATAGCTATTCATTGTTTGTTCATTTATTTATTTTGTAATTTAAGTTTTCAAAATGACTAACAACGCATATACATATATGTACATACATACATATACGTGTGTGAAAATTTTTGGACAGGTGTGTTTCTTCGTTACGGTTGTATTGTAGAGACGCAGCTGTTATATAGTCAATTTCAACGGCTCTATAGTAGAGGTACAATATGTATAAGTATAGCCTGCACGTTGCAGCAGCAGGAAACAACATATACCGAAAAATTCTTTTGTTGCATTTACTGGGATTTTCAAGGACACATTTACTAGACGGGAATCTTCTTGGTCAGGTTTCTAAAGGGCTAGATTCTTATATTTATACCTGTGTATAGATACTAGATATGTACATGTACAATACCATTTTAGAAAAATTTTTAAACTTACAAAAAATGAATAAATAAATAAATAATTAAAAAAAAAAAAAACACATCGATATAACCAGCATAAAGCAGCAGTTTTTAAATAATTTGCTAGTGATACTTAAATTATAAGTACGGTTATACAGAGATAGAGAAATAAAAACAGTAACTGCAGTTTGAATGCGATTTTTAATTATTATTATTATTATTATTGTAATACTTTTGTTTCAACAATCTTAATTAATTAATAATTTTATTTCCGTCGAATGATTTATATTATTACAGAAATTTGTACGAATTATTTTCAAAGACAGTTATACCTATATACAATATGTATAGCTTGCAAGAATTATTGCAATATATCAAATTATATATTGTATATTTATAAGTTATTATACTACCTACAGTTTATTAAGCACAAGGTCGAACAAGGTTTGGTCGTTGAATTATATTGTCTTATTCATGCTTGCCTATACTTACCTACCTACCTACCTATCCCTCCCTACCTATACAATAATTGACGAGACATATGCAACGCGAAAGATGATAATGATTATTAATTCGAGATACATTTTTCGACCGATATATTTTGCACTGCACTGCACTAACATCGTAAACCGTATGTAATAAATGCCCAGATGTTTTATTGCGAGTGATGAATAATGAAAACAATAACTTGCTGTAGTAATAAAAAAAAAAAATGGATCGTTCATTTTTATTTCATCTTGAAATTTTTTTTTTTTTTAGACTTCAGTTTCAGCTACTTGAGACTATCGTGAGTATATTTGAATGATATTTTGTGTACAATTTATTCTTTCTGTAGATTATAATTTGTATAGGATATTAGGTAAAGCATTTATGTATATATGATTTTGATTTAATTCTCTTAAAATATCGTCAAGAAATTCAGTTTTTACATAACTACTATAATCTACGTAATCTATACAATAATAAATAGCAATGTATTATTAATCCCTGGTGGTTTAATAATTCGATACTTGTGAATATATGTACGGAGTATTATAGACTATAGAATAAAGGAGAGAGAGAGAAAGATACACTGCTATTTGCGTCTTATCATAACTCTAAAGTCTGGTGTCAGTAGCAAATCGTAACTGAGCCTATAGTATGTATATGTACATACCTACAAGACCGAACAATCGTATTTATCGATATATTAATTAAAAGAAAGAAAAAGAACTACACATATAAAACGAATCGCTCACGTAGTAATTTTATTACGGATTTATATTCTTTATACCTATATATGTGTGTATATACATATATAATATGCACATACACGATCATGATATTTATCTACTATTTTGACAATTATAATCCCCCCCCGACTTATCCCTTCATGTAATCTTAACTTATTATTTTTATTTTCTGTAATTCAACGTACGTACGTACGTAACGTATTAGTCTTCCTCGGTACTACTTTTTTCTTTTTCTTTTCTTTTTTCTGTTTTTCTATTACCATTCTGTAAGATTTATTAAAGGACTGAATTGTTTGGTGGCTGGTAGAGCTGTCGCGCTGGATTAGAACCGCGTGTTTTCATGTTGACTCGTTCGAACTCGTCGTCGTCGTCGTTACTGCTGTACGTCCTGCAGACTTTGACGTTGACTACTACCTACCTACCTCTTAGCTACCTACCTACCTATCTACCTACCTACCTAAGTAGTAGATAGTATAGTTCTATGCGGTATGGCTGTAGTCTTAGTCAGTTAACTTCTGTTGCAGCAGCTAGCAGGACGGAGTTGCCATCGCAGCGTCTCCTCCACATGTGGACATCTCCATCACAGCTTAGGATTGGCCGAGCACCTAGAAAAAAGTTTACACCCTAGATAATAAGACAATGGATAATACGGAAAAACGGACCCCAGGAACGAAGAGGAAATTGTCATTCCTTGGTTTTGGAAAAAGAAGTTCGGTGAGTTTTTTTTTTTTGTTTATTGTTTTGTACAGTTTTTATTTTTTTTATTTGTTATTTATTACTCATTTCATTTCGATTTCTTTGATCATTTTACCAAAAAAATTTCTGATTTCTAAATAATTTAAAACTTATACAGATTTTTTCTTCAATGTCTTTTTTTAATTGAATATTGATTTTTTTTTTCGTCTTCCTTTTGTTTTAACACTGCAGCAGATATTATCGAATCCTTTGACTGCTTCGTCAGTTTTCTAATTTAAGAAAAAAACAAAAAAAAAAAAAATAATAATAAATTAAAAACAATTTTTCGTTACAAAATTTCTGTGAATCGTGAAATTTGTTTTTGTTTTTATCGCAGGATCATTATAGGTACCATCTCGTTACTATTTCTTTAGAGTTATATATTTACTTAGTTATTTAGAATTTTTATTGATTAAATACTTTACCGGCTACCTATATATCGGTATATATATATAAAGACAAGCGTTTTATTACCGTTAAACAGTGTATTATATATTATTATCTGTAATATAAATCCTTAAACATTGTAGAAGATCAACCGCATTTTCTCGTTATGGGTTTTTTTTTTTTATTTTTCTTATCTTTATCCGTTCTTTCCCACCGTCTTCTGTTCTTGTATATAGGTAAATATAAACTTATATATATGATAAAAGATTATATATCACAGATATAGATGAATAAAATAATTATAGAGAAATATTAACTGGGAAAAACTAAGTTTTTTATATATATAATATTAGATATGAATGCATTTAACAAAAATTACATATGGCTGTACCTACAAATCGAATTTTCTTTGGTATATTGTTTTTTTGGGTATTGATTCTGCGTATATCTATGAATGAAGATTATTGATCATTAGATATAATAGATTATTTTATAGTTTATCGTAATGAATATAAATACAGAATTTAACAGTTTTATTCTGTATTACATGAGCGTGTAAAATTTACAGCTAAAATATACAGATATACAATATCAGTATATAAAAATCAATATAAAATTAGTTGTGTCTTAATCATTTAAAACGAGTTCGTTGATGTATCGAAATAATTTTTTATTTTTTTTGTTTTTTTTTTTATTTGTCTTATTATTATTAACGTAACACATATACCTTATAAATACTACAAATAATAATTTTTTTCATCGCAGCTTATAGATTTGAAACTTATGAATATAATTATACATATATACATACATATAGGTGTAAGAGTATTCTCGGGTTATTAATAACTTTTAAAAAGCCCCACCACGTCAGTCTAGAGTATTTGTAGTGCCTATAGCTTTACCTACTTACCCACCTACCTACCTACCTGTTGAATTATTAATTGCCGAATAAACAACTAACTGCCATACGACATCCACGTATGCAAAAAAAATATATATACACATCGGATATTGTAATTACTTCGGGATCGCATTTCGACCGTTTCAAACTGATCCCGTGCATTATTCTGCGCACTCGAATAACATAATTTTTTCGCATTTTTTAATTACACTTTATTAACACCCTTCGCCCTGATTCAATTTTGGTAATTTAACACAGTTATTACTTACGTCGAAATTAAATAAATAAAAAATAATAATTAAAAATTTTTCATCTTTACAAGCAAATTCTGTAGCTACAAAATATCATATGGTTTAATGTTAATTGATTTCACGTTTTAGTATGATCGCATATATACGTATATATATATATATATATATATATTTTTTTTTTTCCACCGTTTGTTTGTTAATATTTATAAAAACCTGTGACAAGGGGAGCAAGGACGAAACTTTATAATTCTATAAACACAGAGAGAAATCTTTCCTAACGTGTCACGAGTTGTCGATTTACTCGTGAATTAGATTTTAAAAAAAATTGAAAAAAAAAAACACAGGGCATAATAATATATCGAAAAATTGTGTTAGAAATTAATTTATCTATATAAATTATTATTATTATTATTACTATTATACACCGTGTTCGCTGCCCTTGATTAAGTTTTTTGCCAAATTTTAGTGCAGATATATCTTTTTTTCCCCCCTTGTTTCTTTTGTGCAGGCGTCAATTTTTCACGACAAGAAAACTTTTCAACAATTTATATACGTATATATATTGTATACATATAATATATATACGAATGATTTATTTAGCCTTGAAGTATATATCGGTTACGTCTTATATACACTGACAATGAATTTAAATGATAAATAATAGATTATTGATTATCTGGGATAACCGTAACGTTTTCTAGATTTCATTTGATCCTCAAATATATCGAATTTTACGCGTCTTGTATACATATATATAGAAGCCGATAAGAAATTCGTTAAACGGTCGGGATTAAATTTGGATTAAAATTTTTTACTGATAATGTCAAATATTCGCAAACATGGACTGTTTCAAAATTCTAATATAAAAAAATTTTCTTTTCAATCAATTCGTGTTATAAATTGAAACGTAGATACATATAACTATATACAATTTGAAATGAAGAAGAAGAAGAAGATGATGATGAAGAAGAAGAAATGCACCGTCATTTTATAATTGAGTTAATATTGTGCTTAATCATTCTTTAGTCTTTCGATATTTATTTTCGAAATGTTAACATTTTTTCTCGGTATTATTTGAACTGTATAATATATCTGTGATATTAGTTAGTCAAGTATTCTTTGCTCATATCAAATACATACGTCATAAGAAATTGTGAGAAAATTAAATGTTGAAATATTTCGGAGTATCGGATATATAATATTAGCAATTTTTTTTTCCTGTTTCGAGAAAGAAAAAAAAAATGAATAAAATGAAAAATCGATTGAATAAAGATAATCGTTTTAGTATAATCGAGGAATTAAAATCCGTGAATTATTATTATTATTTTTATCTTCCGTATTTTGAAATAATGTTATAAAATTGTGTGTATAATATAAGCTCCGTTAAATCGCTCGTTTATTCATCGGTGCACGCATTTCAAGTGAGTTTATAGACAAGTATCCTCAATATATACCGTACCGCGTTATTGTGATGTTAAAAATGTGTAAGGAGTTAACTGATGGTTGACATACGGCCGCCAACAATCAGGCCAATCAACAGTGTCCGAGGCCGTTCTGTTTCGAATCCATGTCGTGTAAATATCGAAGTGTCAAAGTTAGAACGCGCGGTGGAGGTAATCATTCGATTTAAATGGACAAGAAGAAATAGAAGTAATAAAAAAAGACAAAAAAAAGATAATGATAAAGAGAGACTTCGATTGAACCGGGATATGTAATAATAACGCGTAGAGCATGTGTGTCATAATTCATTAAACAACAAACAAATAAAAAAAAAGAAACACAAATTAGAAGAAAAAATAAAACGAAAAAATTTAGTATCAATGATTTTTTATTTTTTTTTTTCTTCAATTCGTTTTCGAAACTTTTAACTTAAATTTGTGATCCAATGAATAGGAATTATACTGAAAAGAAAAATTAGCATGCTACACGAGGATGTTTCTTTTCATGAAAATAAATCGCGTATCTACGCCCTTGGTCTTTCGTTGGGTTAAAATGAAACGCGAATTGATTAATTGACGTGCTTTAAAATCAACACCCTGTCCACGTTCCGGTGACAAAAAAAAAAAAAAAATGGAGAGGATTATAAAGAAAAAATAAAAATAAACTGGTCATCGAGTCGCGTGACTCCATTTACGACCCGGTCTTCGACGTGTGCGTTCGGTTGCTATATACGTCACTATATCGTTATCGCTAACACGATCTCTGTATAATATCACCATATTATACACATATACCTATATAGAGGTATATTAAATATATGCATATTTCGATAATTTCGTCCAAGCGAAACATTGTCTGTCACGACGTTACGTAATTACTGATGTATAATATATATATACGACTATGCACTAATTAGCACCAAGCGTGTAGTCATTTTTAATCATTTTCATTAGCGTAAGCCTAGTCCATATAGATATAAAAATAAAAATACCTATATTATGAACACGCAAGATATTAATTTGTAACTGAAAAAGTTGTTATAGTATGAAACCTGCGGTTTTACTAGATTTTAAAATCAAAATTCATTCGATATGGAATAAAATGATTGTATTTATTTTTTTTTTTTATGATTGTTTCATTTTTGTCATTTATCTTTTATTTCATATCTACATAGTCGATTTCAAATGCAAATTTCTGCATCGCCCGAATCGCTCTAAAAGTCCCATGCAACGAAGTGTTTTGTACACGTATAAGCCTCGCAGTTTAATTCTGCACCAGTTCCCACGATGTAATCTATATATATGTATATATACATTTTCAGAGAAACCAATAGCCGATAAAAACATAAAATTTTTATGGATACGTAATAATCCTGGTTTATACGAAATGCGTCGAATATAACCCGATGGAAAATAAACTGTTTAACAAAAATTCAACCTTGTTATTTTATACGTCAGGTTTACAGGGATATTTTTTGTGGATTTTGCAACATAAAAATACTCCAGAGACCCCGCAATATGTACATTTTTTTTCCATTTTTATTTAACTATGAAACTCAGGTCTGATTAATCATCATTCATTCACGGATATAATATCTGAAAATAAATTAGCAAATTTTGTAGGAAAAAAATACCAACAACATCGATCCAGTTCAAAAATATATATAAAAATATATTAATTTTCACATAAAACTAAAATTTAACGATAATTTAATTGATATTTAATATTTATTAGTATACAATTATATCTCGTATTCGATTATTCGAACTCCCTGTATAACGTGTCCGGCAGCCACGTGGATAAGGAAGCAATTCCTATAATTAAGTACCAACAAATTAAAGTCAATCATAAGGATACGTAGTTGGTACATATTTCTTGAAATATATATGTCGACCTTGTCCCTTTTTTTTTCACCTTTCAGTCTTACTCATTTCCCATTTCCCTTCCCTTCCTCAACAACAACACGTAAACTTTTCGCCAAGCTTACGTAAGCAAGCCTCCAAAAAGGCCATAAACTCGATTATACGGACCAATATCAATCAATCAGGTGCCACAGACAGAGAGGATCTGCTAATCGAGGCGTTATTAATTATTGCTAATGTATCTTTTACCTCTTTTTATATTTGTTTTTTTTTTTTTTTTTTTCATCTTTTATTTTATTATTATCTTGGAATTTCTGTGTCTACCGGACCGGAAACTAAAGATGATTTATAGCCCAGATAATACGCACCGTACTTGTTTAAATAAGAAAAAGATAAAGAAATATTGAAAAAAAAAAAAAAAAAATAAACAAAAATAAATAAATAAAAAGAAACTTTTCAAAAAATTATATCTACAATTTATGATACTATTATTACATCGCGACGCAGCACCGCAGCTGATTCAGTCAACTGCATCTTACCTTCCGCGCACGGAAAGATTTTATTCAGGTTCAAGGTTAGAGAGGCTCGTGCCCCGACCACCGTCTGCTGCTGCTGCTGCTGCTGCTTGCTGTCGCTAATGTTGCTGGTCGATATACTCTGACCTAGGCCTACCCCTCTCTCTCTCTCTCTCTCTCGAGAAACGGCAGTTTCACTACCTCAACGTTGTTATAGTGCGCTGCTACGCTCACGCCCAACCCAACGATTCTAGGTATGAACTACCTTTCCCGCGACTATAATAACGCCTGCGACAACTACAGACTATAACCAACGATTTTCCACTTGTTGCTTTGCTTTCACGATATTATACATTTTCTATGTTACTGGCATCTGTCATTGTTTACATATTATATTAGATAACTCGATCTAAGAAACCGCAGCAGGTGTTATACAACTATTTCGGTCCTCCGATCGATCCAGTTTATAATTATAAACATATTCATAAACGTAGATAGAATCTACATTCTTACGGTATTTTTCTGAATAAACTTTTCGATTCTTTATCATTATTATTATTATCATTCCCAGTTAAATAAATACAATTTAGATTGTTTTTTTTCTTCTTTCTTTTACTTTTGTACATTTTAGAAGAGATTCATTTATTTATTTATTTATTTATTTAGTCGGTATTTTACAAATAAACAAATATGTGAATGAACGGATTGTTAAATATTTTACTCTTGTACATATAGCTGTATAACATTTCGATTCTCGAGTGGCCTTTACTCCGTTGGTCGCATAAATCGAGGCCCCCTCCCAAAATTCTCAGGGGAGCTTCCGTTTCAAGCATGCTTAGAACGGTATTCATGTCCGAGTATGCTATTCTGAGGAGGATATTACTACGGGCGGAAACTATACCTGCTATGTTTGCTATAACCAAAAATAAACTCGGATCGCTATACGGATTATGAGAGGGAACTGGGAAAAAATCCTTTTTTTTTTTTTCAATTTCAAGATTCGGTGATCAATAAGTATATTTACTACATAAATAATAAAAATCTTTCATTGTATATAAATATTTTTTTAAATTCTTACGTTCAATAAATCTTTTTTTTTTTTTTTTATTCGGTTTATTGACAGAATAATTTTTTTTTATTTATTTTTTCATTTTTTCTAATATTTGAGTGAATAAAATCTGTGTTTGGGAAACATCGATTTTTCATATATTTATTTACTTATATATATATATATATATATATATATATATATATATATATATATATATATATATATATATATATATATATATATATATATATATATATATATATATATATATATATATATATATATATATATATATATATATATATATATATATATATATATATATATATATATATATATATATATATATATATATATATATATATATATATATATATATATATATATATATATATATATATATATATATATATATATGTATATCTATAGAATATAAATTATAATGAATTGTTTTTGTTTTTTTTTTCAAACCAAATGTATTTCTTTAAAGTATTAAATTCGAACTACAAAAGTAAAAGAATAGCTTGCCCCTAGACCCAATACATATTTCTTTGCGGATAACAACGCGACATTTCATGCCGCGTTCGATAACGGGAGAAACGGAACCTGGGTCAGGGTCAGCCGTCCCGGGATGCTGGAGTAAACCGCGGTTTGGGAACTATTTTCTCTTTAAACGAGAAATTCGAGGGAATAAAAATAAAGGAAAACAAATAAAATGAAATAAAATAAAATAAAATAAGTACAATCGATTAGATTCAGATATGCATAGGATGGGAATAAATAAATCTTAACTTTATAAGTTAAAAAAAAAAAAATTTCTCTACCTACTACAGTTCAATTATAAGATACTGATTTTGACAAAACTGTGAGATATAAATCGTATATATTTATAATAAATATCTATACATATACATATAAAAATATCTATGTGTAAAGCTGCGCGGGTGGGACACTAGCAGCCTCTTGGGTATGGGGTTGGTATATCGACCCGGGGCGACAGCGTTCGGAATCGCGGGGCGCACGCCACGAGCCGAACTAACTCCGGGCTCATTTCAGCCCGGGATGCCATGCCCGAGGCTGGCGGTAGTTCCACCGGGAAGTCGTTTCTTCAACGAGCGCGCGGCAAGGTCCTTCGTTGGATACGCCGATCCCTGCGGACTCACCAGGTCCCCAAACAATCCACATAATTATCTTTAGTTAGTTCTTTTTTCCTATTTCTTTTTCTAATTATTATTTTTTTTATTTTTTTTTTGTCTTTTTCTAGTAGATCAAAAAAATCTGTTTCATATACATTTTTTTTTTTTTTTTTGGTATATTATTTATTCACGGTTCAAATGATGGGCTGTGTACGAGTGATTATATTTTTTTTACTTGAAATATTTTATTGATGGGATGTATATTTTATTTTTGTAATTTAATTTAATTATTTGTCTTTTTTTTCTTAAATAATATTTGTTATTAAGTGCCTAAAGCAATGAACAGGTGAAAAACGAAAGAAAATATCAAAATTTGTGATTTTCTTTTTTATGCTATAATAATTTAGTTATTAATTTTTGTTCGCCCCTAAATCACCTCGAAAAAAAATTTTCTGATTTCTTTTATGTTACTTTTCCTCCTTTTATTTATTTTTGTTTTTTTTTTCCTTATCTAAAAATTTGTATCAGGTCAAAAATTGAAACTCTTATTAGGTGCAGTTCTTTCGTTTCATTTATTTTAGTTTTTAGTTTTTTTTTAACAATAAAATTTCGAATTATCTGGAGTTTGATTCGAACTATTTGCAGCATTTCATCTTTTCGATTAGGTTTTTTCTTGTTTTTTCTTGTGAATCGACTCGTGAAACTTAATAAAAATGAATTGAGACACACGATTGTAATACAGATAACATATGATTACGATAATTGTAGCAATATCAATGACAATGATCATATGTTAGTATACAATATATTAACGAGAGTAATTTCCGTCTATTTTATAACCGTAATGATAATTATGATGACATAACTATTACCTCACTCCGTAATAACACCCTCGTAGATTTTCCCGCCAATTTTTCTATTTCTTATAGCTACGACTATCAAATTCATTTTTTGACTTTGACAAGAGCTGAAAAAAAAGACAGACAGAGAGAAAAGGAGGACTGACTTTGTCTAGTTACTAATTACTGTAACTGACACTCTCAAATTACTTATGTAATATTTTTTTTTTTAATTTTTTTATTTTTAATTCGTTTTTAAAGGCCGACGGGCATGGCACGGAGACGGGACCAGAATTGGACGAGGAGATGGAGAAGGTGTTCGCGATGGACACGGGGGAAAAATTTAACGTTTCCAGGTTGGGATCTCCCTCAGAATCGGCTGGATCAGATCGCGAACGAGGAGCACCGCCTCGATATGGAGAACGTGATTTTAATCGTAAGTATAAATGAAAATTTTGAGTAATGATTAAAAAATAAATAAATAAATAAAATGGTGAAAAAATGCAATTTTTAATTGTATGAATATTATAAAATTCGCTCTTATACCGCCAGAATTTGACATTTCTTTATTATATCTATATATACTATATCTAATGTAAGTCCGTCTTCAACGGAGTTATTGTGTTGTTTGGCTTCTTCATTGGGCGAGGGTGACGAATTTTGTCGCAAATTCGCGACCCTGGTAGACCAAAAATTGATTTAGAGTAAATCGATATAATATTAAAGGAAATAGATGGAACGTTATGACGTAGACGTGATAATGAAGAGCTCGTAAATATGTCTGAGGATAAAGTGAATAAATGATAATAACAAGATTCTCTGTAGCTATATGCGTGAGATATCTTCGAATTATTATATCGATGTGAAAAAAAGTAAATCGCTTTTTAATTCATCGAGTTTTGTTGTTACTTTCTTCATATTTGAAACCTATTATTATATTCATGCTTAAGATATATCTTTTCTACACTTAAAACAAGATAGATAAACTCTTAATTTTTGCACAGTTTTTATTATATATATATATACTTATTACAGTTCGAATCGCGAAACAGATATTGCGATTTTAAATCGATTAGAGTGATAATTATTAATATCCTTGAAACCGTGTGTATAATTTGAAAATCATATAATAGTTTATAATGAAAAATGAATGAGCAAAAATATTGTGCTAATTCGCCTTCTCATTCTTCCTCCAAATTGAAAATAAATAAATTTTATTGCTTCATCTCGTAATTTTTTTTTCATTTTTTTCATTTTTTTTTTTGCGGAAATTATAATGGCGAAATAATGTAGTGTTTTGTCTTTGAATTCAGGTATAGATTAATGTAAGAGTCGTTTGCATATGATTTCCGGGGGTAGAATCATGTGACATAATTTTAAAAGTCATCGAAAATGATTTTAACGATTTTTGTTGGTGAATTGGAAATTTTCCTATAAAATTATATCGACTCTGTAATTTTTGTTATTTTTTTTCCTATGGATATAGAAAAGAGTATTTTTTTATTTTCTATTTTTTAACCATTTCCTTCAGTTTGACTAATGGATTGATATTTTCAACGTTAATTACGAAACGGTGTTTCTCGAGTATATAACTTTCCTCAAACAGACAGAAATTTTCCTTTAATACATACTTCTCTCAATTGGTAATTATTCCGTTAGAAAATAAGAACAATTACAATACTTGTGGAATAATTGAGTCAATTTTACAGCTTCGGGATTAAACAAGAATATAAACTTTTGTTAGAAGCTGTTGATTTTGGGTGAATAGACATTAACAAAGAATAAAAATACAATAAAAATCGACATAGAAAAATAGAAAAATTTTCAAGACGTTCAATTTTCCTCATTTCTATAATTCGCGTTATGAGAAAAACTCTGAAAAATTTTTAAGGGATCAAATTTATAAGGTAAATAAATAAAGATACGATATTTCACGTGCTTTGAAAATTTTTATTTATATAATTTGTGTATTAAATAATAATAAATTAATTATCTAATCGAAATACGAGTTTCGAATGTTATACACAAAACGACGCGCTTTTATTTCCATTACGAAAAAGAATATTTTATCAAATGCTTGACAATTTGGTTAACGGCTTAACAGCACGCGAGATTAACGATATAAAATGTCTAAAAAAACCGCGAAATTACATCAAAATTTATTCCAAGCTGTATATCAGAAAAGTTAGAAGTATATTGTATATAGGTGAATTAGAAACAGCAAGTGAAGGTATTGAAAATTTTTAAACCGCATAGAATCACGGCTGATTGTTTTTACCGCCAATTTTTTTTTTTGTTGTTCCTTTTTCGTTTATTACATTAATTTTTTTTTTTTTACAAATTTTTCAAATATACTGAAACTGTTCAGAATTTCTCTTTACGTTGTACGTATAATGTCTTTTAATTAAAATTGAAACTATACGTTGCTGTGCATAGACTGTAAATTCAATAAACACACACACACACACACATCAAACTATTTGAATCGCTTCAGCTTACCCTGTATAGGGTATATGTATGTACTTCGATGAATATTATTTTCATTTTCACGGTGTTCTGTCTATAGAAAGGCGTTTAGAAAAGCCACGTTCAACGAGTGAAATTTAAAATTTCACCCACGAGTTACGAGGTTTGAATTTTTTATTTTTCATATCATAGCGCCGCCGTCTCACTCCCACGTTAGCTTTATTTCTATGTTAGCTATTTAAAGTGTTGAAATTTAAAATAACTCGTCAATTTAAAAATTATGTTGCGTAACTATATATATAGGCGATTCGGTCAAACTTTTGAAGCACTTAATTTTTATTTATTCCCTTTTTTATTTTAAATTGTTATTATTTATTTTTTATTTTTTCATAGATTGTTCAAATATATGGGTACAAGTTTTTCTTTTTTTTTTTTGTTCTCAACAAATTAACAGATTTTTATTTTTATTTTCTAACCAAGACACTGCAGAGAGTTTATGTAATTTAATTTACAATAACAATTATTATATCTTCGATCTTGTTAGTCTTGAGTTGCTAACTTTAAACTGACGTCGGAAACAAAAAAAATAAAAAAATTGTGAGCGAAGTATTCTTTTTTTTTTTTTTTTTTGTTCTCTTCAATTATTTTTTCTTAAGATTTGGTAATTAAAAGTTTCTATAGAAACTAAACGATCCTCCAGGCATAGAGCTCTAGGGTATAACGTGAACATGCATAACGTAGCCAAATAAATGCTAATGAAAATGATGACTCTCAAAGTCTGCTTTCATAAATTGAAAAAGATACATTTTTTGATTTTAAACATTTTGTTTTTATAACGATGTCTGAACATGTATCATATATACGATTTTATATTGAAAATCTGGATTTATATTTTTTTGGATGTAATAGAATTTTTTTAATTTTTTTATCGAAGTTTCTATACGAAAATTCGTTGAAAATTTGAACAATTTTTTTTTTTCAATATTTTTATTATTCATTTCCGTTATTTTGTTCTTATTTTTACAGAACATCGTAAACGAAGTTATCCCCATCCGCATATGCCATTGAAAAGTCTTCACTCCAGATCCATGAGGCGGCATCTCTCACCGTAAGTATTAAAAATTTTATTTAACAAAATACAAAAACTACAGGTTTCCATAAAAAAAAAAAAAAAGAACATATGGACCACCGTCAATCTTTATTCCCTAAGGACGTCCATGATTGAACCTTGATATACACATTTATCTATATATTTTACTATAACAAAGCTTTTAGAAACGATTGATTTATCGTCTATATATACCATTAACAAAGACGATTGATATCACTCGGCTAACCAAGGGAATAAGCCGCGAAAATCCCCCGTAGAGATGTTTGTTTGTTTGTCGAATTGCGGTGGTGGATTGGCCGGTGGGGGTAGAGGGAATTAAAATGAAAAAAAAATAAAGAAAAAAAAAATAGTAAAATTCTTGGACGTTTATTTACCAATTTAACGAAGGTTACGTTTTTAATCGTAGTCACTTATACTCGAACTCAGACTTGGACTCGGGCTCGCTCGCTCGAGTTTCAAGTTAATAATTTTAAATTGCGTAATAATTATGATATCTCTATGTACCTACATGTATGTACATATAGATACATACGTGCGTACTTGGTAGCAGAATTATAGTGGCTAATCGTTCGCATGACATTGAATGGATTAGCGAATAAATAACCGGTTAATCTATCCTACGGAATCTAAAATTTAGACAGATATTGATTTTCTCTAATCTCATTGTCATCTCTTGTTTTAATCCGTAGCCACCGATAAAGTACAATAATCTTTTTTTTGATGATCGACATAGAAAAAATAAAAAAAAGTCAAAAATTTCAACCTTCAAATATATGGCGAAATGAAAATAGACAAAAATTTATATATAAAAATTGGAATATGTATATGTATTTATATTATTATAGGTATTGAAAAAAATATATATATATTATATACTATTAAAATATTTACAATCGAGAAATGAAAACTTTAATTTTTAACAGAGGCAACTATATTCAAGGTATAAATATTATATCTATATGTATAGAGTTAAAAATATTTGGAATATTATCTCTTATAAACCCGCCACGTGGTCACGATAAATTTAAACTTTGACGTCACTAAAACGAGAAGCGCGATTTTGTCATTAAAAAGAGGCGGATTAATCAACGTTCCGCGACGTTGCTATAACGGCGAGATGTGGCTGCATCTGTGAGAAATTAAGTCCTGTAGAAAATTCTTTACGTTTGAGGGTATTAAATGAAATCGCGTGACTATTTAGTACGTCATCAACTTTCGTTGTTATTTCCTTCTTTTTTTTTTTTCTAAATATATTTCTTGACAATTTTTTTATTTTTTTTTTTATTTTTCAACACGTGTTATTATTGGATTTAATTATCTTGTATCTCGTGTTAAATATATCGTTGATAAGTCTTAGCGGATATGACAGTTCGATGACTGATAAAAATTAACTGATTTACAACGTTTTAAATTTTCTACTTTTTTATTTTTTTATTTTATGTTATTTATTTTTATTTTTTTTTTTTAATCTTTTTTAATTTACAACGCTATTTATATACATATATACACATGATGACGTGAAATTTTTAACCAATTTCAATCAATTACCGATTGATTTATTAGACTCGTGACAAGCTGCAGATCGATTCGATGTATCAAGTCGTAATTGATAGCGTGTCGTAACAATATGAAAAAAAAAAATCAAAAAAATCTTTCGAAATTTTTATGTGAATTATTATAGACTTTATTAAATGGCAAACTAGAGATTTTTATTGGTCAAATACAGCTGGATTATGAATCCAAAAACAAGAGAAAAAAAAATAAATAATATAATTGAAACAAAAATGAATATAATAAGCTAGTCGTTTATTAACTCGTTAATAATAAATATGTAAGTTGTCTAGACCTTGAACGAAGTGATGATACGCTTGTAAATTATAAGCACATACCTACCTATCCTACCTAACTTCTATCCTACAGACTAGATCGATCTATGAATTATTAAGTATCTATATCCTATTCTATAGACACAAGTCAGAACTTCTGAGTTATTAATGCGGCAACGAACTATTTTAGATTATCTTTCACAAGGTAGAATCGCGATTAATGGCTATGGGTGTATAATGTATATACATATATGTATAATAGTATATATATATACTAAACACAATTTACTCTTCTCTGTAATCTACGTTTATACATATATCGATCGTTAATTTTTTTTTACATAAGTACCGGACAACATACACGAACTAAAAATTACAGTTTTTATTCAGAAACGTATAGGGTATATAAAATGTTTGTTCTATTTTTGCGCAACCCCTTTAGCGAACTCGTTACAGTTTGTTTTTTTTATCTTTTTTTTTTTTTTCTTTTTTCTCTCATTTGGCGAAAATCTGAGAAGAAACGACCGTATATTTACGACAGTACATATTTACCGTGCACGAAGATGCAATTAAATTTATAACAACTCGGTTCTTAGTCAAGATCTTAATATACGTTTATAAACTTCCTTCGCACAATATTTTATACCTATAACGTATGTGGATTCAAAGTTTACGAGGTTTAATGTTTTGTGTAGAATAAGTATACCAGGATATGAATTCGAAGTAAACTTGGAAAAGTATCCATTGGCCTTTGATTATTTTACCAAAAGAATTTATTAGATAAATTTGTGGTAGAGACTAGACTAGACTTTAGAATCTAGAGGATAAAATTTATAAGAATCTGCAATTTTAATCAGAATTGTAAATGTGCCTATGAACTTCGAGCGGCAACTTCAAGTAGTTTTTTTTTTTTCTTTTTTTTTAAATAATTAGTAATGTTTACCAAGAAAGTGGGTATAGTTCATACTACTTGGAAAAAAAAAGAATTGTGTAATAAAATACGCCACTTATAATAAGACGCAATTCTACAGTAAATTTCCATGAAATCATTCCGACAATCATCGCGAGCTATGCAGCAACGAAGTTTCGCACCTTGGATTTTCAAATTATTTAACATTTAGTCAAAAATCTCAGTAATTTCAAAAGTATAGGTATCTGTAGAAACAAAATAAATTTCGTCAAAATCGTACTAACGGTTTTCCAGATATTTATAATTTTTTTTAAAAACACGTTTTTACCTCCCTTCAGCACTAGACGTTGAAATTGTTTCGAGTACTTTGATTACGAAAGTTATTCGATGTTTAAAAAAAAAACTTATTATATAACTTTTGAAAACCACGATAATACTGAATCTAATCCATACACGAGTATAATTTTGAGCTTTAATAATAATCGATTATATAAATCAATACGCTATTATATTTCCTCGATGATTTTGATGGCGTCTTTAGATGATGTTTTCGTTTTATTCACAGGAATAAAATTGATTTTATAATACCCATCACTTGTCAATTTCAATTTAAATTTCGATTTTAATCGCTTAACTCGTTGATATTTAATCCACGATTAATCGCTGATTATTGTCAATAATCTTATTGTAACTAATTCCTAACTCGTAATCTTTAAGGGATCCAAGTCCTTCAAATTAACTGTCATTATTGAATTATTTATAACTAGTTTTAATATCATAAAAAATTTAGCGTTACTCTTGACGTGTGAATCTAGATAGCCTTGATCTTTTTCAAGTACCTCTACTTCGTACTCTAATAGAAAAAAATAATAATGTTTTCAATATTTTAACTAAATTTATAAAAAAACTAAAGGCAATAACTCAGTTTTAACGTTCTCAATTCTTTTTCAAATGACGATAACGATGATGGGAAGGTACTTTAGATTTTCTGAAAGAAAAAAGCCGTTAAAGATAATGAAGAAAAGAGATTGAAAGATGGATGACAAAACATAAATAAAAATTAAGTATCCTGAAAAAAGTTTAAGGATCTTTTTTTCTCCCTTGTAACAAGCTCGCCTTGTTTGAGTTTGAAGAAGATGAAACAAAACAAAAAAAAAAAAAAAAAACACCCTTTTTTTCAAAGCAATAAGAAAGGGATAAAAGGATTTTTCTTTATAACTAAGGGAAACTTCAAACTCTTGGGGTGAGTCGAGATTGTGTTGAACTTGAAAATGGATTTTAGGCGTGTGAACTCTGTATTATACTGCCATAGAAACGTCAACTTTAAGGATCATTCTGAATTATTTCGGAGGGGAGAGAATTGAGTTCAGAAAACTTTTAGCCCTCCTAAAAGAAGTCTCTTCATTTTTTATTCATTTTATAAACATACAAGTTGGTATATCGTAAAAATAATTATCTTAAACGTGTTTTCATTCAACTTACATCATTCATTTTTTTCCCTTAATAAAGTCTGAAATTTTGCAAGGCAGCTGTAACCAATTTCTTATCAAATTTTCATTCATCAACGTCTTTCTTCCTCGTCTAACGTAAAAAGAAAAATTATTACGTCATTTATTACACATTCTAATACATACTAAATAATAAATAATAATAAAATCGAAATTTCATCAAAAATAATAATGAATTTTCCCAGTCAAATTTCTTGGTCAAATATTTAAGAAAATTTAAAAAAACATGAAAATGCAATTTAAACTTCTTCAATTTTTGTTCAAAAATAATTAAATACAACTGTCATTACTTTGTCTTGCGTGTCTCGTTGTTAAAGGTAGATTCTCCGTCAACTGAGCTATACGTATGCTTCTAAATCGCAATATCTCTCTTTATACATATACTCAACCCTTTAGTGACTTTCACGCTTGTTCTTTCCGGGTTTATAGCCACAGACTATAAGGTCAGGTCACCATAAACTCGACCCAATACTCGGTCATAGATTTCTGTATCTTTTAGAGTCGAAAAATTCCGCCTCTTTACTTGTCTAGTCAGGGATTTAATCTTTCAAAAGGTTATTAACAAATTTGATAAATATCTTCCTCAAATTACGACGATTTTTTGTTTTTGTGTTTGTTTTTTCAAAAATAGCGAGGGATCTGCGACCGAGGCTGGACCAGAAGAAGATACGCCATTAACTGATCAACAACCACCTCCACTGACACCACTGGCTTCAGAAAACGGTGAAAAAGGTGAAGACGATGATACAGCTGAGGAGGTTGACGCCTTGATTAACGGTGGGAATAAAAATCAGGATACGAAAGACGTCGTGGTTCATGGTGATGCTGAAAACGATCTTCCAGGGATCGTACCGGATGATAGTGATGCTCTTATCGGCAGCGAAAACGAAGCACCAATTTCTGAGAGAGCTGCTTCTGGATATACCGAAAGTCCAGCTGTTGGTAGTCCTAGGGTACAGTTTGAAAAAATTAGGGAAGAAGGTGCCGTTAGTCCACCACCTGAAGTAGCGGCTGCTGATGAGGACCGGAAAACACGACGTCATCACAAACACGATCATAAGTAAGCACCGCTTACTTAGCTTTTCATCCTCTTTCTTTTTATTATTTTCAGCAATGAAATCGAATTTTCTTTTTTTTTTTTTTTTTCAAGTCACTTTGAATTTGAAAATAAATTTTTACGGTTTTTGAAAAAATTGATTAATTATTATCGAAGGAATTTTTGTCTCGAAATCTTACCAATATTAATTGATCATGACGATTAATTATAACTTTTTTTCTTTTTTTTGAAATCATTTTTTGTATAAAAGAAACAAAGTGGTGAAAATCTTTATAGTTGGATTTTAACATTGGCAAATGATTAGCTCCAAAAATTCTTCAAACATGAATAAAAATTGGAAAATTAGAAAAAATATTTGCTCACATTCGAAAAACTTAAATAATTTTTATTAATCATTATTAATAATATTTTTCTCATAAATTTTTTTACTATTCAAATTGAAAATGATACATCGATTTGTAATTTATGTTTAAATATGTATTTGTCTCATTTTTTCTCTTTATTGATTATTTTCTTCTAATCGCCACAAAAATTGTAAATCATTTTTCATTGCGCTAGGCCGGTAGTCGCGTGTCTCTAAAATTAAATTCATCAAGTTCAGGGTATAACCGCAAGTTGCCCAGGATATGGGCGAGCAACGAGAAAATCGGTGGTTGGGACGGGCTGGTGCCATGGCCTTTGGCCAGGGCGTACCACTTAGCTATTGTTTTATATTTAATTGAGTTTGAAATGATCGGGTTGTCTCTGAGAGAACTTGTGCCAGCTAGTACTACTTTGACATGCCTGTCTCATACGAACGGTCTTACGATCGGTCTCATGATCGCCTCGCTGACTTTCGACGGTATTTTGACCAATATTATTATACATGTATACATATTCATAAAGTAGACTGGATTATATTATCCTGCACGTGGCTGATCGTCGAAGTAGAAAAAATATTAAAATTTTTATCTCTTTTTTTTTTCTTTTTTTTTTGAACTTTAACTAATCGATTATCGGATGAGAGGATAAAGATGAACGCGAAAATTGTGTACATGAAGAACTTCTGATGATTTATCGTAGTGTGAAAACAATATAGTGAAAATGATGATAAAAGAAAAATAACGATTTTTTTATTTTTTTATTTTCGTGTCTTTCTTTTGAAGAAAAATTATCATTTCGAAATTTAATGGCGTTCAATATTACGGTGGGATGATAATCTGAAGCCTTTTTTAACAGTGGTAACTATTCGAAGAAAATTTATTTCAACTCTACAAATATCAATTCATTGGTAGAATTACGATAAACTGTTTAAAAAAAAAATCGTTTTTCACATTATTTTACGATTTATTTGTTGAAAAATCGATCTTTTATAAAGAGTTATACGTAACTAATAATCTTAAACCGCTAACTCGATAAGTAGGTAATATATCTAAGATCTTTCTCGTTTTTTTCAGTTTTTGTATAATTTTTGATATAATAACGACGTTCAAGGCTGCAGTCGCGGGGTTTTTTTTTTTGTCTTTTTTTAGCGTAACGAAATAATCCCGTTGCTCTAATCTGTTGATTTTGAATAATCGATAAAAGCTTTTAGTTTCTTTCTTATTTTTATTTTATTTTTTACTGAATTTACATTGTATACGCGGTTCACGAAATTCGCTCGTGTCTTTTATAGTCACGTACTGTACGGTTAGTGTTTTTTTTGGACGACTGCACACATTCTGTAACTGTATATAAATTTAAAGTTGGTAACCAGACGGTTCTCTTCCGTCTACTCTCAATGCCAGGGTTAAATTCCGCTTCATTGACAAAGTTGGCACGAGCTCTAAAGAAATCGAATCACGCGACGACGACGGTCAAGACGTTTGGTGTCGCTACGATTCAAGAAACCACTGTAAAATTTATGATATAAAAACCAGAAAAGAAAAATTGATAAAAAGAAAAAAAAAAAAAAAAATACACAACTCTTTGAAATTTAATAGTTCGCATACATGAGACATCGGAATTCTTCACGTCACGATGAAACCTATTTTTCAGACGGCATCACCACAAATCATCCCGGAAATATTCTCTCCAGGAAGATCCGCAATGGAGAAAACGTTCGGGTGCTGGTATAACGGATGGAAGTACGGGTTTAGGACGTCGTGTAAGCGTCCAACCCGACGAAGCAAGTACTCTTCAAGAGTTAGACATCGATGGTTTAGAATCGCACAGAAGTGACGATGCCCGCGGTATGCGTCGTCATAAAACTGGTCATAATGCAACCGTACATATCGGTAGAAAAATGCAGGGTGGATTAATTCACGATACATTTAAAAAAATGTACGATCATTCACCCCACGAGGTTTTCGTCCAGCTTGATGAACTCCACGGTGTTGGGGAAGAACGCGAATGGCGTGAAACTGCACGTTGGATTAAATACGAAGAGGATGTTGAGGAGGGTGCTGATAGATGGGGAAGACCCCATGTCGCCTCACTCAGCTTTCATTCTCTATTAAATTTACGCCGATGTCTTGAGACTGGAGTATGTCTTCTCGATCTCGAGGAACACGATCTTCCTGGTGTTGCTTATAGGGTCGTCGAACAAATGGTTATCGAAGATCTTATCACCCAAGATGATAGGCCCGTTGTTATGAGGGCCTTACTTCTCAGGCATAGACACGTTAATGAACATGATCGGTTCCGGTTTGGTGGAAAGAGGAATTATTCAAGCTATACAAGCCTGCAGGTAAATATTATTTTCTACATTATTTATTATTATTATATTTAAGTATATTATTAAATTGGTCGGGGATGAAGTACTGAAAATCGTTTAATAATCGAAATTATTTCAAATATTTTTAGATGGATTTTATCCCTGATTAAGATGTGTAGATGTAGGTTTGTAGAGTATAAAAACAAAGTAAAGTTCACTATCCACCAACTCAGAGTCGTGTCTTGCACCTCTTTTTAGCGGGGAAAAGGTTTCTTATTTTCGTATTATTCTTTATTTTTTCTTTTTTTTTCTTTAGGGTCAATCGTGCTGATTTTATTTTCATTTTTCACATTTTTAGATTGACTACAGATATTTATGATTATTAGAATTATCGCGAGGTGGTTGATAACTTTTGAGTAAAGTATAATAAAAATGTTGAAGAAATGTATGAAATTTTCATAGCAAAATCGTAAAAATATATTAAAAAAAATTATTATATTTCATTTGATAATAGTAAGAAAATATACGAAATTCTATTGAGAAATTCATAGATAGCCTTAGAGGGCAGTGATGAAATTATGTGGAAAATTTTTAATGAATTGTTAGGGAAATTGTTGAGATATCAACGAAATTTAATTAAAATCTTGAAGAAATCGATAAAATCTACACGAACTTTGGAGAAATTCCAGAGAACTTGTGAAAAAATCATTAGGATACTTAAAGCTCTATGAAATTCTTTGAAATCTATTGGAAATTGGCTGAATAGTTAAAATGTTGAAATCCAGTGCAGAAAATGTAAGAAAATGGTAAACCCCTCGTATGTATATTAGAAAGTCTTAGATTTCTGTGCAATGGAATCTGTACAATAGATTCGATCTTCTCCTGTATCTTTGATCATAGTTCAACTGTAATCTTCCATTCTCTTGCTAATGCAAACCAAGAGATAGTAGCATGTAGAGAAAAATGAGAGAGACATTCACGTTTTCACCTTTACTTCGTCAGATGCACCTTATGGCTTATACCGTCTGCCTAAATGGTGCCAATTATTGAGAAACTCTTGATAGAAAGGATGGAGGTGAATGTGAGGTAGAGGTGAATGCGTGCTAAAATACCCCACAAACGATCTGACTGACGGATGCTAATGTTGTTTCCGTAGTCAATCTGGCTGGAGGAGGAAGAGGCTGATCAAGAAGCCACCGAGAACCATGTGAACCAACATGTAAATCTCTCGTTTCCCAACATGAATATGATTATGATTTCAATTTTATCGCTAGTTCATTTCTTTGCCCATACCTTCGTAAATAGACCTCTGCCGGCGTTAACACTGTCTTACAATTAGCCAATGAACTTACAGAGCAACTATTTCCACTTATCTTCAATTATTACTTATTTACAGGCAAAAAATTTTATCTGTTTTTCAGGTAAAATTTTTTATCCACTTTTATATGTGGTAAAAGTTTTTATTTAAATAGAATCACAGTCTCTTTAAGTCCATGAAACTATAGTAGTACATCCTTGCAGCTTGAAGTTTTTATTGTTTGTTTTGATTTTGCCTACCACCTACCTACCTATCTACCTTCCTGTCTCACTTCCATTGATCTTTCCGTTCTAATGAGCTATCGATATTTGATAGCAACAGCCTGCGCATGGTTGTATTACATATAGCACCTTTTTTTTATTTCTTATCCCCTGTACATAATTTACAATTTTATATTTGTTTCTAGGTTTAGAAATGTATGTATTATACTTTGTGTATCATCAGAAACAGAGCATAGGTTTTCTTGACATACCTTTGCTAAAGTTTATTCAATTTAACGAATGTAATTAAATTGTTCAACATTCTGCAGGATTTGAAGTTTTGTTTTTTTTTAAATTGTGTGATACTAATAACTTGACATTTTAGAACATTCACATGCGCTTTCTGCAAGACGGAAGAACTCATACCCTCAGTATAAGAAAAACAACAATAATAGTAAAAAAAATTATTTCTCCTCAAAGTTATTGTCTTTTTGTCTCTCACACCGTAAGTAGTAGTATATACATAGTAAATATGAAATCATGGCTTATTGAAAACATTTAGCATAGAATTTCCTCCGTTAATTAATGTGACCGTTCATTACTTGCCAAGCTTAAGCTTATTGAGAGGTACTGTAATCTGCGGGTTAAACGCTGTAGAAAAAGTTTTACAAAACATTGGAGAGGCTAACACATTGCCATAATTCTAACTTTTTATGAAAATGTAAGACTATTTTTGTCTGAACAACAATATCTTACATGAGTCTTACTTCCTGTCTTTTATCTTTAATCTAAGGAATCAATGAACTGATTATATGTCAACCTCTCCGAATTGAAGGAAGCCTATGCATAGTTTTTGCTGACACCCTGTATATGTACAAAATCAAATCATTAGTTTGTGAACTTGTTCGTTGGCTTTATCTAACTTGATAATTGTTCCTTCAGAACCTGAGCGATTCTAAACCAAAGATCGTGTCCTCAACTTTGGCTCTCGACAACAACCACACAGCAGTTGATATGAAAGAAGAACTTACTTACACAAGCAGTAATGAGGACTTAAAGAAAACACACAACGATTACATCCTTAAAAGAATTCCTGCCGGTGCTGAGGCTACGACTGTACTCGTCGGTGCTGTGGATTTCCTGGATCAACCTACCATAGCATTTGTCAGATTGGCTGAAGGCGCCTTCATGCCCTCGCTTACAGAGGTCACAATCCCTGTTCGCTTCATGTTTATTCTTCTGGGCCCTAGAAATGCAGACCTTGATTATCACGAAGTTGGTAGATCCATATCAACGCTAATGGCCAATACATCGTTTCATAAAGTTGCATACAAAGCTAATGAAAGACGAGAGTTACTATCAGCCATTAACGAATTCTTGGATGATTCCATTGTTCTACCACCTGGTGATTGGGAAAGACAAGCACTTTTACCATTTGATGAACTCAAGGCAAAAAGCGAAGCTATTAGAAAACGAAAGGCTAAAGCACTGGCCAGAAAATCTAAACCAGTGCAAAGCGACGCAGCTGCTAAAAAAGGTTGGTGTTTTATGACTTTTAATTTACTTAATGACTTTACTTAAATGTTATTTTACTTTAATTTACTTTATGCTGCCATTAAACATTATTTACACCTTTTTTTTTTTTATCTCCTCAACTATTTTTACTATTACAGCTCTCCTGGCTGGTGAGGATGAAAAAAAACCACCAGATGACGATCCGCTGCGCAGAACTAGGCGTCCTTTCGGTGGTCTCATCAATGACATTAGAAGACGCTATCCTCACTATGCATCTGACTTTACAGATGGTTTAAGCTCCTCTTGTTTAGCAGCAGCAATTTTCATGTATTTTGCTGCTCTCTGTACTGCAATTACATTCGGTGGTCTGATGAGTGACAAAACAGACAACTTGATAGGTATATCAGAGACTTTAATCTCTGCTTCGTGGACTGGAGTAATAATGGCTCTCTTTGCGACGCAGCCTCTTGTAATAATTGGCACAACTGGACCTCTCCTTCTCTTCGACGAAAGTTTATATAAATTTTGCAACACTTACGGCTTGGAGTTTTTAACTATGAGAGTTTACGTTGGCGTTTGGCTTGGTGTAATAGCATTGGTGATTGCTTGTGTTGAAGGTTCTGTCTTCGTTAAAATGTTCACACGTTTTACTGAAGAAATATTTACTGGGCTGATATCAATTCTTTATATTGTCGAGGCATTTCTCAAGATCTATTCATATTTTGTAAAACATCCGCTTCTTCCTGAGTATTGTTTCGCACCGACGGAAAATGAGACTACAACCATTCAGATGATTAGCATGACTACTGAAATGACGGAAATTGGTGAATTTTCTAACAGCAATAATTTCTCTGTATCGCAACAATTATCTTCCGGATATCTTCCCGCTCGTGATAAGGCAGGATTTTATATTAACCAGCCAAACACAGCTCTTATGTGCACCATTCTTTGCTTGGGTACTTTCCTCGGCGCTTACTATCTACGAATATTTCGTAACAGCCACTATCTCGGCCGTAGTGCAAGGAGGGCTTTCGGCGACTTTGGAGTCCCTATCAGTATCGTCATTTTTGTCCTGTTGGATTTCTTAGGCGAAGTAGAAACAGAAAAATTACGTGTACCTGAAGGTTTGACACCATCAGCACCTACACGAAGACCATGGTTCATATCTCCGGGAGGTCAAGAGAAATCGATTCCTGTTTGGATTGCACTTGCCTGTGTTGTCCCAGCCTTCTTAGTCTACATCCTCGTATTCATGGAAACTCAAATTTCTGAGTGAGTATATTATACCAACATTTGATGAATACTTTTTCAAAATATTTGTAGACGTATTGCTTAATGAAATCCATTTTCAGGCTCATCATTGACAAGAAGGAACGTAAATTGCGCAAAGGAAACGGCTATCATATGGACATTGTTGTTGTATCATTGATGAATGTTGGCTGCGGTTTCATCGGTATGCCTTGGTGCTGTGCAGCCTCAGTTCGTTCTCTGACCCATGTATCTGCTGTAACAATTATGTCAACGACTCACGCTCCCGGAGACAAGCCTCACATAGTTGAGGTCAAAGAACAAAGAGTAAGCGGTCTTTTAGTGGCAATTCTTGTTGGATTGAGTGTATTTATGGCACCGTTACTCAGACGTATACCAATGGCAGTGTTAATTGGTATTTTTCTTTACATGGGTATATCGTCCACTAATGGTGTACAGTTGTTTGATCGTATTAAACTATTCTTTATGCCTGTTAAACATCATGGTACAGCCAATTATGTGCGAAGAGTCCAGACTTATAAGATGCACATATTTACATTGATACAAATATTTTCTCTCACTGTACTTTGGGTTGTTAAAAGCACCCAAGCTTCCCTCGCATTCCCATTCTTTTTACTACTTATGATACCATTGCGCGCCCAAATGTCACGTTATTTTACAGCTGCTGAACTACGTGCTCTTGATACTAAAGAATTAGAGTTTGAAAACACTCAGGATGAGCCAGATTTCTATGAGGAAGCACCCCTCCCTGGTTAGACTGTGCCTTACCTTACCTCACTTCATTTTACCTTACCCTTACCTTATCTTATCTTATCCTTCGTAGTATTCCTCTTGTAACCATAAATAACGTTATTGCAAGCCCAAGTATCTTTTAAATCTGACAATTCAGGGTAATTCAAAATGTTTAAACGGTTTTTAACTGATCTATGTTAATGTTTACCCGAGCAAAGAATATATATATGTATTATATATGGGGTTTGCCTTAGTTTTATATTAAGATTTAAGAAATAATAGAGAATTCTTGTATTATACATTGTATATATAGGTACTTAATTGAAGCCGATTTTGAAATTTATTATTTTAAGCTTTGAAAGATTTTTAACTTGTGCTATGATTTATAGCGATAACATTTCATTTTTAAACAATTGTACGGTCATTGAAACTTATTTTACATTTCAGACACATACACATATATAGGTATATATATTGATATTTAAAGTATACGAGTGCCAAACAGAATTTGTCGAATCATTTTCATTGATTAATATATACACATATATATATATATATATATATATATATATATTTGTATGTATAATTTAGAAGACTTGGCTAATATAAAAATAATAAGATTACACTGTTGTGTAAGATTTAATTATCATTTGATAATTGTTAAAAACTTCAGTTCTGAAGTAAGAGTTAAAAACTGGGTAACTTTTGACACCCTGATTATCAATCGTCCCTATTGTCTGACCAGAATTTCCATTTGTACCTTATCAAAGCTACCTGTATGGGAACAGAAAATACCCCATGAGATATTAAATATTGTTAAGTATAAATGGTTTACTAAATTGGTTACACCATAAACTTGTCCCACTTGTGGCACTTGTGTAGGTATGTTATTTAAAGACAAAAATATTATTGAAACAAAATGCTTAAGCTTTTACTTAAGGGAGAATAAAAGTATACGATATGATATTAGTACATGGTACTAAGGAAGAAAAAAGGAAAACTTACCATAGATCAGAGAGATTCGGTAATTATCTTGCCAGATAAGTTGTGGATTGTATTTGGTAGGGATTTCGGAGTAGGACAATAAAGTTGGTGCTATAAAACTGCGTATGTATACAAAAAGTACCTGATCGGTGAATGTATGCAGCAGGATTAGATGAGCTATGCCAGTGACGGATGAGAAATTGTATTGTGAATGAAAGGAGGTTCTTGTTACCTTTGATTAATTACTTACTTGCAGGGATTACAGAAATTATACTATATTTTCTATACCTAAAATTGTATTCTTTTACAATAAATCCTTGTAATGTTATTTGCAATTTGCAAAGGCTTAGGCATTTTGAATCGATACAGAGTGATAGTCATCTAATGATGTATCGCAATAAATGAGATATAATGTATTAGGCATGATAAACTGTGCAAGATATAAAGAATATATTGTATTTTGATTCCGTAGAGTATTTTACTAATCTATATTGTTATTGAAAAAAAAAAATGAAAATCATTATTGACACTACTTCGATCAACATGTAGTATGTATACAACCAGTTAAATAATTACTTAATTATTGTTATCCATGTAACTTAAAATAATCGAGAAATGGTAACGAGTTCTCCTAGATAATTGTGATAGAAAAAAAAAAACAAATTAAAAAATACCGTGTTGCTATAAACTAACGGTACTTATTATTATTAACTTTCTAACAAATTAGATTTCATTAGGTACAGCTTTATATCTACAGTATATCAATGAGACATGTTATTATATCTACACCACAGATATTACCTATATTGAGAGATTATCACAATCATCCTTGTTATTAAATAATTATAGTTATTGTAAATAATCAAGTTAAAAATACAGTATTAAAAGTAATAATTAGTAATAGGCTCTTAGCAGCTGTCTTATGCCTTAAGCTTAGGGAATAAAGAAAATATTTAAAATACTTTAATTGTATATAAATATCTTCATTTTCCTTCATTCTAAACATAAAAAAAAAAAAAAAAAAAAAAAAAAAAAAAACATGCTCATACATACAATAACTTCTATACCCAAGTATTCAGTAGACGGTTTGTTTTGAATTGTGGGTCTACTATGTACCCTTGTATAATAGACTTCCAAACTCACGCAATCAGTCAACTACTACCAGTTTTGAAGTTTAATTAATTCTAGTCATATTATCAAACGTTTTGAAAAAACATTCAAGATGACTTCTCCAAGAGCAGTTATGGGTCTTAGAAGGCTTGCCCCACTATCTCCTCAATGTGTATCGAATATAAGGTAATTTTACGCAAGCTATTGAATTTTCTAAAAATAAAACTGACCTTCATAACAATTTTTTGAAGATCAATAAGTAGCCCAAAAACGCCTGTCCGGAACAATGTGGACTCAGAATCGACCAAATCGGGAAGGAATTTAGAACCTTTCAGACTGTCGCCCTTCAACATCGACACTCCAAACCGATTAAAAATCTTGAACAATGGTTTGTCCGATTGTTCACCTAATATCCTCGGTAGTGGTGGTTTCGGTACAGTGATCCAAGCTTCTTACAAAGGTTCGAAGGATGCATAAAAAAGCAACTAGTAAATTTACATACATAATCTTCTGAACAATCTTGCATAATTTCCCAGGTGATCAAGTAGCAGCGAAAATAATACGTCGGAGAAAAGATAGCGATAGCTCAGTTAATGCAGAAAAACATGCTACTTCTCTAAGGCACGATAATATCATCAGAATATTGGGTGTCGAACAGGGCTCAGCTATTTCCATGATCACTATGGAACTATGTGGAAAATCTCTTCAAGAAAGGCTTGACGAGGGGGAATTGAACTGTGAAGAACGTATAAAGATTTTCAAGGCAGTTGCTCATGCTCTTCAATACTGTCACTGCGCTGGCGTTGTACACGCGGATATCAAGCCAAATAATGTCCTCTTAGCTGCCGATGGGAATCCAAAATTGACCGATTTTGGTAGCTCCTTTCTCCTTGGGGAAGTAGATGAGAGTACACGAGTTCGAGTACGTTTTCAATAATTGATTTCATTCATTTATTTAACTATCAACAAATTAGTCTTCAGAATTTTTTACAATTTAAGATAATGCTCTGAGTTTTTATGCTCTAAGGAAATCAATCTTTTGCTTGAAATCTTCAGGGTACACCTGGTTATGCAGCCCCTGAAATAATCAGGGGAGAACTGCCCTGTACAGCGGCAGATATATATTCTCTAGGTGTTTTGGCCTGGCAAATGTTGAGTAGAAAATTACCATTTGCCGACCTGCATCCTCATACGATTTTATATCTCACTGGTAAAGGTATGAAACCGGAAAATGATGAACTTGAAGATAATTTATCAGGGAGGTACAAGGCATTGTACAGAAAAATGTGGTCATTTAAAAAAGAAGATAGACCAAGTATAGACGCAGTTCTAAGTGAGTCAGAGAGTTGGAAGACTGAATTGTGAAGTTTATGGTGTAAATTGGGATTTGGAATGATTAATAAGAAAGTGAAAGAGTTAAGAAAAAAGAAAAAAATATGATTGTTTTATTAAATAAGTTTTTACACTTGGATAAAGATATTGATAAAGATTTAATTTATGTACATAAAATTACGTGTCTGGCATATCTCCGCCAGGAACCAACTGCAATGAATAAAAATAATGAAGAAATTGTTAGATTTTGAAGTTTAATATTATATTAAAGGTGAAATAAATTAATTTTAACTTGTTTTAAATTCTTTTAGTATATACCATGGTGATGTTATTCCCGTTGAGAAGTATCTGGTCTAATTTAGTTACTCTGCGTCCTTCGGGTGTTGCTTCACTCTCTGTCACATCCTCAAGCAACATATTTACAAAGTCATCAAAACCGAGCAAAGTCCCAACTATTTCTTTGTCGTTTTTCATTATTATGTGGATTCGGGAACCGATGCATTTGTCCACCAATTCTACAAATATACATTCATCCATTCGTATATTTTGAAACTACACAAATCGTGCGTTGAATACTATAAAAAGTGATTCTAAGTATAAAACAAGTGTCAAACACCATGTGGTTTCTTAAAAATTCCATAAACTCCAAATGCGTTAGATAAAAGAAAAAAAAAATATACATATATATTACTTTCCGAATCAACAATTGCATTATATTAATGATCACTAAAATAACAAACAGTGAAAAAATAATCAATCTTTAAACTTTTAGGTTAAGAAATGGTTTAACGTATTATTTACTTACCCAGTGGTAATAAAGTGGATGGATTTGTGGTTACGGAGCTGGTCATTTTTGATAGTTTCTTTCCGTCTCGTAAGTCAAGGGAGGGAGTTGAAGCTTATTTATTTTCCAATAAAATAAGAAATACGCGAACCCAAAGTTTAGAATTGACAATTTAAAAATGAGTGCAACGATTGAAGGCGCACCGGTCCGCGCATACATACATGCATATTTAGCGCATATTTTAGAAGATGTAGAGTGCTGCCATCATGATGGGCGACGGCCGACGATAGAATGAGAAATGAGCAAGCAGCAGAGCCAGCAGCGTTCAGCAATGTAGGATTTGTAGCCGAACATGGCAGAAGTAACTCTTTCGTTATTTGTGTGATTTTATGTGCCAATGTAAGAGCAATATGAGTTGGTTTAAGAGTTTTGTTGAATTTAGGAACAACAGTTGTATTCAGTTTGTGATATACGATCGTTTGACGGACTTCAGTCTATCCAAGTAAGGGATATTAATATTTTTAATTGTTGTATGTAGTGATACATACATACGAACGATGGGGTGGATTTGACAAGCATATAATTTTCATCTATTTATAATCATTCTTAATAAAAAAAAAAAAAAAAACAACAACGCTTATAACATAACGCTTTGTTTGAGATCTTACAATGTCAAAGGGAACGTTATTTACGTTTAAGTAATCAAGGCTAAAACAGCTATATATGACCACGCGATCTTTTTCTTCATTTCCTAAACCGTACGTATACGTACAGTACATACATACACTATGTTTCCCCGATTGATTTGCCCCATGACTCGTCACATAAACCGAATAAGTATACCCTATCTAGAGTGTCTGGTTGCCATAATAATTTTTCAATTATATACGATCTATAATTTGATTATGTTAAAATAATAAATACCAACTTATGTTATAACATGTCGAATAATTTCTAACGCTATCGCACCACGCATTATATGTATGCGTACGTCAATTTCAGCCGGATTTTTTTTTGTTCACCTGTAAAAAATTTAATCGCACACATATGATATGTTCGTTTGTATTCCTTGGACGCTTTGCTTCTGACCAAATTTGACCGTCCACGCATATTCGTGGTTCGCTAACCAATTGCTAATTTAAATAATTCCATTCAACAGGTGCAAATTTCTTGATAGTTTTATTTACTTCTAATCAATATTCTTACTCTATATATGTACGTGCGACGTTTAACAATATCTTGGAAGGTAATTTCATTATAAACAAGAAAGAAGAGTGAAAAAAAAAATTACGTCAATTAAATTACAAAGAATTATTATCATCATCGTTACATAGAATTTTTTTCTTCTTCTTGACAGTACCAGGTTTTACGTATAAAAGATTCCGATATTTCGTGGAATTATTATTCATGAGAAATAAAGAAATTAACAATAAATCATATTTATTTAATTACATTTCTTTGTGAGGATTACTTTGATTCTAAAAAGATTTTAAAACAAATTTTCTATTGTCAAATTTTAGTTATATCAATGCTTTTGTTTTCAAGGCCATGTTTCGAATTTCTTCTCAAAATGTTCAATTAAGTAATTTAATTATCTTCTATTACGTATAGTCTTACAGTTCAAGCCAATAAAAGTTGTAATATAATCTTAAAATTGTGTAAAATTTAACTATCCAAGATGAAATTTGCTTCCAAATGCAGGTATTACTTTCAGTTCGCTACTGGCAGTCTATTCAATGTGTATAAATCTTCTTTTTTCTCTCTCTTCCTTCCTTTCTCTCTTTTTCTCTCTGACGCTATGAGGAGGTTTTTTTTCACATGAATCCCCCATTAGCATAGAACAATGAACTAATTCTCATCTAATAGAATATCCAAGGTTTACTGCTAAAGCAAAACTCGCGTTGTGTTGAAAGTATTAAACTTCCTAGTATCTTGTTAGTCACTTTAATCACCATTAGCTATTAAGCAGAAGCCTTTTTTACTAGAATTATTTCCCCACAAATTACGTATCGCCTTACCACTACAAGTCCCTACTTTCCAATAGTCTTTTATCTTATCAGCATGTACGCCAGTGAACTGTTGCAGCTTCAAAAAGAGAAAAGGAAACAGATTTTTTTTTCATTCCTCAAATGATCTCGATACTCTTAACTAATATTTCTCCAAGTATAAATCTTCGAAGTTCTCATTAAACAGTATAAAAAATTTCTTACAAATCTACATCTGATTTATAGATCGGATGCTCACTAAGGTAGCTACGTTATGGATGGCACACGAGCAGCAGAGGTTCTACCTCTGCTACAAGAACGATTAGCAATACTACCAGGAGGACGAGATCGTCGGGGTGGTCCAGTCCTTGTATTCCCAACAACACCAAGACGTGAACGTGCTAAACCAGAGGACTATCGTCGTCTTTTACAATATCTTCTAGCCATTCCGAATGACGAAGCCAGAGGACTTGGATTCACTGTGGTAGTTGATATGCGAGGTGCAACTTGGGGCACAGTGAAACCAATTCTAAAGGTTTGTAATAACGAAACTATATGTGTTTTTTTTTTTAAAGTTTAATTAAATTTCATGAATTTTTTATATCTGCAAAGAAAATGTATTACTCTAGTATTTGTTGTGATGATTGGAAATATATAATAAAATTGATATTTCAGGTGCTACATGAACATTTTCCTGGATCAGTACACGTTGCCTTTATAATAAAGCCAGATAACTTTTGGCAGAAACAAAGGACCTCGTTGGGAAGCCACAAATACAAGTTTGAGGTAAATATTTGAATCAATAATAGGTAAGGGGTGAAATAACAGGTATAGGTATTGTGGTAGGCTGATGCCAGGGTCTTGTGCCCTAGTTTGGCACAATGTCAGTTATGTAGCGTTTATTGAATGCACTGAACCAGCAAAATGTGAAGCTACCCATTGTACTGCAAACATCGGTGCCAAGAGTAAATACATTGCACCATTATTGACATTCACATTCACATTCAACACACACACAAACATACACAGTTACCTTTACATACGTGATGTCGAGTACCAGATTACTTTTTTTAAAAGAGCTGACCTTTAAAAACCAATATACCTCACATATCTGTGTCTGCATATCTTTCTGTCAATTGCCATGTGCATAAAAATAAACTTTTTGACGTCAATATGTAGATATGTATTATTGTCGGCGTTGATTGAAATTTATATTAATAACAATTACCACATTGATTTTTGTTTTTTAATTTACAGACTAACATGATAAGTCTAGAGGCCTTGGGCAAGGTGATAGATCCTTCTCAGCTCACTGCAGACTTGGATGGAACTCTTCAATACGATCATGCCCAATGGATCGACACTCGGCTAGCTGTAGAAGACTTTACTTGGCAGGCTGCAGACCTTCTTGATAGATTAGACGATCTACAAGAGGATCTAAGTCGCAAGGACTTTGCCGACGATGTGGGTGGAGCAAAGCATGGAATCGATCTCCACAATGAAATGAAGAAAAAAATCATGAAAGTCCCTGTCGAAGAAGTAGAAGTTGTTGGACAACGTCTCCTTCAACGTTTTAACAGCGGTATGTTTGACAAACGTAAAATTCACTTGGTTTATATCTCCGGAAAGCTGGTCTATAATTTTAATTGTTGATCTTTTAGGAATGAGTGGAACAGGAGGAGAAGGTGGAAGCATTGAAGGTGGAGCAACTGGTGGATCAGATCCGGACGGATGTGCTCTGGCAGCTCTGGTCATCCAACACTTAGATTCTGTGCATGCAGCACAGCAGCATCTTCTGCAGTTATGGCATATAAAGAAGATGAAATTGGACCAATGTTTTCAACTTCGATTGTTCGAGCAAGATTGTGAGAAGATGTTTGACTGGATATGCCATAACAGGGAAGAATTCCTTAAAAATTATGTTGAGATTGGTCGATCTTATCAAGCTGCTAAAACACTGCAAGAAAATCATAAACACGACACTATGAGTTCGATGAACGTTTACGTTAATATTAATAGAATATTAACAATGGCTGGTAGACTTCTAGAAACTCAACATTACGCCGCTGGTCATGTTAGGGCCGTTGCAGGCAGACTGGACAGAGCTTGGAAAGAATTTGCTGCAGGCCTTGATGAGCGTACTGCA
Source organism: Macrophya annulata (assembly GCA_963924015.1). Lineage (NCBI taxonomy): Eukaryota > Metazoa > Arthropoda > Insecta > Hymenoptera > Tenthredinidae > Macrophya > Macrophya annulata. Next base: position 4,466,014 of record OZ001257.1, on the reverse strand, counting down.
GTTCTTGGCTTGAGCGTAGTTTTTCATCACAAAGCTGAGCAATATGTAGACAGTGTTGCTGGTTGGAGTCAAGCCTGCGACGCGACTAATCTTCCCAGTGAAATAGCTGTTCTTGAATCTCACATCAGGCAACATCAGACTCTCTACGAAGCTATGTGTCAGGCTTACACTGAGGTGAGATTTATATTTGTTTTCAAATTTATGATAATTACCTACATATCACGATTCTATAACATTGTTTAAATAATTATTTAGCTTATATTTTGAATGTTGTGAGAGATAATTATTGGCAACTTCATGGTCTTCATTGAAATAATCGATGGTGAGTGGCTGGATAAATAATAATGGTATGGGTTGTTGAATGAACGATTGATTTTAGGTTCGTAAATTAAATTTGATCTTAAGATTCACCTGGAATTTGAAAAAGACTTTTTACAGTCTTGTTTACATTTGCTTGCAAATAACTGGCCCATTGCTGTTTTATTTTATTATTTATTTACATGCTTGTACATTTTATTCTTGATATGAGCAATTACATTTATTGGGTTCATATATTCTTCGTTATTTTAATGGTTTATTTATTATTATTATTATCATTATTATTATTATTATTATACAATGCTTCGGTGGTTTTCATCGTAACAATTTTTGCAACATTACACACACTAATTTCGTTCGTGCCCTTTGTTATTAAGATTAAAGCCAATTAAGCCATAGTTGATTAAAAATTATAGTAATATCTGCAACTTGATGTGATATGCATTCTCATTACAAATTGTAGTCTGAAGACTAACTAATTGAGGGCTATTTATAAATCCGGTCGTTTGGCTTTGGCTAAAAATCAGCATGACAGAAGGCATATCAATTGAATTGCGTGTTGAATATTTTTGATCATTTATCTTGTTTGAATACATTGTTATTATTACAATCACTCGAAAGTAATTGTATAAATTTTAATACAAAGAGACAACGTCTGTTTGGTAAGTCATTGTCATATTTAACAGGTATACAACGCGTACCAAGCGCTTTTGAGTGGGCTAGGCTCAATGCTCCACGTTTGCCATAGCTCGAGCACAACAAGCAGCACTGGGGTGGAAGAATTTCACGTCAATTATGTACGAATTATTTTTTTCATAGTTTCTAGCTGGTGGCTGTCCAATGCTAGCTTGGTATCCCGGTGCTATTGGAAAGATATCCCCAATCCAATCCCTCGCCATAAAAATAACACTCGACCATATTATACTAAAGATAATTATTCCAGCCTTAGTATAACGACGAAAAATTATACTTTCAAAAGGCTCACGATAGTGTTTTTCTTTTTTTTTCTTCTCCAAACAATAAAATAAAAGGTGATTTAAGTTTCTTTATATCGGTACAATTATAATACAAATTATTATTCACTTTCCTGAGTCTATTGATTTTATCCAGTTTTTTTGTCGTTATACAATAGTTCAAATCGCAGCCTATACTAAATACGTATTTGATGTCCCGTGCTCTTATTATCTGTAGCAATGTTTTCCTGAAGAGCTAATAACCGCCGCCTATGTTGCACCATTTACGTTAGTTCATCTTTATTGGTATATCGAGCATTAAATTGTTGGGTGAAAAAATCTGCATAACATCATATTTAGTTGTTAAATTTGGATTTGTCTCATCATTGATCCAGAATTACATATCAACAGTAAGTTCAGCGATTCTCTAATAGCCATGAATTTTATCGGTGTAACATATGTACAGGTTTTGGCCAAGGTAAAGGTGGTTTAATATGTACTTAAGTTGAATGTACTAAAATGTGGGTCTGGATGGTGCTATTGTTTAGGTACACAGTACCAGTAAGAAGCTCCTTTACCAGCTGGACCACCTTGTGCAAGTCTGTAACCAACCTCAGGGGATTGACCACGCCATCAGAAAACATGTATGTTTGTCCGTCTGCTTGATAGTTTGTTTTGTGTGCCTTTGCTTGCATTTTATTCCTGTATTATCACTCGTTTATTACTTAAGAGTCCTAATCTGGTCTTTTTAATCCCTATATTTCACTCAGTTATTTATTTTCAACAACGGTGATGAGATGAAAATTTAACATGAACATATTTTTGTTAAAAAAATTATTTACAATATATTTTCAGGATGATGTCTTGGGCTTTCTTTTATTTTCATAAAATTGCTATGAATAGTATCTCGTAGCAATGTTCTTTGGTAAAACTTAAGTTGTAATTGATCACTCTTTACTCTAACACCCTGTCTCTTTATAATAACCCATCATTGATGGTTCAAGGATATTAAATTGTTGAATAACTCTAATCTTTCAAATAATTCATTCACTTAACAATACAGGGAAAACCTTATTGCTGTTTAACAAACAAACAAAAAAAAAAGGGGTGTACCTCCATAGCTGTAATATTTAGGTATGCATGCAAGTCATTAACTGTGTATAATTGATACAATTAATGTATTATGTCTACTTAGAAATTGAATGCTGAATAGTTTTCTGTTATTGCTTCGTTTGATCTTTGCATGGGATTTGTGTTGTTAAAAATAAAATTAAAAAATCTACTATATGTATAAGACGGTGGGTAGTATGAATGAATAAATCAAATTGAAAATTGGGTAGAGTCAAGAAGGGCACGTTATGGATGGCCGCGGTGGTATGAGTGGAAATCCAGCTGAAGATTACAGTGCAGGTGCATCCCATGTCTTAGCTGTAATACATCAGATACTTGGTCATCACAGGGCATTGGAAGCTCGCTGGCATTCCCGCAAAGTCAAGTTGCACCAGCGACTTGCTTTGAGGTACGGTGTTCAGGCATTTATCATACCTTCATTAAATTATCTGCGTTAAATCACTCCATTATTTAATTTTTGTGTGTTATCAATTAACTAATAACGAAAAGGTATCAATTCATTAACTTGTCCATTCTACTATCAAAACAATACTATAGCAAAAGTGTTTCATGATATATAAGTAAAATGCTTTATCTTGTTAAATTTATGGAAGATTTACTGTTCTCAATTAAATCGTTGATATTCTGATATGAACAATGCTCTTATTCTACTTAGATTATTCCAAGAAGATGTGAAGCAGGTGTTGGACTGGCTAACAAATCACGGTGAAGTTTTTATCAGAAAGAATACAGGAGTTGGTAGAAATCTTCAAAAAGCTAGAGTATACCAGAAGAGTCATGAACACTTTGAGAACGTTGCACAGGTAATACACCATAGCTTGTTGTAAAAATCTTGAATGAACAAAATCAGGCATTGAATACTCTGAAAAATGAGTTTACTAAAAAATCTCTGTTACAGAACACTTACACAAATGCTACAAAGCTACTAACAGCAGCAGAGGAGCTAGCTCATACCGGAGAATGTGCTGCTGATGAAATTTACGCAGTAGCTCAAGAATTGGAAGCACATGTTAGCAGTTTTGCTGCCAGAGTTGAACAACGTCGCCGTAGACTCGATTTGGCTGTAGTTTTTTACACTCACGAAAAAGAGGTAAGTTCAAACATGAAGAAAACTATCCAACATTCACGTCCTATAATTTTTTTTTAATCAATTATTTTTCTGCAGCTTAGCGGATGGGTAGATGAATTAAGACAAGAACTCCAGCAAGACGAAGTGGCAGAAAGTTTGGAAACTGCGGAAAGACTTTTGGACCAATGTGCTCAGCACAGAGCTTCTTGTCTTGAAGCTTGTGCATCAACAATTGCCCAGGGAGAAGCCCTCCTTCAAGAACTCAGAGATTCAACCGATGCTCCAGACACGACAGGATCTGTAAGTCGTTTGGTATAAATTGCGTTTGATTTATGTACTAATAACACTTACCTTGGTTTTTCTTTGTTTGAATTAAGGTTTCTGCTGTGGAAGCAGCACTCGATAGGCTATCAGGACTGCGCCAAGAACTGGAGGAATTATGGGCAACCAGAAAATTGAGATTAGAATTGTGCCTGCGGTTGCGTGTCTTTGAGAGGGATGCTCTAGAGGCTAGCGGGCAGCTCGAAATGTGGGCTCAAGAACTGCAAGGACCACCCCGAGAGGGATCTCCGGAGCAATTACTCCGTGTCCATAATGACGGGGTTGCACACATGCAAAATACTGCCTTTCAGGTATTACAGCAAGGCCAGGAGCTCGCACAGGTATAAAAAGCAGATAATTTTCATTCTTTTTATTATCGATATTTTTTCTTTGATCAAATCTACCCTCTTCCATTTTTATGCTTTTCTAGGTCTTGGAACAAGCTGGTGTATGTGTGATGGCAGATGGTCAGCATAGCGCTGCAGCGAGAGTACAAGTCCTCTTAGAATTTTTGAATGAACGTGAAATGGATGCTGAAGACCTTGCCGAAATGAGAAGAGTTCGTTTAGAGCAGGCAGCTCAATTGGTACAACTTCAGGCTGATGCTACGCACGTTGCTAACTGGATTCGAAATGGAGAAGCTATGCTTTTGGCATCGCTTAGAGTACCGGAAAATCTTCAAGATGCTGAACAGCTAAGACTAGAACATGAGCAGTTTCAAGTAGCCATTGAAAAGACTCATACATCCGCTGTTCAGGTATTAACCAATTCTTTTTTTATCAAATTTCAAGCTTCGTGGACATAAGATGAACAATATATCAACATTTTATTTATTTTACAGGTGAAACACAGAGCTGATGCATTGGTGAGCGCAAATCACTACGATCCGAAGAGTATTAGAGAAGTAGCAGAAGACGTGACAAAAAGATGGCAACAGCTTGTTACTTGTGCCGAAGAAAGGCACAAGTTGGTAACTGCTAGTATAAACTTTTATAAAACAGCTGAGCAAGTTAGATCTGTGCTTGATAGTCTGGAGAGAGAATATAGACGAGATGAAGATTGGTGTGCCAGTGGAGATAAAGGAGGACAAGTTCCTACTCTCGTTGGTAAACATCAGGAACAAAAAGAAGCATTCCTCAAAGCATGCACCCTCGTTCGTCGTACTGCTGAAACCTTCCTCAAGTACACGAATAGAAGTTTGCAGTTCTACAGCTATCAAACTAGCAGCGCAGGCTCTGAGAACAAAGTTAAAAGTCAGTAAATTTAACAATTTTGGATATTAATTATGAAAATACATTTTTCCGTTATTTTTATTTTTATTAATTACGTGATTTTATTCATTTTATCAATATTTTTATCAATGAATCATGGCAATTCATTTTTAAAATTCATTTAAACTTTGAGAATGGTTTTTTACATTATAAAATTATTGGCTTTGTTACGTTATAATTAACTTCATTATTTCATGATGAGAACTTGAACTTTTAGAAAAAAAGTAATGTATTTTTTTGTGTAGTTTGTGAATTTGTATTAAAAAAAAACAGGGTTCCCGTTTAGAAAACAAAAGTTACCTCATAAAAAACCCGTAAAACCCTATATAAATTCAAAACCCATATAATTATCAAATGCCTCTCTCGGAATAGTACAACTTTTATCAGAAGCTTTCTTTTCTAATTGTTGAAATAAAAAAATTAAGCGGTCTGAAATATTAAAATGGGACACCTTGCATTATTAAACACTGATGTTTTAATAAGTTATTTTCTTTTTGGTAATCTTTTTGATGCTTTAGTCAGTTGTCTCAAAGTTCATATTATTTTCAAATTTTATAGATATTCTGGAGGAGTTGTTGAGCAAGGAGAATAAAGTACTTGAGCACTGGACGCAGCGAAAAAAGCGTCTCGATCAGTGCCATCAATATGTATTGTTTGAACGCAGTGCAAAACAGGCTCTAGAATGGATTCGAGAAACGGGAGAACTCTATCTTGCCACACACACAAACGTTGGAAAAAATCGTGCTGAGAATGAACAATTATTGCAAGAACACAATGAATTCAAGGGTGCTGCAAAGGTAAGAGATATTTATTGATGAATTTAATCTTTTAGAAAGAAAATTAGAAACTCTTAAAGTCAAATAACTTACCTAAAATAATTTGCAACACTTTAAATTATAAACTGAGGTGTTTATTTCATTTGCAGGAAACTCGAGAGAGAGTTAAACTGCTTATTCAATTGGCGGATAACTTGGTTGAAAAAGGACATGCCCATGCTGCTGCAATCAAGCAATCTGTTGCCGAAGTTGATCAGCGTTATAAAGACTTTAGCCTGCGTATGGACTGTTACAAAACCCAAATTGAAGGAGATTTGGGAATCCAGTCGGACGACGGTCACAAAGATCTGGCTATAGACAGAAACTCAGATCCTCTTCTTGAGGAGAAAATAAAAGGAAAAGATTTGAAGGAACTAAACGAGGAAAAGAGACGCTCCGCTCGGCGAAAAGAGTAAGTTAAATCAACGTTTCCTACAAACGTCCAACGGTGCTAGATATTCTAAGAAATTAAAGAAAATTATAAGAAATTAAAAACAGTACTTGAGCATGATGGGAAAAGAAGATTTGTATTTATTCTGATGGAATTTACCCCAGGTTCATAATGGCGGAACTTTTGCAAACTGAGCGAACCTATGTAAAAGATTTGGAGACTTGTATCCGCTGTTTCTTTGAAGAAACTAGAAGCGGACGAGGTAGTGTTCCAGCAGGCTTACAGGGCCGAGAATCAATGATATTCAGTAACATGGAAGAAATCTATCAATTCCATTGTGATATATTTTTACGTGAACTTGAAAAGTATGAAACAATGCCGGAGGATGTTGGCCATTGCTTTGTCACCTGGGTAAAATACTTTCGTACATCTAAAACAAGCTTACTGTAATGTAATCTCCCTTCGTCTATTAACGAAAAACTATTTCTCTAGGCTGCAAAATTCGACATGTACGTTACTTACTGTAAAAACAAGCCAGAAAGTAATCAACTACTAGTCGCACATGGCGGGACATGGTTCGAAGACTTGCAGCGTAAGCATAGAGTAGAACATCCTATTGCTGCATATCTAATAAAACCTGTTCAAAGGATCACAAAGTACCAACTGTTGCTAAAAGACCTTCAGGTACGTAACTAAATACGAAAAATCGTTACTAAACTACAAAAAGTTTAATACTTTATTATTATTTAACAGGCCTGCTGCCAGGAAGGTCAAGGTGAGATAAAAGATGGTTTAGAAGTTATGCTAAACGTGCCTAAAAAAGCAAACGACGCTTTACATCTGAGTCTTTTGGAGGGTTGCGACGTGAGAATAGACACTTTGGGAGATGTCGTACTTCAAGATTCTTTTACGGTTTGGGATCCTAAACAGTTGATCAGGAAGGGAAGAGACCGTCACATATTTCTGTTCGAATTGTACTTGCTGTTCAGTAAAGAGGTGAAGGATTCAGCTGGGAAGGTAAGAAGCAATAGAAATCTTTCGATATAAACGAGACCCAATCATTTTTATTGATAAAAATTTATTCTACTTTTATTAAATTACAGGTAAAGTACATCTACAAGAGTCGATTGATGACTTCAGAGCTTGGAGTGACCGAACACATCGAAGGCGACGAGTGTAAATTTGCTGTTTGGACTGGCCGAGCACCGACAAGTGATACTCGCGTTGTATTGAGGGCTAATTCATTAGAGGCAAAACAACTGTGGGTTAAAAGATTGAGAGAAGTTATTCAGGAGACATACTTCAGTTTAAGTATGCCTAAAAGTCCCGCGAAGAAAAGTTCTAGTCAACGATCTAGCAGAGATCTTGAAGAGTGTGCCTCACTTGATGATAGCGTTGAAAATTTGGATCGAAATTCATTAGCTTCGTTTGGATCTACTAATACAACCGATTCAGACAAGGTAAGAGCTTTGATGTATTATTTAGTTGAAGTATATTAAATTTGGGAAAAGGGTTGATGTGTGAACAAAGAAAAGAAAAAAGACAGAATTTTAATAATTCTTAGTCAATTTCGAAGTATTTTTTTATTTTTGTTTTGTTTTTTTTATAGAAATAACAAATATTTTTATTTTCTTTTTATTATAAAAAACGGCTCTCGTAAGTTACGTATTAAGCTGATGTTATCTGCATCAGGATGTTGCATAATCAATGATAATACTTGGTCAATTTCATATTGTAGAACATCGTCTCAGACAGTTACATAAATCCGTATCTATCTATATCTATCTTTGTCTAGGGACAATAAATCGACGCGAAAATACGCCCTTCTTGAATACACAAGCTTTGTTGAAAACTCTTGTGTTTACAATAAATAAAACATTTCTGATTTTTTTATTTTTTTTTTTTACTCGGTCAGAAAAAGATCTTAAAGCCTTGGTAAATTGATTTTAAATTTTAGAGACGTTATTTTTCCATTATTTCATTAAAAAAAATAAAATGGTTAAATTATCTATTGCTATGAATTTGACGTTTTATATTCTCGTGTATTATTGATACAAATTTTACAATAATGTGTGTAGAATTTCTTAGTCAAATCAGTAGTAAGCCGTTATATCCTCAAACAATGAACACACATAGTTTGTTTTCCTCTTATCTCTTCTGGGTTTCTAATCTCTAAGGACGAGTTGCAGAAATCTTGCGGTCAAGATACCAGGAATATAGAATAACAAAGAAAAACTGACGTGATAATCTATATTCTGCGTTATTTCAATTATATAATAATTATTTTTCTTCACTTTGATAAAGAATTTGCGATGTTTTTTTATTTCCAAATTATAAAAGCTGCGAACGATAATAGGACTACAAATGAAAATAATAACCACTGTGAACTATATTAAAAGTCTCTTTAGCTACGGGGTTTATTAAATTCTTGTATACGCAATGTGACCTCTGAAAACCTTACATATACCTATATACACATTTTTATAATTCTGCAGTAGTGTTTCAAGCGAAAGTAATGAACGGAAAACTGTTTAATTAAAATCTGTTTTTCCATTCTAAGAATAGAAACAAAAAAAGTTGGAAAAAAAACGTAAAAAGAAAGAATAAAACGGGTATAAAATATAACGAAAGAGTCCCCTTCCCCCCCTATTAGTCATATATGTATAGACCACATCTACTAATTATTATTCAGCAATATAGAGGGATCAGGGATCAACTTGACTTTATAGTATACGAGCAGTATAGCGTGCTGCAGAAGTGGCTTTAATCCCCTCTTAAACCCTCTTAGACCAGAACTACTTCTTCTACCTTGATACAGACCCTATACCTATAACAACGTGTACAAGAATCCTTAAGAGTCAACGATCTCAACCCGGTGACATTTTTTTCAAATTCTTGCCTAATTCTAATTCTACCGCGGAATAAAATTATCAACTATAACTATGCGTATAATTTAATATCCTCGAATCTCTCTCTCTCTCTTGCTCTCTTCAATCTACAATCCACTTCCCTATCTCTTGATATTCGATACTGAAAATTTGTACCGTCTTTTTTTGGTATCTTTTTCTTTTTTTTTTTTAATTTATTATCAAAAAATCTCTTTTTTTTATTATTAAGAAACAAAAGAAAAATTGACAAAATTCATGAAAATTTACGAAAAGCCCCTCCGAGTACGAGGCAGGCGCGTTACGCTTCGCGTTTTGACCGGATCGATCCTTTTGAAACGACGCCTTTTCGCCGCTATGTACCGCGTTCATTCGGCGAGGTACAGATGGTGAGAGGCTTTTGCCTACTCTAAACCCTATAGCTAGACTAACCCAGTACGTATACCGGCGTTAACCGCGCCATCGCGCCGCCATCAACTCCCGGTGTATATGCGCGCGGGGGCCTCCGCCCGACGCCCGACGCCCGGGCGACGACGCCGGCTCCGGAGGACGCTCGGAGCCGGAGGACCAAGCAGTGTCACCGCGACTCTCGGTCTCTACGGAGCCTAGTTCTCCGCATTGTATATATATATAATCTATAATATATATTATATATGTCTATCAAATTATAATCATAAATATATAATAAAAAAGAAAGAAAGATATATACATATAAATATGTATATATATATACATTATATATACACATATTAATATATATATTATGTATATATATATATAATATATTTAAAAAAAGACACATTTATAATATAACAGCGAAACAGAAACCAAAAAGAAGAAAGAAAGAAGAGACAAAAAACAAAAAATAATATCCTTAATTTCAAACCCTCCTTCTCTCAGACCCTTTTAGCCTTTTCTTTTAATTGACCCTTGTCCTTGCTCCTGTCCGGCGAATCGCGTAAATCGCCATGGACAGGTTTTCGTTAAATGAATTATCAGCTCGTGGTGGGTGCGCGTCTTTGACGCTAAATAACTATTACGAATGAAAATTTAATCACGAAGATTTATACGTAATTATTATTAAAAGAGAAAGATATAGATAGAGAGAAAGAAAGAGAGAGAGTAAGGGAGGGATATATAAACGGGGTTGAGTGACCGGGCGAAACATGTCTTCCTCATCGACGAGTAAGACCTCGTCGATTGCACAGAAGGCTAGGCGGAAGATATCTTTGCCTTGGTTTCGCCAGGGTTCTGTTGCTCCGCCGCACCCCGCACTTGCTAGACAACATACCATCGATACACCGGGTTCCTTCCAGGCAAGACTTCTTCGCCGGCAACCTTCCCTTTCCCAGGTAGACGCACGACACCAACGTGTCTCTACGATATTAAATCAAATTATCATCATCTTAATTATCCATCACTGCACCCCTCATTCATATGTCTTGATTAAATTTCACGAACATACCTTTTATTTCATTCTATTTTTTTTTTTTTTTTTTTAACAACAATATATTTGCCGATTGCTGCCAGTGCTTGAAAATAATTTATACGTGAGAAAAATAAATTCGCAAAAAACGGTGAATTAACATTTCGATTTAATTTAATTTAATATTTTTTTTTTTTATTTATTGAGAAAGATGAAAGAGAAGAAAGTGAGAGAAAGATTATAGAAAATAAAATGAAGATTATAGTCATGGTTTTCCTATTTTTAAATAATTCTTTAACTAACGCGGTTAACCTTTGACCTTCGTGGGTGAAGGGTGAACTTGGTAAGGAAAGGGGACACCGGGTCTCGCAGATGGGATCTCGACCTTGTCGAGTCTACGCATAGAGTGAACTACATACTTATAAGTTACGCTAAAGATATTATTCTATTTTGCAATAGCGGATTAAATTTTTCTAGATTCGTTATATAAAATTTACTTCTCTATATATGCGCAACTTACTTACACTATAGGAGGTTAAATCAGAAACGAGACTCTCCTTTTACGGAGTAACTATATCTAGTCTATTATGCGCAATTAATCTAAACTCTCTGTAGGTATACATATCTATACATTGGCTTTGATGCCAGGCCAATCTTCCTTATACGAAAGCCAACTAACCGTATCGAAACTAACTAACTAACTACCTTCCTTCTCGTCAAATTAACTCACCGACAAATACCTGCGTGAACGTATACATACATATTATTGATTGATCGTTTTTATCGGCATCATTATTCAAACAAAACTCTGTCGGATTAGTAATTCTCAATGCTTATTTTTTTTTTTTTTTCTTTTTACACAAAAATACATTTTTGTAAGTCTAGACTCGCGGACGTGGTGAAATCGATACGAAGTGGTTCAGTATTCTTCCGTATTGACCAAATCGCTAAGTTAAATGTTCATCATTTTTTTTCTTTTTATTTATAAAATTCTCTTCTTCTTTTTTTTTTTTTTTTTAATTGTTATTTTAAATATATTTTAAGCAAGGTTTGACAGATGTCAGATGTCGAGGCGTACTTTGGCCTAATCGCATCGACACGATCGTAACGTTTCGAGTCCTTTATCCGGAAAGCGTCAATCACTGCGGAGAGTAAAGAATAGAGAGGAGGTAGAGGGATGATGGTATCGACAAACAGCCGATTAGCCGTAAGCTTTAAATTTTACGTGATTCAATTGGCTGACCACGTATAATTAATATATATGACCCCGTTCGGGTTCGGATAATCAAACCGTAAACCGTGGACTATAAATACCTATTTTTAGTTTACTTTAGTTTTAAACCTAGAAGCGATAATTCTGGAAGTTAATTTTCTTTATCATTATAATCGATTGATTTATATATAAAATAAAATAAAAAAATAAAAACTTTTCTCTGTTGATTATTTTTTCGCATATTATTTACAATCAAGAAATCGGGAAAATTACGATAGTTGGATTTATATGATGATTTATTGAAATTTACTAGTACCGATGCAATCGTGTAACTTAACTATCCAAGACACGCGTCGTTTGGTATCCAAATTAAACGTAAACTCGTTGGTATAAACCTAATCGGAATTTATACGTTCAACTCGCGAGACTTAATGAAATTCCGCTCTCCACGTCGACTCTTGTCTCTCCACACTTCTCTTTCTTTTCTTTTTCTTCTTATTTTTCTTCCTTTTCTTTTTCTTTTTCTTTTTTTACCTACGAGTGGGTATAACGTATACGATATATCGCCCCTCGAAATACGAGCGTCAATTAATACGGTCTGAAACTCTCACTGAATAAAGTAGAGGCGATGATATTGGTTAGTCGTAAAAAAACAAAAAGAAATAAAATAAAATAAAATAAAATAAAATAAGAAAAATAAATAAATATAGGGATTTGTATGTGTACGCGGTATAGGATACAGAGAATGATCATACGTGGATAATAACTATTGCTGTAGTCATGTATAAAGATATGGGGGAAAAATGGAAAAAGAGTAAATAAATAAAACGCGAAAAACTATGTAATAAGGAAAATCCGTGAGACTATGAACACATTGTTGGTGGTCGGATCCGGTCGATAAGTTGTCACGGGTTGTCACGAAGCTGTCAGAAACTGGCAGAAGCGTAGCAGTACAGGCGGAAGGTTGTTGGTTGCCTCTTTGAATTTACGGTCCGTCGAGCGACTAACACGTTTTGCCCCGTTGGATCGGACGCGGTTGTCGAAACCTCAGTAAACATTAGGTTTAAATAAGTTGCCCGAAAACGGGTCTTTCCGAGTCAATGATCGAACGACGCTTCTCTACCGTGAAATTAAAAGAAATTTTTTTCTTTTTTCATTTTTTTTTTTTTTTTTTTTTTTATTTCTGTTTACTCAACATTCTAGAAAATAAATATAAAGAAAAAATATTTAGATACGCTTTTCTAAACAATAAAATCTACTTCTTCATATGCATTGAATTGCACAATCAAACAAAGATCATTACGTGTGTATATCTTGTACATATTGTATATATATATATATACAAGTTTTGCTAAAGTAATAATTATATCTCTACTGTACCTCGCATTATAGTGACTCATGAATATCATGGTGTTGATATAACATTCTCAGACCGCAATTAATTACAAACGAGTAATATAATGACAACGAGTATAAAGCGTAAATGTATACATATATACGTCTGTATATGTAATGAAGAAAGAAAAATTAGGTACGATCACGAGAGCCGTTTTTTGTATATATGGTTGATTTATTTTTATATTTAATCTCATTCAAGAATATATTATCTATGAGAGGATATTATCAGTTTGAAAAAAAATCATTTACTTTTAATTTTCGTGAGTAGGTATATTTCGATAAAAATTTTCGAGAACAAAGAAAAAAAAATTGGTTAATCAATCGGCTCATTAAATCCTCCTTAATCATCATCTTGAACATATAAACAAAACCAAAAAAAAAACAAACTACAATCCTCCGAATATCCTGAATGAATATAATCGTACATAATATACTTAGGTGTAGCCACGCCATGTCTTTACTTTGAATATCTCTAACCGTTCATTCATAGACGGGAGTGGCGGAAATGACCTGGGTAGTTGCTGATCATTCAGCTGCCCCAGGATCACGAGAACTTACCGTCACCAAAGGACAGCAGGTTGAAGTCCTTGAAAATGGTACCGGAGAATGGACCTTGGTACGTCTTTCGGTAGCACCGGGTCAGCCCGACCCTCCACTTGAGGGTCTGGTACCCACCAGTGTTCTTAAACAGCCGCCTACAACAGCCTGCAAGACTTCACCGTCCAGAAAAGCACCGTCGCAATCGACGGTTCCAATTGCTCAACAATCCGTCACCGCAGAAGATGCTGGTGAGTAATATTACGTTGTTTGCAGTAAAGTCATCAATTACTATTTGTTCTTTCCCATTTCCTTTTTTCTTTCTTTTTCTTTTTTTTTTTTTTCTTTCATTTTTTGCGATATAATCACGTAGATATATACCCGCGGATGTTCGCAGAGGCGATGTATGTATCTTCCATCGTTTTAGTCGCAAAACTATAGCACACAGCTATAACTCTATATCACAACAGGAAATGAATCCTCTTTGGATTTGTTTATCGCCATTTAAATTTAAACCACACACACGTTCTTATACGACTGGGTGATTCCTTTATTTTCTTCTCTCTTTACAATTTCGTGTGAATTTCTTTTTCTTTTTGTCCATCAATATTCAATGCCACTAAGTTTTTTTTTTGTTTTTTTTAATTAAACTGCCAATAAATTTTTCCTCAAATTTAATTCACTAAAATATGTCCCAAGTATTCGAAATTTTTATTTTTTTTTGTTTTTTTCTTCTCTTTTTCTAAACAATTAAATCACCACAGAAATCGAACTGCAACGGCGATAAATAATCGACAAATATACTTCTACATACGTATGTACATACATATCAGATTGAAACGTGTATGTGTATGTGTGGAAATAAATGTATACCTACCTGTGAAAAGTTAAGTGAGCGAAATGAAGAGCTATTCCTCCAGGCTTTCACAGGGCGATTAAAACATTCGAGTGTTTAATTTGAGGGTGTATAAGGGAGATACGTTTGTCTTTATTTTACTCAATGAAGTACGTTGGTTTTCTTTTTTTTCTTTATTTTGCCCCTTTTTTTTCGTGGCTTTATACTCTTACTCTCAATTCAATACACTCGTCTTTATCAACCTCGAGTATATACATACGCAGTTACATTAACCGTGTTATATTTTCGAGCTCATATAGATCGAAAAATCGAGTTCACAATCGAATTTCTATATTCCACATTATTTTAAGCTTTAGTTACTGGCTCGATTTATCGGATTTGTTGAAAGTGATAAGTAAAAAATCTAAAATCACGGAAATAGGAAACGATCAGTAATAAAAAAAAAAAAATTCAAAATTAAGAAATGAGAATATTTTTCGTATGGAATGGAAGAGGACTACGTGGACTTTACAGTAGTCGATAATTCAGTAATTCAGTAACTCATTCGCAGTATATATAGGTAGTTATAAATATACCATCGAGTTCGAGCTAGCTAGAGCCGTAATATGTATAATGAGCTTGATTCCATTTTGCCAACGATGTATTGAATTTTCAAATCGTTTATTAGGTATACATATATTTATTAAATTCATATAAGATAATCAAGAATCGACAACCTTTAGCTATAATATTTATTTATTAAGAAAACATAAACTTTGTTAACTGCGGTCTATATACCAATCGGAATTTTTTCACACTTTAGAACTTTTGCAATGTGCAAATGATTATCTCCAGATTTACATTATGGTCGTTCAGTTGTTTATCGTTTTAATATTAACAACATTTTCTTAATACCGCGTAGTCGCACATTTCATTATAAATTATATGTGATCTCGTGTTAAAGTCCATTAAACGTATTTTTTTTATTTCTTATTTTTTTTTCTTATTCTATTGCATCCATATACGTGCTTGTTTAATTTTTCTGAAATCTAAAACAAAGCTAGACAAAATAAATTATATAAATAAATAAATGAACCAAAGAAATTTAATTATCTAAATTATCATCGATACTCGAAAAAAAAAAAATATATATATATATACCGTGAGGTTATAGGGAAGGGAATCACAGGATGCAGGCAACCCAACAGTCAAAATTTCCGAAGATTGCCGAAGGTGCAGAGTATTTGATATTAAGAGGAAATGAAAGTTGATCTAGCCATCTAGCGGATTTCTCACCGTACTCCACACATGGACACATAATCATGAACGTGTATGTATGGATGTGTTCTATCCATGTGTGTAGTATGGTGAGAAATCCGCTAGATGGCTAGATCGACGACTAAACTGTCCGGTTGATAGGTTAATAAAAATTGTCAGAGTGAAATTGAAGATTCTGATCGGAATAAAGTTAATATGCAAGCCATAATTCATTCATTAACCGTTGCAACTTTTCTATAAATTAATATTGATGAATCTTGCTAATTAACTTTATTCCGATCGGATTCTTCAAGTTCACTATAATAATTATTTTTAACCCAACAATCTGACAGTTGAGTCATCTGCTAACAGAAATTTTCGCGTCCCCGTTCCATTAATGACAATGCCCTGCCTTCGGCAATCTTCGGAAATTTTGACTGTTGGGTTGCCTGCATCCTGTGATTCCCTTCCCTATAACCTCACGGTATATATATATATATATATATCTTCTTACTCTTAAAAATAACATTTATATACTATAGACAGTTGCGTTGCGAAATTCTCGAGACAATAAGTAAGATATATACTGCAGATAGCGTAGCTACGTGCTATCTTTTAGTTACTATAAGGAGGTGGTATCAGGTAGTAAAACACTCGTCTCTCCAGTTTTCTGTGCAACAGTCGATTACGAATAAACTTAGTTTCAAGAGATTAAAACTTTTCGTTAGAATTTATTTTCGTCGGTTTAAATCGCGAGTATATATAACAACAGAAGACTCGGAAAAGTATATGTAACTTAGTTATTTTTTTAAATTCATTCTTATGTTACGGCTACTGCAAAAAAGATGTAAAAAATGTCGACTATAAACTGCAGCGCGTTAATTATTGTCAAACGTTTTTTTTTAACTTATTTTATACGTAAATCTGAGATACTTATTCTTTCTTCATTCAATGCTTCGACTTCAATTATTGAGCGTTGCGAGTGAGTATATAATATATGTATTTAAAATATTGTAATAATTTTTATTTTCGCTAATTAGAATAAAGTTATTAATTATTTGGGTAAACGATCGTGAAATTTGGTATATAAAAAGAAAGAAAAATAAGCTTATTAGACTAAAAATAAAATCGTTATCTCTTATTATATCCTTATGCATATATGTACATACATACCTTGACGACGTGTATTTTTTTAATTCATATGTATATGCGGTATGTAGATATGCGGTGTTTAAAAAATATTTATATCATATCTGTCTGTCTATCGATTTGGGAGTCAAACTCGAATTCAAATCCGCGTCTCTCAAGTGATTCTAAATAGTTTTTTCAACGTTTCGATTTACATCGTTTATGGAACGTCTCGTAAATTTGTAACGCGCGTTCGTATATAAGTATGAAGATCGTTGAGTTTCAGGCTCAACGAAACCTGACGTCATTCTTCTCTGTAAACTTGTACCTATGTACGATAGTTTCTGTACATACCTACGTCTAAAATTGCGGACGGTTTTATTGATAATCAATTATTAAGTTCGATGATTATAAAAAAATAAAATGTAATTTTTTAATATTTTTTTTTTTTTTTATTCGTTTGATTTTCCATTCAGCTGCTTGAAAATTTATTACAATATTATAAAATTATTGACAAAATATAACAATTTTTAAAATATTATAATTAAACCTGGAAGAAACTACATACGAGTCGCGAGAACCGATAACGAATGGATCGATGAGATATGCAAGGCGATGACGTTTGATAAACAGGACATTTAGATAAACTACGAGCATCATACTTCACAGTCGCCATCTGTTTTCTTATTATTCTTTTCATATTTTATTTTTTTGCAACAAAAAAATGTTGCAGTACTTGTATAGGATTTGTTTGAAAATTGATAAATTGAATAATAAGTAAAAGAAATATAGGAGAATCTATAATCAGGAATCGGGATCTTATATGACTGTATTAAATTCACTCTTTCAAATATTTAACGGGGAAAGTAAAGTGGAGGAAATATTTACGCGAAACACGCACTTGCCAAGTGGATAGGTAGGTAGGTAGGTACTCGTGACAACCAAGTGTTTGGGGTTGTTTGAGTTTCCGGCTTGACGTCGGCCCCGTCTTTTCTCTGTTCCGGTATAATAGCAGAGAGAAAAAGACCTAGTTCTTGATATATCCAACAATAAGCCACGAATTGCACATCCAAAATTACCCCCCCTTTTTTTTTTTAATTTTTCTTACTCTGATTTCTTCACTCTCTTTCATAAATACGTGTAGATTTTTTTTTATCGCGGTCTATTAGAATATTAAACCCTCGTCGATTTTATTTTTCTGTAGTAGGTATATGGACACTTGTATATATGCAAAAGTATATGTGTATATATATATATATATATATATTTGTGATACGTAAACAAATTTTGTGTATACCTTTACACTTTACTCCATTAAGCATGCTATATACTTTTTGATAATGATTATATCGGGTAAGTAGGTGGATTATTCTGTAAGATTTGAACTATTTTAGGTGAGAAAATCGTTACCGCAGTCTTTCAACAAAAAAAAAAAAAAATATTTCATTATGTATTAAGACTTGTGGATTAACTTGGATTATCAGTTTCTTCGATAGAAAATGGTAATCCGATTTTTGAGCCCCGTTTTGTACCGTCAATTTTAAGAATTTTAAATTCTTGAGAAATCTGTTTTAATTTTATACCCAATTTTGGATTAGTCTTAACGAAATTTCTCGACCAATTAGAAAACGACTCGTAGTCCCCACCTAGGATTCGGTCTAGTGAACTTATACCTACTGCATAAGTAAGGGTAGGTATAGAATTTGTCAGTTGAAAATTTGAACTCTTGTTAGAAGGGACGAAAATTTGTGAATTTTTATTTATTTTTTGTTTATATACATTTATATACGTGCGAAGTATTTAGTGAATTTTTTTCGTTCCATTCAAACAGTTAAAAAAATAGATAAATAAATAAAAAATAAATAATAAAACTCTCTTTTTTATTTTAATAGTCAATTATGAAACCGGAGAGAATTCCAATATGTGGTAAAATTTCACCAGCTAAATCGGGTGTTCGAAATCAGTCGTCGCGCGTTAGTTGTTCAGATTGTTTGTTAGGTAATTATTTTTTTAACGGTAGACGTTTACAATTGATTCGAAAAAATAACGATCTCAATAATACATCGGGTAGTGTTAAATCGAACGAAGTAAGTAAAATTTAACATGAATAAAATATAAATCATCAAGAAATCATTCTTGACTTAGTATTTTGTTAAAAAAATTTCATTTCGATTTTTAATCATTAAGATTTCGTTATCACACAGCTCATTCGAGTTTCCCCACGATCTGGAATCTCCAAGATTTGGAATAAAGGTAATTTAAAATATTTTATTTTTTTTTTTGTGATATTGAACGGTGCAGTTCAAACGGCCAAACTATTGACAATTCAAAGAAAATTCTCATACCTGTAATAATTATAGGTAATATAGTCCCTTGTTATAAAAGACAGGTATACCTGCAGGTATATACGTCACGGATAGTTAAAATCAGAGGTTATAAATAAATCGAGACGTATGTATGTTACGATTAGTAAAATTCATAGTGCGTATAACGTGAATTTTAAATTCTCTTGTTGATTCGATTTTCATTTAATTAATTATTCATGTATTTTGTTTTCCGATTAATTAAATTCCATTTTCAAAACGCGAAAATTTAAATAATTTTGAAATTTTGAATTCGAGCTTCAATTTTTTTTTTTTTTTTTCTTTTTTCTTCTTTTTTATTGCCGTTTTCTCTCAGCGTATGTGTACATATACTCGAGGTTCTAAAAATCGTCACTGCGATGCGGGACGTGATTAGCACACAAAACCTTACTCATATAGTAATAGTGCAAACATACGATAATCTCCGCATTTTATATACGGGCTAAACTCGTAGATATACCTACATATACATATACATATATATACATAGACATATATCTACCCTGACTTATACTAACATAAAAAAAAATAATCGGGAAACTATGATGGGACTGACCGTCGCCGATCTGGCGAACCCCGTCAATCTCTTAACAAACATCCTTAAGCAGGCAGTCGTTTAACCAAACTATCACCTATTTATTATACTTACGAGTACGTAACATATATACTGATCATCGCCATTATCCCGGGACTCGAAATAAAAGGTTAGCTAATTAAGTTTCGTATAATTTTTTTAGTTTCTGTTAATCTGTAACTTACTCTCAAGACATACATTCATGCGTATACAACGTTTACATGTAAAATAGTTCAGAATTTGTTTTTATTATACGAATATGTTATTTTATTTATATACAATTTTTCGTTTGGATATATATGACAAATTGTTGAAAATAAAAGAACGTAAATTATTCTTAATAGGAAAGAAGAAAAGAAAAAAAATTAAATAAAATACTATTTGGATACGCGTCCGTCCGCAGTGCGAACGAGGAAAAACGTATACGTATAGATCTGAACACAATATGTACGTATGTATGTATGTGGGTATCGTATACGCGGGCGTACAGAAGAGGCTGGTCCTTGCCGCGTCGTTCCCTCGATCAATACGCGTGTCCTTGACCAGTTCGCAGCCTCCCGCAGGCGGTCGGCCGCGCGACCTATCACAATTCGCACCCTCAGCAAACTCGCACGCATAACATACACGCACGCTCTCTTTAGGTACACACGGATAGGAAACTATAACGAGAATATTAAAGGACCTAGCGGTATGTGTATGGGTTACGGTTTAACAGAAATTAGAATCTATATATCGTCCATGATATTATGCGAATTTCTAGCATAGAAAATTAATTTAAAAATTTTTTTTATTTTTCTTTCCTCCTTCGCCGATGTCGTATCATTCTTATTTTTTTCTTCGGTATATAATATTAATGATGAATAAGGAATTTTTAATAATTATAATAAACAGAGCACCGCGATTTATATATAGGTATGTACATATACGAATATAGGTATGTAATTAGTCGTGCTAAGTATATATTCGTTCATCTGTGTTTGGATTATTTTTATTTTTTTATTTTTTTATTTTTTTTCTTCTTTTTTACGATTTTTTATTGTCATTTTATCCCACGCTAGGAACAACGAGTTAGTTATAAAATCTCGTCGCGTCGTGGTAATAAATCAAACAAGATCACCGGATAATGTTTGGTATCTGAAATCATGTCGCAACTGGTTTTAATCCATTAAATCTTTTCCTATTTTAAAATTCTTCCGGGCGGTTAGGATTAGGAGATAAATTACTATTTTGCATTCCACTATACACTGTGATCATCTTTTGATAATTATTTTTATACATATAGGTATAATATGCTGTAATAGTATAAACAGAATTCTTTGAATTTTTTTTTTTTCTTTTTTCTCTTTTTTATATACCTAACTACCATCTATATAATATCTGTATAATTTTTATAAATAGATTTATCTAGTATCCGCGAATCTCGTTTCATAGTATATGTATACGTCCTTCGGTTTATTAAATAGTTAAAATTTTTTTGTTACTTTAACAAACAACAATGACCAACGGATTTCTTTTTACGTGAAAAATATTTCGTCAAATTATACATATAATTTCGTGATTCCGTATAAATGTATAATTTGACTAATTTTAGTTTTTATACAACTTATATCTCTCTATCCTGTATAGTTTATGCTTTTATACCCCAGTCTCTAATTTTTATTATTTTTTTTTTATTTTTTTTTCATCTAATTTGGCATAAACAACCGATTTTGCGGTACATAAAGTAATACTCGTGTGTAGTATGTATACCGATATATATATATGGATAGATAAATTTAGAAGCAACGCTCTTTCGAACTTATCTCCGCGATTTTCACATAACTTTTCTCTATCCGTATATACATACCTATATGTATATATCCCTCGTCCTCGACTCATCTACATCGACATTATCCCAGATGTTTTCACGTAATATAAAGAAAAAAAAAGAAAGAAAAAAAAAAAAAAAATTCCGTTCCCAAATGACCACCAAGAATGTTGAGGGAAATCAAAATTCACAAACTGTAATATATAGATATTACGTATATAATTTTTTTTTTTTTTCTACTTGACCGCTGATCGTCATTATTTGAACTTATATTATTATCCGATGATGTTATTATCAGAAACCGCGAAGTAATATTTTCCACACAATTGTATTTAATTAAGATTTCAAATTGGACCGCAAAATTTTATCCTCTTTATATATTACCTAAAAAAAATTATTTTCCTCTATCTACGGATATGATATAATACAATTAAATAAATGCAATGCGTCCCATATAATTATTCAATTAAACAATATATTCGGTGCCGTTATTAAACCTTCTATTTTCCGCATCTATTTTCTATTATAAGTGAATAGTTATTTGATAAAATATTTTATAGGAAAACAAAAAAAAAAAAAGAATTTACGCCCTGCGTCTCTTTTTTTTTATACATGTAATGTCCTTGGTTAATCAGGACGCCGGGACGCCTGTAACGATATCAGTAGACCGATAACTAAACCGCACTCACGTACGCCATTAATTTAAAATCTGTTAGACCCGTTCGCTTAGTCAGTAAATAATTCGCCAATTCTTTAACGACGTTTCGAACGAAAGGACGGGGTGTATTTAACGATCTATTTTTTGTGAGTAAATTTATTTAAATAAATAGATTCATTATTATTATTTTTTTTTGTTTTTGTTTATTAAATGAATGAAATATATCATGAATTATAATGTACAGTTTGAATTTTGAATGAAGTAATCTGAGTGTTGTTTTAAGAGTGAAAAAATGGCCGGAGTTACGGCCTAAGGTATATAGCGAAATCTACCTACAAGTAATATATACCTACATATATTTTCTATTTTTTTTTTATTTATTTTATTTTTTTTCTCAAAAATGTGTTGATGGTATAAATATCCAGAAATAAGAATTAGCATCTTTGTTATTTCATAGTCGTCAGAGAGTCTCGTCGAGTTTTGAACCCCCACGTTTGTTAGTGAAAATATTACGGACGGTATAATAATATACGCATCTAACTATATCCATACGTACGGATAGACAAAGTTTGGCAACCAAATCCCTATTCTTGAAGCTTCGTCGAGTTTTATAACCGCGTCAAAACATCGAATCAAAATAAGTAGGTAGATCGTTGTATTCTATATTTTCTTTTATTTTCGTTTTTTTTTTTTTTTTTTTTTTTTTTTTTTTTTTTGATTCGTTTTTTTATCTTCTATATTTGTAAAGTGGCATGTGGCCTTCTGATCTCTCACGTATCGATATATGTGTATACGCAAAGCTATACGAAATATTATTGACTATGAAAAGAGTGAGCGAGAGAGAGGGAAAAAATAAGCAGAAATTCAAACTCCATTTATAAAATTAGCCGAAAATGTGAAGCGTGTATCATCCGGCAATTTAGAGACCCTTGATACTTGCGTGACTCTTTAAAGACCCCCAAAAGTGTAACGAGTAACGACACAAGGCCACGTGGCTCCTCGCCAACTAAAGGCGCGAGTTTTATTTCTAATTAATTGGCATAGATAGAAAATCTAGTGGAATTCAGATTAAACGTCAATATATGTGTTTGCTCCGATCCAAAGACTGGCTATTATTCATTCAATTATACATTTCGAGGTATCCTGAAATTATAAAAAGTTTACTTTCTTTTATAATATATGTTGATTCTTTAATAATTCCCAAAGAATATTTACAAAAAATATGAAAAAGTATCTAACAATAAAATCTGATCCAAAATTATAATTTTTTTTTGCAATTTATAAATTTTTTTCGTTTTTTAACGAGGTTAACGTATTTCCAGACTCCTCTCTCGTGTCGTACAATAAGATTAGTTGATCCGAAACGGGTTAACGTTCAGTTAATTATTAGATTAATTGAAAACAGCTTATTTATATATTTACTTATTTATTTCTTTATTTTTTTGTTTTCATCTATTCATCTATCTATTTCGCTAATGTATATACATATTCGTACTATACGCGTGAGTTAATTTCTTATAAATTTTTTGGCTGTTGAGGGAAATACCGGGTTTTCTTAAATGAACGACTTCCGGTTTATCTTTATAACTTGGTACAGCATATACATATATAATACACACACACACACACACACACACACACACACACACACACACACACACACACACTGTGCTAACGATATCAACATATCTCTTTGGTATGTATTTATATAATATCATATAGCTCACAAAGCTAACAAATGACAACCACGTGCTTATGCTTGTCAAAAGATTCACGCCTTAGACTGTCCTTGAATATTTTGGTCCGTCGTAACTGTACGAGGTTGTCTCGTGAACCCCGTATACATGATATATTACGATCTCAAATATCTTTATCTTACACCTTGCTGTATGTGTAGAAAAAAAACAAAACAAAAAAAAAAAAATTGAATTCAGTACCCATTTTTCCACGACCAGTGTAAAAAATAAATCGTTAATTAAATACTGGAGAATGCTAAGCGCAATAACATGTTTTCTTCTTTTTTGTTTTACTACTTTATATGAATTATTATCATTATCATTATTTTGCGTATAACAGAATGAAGCTACATACATATATTGGTTCGAAATTAAATAGCAATTAGTTTGAGATATATACAATTGGATAAATTTTCATCAATTTAAATAGTAACGACGGAATGGGTCATGTTCATTTGTTACTAGATTAAAAAATGAGCCTAACGGATATTCTCTAACCTTAACTTCCGGCGCGGAGAGACTCGCGATATCGCATCAGCGTTGTTTTCGTAGAAATTATACATATACACGGAAACTTTAGTTTCATTCTGATTTTTTTTGTTGTCCCTTAACATAACGTAAGAAAGAGAAAAACTTGTTTGGAATAAAATTGTACATATTATGTATATGTATAGTAGTATAAGATAGTTACTACACTTGTCGGTAATAATTAATCGTTAATTGCGATAGCACCTATATATATAGTCAAATACATAGCTATAACCTACTCCAGCTACCTGCTGCAGCTATTCTGGTGAATTTAATTTCTTGAGATAGTGCAGTAATGAAACTTAATTGAATTTCATCCGTCCCAGTATTGGTATAGGAGAGAAAAGTGGGACAGGGCTTACGTTAGATGAAAATGGCGCTCCTTCTGTCCCATAAATTATTATATTATATACCTATATTTATATATATATATATATATATATATATATATATATATATATATATATATATATATATATATATATATATATATATATATATATATATATATTTATATATATATATATATATATATATATATATATATATATATATTTTTATATATATATATATAAAAATACTTGGGATCGATAACAGACGACGCCAAAAATATACGCGAGAGAATTATAGAGGATTGAAAGTTTTATTTGATACTAAAAAAGAGAAGAAAAAAAATAATTTTTTTTTTTATCACCACAGCAGCCTTCCTTCTTCTCAAACACCTGTCGCTAGTAGATTAGTTACTCTGCAAAGAGGCTAGACTACGAATAACGTTGCTATATCTATAGACATTCTCATTTGATACACGAACTCTTTATATCTTCGATATTAACGTGTCAAGTAGCCGCATTGGGGAAGGAAATTTGCGGGTAAAATCTATTTATTATATAGATATATACATATAATTGCGTATACGTGGATTTTATTTGTACCAAACGATTTGTCGTTGCATAATACATCATTTTTATTTCATTAAATGAACTAATCTGTGGACGCAAGCGTCTTGTAACAGTTGAATGAAAAAAAAAAAAAAAAATTACAAAAAATACAAAAAGAAAGAAAAATTTGATTGTAATTAATACGTAAGAGGTCTGACAACGGTTGTATCAGAGGAAATATGGAACGTGATGTAACGAGTCAGGTATATCTATATATACCGCAGTCTCTTCTATAATAACAAAGTTAGAAAATTATTGTATAGATTTAGTTGGAATAGAACCAAAGAGAGCCGATGTACGACTATTTTTGATCGCCGGGACGACGACTACTACGACGTCGCTAGAGAAAAGTTATACCGATGCGATGGCTGGTAATCTCCCGTGCCGGATTTCCGTGGTGGCGATTCGCGTACGCGAGTGAGTCAGTCCAGTACCCCAAGCCTACACTATCTTACCCTAAGTTTCCTCACCTCTAGTTTCCCCGCTCCGTCTCTTACTTCTCCTCCTCTTTCTCCCCCCTCCTCGTTTTTAATATTTTTCTCCGCTTTATCCCCACCAATTTTTTATTTTATTTTCTCTACGCCGATATATTTTGTCTTAGTAATATAATCGCTAAGATACCGAGCTGACCTGATATCAGAAAGAGACCGTTTGTTCGTCTTAGTAGACGTATAAGCGATGCGTAATCCACTACACATATATAAGTTTCGACGATCGTGTATACGTATATGAGTTTTAAAATCTAAACTAAGAACAGCTAAACTGAATATATATATATATATATATATATATATATATATATATATATATATATATAAATATCGTATAACGTTGACGATATACATAATTATCATATATCGCTTATTATTCATATAACGAATTAGTTTAGAAAAAATATAAGCTACAGGGATAATCGATTGTTGTACTTTAATTCGTTGGATATATATCTACATATTTATATATTATGCGGCGAGAGTGCACCGATAACGACGATATTTTAGAAGGAGAAAAAAGTGCATCGAGGTGACGTACGATGTTTCAAGTTGTGTGTAATGTTTTAGAACTTGGAGCCAGTGACGGGGGTGGTTCTGCAAGTACAAGTTCGCCAGGAAATAAACGGCGGGGATTCAGTGGGTGAGTAATTGAAAAGTTTACTTTTTTTTTTTTAATTTATTTAATAAATAATAATTGAAAATGTATATATATATTATATATTATATATTGAAAAAAAAAAAAAAAAAAATGAAAAAACATACGTGCGGTTCATTTGATTACCTTATAAGCGCACGGTTCAATGATCAATTATCTTAACTTTTCAAACTCGGTCGATCAGAGCTGAGACACAATGTCAAACGAAGCGTTTAATTTAACGTCAACTTTAGATTAAAATAGGGAGAGAATTTTTTTTCTTTTTTACTTTCAACCCAAATGGCTGTTTTTGACGTTATTTTATTTTCTTTTTTTCTTTTATCAAATGATAACAATAATGGTTTGTAAATCAACGTTTCTAGTTTTTCACTTTTTTTTTTTTCTTATATATCTATACTTATTCGTGATTTGTTATTTGAAATTAAATTCAACCTACTACCTTATATAGCCAACGCGTTATACGGCTTATAATATACACAACAAATACTTTACGTATATAGGTATAGTTGTACAGGTGAATTTATTTTTATTATTATGTTATTTTTTTCTTTCAATGTAATTATCATTATCTATCGATAAGATTGAATGAAGTACACGTAGTTATATTTATCGAAATGATTTACTGGATACAATTCCTATATATGTCGACTCGTGTAACTAAACATGGGTAATTCCAGTTACGAAAGAAAATGATTATAGTACGTTTTACTATTATCAAAATTCTGAAAAGAGAGAAAATTTATAATCAGGGATGATAAAATAAATAAAAGAAATAAAGTAAATACCAGATCGAATTGATGTGTCGTTACATAAAATTTTGAAATCACGTGTCTGACACGTGTATAGGTAGGTATTTTTGTTTTTTTTCTTTTTATTCTTTTTATTCTTTTTATATTTATATTTACATACCTGCATGGGGACATATTTCGCGAATAATTATGAATTAAAATTTAAATGAAACAATCTGGGGAAAGAAATTTTTTCTACTGGTACTTTGTGCGGAGTCGAGTAAAAAAAAAAGACCACTCTGAGGTGAATATGGAAAAACAAAAACAAAAAAAATTAAATATGACATTGATGAATGTGATGGTAATTAATATTCCATAAAGTATACATATAGGTATAAGCTACGGATTGCATTTCAATAAATTTAATACAATTATGCGCAAGTCTGATTACAGGGTCGAACGTGACTCACGCGATTTGAATTCTATTCTGAAATTACGACATATGTTTTGTATATGTATAAAAAAAAAAAAATACTAATAATAATATATTGTGTTAGAATCTAAAACACGGTATTACGGCATCGGGGGACCTCTGAGCTATTAGTCATTATTATTTGTAAAATAATAATATAACTTCCTTGAAAACGGGTTGTCTCAGGGGAAATCCTCTATCCTCACGTCGTAGCTACTACCGGCTAAACAACTATACGTGAAGTTTATGTATACCTATATCGCTATAATATGTACACAAACGTCTGGTTTCTCAACTTTACAAGAATCCCCTATTTTCTCGGAATGATTATTAATTTTATCGACTTCAGTAGTTTCAACGCCAGATTTTATACCGCTCTTATATATGATATATATTTTATATATAGGTATATACACCTTGCTTGTATCTTACGTTGCTCGTCTTACATATTCAAAATTTTCGAAAAATAAAGAACATCTTTTGTTATCTATTAATTTAAATAACGTATCATTCGACCCCCGTTTTATTTTAAATATAATTTTCATTACTATTACGCTCGGTTGGATGGGTGTTTCAGATTGTCAAAACAAAGATCCTGTGTCACGCTACAGCGACATTACACACAGTTCTGTTCAGTTCTGTTCTTTATTACTAATAACAAAAAGCTACGATGACCATAGTGCCGGAGTTAAACCACGTAACATTACGCATTGCGGTTTCAGATGATCATTCAAATAATATATCACTTTTTTTTACTACATATGTGATAAAATAATTAATAACTATATAAAAGCTCGGAGTTTATATTATAGAAATGTAATAAAAAATAAAAAATACATATACGATTTATTATTCGGAAAAAAAAAATTTCGTTAAAAAAACTTGAAACTATATACAGGAAAGACGTAACTACCTACATACGCGTTCATCAAACCTTCTATTGGCTAATAAGAACTATCATATGTGCAGAAACGTTGTTGTTTGATTAATTTCTCTGATGTTCTCATAAGATAAAAGCCGTTTAATACGCGTATCGTGGTATAACATGGTAATGAAACTCATCTGTGCTTCTCTGATCGGAGGCATATCCTTTTTTTTCCTTTTTTCTTATAAAGTAAAGCCATGATAATAAATGAGTGAATATCTTGAGTGTTAATTTATTATTATTATTATTTTGAAAAATATATTTGAAATTTTTTTTATGAGGTTTTATTATTTTTAGGAGAAAATGGCTACCCCCACCCTTGCGAAAATTGAGTCAAGGAAAGGTTGAGAAATCAACAACACCTGATAGATTGCCTCCTCTTAAAAAAACCGGATCTGATAAACGTTTCAAACTACCAAGCGGAGACAAATCTGGTCGGGCAGCATCAGAGGGCGAAGAAGAAGAGGAAGTAGAAGGTGACGACGGAGAAACACCAGCTTTCCTTGAACAAAATGGAGGCGAAGATGGAGAGGATGATCTTGAACTACCACCACCAATGAAACCGATAACTGAACCAATTCTAGTCGCTACAGGAAATGGACCACCCGGTTCTACAATACCAGATGAATTGCCAGGAAAAAGAGTAAGTTTACAGTAACATACAATAATTAAACTAAATTTAATTCTTTTTTTCTAACTACTACATTCCTACAGCATATTGTTTAGTTAGAAATGAATATAACTTGATTCCAGAGAAGAATTGATCAATGTTTACACTTTCATTTGATTATTTTCTGAAACAGAAACTAAATTACTCTGTTGATAAAGCGAGTAAAATTTGTATGTTGTTATTAGCAAGTACAATCAAGGTGAAATTAATTGCTACTGTTAAACAAGCCATGACCTTGATAGGAGAAGATTAATTGGTACTGGGTGCACTTCACATTCATATCATTTCAGTTACAGGTTTCAGAACGTTCTATGAACAGTCTGGACGGTGCTACTTCGGCTGATCTAGCAGAAATTGAACAAATTGTAAAGGAAAGAATGGTAAGTAAATTAATTGTTTTTTTTTTTTAAATTAACTAACAGACGATCAAAATCCAATTTTCGAAGACCATTAAAGACTGCAAAATGAGCAAGTCGATTTTGAATTTAAATTTTGGTCTTAATTACTCCATAAAATTTATTAGGAACAGCACACAGAGAACCAGGAAAGGCACAGTTTGATGCGAGTACCCAGTAAGCCAACAACTGGTGAAGATGGGGTTGGCATTAGTATTCCAGTTGTTGAAGAGACAGATCCAGAAATTGCCGCGCTTACAAAGCGACAGTTTGTCATCAGAGAGCTAGTCGAGACTGAAAGAGATTATGTGAGTGATTTGAAACAGATTGTCGAGGGATATATGGCCCTGATGCGAGATTCTGAGACAGAAATTGCTATCCCTGAAGATCTGAGAGGTGGAAAAGACAAAATGGTTTTTGGCAATATTGAGGCAATCTATGAGTGGCACAGAGAGTGAGTATAATTTGTAATGAAATATCGTTCAATGTGTTTTTTTTATAAACAATGTCTTCTATCATTAAATTATGAGATTTTATGAGTATATTATCTTTAAAAAAAAACATGTATTTAATTTAAACAAAAAAAAAAAGTGATTGTCAATTCAATTTTAATTATATTAACATTTGAGTCGTTTCGAATTCAGATATTTGTTAAAAGTTATGAATACTGAAACTCGTTGCTGTTATCGTTTCAGTTTTTTTCTCAAGGCGTTGGAAAATTGTCTAGAAAGACCGCAGGAATTGGGTCCATTGTTCAAAAAGTATGAGAGAAAATTGCACATGTATGTTGTTTATTGTCAAAATAAACCTGTATCTGAGTATATTGTGTCTGAGCACATCGACACATACTTTGAGGTAAATATTATCAAATATAATACGAAATTTTAATTAGTTTATTTATCATTTAGTTTCTGGTTACCTATGTGAATAAATTTCAGGAATTACGACAAAAGTTAGGGCACAGGCTTCAGTTATGCGATTTACTGATCAAACCTGTACAGCGAATTATGAAATATCAATTGCTGCTCAGAGAGGCACTCAGACTAACAGAGAGAACTCAAAACCATTCGGAAATAGAAGGTCTTCGTGCGGCAGCACACGTTATGCGAATCATTCCTAAAGCAGCCAATGATATGATGGACGTAGGAAGGTTACAGGGCTTTGACGTAGGTCGATTTTTTTCTGTTACTCTTACTCATCGTTTAGTTTCTACCTTTCATCATCAGATTCAACATCCAAGATGCCTTCTCTGCATTATGAAATTCAACATTACAAGCTGTTGCTGTTTACAGGGTAAAATCACAGCACAGGGAAAGCTTCTTCTTCATGGACCGCTGCTAGTTTCAGAACTGGGTAATGTGCCCGTACGTGGAAGAGAATGGCAGGTCTTTCTCTTTGAGCAGAATATTATTTTCAGCGAAGCGGTTGGGAAGAAAACCCAGTTTACTAATCCTGCTTACATATACAAAGCTCATATACAGGTACGTTATATTTTTTAATTAGTAATTCAAATGATATTAGAAATTACAGATGCTTCTCGAAACTACCGATACAATAACATCTGTTTAAAATCTTAGTCTAGTGGATTTTAATACATATCAAGAGATCTGGGAGTGTGATGTGATGATTTTTTAAAGACTAGGGTGATGTTTTGATAATGATACAAAGGTGTACGAAATTATACAGGTGAATAAAATGAGTCTTGAAGACTCTGTAGATGAACCTGAAAGGTTCATCATTCGGTCTACGGACCCGCGAAAACCTGGCTTGGGATTTTCGTGCGCAGCTGTGGACGAGAGTGGGGCGCGAAAACAGGAATGGGTGGATACGATTACTGCGATCCTACAAACACAGCGCGACTTTCTTAAGGCTATACAATCCCCAATTGCCTACCAAAAGGAACTTACCAAAGACCCACTGTAAGCGTCTCAACTACTCAACTCACTGACATTTAACACTCAACCTGTGAATATTCGTTCCAACATATTTTTGTATATTTTATAAAAATACGAACGCTGTAAGCTAGTTAATGGTAGTGTCTCCTTGTCTTTACCCTCACATGTTCCCCCGTGCCTCGTAACCCTTACCTCCTTACCCCCACCCTTCTTCTTGCCCTGCTCTTCTTAGCTTCTCAATCTTCTCTCTATTATTACTCTTTTACTTACTCTCGCTCCCTGAGCCTGTCACGTGTGCTAATCCGTTCCAATGTGCATATATACATATAGATATATATACAATATATATATATATATATAATAATAATGATAAAAGTGAGGCGCTCACGAGAGCATACAGTAATGAAATTGATTATTATTATTATAATAAAAATGTATGATATATTTATAATAATTTTAATAACGTTTATAATGGCACTGGAAGTAACGAGCTGCAGTGTATGTACATAATACATATTATTGGAAGAAAAAAAAAAAAAAAAAAAACAAACTATAATAATCAACTCCTGCGCATAACATTTTGTTTAGAATAAAACGTAAATTTATTGAGAATGTGATTGTGATGCATCGTAATCCCTATCCCCCCTTTTTTAATGCCGATGCACCCAACTAACTGCTTGTTTTTTTATTATTTACAAAAAAAAACACAGTACTACAATATCAAGTCTCTTCTTACTCAATGTGCACTAGTAATAATCATTACCATTACTAAGATAAACCAGGCTTGGCATTTAAACAGACAGAATCGGTAGCGTAACAAACAATTTACTGTAAATCACATTAACAATATCATTCGGTGACTATCATTCCGTCCTTCTTTTATAACTTTAAAATCTCTATTTAATAGCTACACAGAGCTATAGTTGTAAAAACATCATCTAACGTACTGTAAAAACTTTTTCTTTTTCTCTATCATCAGTTAATCGGGGTTTATTTATTTGCCTGATTCTATGCATGCCAAATAATTATGCTTCCTATTCTGTACTGTGTAACAAGGCTGCAACAGCTTAATCAAAGGAATCCAAAAGATTATCCCTCGACTTATCGACGCTTTAATTTTTTTTTTGGGGTATTCAAACAACTATATTATTACCTACCATTGATTGGGGGCATGGCTTTCTCAAAGTCATTACTTCCATTAACATTATTCTTTCTATATTTATAACTTTGAGAGAAAGATAAACGAAGTATTACTGGATAATAGATTAAAACAATTTGATCTGTAGTACTGTGTTTGCTATTCATTTTTAATTTGCTGGCGTACAGCCGTGGCTCAACACCGGAACCAGTCGTTCGAACAGCAGTCTCGGTTCCTCCAATGCTGACAATATCTGGATCAGCAAACAAGGAGAGAAGTAATCAACGTAAAACCCAGATGGTACAACGGTCACATACCGGTGGCTTAGACGGAGATGGGCCTCCACGGACACCCAGCCCCACTAAGAGTAAACTTAACTTCTTAGAGGGATTCAGGAACACACTGCGAGCACGTTCACCTGTTCGAAACAACTCAATACCGGTGAGCTCTAATTCCTCTCTGGTATGAAACGAGGTGGAGCCCAGACTGTTATAGCATTCTTACTTACAGCCAAGGGACTCTTCCGCTTCTTCCTCTTGATGTCTCTCGCTCTCTACTATCTATTGCATTGCCTTCTGTTGTTGCAATGGCAAACCCTCGGTCTTGTATTATTAATAAAACAAAAAAAACAAAACAAAAAAAAAATATATAAAATAAAACGTATGCCCCTAAAGTACAAATATGTATGCCTAGTTCCACTTTGTAGAAGAATAAAGACATTACCTACTACTATCAAACGATATAAAAAAAAAATTCAGAAAAAAAGCATTGGTTCTGAACTAACTAGCACGATGGGTGGTGGTTCTACTGTACATCCTTCCGCTGGGTGAGCATGAAAATCTGATGCACGTATTAAGAAAATATCGCATGAAGCTGGGCATGTTGCCATGAAGAAAATGGGATGTCTTTAACGCCGCGATTCCTCAGGTAACACCAGGTGCTCGAGTACGATTAGCTGCTGATTGGGGAAAACTACATGCAGGTGATGAACTAGTCGTGTCTCACTTGGATGGTCCAGGGCTAGTTGTTTCCCCTATCGATGCTAAGGAGGAATTATGGATCCCTGCTAGTTTGATCCCAAACTCCTCAATGAGCAGAGCGTGGTCGTTTCGTCCGAGAAAAATAGATCCAGAACAAACTGTGTCTAGTCCTCAGAAGGGGCTGGAAGAAAAGAAGCCACCAAAGGTTCTGGGCGTTCTTTCACCTGTTAAAGTAACAGCTGGTGAAACTGCCAGACTTTCCATAGAAATTTCTCGTGCCGAAGGCGCTATGGTTGCATGGCGAAAGGAGGGCGAATCTCGTGATATCGTATCCAGTGAACGTCACAGGCTTCATCATAATTCGGGATTTATATACTTGGAAATTTCACGATGTCGCCCACTCGATTCTGGCGTTTATAATTGCAATATACAATCTGAAAATGGTTCTTGTTCTACAAAGGTCTCGCTAAACGTAACAGGTCCGTAATACTATATTTATATACCTTGAGTGCATATCCTTTGCGTTTACGAATTAAATAAGGGTGCATAGTCTACGATATTTATGATTGACGACCCTGTGTTTCATTTCTAAAAAATTTAGAGGATACCTGCATGTACTCTTTTTCATGTTTTTTATCGTATTTTAGGAGGAAATGGAACAACGTGGGCTCGTATTCTGGGCACAACAAAGGTCGAAGTTGATTGGGAATGCCACGATATCGGATCGTGCAACTTAGAATACAGAACAATACCATCACCTGAATGGACGACTATTATAAAGGAAGTCAAATTGCCTCCGACAATACTGGAATTATTGCCCGGCACTTCTTACAGTTTTCGAATAGTGGGTCAAAGTGGTAATGCGACGTCACCTTCGGCTGTGATAACACTGCCTATGGATGAGGGAATCAGCTGGGAAGCTGAACAATTTGTTGGACGTTATCTAGAATTAGATGAGCTAGGAAAAGGGAGATTCGCGATTGTACGTCGCGCAAGAGACCGTGGAACTGGACATGAAGTTGCTCTGAAACAAACACCACGTCATAAGCAGTCACGATCACTCACACGTTCGGAATATGATTTACTCGCTTCAACACATCACACAAACATTGTTAGGGCTTTTGCTCTTTTTGAAAACGCTCCGCAGCCTGGAGTGGACACAATCGTACTCGAATTGTGAGTAAATCAAAATCGAAAAATTGAACTTGAAACACATCTAAAATCTAATAGAAATCGTTTACATGAATCAAAAATTTTCAAATAATGGTTACATTTTCCCAGGGTTCGGGGTCCAATGCTTTTTGCATATCTGTGTGAGAAAAAGGAATACACTGAAGCAATGGCTAGCAAATACACAAGCCAGCTACTTTCAGCTCTCGAGTGGTTGCATTCACGTCACTTTGCTCATCTCGATGTTAAGCCTGAAAATGTTTTGGTTGATCAGGAAACAGAATTAGTCAAACTTGTCGATTTGGGCGAAGCAGTAAGAGGGCCCGTTGACGAAGTTGTACCACCTGCTGACTTGGAATTTGCAGCACCTGAGTTAGTACTTGGTAGGCCGACTGGTCGACACACAGATATGTGGGCTGCTGGAGTATTTATTTACGTTCTATTGAGGTACGTGATGTGTCTTAAAAATATTCATAATTTTAACTACTGTGGTATTTGTTTACTATGTGAATTAATGGGACTTTGATACTGTTATATTAATTGCTGTTGTCGGTTTTTTTCAGCGGCTTGTCGCCGTTTCTAGATGATTCAGTTGAAGAAACGACTGCGAATATATTAAAATGTGATTTCTGTTTCCCTGATGAATATTTTGAGAATGTATCAAACGATGCCAAGGATCTACTAGGCCGATTGCTTTGTCTGCATGGTGAAGACCGTGCAAGTTCAGAAAATTGTTTGGAATCTCCATGGTTCAAGGTAATATTGATTTCCTGTTTTTCTGTGATTTCTGGTACAGAATGAACATAATACAGCTGATTTGTTTGCTTCAGATACCCAAAGGTGCTACGATACCTTCGTCCCGAATGGCATCGTTTACGGAGCGTCGTGCACATTGTTCCAAGTCACATCAAGACCATAACGATAGTTTTTATTCTTAACATTACATATTGTTTGAGACATATGTTGTGTATCTCCTATTAAAAAATTTATAAGGAACTACGAAAAGTGACCTGTAAATAAGAAAGATATATTTAAATTTGTATACTTCGAATGTTGCCTGATAATCTGAGTCCATCTATAACTTTAATTTTATGCTATAATTTACGTTGCGAATAATTTTTTCATTAGAGCTCAAGCTAAAACGTTAAGATATTATTTTTTACAACAAAGATTTCGCTAGTTATTAAATGAAGAAATTAATGAATCAATCAATCGTTAATCAGAGACGACCCAATGACTAAGATGATATGTTTTAAATATCGATCTAATATTTTATAACACAATTATAACTGGACTGATTTGTTTGTAATACGTATTGCAAAATTAAAAATAAAGATATTTGAATTTTAAAAATATTTTTTAAATCTAAAATTTTATAAATCAACAAATAATAATTACAGTGAGATTATATGGGAAGAAATAATCAACGAATAGTACAAAAATTATGTATTTTTATCTTCACATCAAAGCGGCAAGTAGGTACATACATCATAATTACAAATTTAATGCATTTAAACATACTTGAATTTTTTTTATCTTTTTTTTTTTTGAATTGTCTTTAAAATCGCCTAGCATCAAAATTTTGTATAATTATTTTTCTTTCCGAAGTCTCTTCTTTGGGATTAATTCAATAATAAAGAATAATACTTACTAACGTAAAATATGTTGCATAATCAAATGCAAATTAATTAACTGTGATCAATGATAATAAAAAATACTTAATAGATAGTAGTAATATATATGAATTTGATCTTAAAAACTGAGAATCTTATCTGACTGTTATTATAATAAATCAATCAAATACGAGAAATAATGATTCCTTTGGTTCCCATATCAATATCAAGTTTACATTAGCTCCGAACGAGTTTAAAAATATAATAATTTCAAATGACCAGGAATAATGTCAGCATAACAGAGAAAATCTACTGCCGTCGTATGTTTATCTTAATTACATCAGTCAGACAATATACTTACAGAAAGAATATATAAATCTCTGTACATATGCTCACACTTTGTTTAATTGAACAACTAACGGATATATGTGAAATTACGTGGACATTATTGGACAATTGTTGAAATTGTGGAGACCAAAATAATGCAATAGTAGTAATAATAATAAAAATAATTAACTTAGTTTTAAGCACTTGCTTGGGTTTGTGCAGCTAAGTATGATGGATAAGACGAAGATAATCAATTCATTCGCCATCACAGTTGGATGAATCTCCTTTAAAACGTTTTGCGTTATTCGTTTGATGATTTAATTCATGATTTTTTCTCCTTTCATCATTTTTGAACTGCTTATCGCAGTATTGGCATTTGTATAACGGTCTGTCTTCGTCGTGTGTGAGCAAATGTTTTTTTAAACCGCTTGCTAGTTTACATTTTATTCCGCAAATTGAACAAGTATGTTCTGCACCAGAGTGAATCCCTTTCATGTGTGTGTCCAAGCCACTCTTGTGCTTGAAAGTTGCCTCGCATTCTGTACATTTAAACTTTCGATTTTTCTCTAATGTTTCAATGACTGCAGCTTTTTCTTGGTCATCATGTTCATCGATGAGATGTTGACGTAACTTGTGAATGTAGTAGAACTTCATGCCGCAATGATCGCAAGTATATCTTTGAGTCCATGGAAATAATTTCTCCAAATCCTTGAAGGGTTCTTGATGCGCATCTTCATGATCACTCCTCTGCTTACCAGTGAACAATTCTTCTCCGCAAATACGACAAGGAAATCGTTTATCTCCTAAATAAACTTCGACTGTATCCTGCTGTTTCTTTGAACTATGAACTCTGTCGATATGATCTTTCAAATTTCCTTTACGTTTTACTTTTAAATTACATATCGGGCACGAATGCATTACGTCAGAATGAAAAGAATCTATATGATTTATTCGATGGGAGTTTGACTTGAAAGCTTTATCGCAATGTTCGCACTTGTATCTTCGAGGAGCGGCGCGTTTCAATTCATTAGAATGTAGATTTATGTGTTTTTCGTATTCTTTTAAAGATTGAAAGTCTTTAGTAACTTCGTCGCAAAGTAGACAGATAAAATCACCCCTTTTTGCTAAATGATACCTCATTTTATGGACCCGAAATTTTTCATTACCAATTAATCTAGCATTACATTCGCCGCAATACAAAATTTTATTCCTGTAATTCTCCCAATCCTCTGACGAGTGAGTGTCTATGTGATTAATCAATTCGTCAGCTATCCTGTATGAAGCGTCACACAACTGACAGTGGAACCAGACTCTTTTCCGTTTTTTCAGAGAACTTTTGCTGTGAGTATTCCTATGCTTCTCCAATCTCTCAGTGCTGTAATACATCCTGCCGCAATCGAGGCAAGGAAAAAGTGGAGACTTGTCGTGCATGGTCATGTGTTTGTAAGTATCGGCTTCACTGTGCATCATCTTGTTACAAATAGTACAAGTGTAAGCAAAGGGTGGATGTAATCGATGAATATGATTGCAAAGAGTCTTCTTTGATGAAAAAGTTTTCTCACAGTCGTTACAGGTAAAAGTTTGATCGGCTTGAGAAGTAACATCACTACTCAAGTCGGCTGTTAAAACTCTCTCATCAAAAGTATGAGAAGCTTCTATAACTGGTTTATTTTTTTGGTCAGAATGTGTTCTTTCAATATGTAACTGCAGTTTTATTTTCTTACAAAATGTTTCTCCACAATCATTGCATTTATACTTCTGTCTAGAATGAGCTTGCGCATGATGTTCAGACAAGTGTTCTTTACTTTTACAGCAAATATTGCAATACTCGCACATGTAATTAGTTGGCTGAAGATGATCTACCGTTATATGGGTCTTTAATTGGCGTCTTAATCTGAAACTACTGTCACAATATCTGCAAGAAATTCTAAGACCACCAGAAGGTAATTTCTCCTTATTTATTATCGACTTTGATAAATTTGGTTCTTCGCGATTTTTTTGCATAACTCCAACAACGTCGCGCCAATTTAATTCCGCATCGTCGTTGCAAAACTCCGACAATAAATAGCTCACAGTATTTTCGGTATTTTCGCTCGAATAAATTTCGCTATTTACGCTATTCTTATCCTGGATGTTATTACTATGATGCAGATTTTTATCAAACTCAATAGAATTGTAGCTATCGATTATTTTACTGTAATCATTACTACCGTCCATTATCCACGTATTTTTTAAATTATTTTTAAAAGGCATATCGTTGACATCCAAGCAAACCTCCTCATCTCTAACATCAGTAGATTTATAATTAGTCTTAACATAACCATTGTATTTTCTTTGATTAGAACCTGTTTTAACTGGTCTTTTATATTTGAATAACATATCCCGCAGAATACTATCCGCCTTATATATTTGTTGAAAAAATGTGTAAGATTCTTCTAGCTTTGTTAAACAATCTTGGCAAATTTTTGTCGGCAGTAAGTCCTGATCTTTGATCTCTATCAAAAGTTTCAACTTCGTTATTATATCGATATCAGAATGAGTAGTCTTCTTGGCAATATCAACAAGATTGTTTTTCTTTTTAGCACAAGTTCTACATACGTCTTTGGTAGCTTTTCTGAATTCAACCATATTCATCATGCTAAAATGATCATTTTTATTTCTATCTTTATCACCTTTAAGGTTTAGTTTTTTATAAAAATTTTCCAAAGTTTGACCAAAATCTTGTTTTCTTTTATTTTGAGATTGTCCGTGCGAATTTTGAACAGAATTTAACAAAGCTTCTATCTCGTTTCCTAACTGGGTACGAAATTCATCGTCTGTACCAATTTCTGAATCTTTTTCATCTCCATCTGAATCGATACTTGTAAAACTTTCATCGCTGTAATTTTCAGACTGCCGATCAATCTGTTCCAACAAATAAAACAAAGATTTAATTAATGCATAGTGTTGATAAACCTATGGTATTAATGGATATATTAATATTGACATTATTCGGAGCAGACTTACATCAGCCTCTTTGATTTCACCAAGTTCACAAGAATATCCAAGGTCCCAATATTGAAGCGGAACTGCATCTTCTTTCAAATTTCCTACGCCATCGTAATCGTGATCCTGGAAGTGGTCGCTACAAATAGCGAGGTTCATGGATTCTAGAATCGTAGATTCGTATGTGAGTAAATCTTCACGTCCACTATTTATTAGCCACTTAACACAAAGTCCTGCATTTTTTACTGGAAGATTGTGAAATCTTCTTCTTATTATTAACGATTTAGCACAACCAACGTAACTGCACTGTGCGGCCGGTTCCATTTCGGAAATATTATACTCTTGATCTTGAAATAGTGAAGGCGGAAAAAATTTCTTCGAGATTTTGTAGGCGAGGATAATTAGGTCTCATTGAGAGAACGGAGCGTGGTAAAGAAATACATTCTGCGATTTAACATTAATAATCTGAGGTATAACGTAACTGTAACCTCAAAGTACATAACCTTTAAAGAAGATATTGAAGTTTCTACAATAGATGATCAGACCGCGGATGTATGGAATAAAAAAGACGCCCGGTCTGAGTTTAACTGGATTGGTTAGTTAACGTCTGTAAATGTAGTTGACGCTGTTGTCGAGAATGTACAGAATTGAAACAGTGGCCTGGCTTTACCGACGATTTCGAACAGCTTGTTAATATTAAAATTTTCCTGTCGAATTGAATTAGGTCATTTTTTCCTAAACCTGTAAAGCAATGAGTTACAGATACGTGGATTTATTTATTGTAGATATTGATAGATTAGTGGACCGTTCGCTAGAATACGATAAACATGAGTGTTACCTAAATTGCACTGATATATACTATAATGTGCTAAATTGCGATTTCTCTCTCTCTCTCTCTCTCTCCCTTATTTGACTGGTTCCATGTGCCACTTAAATTGCGGCGCCACTAGCCGACTATGGAAGCGCACGGAACTAGGACAGGGCCACAGGGGTCTGTCGCGAGGTCAGTGACCCTCGTGGCGTCGAAGGGTTAAGTTCATATATCGTGAGGTTACGGTCGCAGGAAACCGTAACCTTACCCTTTTTTGCAACACCCTAATGGACAGCCATACATACAAACATCTCCATGCAGCCTCTTCTGTTCCAATTATGTAAACGAGTGTATTTTGTATTCTGCAGCTTTTGTAAAATTAGTTATATTGGCTAGTATATTACTGTAATCCGAAAAATTTATTTTTAAGAATTATACATATCAATGAGTCATATACATACAATACTACATTACTGTATCGATGAAGCAGCAATAAATTCCCATGTAATACCAATGATAAATTGCTTTCTGATTTTTGACTTTCCCCTCTCTGCGACTTTTTATTTTAAATGGGTAATCATTAAGAAATTAGAAATAATGCATTTTCAGCTACTCAAAAATGTTCGACTACCACTTCGGGTCAGATGTTCTCTTGATACCAGGAGCAAATGTTTGACTTGAAATTCCAAAAGTTATGAAAACCGTTAGTATATGGCATAGATAAACATACCGCAACGTGCATAAAGGCATGTATGCCTACACGCTATAATTTTTCCCGCCAAAAATTTTAGCACACCTCCTCGGGTCAGATGTTCTCCTGATACCAGGAGCAATTTTTCGACTTAAAATTTCAAAAACTCCAAAATTTTGTAAGCTAATGAGAGATGCAGAGAGACATATCTATACGAATGCATGCATGCTTAGACATATGCTCCTGATTT
This sequence comes from Macrophya annulata, assembly GCA_963924015.1. Classification (NCBI taxonomy): domain Eukaryota; kingdom Metazoa; phylum Arthropoda; class Insecta; order Hymenoptera; family Tenthredinidae; genus Macrophya; species Macrophya annulata. The sequence goes on along the minus strand of OZ001257.1, from coordinate 4,424,263 downwards.
TTCCCGCCAAAAATTTCAGCACACCTCCTCGGGTCAGATGTTCTCCTGATACCAGGAGCAATTTTTCGACTTAAAATTTCAAAAACTCCAAAATTTTGTAAGCTAATGAGAGATGCAGAGAGACATATCTATACGAATGCATGCCTGCTTAGACACATGCTCCTGATTTTTCCCGCCAAAAATTTCAGCACACCTCCTCGGGTCAGATGTTCTCCTGATACCAGGAGCAATTTTTCGACCGAAAATTTCAGAAACTCTAAATTTTGTAAGCTAATGAGAGATGCAGAGAGACATATCTATACGAATGCATGCATGCTCAGACATATGCTCCTGATTTTTCCCGCCAAAAATTTCAGCACACCTCCTCGGGTCAGATGTTCTCCTGATACCAGGAGCAATTTTTCGACATAAAATTTCAAAAACTCCAAAATTTTGTAAGCTAATGAGAGATGCAGAGAGACATATCTATACGAATGCATGCCTGCTTAGACACATGCTCCTGATTTTTCCCGCCAAAAATTTCAGCACACCTCCTCGGGTCAGATGTTCTCCTGATACCAGGAGCAATTTTTCGACCGAAAATTTCAGAAACTCTAAATTTTGTAAGCTAATGAGAGATGCAGAGAGACATATCTATACGAATGCATGCATGCTTAGACATATGCTCCAGATTTTTCCCGCCAAAAATTTCAGCACACCTCCTCAGGTCAGATGTTCTCCTGATACCAGGAGCAATTTTTTGACTCACAGAAATTTTTAATCAAATATTGTCTTCTGGTATCAGGAGAACATCTGATCCGAGGAGGTGTGCTTATATTTTTGGCGGGAAAATTAGGCGCCTTATTCCATGCAACCGGTACGCCATTCATGTGATATTCGACTTGAGATTGCATATCATTAGGCGCGCCCAAATTTTTGGTTTCAAAATTCGTATAAGTCGAAGAATTGCGGCGTGTCTTCTTACGATCATTAAAATTCACTTACCTTATTCAATACCTGGAGTAAAGAGTGGCCGGAAGGGGGGAGTGGGACATAACGAAGTAATTAGTTACGGGTATACCTGGGAATTTATTGCTACAGCATCGATACAATATTTCTCATTGTCAATGATACATACATACAAAATGTAGGGATTTCTTATAAGTAAATATACATGATAAATTATTGAGTATATCTTTATTCACTTACAGCTTGTCTATTCGGTTTAGTTACTCGGCAAAAGTTGGAACTATCTTAAACTGACGGTTTTAAATCACGGTCAAAAAACTTCGTGCCGATATGCGTTGACATCCGCGATGTTTTAATTATTGAGTAAAAGAGATAGGTATAGAGATGCGGACAGCGTGTAGGGGTATACTTATTTACTTTTTCTTAAGCCGTGGGCGAGATGCACACACGTGAATGACTCACAGACGAACATCATCCCATCAGATCAGGGTCTCTGGCCTTAAGACTTTCAAGCCTTAAAAGTCTCCAGTCTTCGTAAGACGAATCTTATCTGCAGGATTATGATTATGGCACCAGATCTGTACCTCATCCCTGGCAAATGAGAAGAACCTAGTCTCCGTAACAGAATTTGGTGTGCCGTCGGGCCAGTGTTACCGATGACTCGGTACGTCAACAATCCGAATCTCATTTTTCTTCTCCAATTCTGAAACATGGAATACAAATTGAGATCAGAAGAATCTAGAGACACCATATTAGGGATAATTCGAATAAATCAACTATATCATTTTTTTTTTTTTTGTTTTTCAAACTCACACATGCAATAGTTGCAGTGAGGTGAAACAAGATGCCTGTTAGAATATAAGTTACATTTCAAAAATTTCAATGGACAAACGAGTAAATAGATGAGGATTTAATTTATCAATTGAAAATTCGACGAGAGAACAATATTTGAAGTAAAGTTTAAATAAGTAAGTTAGAATAGAGTTTAATGTTGGGTCCACACTGAATGTATCAATACGGCTTTTTCATATTTTATTCATATTCTGTTTTTCACAATGAGGCGTGAGTTCTGAATCAAAATAAAAAAAGATTCGGCAATAATGATGAGTATCTTATTCAAATTCTTACCTTCTCCCCATTCCTTCCACGCCCATCTTTCTTTCCCCTTGATCCATCAGATTTGCTGTACTTATACACTGGCTCGTCTAATAACCAAAAACATATTCAATAATCAATTGTAAATTCAAGTTTGTTTGAAAAGATAAGTTCACAAATCTCTCTATAGATCATGATCTCTGTAGATGTGGAAATGAAAATTCAACAAAAAAAGGTGGAATAAATCGAGCCAATAAATTAAATCTAAATGATAATTGAATGAAACGTCTGACATGATTAGAAATCATCTAATTGAAATAACGTCTTTACTTTTGATCCCGTCAATCTGCAGCTTTGGTCAATTGACGAGTAGAAGTGTCTGCATTCAAGGTGTGTGCTCTGTACTTCTCATGTTGATTCGTAAATCCATATTTGCTTCGTATTCATTTTTCACAGGACACATGGAACGAACAAAAGTTTCGTCGTAACGCTGTCCTCCTAAGTTTTCTCGTGCAACAATTCATAATTTTGGTCAATCTTACTAATCGTAGACTATAACATACAGTTGGAAATTAATAGTCAACCGTAACTTGTGAAAAACACCTGTGATCATTATGAACTGTTACAAATAAATGATTATCAAACGACTATATATCTTGTTTCCACCAGGGTGGCGACAATTCAACTGAAATAAAATTCCCTGACTTTTCCCTGACAAAGGTTCAATATTCCCTGACCTCTTCCGATAGAACCGAAATAAAGTTAGGCGGAGGATAGTATCTATTATCTTAATTTTTATGCGATTATTTTCGAAGTTTCACCAAATGTGGGTTCACTGCCAAATTTCTAAAATAGCTCATTTTCAAAAAATTAAAATAAAACAAAGTCCGCGTTTTCCCTATAGACCGGCGTTATTCCCTGACTTTTCCAGACTGACGAAATTTCCTGACTATTCCCGGTTTTCCTGGTCTGTCGCCACCCTGTTTACTCTTGTATATTTGATTAGTTTCCATTCTGTGTTGCAAAGGGCTGAATAAAAATGAAGCTAATTTTTGATTTTTGAAATGATCAAAGTGATTATCGTGTGAGAAGAACAGAGGTTGGCAGAGAAATGTCTTGTTCTCACCTCCTCTACAATTGCTCTCTTGCTGTTCAATCCTATGTCCTACCAATTTCCATCGGTCGTCATCCGTTTTCATCTTTTTCCGTCGATCCAGACACATACATCTGCAAAGTGGAAAGAAAAATACTGAAAACGAATAAATTTGATCTCAATTATGGAAGTAGACTCCTAAGGTCGAGGAATTATCTGCTTGTCGACAATATTTCAATCCTATGATAAAAATTAAGACCCAAGAACATGTTATAATCCGTGAGTAAACATTTAACAAAAGATTATCGTTCAAAATATCTCATCAACATTTACCTTTGTATAATCGTTCCCTGTGGCTTCCCCGTATCGTACCGGGTAAATCGAAAAAATTTTGATTTTTGTTGCATAACTTTTGTGTTGTGAAATTTTTTTTGAATTTTAGGTTAGAAAAGTTGGTACATCTTTCAACAAGAGAATTTGGTTCAGAAAACTTCACTGCCAACTCTTTGGAGAAAATTTTGAATTAAATTAGACACCGGCTTTGCGGTGTTACTTGCAATTTACTTGTCAATTATTATTTTTTTATCCTCGGCGTCAGTTTCGGCACAGAATAATAACTTTCTTCGTCTTTGCCTTATTGGTTATATCCTCTTTAAGATTTTGACGGAGAATAATAACCCACGGAACTACGCGTGACACTATAACCTGCTCCAACCACTGCCTAGCGCCAACCAGTCGTCTGCGAGCCATTCAATTGACGCGTGTCACCCACGCGGCACTCTTCTACGTGTGAGTCAAATTGGGGCGATTTTTTGTCTGCGCCATCTGCTAGTGGGGCGCGAAAGTTCCAGTATACAAGTCAACAAACATACTCCTACCAAGTTGTCCGCACCTCTATACCTATCTTTAAATCTCCATTTAGAAGATACTGATGTTTTGACTTCTGAATTTATTCGCGATTTGACGGCAGTGCCCGAAGTGACTAAACCGAATAGACAAGCTGTAACTTCTTTCACGTTCTATGGTTAGAATTCAAATGTTCTTCATGTTGAGAGAAATGTCGGTATTGCAATTCCCAAATTATAGAGCACTGTCTTACCCAAGGATTACGCAACAGCAAAAAATATTTAAGGATTTATGGGTATTTGATTTAAAATCGTGGCGCCGATTGGACTATATTCTGATTAATAGTTTTAAATTTTTCACTTGCTATTCACTATGTATACCAAACGTTCTTATTTCTTTTTTTTTCTATCGAAATCTGAATGTTGAACAAAATTATTGAAAAAAAACTATCAATCATGATAATAATATGCTTAGGTACAGTATGTAAAAACGCACAGTTAGGCTAGGTATGTATATCTATTTATTTGTATCATTATTTATATTATGTACAAAGTTGGGCTTATCTGTAGGTTGGGCGTAATGGGTAATTTTTTGTTATTATTTATGTTTTTTTTTGTTATTTTTTTTTTTTTTTGTTTTTTTTTTTCTTTTATATATACATTCATATATTATTATCATAGTTACACCGAAAAATTTTCATAGTCACAAATGTATATGTATGTAACTAATGCATTGTGATTAATTTTATATTCCAATTATTTAAGTAGTATACATAGCTATTCCGTTTAATTTTGTTTCGAATTAATGTAGTAGATGATACCACATTATAAGGTAGTAATGTTAATGTACAATAATAGCCCATATAACATTCGTACACACTTCACTTTATATAAAGCAATATTAAACAAAGGTATAAAAATATGTTTTCTCAACGACAGTGACCATCTTTTCACTAGAGTTTCGAATGCGTTATCATTTTCAAATTCTATACAGATTCAGTTTTTAATTGAAGTGATTACATAAGTCTTGAACGAAATTTCCTAATCAACAGAAGTGTTTTCAACTCAAAACGGAAACAATATCAGAAATGCATTTTATTGCAAGCCCAGAACCATCCTGTTATTTATAAAGGCATAAAACTATCACTTTATGAAACAATATAAAATGAAGTAAATCTCTTTAAAGATGAAACTAAAGTTGAAAATTTTTTATTGGCAATTCAAGTCATTTCTCTTTGCATCGATACGCTGTTACTCTTGTGGAAAAACAGTCAGTGATTTTGTAGCCATGTAAATAGGACTGTTTGTGATCGTTACTTCACATTGTTACATTTCTTTTATTTTCATTGTTTTTTTTTTTTTTATTTTTTTTTTTTTAATATTTTTTTTTTCATCAGGATATCTGTGAAAAAGAATCGTAGATTATAATACATAACATTCTAGCAATAGATTCCAAACTTTTATACCTCATATCTTACTGTTATTGGTTTCTCAATGAAATTCAAAATACCCACAAACTTTGTAATATCAACAACATAATGAATAGATGTAAACTACTGTGAGATAATTAAATAAAAATTAATTTAATTTAATTTGTAAAGATTTTTCTCTTTTTCCTCTTAGATATCAGAGAGAAATAATATTTTTTATGTTTTAACAACAAAAAAATAATAATAAATGTCAATGATTATAATTTTACAACTTCTCGAAACATTATTGATTTGTATTTAATTTAATTTTTGTAATTATAATTGCGTATTCATTGATTACAATGAACAGCTGATCAAAGGACAACCACATTTTGACTTTTGTTTTATGAAAAACTTAGTTAGGATTAAGTTAAGCTATGATAGTGAATCAATTCAAGCAGCCCCTGCTTTGAGATATTTTAATTTTACTCTCTTTTTATCTAACGTAAAATTATGGTTATTTTACAGAAACATTATAATCACAGATTACATTACAATATAGTTAAATCATTTTAATCCACACCCACATGTTAGCTTCTTTACATTTTGTAATGAAATTCGGTTTATTACTCATCGATCTTAATATGACGTTGAATGACATAACTTCTTTTGCTCATTTATGTAGCTAGACTCTAAAATACACCTGGTGAATTGTTCATACATTGTACAAATTTTTTATTTCAATCTACAAATATACATTACACAATTCTGAGAAAAGAAAAACTTGATTTTATTCATCCTACCCCTAATCCATGAAATTGTGTAAGCGTGTTAACTATCTATTTTAAACCTATAACTTTGATTCGAAATTACGCAAAAGATTATAATGTCTTTTATTCTTAAACTCACAAATTAAATGTCATCGAAATCATTCTTGTCTGCTCACATGTAATAATGTCACACTACTCCATCGTACAAAATAAAATAATTGCATTTTAGAAGGTCTGATAAATTAGGTGAAAAAATCTTCAAAAATCTCTTAATGCTATGAAATGTAAATAATATATTGAACAACATTTTTGTAAATTTTCTTGTTTAATAATCTGACTGTAGATTTTCTTTCAATTAGATAAAAAGAATTATTTGAATCAGTCACTTCTTTTCTACAAATTGAATATTCATATTTTTATGTTGTACAATAAATTAGTGTGCAAACGTTATTTAAGATTTGTGTGTAAATGTCATGTAATGTTACTTGAATTTTCCATTGGAACAAATTCTGTCAGTCTCATTTATTTAATTTAGCGGCAGTTTTTATTTGCCCTATCTAGTTGTTTGAGAGAAAGAAAAACAAAAATTAATACATTCTAATTTAATATTCATATTAACAATGCACCAATTCTACATATAATACCTAGCTGCGTATACAATAACTTTCTAATCAAAATAAACTGTATGCAATAACAACAGTGTTAATATATGTAGTTTAAATTAGAAAAACAAGAGTAATAGACATGTTATTAGGAATAATTACCAAGAACTTTAGCGAATTAATATTACAGAAAGTTGAAAATAGAATACCAATGGCAACCGCGATTAATTTTCGATTCTGAAATCTGTCATTTTATATAGTAATAAACAAACGTTGTAGATTATATTATAATACACATTTTCATAGTAGTTAAAAAATCAGACTATTTCGGCCTGGAGCCTATGAAACAGTATATTAGATCGTGTTTTTTCTTGGCCTTTATTCTAATCACAATTTTAGCCGGTTTATGATGTTATTAAATTAAAAATAACCAGCCACAATGTTAGTCAAAGCAACGTGTCAAATAGTCACAATTCAGTTGTGTCAAAAAAGAAGAGAAAAAAAAGAAGGTAAAAAAAATCAATTATCACGCTACGACAAAATTTGTGGCAACAGTTCTTTCGTCGTACAATTAAATTTCTACATTTCACTCCCTGAATAATAGGTAGCTATATTTTCATTAATACAAGTTTGGTACGAGTGATTTCATTAGAGGTAATATTTTCAAACTTTTTGTCCAATAGTCTTTAAATTGGCGATAAAAAGAGAAAAAATAAAAAAACTTTCATCTTATACACAAAAAACTATGGACAAATTCTACAGCCAACTATACGATGAAATGATGTTGGTGTAAAATTTGAAATTTTTTTTTTTATTATTTGCAGACACATAGTTTGGATAATTGTCAAACTCTTGATAGACAACAAGTATATAATTATTTACTCATTAGTATTAATTATTTTATGCATAAACCAGCCTTTATTATTATTATTATTATTATTTTTATTTTTAGTAATATTATTATTATTATTATTATTATTATTATTATTATTATTATTATACAACCTGCTTTTGTGTATGTGGGTGTGGTGTATATTTGTGTGTAAATGACCCAAAAGATATCTTAGTATTTTATATCAATAAAACTGGGCCAAAGCTGAGAGACCTACATACTTTATACTAAATTGCCTACAGCACCAACATAATATATGAACTCAAGTAACTAATATATCAATTAGTTTTTTTTTTTTCAGCTGACTATTAATTTAGTTACATCTCCCATCTTCTGTCTACAGTATTGTAGTGGAACAATTGAAATATAGAAAAAAAAAAAAAAAATTAAAAGATAGCATAGCTTAAACTTAAAATATAATTACATACGACAGTAATTCTTTTTATTCAGGAGATTGGTTTTTTTTTTAATTTTTTTTTTTTTGTTTTCTTTTAGCATCCATTACCTTAATTCTGCATGCATATCAGTAACAAATATATCATATGCGCTCTTAACTATTATAATATGTAGGTACATATAATTATATAACATCTAAAGCCAAGCTCCTGTAATATACACAACACTTGAGGCACTTATTTGTGTGCTCAAATACCATTTTCGTGACATTTTTTTTTTTTTTTTTATAGTTTTCTTTTTCTTTTCTTTAAATGTTACTTGCTAAAGCATAATTCTAAATCGTCTGATATTCTTTTTAACAATAGTATTAAAAATAAGACAGTGCCGTAATGAGGCTTACAGACAGCGATATCTGCCACTTTTCAATATTTAGGATTTTTTTTTTCCTAATGTTTTCTCACATCAAAGAAAAAGGTAACTAGTTTCCAGAATGTCTGTAACAAACTATCTAGCACAATCATCAACATCCCCCTCCGTCTCCCCCGTCAGACATATGAACAAGTAGCAAGTAACAAGTGATATTTTTTGTTATCGATATATTATATAATACATTGACTATTAAACGGTAATGCGATAAAATTTCAAGAGCAATAAATATATCCTTTTTTATTTATTATTTTTGTTTTTTGTTAATTTGGCTTCGATGTTTAAACTTTCTGTCACCTATGTCACCACCTTCCTGTTTTAATATTTCAGTGAAATTATAAAAGTTATTATTTGATTGTGAAATAATTGAATCGTTACTACTGATCGGGCTAAAAGTCGACAAGAAATATTTATAAAAGAAAAGGTTGAATCGATGCTAAAAGTTTTTTTCATATTATACTAGTTAACTAAAATTTTCTCTTAACATACGAATGAATAAAATTGAACGGTGTCGCTGACATTCTGGAATTTATAAAACCTTCTTTCTAGTTTATTAACGGACTGCAGAATAAATAAATAAAAGAAAAAATTGAATGAAAAAAAAAATAAGAAAAAAACAATGTAATAATAATGATGTTTCTCAAAGTTGAAATCTGCACGCAATTTTCTGCAGATTATTGTATAATAATAGTGAAAATAAAATTGAGCATTGTACCAGTAAAGATGAAATTAGATTTTTTTGGAAAAAAAAGAAATAAAAAATACAAAAAAAAAACAAAAAATTTTATTCTCTGAATAATAATTTGCCGATATTTTAAAATGTACAAGCTGCACAGAAATGTCAGGGTTTGGCACAAAGGCAAACGTAATTTCCCAGTTACGGCCCTGAAGAATTAAGATAAAGAAGAAGTATAGGAATAAAAGTATTAACATCTTAGTTGAACATTGTTATAAGCTAACAAATATGTACCTCTGAAATCACAGAACCAAAGCATTCAACACACTTTCCCTAAAACAGTGTATTATCCTGCCAGCAATTCATTTTTCTTCTTAATTTTAAGGGCAAATTACTGTTTTCCTTGAATATTTTATTTATTTATTATTTTTTTTTTTATGATTTCTTGTTTATCGATGCCACAATCATTATAGGCGAAGTCACTGTACAATGTAAAAAGTTTTTTTTGTAATTTTCTGTTTTTTAATTTTATTTAATTTTTTTTTTTTCTTTTATTATGCTTGTCGTGCTCACTTTATGGATTAAAGCGGCAAGCAAATGATCCGTTCGTCCATTCGAAGGGTAACTCTGCTAAATATCAAATTGATTGATTGCAGTGAAAATCTGTAAAAGTACAGGTGACAATGAAAGATTGAAAACACTGCGCAAAAATCGTATACGGAGCAAAACGTATCTTACAACTTAATTACTCTTCAAAATAATGCCGTTAATTTACAACAAGAAAAAATGAATTCTACTTACATATCGGCTTTATATATTTCCATCCTTTTCATCCGTTTTGTGTTTTGTACAACGTAGTTGATCTCGGCAATGTTGTGCTACTTGAGCATAGCTCGGCCTGGTGAGGTCCTGTTGACGAATAGTAAAATGTTATGTTGTAAATATGTGAGGCAGTAATACAGCTTTTAATACGTAATAGAGAAACGTTCATGAATAAATGAATAATCATAATAATTGATTCTTCTGGTTATTCGATAAGAAATGACTTACTAAAGGAGAGTTTGATGCCGCACCGTATTGAATCTGGGAGTTTTGTTGGGTAGAAGGGATGTCGCAGCTGCAGCTGACTGTCGGATCGTTATCTTCTGCTGCATGTTGATTTGTACTAATAGCCTCATCCACGCCGTTCACCATGTTCGAGTCATCAGTCTTTACAGATCTGTCAGCGGTGCATTTTAGTAATATAGGACTTTGCCAGGATGTGCATAATATAATATTGAATACGTCGATATATGAATATAAATGAGTAGAAAAAGAAATAAATATGGAAAAACAAAAATTATAATTATAACAATAAATTTTGATAAAAGAAAAAAATAATGGGCATTATATTATAAATAGGCATGCACACAATCCTGGATCATTATCAACCCGTTACTAATAAATATAAATAATAAGTATATATGGTATAAATAAATAATTTATCAAAAATTATTCAAAATTTGGGAATGGGTCTTGCAAGGTTGCAACACACTGTTAACAAACCATTATACACATCATTTATTTACTTTTCATTGACAATGATTCTATAGTCATGACCAAATAATAATAATAATAATGAACCATGCTTTTATTGGATTTACGTGTCGAAAAAAATTACAGCTTAATAATTATTATATTAAAAACTAGAACTTTAATCAAAATGCCTTTAAAAGTAACTTGAAACCGAACAATTAATAATAACATTAATACAATAATAATAATAATAATAATAATAATAATAATAATAATAATAATAATAATATTAATAATAATAATATTAAAGAACCCTGAATATTATAGTAGTCCTCATGTATTGTTCATGTGTTGCGACAGTACAGGCATTACCCAAGCTACATAGAGAAATCTATGCAATTGTGCTACCGCATAGTACTTGCATGCATTCCGCGCATACATACATACATTTTTTGTGACACATGTCATAATATTTAACATTATATATATAGAAAAAAAAAAAAAAAAAAATTAGAACATAACATAGAAAACCACAATACCAGTGCATTATACTTTAGCATTGGATTATTTGTTGACTACTTAGTACCAAACGAACGTTCCAATATCGTAATGTATTCAATCTTTTAGTAAAATGTAATTTACAGATGTTACTTTCAGAGTTAGGAACAACAGTAGCTCTATTTTTATTTTTATTTTTATTTTTATTATATTTTATTTTATTTTGTTTATTATCAACAAAAGTAACAACTTTATAGTTGCAGTTTAACTAACTCTCGTCTTTAATAATCAATCGGATAAAAGTAAAATAATAAAGTAAAACGATAAAAAAAAAAAAGAAAAAAAAAAGTGTAACAGATTGATTAAAAGAGAGAAATAGTCGGTGGAGAAGAAAAAAAAAGAGAAAAAAAAATATATGATAATGTTGATAAAACGGTAAATGAAATAAAAACCGCACACGAATATATAAAAATTTTAACCAACGTGTAAGTAGGCGGTAGATATAAAGCAGTTGTGGAATTGGTTTATACCGGTGTAGAGACTCCTACTATAACTTTTTTTTTCCTCATCCTTTTTTTTTTTTATTGCGTTGTGTATATGTGTATTGTTTTATATGGTATGAATATGATGTGATCGAATATTTAGTCGAACGGTAATAAGTTTGTGAAAATTAACGCATCCGCATCAGAATACACGACAGTAAATAATATGTAGCACATAAAACACAGCCAAAAACATTGAACACAACTCAGCATTTTTTTTTTTAATCCAGCCTCTAAACGATGATGTGCTTTGAAAAAAAAAAATTATCTTCACTTCTGTCATAATCTGCGTGTAATTTTATACAGATATATGTATACACAAATTACACATGTATATGTACTATATTATAATTATAAAAGATAGTATATTTATGTATGTATCTATATGTATACTATCGCAAAAAGTAATCAAGTGAAACTAAATTTTAATTCTGTTTCGTTTTTTTTTTTTTTTTTTTTTTTTTTTTTTTTTTTTTTTTTTTTAATATTATTTTTTTTTTTGTTAATAATACTCTGAAAATGAAATTAAATTGATAGTTGCGTTCCGTAGATGAAGAATAGAGAGAGAAAGAGAGAGAAATGTATATGGGGCTGTCCATGTCAAAACAACACGGCTCCAGACCTCAAAAATTTCGATGTAATTTTTGATTTCCTGTGTTATCATTCTATGTTTGGAGAATCTGTCAAATTTTGTTTGAATTTTTTCAATCAACCATTTTGGAGCTATGAATTTTTTAAGTTTTAATAAAAGGACCTTTTTCAGAAATCTGAAAAAAAACACAAAAATTCTTTTGCTGATATAGAACCTACCACTTCCAGAAACGTGGGCAGAATTTTTCTGTTTTTTTTTTTTTCAATTTTTCAAAAATTTTATTGAAAAAATGCTGCACTACTGAATTTTATGAAATCACTTACTCACCTCCTTTTCAACACAACACAATATAAGATCAAGAACTTCAAAAAATCTGAATATTGCAGATTTGAAAGAGTTCTGGTAGAATAAAAGTCATTAGTGAAGCATTTTTTTGAAAATCTTCGAAAATTTGTAAATAAAAAAAATATAAGCAAAATCCTGCTCACGTTTCTGGAAGTGGGAGGTTGTTCTATATCATCAACAGAATGTTTGTGATTTTCTTCAGATTTTCAAAAAAGGTCCTTTCTTTAGGACTGAGAAAATTCATAGTTTCGAAATGGTTGATTGAAAAAACTGAAATTTTTTTTTACAGATTCTCCAGACATAGAATGATAACGTAGGAAATCAAAAATCAAATCGAAATTTTTTAGGTCTGGAGTCATGTCGTTCTGACGTGGACAGCCCCATATGTATATATATGTATATATGTGTATATATATATGTATATATGTATATATGTAGATATATATATATATATTTATTATATACATATATGTACCTATGTATGTATGCATATACACGACGATCATATAAGTGTAAGAATAAAGCGCACTCACTTATCGGGAGATGACGGGGGAGTTAGAGTTATCGTGCTGAGAGCGATGTCTGTAGAATCAGTGTTGCTAGCAGAGGAATTTGAGTTTGATGCTGTGGAGGTGGATGGTGCAACCGACGCAGTGCCAGGATTGGCAACAAGTTCTAATGTACCAGAAGTGCCACCTGCACTAGAACCAGGACTAGCTGACCTGCTACTGTTGCTGGTCTGCTGCTGCTGCTGTTGCTGTTGCTGCTGATGATACTGTTGAGTAGCTCCAACCTGTGGCTCTTTATCTTTTGTGCTTTTCAGTTTGGCGGTGCCTTTAACTACGTCGGAAAGCCTATTTTCCCAATGAGATTGCAAACTGTCTGTGGTAGGGGCCTCTGTTGAGGCGTTATGCAGCTTTGCCGAATCCGCATCCAAGCCAGGAAGCGGAGGAAAAGCAGCTGCTTCTAAGTCAAATTGTACGCCTCTATTGTATTGCGAATTTGTCGCTAAATTAGACTCTCTTATCGGTGGAAGCGGGCTACTATTTGCCTTGGATATATTATCTTGGTCTTTGGGCCTGCGATGGGGACGATGACGTGGAAACTGTACAGGCGACTCCAAAGTTTGAACTTCACTCTCTGTCGACGCTTTTGCATGACTGCTACTGAACTGAGCATCTCCCGACAACGTTGTTGCATGGGAAGAATGGAACTTTGTTCCAGACTGATAGGAAGATGAGGATGTTGGCTTCATTGTTGGCAAGCTTGACGTTGGAGCCGGTATGGTCGTTCCAGATGTAACAGGACCTCCGCTCAGTGGAGGATGTGGTGATCGATTCATCGAACCCATTCCACCTCCACTATCCATTAAACCTCCTCTCTCAGATCCATTCCTTTGTTTATTCCTACAGAATTCAAATAATCGTGCTTTCAATCGTAAAATTTCAATAAATATTATGATAATTAAAGATTGTCATCGCTGTTTCCTTTTATTTTGGTATTGTATTTCAAAAGTAATCGTTAAGTCTAGAAATTCAGTTAATTTTGTTTAGAAATCGAGAATCCATTATTAAAATGAAGAAGTGAACAATTGTAGGTGTAATCAGAATTACGCGTGTCTAAAAATTCGATTCTGAATAGTTTTTGAAGTAATCAAGAAACCTGTTTTTGAAAATTAGCAAAACATGATTGAAATGAAAGCCCAAACCGTTAAAGATGATATTTGTTATTTCTGTAGTGAGTCTATTTAAGATTGGTCGAACATTTATTGAGATATTTAGTCAAACTGCAAAACCGAACAAATTTAGCACAAGTTTATTCAATGTTCAAAAGTTTTTTGAAGTTTCAAACATAAAATTTATCCAAGAAACTAAAATCCTTGGAATATTTATAAAAAGAATCTGTTTACCTGTTCCTAGGATTGAATCTTGTATTATGTGGTTTGAATGAACCATGGTGCGGGATTCCATTCACTGCAAACACACTTGTTACATCAAAATAAGGGTTGCCATGTCCCCAAGGTATCATCGAAGCAGGATAAAACGGTTGGTGCTAAAAGTAAGAAAACTTAAATATCAATCTGACTCGATAATCCAGACTCGTTTCTCTAAATATTCAGACTGTTTATTTCAAGTGCTATTCCATAGCAAATTACATATTTGTGAATATCATTCCTTCAAGAACTCTATACTTACATAAACAACCTGATTCGCGTACGGTGGCATAGTAGTTTGTGGCATGGTTGTGCCGTTTGTGAAAAGATAGCGCTGTTGAGCAGGCGGGTAATTGGTCGGATCATAAACTGGCGGAGGAGGAGGAGTAGTTCGATATCCATTTTTAATTCCCCCAACGCCAGGAACCGCAGGTATAGGTAGCCTGTTCATTGGTTTAGCTTTGATACGAGCCATTATTGGCTTTCCCTGTACGTCGATTATGACAGAGAATAAAACAAAAATAAATCCATAATTTTAAATAGTCGTGGAATGTGTGGAACTCCAATGAAAGGAAGAATATTTCATCTACTTGACATACCTACACTGTTAAGGTAATGGCATTACCTTTCTCTTGTATGTATTTGTATTGTTACATGATATATTCATATGAATTCAATATTAGGGAGAAAATCACCTGAAATTCTCGAACCTCTTCACGTAGAAACCTATAAGCCTTTTGAGCATCTTCGTCAGATTCAAAAGTCACATACCAGGAGCTATTATGGGCAAACTCACATGATATGAGCCTGGGACATCCTTCTCCTGAGAATAAATTCTGAAATGATAAAACTTAAGTGTGAAAAATAAAAATAAAAATGTTGAAACTAAATTTTCGATCAATAATTTAATTAAAACAAAATTAATTATGGATTAGTCAAGTTCTCAATACTCCAGACCCAAATAAACCAGACAAAAAAAATTATGTAATAAATATTTTCAGTAATTCAATTATCAAACAGACAGAATTTGTGGTAAAAATAAGTATAATTTTCACGATTTCTACCTCGTTGAAGATAAATTGAGGATAAATTAAATCAAAAAAATAGATTGAATCATTCGGAATATAATATAAAAAATAATCGGAAAATTTGAACAATAATTTGAATAAGACTGCATTCAAATTCTGTATAACTAGTACTTGTCCAAGAAAAAAACTAAAAAAATTATCATCAGTTTTTAATGCGAGTAAAAAAAAATTTAATGACTTAATTTGAACCAACCGTTCACCTGATTTAATTCGCAGTCAAGTTTTTTTTCCTGTCCATTATATTTATTCCACATTACATATGTTATCCAATAAATTTTCTGTGTTGCTATTATAATGAGGTGAATATAACATTGTGAAATTTGGGAGAATTATATTTACTCACCTTAACATCGTCCAACGGAGTACTGTCTGGTATTTCCCGAAGAATAACAATACACCGTTTATGATTGGGTCTCACTTTTTGCCCTTCTTCGTCCACTTGGACGTTAGGAGACTCTCTTAATACCTCAGTTATAAGCTTGATATCTTTTGTCAGCTTTTTAACTTGGTTAAAATTAGCTACTGTCCATATTGGTACATACTGATCGTTATCCATTTGAGATAATAAATATGTATCGTTGGCTAGATTCTCTCTGAAACAGTTGAAAGAATTAGTTTATTGATTTATCATTAATTAAAAGAAGAAAAATCAATTAAACCGACTGAAACTTATAAAACAACACGTGTCATACCAGTTCTTGATTACAATCGGTTACTGTAATTGTGCAATTAGAGTCCTTCGTGCACTTTATTGTAAACCATAAAACAGAAATTCAAGGTCATTGCATTGCAACTCATAACAGAGTCTAAATAACACACCGTTATTAGAGCGGATTAACTTTTTAATTTAGCTGGAATTATTTCAATATTATTTTATCGTCTTTTTAGTTAAATCTATCCACAATAATAAAAAAAGAAAGAACAAAAAAGATTTAATACACGCAGATAAAATTATTATGGAATCTTTCAATCATTCAGTAATTGATCCTAAAGGAGAGTTAAGATACAAGCAATGTAATAAAAAGTAAAGAAATAAACGCAAATATGAAAGTTGAAAGAATTAAGATTGAAGAAATGTTATTAAACGCAATTTTTTATACCAAAATAAATATCTTAGTATCTGAAAAATTTATAAAACATTGCAGTGGAAGCTTTTGGAGAGATTCCAGGTAAAATGGTATTCATTATTTGAGCATATCTCCTAATTATAATCCAAAGTAAATATGTGTCCTTCTTGCCATGGGGCTGCTATACTATAGCCCAGAAAGTATCAGTTGACCCATAATATTTTCAACTTGAAATGTGTTTAGTAAACATGGCACACAATGCTTAGGTCTTGAAATTTTCAAACTATATAATAACAGGAACTGGTTTTCATGTTAACATATGTTTACCCTTACAGACAATAAACTTATCCCTAAATGTTAGATAAACTATTCAAAAAGAAGAGACAAGGTCACCTATCGTACAGCACGACTTTACAATAAGTATAAGATGGATACATTCATGAGTCATGAAGATTTAACTATGATAGAAACTTTCTGTTTTCTCCAATGGCAACTCAATAGTCTGATTTTTTGGTCAAAAACAACTAAATTTAATGAAAATTCATATCTTTTCCTGTACAAAGGACAATTGAGTTTTTGTTTAGCATCAAATCATTGTGTAAAATAATAAATACAGCCCACAAAGACTCGTCGACCATTGAATGAACTTAATGGATTGAAAGGCAGTTTGAGAATTGAAATTGTGGAGATTAATCCATAGAGGGTAGTCGTAATGTTGACTCATTATCACATCTTGTTTCTGTTCAAGTCTAAGACCTCACAGACAAAAGCAAGAATTTTGCGGAATTTTGTTTGATACATAAAATCGGTAGAGAAGGAAAAAAATAAAAAATGACAACAGAATACTGAATTCTTGATTTTGAGTATAAAAAAAACTGTAAATTGCCTCATTCCATAAACCTAATCTAAAATTCCATCTCTATTAATTCCCTGCAGACATATCAGAGTTTACATAATTGAATTATGATGACTTGCAGAGCTATGACCTGCAGATTATTATTATAAAAGTCTCAGCCACCACTGTAGATCACTTTTCAACCACAAAAAAAATTTTTTTAAATAGAAAAATAGAAAAAAAAAAACTAAATGGAAATTTCAAGTACCGGAAAAAATTCCCTCCTAGAGGAAAAACGAAACAATAAAGCAGATATTTATCAAATTCATGTAAATCTCTCTCAAAGTATCCTTTACCTCGAGAAGTAGTATTCAAGTTGGGATGAGAGCATCTGTTTCAATTGGTCAAGAGGTATCCCGGGCATAGAAACATCAGCGAGTGCCGAAGCTGAGGCTGATGCTTCCCCTAACGACGTAACATCAATCTGACTATAAGCAGCTGCCCCTCCCATACTCATAATGTGTTGCTGCGCTGGATCGAGGCTGCTAGCGCCCGACTCCAGCATTAATTCTGCACTTGGACCGCCGTTCATGACGCTGTAGTCTAGGCCGGTTGTACTATTATTTGCTGCACCCCCGACTGTACCCAGGGGCTCAGGGGTGGCTGGGTATCCCGCCCCTGGTGGGAGCTTCCCAATGTCCCCATTCATGTACACGTACCCTTATTAAAATAAAAGAAAAAAGAAAGAAAAAAATTATATATATAATGAAAAGAAAAGTAGAATAATATTAACGATTGATTAATTTTAATAATAAGGATAGTGAGGATCTTTGGTGATCCGCGAAGGGTGACAAAATATTTTTTTTTTTTCGTATATTTTTTTTCAATCTTAATTATACATATATATAATTATATATAAATATATAAATATATAAATATATATATATATATATATATATATATATATATATATATATATATATATATATATATATTTATATATTTATATATAATTATATATATGTATATATATATGTATATATGTATGTATATATGTATATATATATATGTATATATGTATATATATATATGTATATATGTATATATATATGTATGTATATATATATGTATGTATATATATATGTATGTATATATATATATGTATGTATATATATATATGTATGTATATATATATATATATGTATATATATATATATATATATATATGTATATATATATATATATATATATATATATATATATATATATATATATATATATATATATATATATATATATATATATATATATATATATATATATATATATATATATATATATATATATATATATATATATATATATATATATATGTATATATATATATGTATATATATATATATGTGTATATATATATATGTGTATATATATATATGTGTATATATATATGTGTATATATGTATATATATATATGTATATGTATGTGTATATATATATATATATATATATATATATATATATATATATATATATATATATATATATATATATATATATATATATATATATATATATATATATATAATTTTTTTTTTCACTCTTCAGTGTTAGATAATGTTCATGAATGAATATTTAGATGATGAAATTTAAAATATGAAAAATAGTAAATTGGTAGTGATAACGAACCATACTGTAGGTTTGATGTGAATAATTGTTGTATCTATATTTGGTGATTATTTGGGGATATTAGATAGTGGTATTGTGTTATGTTCCGGTGATTGTTTTTTATAAAAAATGTTAGAGTTGTTGAATGTAGTAATTTTGAAAAGAGAATACATGCAATATGTTGGATGTGACTGGCCAAATATAGAGAACGATTATGGCTCGGTATTAACGGATGATAAGACAGAGTGACAACTGGCTCTAAACCGCACTTATGTTTAGCAAGTGTCATTACTTAAATCACCATTCATTTTGATATAATCCCGGATTCCATGTGCCTTTATCAATAGCCGAGGTAGCCCAGCTTCGTTTACTCGTTCGTTATAAGGAGAACTTAGGGGATATCGCGAGCGCACCGCTGTGTGCAACACGCACCCTATACGTTATGTTTAGATGGTATATTAGTCGGGCGCAAATACGCGAATCCGATAATATACGTCATTCGAATTATTTGTAATTAAGACGTTTTAGAATTTGACTATTATCTTACCGAGGAGAAGAATCAACTCAACACAATTTCTCAGGGAAACTACAAAATGGCCGACACAGAAAGGCACATGCCGTAGCTCAATGCATTATGGGTTGCAGGTATGTAGGCTGAAAACACTGCCATCTGTTAACATTGTGTAAGCACCATAAGATCAAAACCCGAATATGAAATTAAATTGATGTTTCGACGAGGAGGGAACTGTTTCTCGGAATTCATCAAATTTCGTTATTGTTCAAATCATTTCAAATTTTTAAACACTTTAGAAGTCTTTTTCATTTATTGCAAGAACAAAAAAAAAATTCTTGTTACAATTAGAGATTAAAAATGTTATTTAAAATAATTCATTTAAAATCAATTATCAGTTTTTTTTTTGTACAAAAAAGAAGATATTCATTATTCTATACTACGATAAATGTTCCAAATGCGTAGAATCTGATCTGCCAATGTGAATATATTTTTTTCATTGCAGAGAATTGAGATGAATTAGAAAGAAATGTGAAAGAGCAATACATGCATAATATATCCTCATAGTAGGAGTTTTGCTTTATCTTATTGTTGTTTATTATCAATGCAGTCACACGCTCGAATGACTCAACATATGAAATACAAAGTTGAAACTGGTACCACCGTATACGATAATACATGCTGAACAAGCAGATTATCAGCAAATCACTTTCATCATTGTTAAATTCCGAGGAAAATAAATTATAAATATTGAGAAACAAAGTAACAAAAAAACTATTCAATGATCATTTATTTTATCTAGAACATCCACAATTTTATTCAAACAATCCAGTGCGAATACTGTTTTACTTATTTATTTTTATTTTAATTGTGTCCATTTTAGTGAAATCAAAAGGAAAGTAAGTATAATAGAAAGGCAAAGACCATTTTATACAGATTATTGATTAAAATATTATATTTTAATAAATAATACAGTTAAGTATAGAATCAAAGGCACGAAAATTGAAAACAACTGACATTACTTAAAACACAAACTATCAATAGTTTGTTGTCCTTATACTAGACAAGAAAAACTGAGAAAAAAAATAAAATAAACGAAAAATAAATTGACAAGTTACATATTATGAGAATCGAATCATAGACATTTAAGAACACAATTCGCATGTCTCTCGCTCTCTCTCTCACGCACTCGTTCTCTCTTTTTCTCTCTCTCTGAATACATCAATTGCACCCAGATACATATTACCTATTACGAAAACAAAAATCCATCCGTATCTATCGGTATCTGTACCTATCTCTCGTATTATTATTATTATTATTATTATTTATTCGTATTTTTTTTTTCAAATTCATCTACAATCATTTAAATATGTGATAAATTGTTGTATTTTTTTTTTTTTTTTAGCGGATTACCTAACATAAGGCTGAAAAATATTGCTTCCTATAATATTACAAAATGTGTTTCATTAGAATATTATGCCTATAGTATAATATACGTTATACTGTTATATATATATATATATATTTATAACTTTTTTTTTATTATTAAACAAATATATATGCGTATATATATAATATAGGATATCCTACGTAGTATCAACAAGTAGTAGCGACTGATACAGAGAATTTATGATGACGAGGTCTTGCTGGCGTTTGATGGTGATGGAGTTTTCTTAGGTAGTGGCATGGATGGCTGGCTGGGTTTTCTTTCTTTCTTTCTTTTTCTTTTTTTTTTTAACTTTATTTTTCTTTTCCTTTTTCTTTTCTTTTTTCTATCCCTTATTAAAAACCGTGAACCTTAAGCTGGTCAGGCTTCGCCAGACCCGATTTTGTTAGCCACTGGCATATATTCTCTCGCTGGTCCCCCTGCAGCTGCAGCACCTCCCCGTATTCCGGGTGCTCGATTACTGTCCCATTGCAGGCAAACTCCTTTAATGTAATAACAATCATACATGAATTTTTTATGTCAAATAATAACACCAACTAAAATTATAAAATTCAATAATTTCATAATTCCGGACCAGTGTTGAATATAATAAACAAAGACAAGACCGTCAAGAGTTAGATACCCGATTAAAATGGAATAAACATGTAAATCGAAAAATTGTATGAAAGTTTTGAATAATTAGCATATTTAAATCATTTAAATAAATCTTATTATAAAAGTATTTGAATAATTTCATTCACAAAACTATCTGTCAACAAACATATAATTTGATTTAATATGCAAATTAGATGAGTCAGTTCTAAATATAGAAAAATTAATCATAGATGGATGACAGTTTATAAAATAATTCTTGAAACAGTTATATATAATAATATTATTATTATTATTATTACTAGTTTACCTTTTTACATGCCCGAACAATTTTTTTCAAGTCATATTCCGAAGAGAGTCCTTGCACCGTGGTTAAGGTCTTACGACCATTTCGTTGTTGAATTCTTATATGCACGAGACCGTCTTGGACATCATCATCTGAACCCTTGATTGCATCTGCAAAGGGGTCTAGAAAGAGAAGAAAAAAAATTCATGAATTTATACATCAAAATGTATGGTATGCGCGGCTGAAATTGAGCGAAAAATCTTGGCTAAAATCGATCAATTGATTTGAGTGTGACGATTAACGATTAGCTTAGGATGTTCAAGTTTTGATCAAGTTTTGACGGATGAAAGTTCCTTACTGCGTACAATGACGCAAGCAAAGACGCCACCCGCCATTTTGATCAAAGTGTCTCTGTTAGGAATTGAAGATTCAACGTTAATAAATGTCAAATAAATACCGAATGTGTTGAGATTCTGGATGGACATACGACAAACAAAATATATCCCTCGGAGATATAGATCTGCAAATTGCAATTACAATTGAGTATAGTGACGGATGAAATAGGATAACACAGGCACTACGAGAGAATACTGCTAAACCCAAAAAACCTTGTACAGAGGCCGAACGCAACCGGAAGTAAAAGTTGCACTTGTCACGAACCGATGGGTGGGGTTACCGCAGTGTTCCTAAACACATTTACTACGCCCACCGCCACAGCCATGAAGTACGAACTGCACCGTGGTTTGTATGTATGTATGTACCAAGAAGAGATTATGAAAATTGGACAATGATTGGTCATATCTTGAAAAACATGAAGAAAGAATACAGAATCAGTTGAATCTTTGCTTGACATACATATGTGTATCACCACGTCCGTATGGAGTTATAGGAGAAATATAACCGTGAAATAATAATTATTCTGGTGCTAAATGAACACTTATCTAATGATATAATAAACATATAATGATTACTTGATCTTAGTAAAATGTCTCGACACAGGAACGTACGATCTATGAATTATTCTGATGGTAAATACGAACTATTTAGGTTATTTATTTATCCAGGTTAAGTTTCATTTCTATTTAAATACGTACGCAATAACACTCGCAATATTTATTAAACAGAATACGATGGATATGACGATGTTTATGGACACTCCGTAGAAGATGATTACTGTGTGTCACCGGGTGGTAATTACTGAAACGATTATACATATTAATATTTACGTGTAATAAATGGACAATAATAATCGGAAATATATTTTTTTTTAAATTTGTTTCAGCGGAGCAATTTTTGTTCGATCGAGACAAACAGCATAACATGTCATCTTATATTACGGAAGACGATATAGCAGAAGAGGATGAAACTCAAGATGAAACTTTATTGCCATCGAGTTATAAGAGGCCAGAACTTTCAGTCCTTGATGCAACAAAGCTAGAATCATGCATTGAAGTTATTAAAAATGTAGTCGGTGATTCTATTCCAGAATCAACACTGACAGAAACAATTCTGAAGCATAATTTCAACTCTGAAGCAGCTCTAGATGCACTTTTAGCAACTACCTCACCTATCATCAAATCTTCTGGTAAGAGATAAAATGTATTGAATTTATTTGTTGTTTATTTATATTTTTTTTGAACTTGTCTTTTCTGTTTTGTCCACAGAAAAAACATTGGCCAATAAAAGCGATGAGGAATTAACTCAAGGTATATTTTTATACTCATTTTTAATCGGTTTTTTCTATGTGTTCTAAAGAGGAAATTTTTTTATACGAGTGGCCCATTTTAAACGAGCCAGACTAATATTTTCGAAACTATGAAAGATACAGAAAAACAGTTTGGACAAAAGTGGTATGATTCCAAGGGAAACATTTGATATTGCTATGGATTTTTAATTTTTATAGGATTTATAGAGTTTTTATGAGATAACTTTTTTTTTCAAATGAGAACCCCTATTTTTTGTACAGATTCATAATCCACACAAAAAAAATACATCACTTTTGTAGGAAACTTTTTATTCTAAAAGTTAAATTAGCTTTCTTTTGGCTGAAAGATTTCTTTTTTTACGATAAAAATTTCTCCATTAAAAATATGAGTTTAAAGAAAAAAATATCAAGAGTAAAAAGTTTTTTATTTTTATTGATTAATCATGGCAAGTCATTTTTAAAATTCATTAATCACTTTAAGAACATTATTACATTATTAGTTTTGTTATTTTATAATTAACTTCGTTATTTCATGATGAGAAATTGAATTTTTAGAAAAAAAAAAAGTTTCCTGCAAAAGTAATGTAGTATTTTTTTATTCAGGATATGAATCTGCACTTAAAAATAGGGGTGCCCATTTGAAACACAAAAGTTACCTCACAGAAACGCTATAAAAATTTAAAACCCATTGCATTATCAAATGTCCCCCTCGGAACCATATAACTTTTGTCTAAAATATTTTCCTGTATCTTGCTTACAATTAGTTTCGAAAATATTAGCCTAGCTCGTTTCAAATGGGCCACCCTGTATTTGTGCAAATTCGTTTAAATTCCCTTTTTGTTAGCTGGTTTACTTAGAATTAGTTCTTTATCCATGGAAAATCTCTTTTTTAGATCGAAACCCAATGTTCTTAACCAATAACTATATGACCTTGTATTTTTGTCTCTTTTTCATGTGCCGTATTGCTTCATCGGTAAGGTAAGATCGCTCAGTTCCTACTTTTAATGCTCTTGGAGATATGATAGCTTCTCACATTTCCTCAGAGACGGTTATTCCCAAATTGAAATTCAAAAAAAGAATAAATAGGTTTGATCGTTCTTTAGATGGAAAGAGAGTGACAAGATCTGTAGAGTTGATAGGCACTGATTCTGTAGGAAATGCCAGTATCCCACTTTCAAAATCAATTACTGACAATGTTAATCGAGTTATACCTTTTTCTTCCCAAAGCAATATGAATATTCAAATGTTTGGGTCATTAGCTGATCTAACGGCTCATCATTTAAAAAAATCTAGTAGTTCAGGGGGAATTAGTAGCCCAGTTATTGGGTCACCAAATACTGGTTTTGTAATCCCAAGGTTATGGACGAGGAATCAAACTGTAGCTTCTTCAAAGATACAGTACGGAGAACCTTCCGAAAATTTGATCATTGAAGAGTCTTCAAATTCTAAGCTTTGCGATATGCGTGTTCCATCGATGGGCACTAATGATGATAAGAATCAGGAAATGGCTACTGAAATTAGTCCTGTGATACCTATGCCTAGTTTTCTTAACGCGAGAAGTCCTTCCCCGGAAGATTGGGTGATAGATTTGAGCACAGCATTGAGCGAGACGTTTTCTAAAGTTACGACTAATGAAAAATCGAATTTAAAATTGTCCGAAGATTTGAGTCAAGATATATCGAGACTAGACATTTATTTGAATACTAATATTCCAGAAATGGCGAAAGTTGATTCTTCCAATGTTTTTTTCGATTGTAACTTGAATTTGAGTAATTTGCAACATATCAAGCTCCCTTATTCGAAAGAGGTGGCCTCTTTATTTGGGAAGATTTTGTGCAGGAGATGGAAGACCAGAAAACCTTATGTTAGAACAGAAGCTGTTGTCGATATCATAGAGCGATTCGATTTTTCAAATCCTTCTCCCGACGATAGAATTCTTGTACACCTTAGAAAAAGATTATAACAATATTCGCACACTAATACATTATGCAATACTACAAAAGAAACGTACCTCTCAGATATTTTAAAGACTCGATTATTCTAAGATTAAAGACACAATTTTTGAATGAATAATCTGCGCATATGGCAGTATATTTTGAATCATAACGAGACTACACAATTTTATTATTATACAACAATGATGTTAAGCTGAATTTGAAAACTAAGAAGTTCAAAAACAGCTAGCAAGTCAAATGAACTTTATTTTGTACTGGGATTTCCGCTAATTTGATTTTAAAAACATTTTGAAATGATTATTTCAGTAATAAAAATTGATTGCGAATGTATTGTATCTATTATATCATTCAAAAGCTTTTGAATAATTGTTATAATTTCTTAACAACTATTTTTTTAAACTCTATAAATCATACCTTTTCATAGTCTAATTTAAAGGGAAACCATATTATAATAATTTACATTATAAGATTTCGAAGGAGTAGTAAATTTATAAATAGTTTTACGGTAGGTAAAAAATTAGCAGCTAAAACACCGGTACCTGCACTCTCCTCTCCCGCTGTTAAAGTAATTCCATCAACTACACGCTCAATAGTCAAAGGATTTGAGATTAGCGGAATTGATGGAGATTACCTCCATGCTAAGGTTGAAAGTCCTAGATCCGAGAGTCCAATATCCGGGCAAACATCTCCCGATGTAAGAAGAAAGGATACCATAATCGATAAGGATGTGAAACTAGCTTCTTCAAAATCAAATACTCCAAGATGCCAGTCCCCAGCAACAGAACGAGCGACGCTAGAACAAGATCTAAAATTAAAATCCAATGAAAAAAAATTGGATGCACTTAGCGTGTTCAAAACTATCCGAGGTGATACTAAGGACCAATTAAATTTGGTAGTAGTTGGACACGTAGATGCTGGAAAGAGCACATTACTTGGCAGGCTTTTGTGCGACCTGGGTCAGGTGCCATCAAAACTTTTGCACAAATTTCAAACTGAGAGTAAAAAAATTGGTAAACAATCATTCGCTTATGCATGGGTGCTCGATGAAACTGGTGAAGAAAGGTAAACGAGATTCTGAACATATGTCTCTATTAGTGTGTTTAATAAATAATCGATATTTTTTTTTTATAATACATTCAATAATTGCACTAAGGTGAAATAAGATGCCTAATGAAATATGAGCCCTTATTTTTGATTTCCATTTAAAATGCATGAGAAATGTAGTGGTGGAACTTTTCGATTTTACATTTCAAAAACTAATCTACTTAGAAGATTCTGCATAGCTACTTTCGCTCAAAATTGAACACTCTACAAAAAAGGTCTCTTGATCTTTTTCAGTGAATCTAACTGTGTCCAAGTTGTTATGTGTTATTTTATGGTTATTAGCCATGAATAATTTGGAAACAGTTAAATTCATCGAAGAAGACTCGAAGACCTTTTTTGTAGAGCGCTCAATTCTGAACAAAAGTAGCTATGCAGAATCTTTCTAAGTAGATTAGTTCTTGAGATGTAAAATCGAAAAGTGCCACCAGAACATTTCCCATGTACTTTAAATGGAAATAAAAAATAGCAATGAGTGACCTCGAAATATTAATATTAAGAAGTCACATTTTAACAGGCATCTCATTTCACCTTGCTGCAATTATTAAATGTGTCATTAAAGGAAAAAAAAAACATAACAAAAGATTTTTAAACACCCTAGTGCCTGTACAGGATACGATAAGATTTCATGCATTCTCTTATTTTACTTAGAGAACGTGGTATCACGATGGACGTTGGTCACTCGAAATTTGAAACAACTACTAAATTTGTCACGCTTTTGGACGCACCAGGTCATAAAGATTTTATACCAAACATGATTACTGGTGCAACACAAGCTGACGTCGCCTTATTAGTTGTCGACGCAACACGCGGAGAATTTGAAACTGGTTTTGATAGCGGTGGACAAACCAGAGAGCATGCCTTGCTCTTGCGCTCTCTTGGTAACTTTTACTTACATTTTTTTGTAAAGTGAATACAGAATTTACATTCATCAACGAATTTCAGTTCTCAGACCCTTGTTCAATACAATATTTTATAGGTGTGTCCCAGTTAGCAGTCGTAGTAAACAAATTGGATACAGTCGATTGGTCGAAAGAAAGATTCGATGATATAGTTGATAAGATGAGCGTCTTCCTCAAGCAAGCTGGTTTTAGAGATGCCTTAACGTTTGTACCGTGCAGTGGTTTATCCGGAGACAACTTAGTCACTAAGTCCAAAGAAACAGGTCTCACAAAGTGGTAAATGATGATAAACTTTACTTTTAACTTTGCTAAAAGAACAGAAAAAGCGTTGGATATTGTATGTAAATTTATAATTCCTGTCTCAAAAAATACATACATCTTTTCAGGTACAAGGGCCCTACTTTGGTCGAAGTGATCGATCAATTTAAATGCCCAGAACGCCCTGTTACCCAGCCTTTCAGATTTTCTGTAAACGATATTTACAAAGGAACTGGTTCTGGCTTTTGTGTATCTGGGCATGTTGAGACTGGGATGGTTTCTACCGGCGATAAGGTGCTGGTATTGCCTCGTAATGCAGTAGCGTCTGTGAAAGGTGTGTTCATCTCGCAAACTTGGATCTGATACACATAATTATGTATAAAAGGCCTAAATTGGGAATCTTTGATATCAAATTGATTCATTAATTGATATTACTTTACTTTCAGGCCTGCAGATAGACGAGATGCCTGTAACAAATGCTTTCGCTGGTGACCAGCTTGTTTTTACGTTAACGGGTATAGACCAGCAAGTTATAGCTGTTGGTGATGTTTTGTGTGATCTTCAGCGACCGGTTCCAACAACAACAAGATTCCAAGCACACGTAGTAATATTTGCGGTAACAATGCCTATTACCCGTGGACTCCCGGTCGTAATGCATCAGCAATCGCTAGTCGCGCCAGCAGTAATAAAAAAATTAATTGCACAGCTTCATAAAAGCTCAGGAGAAATTGTAAAGAAAAAACCCAGATGCCTCCCTAAGAATTCTAGCGCTATTGTTGAAATAGAAACACAGAGTCCTGTTTGTATGGAATTATATAGAGATGTTAAGCAACTAGGTAGAGTCATGCTGCGTGTTGGCGGATCAACTATAGCTGCTGGTTTGGTCACGAAGGTATAACTTGGTTTTATTTTTGGTATTTTCGGAATTTGGGTCTTCCAATCTTACCGGTTTCGGTTTTTTCCACTCCCTTGCGAATCATTGAAAAATTTTGAATTAGCAAGGGGATGAATAAAGAATGTTTTTAATCAGTTAGGTATTTGCGTATTTACATGCTGTTACATTTTCGTTTCAGATATACTGAACTGAATTATTGTATATGGAATTTATACAAAGAAGATGTTCGTTACAAACAGTTTTCAAGATTTACAATATACAATACAACACATTTATAAATGATCATTGATTTTTTTTTTTTAAATACTTATTCGAATGTAATATTAGATAACTTAACAGCCAATAAAATCATCGATAATGTTATAAAATAATACTCTTATATCTATTTCTATCTTTTCCCGTTTTCAATAATAAATAATATATTTTTATCGTCACGTTTTTAAATATCCCGCCGCTACCAAGGCATGGCGATATTCGACGACGCTGTCAAACAATAAAAATTAGGTTATGTTTATTAATGAAAAAAGGTTTTAAAAAGAAAACGTGTAAATAAGGAGAATTATCACATAGGTATTTATTGACATGTGGCAGTAAAAATTTCGTAGGTATGACAAGAGATGATAATGATACGTATGTTTCAATTGACAAGTTATAATCAGTGCCAATAACTTGCCCCAAAACCCTTCAAATTTTTACTACAGTTATAACATATAAAGATAATCAAAATGAGTGAAGAATCGCTTTCAAATTATTACGAAGTTCTCGGATGCGACAGGGAATCATCTTACGAAAATATAAAACAAGCTTATCACGAGTTAGCGCTTCGCTATCACCCCGATAAAACATCAGACAATAACCATCATAACGCAGATGATTTTCATAAGATTGATGAAGCCTGGAAAATTCTGAGGGATCCTTGCTTGAGAAAACAATACGATGCTGAATTTAGACAAGCGGAACTTGAAGCTCAGAGTGAACTTGTTTATGCTAAATTAAAACCAGAGGAATTGGAAACTACTGATGATAAAGACACAATGATGTATAAATGTAGATGCGGTAGCTTCTATTTTGTACATCTCAATGATCTGAGCAAGAAAAATAGCATTTTGCATATTTATTGCGAAGAATGTACCTTCGGGATTGTTGTAGAAACTTGACTGTTTTTTTAAACACATGTTTAGCGTTGTTTGAACTTTTCATTTTTTGATTTTGTACGTTTTTTTTTTGTCAATAAACACTTTTTTCTATCATGTATACATATTAGAAGAAATACTGTATTAAAGAGTTATTTTATGGATAATCGAACGGTTTTTCGTTTTGTTCTTAACTGAGGTTTTTAGTAAAAATTATGAAAACAAATTATATGTTAAGACATTGTTAAAATAAGATAGTAAGTAATAAATCAATAAATAAATAAATAAATATGCAAACGTCATAAAATGCAGCAACATTTTCTATTTCTTATAAAAAATGATACAACAGATAACACATTCTTATAATATAAACTATTGAGCAATATACAAATAAAACATGATTCTTGAAGAAAGCATCATGATACAATAAGGTAAATTTGTATATCCAGGATTTAGATAGTTGTTTTCAATCAGTAGACATCAATGCCCGTGTATGCTGAGAGCAATGATGTTTGATTATTTCATCCTTAAAATCGGAGTATTTATTCGCTACGATTTTATGAATATTTACAATAATTGATTTGCGTGAGAATATCAACTTCAAAACGCGTATTGCACAAGTAAAGAAACACACAACTTTACTTATCGTATCATAACTGAAACAGACTTTTGTTACAGATGTTCTAATCGTAAGGTCGCTAAATCGATATTGACCCGTTTACTGCGTTTGAGAAATAGTGACTACTGATATCGAGACTGACTCCAGTTGGTTCACTTTCTTTTGTCATTATCTGAATTTTCTTTTTATTTTATAATAATTACCTAGTTAAAACATGGATTTAACGGTAAGAGATACATGATTACAATTTTCTGTTACACGACAAAACAATATCGGATAACACGGTATACTAGATTGAATAAAAAGCTAAAAAGCACAATATACTGCAAAATGAATCAGAACAAGCACAATTTAAGCACAGTTATCAACATAATTGTATTCCAAGATTTGTAGACACATGATTGTTACGTGGAGACTTTTTTACCTATCGCGCAACAGCTACTCAATACTGGAAGAAATCATGTATTTTATAAGATAAATGCCTAGTATCTCTTATCTTTTTGAAATCCATGAATTAAGTTAATCAACTTATACAAAGTTTAGTTATAATTTAATTGCCCCTGCGCTGATCTTTTTTACTCTCGGTTATTTCTCCCGATACATTAAAATTTTTTTTTTTTTTTTTTGTTAAGGGAAATAGGCACAAATTGTGGTAAATGCTTGCAATTTTGTATTATGCAATTTTATGCCATGTCGCGAGTCTCACCAGAAAAATTTTGATATACGGTGAGTATAAATTGTTTTGTTCATTTTCTTTCTTTATAAATCTTTTACCGTTAACTGTGCCAAGAATTGTTTAATTATTCATTAAACTCACATCTCCCAAATGATTATCATACATTTTCGATTATGTTTTTATCTGTGTCCCAGTATTCCAAGTTTTTTACGAATAGGAGTAATTTAAACTCGTGCCAGAGATGCCTGAAATATATTTTACGAAATGATCAATAAGTATGAAAATGAATATGATATTAATGCTTTCCATATTAGCGATGAACATTTTTCTGATTAATTCTTCTTTTTCTTTAGCTCGCTTGTAATACTGGCACATATCGCAAAGTAGAAACCGGGCTTATTTTAGGCAATTATTCAAATAACTTTGCTGTAGTGTTGGTTTTAGTCAACAATTTACCACCATTAATTAATTTTTTTTTTGTTTTCTATCCACGCGCATTTTTTAAAATGAAAATATATACGTACTCACTTTACATTCAATTTTACAAAAACCTATTTTACCATGTAATAGCTCTTATCAATTTTGTTAGGCACATACATTAGGATCTCATAATTCAACAACAAAACTGAGTACAAGTATCTAACTTCAATTCAAAAGAAAAAAATAAGACTTATAAAATTTACTGTAACGGTTTAATTCATTTAAATTGTTCAATTTGAATAGCTCCGTCTCTCCTCTGTCCACCGTTTGGTTTGAGCGAATAACATCATTAAATTGTAGACGGTAAAAGCGTTACAGATTTTTTAAATCTTAGTTTTTTTTTTTTTTTCATATAAAGTTTTTCTACCGATGGTAGAGAGAATTTGAAAAATCTGGGAGCCACCTTACATATATAGGCTCAAATTTACGCCGTGTTCATATATTTGATGAAACGTATTTCGTTTAAGATGTAATTGTCAACTTGTAGCAGCCAAGGAATTACTAATCAGTCAATTTTATGCGCATAAGGTATGTGAATTTAATATAATAATCTAGGAATGGCTAGAAATTGAAATTCTAGATGCCTAGAAAATTTGATAATGTTTTTTCTTTCGTATGTTTTTTTTTTTTTTTTCATATAGATGTTACATTAGACATATTGCTATATGTATGTACATTTCTGATCCGTCGAAGAGATCATTACTAATTATAAATTCTAATAGTATTTTCTAACGGCATCTCCATTCCCGAATGTAAATGCAAATGAAATGATAATTTTTTTATAAAATGAGAAATATTCTATAGAATAATTTCCATAAGAACAGAAAAAAAAAATTTAGATTTAGATTTAAATTTAAATCAAATAATTAATTCCTCTACATATTATTCCCCGATGCGAGTCAATTTAACAGAAATAAATAGTAATTGATAAAAAATAACGAAAACTAAATTCTTTCGAAAATAATAATGCCCTAATCACTCACTCGCTCGAACTTATTTACTCTCTTTCTTACAAAAACAATTCAACTACAATTGATAAAGATAATAATAATAATAATAATAATAATAATAATAATAATAATAGAAAAAAAAATTAATAAACATTATTTAGTTTTACTGGCATAAACTGAAAAATAATGCTGGCTCTCTTATTATATTAGTGTGTACATTATTGGTTTAAAGTCATATCTAATCACACAAAACATACATATAATGATATACTCTTTTAATTCCCTCGCCATATCACCAGTTCTATACGAACCTTTTCAATTACTTTATCAAACATGATGTCTGCAGGTGAATAAAAAACCAAAACAAAAGATACAGATTAGTAATATGCGATTCTTCAATATTGATACTAAATGTATTTTGTGCGATGAAATATGACTCCTAATTCGGCATAGCATGACCTGGATATCCAGATAACGGTAGGTACGCCACTTATATTTAAAGCTAATAGCATATTCTATCGAATTTCTCACTGCTGGAATAATCTGTTATACAGAGACGCAAGTAAAACCATTAACGGGCATAGACTGGTAAAGTTTTAGGACACTTTCATGCTATTGAATTGTGTAATAAAAATTCACGTTAAATCAGCCATAGATTTTCGGTAACGTTCATCAATAGCTTATTAAATTACATCTTGATGACGTTTTTTTTTTTTTTTTCTTTGAATATTTGAAACACGCTGTGCCCCATTTATTATTCTTTTAACAGTAATGAAAATGTGATACTGATTGGCTATATGAAAAAAATATTCCCGACTTTGTATCTCATCATTGACTCCAACTGGATACAGTATTTCTTCAGAGTAATAAAAATTGAAAACCTATATGGCACAAGATAGTATTGCAGATATCATTGCTTAGGTCTAAAGATTTCTGAATGAAATTCCTGGCAATTATTCAATATTGCGTTATTGAGAATTCAAAAAAAAAAAGTCACAAGATTTAATTTTTCACAAAAAATAAATAAAATTGTACTGGCTAAAATTTGAAGATTTTTAAATGGGGCACAGTTCAAATTCGTCAGTTCAGTAATATTTTTCCATCATTCTCTCAACGTCGAATAGAATACAACAGTGATGATTATTTATCTATGAATTGGTTGTTAAGATCTTGCTTCCTTTTAGGAGATACTAATATGCCAATGATTAAATTCTTTGAGAATAATGTATGTATGCATGTATGTATCTATTGATATTAATGAATTGTCTAATAATTGATTAATAAATTGTATAGCTTTTCAATATTTCGCAGTTTTTTTAAAGACTTGAATTCCATTTTTATTATTTTTTTTGTACTCTGCAGTACGTACGACCTAAACGACCGATAAATTACCTCCGTGAAGATGATATCGCTTATTTTGTAAAACTCTTTTTCACAATTTCTTACCATACAGTCTTATCACAATCACACCATGTAATACATGAACATTGTACAGTAGATTGGTTACGCTACCTAATTATAATTATAGTATGTACAGAAGTCACATAGAGGAGTCGTCTCTCCCACGTACAGGAAGACTATTTGGCCTCTACATCAAAGTCGAGAACAAGCAGTTTGGTTTCTTCTGTACCGTTACGACTCCCAACAGCACAAACCAGTTTGGTATCGCTCGCTCTAATCCTCCACACAACGCCACCACTTCCCCCACTTTCTAGAGCCACAAGATTCCTGATGAAATCTCCTGAAATTCGTGAAAAAATACCGGAATAATACTTTTCTTAATCAATAAAATTAGCAAGTACATATTCAAACTCCCAAAGACTACCCACCAGTCTTAACATCCCAGAGTTTAACAGTTCCGTCATCCGATGAAGTTATCACAAAATGACTGTTGAATTGCAGACAGGTAACTGCGGATTGATGTTTATTTGGTCCGGACAAAGTCTGGAGGCAGTGACCGCTCACAATATCCCATACTTTGACTGTGGAATCGGCATTACCGGATACAAGAATATTGTTTCGAAGCTCCATACCTGATGTAAGAGATTGATGACCCATCAGAGTGTGTCTACATGCTCCAGTCTCGACTTCCCATACCCTGATGCTCGTGTCTAATGAACCACTTACAACATGGACACCATCGAACTGAATAAAGAAAATAAAGAGAATAAAGGGAAGAAAGATTAGAAAAATCATATGGTTAGCGTTTTTGGGTTAATTAAACGGGAGATCTTCATCCTCAGGCTCTTACTTGAAGAGAATAAACGCGATTGGTATGTCCTTGCAGGGTGTGAAGGCACTCTTCTCTCTCCGGGTTCCAGACTTTAACCATATAGTCGTAAGCCCCGCTTACTACAAGCTTTCCATCATATTGCACGCATCTAACAGCCGCGAGATGTCCAACTAATACATGAAGACATTCTCCTGTGTCTACTTGCCACACCCTTAATGTAGCGTCCCTGCTACCACTGACCACTTTGTTACCGTGAAGATGCATACACCGTACTGTAGATGTGTGACCGTATAGAGTATGTATGCATTGTCCTGTCTCAGCATTCCATACTTTTAAAGTACGGTCTGTACTTCCACTTATTACCGTCGTACCTGACATCTGGGAAGACCAAACTCCACCCGTGTGACCAACTAGCGTCCTCAAACACTGTGTAAATAGAAAATAGAAAAGATGGTCGCAGATAATGTTTTGTCTCGCTTATTGTTTAAAGGCGGATTCTACTCCCCATACTGTTTTAATACAAATGATTATAAATTATCGTAATGTTTAATTTTCTATATATTCAACAGACAAATCAGGATATTGAATATTTAATTTTACTGCCCTTAATACTACAATTTTTTGTGAAATTTTTAATCACCTTTCCAGTAACCGCAGACCAAACTTTAAGAGTATTATCGTCTGATCCGCTGACTATTCTGTTACCAGAAAATTGCAGACAGGTAATAACATGATCGTCATGACCTTTCAAGACTTTAGGTGGACGGATTGGTTTAGTTCTCCAGTTCATTTTAATGTTATGTTGCCTCATGTAGGCCTGCTTCCAAGGGGAGGAACAGCTGTTTGAATTTCTACTGTTTTTACGTTTTGGAGTAGGGAGATCTTTAAGGTCTTCTATCCCGGTTGCTCGGCACTTTTCTTTCCACAATAGATTGTCATCTGCAAGAAAGCGCCAATTTCTGCATGTTTGCGCAGCTCGCAATAAATCTCGTGGTTCTAAGAAGGCTAACACTGACAATGCCAACTCTTTTGGTAGCAAGGAAATAAAGTCCCTTTGAAATTGTGGTTCGATCACTTGCATCATGTGGCGAACTTGCGTCGGCTCACATCTTTCTATCAGTTCGTCAATTGCTAACATTCTCTCTGCATTCGACCATCTCTGTAACAATTTTTTAACAACGTTGAGCAGCTTAATTAAAAAACAAGAAAATCAATCGTCTTACTATTCACCTGGAACTGTAACAGCCAATTGCTCATTTCAGGCGGGGGATTGTCTCGGGTTGGAATAATACTCCTCACATGTTTTCCTTTGTCGTCAACTCGTTTCACAACCCTTTAAAGATAATCAACAGTCTTTAAATCTATCGAAAAACTGTTTCTACATGTTTTAAGTTTACACAAGTACCGATTAAATAAAGTAAAGTAAATTTTGCCATTCTAGACAATTAAACCAAAAAATATTATCAAATATACAAAATTCTTACATAATATAAGTCTTTTCCTCTGGATTAAGCTTTTTACAGGGCAGTGTAGACTCCGCTTCGCTCTTCCGTTTCCTTTGAGGTTGTACCGCATCTAAAGGAACACAAGTGTGTAATATTGGGCTCAGAGGCCTTGCTGGTAGTGTTGGTGGCGACTGCAGAGCAAGTGGTGGGCAATCACTGGTTTCATTCTCTTCTCCACATTCAGCGTCACAGTACATTCCTCCATCGCTAGTCTGAAAGTTACGAGAGGTAAAGAAGTCAAGTTAGAAGTATAAAAACGTTGATCAATCTCTTTGCCAATCAACTTACAAGTAAGTTTATTAATTCTGAAAAGGAACAACATGTATTTGAATAATTTAAGTCATTCAATTCACCTCGCTTTCTTCATCGGTACTGTCTTCTTCTTCTTCTTCAGCTTCTTCTCCATAATCATCGGACTCTCCGTCATGAACCAGAGCGGATTGCAGAGGATCTAAAGTACTTGGTCCTGGAACACCTTCCACACCCTCAACAGGACTCGGGCTCGTACCTCCAGGCTTTTCTCCACCTATCCCCTTGG
This sequence comes from Macrophya annulata, assembly GCA_963924015.1. Classification (NCBI taxonomy): domain Eukaryota; kingdom Metazoa; phylum Arthropoda; class Insecta; order Hymenoptera; family Tenthredinidae; genus Macrophya; species Macrophya annulata. The sequence goes on along the minus strand of OZ001257.1, from coordinate 4,387,246 downwards.
ACGATGACGAAGGGGCAGACATTACTTGCTTATGACGTTATTCTGACACCTAAAAATCCAACAAATGATATCGATTAATACCAGTACAAGTTTTAATAGATGAAAGCCATCACTGGATGAATTTGTACTCAAAAATTCTTCCAAGGTGAAGAAACTGTATAAATTCTTCAACATATGTACATAAATTAAAGAAAGAAGTTCAAAATGATATTTTCATTGGGAAGAAAAATGCTTTTCAGATCTTTTTAGTACGCTTTTGTGAATTTAACTCTTTGATAATCAGCGGATGAACTTTATTCTTTTTTTTTTAAGTGCGAGGAATTCTTTTTAGCCAGTAGTTACAGTTTGATGTTGATTTTGATGACCTGATTGGAACTGGGTCAGAGATTATTTCAAATGCTCCGATAATTTGACGATAACTTTCAATTTCTTGGTCTCAAACACAAATTAAAAAAACAATGATGATATTTCTCAATTTTGAAACAAATTTGAATAAAATTTTATTTCGATTTTCGGAGTATTCCTTGAACTAATTTTTTCCAACAAATTATATGCGTTTTTTTTTTTTTTTTTGCCACCTAAGACATAAAAATCGAAAATATAATTAATCGTAAGATTTAAAATATTTAAATGATTGACAAAAAAAAAAAATAATAATAATAATTTTGGCATTTGTAAGTTTTTTGTTGTTTTCTTTTGCCGTATTTGTTATTTATTTATTTTTTTTATTTTTGTCGGGTAATGAAAAAATATTTGATGATTTCGACATCGTGAAAAAGGGATTGATAATAACGAATAATGTGTAGAAAGAAGAACAGAAGAATAGGGGTACGTAATGTGGTCCAAAATCGAAGCGAACCCTAACCTTGAAAAGGAGCACAATCCTAACTTGCCATTTTGAACATAGCCTATAAAAGAAAAGTACGAAAGGGCCGGTGAGCCACACCCTGGTTACACGATGGATTAATAACTGGCTAAAAAACGAGTGTGGATAAATAATTTTAAAAAATTGTTAAAACTTCCTACTCGGATAGACTGGTCTTCCTTTACTGCTTTCTTCCAGTGGTGCTACGTTAATCCACTGTCTTAACCACAGAGCCGAACTTATTCGGTTTAAATAATGTAATTTTCTATCAACTGCGTACGGCATGCATGGTTTATTATTAATCGTTATAATCTGTCTAGTTTATAATCGAGCGAATATTTGTATCGAAATAAAGATTTATAACACCAGAAATGATCGTAAAATAAAAACAATAAACGGGGATAAACACGATTTAAGATACATCGACGGAACCGAGGTTGTCTCTTCGAACTTCGTGGTTTACACGATGCTTGTGCACATGCGTTTCATCCTTAAAGCCTGACCCCCAACAATTAAGCTCAGTTTTCATCGGGCGATAGAATCTCTCATTCCCTATTTATTTTATCGAAACAAAAGATCAGCTAGGATCCATCTATCTCCTTGAAGCTTCATATCTTTTCTAGGTATATTAATTAGTCTAAGGGTTTGGCTGGCCGCAGGGAGTCATCGATGACGTCACGGATGAAAAATTTTGAAGGTTAAAAACTTTGACAGCACAATAAACTGGTCTAAAAATCAAACTCTTATATCGATTAACGTCACATATTTATGTGACTAGTTGATTCACATTATCATTTTGTTACGCAAGTGTGTTACTAACCCGATTTACATATCGACGTGAAGCAAAAAATTTAAATTATTTTCTATATTACCACATACTTCACCTGCACTGTGGTGATCGTAAGGTTAGGTTAGGGAGGAGCCGTTTGACAATAAAATGGCAGCAGGAACAACACTGCAGGTTCGTATTATACCATAAGTCTTTCTAACTCCATCGAATATCCCCGCAATTATTTAAAACGTAAAAAGTTTCTCTTAACTATTTCCGTAATTATTTCTGAAACAGAAAGCTATAGATCTAGTTACCAAGGCCACGGAAGAAGATCGCAACAAGAACTATGCCGAGGCTCTTAAACTCTACGAACACGGAGTTGAATACTTTCTTCATTCTATTAAATGTACGATTTTAAAGCTATCATATTTCCTATGACTTAGATCATTTTCCTATTTCTAATTCTAATTATTTCTCAAACATTACCAAAAGATGGATATCACATATGAAACTAATTTTTAGACGAAGCTCAAGGCGAACGAGCTAAAGAGAGCATAAGAACAAAATGTCTACAGTATTTAGATCGTGCGGAGAAATTGAAGGAATATTTAAAGAAAGGCAAGAAGAAACCGGTCAAAGATGGAGAAAGTAATTCAAAGAATGAAGATAAGAAAAGCGACGATGGGGACAGCGACGACGATAGCGATCCTGAAAAGAAAAAATTACAAAGTAAATTAGAAGGAGCTATAGTTATTGAAAAACCGCAGGTCAAATGGAGCGACGTTGCAGGACTTGATCTGGCTAAAGAAGCTCTAAAGGAGGCTGTAATCTTGCCTATCCGTTTTCCTCACTTATTCACTGGAAAACGTATTCCATGGAAAGGAATTTTGCTTTTTGGAGTAAGTTATTGAAGCCTGATTATCGATGATTTTCCTAAATTTCACAATTAATGTTCATTTTTTTATTTTCTCTAGCCTCCAGGAACAGGAAAATCATATTTAGCAAAAGCAGTGGCAACAGAAGCAAACAATTCAACTTTCTTCTCTGTATCATCATCTGATTTGGTGAGCAAGTGGCTCGGTGAATCTGAAAAACTTGTAAAGAATCTATTTGAATTGGCGCGCGAACACAAGCCTAGTATAATATTCATTGACGAAGTGGATTCGCTCTGTTCATCTCGTTCTGATAATGAGTCTGAATCTGCTCGTAGAATAAAAACTGAGTTCCTTGTCCAAATGCAAGGTAAATAGCAATGATCTAAAGGTTGTAGATATCCTCTTTACGGAGCCTCTTTATTATTTTTTAAAATTATTTTTCAGGCGTCGGAACTGATAACGAGGGAATTCTCGTCCTGGGAGCGACTAATATCCCTTGGGTATTGGACTCTGCTATCAGAAGACGATTTGAAAAGCGAATTTACATACCACTTCCCGAGGCACAAGCCCGTATGGTCATGTTCAAGCTCCACCTTGGTAATACTGCTCATGTTCTATCGGAAGAAGATTTTAAGACATTGGCAGCTTCTACAGAGGGCTACTCTGGAGCTGATATAAGCATCATTGTTAGAGACGCGCTTATGCAGCCTGTTAGACAGGTCCAAACTGCTACGCATTTCAAAAAGGTTCGCGGACCTTCACCAATAGACCCTACGGTCATTCTTGACGATCTTCTCACACCTTGCTCTCCTGGATCACCCGGTGCCATTGAAATGACCTGGATGGAAGTAGACGGAGATAAACTGTACGAACCTCCGGTCACCATGGTAAGAAATATTTTTTTTTTATTTTATTGGACTTGGTCCAGTGTGGAGTTTGAAGAGAACAGAATTTATATAAAAATTTTAATAAATTGTTTTATTGATCAATTTAGAAAGACATGATGAAATCATTGGCCACAACACGTCCGACAGTAAATGAGGATGATATGACAAAACTGGAGAAGTTTAAGTCAGATTTCGGTCAAGAAGGTTGAAGTTATTTTCTGATAAGAGAATTAAATGATAAAACAATTTCCCACATAAATTACAGAAAATTATACACGCTTGCCTTATTCCGATTTAGGATGAAACACAGATTCAGCGTTTGTATAAAAAGAAACTAAAACGAATAGTCCTGCAAGATTTCATTTTTCATTCCTTGTAAGAAACTCAATTTATTCTTAAATGACCATTATCTGATCATCGCGTAAAAGTTACCCAAAATTACTTACGAGGTGAGACGAGACGATCAAGGCTAAAGTTGCTGATAAGCGTAATTTTAAATGTAATCATATGTATAAATATTAAATACCAAAATAAAAAAAAAAGGAAGAAAAATAATATTGATGGTATGATTTTAGGCAATCCGATTATCTGTAACACATTATAAGACATGTTTGAAACAAAAATCTGTAATTACACATCACAAATATCTAATCTTTCGCAGTTTTTCTCTCATTGTCACCACTTGCTATAATTACATATGTAGTCAGTTACCCTTTTTCCTCATCTTACTATACCTATCTTAACAATTCCTTCATATAAATCTCTCTTATAGTTGTGACTATTGATTATTCAAAGGTATTTTTCTACTTGCTTGTAAACTTTTTTTTGTTATTTTATGTTCATTCATGCGAATATTATAATTTCTAAAGCGCTTTTAAGTTATATTAAAGGTATACACACATATATACTTACCGGGAATGAATTATAATTAGGTTTAAATAAAGAAAAATAGATAAATAATTTTACAAAATTATAAAATAACATTATGTAGTTGAATATCACGTGATGTGTATCAATGTGTTAATAATAAGCATAATAATACCTTGTACTATGTAAATTATGTTTTTATTGTTAACTAAATAAATAACAAGTTATACTATAATGTAATTGAATTATACAATTCACAATTGCTTTCAAAATAAACTCATGAATTGTAAAAAAAATATCACAAAATGAGGATTATGGATTGGATTAAGGAAGGATGCATACCCTTAAATAATTTAAACCTGAACTACGTGGCAGCAATCACAGTACTGCCGTAAAGAAACTCTTACCTCGCTCGGCGAGGTCAATAACTAAAAGAGTTTTTTCATTATCTTTACTACGCTCCGTACTCCCCCCAATGCATTTCTTAACAAATACATAGTAGCAATAGTTAGTGTATCAATCAGATTTTTGAGACCCTCTTCTTTGCAGTGAAATAGTATTTCATTAATTAAAATCCACTTTCGGCGAGATATATTTATACAACGTTAAAGATTTTAGTTGTGAATAATTCTAAAAGAAATTAAATAAACAGAAAAAAAGAGAAGCCCAGCCACATAAAATCGCCAGCGATTGATTCAACGACTTTGTTTATAGAAACCCAGTGTGTAAAAAGAGGCAGAATCTCAGTTAGCACTTGGAAGTTGTATCAAAGTTCCAGCTCATAGACTGAAAGATAGTTTTTGCAGAGGCTCTTATCCCAAGCGACTTGTTCACGGAGGACAATGCCTCAAGAATTCAGAGTCAAAATAAGCAACAGTAATTGTAATATCGTCTCGAAATACTCTAACTACTTCGCCAGGCAAAGTCAACAACTGAGACAATTTTCCATGGTCAATGCCATACTCAGTGCCTCCTAGAGCGTTACGCATCAAATGCGTGGCCGCGTTACTATCCAATGGTTTTTTTTTTAAGCCCTCTTTTCTCTGCAGTAACATTTCATTTATTTCCACAAGTTTCATATTTTTTCTGGGCAATTTTAACGGACTCAGAGTTACTTTTCCGCTCATATGTTCACCCACTAATCTAACTGCTTCTAATGGCGATATCAAATCCCATAATCCATCGCTACCAATTATCAAAAATTTGTCTCTCGGCGTTAATCTGTGATACTGGACTTCTGGCTTTGCAGTCAGATACGGTGGCGTATGATAGTTCGGAGGTATAGCACCTTCTCCAAGATATGGAACAACGACATTCTTCAGTATCTCTTTGCTCCATTTATATCTAAAATCTCCCATAGCACGGAGAGGAGCAAGCTGCCCCAGAAGCCGTTCCATTTTTATAACTGTAGATCTTTCGCTATTTGGATGTTCCGACAAAATTCTTTGGACTTCAGAACGATTGTCTGTGTTATGTCCTATTGTCATCATTTTTGCAGACCATCCATCATTTTCTGTGAATAAAATAGCAAGATATAAATTTTTACCGATTCAAAAAGCCTTTTAGCTCCAAGACATGCAGTGTAGTTAATCATTTTGTGCCTATTTCTACCTGACAGAACACCGAGAACTGCTTGGCAGTCTCCGACGCCAGCTACGTGCAAATGAGGACCATCTATATGAGCAATAACAGCAACAGCACCAGACATAGCGACGGCGAGAGTTCTTGCAGAATCTTTTCTGCTCAATTTCATTAACGCTTCGTCAGAAAGATCGTTATCTAATTTAAGAAAGGCATTTTCTAGAGCGGTTTCCATTAAAAATTCTCTTGTTGATCCATGCTGTTGAGCAAGTTCTTTTACGAATGAATAAAAACTTGCGTTATATAGATCTCGTATTTCGGCAACAAGCTCTACTTTGTCATTAAAACTTTCTATCAGCTCCAATCTTCTACCATTATTTATCGATTCCAAATACTTTTGCAATATCTCAGAGGGCAGTAAGCATGCAGAGATGTAGTGGAACAGTCGTTTCGATATAACTTGAGCACAGGCACCACCACCGTGACCATCAAATACTCCTAATAATGTTCCTAACATAAAAACAAATTCTTTAATATTTTTCAACAAACACAGGCATTTATTTACATAATCCCATTTTAATCCTATGAGTTTATTCAATATTTATTCCCAAGGTTATAAAACCTGCAGAAAATTAATTCAATTGATGAATTTAATGCATTCCTTCAGTTCAACATGCTTGCAATAAAAAAATAGTGGTGTATCACAAAGTTTCTCAATACTATATCAATCGTAATGAGGATTAGTTGACACATGGAATAATTTTTATAAAAAATTAGAAAACATTGTTTATTTCTATACATTCATGTATACCTTTTGTCAAAAGACATTGTGCTTCGGACCTTGTATCCTCGATAGGATTATTAGATGCAAGTTGGTTAGAGTCATAGCATTTTATTGAATTTGGACCATCAAAATCTTTGGTGTATTCATTAGCTTGCAAGATTGTTGTAACCTGTAATTTTCGAAATTGTTAATCAACGTAATTATGATTAAATTGATGTTCCCTATACATGTGAATGTTGAAATCTGTACCAGAGCGGAAATTATTATTGCCAATGAAAATCGAAGTATAAAAATTGCAGGAAAAATTCATAAAAATTAATTTACACTTTAGACTATTATTTTCTCTTAATATTGGCCCAAAAAATTTGATTTTTCATTCATTAATAGATGAATACAAAATTAAAGGTAACATGAAAACTTTTCTTTTTACAAATTAACCCATTATAAAGAATATAATTTGAGGTTATTTTCTTTACGAGTGTGAAAATTATTGACTAAATATGCTGTTATAATTGAAAATAAAATAGTAAACAAAAAGGAAAATAAAACTTCATACCTCTTGCGGAGTAAGACGAGGTATTGACGCATAGCATCGTTGGTTCAAATTGGTGGTTGGACTTTTAATATATCTGTTACGGACGTTGTTACAATTTAAAACGAGCCGTCGGGCGCCACTACAGAGGACCATTCTATACCGCTTATGATTAATTACTAACTTCTACATTCAGTGCTTAATAGAAATAAGAACTGTTTGTAATACTGCCTGAACTTTTCGAGCACATTTTCTTATATACATATATGTATATCCAGTATTATATAGGTTAGAAAGTTGTTGATTTTACAGTACGTATTTAACTTGACACTATCTTACAGATCCGTTAGAGTACAGAAAACAATAATTTCTACAATATTCTTATACTACAAGTCACCAAAAAGAATATCTTTACAGTCTTAAAATAGTTGGCAATTTCAGTGATTGACCTCGTCTCGCAATATCTACTACCTACACTACGGATTGTTCGCGTAAATATTTGTTACGTACTACTCACGGTACTATGGTATTACTGCGAAGATGTTATCAGTGATTCTCAATTTATGTAACTCGCGGAAAGATGAACAAACAAGACTTTCTACGCCGTTCAAAAATATTATACACATACAGATTTTTTTTTCAAACGTTATTATCATTATTTACAATATCGCATACAATAATATTAAAATATGAAGAACAATAAAACTATAAATGAAATATTTTGCCTAAAAGCTTAAACATATTTTTTACGGGCCAAAATCTTAAGATGTGACGTCATAAATGTTTGCGAGTGTTGTAACATGTTATACGAACACTTTAGCGGATTGAAAAACTTACGATTTTGAATTATCAATAAAATAAATAAAACATAATAAAATTTTTTTGAAATATTGCTCATGTTTGTTTTTCATTTCTATTTTTATCGCCAACCATGATATAGTTAGCCGCTGTTGAGCATGGAGTTAGTCACGTGTGCAGGTTGAGAATCTTTTGCGATCACGTTGCGCTAACTACATGTCACTCAATCTATGCCACATCTCGTCTGAATTCAAATCTGGGATTGCTGTTCAACGGCCAGCGATGCTTACCGTTTGTTTGGCTTATAGTTTATATTCCCAAAATCGTTTACATTTTGTTACAACAAGATATCGTTTACGTCGTAAAATTCAAGACCGTAATACAATAGTGATTGAAAACAACGTAAGTAATCATAAAACCTAAAACATCAGTATTTTAATTTGATATATTATTAACACGAAGAATAATAAACACACGTCAGTATACCTACAAAAAAAAATAAAAATCCTAATACGATCATATTTGTTTTCAGGGATAGTGCCGATCTCCGCTGAATTGAATAAACACCAAAACAACATGGTATTCAATCGGCGCGATTTAGCGAAAGCATTTTCGCCAAACAAGATAAAAATTCATGGCAGAAAGCGGGTATCTGGTGGTGCGTTTCACAAACCCAGTACAAACGGCAGCACAGCATCATCAGTAAAAAATGATTCAGCAGTCAATTCTCAGGCAAATGTAAAAGTCATCGTCAGAGTTAGACCCGAAAATGATCGCGAACTGCAAGGTAGTAACCGAACCGTAGTTAAAATAATAGATGAAAAAATGTTGATATTCGATCCAAAAGCCGAAGAGAATCCATTCTACTATCAAGGAGTGGCTCAAAAGGGCCGCGATTTATTAAAAAAGCAGAATAAAGAAATGGAGTTTATTTTCGACCGTGTATTCGATTCCTCTTCGTCAAATTTAGACGTTTTCCAAGGTAGTACTAAGACTATAATTACCACATTATTGGACGGCTATAACTGCTCTGTTTTTGTATACGGGGCAACAGGCGCTGGAAAAACTCATACGATGTTAGGCGGGGAGGGAGATCCCGGAATAACTTATCTCACTATGTCAGAATTATTCTCTGAAATCGACACACAGAGTAGTCAAAAGAATTTTAACTTAGGGGTGAGCTACCTCGAAGTATACAACGAAAATGTTCAAGATTTATTGAACAAGTCTGGTCCTCTTCACATAAGAGAAGATGGTAGAAGGGGGATCATGGTAGCAGGGCTTAAAATAATGTCCATTAATAACGCTGAAGAACTTCTCGCCCTTTTAGCTAAAGGGAATAAAAATCGTACTCAACATCCGACCGACGCTAATGCCGAGAGCAGCCGCAGCCACGCTGTATTTCAGGTCTATGTTAACGTGACAAACAAGCTTGATGGACAAGTTAAACATGTTAAATTATCTATGATTGATTTAGCAGGGTCGGAAAGAGCCTCTGCAACCGGATGCAAAGGAGCGAGATTTAAGGAGGGAGCTAATATCAATAAATCTTTATTAGCGCTTGGAAATTGTATAAATAATTTAGCTGATGGTCTCAGTCATATTCCGTATAGGGATTCTAAGCTCACACGTTTATTGAAAGATTCTTTGGGTGGTAATTGCCAGACAGTGATGATAGCCAATGTTAGTCCTTCAAGTTCTAGCTACGAAGATACTTACAATACTTTAAGATACGCTAACAGGGCTAAGAAGATAAAAACTAACGTTAAGAAGAATATTGTCTCTTGTCAAATGCATATTACTGGGTATATCAAGATGGTAGAAGAACAGAAAAAGGAGATTGAATTGCTCAAGAGAAAGTTATTGGCCCTGGAGAGCGGGACTGCTTCGATTTCTACCAAAGATGAGAAAACGAAGACTGAACCAGAACAGGATTTGTCTGAATGGCATACACAGATATCAGAGTTGTATGGTAAGAAGAAATCTTTGATTGGAAAGATCCTTACTTTGGAAAGTACGGACAAAATCCTCTGCTGCAGGATAGAGTATAAGAAGAAAGCTAGCTCGAGATTACGCGCATTGACTTTTGATGTGGATGCTGTTATTCCCGAGGAAATAAATACCAGCGGTAAAACACGTATTAATAAATCGATGCGGTTTTTCAAGAGACAGAGAGAGAGCATTACGATTCAAATGGAAACTTCGTGGAATGAATTGAGACAAATTGAACAAGATTTGAAAAAGTTATACTCAGTTATAGAATCTAAAGGTTTGACGGATAAGCTAGCTGATAAGACAGTCATTTGCAAGGAGGAAATAGAGAAATATACTTTGGAACAGCAGTACGAACATTCTAAAAAGATCTGCAACATTCAAGAGTCTGAGATTTGCTCCATAGGTAACATCACTCAATTAGTAGGAAAAACCTTGGTCAGATTCTTCAACATGATGCATGGATATGCGACAATAACTGATCCTATGAGAGAGGAGTTCAAACAGCTTATTAAAACCTCTGAAGGAGTGAAAGGCGTCAAATGGTCCGACATGGAATTAACTGAGAGTGAAAAACAGTTTTCTACTTTAAGCTGTCTTAGTATTAAGCAGTTGACTAATCCTTTGGATCACGAATTACCTCCTTTATTAACGATTTTGACCGACGATGAAGACTCAAACGACAGCATTATCAACACAACTTATGATGCAGCCTTTAGTGAATCAGATGTACTGAAAGCAAATAATGAAACAATGACAGTAGATGAACCGACAAACAGTATCTCGATAGAGTCAGATGTTGAAGATATCGGTGAAGAAATAGTCCAGAAAGGAATTGACACTGAGAAATTAAACAACACGTTTAACTTGGTTGAGACTAAAAAAGCTAAAAAACGAGTATTAATGGACAAAAATCAGGTGGCGAGTAAACCGACGGTAAGTAAACAGACGAAGAAGATAACTCCTGAATTCAAGCAGAAATCTTCACGTGAAAATAACAATTCAGCTGGAAAAGAGAACAAGACTATTACTAAGAGCGTTATGAGCGCTAAGAGCATCGCTATTTTGAATAAAATGAAGGCTGAACGTATGAAGAATTTGCCTGCAAGCTTGAATGAACCATTCATTGAACAATCTGATACTGCTTTGAAGAGTATGCGAGGAAAGGAAAGGAGAGGCTTAGTCTCTGGACATCCTTACAACAGACCTAATGCCAAGCTGAAGTAAGTTTTCTCCTAGCTGGATAAATTTTAGCAAGTTTTAATGTACCTGGAAAGCCTCGATAGAATAATTATTAGCCGAGGTATGTTCTTCATGTAGATTTTATTATGGGAGAAAGCTCGGATATCATTTAGCTTTATGATGTTTGAATTTTAATGAGAAATGTATTCTGTAAACGTTAAGGCATGGAACTTTTTTTAAATTTCATTTTTAGAGTGTGAGATAAATTCTCGTTTGTACAAGAAAGAAATTGTTTTAGATTTAACTCAGCTCTACCATCTTCGCGGGTTCCCTGGTAACTCTACTGGCTAGTACAAACGATTACTTAATATGTATTTTTATTCGACAAAAAAACAAAAAATAAAAAAAAAAGAACTTACGTTTTATAATCAGTTGAGAAATTGTAAGGAGAGATTGATTATTTATTAAAATAACTTCAGAGGTCAATATAATTGATAAAATTTTTTGTACCATAATGATTAGTTTATTTTCAACTTGTTTGCCCTAAAAATTCATTGGTGATTATAGAAACTTGAAAAATAAAAAAAAAAAAGACAAATATTTTAATTTGGAGGATTAAATGTAATTTCAATCTTTTTATAAATTAGACAAAATTATAATTTTATAAATTGTGATAAGAATTAATCGTAACGTATTTTTAAAATTGTTTATTGTTACAATCTCAGTGGAAATATTTAGGCGACTATTTGGAAATTGAAAAACAGAAAAAAAAGAAACATTTATGACTTTATAATTACTGACTTCTGAATATTGATATTACTTCTGATCAACAATTCGTTTATCTCATTATCTACATCACTATAATTACAGATATTTGGTAGTGTATGTATAATGTATAGATTTTATTGATGTAGAAGTTCTAATGTGCAAAAAGATAAACTGGGATTTACTTTAATTTACGTATATATGGTACTTGACTTCGACTTATTATGTATATTTTTATAACAGCTTTAAAGACGAGGAAAATGATGAAAAAAAAAAGTTGTAGGATTTTAGGAATAGAATATTTATAAATATTATTTCAGAACAATTATAGACGCGATTACTTGTATGTACTAATATTAAAATAAAAGGAAAATGTAAAACTTAACGTGATAGTTGGAAATTAATTGTTTTATATACTATACATAACAAACAGATATAATTGTGCCATTAAAATCAGATAGTGCAATAAAAGTACCTATGAAACTGTACTGTGCTTTTAAAATTAGTCAAATAATGTCAGCATCAGGACCAGTAATAACAATCATTTTGTACAGGTACTGATCTTTCAGTTTTATTACCAAATTCAATTGAATCATAATATTTTATTTGTATCATCTCACACGCCTTACTGAAAATAAATCTAACACATTTACTGACGACATGATTAAACTAGTTTCACACTGTATTTTCCAAAGCTTCTTTATCGGACCTTTCTTCATTCAATAATTCCTGAAAAAGAAATCATATGCTTTCTCAAAATTGAATTAACCAAAGAATGTACAGACTTAGCAGAAGTTGAAAATCATTCAAGCTCACGTATCGATCTATTGCTCTGAATACACGTTCTGCAATTTCCTGAACACTGGCTTCGGGGGATTCGCGACTGCTAACTATTGTAGGAATGATAGATCTTGATCGATCGAACAATGAGGCAAAAGATTGTAATAAGAATGCCAAGAATGCCAATGAAGCCAGTATACTTAGAGGGTCAAATCCTCTGAAACAAAAACAAATGTTCACTGTCTTAAGGATTCTAATCCTTTAAAAATTAAACTCACAAAAATGCCGGAACGTAAGTGTGAGCGGGTGCAGCCGGAGCTCCGTAACTGCTGTAGTAGCTTCTTGGATTTACTTCGTTGTAATAATTCCCCTTCCGTCTTTCTGAATTGTCGCTTGAAAACTTGGTAAAACTTTGTAGAGGAACTTTGAACCTTTCCACAAGTTCGCAGAGTGTCAAACTCTTGCATGCCTTTAAGTCTTTCAATGCTGTTATAAATGCAGAGTACAGATCTATCGTTGACTGGTATTCTGTTGTGTGAACCTTTTCTGTATCTTGTAGCCCTGCGATCGCTCCCCAAACTTGAAAAGTTGTCAATAACCCAATCCAAAACATTTTCATCTAAAAATACACCCGTGAAATGTAAAATTATATTTTTCATTGATATTAGTGTATGCTTTGGAACGGTGATAAGATTAAAAAGAACCAGCTTTAGGATTGAAGTTCACTTGATTCTCACATTTTCCAATTTCAAACGAAAACTTTGATTGTATTCATCAAATGACTGTGATTAATCCCTAGTTACTCAACGAAATATCACTTAAACCTTGCTTCTGCTTACCAAATTGACTTGCATCAGGCGCCAGAAAATTTGAATAACACACCTCTCATTATAACGAGATCTTAGCAACTTGGAAGTTGAAAACTTTGAGAATGGCAAACCAAGGTTTAGAAACGAATATATATATACAATCTGGTACAATTAGAGATCATTGGCTCGCTCCACTTGTCTGTTACGGTCTTGGACACACAATCATTTATGTGAATTTGGGTGCATACTCCGTAACCAGTATTATACATAGATCTGTTTTGTTTACCTAGGAATGACATTCTAATAACTGAATTTCATTGTGGATGGCCAGTGAGCCTTGAGCAATATTAAGCCTCGATTATAAAGCTTCGAACATAACTAAAGGTGAAAAAATTGTTCCTTGTACATTTAATTCCAAAAATGATTGACGCTAGAGAGATAAACTATTTTTTAATGATTCGTGAATAATTCATCACTTCTAGTACAATATAATCCAACTGCCCAAAACTTAAACCGAAATAAAAACAAATGAGCTTCACCACTAAGGATTTATTTTCTTTTCTAACTTCATACATCATTAATTTATTTATCTTCATCCAACGAAAGCATATTTTTAACAGCCTCCTTATATTTTTTAACAGAATATTCGTCTTCTCCATTATTTATCAGATCGGAGACTGCTATCTTGTACTCCGTTGCATGCGGAATTGTTTCATAATCATTGTCCGTTGGAGGATTTGGCCAGCAATGTATAGTAACTAAAGTTTCTCTACTCTTGTTCTTGTCCCAGTCATAGTACTCCATATCAGCAAGTGATTTTTCAGCTTCCCAAGGCTCCGTGTGCTACAGTAAAAGAAGAAAATCAGATCGATTAGAAAAAGGACCTAAGTACTGGGCAAAAATGATCAAAGCTTCAGCCTAAACTCACCCACGATTCATGAAACAACGCAGTTAAAAGATACTCGTTGTACTCCCAGTTTTGTTTCCTTGTTCGGCATTTGTCTGAAGTAATAGTGAGCACGTCAGTTTCAGGATTATACCTATCTCCAACTAATCGAAGAAATTTATCCCTAGCATGAGTATCTAGCGTTAAATCAGCCAATTTTATCCTTAGAGTGACAATTCTGGCTAAAGGTTCTCTTATCGTTGGTGAAGAATAGCAATAATCAGAAGTGATTACTTCGATTGGAAACTCTTTCTCGCATTTCTCATCCGTTTCTAAGCCTTCTGGCCAAGGTGTACAGAACTGCTTCAAAGCTTCGCAATGTCTTGCGATAACGGGCGGAGTGAGGTGAAGAAAGTTTGGAATTTTCATCAATTCTGCATTTCCGTATTTGTGAGGAGGGGCTTGATTTTTTAACGGGTATCCTTGGCGAACAGGTAAGGGTACTGTTGCTGGATGAAAGCTTCGAGCTGCCGGCCATACCGACCCCCAATCTTGATCAATTGGCATTTGAGTTGTTCGAGGTGGCGGTATTTTTGCATGCTCAAATTTTCGCCGTACTTGTTGGTCTGATGCGTCTGGTTTTAATTTTAAGACTCGAAATTCTTCTGCAATTACCAAAATCATACTTTCAAAATGATATCACTTATTTATTGTATTGTTTACTCATTGAAAATAATAATAACATGGAGATCATTTTTAGGTTAAATTTTATAGCATTTTGACGCAATCGAGATACATCAAGATTTTTGGTATAATTAAAAGGCTGTGGTTATAGAAATAACAAATTCGAAGAACCAATTCTTAGATAATAATTTTATTATGCTGATTTTACGGAAAACAGATAACGGTTAGGTTAGGTTATGTTATGTTAGATCGGGGTTTGAAGACTAACCTGGTTCCGGGGCAGTCGTGCCTTCACCTTGTGTTGCGAAGGAGGAATTCAGGCTTGATATTCTTATTATACCTTGTAAACTTTTAGCTCTTAACCGCACGAGAATCGACATATTGTGTGATATAATGCACTATTTATATTAACCTCAAAATAGCAGACAGCTTATTAAATATTAGGGTGAAGTTGCAGCCAGTTATCGATTCATGGAATCCATTTCCGGTGGGACTGGCGCGATCGCGGAGCTTAATTGATTCGTATTTCAAATATTTGAATGCGCTATTCTATCCGACTATACCTATGTCTGTGCGGTCTGTTATTTCATTCCAGACGATATATAAGGCCTATTATAAAGTCCTTTTTGGATACAAATAGCATTTTATTTTTATTACGGACTTTATGATACGCGTAAGATTGCAAATACGATAATAATTTTGCGCAAAATCGAGAGCGTGTAGACTGAGATATTTATTTCATCCGTCGCGATTCCAGAAACTATAATTGAGCGACTAAAAGAGTATTCAAAGAACTTAATGTGGCCAAGGGAACAAACAATAATTGATTTTTGACGAACTAATGAAGGCGAATTTGCCTCTTGGCCCGGACCTGCGTGTCTGATAAAATGTGTTCCTATTTAAAATAGAACGATGTTGACAAATTATAGTAGACTTTATTAATTATAGTTAGTTTATAATTTACCGTATTGAATGCATAATTTCAATACGTATTATGATATGCAGTGCGAGTATATTAAATTATATTGTGTGATAATCTACATTCAACAATTTTGTCAAATCTGAATCAGCGCTTATGTCTTACACCGGATCATTATCTGTCACGGATGTGGAATTTCCTTTTAAAGCTACGTAGTATAGTCGTATGAATGCTTATGAAATCGGAATGCTTTATTATTAAATGTTGGTCAGTGAAAGAGGTGTGGTCAGTATATTTTGTACGGTGTAAGAAAATTGTGTTAATTTAATATTAAATCACAGATATCTAATAGAATATAGAATTAATTAACTAATACTATTAATTTCTCTACAAAATAGGTATGTATTACTATATTCATAAAAATATCATCATCTACCTTTATTTAATATTTAAATTATCAAACTTGCATCTTATGCGTTCATATTAATACGTAGAAGGAACTACGCTTCAGGATGAACAAAAAATCATATTCTTTACTATACAATACCGGTGCCGAATATAAAAAACTGTTTATTAATTTTATATCAAATAACGATTGTAGAATATTGTAATTTTTTATAATTTTGATAAGAGCAAACTTTACTCGTTTTTAGATTAATTGATTATATGAAAAGCGATGGAGGACGAAATCCAGCACCCAGTAATTACTCGTAATTTTTTCCGTCAATCTTCGATCGAAACACCTTTGACGCCTTCGATTCCATCGGATTCAGATTCGGAAGATGACGAAAATAAAACTCAGTATAAGCGAGATCAGCTGCAAGTAGAATCTTCAAAAAATGATAGACCAGTATCACCGTTGAATAAATTACGTGACCGTTTCGAACAAGTTGGTATGATCAAAGTCATGCCTGATACAGGACCAGCGATTGAACCTAATGCTGCAATCGCTGGTTCAAATAAACAGGAGGCAAAAACTGACAAGAAAAATAAACCTATAATAAAACCAAAGCCGCTAGTATCGAAAAGATCGCCTCCCTCAGTCCCGAGCAGATCACAATCTTTGCAAAACCAAATAACGTCAACTAATGCTATGATTATGGGCGAATTGGAAAGTCTTTATAAACAATCTGGACCGAGTATACCTGCGGTAGATACGGAATCTAAGAATGAACCTGACAATGAGTATGATATTCCTAGAGGCTCGGGAAAAACTAAACCTGAAGTAAAATCTAAACCTGCGAAATCTGTTATTGATAGCGCAAAAAAGAATGACCCACCACCAATAAACGCTAGATCAGATTCTCTGCAAGAAAAACAATTACTCACTGCACCTTTGATGGAAGAATTACGTAGTAAATCGAATAATTCAGATACAGGCCTGCGTCAAATCGGACTGGAGAAGATTTCTGAATCAGATGATGATGATGTGAAAATGGATATGGCGAGTGGAGATAACGAGAAAAATCCGGAAAAAACTGCAGATATCAAGGATTCTATAAGTACTATAAAAGGTAAGGAATAAAAAATTTATACTATTCATTACAATCGCACATGTGTAATTATATAACACGATATTTTTCTGATTCAGGAATTTATTTTAGCGAAAGTCAAAGACAGATAATTACAAAAATAGATATAAAAAAATCGATTTTCGCTGTATGCATACATACTATACGTCGTTGTTCAGTACAGTAATCTTCTTTACCATTGTATGTTTGGTTGCCACTTTTCAGGCACCCCTCAGTGCCTGATACTAGGCAACTAACTGAGCAGCAAATCACTATACCATGTATTCATATCCATTTATATCGAATGAGTAAAAAGTGGGGTTCATCCCACATATGCTGAACGCCTTTTACAATCTAAGTCTGTGTAACAAATTTAGTTCGTGTTATTCTAGTCCCCACACTGTTCTTTGCGTGTGGGTATACACCTTCAAAATACACATATACTTGGTTAAAGCCCCTGTTTACATTCGTGTTTTGATATTCTCTTACACCATCGTCGCCCTACCCATGCATTAATTTCAGTAATGGCGTCACCACGGCCAAAATCTCCTCGCCCAGTGCCTGTCTCAGCTAAAAAAGATGAAAAAGAAGAAAGTTTTTGGGAAAAAATCGGAACTCTTGGTCGTAAAAAGCGAATTAAGGAAGGTAATTAAACGTCTAAACAACATGTATAAACTATTATTAAACATTCATCCAAGTCACGTCATCGCTCCTCTCAGAGAACACAAATCTTTTCCTTATAAGGTGCTCGCAATTCATGTTTAAAGTATTTTTATTTTATCTAATTATTGTATTACATTCATTCTAAAAAAAAAAAAAAAAACGAAAACGTCGAGTTAATATAATAAAAATCCAAAATAATCTCAAGATTTTAAATCTTTGAATATTTATTCTATTTTATTTTTCGTCCATTTTTATAGTCCAAGATGTTCAAGAAGAGGGTAAATATGCAATCGATTCACCCGGGTTAGCGGCTAACCCCGATATGCCTCCAGAAGAATATACTTTAGATGAAAATGAAGAAAGATCAATGACCGAGCCAAGATCTTTAGAAGATCCAAAATTACAGGAACTAATCTACGTCCTCATTGAATGGATCAATGATGAACTTGCTGATCAACGTATCATCGTTAAAGATATTGCTGAGGATTTGTACGACGGTCAAGTTCTCCAAAAACTTTTGGGTAATCCGACAGATAATTAATTAGACTAAAATTTAACAGAAAATTTATCAAAATTGTTCCAAAGATTAATTAATACTTTCACTATCCTTTGCTAGAAACTCCTGACTTGATAATGGATCAATAATTAAACAAAAAACACCTTTTATTCCGTAATAAATTCATAAATATTCATCCAAAAAGATCAAATTTATCTTAAAACAGTGGAACTCGCGCTTTTATTCTCTAGAAACTCCTGAGTAACTCATTGATTTATTAATGAAATAAAATTTTGATAAAAAACAATGACTCATTGGCTAATATATTAATAACTGTTGATTAAAAGTCATGAAAATTATCGTAAGAAGTAAAAACATTCACTTTTTTACAGAGAGATTAACTGGAGGAAAGTTAGATGTGCCTGAAGTAACACAATCAGAAGAAGGTCAGAAGCAAAAACTTGCTGTAGTATTATCAGCGGCGAATCGAGTGCTGGATCGTTATCCGCCTTATAAGTGGAGCGTCGATTCTGTACATTCCAAGAATATTGTATCTATTTTACATCTTTTGGTTGGTTTGGCAAGACAATTTCGAGCGCCAGTGAGACTACCAGAAAGAGTTGCGATCCAAATGGTAGTTGTACGCAAAAAGGATGGTCAACTTATACACAGAACTGTTAGAGAAGAGATTACCTCCACTTATGAAGATCTTGGAATGCGGTGTGAACGAGATGCATTCGATACCTTGTTTGATCATGCTCCAGAAAAACTTGCTGTTGTTAAAAAGGTCATTTTATACAACAAGAGAATAAGAATTGGCGATATTTTAGACGAAAATTTATACTGAAATTAGTATTTCGAGATATTTTAACGAGATTTTTTAGAGTTTATTGAAGAAGAGTAGTCTCGATGGACTTGAAATCCGTTTAAAATGGATAAAATACGATTTTCAAAATTGTTAAACTCCATCTTTTTGATTTTTCAGTCTTTGGTGACATTCGTGAATAAGCATTTGAGCAAAGTACATCTTGAAGTAACTGAACTGGACACTCAATTTCATGACGGTGTATTTCTCACGTTGCTTTTGGGTCTTTTGGAAGGATTTTTCGTCCCACTAGGCAGTTTTCACTTGACTCCAAAAACGCACGATCAAAAAGTACACAATGTATCGTTCGCGTTTGATCTTATGCAAGAAATCGGACTACCAAAACCGAAAGCTAGACCCGAAGGTTAGTTTCTATTTATTACTGATAAAAATACTGAAAAATTGTTCATTAAATGACCATAAAATTTCTTCTCTTTCGCAGATATCGTCAATTTGGATCTGAAATCTACCCTTCGTGTTCTTTACAATCTCTTTACAAAGTACAAGGGATTGAATTAGCATTAAATTATTTATTTGTAAAATTTTTTGCGCTATTTTTAAGCAGTTGCAACAGCTAACTTTAGCGCATTTATAACTTAGCTCGATAAAATCTCGATTGTAAATTAATACTTATCAATTTGACTAACCAAAGAAGGTAATAATATATCCCTCGCTTAGGTATGATTATTAAATCATAATTCCTGGTTAGAAAAAAAAAAAAAAAAAAAAATAATTGCTTGCAAATCTAATTTTATAAATATATATATATTTAAAATTTGTTATTTTATAATTATACAACGTTATTGTGACTTTACAGGTGCCTTTCTTAGTTTATCATGAAAATTGATATTAACTAACAATCATTACAGTGTCTTCTTAATCTATATAAGGTTTTTAAATGTGTATAAATGTTTTTACAATTATATTATATCGTAACACCGCTTACATGTATTTATACTAAATGTTGAATAACCATTTTCAACTTAAATTTACGATATTGTCTCTAAAGTATTTTCATTTCTACTCCCATTCCTCAACTGAAATTCTTATTTCTAAGGATTTGTTTTTATTTATAGCATCAATAATAATAAAATAATAATAAACAAACTTATTTAAAAAAATCTATTAAATCAACAAAATGCTGAAATAATTTCAACTATTTTACCTACTTTTCTTTTAATTTTTATTGCAAGCTTCAATTCATCTTATAAATGTCTTTTGTCTTATATGTAACAATATTAGACAAATGGAATGCTTTCCACTGATTAAAAAATAATCTTATTCATATCGTATCATATCATATAGTTTAATGATATATTAAAATAATATAGAATTTAAATATAATATTTCAATGACAAATTTAAACTTATAGTTACCATGAAAGAGAAAAAAAATACTCATAAAAATTTATTTAATTCATTTTATTTTACTTTTATTATACTTCATTAGATAGAATTCTAAATATTTTCATTTTTCGAATATCGATGCGATATTTATATTAACGTATAACATTTTAAAAACCGGTATTATATATATTTGATTTTTTAATAATTCAAAATATACTGAACTATAAAATAAATTTCTTTGTTTGAATCACATACCATGTCTCGCTGTCTTTTGAAAACACCTCAAATACCCTCTTATAATCATTGAAAAAAATATCAAATACATAGTTAATTGGGATTGTATAGCAGTAGTCGATTTCGCACGTACACAGACGCGTTACGATCAATCCTGAACGTAAGAGGAGGTCAAGTTTCGATTTGAATTATGCACAAAGCTGTTTACATGTAAGTCAAAGCAATTTTATTTAAATTGCCCCGTTTAGAGTACAACTTTACATTTTCCGCATCAAGCTAGTTATCAATCGTCAATTTCTCCTCAACTCTCCAATATAATGGATTTGGAAAAAAAGTATTGGTCCTACATTAAATTTATTAAATTTACTTTTTGGATGATCGGGTTGTGGCCTTGTGGAACAAAACGAACAAAAATTATTTACCAAAGATTCGCCGCTTTTTTTTGCTTCTGCACAACGGCTATGAGCTTTGCGATTATCTATTTTTGTTTGCTGCATAGTACTAATCTTGAGGTACTCATGAAGGGTGTCGGTTTTCTGGGCACCATCATTTTGATTCTTGTCAAGGTACGACTTTCGCAGTTTCGTGCATAATTCATCATAAAATAATTTTAAAAGTATTCGACAAACCGTTTTTGTCAATTTCAATTACAAGAAAGGATAAAAAATTTTCAAACTTGAATAGTTTCTCAATAATTCTTAAAATTCTTATATAAATGTTTTAGAGAATAGAACTTTTAAGATTATAATCTTACTTTCTGTAATCAATGAATCTAAATTTCACATTAAATGCATATTGAAATTAATTAAATTAAAAAAACATTCGAGATTAAGTGTGCAATCTTTTTTTTCTTATCCATTTCTCAAGACCGTCGCCTTCATATGGGATCGTGAGCGTGTATCAAAGCTTGTAGATACCCTGGATGTTCTCTCACCCACCGAATTAAAGGATCCAAAACTTAAGCCTCTTCTCCTTGGACTATTGCCTAGATTGAGTCGTTATTCTTACTTACAAAGCGTTACAGTCGCCTATACAATATTCTTGCACATCTCAGTTCCGCTGATAATAATCCTGAAGCAAAAATTATCAGGAATTATCCCAATCACATACCTTTACCCTTTTCCTGGCAAATTTCCTTGGGATGTAGACGGTGTTTGTGGAATTCTTTACGCAGCTCATTACCTCTTCAATCTTATAATCGGCTGGATATGTTTCAGCCGTGTAATCGTACCAGATGCTTTGTTCTGTTTATTCATAGTGCAGCTATGTGGAAAACTTCGAATTCTGGAATACAAATTCCGGAATTTATCGCTTGGAAATGATTACGATAATAATTTTCGTGATTGTATCAGACAACACTGTCTTCTCATACGATGTCGAGATGAGCTTCAAAAGATTTACGGAGGTACTATCCTTGTCCAATTCACATCCAACGCTCTTGTAATGTGTGCCTTGATTTTTCAAACCTCTCAGGTAAGTTGATGGCAAATTAGGGGTGAGTTGAAAAAATATAATCTGCGTAAATTTGAATTAGTATATAAAAATCGGGTCAAATTAAGAAAATTAATTTCGTTTGATAATTCTTTATTATTATTTTAGATGAAAACGATTTCAGTTGGAAAGGCGATGACCTTCGTCTTCTACTTCGCTTCGAAGTTCGTGCAAGCTTTAATGTACAGTTGGTGCGGAACACTGTTAACAACCGAGGTATAAACGTGGTATTATAATACATACCTACCTAACTTTGTAAATTGGGTTTTCCACTATACGTGACAAGAGCGACTATAAGGTCGTATCGCTTGCCAACCCGCTGTGTATAATTTATTTAATCAAAACTTCCCTCATTTATCTATATACGCAGAGCGAAGCCGTGAGTTACGCAGCGTACGATAGTGATTGGGAAAAATTATCAGATCCTAAACTTATGCGAAACGTATTTATGGTCATCTCTCAAAGACCTTTGATCCTCACTACTTATCATTTCTCGGTCGTAAATCTTCCCATGCTTACCACGGTAAATAATTACATTACACCATTCGCTAGAATCGAAGCTGATCAAAAGAACCATACCGTTAAGTTTACTAATATGCATCTAATACAACTTTTTTATTTCTATTTTATTGCACAGATACTTAACACCACAGCGTCGTATTTCTTTTTATTGAAAACCGTCGAAGAAACGTAGTATGTGAATGTATAATTTTGTTAATTAAATCACTCCTATAACAGTTATACTGTTACAAATTACAATTAAACGTCTCTTTAATTATGTAAATTTGTTCTCTGCAGATTAAATGTATGTTATGTACATTTTTGCACAATTTAAAACAGTGACCGTATATCTCTACCCCTTATCTCAATACATATGGTGATAAAATCTTAGTTAAAGTTAAAGAATCCGCTTGGTACTGCTCGGCACCTTTTTCTTTGTTTCAAAAAAGTTTATAGGTATAGGTATAATAGGTCGGGAGATTTACGGTAGTCTCTTTCTCGGTCATGAGAACTGATACGATAATACATATACATACCTATATAAATCCGCAGAACTTGGTTAACGTACATATATACCTATAATATACCTAGGTATATAATAAAACCTCGGTTATAAGAATGAAAGTTGTCGGGTAAAATCCATAGGGAATCGGATACATCTGCAGAGAAAACGACCCCGATAAACGGGGTGGGACCTACGACTACGACTTCTGCCACCGAAGACTGCACCAATATATCATATTAACTTCTTTAGCTTTATAGTAGGTCTCGGAGACACGCGCCGATGGTTCCTTTCGGTGATGTATTATCTTGTGCGTTCGGGAATAGAATATTAAAAAAAACAAAAAAACGTAATAACTCGTAATAACTGATGTCCTTCGCTTCTTAGTATAGTATTATAGCTAAAAGGGTAAGGTTCGATTGCTGATCGATTTTCTATAGAGAAAATGGTATTGGTCGAGCAAAAATAGAACGAAGCTGCGGATGAGAAAGGATTGTAGCCTCGTACCCACGAGCCACAAATGTGTAGGTATGGTTATTTATGCTTTACGTGCAGGACTACTGCAAGCGATATCTACAGGGCACGCGATGTCGCCGAAACGTCTCACGCCTATCCTATCTAGTCTCGGTCGTGCCTTTGCCTCGACCCTAAGCTTGCCAAGGGAAAAGTATCTCCCAGCTGAGTGGGTACTAGAGAATTATCAAAGTACCGTTTATTTTCATAACAATACTTGGGACTTGAAAAAAAAGCAAGCAAAAAAAAAAACAAAAATACATACATTTTATTTCATCTTAAAGCCTTTGGTGATAATTATTCTCAGTGATCATCTTTTGGCACGACTTGGATCTGCGCTTATTTGACCTATACATATATCACAGCATTACGAATTGTTATTTTAGTTATTTTTTAAATATTTTTTAAATATAAAGAAATGACAGCGACGGTGAGTTTCCTCGAAAGATCTTTCAGCCAAAGTTCTAAACGCGATAGTTTAACATCCGGCGATTCGGAAGACCTTGATAAATCATCGCAGATGCTACCAGCAGGCGAGAGGAAGGAAATGTCATCGAGAAAAATGAGTCTGTTTACTATTTACGCGAAAATTTTTCGCCTCATGCTTGCAAGATGGGTACAAACCGCCGATCCAAATGAGGAAAAACATATCAAAGAATTGGATGAACTCGTTTTACCAAGCAACGAAGAATGGAGACGCCAAGTCTATTATCGTTTGGTGGATCTACAGCGTGAGATTGACGCCGAAGGTGACGCTATAGAGTAAGAAAATCGAGACGCGAAAACGGTTTAAAAAATTTATTTATCATATTTATTTACACTAATCTGCATCCAGTATCATGAATCAAACAGGAACTTGAATGACGAATCGTTCCTAACAAAATTTGCAAAAATGAACAGACAGAACAATTAAATGAAATTTTTTTTCTCTTTCGATCAAATAAAAGAAGTTGCATTCACCGATTGACCATTACATTGCATTCAAGAAACGTATAACTATTTCTGTATTTAGTAACGTGAAGGTATGTTAGAACCATCACGACATCAATGTGACTCAATTGTCGATCCAATTAGTAGTTCGTTAGTTCGTAAATCGTAATGTCATGGTACCCAATTTTATTCATACAATAATAAAACAGTCCGAAAACTTTGAGTAACAAATCCCAGCTCCATACCTCAAGAGCTTCATCCTCGTATCGAAAAATCCCATCGCCAATTTGTTCAGCGACGATATTCGTATTACCGCTGGGAATGTTTAACTAGGATAAGGTTAACGAGCGACACAATGATTGATCGACGAAACACGCTCATCTCTGACCTAGTAGCACAACATCCTATGCATAATCGCGGTTGACTCAGTTTTCCTAATAAACATCGTATTTATAGCTGCATTACGTAAATAAGTGAAATCTTTTCTGTATTTGTAATAAATTGCGTGAAATATAATTGACCGGAAATTCTTATCTACTTTTCAAACTTCCGCTGCAGTTATCGGTTTCTTGTTTTTATTTATTTATTTATTTTTTTCGCCATTATCAATACATTCCATTCCAGTCTCCATTCGGTATGATTTTTTTCTATTATCGTGGCACTTTCCTCCCTGTAGGATGGAGTCCGACGCTGATAAAGAGCGCAAGGACGCCAAGGAATGGGAATGGCAACCCACCGGAGGCGGTTTTCCTTTACGTCCAAAAATAGCGAAAAAGGATACATCGGTTGGTTCCTGGGAGGCAATAATAAGCTCGAGTGGCTCAATGACGGAAGCTTGCATCCAGCCTGGATGGCGAGTCGGTGATTTAATCCTGGCTGCAAGAGTCCTCCAAAAACAAGAATCGCCACCAACGTATGCTGACGAGGCTGAAATGCGACGAGTATTCGGTCTCGTTTACGATGTTCTGCGATGTAAGCCATCCAATTCTTCACAGATAATTTAATTTTGCATTTTTATTTTGTTTTGTTTTTTTTTTTTACGAGAGACGTTCTTCGGCAGATAAAAACATCCTAAATCACGCCCTCGAAGATGTTGGTTTTTGGTATCACCATCCCGAGTGTAAACATGTCGAAAGAATCGTTTGGCTTCTTCTCTACGATATGCA
The DNA here is from genome assembly GCA_963924015.1 of Macrophya annulata. NCBI lineage: Eukaryota > Metazoa > Arthropoda > Insecta > Hymenoptera > Tenthredinidae > Macrophya > Macrophya annulata. The sequence continues at coordinate 4,361,050 of OZ001257.1, read as the reverse complement.
AGGTCGTAAGTTTGGACGTCGCGGTGAAGTGAATGAGGTAGCAGCTCGCGAAAAAGCCTTTGAAGAGGCTGGACTCAAAGAGATTGAGGACGTTTTGCTAAATGCAAAGACGCGTTTGGCCGCGAGCGTTTCGCGTCTACGGATTGGCGGTTCGGCTCTGAGTTTGGGTAGGTTGATACGAGTCAATATCATCGAATTAAAGCGATCACCACGAATGATCATAACATTTAATTTTCACCAGGGGAATTACTTCCGCTACATCTTCGGACAGCCGAAGGTGTAGTTTGGGGGGAAAACGGTGCCGTAGCATCCGGCTGGGTTAATACTCTGAAAATATCTGGTAAGGAAGAATTTATTCAAGAGATGACGGGGCTGGGATTAAATCTTTGCTCAGATTGTTCTACCGATGAAATCGACGAAAGAACATTCGTATTTGATCCCATGTGCCCTAAGGTAGTCAACTTTCATGACGCTGCTCGAGAGACTATTGCCAAATCTGGACTCGTACGAAGTCATCAATTCGTTTTTCTGGTTCGTATAATAACCCAACTAGTTAATTAGTAGAAAAATATACATATTGTATCGTCATAAGAACACTGTAGAATATTTTCCTTCTCGATCGAATCGGAGCTGTATTATGTTGCACAAAACGCTTTGTCTTGCCTGGTATCATAATTTACTCGTCAACGTCTTCACCGATCATTACGTCGAGTTAGAAATTGATATTCATGTCACCACAATAAGACTTGTTGTTAGGATCCTCACCTCTTTGATTATCGGCTATGTCTTTGAGGATTATTGAGAATTTACTGAAGATAGAAACGTTTACACAGTAATTTTCCCGTCAACATCTTCTCTGACATTCTCTTTCATGTCAGTAATTGATGTACATGATTATTATATCGAGTGCTTAGAGCAGGTATATCAACGGCACCTGAATCACGCGATGCTTATTGCCAACGGTTCCCTGATTGTTTGCCAAAGTAACGATCTAGTTACGACTATAATTCTAAGTAATTTCACCACTTATAATATTAACCGTATAGTACCGGCAGATCGTTCGTGTTATACAATTGGTATAATTTATACATACATTACACTGTTCTCTCACCATATAGGAAAGGTCGTTGTGTTTAGGAGCGGCAGCGTTAGCTCAAGCAGTAAGAATGGGACATCTTTGTGGCCCCGTTGTACTTACTCACGCAATTGCACCCAGACACACTGGATACCTCGCAGGTCTTCTTGCAGATATAGACGATGCTGGCAGACTTCTTGCATTTGGAACTGGTCAGCTAAGACGAGATTATGAAACATATCTCCGTAATCTAGGAGTCACTCTTCAGCAGTGCCGTGTTTTTTCTGAATCGTAATCAAACTTTTATCTACTTTGATTAGGACATTCCAATTTTTCCCTTTCCAATTTTTGAATTTTGAGTAATTAGAAAACTCTAATTTACCAGATATACATCGCCTCCAGCTTCAGCGGAATTGGAAAGAGCAACTATAGTGTTAGCAACTCCACCCTGTAGTTACACTGGGGTAAGAGATGCGGTTGATCTGGCTGTTGCACGAGGTGGAGATACGTTGCTGTTAGAATCCTTGACGGATATTGATGGCGGTCTAAGACAACCTCAGACTTTGCTTGCCGAGCAATTGGACACTTTGCGACATGCTTTAACCCGGCCAAATGTTCAGTTACTGATATATGAAGCGCATAGTGTACTCCCTACCGAAACTGTCGAAATGGTTGAGCAAGTAACACAATATGCTAATAGAATGGCTGTTGAGAAATACATCAGAGAACATTCGGTGAGTTGATTTTATTCCTCATTTAGGTTTTACTTAATTTTTTACACTTTTATTTATTTAGCCCAAAAGAAAGATGCCGGCTAAAGACGCTGCTAGTAGAAGCGCAAGGTCTGGAAAATCCGGTAAACGTAATCAACCATCTCTCGAGCTCCCTAAGACACAATCGGAAGATCGACGCTCTGGTTCTGTTAATTACGACGACGAGGATGAACCGTCGATTTCACCTTCGATCGAGGACAAGGTAGGACTTTTCCTTTCTCATTAAAAGACTTATGAAATAAAATTTGAGAAAATTATTCTTGCTTAACAAAGGTCCCGGATAGTGATCTGTTCGAATTTGGTCACGTGGATGAAGTGTGCGGTAAATCGTCAGAGAAATTAATGGACAAGGGATGTTACCTTGCGTTAATACGTCGTAAGGAGATGATGCAGTTCAATTCACTTTTCATGATAAAAGTTGCCGAAGCTAAGGGGCTGTTTGGGGATCCGAACAAGCAACCTGCACAGCCTAAAGAAGAGCAACAGCCTGTCCCAGTCCGACAAGGTTCTCAGCAGAGTCGTAAAGGCTGCAAGCGTAACAAGGTTTGAATGAAGTTTTTAAATATCTTGAGAAATTTTTTATAAAACGTATAAGTTTTTTCTGTTAAACGATTTATTTGTACAGATTCAAATGGACCGAATTACTGCACCAACAATTTCTTCGATGATACGAAACTTCAAACAGAATCGCGCCTGTCCAAGACATCGTCATCATGTAGCTCACGATGAGAGAATGACACTTGAACAGGTACGTGACGCTCGACGTCGCGACGCTCGTCGTTGGTGGGATGAATTGGCGCCATATTTACTCCGATCTTCACCGAAAATTCGAAAATCTTCTGGCTTTAGAGCAACTAGAACTGACCCTAAGACTAGAAAGATTTTCTACTCGCTTCATGTTGAAGAAATTTCTTACATGCAAGCTACTGGCACTGTTTTAAGTGCCTGAACTTTCATGGAAGATTTTTACTTTCATGTAACGATGATCTTTACGGTTTTAGGAACTGATGACCTAAAATTTTTGTGACGCTTTGGCTTTTTCACAGTTCGAATATAATCTCAGATGCGTTTGTCTTTGTCACTTTTTATTACCTACATCCGCTCGCGTCTCACCTTATACCTTACTTCCTCACTCCTATAATAGATTCCGCGAGGTTCTGGACTCTAAATGTCTCATTTTGGTTGTCTGCGAATGACCAAGAGTGGCTTCCAACGATACCTGACCTGGAACGTACGGTCGACTGTCCGAAAGATAATACAATAGCAAATATGTCTCGTTGGGCTAAATGAGTCTTGAAAAAATAAATGATGCGATAGAAAACGTGTATGAAACACGAATACGAGGATGATATACGAATAAAGAAATATACACCACCTTTAACTTGATACATTTCTCTCTCCTACAATGATATTGATAAGATTTTAGAGTAGTATGAGCGAGATAGCAAAAAAAAAAATTGATTCTTATCATTTCTGATCGTGCCTTTTTCCGACTGGAAAATCTTGATAAAATTATATTAGGTTGTCCTTCTTCGTGGGATTGATCTCCTTCCCTTGATCCCACCATTCCGAACCCATTTTCTGTTCGCAGGATCGATCAGAATCGAACAGCACTTCGGCTTCGGAATCCAATCAACAATGTGAAATAGTCTGTTCAAGAAAATGTCATGGATATATGCACGATGGTGCAGGAGATAAGAGAATGGAAGTTCTGGTTCGTAGGCAAATGGAATCACCACAGCATCAAGAAAAGAGTATAAAACGTCTCAGCACTCCAACGTACGCTAGCATGAAACGAACTAGATCAAAGTATTGTGGTAATCAAGGAAACTACGATAACTTAACACTAGGAACAACCCCTTGGCATATTTTCAAATTTACAAATCGTTGTCACTTAAGATGTGGACACAACTGCGATCGCAATGAAATTTATAAAACTCTTCTTCAAGGTGTTCATTACGCGATTTAGCACTACAACAACAGTTCCCATCGAGCTTCTTCGATTTTATATATTAAGATTAACTTGTATATAAAATTATCTTTATATCTACGTATGTATGTACATTATTCATTTTTTATTACTTTATTGACTAGCACTGGCAAAAAGATCGCCTTTTCACCGTTACATTTTTCATATAACAATTTAGGGACCGAATGAAATGCATAGGCAAATTTATTCAAATAATTACACATCGGAACGAGCTGGATTGAAGAGTTTCTCAATGGTTTCTGATCGAAGACCGTTTGGGCTGATTGTTCGTACTTCAAGCAACACCATACCTTGAAGATCAAGCCCATCCACGAATGTCTCAGTGCGCATTGGCGTTCGAATACGACCCACAATTTCACCTTCCGCAAATATCTGTCAAAATATTTATAGGATCAGATTTTTACTCTATTCCTCCTTCTGATATTAAACAGAAATTATTCATCCATGACTGAGATGGGAATTACACAAACCTCGTAACCGGCAACTGCTCCAGATAGTGGAGGAAGCCAGGAGATGATTAGACCATCACCCGATACTCGGGCTCGCACAGTTAATTTCCTAGGAGGCTCAGGGTATCTCACGTTACTTCGACAATCGCAATTCGGCTTATTGTACAGCTGTGCTTCTTCCGGTTCTTCATTATCTCCCAGGTCCTGCTCCACAGACGAACATGAATCGGACAAGTACGAGGGGGACGATACTCAATTATGCTTTATTGTAGCATTTGGCAAATTGTTCTTATTCACATTTTGCACACGGTCTTTAAACACGTTCCCAGTTTTTTGAAGATCAATACCCTTTCCTTTAATATTCGTATCAGGAAATGGGAGATCTTTACCGTAACGTTGTCGTAAGAAAAGACTAGAAATCTTACCACCAGTGGCGAATATTAAATCATTTAAATTCTTAGCTTCATTTTTTGATACACTATTGCAGGTTTTTTCTCTGAGATTGCCAATATTTTGTGGCTTGGAAGAAATCGTGAAATTATTTGTGATTCCTGGAGTCTGACAAGGCGGATTTGTTCCAGAGCAACAGCAACTTTCTATCAAGGATGTCAAGTTGGATAAGAATTTTGAAACTAGTGGAAGAAAACGGTCGTATATTCCATATCGCGAGAGCAAATAAAGAAGGAATTCAAAACTACGTTCCAATGTGAACTGAATAACAGCTGGCACGTTGATTATGCACGAGAATAGATAAAGCAGTAGAGAAATGAACCCTCGAAGATGGTCTGGAGAGGCAACGATGAACGTCCACAGACACAGTACATGAGAAAAGACAATTTTTATAAATGATATTAGAGAAGGAGCCACGTTTGATGATAATAAGTCTGTAATCGAGGAAAAATTCGAAAAACTAGTTAAGATTTCGGGCATTGGAAAGTAATACGTTAATAATGAGGCTGAGCTTTTAATCGCAGCTTTCAACGAAGGCAGGTGCATATTTTGAAAGAGTATAAATCTTTTAATGAGGTTTAAATATTCCATGATTCTGCATAGCTGAGTGCAGAATTGGACCTGTATATTACGAATAGATTGTGTCAAGGCAGTGACAGTATGACACAAACAGTCGAGGTATAAGGGCATCGCCTTAACCAACATCGTAACTGTCTGCATACTCATACTGCCAGGTAGCGAGGAAAAAAGCTTTTTAACTGATTCCAGATACGACGAACAAGGGCCGAAGATTTTTAAGAACGAAACGAAATATTGTTTCTGAAAAAGGATACGAGCGAAGTTTATCAAAATGTTGATCAAGTAACCAACGTTACTCGGTATCTCATCTATCCAGTATTTAAAAGAGTTAAGAACATCCGAAAACGGAGGCATTATGGAATACGAACGAACTAAGTGAGAAAAAATGATCAAAAATAGGACCGTCAAACCGATCAAAAGATCTCTGTGGCATATCTTTCGTCCACTCACTCGCTGATTGTTAATAGACGAAGTTTTCAAGTAATTCCACAGCTCGGAGCGGTCAAAATCATTGACACCACAACAGAGGCTTGGATCAGCAAGGCATTCGAGGATCCTTGACGTCTGTTCGGGTGTTGCAGCTTTCTTCAATTCATTAGCCAACGCCACTATCATTCCATCCTTCGTACGACATTTGCTCTGTAATAGACGTACTGTGCACATCAAACCACTGGGAGTTTGCTTTACGTTACTTTCGGCTCCTGGACAATTGCAATCAATCTTATCTCCAGGGGAAGGAGAGAGACTCGAATCTTCAATGGGACTTAGACACCCACAACTTTTCAAGATTTTTCGCATAGCGTGATTACGGTTCTTCAAATTTTCCAAACCCTCTCGAAGTTTCTCGACTTTGCAGACCTAAGAACATGGAGTTGAGTATTGATTCTGTGTTTTATTTATTTTTCTAATGTTTTTCTTTAGTTTTTATTTTTCATACAACATATGTGAAAGCAAAGGTTTAGCGAACCCATGACGCGGAGAGATTACAGAAGTGTGTGAGGCTTGGATCGATTGCAATGGTGCTCCCGCCGATCTCGCGTGAGACTGTGGATAGCAATAACTCATTGTCACAGTAATATTGCTACTATCGTCAATCCAGATGAGTGGGAGCTTGGAATGTTATCAAAGTGATATGATTCTAACCGCACGAAGACAAGCCAAACGGAAGAAGCAAGAAGCCCAAAACACGCGACCGAATTCCGGAGTATGCAGTTGGGTCATTGACCTCGTTAAGTAATTGAGAGATTGTGACCTAACCGATAAACTTTGTTCAATTAGTTCCACGAATCGATCATGAAACCAAAATACATAAAATCATACTCGATAACATTAGAAGATTTGCTACTTAAGCAATTCTTTATATTGACCTTCTGAATTTCCGGTGGCACTTCCGAAGAAGATAGACAAGTACATTCTACTGAATGACCGTTGAAATCCTGGGAAATAATAACATTCTCAATATTCGGTCGACAGAGTTGACATGGAGGTGATCCTTTCTGATTATCGATTACATTACACATGGTGCAAGCGCAGGGACAAACTGTACATAGATCGCTTACGTTTGGCGAATCATTGTGCGTTTCGCATTGGCAAATTTCGCATTGATCTTCGCGAAGTCTTGTAATTTCTGCGGACAAGACGTGCAAAAGAAGGGTTAATACAATGATTACTAAAAAAGAATCAGTGGGTTATTTTCTAGACAACAAACCTGACTTTTGAGGGTTTTCGATTTTGCAAATTTCACATAAAGATGAGTGGCTAGTCAAATTACACACGTGGCAGCAAGCATCTCCTTTTCCTATCTGACGGTACCCAGAATCATCTGTTTCAGATGACGGAATTGTAGTTTCGGTTATTGTGGAAGGGTCAGAAGTTGACATCGCGCTGGATTCGATTACCTGATCACAACTACATCTGAAATAAACCTTAAGATTTTTATAAACTTATAGGCTTATCTTATGGTGGTGCGAAATTACCGCGAATACTAATCCAGGAATAATTTTTCAAGTCTAACAACTCAGAAGTTGAAATTTTATTTATTTATTCTCTTTCAGCAGTAAGTCATAAAGTTTATCAGTCTTAGATTATTCTTACGGGCAAATTTTAGCCGTTTCAATCTGGAGGTCTGTAGTACAACCACAAGGGCATTCTGATTCTGATGAAGTTTCATTACAGCCACAGTGGCATCTGTCTGTCGGTTCTTTTCTTCTTTTTTGTATGTCCTCCTTACCTCTATGAGGTTTTTCATCATCAGACAAGCTTTCTTCTAACGACTCATCTCCCCCACCTTCTAGGTCACGTTCCCATTCAGCGCATGAGCAAATAACGCAGCTATCACACTATTTGAGGGATTAAATAATTATTTTGCTAATTTTTACTAACAAATTATCAATCTAGAAGACTACTGAAATCCGTCGCATAAAACTACCTTAATGGGCTGCCCACAGGGACAAGAGTCAGGGTCAAGATTACTCAGCGCTCGTAAACGTTCGGCTGTTTTTCGTATCGGTTCTCTAACGGTGCAAGAAAACCCTTCATTCTGTAAAAGATTGAACTTGCAGAGCCGAAATAACGAAAACATACACGTCGAGTTGGAAAGGAATAAATTTCTGTACCTCAGCCTTTTTGTATGCCTCTTTAAACTGGCCAGCGAGAGTTCTCAGTGCTTCAGGATCTTGGGGTAATCTTGTAGAGCAATTCCCTGTCTTAGCACAACACGGTGTTGCCTTTTCGTACACATCGTCCAAGCTGGGATCTTCCATGATTGAAATAACCTGTGAAGATGAGCTGCCAAGTACACGCTGTTGAACCTCTCCCAAACATTTCTGTGTACATCGCAATTCCTCAGTCAAATTTTTAGCCTTATAAGTCAGCTCAGCCCGTTCTCTGTGTAAGTTTTTCAAATTCTGGCTAATCTTTTTGCTACTAGCTTCTAATTGCTGAATTCTTTGTCTCACTGGGTCGTCGTAAGGGCCTTTCGAGATCATGGCCGATCTGTAATTCATTAAATTCTGATTCTTCGTACCAGGACATTGAGGTAGGCAAGCCAAAGGGTTCATTTTAGCCCCTGCAATCTCAGCTACGTTTAAAGTGTTTCCAGCATCAGCCAGCGCCTTTTTGTATCGTTCCTCTTTCAATTCCATTTCATAAATCTTTTTTCGAAGACGTTTTTCCTTCTTGGCTAATACTTGCAACATGCAAACGCGAGGCTCATCCTCATCTTGGATCATATTACCAGCAGCTAAAGCTTGTCCACATCCTGATTTCATGCAAGGTAATTCACCGTCTCTTTTATGTCCGCCTATATGCATTGGTACAAAAAGGATTATCAACTCTGTCCCAAAAAATTAACCAAAGAAAGAGAAACGTGGATAAACTGCGAGAATTTTTCAGAAGTTTTCTAAACATTTTTAAAATTACATGAAAATGAATAATCGATCATGACTTGGCCCTACTTTTTGTAATAATTTTTCCCTTGGGTACTTTTTCAGCTGGTACATCGGCTTGGGTTAATTGCAGAAGATCTGGAGGTCGTTCTCCTTTCTGGATGGCGATACTGGCCTCAATTAATGCAGTCGGAAGCATTGCCTCTAATCTGTCAAGTCTTTCTCTGAGGCAGTTGGCGTGACACTCCAAATCATTGACCCGGTTTTCTCCACGATGGACGTAAGTCCCAAAGCCGCCGTAACACGCGGTTGCTTGTGGACCGTCGATACCCATTTTGCTTTTTCTGTATCACGTACCCTTTTTAAATAGCGGAAATTGATGCGAGGATGTAGGCCGTTGGGCATGAAATGTTATTCCTTCAAAATTATTTCATTTTTTCTTAGGGTTTAAACGGAATCTCGATAAGATTAGCTTTTATTTAATTTTTTTATATACGATTCTCTGAACCGCGCAGATAATTCCGTATTAGAGCTATTAATATCCGGCACTTGCGGTGAATGTAGTGAGAATAAAGAACTTAGAATTTATGAGGATATACATAATGTCACATTTTACAGCAGAGCTGTTTGGATCAAAAATCAAAGATCGCTCGATTGGCGCACACTTTCATGAACAAACGATCACTAAAATCTATTCTTAACGCACTTTCAGATCACTTCAATATTCCGTAATGAAGCGTGAAACTGGCGAACGTGTGTATTTAGATCCGGAAACAGTTAGGTATTATATTCACTGAACATAAATGGAATTTAAAATTAAAGGATGTGAGTGCAGTACGTTTCAATCCATTACGTCGTAAACTGTTAGCAAACCTTCCGAGGACGCAAATACGTACTAAATTAACGGATTTTCTTTGCAGGAAAATCCTGGACTATTGAATCAGCAATAATCTGTGAAGTGTTACACCGTACGGGATATAAAAAATAAAAATAAATCCATGAGCTTAATATTAGAATCGGAAAAAAATTATATATACATACTGCAGAAATCAAGTTTAATTAATTCTCATCTAATTCCAACTATGCATATATGAAAGATTAGGACATTGAAGTTTCGACTTTTTGGAATGAAATGGGTTAAGTCATCGTGCAAAGAGAAAAATGTGGCCGATCCGAGATTGGCTTCGCCAAAAATTTGTCGTCAAGGCCGATTCTTCGTCCGGAGCTTCGCCCGGTGAGGAAAGCTGCGCTTTTGGAAGCACAAAATATTTTCTTCTGTGTGGTCTGGGTGGGATAGTATCCTGTGGTATAACACACACTATGATAACCCCGCTAGATTTGATCAAATGCCGATTGCAGGTATATTGTAATTGTTATTTCCATTTTATTTCCCACTTAATATAAAGGCAGGGTATTACTTCTTCAAACGATAAACGTACACGTCACGTTCCCATCCTCTGTATTTTACTCAATTCCAAATTCTCGTTCAAAATTTTTCTCACATTTCCACACAGGTTGATCGAGCCAAGTACCAAAATTTGGGTACTGGGTTTAAAGTGACCATAGCAGAAGAGGGGGTGCTTGGTTTATCACGAGGATGGTTACCCACTTTGTTGGGTTACTCAACTCAGGGTTTATTCAAATTTGGATTATACGAATTCTTCAAGGTGTACTATGCCAAATTAGTCGACGAAGAAATTGCGTTCGAGTATCGAACCTGGTTGTATTTAATGAGTTCAGCATCGGCTGAATTCTTTGCAGATATTGGCCTGGCCCCCATGGAAGCTGTGAAGGTTTTTCCCTCGCCTAAAGTCAAACAATTTCACCCTCATTCATATATTCATCCCTATTGAATTCATCCCTCGATTTTCTAGGTGCGAATCCAAACATCTCCCGGCTTTACTACCTCCACAAGCAAAGCAGTGGGTATAATGATGCGGGAAGGAGGAGTTGGCGTCTTTTATAAGGGTCTAGTACCCTTGTGGTTCCGACAAGTACCCTACACGATGATGAAGTTCACTAGCTTTGAAAAGACTGTTGAAATTTTGTACCGTTTTGTCGTACCTAAGCCACGTTCTCAATGTACTAAAGGGGAACAACTTATTGTAACATTTGCAGCGGGTTACATCGCGGGAATTTTTTGTGCGGTTGTCAGCCATCCGGCTGATACCGTTGTCAGTAAATTAAATCAACAGAAAGGATCTACAGCCTTACAAATTGCAAAACAAGTCGGTTTCATGGGACTCTGGCATGGATTAGGACCGAGAATTATCATGATAGGAACATTGACTGCTCTTCAATGGTTCATTTACGACGCCTTCAAAGTATTCATGAAGATGCCGCGTCCCCCACCGGCAGAAGAAAAACGGAAACATTGAAATCACTAAATTTTTTAACAAACAAGCAATTTGCAAATAATCTGTACTAAATAAAAGCACATTGTGACAAGTGCGTTTAAAAATATCTATAACATCAAAATTCTGGAAAACAATTTCGACCGATATTTTGTTGGATAAATTTTGCGGACAATCAGAGTGTGTCTTCGGGAGCGGTTGACAGTTGTTCATTTTTTGACCTCAAGAGAGAATGACAAAGATTCGTGATAACTGAAGCGAAAGGGCCCGTCTGTTCCTCGCTTGAGCTCACCCTAATTATAATAGATAAAGAGAGGCGTATAGTAAAGAGGAAGACAGTATGAAAGTAAAACGAATAATGAGTCAGAAAGAGTCCCTGACTCCTAGACGTCAACTCGCGCATAAGAACTCTGCGGGAGTCAGTGCCAACGCGGCACGTGCTCAACTGTGGCCATCAAGGCATACGACGTTTACATCCACAACGGCCACAGTCCCTTGAATTTTAACTATCTGGTAAGAGAGCCACTCAATTCATTCAGTCAGCCAGTGAGACTGACGGAGTGTTTTTTTCTCCTTCCTTTTTGTTGATGAGGACTACTTCCCGTAGTTATTATTTTTTACGTTCATTCTTTTCGCCATCTTCACCATCAGGATTTTCTGGTTCACCTTCTTGCTCATTTTCATGTGGACATTAAAAACTTGGTGCAAATAAGAAAATAAAGAATTTAATTGTGATTACGAATGTTCAGTCAATGTGTAAATGAGTGTGTCTGCTTAGTTTATGTCGACTTTTCTTCATGCTCTATCAAAAGTGCCAATGACAGACTTGACAGTATTGACTGTCGTAATTATAATGAGATCAAAAAATACAAGAACCATCATCACAAGGGTTAATTAAATTTGATTGATTCCAATTTAGCAGAAGCTTATGATTCATTGTTCGATACTGCCGTGTTTTCTATAACTTTTTCTTTTTCTTTTCGCGTTCATTCACACCGAGACATCAATTTGTTAATTAACGGTCTCCGATCCTATTACCAAGATCCGTTACATCAACCTGGAATTTTCTTATCCATTCGTAGTCAGAACAATTTCAAAAATATCCCATCAATTAACTCGAATAAAAAAATCTAAACAACATCTTCCATTGACAAAGAAAAGGACAGTATGAAAAGAAGTAGACTAATAATGGTAAAGGGCCAATAAAATTCAGCACCAGTACGTGGGAAGACACTGGTTGCATGCTGGGGATATACGAACGTCAGACTGCTGCCTCAGTTGTAACCATTTACTCGTCAAGTTTATACTATACCATAAGAAGCTACATCGCCTTGAAGATATTTCATCGATTTGAAGCCGGAAAATTTGTAGGCTGTGTTATCAATATACTATTTATATAGTAAAAAAAAAAAAAAAAAACGTAATATAACGATACTATCTGTAATCAAATAATAGTATAATTCATATTCAAAGATTTAGACTCGTGATTATTTTATACTCGGTAGACATTCTACGTTGGCGCGCATTCGTTATAATAGCTGTTGGTGATAATTAATTGCCTCTTGTTTGTTCGCGACGATGGTATAACGGAAGACATTCCACTACACTCCACTGCAGCATTGTAAATTCTATTACATTAGGCAGTGAGTCTCGCTCGAAGCTATTTGAAGGAATGACATGATCCACGTGTCAATGAAGCAGTTATATTACGTACGACGTATATACAATACTATGTAATACTCATTAATTATTCAATGCCAAATTTTACGCCGGTTTATTATTTTCAATTTCATTATTTGCTTTGTATCATCAGTAACGTATGTACATACATACATACATACATACATACATACGTACGCTATGCAAGCGTTAGAAACTAATTTTTCGTGTATAAATTCAGGGATTTACTGACATATATTATTGTATTACGAGATTGTCATTTCAAGCTGGCAGACTAGATAGTGAACTTATCGTTGTTTTACATCCTGCAACCACACACTACATGAAACCACATTTGATATGATGAAGAACAGGAAAGTCCATAGTAAATTGATTCCCGTAGAGGCTTGGCATTAAATCTAACAAAGCGTCGAATGTGTCACGTATTTTGAAAGCTTGGTCATTTTGAACAGTCCAGTGTGTGCTTCAATTACTCGCTGAATAATTGCATGAGTCCATTTCATCAAACGTTCTATAATTTTCGTTATTTGGAAAGAATTCTTTCATCATATTACAAACTTTGGATGAGACTTTATCGTGCGTGGAGTTATTGGTTTTATATGAATTTTTTCAATACTATTAAACTCATTTTCATTTCTGATTTTTACAGATAATGATGGTGTTTCAAAGTGAAGATGAAATTCGATGAACACTGATTAATTATAATTATCAAAAATAAAGAACTATTTCAACGAATAGCAAGTTCCGCGTATTGGATTGTGATATAATATATTGTGAAAAGAAGAACGTTCCGGATTCAAAATGGAATTAGACTCTCAGCTTCTGCAGGGTGAGTAATAGACACAGCTTTATGATAATCATCGTGTTTCCCCGTGAATCCAGATTATAAGTTAAACTCGGATTCTTAGTATATTTATAATGATAAGAATTGTTGAACTTTATTGAATTTAGATTTATTTTATGCGTCTTGTAGTACGTGTATGTTTATAACTCCGCATTTAACATTTTTATCTTGTATCAGAAGTCACCACAGCTCTGATAAAGCTCGAGTTGATATGTTAAAGTTTAATATTAAACGCACGAGCCACACCCGTCTGCAGGATTCATATATTCGTACACTTTACAAATTTTAACAAAAATTGAGAGAAATTTAACGCTTTTTTGTCAAATAGTTTATCTCTTCGAGAAATTGGTTTACAGGTTCATCTATCAGGTTTAATAAATCATAAACGTATTATCCTTGAAGTCCATTTCTCAAGTGGCAACCTAAAAATCCTATCGAAAACTATATTGAGAACTTTGAAAAAAATTCAATACTTTCTCAATACAGTTCAGAATAGTATAACCATTCTCTAACAGTTGATTACAAGACGGTTCTCAACATCCTCGATGAAGAATTAATTGTAAATCATTTCCCCACTCCATTACTCACTCTAAATTTTCTCAGAATCTTTTTATACTCATTCATGATGTTGAATTCATTGGAAGTCACGAATTTTCGACAACTTAACGTACTTTGACAAAGATCGACGGTAACTAGTATGATTTAAAAAATCGTTCATGTCATCATCATATTTTTATATTATATTCCAATGCAGAATCTATGCAAAAACATCGTTGAACCTCCATGTAACATAACTATGAACGTGCGAATGAATTCCATTTACGATTGGTTTCACTAATTAAAATCCGTTATTACCTCACTACTTGTGAATATATTACACAACACACAATTGTATATAAACGGCTACAGCTGATACCAAAATTACACAATCAGGAACTACGACTGAGCCCATATTCCTCTTTTCAATTTCTATATACAATACATGAACTATCACAAAGCTGTTGAAAGGCACGTCAAGATTTATTCGCTGTCGATTTCGTTGTCGTTAAATCGTTTTTATTTTTTGTTGCACCGATTATTAACAACTAGGCGCAGCAATGTTCTGTGACATAGTTTCACGTCCCAAAATAAATTGATCTTGCTAATGTATGAGCTGACCCGTATAAAGAGTCACGAAATTGAGTGTAATTTTTCATTACAATTGACATTGAACCGTGAAAATTTATTCAAATATTAATTATCGATTAATTTTAGATCTCATGGAATTCTTGCAAACCCTAGAGAATTCCACACTTCCAGCAAAGGTTGAGGCCTTACGAGTAAGACTCATGGGTCGTATGCGAACAGCTTTATTATCGTCGGGTCATTACATGGACATGCAATCAGGAAAACCATTAAAGGATAATACTGGCTCTGATCATTCTTCCGAAGAATACGTGATACCAGATCAACGGCCTTTGCCTACCAAAAGCTCTCTGTATCCTCAACAACCTAAGAAGTCAGATAAAATCGAAGAGAAACCAAATTTATTGCCTCGAAAATCTCCTAATCCATCTCCTACTCCAACATTGGCACAACTTGTCTTACAGCCACCAATTGTTGCTACTGAAGAGGATGAAGAAATTTTAGAAGAATTAGAACCCCTCGATCCTGTAGTCGAAGTATACAATACCATGAACTTGACGAAGGCTCAATCTAAGTCACATCATTTTGGGCAACTTCAGAGAAGAGAGAAGTGGTTCTTATTCGAAAGTATACGCCCTTTTTGGGCAGGTAAGCTATCAACTTTATCACACGATAAATCATTGACAATTAACGCACTAGCATTGATTTACTGATTTTTAATGAGTTCGAACTGCTGTGGTATTCGAAAGAATTTAAGGAATCGAAAAAAAAATCGGATCTTTTTTTTTCTTTTGGCTGAGGAAAGTAATGCCAATTCTGATGGTGGAACTGATTATTTTCAGCTCTAGTAGGCTGGCATCTTTTATCCTTTGATAACAAGACAGACGTAAAACCCTCGCAGATATTATCCATCAAAGGATGCCTGTGCAGACCAGTGGCCTCGTCGCCACGAAATACGAAAAAATTGTCTGATTCAACATTTGAGCTTTGTTACGGGAAGAATAAAACTTTCCAGGTAATGAAAGATCTTCATATGGGAAAAAACGCTGAATATATGAGATCAATCTTTACTTATGTATAATTGTCTAATTTATTTCAGTTCATTGCCTCAACTCCAAAAGAAATGCATCAATGGGTGGCCGCGATAGTACGATGGGAAATAAAGTCTCGAGATACAAATCATGTTCTTGCAGTTCAGAACGCAAGGCTTCCGCCACCTCCGCCTGTTTCAGAAGACGAACTATCCTCGGAAGAGAAAGACCAGAATGAGGAATACATCGAGGTTGATCTTGTTATTGATAATCTTGCAGAAGCTTTGGCCAATCCTCCGAAGGTTTTCAGACCAAATCAGCCAAAACCTTCGACCGTAAATCTTCAAAAGCCAGCTGCATCGCCGATTTATCCAAAACGAATAGTGAACAGGGTTCTTCCTCCTCCACCTTCGGCGAAACGAGATTCTGAACAGGATGAGGATGTATATCAAGTAATTGAGGAGAATAATCATAATCAGCCTTCCACAAGCATCAATTCCAATTGCAAAATCGGACAGAGAGAATCTTCGACTTCTACAGACGTCGACAGCAATGGGGTATTGTATGATGATTTAGATAATGTGATGAGGGAAGTTAAGGAAATTGAGGAAAAGAGTACCAGAAAAGAGGTAGAAAGAAATATCCCTGTCCAAGAAAGTGCTGAAGATGATGTAGGAACGTATGACGATGTGAACGTGGTGAGAATGGAAGTTGAAGAGATCAGAAGGATCGAAAATTCCGCAAAAGAATCTGCACTTGAAATTGACAAGGAAAAGAAGACTCCCAAAGAAGTGCCAACGAAATCATCACCGATGAAAAATTTCTTCGGGATATTTAAACAGAAAAATGAATCCCCACAGAAAGAAGGGGCAAAAAAAAACCCAGTAATTTCAGCCCCGCAACGGCCGGTTAAAACACCAGTTTCAACTGAACTACCCATTGCACAAAACTCTTCGGTAGTTCTAGAAACTCGCAGTAATAATCAGATACTCCCAGATCTATCAGACTACAATAGCCCGCCGCATCCGAGACCAGTTGATGGTGAAACACCAGTTTCCAACGGTGGGGATGACGAAGAGGAAGCAATTTATGATGATATTTGTAACAGGAATTACGAATTCAATAATCACACAGTCAGCAATAAAAAGGATGAAAATATAATAACGAAGAATAATCCAATCCGTAAAGAGGAATACCCACCGATGACAAATGTTCATAAAAACGTTGTGCGTAATTTGAATGAAAAATTCAAACATGAAATTTACCAAAATGAAACCGGGAATTCAAATGTTGACGATGATTCAGAACATTATAAAGTACCGAGGCTAGACGCTAATGCACATATGCATATCCCAGTCGAAGATGATGATACTGAGAAAATTTACGACGACGTGGCTATCGTGGCTCAAAAAAAACGCGAGATTGTACAAGCTAAAGAAAAACCATCGGTAGTAAGTAAGCCAAAATATAATCGAGGTCCTGCAGTATTGGCAAAACCATTTGAAAAGAACTTTCTTAACAAATTGAACAAATTTACATCATCGGCAGCAGAAAAATCCGCAATCGAGAAAAACAAGCAGCACAGATATAGTCCTGGTAAAAAATCCAAACCACAAGATGCCATTATAACTTTAAAAAAACATCAGCTAATGTCTGCTGATGAACAAATTTACGATGATTGCCAGGCAACGAAAGGATAGTCTAAACATATCTTCAGTTATATTGTTATGGTGATTTACGTTACATGATATTTTTTATTCTATTTAAGTATTAAAAAAAAGAAAAGATAAAAATATATTAGTATCCTCTGGGTGGATGCAAATCGAGACAAAACAGAGCATAGATCTAAACGAACGTAAGAAAAACAGTATTCTATTAAAAAAAACTAAAGATATAAAAAGATTACGATGCCCTAAGTACGTGCTATAACATAATTAATTTTGGTACCTGCTGTTAACTCTTTACTATAAATGTAATACTCGTTGGTATATAATAAGGCTTTTAAGAGTTAAATAGCCGTAAATATAATTTTTTTTATACTTTTGTACATATGTGATATTTTTCATTCTGTATATACGGAGAAACATTGCTGAATAAATGTTTGCCATTATGAATAAGTTTTTTTTTTTATAAATAAAGTATTTAGTAAAACGCACTTTAACATCGTAGAGAAAGACATATACGTAGCTACATACTTTATATTGAAACAATGCTTGAAATGAGTTTAAAGTTTTTGAATATCCATTTAAGGCGTTTGACTTATACCGTAAGTATCTGTATAATAAGTAAATAAACTTTCATATATATATATATTCGAATCAATGTGCGAAATTTTATTTTCATACATTATTATATTACTTTGCTTTTATTTTCGGTTTTCAACAATGATGTATCAATGGATTTAAATTAAGTAATATATTTTATCAATATTAACAATTGTAGATAAGCGCAGCAGGTTTAATTCATTCTGCGAATTGATAATCAAATTCGTATCCAATATTATATGTAAAGTAATACCTATCTAGATTTATTCATAAATCACTTTTTTTAGAATTTACCAAACTAAAGTACTTGGCGTAATATTCTTTAATAATAATTTGTACTTTATCAGTCCACGAAACAACGTTGTTAATGAACATTTGTAAATATTTAGTACCCAACTCTTGATATTGCCGGACTGGCTGACCAGTTTGGAGCTCCAAATAATTCGAAATGGAATTAGCCCGCTGCTGATCAAATAAAGGCAATGTCACAAAACCTAATAGAGCAAGGATACTCAATGTTGTTAGCCAGAATAACAGTCTAAACATACTTCTGCACAGTCTAGCTGTTGTTCCACCTGAAATATGAAAAACAAACTCTTTAATACACTTTATTCTTACAGTTTGGTTGAAAAAATGAAGAAATTTTACCAAAATCAGACATGGATATACCTTTCCTTGATGATATTTG
Organism: Macrophya annulata; assembly: GCA_963924015.1. NCBI lineage: Eukaryota > Metazoa > Arthropoda > Insecta > Hymenoptera > Tenthredinidae > Macrophya > Macrophya annulata. Next base: position 4,342,362 of record OZ001257.1, on the reverse strand, counting down.
TTCAGAAGTATTTGTGACCTCAGATTTCAATCTTGTTGCAGATGTGTGACCATTAATTTTCTGTCGTTCTGATTTAAGGCTTGTTGAGTTCTCCCTATCCACTTGTGATCTCGATTCCTTGTTCTCGGCCTTTTTCTTCTTTTTTTTACCGTCTTTTTTAGCCGGAGCTGAACCCCTTTCTGCTTCAACTGTTTCCAAACAATAGACGCGCATAATTAAATAACAGTTTGATTAAAAATTCAAAAGCTAATTAAATTAGTGTAAATTACATTCATTATTTGTATGAATTTTTTACCTGCTGCGACTGCGTTTATCCTACGTTGTTTGTCGTCGTCTATAGAGCGTTTAGCATTACTTAAATAATCTACAACGTTTCGAGCACAGGCTTGGCACTCTCTAGCATTGCTGCACAAGCCAGCAACACTTGCTACGCCTGGTGAGAGAGGATTTTCTTTCAAATCTAACCACTTGAGATTTTTGAGCTCGCCTAAACTCAATGGCAGTCGACTTATCTAAAATCAAATATTTGTTTATGTGATTACAGGTAATCGTAAAACACTTATTAGTGCATGTAGGATGTCCAAAAAGTCTAGTCTGTGATACATCGAGTTTTAATAACTGGTTTCCTAGGCTGTTTATTTCGCAATTTTATGCCAAATATTTAAGTCTGATGAACAAACTAATAAAGAATGTGAAATCAGTGATCAAGTAACGGCATCCCGAGGTACACGAATCCTTAAATTGCATAAATATGCTCCAGAAATTCAAGTCAATTGATAAAATTTCAAAAATTTTGAATAATTTAAGACCAATTATAGACTTTTTAGATTAAGTAGACACCCTCTCAAACTAAAAACTTTACCGAACATCAAATAACCTGATTACTGTAAAGATCTAGATACTTGAGCTGACGCATATCACCAAAATTTTCAGGCAGTTCCGTTAGCAAGTTTTTGCTCAAATCCAACTTCACTATCTGCGTTAAAGTAGAAAATGTTTTCTGAAATTAAAAATATTTGACAATGTTAAACAATACAGCAATCTTTTTGTGCTACAAATTAATCTCTCTATCAAACACAAAAAGACTCAGTTTATTAGATTTTATTCTTCAAGTTCTTTCTTGTTTGTCATAAATATATATTCCTATCACTGATAAATTTGTTCTAGTTGCAGCTATTTCTTCTGAAAGAAATTGTATCGCGGAAAATAAACAATAATTTCTTCAATTTCGTTTAATAAAATCGTTTTAACCAAACCTACAGGCAAAGAGACCAGCCTGTTGTTGGAGAGATCCAAGTGGGATGCTTTCCTGATCACAGCCTATAAAATAAAAATGAAAATTTAAAATACAAATACAAATAAAACTGAAAATTTTTGTTGATATCAAATGATGCATCGGTTTTTATTCAACAAATGGATACTTTAGGACTCGATTAATAAGCGAGGTGAATTTTGGTGATATATTATGATAATTAAAGAGAAGTAATTATTGATTAGACACTTACAATATCTTTTACAGGAACCTCTTGAAGGTCAGACATGCTAAGATCCAACGTATCATCTTGCAATTTATCCTTCAAATTCATCTTTAAAGACATTATTTTTTATCTGTTGAAAATGAATGAAGATATGAAAAATTTGATTTATATCTTTATATGTATGTGTGCACTTATTGATATGTTTGATGACGAAGAAGTGATTTTATTGGAAATGAAAGAAGGCTGATTGAATTTTTTTTTTTTAGATGTTTTTAGTCTTGAACTCGTGCGGATTGGTATATTTTTTTCATTACCGTTTTATTAATTAGCGTTTATTTTTCTTTCCGACTTGTGTTTCGTTCACTTATCTCATCAACTATCTATTATCGTACTAAAATCGCATGTAAATAAAACACCGTTGAATAAAAATTAACAGCAGCCGGCTGTATCTCACCGCGCCTATAGTTTTTGTATATAAAATGTTGATACTAGTATCCAAAACGTGGCTAAAAACTCATAGATGAAGGACTCAAAATAAACTGAAAGAATTACCTCTTCTTTTATCCTATATTCCAGTGACAGATAGAAGCAGATATAAATTACAACTTCCCAAATTCGTTACATCAAAATCCTAAAATACAGTCTGAGTTGTGTTGAACACTGCGTCCCAGATCCACGTAGTCAGTCAGATGCCGCAGTGTGGGGTGGAGTATTTTGACAGGCTTTTCTAGGGACCCTATACTACGGAAGACAGTAGGGCCAATTACATGTGGGTGTTCCAAAACTTTCATGCGGCATGCACTGTTGGTGTGACGTCACTTTGCAACGAAGCCCAACTTCATGAGATGCTTACAACCAGCATGTCGTAGTTATAATCCAAATCATAGATGGCGATACCACTTGGCACCCCTTCGACGCCAATAGCCGGGCAAGGACGAGCACTGTCCTTGACCTTGGTAAGAGCACTTGTCATGGGTGTGGGGTCAGTGGCCCTCATGGCGTCGGAGGGTTCGTATGAGGGTGTGTTAATGAGATACGACTGTAAAAAAACATCGCAATCCAAACGATGTATGACATAAGTATCATTCGAAAAATTTGTTAAATCTTTTCGTCGATGAGTATGAAAATTTCTTCCGTATTCAGAGTGTTTCTCAGTCTTACTTCCTGGTATTTATCTGTCACAATCGTATCTCATTTAGGCAGTCCCCATGCGTACCCTTTGTCGCCGCGAGTGCTGACGAGGGCCATTGACCCCACGACTATCTTCACTCAATGTCAAGTTCAGTGTTCCTACTTGCCCAGCTGATCGCGTCAAAGGGGTGCCGTATGGTATCGCCATCTCACGGAGGAATTGATCCTGACCACATGACTGCAGATTACGAACCACCACGTAATCAAGGGTACCAACATTATGATCTAGTTAGTCAAACGGATGACACGACACTTGACAGATCGCAGCCAGCTTCAGTGGGGACTAGGTGAAAGCGGAATGCAAATAAAAATAAATAATTATGTCATGAGCCCATGACAGTTAATCACGTGAATCACCGGAATCACTGATTTCAGCAAACTCATCATTCGTACTTCCCTAGAAGATAACGCAGTTCAGCCAGAATTATTCACGTAAGAAAAGCGTCCGAAGAAAATATTCTATCGAGTAGCTATTCACTACATCAATAAGTACATCATGTCTTATATTGCTTTGTCAATTTGATTAATAAATGATGACTACGTGGCAATAATTTATTTCAAAAAAGAATTGTATGTATGTACTACAATAAAATTTTTCTTTTTCTTATGCGAATATTTATTGTGTTCATCCTGACAAACCGCGACTAATATTCACTTCGTAATCTAATCAGAGTAGTTAATAACATATTGTCAGGATAAATATAACAACGACAGCGCTTATTTTTTCATAAAGTTTAATCAAACTCCGTACATTTCCGAAGATTGAAGTCCAAACACTGAGCTGGTAACAGTCATATTGACAGGACAAGCACGAGCCTCCTCTCAGATTAGATAAATTTATCCAGTCCACCAGGCAACTTCAAGATTAACAAACTAGATAAGGCTGGTTTCATTGCTATATAAGACAGTACTTCGCGATCTATTCACTCGTTAATATCTAGTATCATATATTTTTCCACCTGTATCTTTTGTATGTACAGTAAGATAGTACCTATTAATATTTCTTTTTATTGACCAAATAAAGTTTCTCATTGCAACACACGTACTATCATTATCATATTTTATTTTATTAGACAACAAATTGCTGACAACACCTGTCCAACAACAATGGCTTTGCCACTACCACCTACTCTAAAAAAATTGTTCAGGTAAGAATATTTATTATTGTTATTGTTCTTCTTTTGTTTGCAGCCAGTTCACATTTTATTATTTATGATTTATTTTATTTACAATCAGTTCTTTGATACCGATCATTGAATAAATTGCAATTCTATTTCTTGTCTAAATTTTATAATCGATCATTAGCATTATCATTTAAAACATTTGACCAGTAAAATTTTTCGTATTATACCAACTATGTTAATTAGTGCCATTCGTTTTCAGAGATATACCTTATTTTATCAATAAATAGAAATTTAATAAGACAAACGATAATTTATTGTCAGATTGAAGAGAAAATATTCTCATCATCAGTCACTGACACAATTTTTCACAATCGTTATTCAGTCATTGACAAATTGACATCTACCCATAAATTGTATCTTCTTATCTATTGATATGTATTATGATTAAATTTTTCACAAAAATTAATCCATATTAAGCTGATTTATATCATTATAGTTGAATTATCAGTTGATAATACGTTTCGTAATGGTCCATCCATCAATTGGAGTGACTTTAGAAATACATACCTATATCAGATTGAAGATTATTAAGAGATATGTAATGAAGAAATAAATGAAAGGAATTATTTTCAGAGCTATTAAAATATCCTTGTCTCGTTCTTTGATAATATTGATTATTAGCTACCAATAATCGATGAAGATCTTACATATTCTTCAATTTTTTCTTACAGCCATGTAGACGCTCACAAAGCTGAGTACATTGAGACTCTTCGCGAGGTTGTAGCGATAAAATCAGTATCCGCATGGCCAGACAAAAGAGATGAAATAGTTAAGATGATGCAATGGGCTGAGAAGAAGCTTGTAGAATTGGGAACTACTACAGAACTTGTGGATATTGGAATGCAAACACTTCCTGATGGAAAGGAGATTCCACTGCCTCCAATTCTGCTAGGAAACCTTGGTTCTGACCCCAAAAAGAAGACCGTGCTGTTGTATGGCCATCTAGATGTTCAACCTGCTTTAATCGAAGATGGTTGGGACACTGAGCCTTTTACTTTGGTTGAAAAGGACGGAAAATTATTCGGCAGAGGGAGCACTGATGATAAAGGGCCAGTTCTTGGCTGGATCCATGCTCTGCAGGGCTACAAGGCTATTGGAGAAGAAATTCCTGTTAATATAAAAGTAAATATCGAACCTTGAAGTCGACTTTTAAATATAAATCAAAGTACAATCAACTGATTCATCGTTTAATCCGCATTTTTTTTTTCAGTTCGTTTTTGAAGGTATGGAAGAAAGCGGTAGTGAGGGTCTCGACGAGCTTTTATGGGAACGTAAAGATACCTTTTTAAAAGGTACAGATTATGTATGCATCTCTGATAATTACTGGCTGGGAACAACAAAGCCTTGTATAACGTACGGTCTCCGTGGTATTTGCTATTTTTATCTGGAGGTCAGCTGTGCGGCAAAAGATTTGCACAGTGGTACTTTCGGCGGTACTGTACATGAAGCTATGTCTGATTTAATATACCTAATGAACACGTTGGTCGATGTTAATGGACGGATTCAAGTAGAGGGAATATATGATAAAGTCGCTAAGATTACCGACACTGAACTCAAAAGTTATGAGACTATTGAATTCGACGTTAATGAATTTCGTACCAGTGTTGGAACTAGCAGATTGGCTCATAAGGAGGACAAGGTTTGCATAATTCCTCATGAATTAAAGACATTTATTCATTTTTTTCTTAAAGGAGAAGTTTGAAAGCTTAGAACGCCCGCAATATATGATGATTACATTTTATGATATATAAACAAAGTAAAACTTGATTATTTTGATAAAACAGACGCAGCTTTTGATGCACCGTTGGCGCTTCCCAAGTCTAACTCTTCACGGTATTGAAGGAGCCTTTAGTGAGCCTGGCGCAAAGACTGTGATACCAAGAAAAGTAATTGGCAAATTTTCTATAAGATTAGTTCCTGATATGACGCCTGATGAGGTAGAAAAGCAGGTTGCAAGTTACCTAGAAAAGCAATGGGCAACTAGAGGGAGTCCTAATTCATGGAAAATCAGTATGGCTCATGGCGGTAAACCATGGACCGAAAATCCAGACCATCCGCATTACGTAGCAGGACGTAAAGCTACCAAACACGTCTACAAAGTTGATCCAGATTTGTCAAGAGAAGGTGGCTCTATACCTGTAACGCTTACTTTCCAAGAAGTTACCGGCAAGAATGTTCTTCTATTACCAGTTGGATGTGGTGATGACGGCGCCCATTCTCAAAACGAAAAGCTCAACGTGCTCAACTACATCGAAGGCGTAAGTCATTGAAAATTAAATATTTTGAGTTTTTGACGATTTTGGTTTGACTTTTTTTTTGTTTTTAAACTTTTCCGCAAGTCTGAGGAGGCAATGGATAATTATAATCGTTTTTCTTTTGCTTTCAGACAAAATTACTTGGAGCTTATCTCTACGAAGTTGCTCAACTGTAAACCTAAATCTTCCAGCAAAAAAAAAATCTGTGAATGGTGAACGATACTACAACTGTTTTGAATTATTATTACCAAACAAAATATTATAATAATATTGAACTGTACCGATTTTAATACATAAATAAAGATTGATACGTTATTACATTTTTTGTAAAAAAATATTTTTTCTATCGTAACCTCAAACTGTAGGATTATTCTCTGTAAGATATGAGAAAAAAATTATTAATAATTATTAATTACATTAACATGGGGTATTATTTAACAGAATTTATATAGCATCAACAAAAAAGGATAGAGAAACTTAATACGATGATTAAAACATAATACATGGTTAAATTATATATTAATTAAACAAAAATCTGTAATTATTCGAAGTTTACTGTTTCTTTTCCATACGAAGCGTCCATGCAGGTTCTCCTTTGTTACTATTTATTGGTAAGTGAATCCAAACAGTTTTGAAGTCTTGTTCCCACTGTAAATTCCAAAAAAATAGAGGTAATAGAATAATAAACATTGGTAAAATCATTTTTAAGTATAATAAGCACCTTGAGCTGTTCAAAAGTCGAGAGTAAAAAAATTTCGACATCATCTGGTAGCTGGATTGCTCCTAAACGTAAAATATTGTCTTCAGGCCAACTGAGGAGAGTTGCATAGACCCTTTTACGGTTTGCACTTATCGTGTACCATACATCTCCAGTCAATGTATCATTCTGTACACCCCATGGCCTGCTGCCATAAATCGCCTCCCCATTTACTGCTAGCCAATTTCCTGTGTAATAAACAGATTATAATAAAAAGAAAGAATAACTACGAGACAATTGAATAGCGGCCAGATTAGACGGAATAGAATCATAAAAGTTGAGTCTATCTCCAGCTGCTTCATGAGAAAAATAATGAAAATTGGCTCGACAATATTCAGAAATTAGTTTATGAGCGGATTTAGTTATTACCTAGGCCTTTGAGTCTATCCTCAAAGATTGGAGAGATAATGCCATCTTTAGTCGGCCCAACATTGATAAGTATGTTTCCACCACAGCTGACGGTGACTACTAGTTCACGAACTAACTCTTGTGTTGTTAGATAGTCAGACAAAACTGCGTTTCTTCTAAATCCCCAAGAGACTTTATCGATAGTCATGCAGTTTTCCCATTTATGTTGTTGAAGCACACCTGAAAGTAGGATAAGATAATGATGTTATACTTTGTGGAAGACTTGATAAATAGAATATCATAAAACCTTGGCAAGTTCAAAAAACTCTATTTACCTGGATTATAACGATCTGTGCAGGTGTAAAATCCCCCGTGATGACACGGTATATTAGATCCCCATCTGTCATTAACTACGACTGTATCTTTTACAGGACTATCGTTGTATAACCAGGCTAAAAATTCCTTAGATTTCCAATATTTGTCTGTCGCATCCCAGTCTCCATCTGACCAAACAACTTCCGGACGGTAAATATTTACTAGTTCAAGAAGCTCAGGGTAAATCTTCTTTGTTACAAACTCATCAGTTCTGTATTTGTTATTCTTGTCGTTTAGGTACATCGGATTAAACCATTCGTACAGCGAGTGATACAAACCAAATTTCATATCTGTGTTCTTTCTCACAGCATCTGCTAATTCCCCTATGAAATTGAAAGACGAAAGCATGTTAATTTTTTGATTTAAATTAAAAGCAAGAAAATTGGTATAGTTCTTTCGGATATATTTAAGAGTTTTTAATCTTTGAAAAACTCATTGTATAATCATTAGATGTTTATTAGTGAAAATTTATGAATTTCAAAATCCTTTAAGATGGAATTGCTTTGAAAAGGTAAACTATTTGGTTTTTGCAATGCTTTAAATCTTCAACCAACTTGAATTGATGAGTAATCAGGTAATCTACAAACCGACAAGATCTCTGTGTGGTCCAGTGTCAACAGAGTTCCAACTAAAGCTATACCTTGATGGCCACAGGGTAAAACCTTCATGATGTTTGCTGGTCAAAACGACATACTTGGCTCCTGCTGATTCGAACAACTTACTCCATTGAGTAGCGTTGAAAAATTGAGCAGTTAATTCTGGCGCAAAATCTTGGTAACTAAAATTAGGCGGGTATGATTTCTCCATGAAATCAATATACTTTGTGCTGTTCACGACTGAAAATAAATAAAAAATGAAAAGACAATTTTATAAAACAATAATCAAATATTTGAAAATTTATAATAAACTACTTTGAACATATTATACAACTACTTTTTTCATCATTCAGAATAGTAAAATAAAAAAAAAATAATAAAAAAAAATTACGTTATTCTTGTAGTTATTAATATACTCACGTTTCCAATTAGACCAAAACCATTCAGAGCCAAAACTGGGAACACTGAAAACACCCCAGTGAATAAATATTCCAACTTTAGCGTCGTCGTACCATTGTGGTAAAACTCTATTATCTAGACTCTCCCAGGTTGGTAGAAATCGTGGTTTACTGACTGTGGAATCGGCATTCGGTTCAATCGGATTAGAACTTTTGTTCCTTTGTTCATCAACATCGTGATCTGTTTCGATGTGATTATCTAGTTGACAGGAATAGATCGAGAGGCAAGAGCATACGAGTAAAATAGCTCGCAGAATCATGATTTTTCGTTAAATTCAGATACTAGTAAATATTTTTATGGAATGATTAAGTATTAAAACGTTGAAGAATTGAAGCGCAGAAACGCCTCCCTGCTTGTTATATGTTCCTACCGCTTATCAAAGCTGTCGAAGATTTGTTTAGGTTATGAACGTAATTATACATACAACGCGCCTTATCAATTCACTGTATACCAGATAAGGACTCTTTGTTATTAAACATGAAAAAATGAGGGCGGGTATGGAAAACCGAGAAAAATAAAGAAACAAAGTCTGCTGCTAACGAATGGTAATAGTCACACTAATAATACTGTAAACAATCCGGATGACGGATTCTGATAAAGCCGGGGAGCTACACGATACGTGGCAATTCGAAAATACAATAATAATGCCTTTTGCGAAAGTTACATAACTTTGAGTTATATACCATGACTGCTTACGAACATATACAAATTTATTGATATCAAATCAATTAGCAGCTGAAATATCGTATACTCGGTGTATACTCCTCAAGTTGACAATGAGCTCATCTTTTGTTTACATTCGAACTGCGCCGCATACTGTAAATTTTAGATTATAATAAAATATTGATCTACATAATGTGACGGTGAAAACCCGAATGAATACTTCAACTAAGTTCTAAGATTGAATATATAATATTTGCTGCATTGTATCGAGACTTTGCATAACTGTATTTTTCCATTGAAATTATAAGGTTTAAACCACGTTGTAAACATTAATTGATCCAAGTGGCAGCGCTGTCTGATGAAAATTTTATAAACTAGTTTTGGCGCAAACAAATAGGCGGGAAACAATTTGAATCCTCTGAATTCTTTAACTTATGAATAATTTTTGTTGATTTGAAATTGTCGATGACCATTGGAAAAGAAATCTATTAAAAGTTACTATTTTTCTGTCTTTAATCCGTTGTATTATTGTATATTATATGACCTAGTTAATTTGCAATAGGAGGAAAATAAAGGTGATCGAATTATTGAAGCATGTTTATAAAAATTGCATACAATAACATTGAATTATTGTACGATAGTTTCTACAATCAACTTTCATAACATTTGTTTCTTAGCAACATTAGCGTGTTACATTTCATTTTATACTTACATTCGTCCTCATACATTCGAGACCATACCTGATATAATATCAAATAATAAAAACGTACACAGCCTACCATACAATAATATAGCTGCTTACCTAATATCTAAGCTCTGGGAGCCTTTTGAAGTCTCTTAGCAATGAATGAAATATAAAGATTATTATTTACAGTTTCATATTCTTGGGTATACGCGTGATATAGTTTATAATATAACTGGTAGAGAAATATTATGCCTGCATTTTCACATTAGGTATTATTATTCTATCAGATTTCTAACATCTTTTAGAACATTTATTAATCCTATTTTTATTATTCTTACAAGCTAATATCTCGTTGGAAATTTCACATTTGGATTGCATAGATTATGGACGTTTAAGAGATCAAATAAATTGTTAAATCGCAATAGTATTATTACGCTCTTATAATTACTTAAGCACGAATATTTCCTAACTATTGCTTCGATTCAATTTGGTTGACCTTCGTTTTTTTAAGATACGTTTTAAACAGCAAATTAATAGAATCACTCTGCGCCATAATAAATATATGGTCAATAATCATCACAATTTTATTCAAAGTTTTAACAAGAGATAAACGTAATCAATCATTGCTACCCAAGTGTGACATGCTCTGAAAGGAAAGGGTCAAAATTGTGAAGTATTCAAACCATGTAGATTTTTTCCCTAATCAATAACATCGTCTAACAGTTTTCAATCTTAGTACTTATCACTTATCGGTAACAGCTAGATCATTTTCAACATTCAGGGTTGATTTGCTAATGCTACTTTTACCGTAGCTAATGATTTTCTTAAAGAATGTATAATTTTTACATCAAAAATATTTTTAACAATCTATCAGCGGTCCCATGATAATTAACACGCTTGAATGTTATTTTCATTTCATTTGGAAAGCAAGAATCAAGAAGAGTCTGCAGTTTTTAAAAGCCTTCTTTATTCACTGTTATACCTATATGCAAACTAATCGGAGTCTATTTTTGAATCGAAACTTTTGCCGTTTTTATAAAATACTTAGAACACTTTGTTCACAATGATAAAAGCCTTTGCCTCTAGACATCATAAAGAAGTACAACATCTAAGATAGCTTTTTAGGATTACTCAGCCACTATTGCAAAGGACTGAAAGAAAACTATAATTAAAAAAAAAAAAAAACGTGCACGTTTATGAAACCGAATGTTATAATGTTATGCCCTTATGTAATGCTAACATGATTATCATAGTTCCACAGAACATTTGTACATTTAATCAATTAACCCTTTCCTGTTTAAACTATGAGAATGTATCACGTACCATTAATAATATCGATTGTTAAACGAGTTTTGGGTAAGAAATATGCCAATAAGCGCAGATATGACAATTTATCACAATTTCTAGTGTAACAATTCTCAGATATTCATGTCTGAAAAATAAAGAAGTAATTCAAGAGTTCATCTCTATAAATAATAATTCTTTAGAACATCTGACCAATTACAGCGAGGGATCTAACAGCAGATTGGACATTATTAACATGAATATGATGCGCAACTGCGTGATGATGTTCCTCGACTAATCCAATCTCTCCATATTGAGCTCTACAACGTTTTTGATGAGCAAACAAACTCCCACTGTGACTATAAGCTGCTCCGCAAGTCTTACAAACGTAAGGTTTTTCACCTGAATGAGTATAAGTGTGTTCCTTCAATGTGCTAAGTCTCTTAAAAGCTTTACCGCATGTTTTGCATAGATAATTAGCTTCTCCAGTATGCCGAGTCAAGTGGCGTCTAAAAGCTGAGCTAACGGCGAATGCTGCACTACAAACGTGGCAAACAAACGGTTTGTCGCCTGTATGTATGCGAAGATGATTAGCCAAGCTTGTTGTTGTGGTAAAACCACTGTTGCATATTTTACAAACATGTGGTTTGACCCCGGTGTGAGTTCTCATGTGATAAGTTAGGGACGAGTTGCTTGGATATACTTTGCTGCAAATATGGCAAAGATATTCACGAGGGACTTTTTCCTTTGGTTTATTATGTGTTTTCTGATGAAGAGCGAGTCTGGCTTGGCTTGCGCAAACCTTTTTGCATATTTCACACGTTGCTGGCTCGGCTTTTGGCTTATGCATAGAAACGTGACGTCTTAGCCCCTTTTTTGTTGCCATAATCTTATCACAATGTTGGCATTTGTATTCCCCACCGCCATCTTCGTCGCTTCCGTCTTTTTTCACACTATCGCTGTTACTTGTTGTTAAATTTTCACTCTGATTAGGAAACGAATCGTCGTCAGAATCAAACAACTTGTTATCCTCGATCAAATTGTCCAGCAAACCATGACCGTGTTTCTCAGCGTGTTTTTTCAAAGTGTCTGGTCTGAAAAACCATTTCTTACAAACAGTACAAGAATATTTTTTGTCCCCATGAACAAGCCCGTGTCTTTTCAAATTCTTCAATGAAGAACAGTACTGGCTGCATTCTTGACATTTATATAATTCCGGAGCGTTTTCAAATTCGTCTGGTTCATTAATAGTTCCGATTTCGTCGTCCGTATCATCCTCTTTTGTAAGTTCCCTTTTTTGACATTTCTCGTTTGGATCATCATTATTAATCTGTTTAATAATGTCGTTTACTTTTTCTGTATGAGATTTCAAGTGGCGTACTAAACTTTGTGGTTTTGAAAAAGACGCGTGGCACAATTGGCAAGCGTGCGGTTTAGAGGCATGAATCTTTTTGTGTTTCTCCATATTTTCAAGCTTGTAAAACATCTTGAAACAGATATTGCATTTGTGTTTTTTGTCGTGAACAAGGGAATGTTTCTTCAACCCCTTCTGGGTCGCGTATCTTTTCAAGCATACTTTACATTTGAATTTCATTACATCAGAGTCTTGACTGTCACTACTTGGCTCGTAATAATCATCGTTAACTTCATCGTCGCTGTAGCTTTTTGCCGGTAAAGATTTCGCCTTTCTACTATAGGTTCGTTTAGTAGGGGGTTTATCTTCCTCCTCTGTATTATCGTTTAGCAAACCAACTACGAGGTATTCTTCTTCTAACATATCGTTGCTTTTTATCTCTTCTTGTTTTTCTTCGTGTAACTCTATCTCCTTTTCTTCCATAGTCACCAGTTCCCCAGCCTCTGCTAACTCTCTTTGTGGAAATGGAGAATGATGAGTGGTCTCTTCCAATGTTCCTGCACCCTCCTCGTCCTTGCTTCCTTCAAACCCAATGTTACATATAAAAATCTTATTCTCTTCCATAGTTTCTTCGGTTACTTTATTTTCCTCAACGCAGGATTCTGACCGTGAAAATGTTTCATTTGTACTTGCAAACTCCTGAGCATTTGCAGACTGCATTTCTTGTTTAACAAAATAATTCTCTTGAGGACTCGACACTTTCTTTGTCAGAACTATTCGCGTTTGGGGATCCGTTTGGGTGCTGGAATCCTGGAATAAAAAAAGATCATTATTACCAAGACCAAAATATCTTAAAAATCCAAGGTTTGTTCTGTTGAAGTCTTATTTCGAGTAAATTAAAGCAAGTAGTGAGAAAAACTATTCTTTCAGTTAAAACTTAAGTTCCAAAATGTAAATTATTGATTTTTATTTAATGACGAACCGTGACGTTAGACTTTGCTGGTTTATTGTAATACAATCGCAATCGAGCATCAGAGTGTTGACACTGTTGTCTAAAATCATGAGCAACAGTTGCCTTGTAGATACAGACTTCACAGATTAATGAAGGCAGGCCATCTTGTTCCTGGATTTCAATAGATCCACAAACTTGTATTTTTTGATAAAGTCCAGCAAAATCATCTGCTTCTGGATCGGAGCAAAATATCGACGTCAAATTGGTACTTTCCGAAAGACATACTCTACATGCTCTGTCTAGATTAAGCGGCAAGCCAAAGTAGTTTGAATTCATCGTCATCGCCAAGAACAAACTTTACAATTACCACTACGTCTCTGCAATGGAAATTCATTAGTCATTAATAAAATTTGTTTAAAAAATGGAGAGTGTAGCCAAATATTCTTCATTTTGAGAGTTGTGATCAAATTTCTTTGATCGAAAAAGTGTATTTACCGTTTATTGAACAGCAATTGAGCTAATGATTCTTTACTAGTCGATTCATAGCGTGATATTAATGTTATTCATTGTGAAGTCACTTAATTCTCCTCCAAGTTTGAGATTTGGTACAGGATTTACTCTGTTTTGCAAACCTGCACGAATTTAATTATTTTAAGAATTAAAGATTAAAATGTGCTTATCAAGTGTCGAAAATAAATTGAAATAGAAAGAAAAAAGAAGATTGAATGATTTTTTTTAAACACATACATAAAAAGATTAGCAAGTAGTTTAGACAAAAGATTGGTGACTAAAATTCTTTCATAATTACTTCGAAAATGGAGTGATAAAAAAATGATGAAAAATAAGCGAGTTGGTAACCATGTAGAATTTCATATGTTCATTGATAAAAACAAAAAAAATATTGATACAGTATCGTAAATAATCCATAAATTGTGTCATGAATGAAAATTAAGGTTAAATGTATTTGAGGATGCGAAATGGAGCGCTAAATTTTTGAAAAATTGACAATATCTGACGTTGATTGATTGTCTTTCCTAACCTTTTTTTTTAAATACATAACAATTTGAAAATCTATGTAATAAGTATTTGAAATGGTGTTAAATAAAAAAAGAGGTTCTCAACCTTGATACGTTTGACGCCGCGTGAACGTGTCACGATCTTGAATTACTGTAGCAGCAGTGATGCCCAGGCAGTCGGAACATTTGTAGACTGATATGACTTTTTCAAGTTACGAATTAGCCTCCGTAGATATTAATTGTATTGTTCAAATTAACAGACCCCCGGCTGTATGATATTCGTCACAAGCTACACAAGCTCATAAAATTCTTTCTTTCACCACTTTGGACCGTCTTCCTTTTGTTCAATGGCTTCTTCAAGCACCTCTGCTATTATGTTTCACCCTCGAGGTTGAGAACAGCCTCTTTCCCTAATACTTAGAGCGACATCTATCAATCGCAGTCAGAACTACATTCATAAATTTGAAAAAAGAATAGAACAAAAAGGAAAACGTGCAATAATTCGAGTCTGATCTATGACATTGAACCTAGATTTGAATTTCTTCATTACTTTGATCTTACTGTTCTGTCTTTTCAAATATCTTTCGTTATTCAAAGATATGACTGATCGGCTAATCAAATGATGAAGTATCAGCCACTAAATATTGTCCTTGCCGCCGAAGTTATCAATACGATTAAAATGGTTCGAAAAAGATATACAATTTTAAAAATAAGAGTTTTTTTGCTTTGTAAAATATTTTTCAGGTACTAAATACGTGCGTACGGTAATGAAAATTAAATTAACGAAAAATTGGAAATGAAATTGAAATTTTTTCGGGAACTTCCTTACCGACAGAAAATCAATAATTTGCGATGTTTGTGTGGTTGTTGCTTCCGGCAATAGATGCTATTGCAAATTTTGCAATATGTCAATAAATTTGTTGTGGAATTTCTTTGCTTGATTCTAACCATTTCTAACCTCAGATACCCAATACATCCGAAATGTCAATTCCTAACAATTGTCAATATTTTGTAAAACGAAAAAAGCGTTATTGTCGAATGACAATAAAAGAAGGCAGTAATTATTGCGGTGAACATTTCCCTGTAGAAAAAGAATCGGAATTAGTTGATAACGGAGATGATAAACAGAGTCGGAAGAGAGTCTTATGTCCTTTAGACCCGACCCAGTACGTATCTCCTCTATAAAGATATTTTTATTCTTTCTTCAATATCTATTATATAAACTTCACATTAAGTTTATAGAATTTTTCTAGCACTTGTTATGCTACCAAACTAACCAAACATCTTAAAGTCTGTAACATCAAACAACTGAGAGATGCACAGCCAGATTATATTGTCAAAGGAATTAACTCTGGCAATTCAATTTCTAAGCCTCCAGAACACGTCCCGTTATCACAACTTGACGATACTACTTTGGACAATGTTTTAAAAAAAATCGATGCTGCGTTTGGTTTGTATTAAAAAAATTTAATGTTAATTGTTTTTTCTTTGCACAAAGTTTTCTTATCTGATCAAAAAATTGTGTACTACACAAAAAGACCATTAATCATTGTTCCAAAACTTTTTTTTATCACTCATCAGAATTTTCACATTGATTTAGTTCATATTTTGTAAAATTCAACTGATTTATACATCTTCTGTTGCATCAAAAGTATTGTAATATTTTCAGAAACTATACCAGATGTTCCGGAGGTGATACTGACTCATTCGGTACTGAAAAACGAGTTGAGTAACACAACTTACGGAAAAGATGTAAGAAAACATTTGCTCCAAAATGCATCTTTGATTGCACATTTGGAGAGAGCTAACCTTGTTCGTGATAATACATGTTTTATTGAATTTGGGGCAGGAAAAGGTATGAAACTGTACATTTCCCCAGTTTAAATTATAAAGACATAATTATGCGAGTTGTTTTCAAAGGTTTTTACTATTTTTGTTTCTACAGGAAAGCTCACTTACTGGTTAGGACAGGCAATAAAGGATCAAAAGAGGTCTGCAGTTATGTTAGTAGATCGTTCAAGTCCCAGAAACAAGAGCGATAACAAATTAAAAAATGAAACCAACTCACTAAATGTAATAAGAGTCCGTGCTGATATTGCAGATCTTTCTTTAAACTCTGTTGAAGAGATTGAAAATTTTCAATACAAAGTTGGTATCGCTAAACACCTTTGCGGAGTTGCTACAGGTATCAAAAATTATAATTTCACTTCTATTTATTTTTCAGGTAGTAAAAATTTGCAAAATAATTTCAACTTTCTTATTTAATTCCCGATAATCAAATGATTGCTGATTTTATCTCATATTAAAAATTTTTCTCTCAGATCTGACAATGAGATGTTTGGTACAAGCAATGAGCAGTCAGCCTGAATTTAATGTGAGCGGTATGGTGGTTGCATTTTGTTGTCACCACAGATGCGATTATACTTCTTACGTTGGGAAAGATTATTTAGAAGAAACATGTGGTTTTTTACCATCCGAATTTTCTATACTTTGTAGCGTTGCTAGCTGGGCAACCTGCGGATCGGGTAAAAGTAGAAGTCTGAAAAATACTGCAGAGGATATCAATGAGAATAAAGATAGTGAAACGGAAATGTAATTTATATTTGAATTTATTGAAATTTTATAAAACTTAACTCGTGAAAGTAGCTGTAACTAATATTTTATAGTTTCATCTCCAAATTTTCACTTGTTAATAATTTTATTATTCTTTATTTGAAAAAAGAAAGGTTCGTGTCAATACTGAAATTCAAAATTTTTTATGTTTTCAGATCAGATTCTGTTAATTTACACCAAAAACGTGAATCTATGGGACGAAAGGTGAAGACATTATTGAATTGGGGTCGTGTTGAGTATCTAAAAACCGCTGGTTTTAATTGTGAATTAATTCATTATACATCTACAGACGTATCGTTAGAAAATATGTGTATAATAGCGACAAAAAAATCTACCTTATCATGATAATATAATATATGTATATATAAATTTCTACTTATATTGTATAATAAAAATATTGTCATCGTTATAAACATTACATGTCCCGTTTAATTTACTTCCAATATCCACCTATGCAAGTTTTATAATTTTTTCAACGGTTTTTTCTACATTTTCCTAAAAACTAAAGACATTTGTAAAATGGAAGAAACTTCGAAATTTGAATACATGATTTTATCATGTTCGATCATTTGTTCATTTGATTCGAATTATTATAAAATATTTGGAATTCGATGACCTGAAACACGAGCGCATATTACGTAGTATGTTCTTTGTTAGGATTTTGTACATACATCGCATATATTTGATTATTTGATAATGTATGTATATATGTATATGGGTTTAGTGTGGCGCTACGGCAACCATACAGTAGAACGGGTAAGGTTGGGCCTCGCCGAGCTTCCCTTCCATGATGCCGAATGAGAATAAGAAATGACTGTACCAGATATGTATGTATAGGTGTATAAGCCATTTACGGCCACAGAATATTCGCCCCACCCAAGCCTGACTACGGACACAACAAAACATTCCGGAGCTCGTAACACCACGATGGTATAGTAGAATACAAGCGAGGCGTAACCGTAGTAGAGAAGAGAAGAGTTAAAAGGAATTGTTCAATTATTATAGTGGTAATAGATTTCTAATTTCAGTTTGTGAATTACAGTGATATCGTGGATATCCGGTAAGTATTTTAACAAAAATTAAACTATTATATCTGCTAACTGTACGTAGTATACTTATAACTCGTTGAAAGTTAGCTATTCCCGTATGCATACGCTGAATAACTGTATACAGGACATCATCAGCGTTCAGGCTTTCGTAATTTACTATTTTATATACGTAAGCGCATATAGTTTTATGCTTAGAAAGTGGAGTAAGAATAAGAACAGAATTTATACTAATTCTGTATGATAGATCGCTTCTAGTTTGTCGAAATTATATTCTTAATCTTAAATATAAAGAAACCACTAAAAATGGCATAACGTATAATAGAATTTCTCGTTATATTGTACCTACTATACTCTCGCCACGCCTTTGAGAAATAAATTGATGAAATTAAGTGGGAGAAATGCTGTTTGAAATTAACAATTAAATATAAAATAGAGTAAATTACATTCGACTAATGGTATATAAAACATACATCAGTACATGTAATTTATTATAATAGTGTTAAATGTTGAAATAAATATACCTTCACAGTTTATATTATAATTATACAAATATTTATTAAGACCACTGTTTTGTCGGGTAATGAATAATATATTATAACGATATTAGACAAAAAATAATTATACACACTTTACAGCACCCAATATATATATTTTATCACCGCGCAAGTTATATTTTCATCATTCGTAAATGTAAATATAGAGCGGGAATTTGCAAATATGTTACAGTGCGCATACTTGCGGACTTAAAATTTGCCGACACAAAACACCTGATGCGTGCCATGTACACATATTTGCGTATACCTATTATATTTACATACATACATGTATATTATTATATTGAATTAGCCTATACCTCTATTATACGCGTATTTTATTTCTTCAAATTATACGTGTTTAAATATGTATAAACTATACATAAAATGATTGCTTGAATAAATATTTAAATATCATTATACCTATTCTATCGCAGCTGCAGTATAATAATTTTTGGTGTAACGTTAATCCCTATACATATAATGATAATTGTTTAGAAAGTTCGCGGCTATAATATTACATTCTTAGCGTTTACTGAAATTATTTCCCTTTTCTTTTTTTTCAGAACTAAGTGAGTAGTAAAAAAAAACAAAAAAAAAAATTTTGTAAAAAATGTCAATTCTAGACGACCGCGAGGAGTACCTGAAGAATCCATATTTCGCGGGTCACGAATACGGTGATTTTAGTCCATTCTACATCGTCATTACTATTTGCGCTGTCATTGGCGTTCTCCTATTTGCGCTCAACATAATTTTCTGCTGGTGTTCACCGTGGCGTAATTATTGGCAGGACCGACACACCGGTAAGTAGAATAATAATAATGATAATAATAATAATAATAATAATAATAATAATAATAATCAAAATGTTGAAACGAAATGAAAATTTTCAGGAAATCGTTGGGTTCAATCTCTCTGGACGAATACACCGCACAAAAATCCCCCCTTAGATTTAACAGAGCTGGAATCAGGTCTGACTACATACACGCGAAATCAGAGTCGAACAATTCAATATCATCATCCAGAATCTCATCCGGGACCTCCGCTACAGTCGCAACAATACATGGAATTGCAGAAACGAGAAAGTGATATTTAGAAGTCCCTTTTTTATTTGTTCTATAACAAAAAAAAAATAATCAAATTTTATCAGTGAAGATAATAATTGACATTTTTCGGCTATTCATTTTACTTCATTTACGGATTTTATAAATTTCATCCCAACAATATGTCTCTTCACGTATTTTGGCCAGCTAGTGCTTGTCTCACTCTTTTTATCGTCGGTGTAATAATGATTATATTAAAATACGGTCCGCGTTTATTCAACGCGAGACATACCCCGTTACCAACGGATCAGGAATGGGAGGAAAAGTCCTATTCCCGAGAAATATCCATTTCTATGGGATAGTATTATTATTTTAACATTTCAATGCGTCATTGTTCACGTATTTAGTTTGTTTCTTTCTTTTTTATTCTTTCTTATACGTCCGTACTTCAGAAATTATATACTAAATGACACCTTATCTCAAGGTATGTCCATTAATACCAGCTATTAATCTAACAAAAAAAAAACAAAACATTTCTATTTTCTATTACATTTGTTTAATACTATAGTTTTTTTTTTACGCTTTATACATATAGGTATATAATATATAACGTGAGTAACATTTCCGTCCAAGGAACGTAATCGTATCAATTTATCTCTGCGTGATTGTTATAACCATAAGCCTTTAGATAATATTATCTGCGAACCTTTTCCCAAGATTTTTTTATTTTTATTTTCATTTATATATATTTTTTTTTTTTCTTTTTTTTTTTTTGAGGGGAATGAGGGATAAAAGGACTGAAAGGTTTGAAGAGCTAGAGTATAATAGTTCGTAGAAGCCTGTCTTGTAAGGGTATAAAAAAAAGCAAACAGGGATATATTGAGGCTCTTGTATTCGTCAATGTCGAAATATCGACGAATCTCTATATCTGTACTATATTATTATTATGGCTTCCATAATCTATTGAAATTTATTTATATACATATTGGTATATACGTCTATATGTATACATATACAGGAAATTTTCTCATTCATTCTAGAATTTCTTTCGTTTCTCGACCAGATAAAATATAGATGTATATAATATAGGTGTATATCAGCGTTGCCAGATTTTTTTCGGGTAAAACGGGATTTTGAGTCTATTTGGGTAAAAAAAGCGGGATTCTTTGGTCGAAAGCGGGACATACTAAAAAAATGTATATAATTAGTAGTTTTTGAATACTTATCCTTTTACTTGAGTTTCAAACTAAGTTTACATGGCAATAGATAGCCAAAATAGCCATAGAAAATGTGTTTTCATGAAAATACGTTACTTTACTTTACTGATAACAATAACTGCTTGGTTTACCTTGTAGTTAGTCAGTTGAATCTTCAGAGGAATATAAATTATATTATATAATATAATTAAGTAAAACATTATTTACGAATTACTTATTTATATTTCTGTGAAGATTTAACTTCCTTTAAAGTTTCCCTTTCTTCTTTAACTCGCACCGCACTGTCGAGTAATCCCCGAAAAGCGGGACTGAGCCTGTCCCGCGCGGGACATCTAATTTTTTGCTAAAAATCGGGACGTCCCGCCAAAATCGGGACGTCTGGCAACGCTGGTGTATATGTATAATAATAATAATATGATACAATCGATCCTCCGAAGTACAAACATTTATAACGATAAAAAAAAAAAAACTGACAGAGGGTGAAAAGCGCATGAAAATTAGAATTCATAATATTAATTTTATCGCGTATATATCGATCAATGAAAATTTAATGTTTTTATCGCATTTTCGACGTTGAGACGATGAGCCTGATTAGTAAGTAACCTGCAGTAACTTTTCATCCGGAGTACTTGAGCTCTTTTTTTAAATCTATTCTTAAAACATTTTTAAAATCTCCTGGGTAAGATATACCTAGTCCGATAAATTCATCAAAAGGGATTTCTTCCTTTGTTTTTTTTTTTTTTTTGTACATTTTACAAGCATTTTCTGTTCGGTTATTAAGGTCCCGGCTGAAAACAAAAAAGAATTAAATAAATGAACAAAAAACACTACAAAGATTAACGAGAGATAAATAACACAAGCTTTCCAAGCGTAGTAAATATAATATAACATATTATATACAAGTTTATTAATATTTTAATTTTTACAAATTTATCAGAATATAATATATGCGTTATATATAATTATAACGTCGTTTATATTCATCCGTCCAACATCTTTTTAATATTATACATATAATGTATACAAAATCGATAGTTATATAGGTATATATATATTTTAGAATTTTTTCAAATAAAATGATATATACTATTGACAATCTACACGCTTACAAAATTTTTTATTCAAATATATTCCTACACCCACTTCATTCCCTCGTATATAATATTAGACTGAAATATCAGTATTTCAGTTTCATACAATATATTATCAATAAATCAATAGGAATGAAAAGAAAAACAAATATTTAACCGCCGTGTAGGGTCAGTTCGATTTCCCAGATGACATATAGGTATGTGTCTCTTCAGTCAACAATCAGGATCATATATTTCGTTTTCAAACTTTAGTTATCGTTCTATACCTACTCTGATTTTATCACATCGTATAAAAAAATAACGATATCTAACAAATTTCTTGCGGTTAAAATTCAGCGTTTTTAAGGGTCTGATGTGTTCGATGGTTGATATAGATCGTAGAAAGGTTATAGTGAAATAAAATTCAAGATACTTTTTTTTATTATTTATAGTTTTTACTTTTATTGACAACATTGGATTCTTCTTACAGGTGTAACGGTTACACGTTTCTTATATAATACGTAAATTATCTATATATATATTCATTCAATTTTTATGAATTACCATATAGTACTGTAATGATCGTTCTTTTCAATAAAAACAAAAAATATATATATAATTTATAATAGTTATAACCGAGAGGCCTGCACACCATAGTGGAAAAATAACTGATATACCTATATATTAGACCGAGCGAGCTGGTCGCGATCAATGATCCTCATAACTATACCTATATGTATTCTCATTACTTCTCTTGATTCACCCCGTCACTCCGTATGCCTATAATATGTAATGTAATTTATTATTCAGTATAATCAACGGATTTAATAACAGATTAAAAATCAGTCAATATCCAAAATCAAACAATCAAAATATAATCAGAGATAGAAAATGTTTGAACAAATTGATATATTCGCGTTAGTTTTAGGAGAATTATTTTGAATAGATTATTATTATACGAGATTGTTGATAACGATGAAAGTATAAAATACGCAGAAAAACTGGAAAGCGTTTCTCGCTCGGCCAGAGTGAAAGAAATTTTTCACTGCAGTAGAAAATGTTTTTCACAATATAAATAATTATGTATCACCTAATTATGGGGTAACGAAAATCTCGTACAGACTATTAAATATATAATGATAAGATAAAAATTGAAATGATTCTATATAAATCGTTACAATTATATTCCCTACAACGCTATGTTACAACGCAGTTAACACATCGAGATTTTGTGTTTAAAAATGTTATTTTTATATTATTATTATTATGATTATTTTTTTTTCGTTTTTTGTTTTTTTTTTAATATATTTTTTATTATTTTTTTATTTTTCTTGTTTTTGGCTTTAGTACACTACACAGAGAAGTCATAAGCACAATATCTGTTTATATATATATAATAGACGTTCAATGATAATCATAAGTAGTGGGATCCATAGAACGTAAGTAATGCTATCTTATTTCTATTAATAATAGAGAGTTATCTTATTTTGTAATGATGATATGGTGGGTGTAATTCAGACTAAACATTGGCCTGCTTGTGCTTGTCTGTCCGTCTGTATCAAAGGGTTGTTTAAATACAGAATAATTAATATATAACATCTACTACAATATAATAAAATATTTAAATAGACGTTATTATATATAATATTATTATAGATATCAATTATTATTTATTTATGTATTTTATTTTATTTATTTATTTATTTTTTCTTTGTTTCACACCGCATAACGTATATTAATGAAATTGGTATAGTGCGTTATAATAATTCAGTTCTTTTATCAATACACAATCATCGTAAATATATGTATAATAGCTGTCAATAATAATAATAAAGTCTGATAAGTACGCGACACAACGATATATATATTTCCATCTGAAGGGTGGCTTATTGTTAGAGCTGCATTATATATTTCTTTATTTCTAGTTCTTTCTTCGGTCTTTGTATTCAACTTGTAGTATATAAAGTGTTATACTTATATACAAATCGATGTCTGGAGGGAAGAAAAACGAGGTAATAACGAAAAAAGTAAGAAAAAAAAAAAAAAAAGAAATAAATAAAACTAAACTGGTAAAAAATATGATCGGAATCGTCGTATATATATAGTCGCGAGAGCCTGCAGCAGGTCTTTGTTCTTTCTGCTCGGTGAAAAATTGTCAAGAAATAAGAGAAGAAGAAGAAAAGAAGAAAAATAAACGTAAGTAAAAGAAAAAAAAAGGAAAGGAAAGGAAAGGAAAGGAAGAGGAAAAAGAAAAATGACGACAGCTTCAAAGCCTCGGCCCAGTTCTCCTCTTTTCCACATCACTTTTATTCGCTTTTCTCGATTCAACGAGGCCCGCGAAATCTACCAACGACCTGTTCACATCTACATCTTCATCTTCCCATTCCTCTGGGTCTGGTTTTGGCTCGAATCTCACCATCGCTAACTTCTCTACCACGTCATGCGGTCCTCCTTCAACTTCTTCCCTCCCTTTACCTCACCTTTTATACCTATACCCCAGTCCCATACCATTCCATCTCGTACCCGTCCCGTCCCGTTCCGTCCATCCGCCAAACCTCCGACCTACCCTCAAAAGATCCCTCGTTTCTCTTTGTTGTCAAGAGCAATGAATCGTGTGCGTGCACCACTAGTCTGTCACGTGCACCCTTCTCTCGTGCGTTAACTGGATCTCGAGAGGGTGGTATATACGTATGAAAGAAAAAGATCTTGAGCCGTCCGGAACAAATGCTCGTTCCCCCCCTGCAGTCCCTCTCTACATAGGTATATAAAAGGACCTGGCTTACGCGGTGTTGACCTCAGAAAAACGTGAAAAAAAAAATAAAATAAAAAATAATAAAAAAAAAAAGAGAAAAAAAAAAGAGGAAAGGTTTTATACCGAGATGATAAAAAATTTTTAAAAACAAAAATATACATTCGTTGTTTTCGAACCGCTTATAAAAAATTCAAATATACGTTGCATCTTGTATTTTGGGAATGATTGCGATCTTATTATATCTTATGCATTTTATATTTGATATTTTTGTATCCCCATTCGATAATTAGTCAACCATATATTAAACAATACAATTTTTTTTTTTTTTTTTTTTTTTTATCTCAACTTTATCGAGTGAAGAAGAAAAAGAAGAGGTAGAAGAAGAAGAAGAAGATTTGAATTTCGGTGTAGCAGTGTATATCTATACCGTATAGATATTGTTTTATAAATTTGTGTACGGCATGATCAACCGTGTAGAATATACATATAGATGTATTTAGATAAGTATATGTATATTGATGTGATTACAGGTATAATAAATGCGTGTTTGGTACTGATGAAGAAGAAAAAAAGACAAAAAAAAAAAAAAAACAAAAACAAAGTGTAATACCGTATATTATAATTCGTGGGAGGGTGGCGATTATCGATATTGTTGTAATTAGCAAAGAACAACAACAACAACAACAACAGGCCAAGGATTTCCATATATTTGTTAAAACTACTTAATCTTTCTAAATGTTAATTATTCATCACCTATATGTTATTATATACCTATATATGCGACAGATAAGTGTTTAAACTTTAACAGATCCTAGCTCTCGATAATATTAATGTATATATGTATACGGATTACTATATAGTATGTATATAATTAATAATATGAAATTATAATGATTATAATAATTATATCGAAGTATGTATATAACAAACAATCGATCGTATAACATTCTTTTTTTTTTTTTTTTTATTTTCATTTTCGTTTTTTGGTTTTTATTTGTTCTCTTCCTTTGGCCACTAAAACTGGAAGCAATTAATTTCCTTCTTTTGTATTCGTTCTTTATAATATCCTCCACCCTTTTTTCTTTTACACCCCTTTTCATATACTTCGTTAAATCACCGCTGCGTGTCAATTATCAGAGTATATATGTATATATATACACATATAATTGTATATATATATGTATAATATAAGATTCTTTGCTCGCGATCACGGTCACATTTAACAATCACAACGGAAATTAATAACTACAATATAATATCAATAATAATAATAATAATAATAATTACAATCATAAAAATAATAATAATAATAATAATAATAAAGTAGTAAACAACTGAATATAATAATTCATTCACAAATATGGCAATAATATAATTATTATTGTATGACATTACATATCCTAGCATATAGCGGCTCACTCACACGTTTTTTATTAATTTTTTTATTTTTTTTTTTTTTAATTTTCTTTAATTTAATTTTTAATTTAATTTTTTTTGTTTTTCTTTTGCGAACGCGTCTTTTCCCGCATAGATTAAAAATTTTGCGGAAATTCATAAATGGGGAATAATAACCACCCGATATTGGAAAAGTCGCGTCCGGATGTAGAGCCAAAATGTCGCTAAATTAGGGCAAAGTTAATTTTTTGTTTAATTTGTTTCTTTTTTTTCATTTTATTTTTATTATTCAAGAAATTCAAATAAATCGAATTTTTCAGGGTCAATTATAAATTTCTTTCATAAGTTTATTACCGTATAGGTATATATTATTATTTGCATATTAACTGAGCTCAAATTTAGAGATAGTTGTGCGTCGTATATATATATGTATAATATATATAGGTATGGGTACAATTAGTTCGCGAGCCTTACGAATTTAAGTGGATGATAAAATTAGAGTGCGATTTACACCCTGAAACAAAGAATTTCGTTTCGTCCGATGATACGGTCCGGCAGCAGACGCGATAATTATCGATGATTGGTGATGAGATTATGGCGATTTATTGTTTGCCAGATTTCTTGTTTGATCGGTCGCCTGTAACGAGATATTAATTCTTTGATTTTTATCGATCCACTGCATATCCCCGTTTGAAATAAAATTCATTCAAAAATTTAAAATTGAAAATCATTTCTTTATACTTTTACTCAAAATCTTCTCGATATTCAATTCAACAAGATTGATTTTACCGTTAAAAAAAAAAAATAAAATAAAATAATAATAATAAAATGGACCGACGAAAAAGAAGAAAAAGGTAAAAAAGAAAAAATGTCCATTTACTTTAGAATTCAAAATACGGTATACGAATTTAGGGGTTCCCCGATCAATCACTCGATCACCCCAACCCTGGTGACTTACTTTTAGCAGCTTTCTTAGAGTTGGGTTCAGGCTTGCATCTTTTTGAACGTGAACGCGTCTTCTCACAGTTACGATCGCTTTCGGATTTCAAAGTGTCCACTCGGTTCATCTGTTGGTCAACGCATTCGCTCCAGGAACCCTTTTCGTAGCGACATTCTGTTCTCATCGCCACACATATATATATATATAATTATATCACTACATACTCTGTTATCATATTATTATATGTTTAGTTGCATATAGGCTTTTTCGATTTGGGACGCGGATTTCATCAACTGTGTATAATATCAAACGCATAGCATGTATCAGTTTCAATAAATATGGAGTACAAATTCTTGCCCAACTGCAGTTATATATGTATAACGACTGCGCGTGTAGATTTTAGTTAAATGAACCACAAATAAATACACTCAGACTACAATTTTTAATCAAACTATTACATTCGAAGAATATATTATGATAGAGTTTGGGAAATTGGAGCAAAACAACAATTTACATTACAATATTTGTTTAGTGACATGCTGCAGTTTATCGGGTCAATTAAATTCATAACGTGATATATATCGCTGCATGCGCAAGAATTTTTACCGATTTCTTGATAACTGATAAGAAAACAAATTTATTTAGGAGGATAAATTAGCCGTGGAAAATGATGATGATGTATAAATAATAATTAAAAATCTCTACCGTTTCTGCATTTCTTTTCGATCGTCTTGGTCTGCTCGCAGGTCTTCGCGTCGCCTTTCTTCAATGTGAGAACCCGAGTCCGGGTGTTTGTCTTAACGTTGCAAGCTGACCAATCGCCTTTAATGTACCTGCAGGATACTGTACCAGCAGACACTGGTGGTCAAGAACAACGAATAATATTCAATTGCGTAATGTTCGATGAATGAAAAAATTAACGAAATAATAGTTTTAAATTTTCAACTAGTTGATAAAGTATATAATGAATCGAGGGTAAAATTCACGATGAAATGAATGTAATATATAACAATATAATGTAGAACGTGAAAGAGGTCCCGAAATGAAAGAGAAATAAATTTATGAAACAACAACAAAAAAAAAAATGAAGAATTTATTTTGCTTTCGGAATAGAAATTTATAATTAACGTTTTGTTTAAAAAAAAAAAAAAAAAAAAAAAGAAAGAAAGTTCTGCGTTTGAGAGTTTTGACGGTTGAAATTCTTTCAGAAAAAAACCGTCGAGAAGCTTAAAACATTGGGTTATTAATCGAAACATAGGAAAAGTTTGAAGCTCAGACATAAAAGCCTCCCCCGTGCTTCTTGCAGAGTTTTTTTGTTTTCACATCTTTTTTTTTTTTTCATGTATGTATATAATATGAGAAAGTTTGATAATGGGTATATATTTTACCTCTCGTTTTAAAATTCGAACGGTATATAATATAGTACAATAAGGTATAATATTCCATACCGCGTTCTTTGGTGCCGCGGGAAACTCGGACCAAAAGTTCATCGTGCAAATCTTCGTTCCAAAGGTCCGCTGCCTCCCCTGGCGTCGCGACGGCCATCGCCAACACCGCTACGCTCATCACCAATAGACTCCACCACAACTTCATTCTGACTGTACAGGGTAACGATAATTGTCTCATTAACTCCAAGGCTCGGGGTCGCGGTACGCGATATATATCGTTAATATGCATAATGACTCGTCGTTACACGTCCGCTTCAGTATGATATATAAATTTTCTTATACCATGCCTACCATATTTTTATTTTTATATATTCTTCCGCTCTATACACCTTGACATCCTTTTCAATTACGTGTATCATACATTTTGTCTATAACCACTCCACGTAAATAAAAGTAAACTATGATTATTCTCTTTCTACGTATTAAAAAATTCCAAAATTTTGGGTTTGAGTTCTTAATTTGTTTTTATTTTTATCTTTATTTATAAGAAATAATAAAGTAGGGTAACTTTCGGTTTTGACATTCTAACTTACGGCATATCCGCGAATCAACAAACTGGTGGTATGAAATTAATCACAATATGGGGTCTACCGCAGGAATTTTCGTTACTATGTAAACTCGGTAAGCTGTAGCTTCGTTATAATACGTAAATAACAATTTCCCTCCCACGCTCATGAGACCCACGGAGCTTATCATTACAACATTTCTTTAGCACCCCAGAGGTCAGGTCTCAGAATCGATGCTAAGAATAGAAACGTTTGTTTGAGATACAGTTTTAGCTTTTTCTCTCCGACAATTTGTTACTCGGTACATACTATCTGTACCATTATTATACCTATACCTATACGTATACATATACGTAACTCCTATTGATAAGCTGACGTCAAAGATTTATATGTGGCATTCTCTATAATATATTCACAAATCGTTTTTTTTTTTTTTTTTTTTTTTTTTTTTTTTTTTTTTTATATAGCGAGTGTAGAGTATAAGATATTAAGATTATGAATATACTCTACATATAAATTGAAAAATGTATACAAAAACGAATTTTAAAAAGGATGAAATTTTTCAGCCAAATTAAAATCTTGATTAAATTTTATAACGTAATGAAACGTAATATTCGTTGGGCGAAAGTATAGTATATATAACAACAAACAAAATGAAATTCTAATTACAAAGCCCATCCCGGCTGTTTGAATCATGCCACTAAATTATTTTAATGCAACAAAAGCCAAGCCTCTGCCTAAAGGAGTAATTAATTAGATTCTTCTAAAAGCATGGTTTCTAATCAATATTTAAACATGGACTGCACTATATAACTTATATGTATATACACGATATCATAACGAAATAGAATAATGTGTATTTTCAAGCTTTAAATTTTTGTATGTGTATATACATTATATACATAAAGCTTCGTTGGCATAACTGTTTACACTCAAATCTCCGTTGCATTTATGTATTTGAAATAATGTATACATATATAGGGGATGCTTACATTACATTACCCCATGGCATGGGATGGTATGGCAGGACGTCGAGGGGTATAAATCTCGTAGTGAATACAGCTTATGAATTATAATCCTCGTATATATGCCCTGCCCAGATTCGTATACGTATGTATTTATGTGTACATACGTATGTACAATACATACACAAGTATTAGATACATACATATACCATGGGAATCTAAACTTCTAGAGAATGTAAACAGAAGAGGAAAGAGAAAACAACACACGCGCCTGAGGCAGCTTCTCAGTTCTTGGGGGCAGTGAAGTGGGCGCGCAGATAATGCGCGTCTGCAGATATATAAGTAAAGTAGAGTACACGTATTATCTAGACTCTCTTTCTTTCTCTCTTTCTCTCTCTCTCTGCCTTTCTCTCTCTATCTCAAGAGGGAAAGAGACAAACACGATCTGTTCTTCGTACCCCTATGTGTGTATACCTACGTCTGTACAATACCATCTATTATACATGGACGAGAAAATCAGCATCCAAGCATATGTAACCGCGGGGACGTTGATCTCCTACTTTAGAGTTAGAACGTTCCCTTTTTATAATTCTTGCGATTGTACAGATACCTACTGTATTCGTCCGCATACGTATGTATGTATGTATGTATGTATGTATGTACATATAGACACAATACGTACCACATATGCATACATATACGTATGCGTGTGGGACGATCATATTTTTAACCAGAATCGTAAGCTAAATTTGTCTCGTTATCTCCGCTGTCGTCTAGCTAATTCGTATAATCTAGTTGTACCCTTAATTTGTCAACTACTATTAAACTGTATACTATAAAGAAAAAAAAAAACAAAAAAATTGTGCAGTATCTCGTATTATTGACCCCCAGAAAGTCTAGCATAGCTACCAAATGGGTTATGATGATCAAACGAATTAGTTTCATAACTTATACCGAGTTGTATACTGATGCAGCTGCAGTGGCCTATATATTTATTTTTATTATCTATTTAAGACTTTGATTAATTATCGCATATATGTATATCTTAATTGTTATTAACGGTGTACAGATCTGGAACAGAATTCTTATCGGAGCATATACATATATAGGGTGAGAAGAGAATGAAAAAAAAAATTTCGGAGTTAGATTGAAAATTTAATTGATATTTCAAGTTTTATAAATTATTTTTTTTCTGAAAAATACGTTTTTAGCCCGGATATTAATTATTGATGTATCTACCGTTTGGTGAAAAATAAAAGTCGAGGGGAGCTTTTGATAGAATATTTATCTGCGGTACATCACATCAACCCATCGAATCAGTTTGCTTGTTTAATCGAACGCGTATATATGTTGTATATATGAGGATATGCGTGTTGGAAATACTATGTGTAAATTCTGAAAAATTGGTTAAAATTATTTGAGGAATATTATTTCAGCTGAGTATAAGCAACAGTTTTGATAGAAAAATAATAAACTGATCGAATTCTAGCAAGTTGAGTTCTATGAGCTCTCTACGAGTCCCGAGAAACGAAGAGACGACTCAAAAGTAACAAAAACTTGAACACTCGAGATATTTTTCACCATAAAATCGTCCGTTTACAACTCGTTCGCTCTATACGCAGAATCCAGATCCTAGAAGATCTGTTATGTCCAGAATAAATTCTACTATAGATATATACCCGAGAGTTGCTATCGTTGACCGCGACGTTAGTTGACAGAATCCTTCGAATATGTATATATACCTATATATGTATATATAATATATATACGTTTATATATGTATATATGTAGATAAAACGAAATCGTATATATATATATATATATATAAATCTATAAAAAATTTTAAATATATTATACATGGTTTAAAGAGGGTGAAAAATTCTCAATTAGCGAATGTATTTTCAGTTGTCTTTTCATAGCTATGCATGGGGCGTATCCTCGACGGAAAATCAATGAAAACACAGAGCAGCGTTCGCCGCACAGATCGCACACCCCGAGATATAGTCGGACTCCTTTTTCTTCCCTTAAAACTTTTTAATAAGAGATATATGGACCGCGCACAAGATTCCCTTCAGCCAAAATCTCCGTAATCGAATACATAATTTAAGATATACATTTATAATATACATATAAAGGTATATATATATATCTATATATATATATATATATAGGTACATATATACATATATCACTGAATAAAACTTTGTCTATGTACATACCTCGCGCGATGATACCTTTCAGACAGGTGAAACTGACACGAATGGGTACTGGGGAACAGTTCGATGCTCGGTAGCTTGCACGACGATATGCGTCGGCGTCGGCGTCGGCGTCGGTGACTCGGTGACTCGATGTTATTGCTGCTGCTGCTGCTGCTGCTGCTGCTGCTCGTGATGCTGATGCTGATGCTGCTGCTGGTACTTGCTGCTGCTACTGCTACTGCGACGGATGATGATGGTGGTGGCGATGGAGATGGAGATGGTATTAGTGCTGGAGGTAGTGGTGATGGTGGAGGTCGCAAACTGAGACTGCGCCCGGCCAACTGTGGACCTCTGTACTACCCACGATACTCCTCTCCTTTCCTTTTTTCTCCTCTCCTCTCTCCTCTTATCTTCTCTTCTCTTCTCTTCTCTTCTCCTCTTTACAGCTCTCCTCGTCTCTGCTCTCTCCTCTCTTATCGTTACTCTATTTCCTTCTTTATATACTCTTCTCGTCAATTCCCTTCGCTCTACTACTCTCGTCTGTGTGTATATGCATATATACCAATAACCCTTCTCTATTTTCATCGTATGATTTGATACGGAGAGATTATGATACATATCACTGCTCGACTGATCTAATGCTCGATCATTATATTAACCAGTCAACTAACGTACCGCAGATTTACCCCGTTAAAAACCCCCGATACGATATTAAAGAACACAAACCAAATCGGAAAGGGTTGAACACAATAAATGCGATCACCTTTGTGCTATTCTATCGCGTTTGATCTGCTGCTTTTGAACAGGATTCTGTAATATTGTGTCAATAT